>CM030007.1:76867961-78182512 GCA_017639485.1 Pluvialis apricaria
TTTCCTTCCCACTGGAGATCGTCAATGATCCAGTACATGTCCTTGTAAAAGATCAACCGCCTGAATGCAGGATGAAAATCTTTTTTCCTGCAGAAAGTGCCTCTGTGTTTGCATAGGAAAGATGGTGACTAGATTTGTTTCCTGGGGTATTAAGAGCTCGTTTAGATACCCCGTTGCCTGGCTCTGAAATTCAGCCCTAAAGCCTGACCCAGCTGCTTCTGTGAAAAGTCGGTTTAAAAAGCAAGAAGGAACAATATGATCACAGGAGTGCATCTAACAGAAAAGTTGCACCACAGTGCTGTGGATTTTCCTGATGGCTCAGCGTGCCAAACCCAGGTTTATCACATCATTTTAGTCTTGTTACGAAGTGGGAGAAATGTGTACAACTGAAATAGGCTGGTGTGTACCCGCTTGTAATAAAGTTGCTCAGTAGTCTGGAAAGTCTGTTGCTTGTGATAAATAATCCTCAAAGTGGCATATTCTCATAAATATGCAGCCCTTGCTGTGCAACTTTAAAGAAAATCCTTTTGTCTCTTTGGTCACAGACTTAGAGACATACTTACTCTTGTTAGTGTGAGTCAGTAGATGTATACCAGGTACGAGTGTGAATCATAGAGTTTTCCAACAGGGCAATAAGGAGCTTATATATAATAATACCAGGAATGGCCTTTAGAATGCTTTATAAGAGCAAGTTAAGATAAAAGATTCACCCCAAAAGATATGCTTTCTCCTTAATGCTAATCATATTTACGGATTGTTGCTATAGAGACCGGAGAAGCCAGGTATTTTCTTTCTCTCGGAAAGCAATGACATCTTCACATTTTCCTGTCAAATCTCTCTTTTGCGTTTTGGGGCTTGGAAGCAGCTTTGATGGAGGTGTTTTCAAAGGGAATAAAAGCAGAAGGTATTTTCCCCATGCTGAAGGTACCTGTTTGTAACCTCTGACGTAGTCATCTGGTAAAGTTTAAACTGAAGGGAAAGAGGCAGCATGTATTGTTCATTTCTGTTAACTTGTTGCTCCTTAGTATACTCAGTTCAAGTTGAAATTTGCATATATAGTCCTAGAATGAGAGGTTAGTTCTTTTTTATACTCAAGGTCTTTTTAGTTTAATATAAACTTTACTAAAACCTTTTCATATTGCTCAAGATGAAACTTTGGGATGATTCACTGATCCTTTAACTTTCAAAGAATCACAGAATAATTCAAGCTGGACCTCGGAGGTCTCTAGTCCAAACCTCTGCCCAAAGCAGGGCCAGCTCTGGGACCAGACCAGGCTCTTCAAGGCTGTGTCTGCTTGGGTCTTGAAAACCTTCAGGGATGAGGGCAGCACAGCCTTTCAGGGCAACTTGCTCTGCTACCTGGCTGCCCTCATGGGGGAACAACTTCTTATACCCTAGCTAAATCTCTCTTGTTGCAATTTTGCCTCATCCTCTCCCATGCATCGCTATGAAAAGCTCAGCTCCATCTTCTTGGTGAACCCTTGTAGGCACTGGTAGGTAGTGGTACTTAGGTGCCCCCGAAGTCACCCTTACTTCCTGCTCACCCAGCCCAAGTCCTACCAGGACAAGTGCTCCAGTCCCCAGCAACCCCTCCTCTGAGACCTTCCAGTTTGTCCGTGTCTGTCCTGTGCTGGGGGTCCCAAAACTTGATGCAGTGTGTAGATGGGGTCTAATGAGTGCTCTGTAGAGGTGACTAATCCCTTCCCTCAACCTGTGGGACATGCTCCTGTTCGTACAGCCCAGAGTGCTGTCAACCTTCATGTATGCTGAGGTCCACTGTGGACACTGGCTGAGTTTGGTGTCCACAAGTGTTCCTCCAGTTCTTTCTAGCAGACCTGCTCCTCTGCAGCCCTTCCTTGCTCATTTGCCGATGCATGAATAGTCCTGTTCTCCCATGTTTTTCATTCCCAGCTTATGGTGAACTCTCTTTTTTCATCACGTCTTGCAGGTAAATAGCCTTTTTTAAACCCCAGGCCAATTGCCCACATTAATCCTTGTTTCTTCTTTCTCTTGAAGATGAGCTATGTATTTTTGTTCTGCTGTAGGCCACAACGATTCAAAACACAAGCCCCCTTCTGATACTTTGGTGTCTCTGCCACAGTTTCTTCCTTACCTGCCTATCTGAAATACCTTATGACAAGCCTTTTATTCATTTGAGAGTTATACTTGATATAGTCATCACCTCCATCTGACCTATCCGCTGAATTTACTTCCAGCAGCACAGGTGTGGTTTTTTTTTTTTTACAAAAGTGCTGCATTTATAAATCTGGCTTGAGTTATTCATCCTCCATATGCATGTCACTGACCAAATGTCACTGTGATCTCCTCACAGACTGACTGGCCAGATAGAGTTATGTTCCCCTGAGAAAGGAGAGAGACTGTGAGCTCCCCAGCGCAGAGGAGTTTGCGGGAGAGACAAAGTAATCTGTTAGACACTGCAGCTCCGTCTTCCCCTTTCTTCACTGCTTGAAGCGTGGCATCAAAGATAGGAAAGAAAAAAGGTTTCTGTTCCTACTCACCTCCCTTCCCAGGCTCACACTTTTATTATGATATCTGCCTGGAAATGCAGGGCAGGCGAGACACGCTGCCTTTCCTCTGTCACAGGAGCTAGTGGCATCCACAACCTCCTGTATAAACCTGAAGGAAACCAGTGCCTACCAATGTTTTGCGCTGCTCTTTGGTGGGGACTATATATCACCCAAAAGACTGCCAGATCAGTGCTTGTCATCCTTAGTGTGTCTGGCATAACAAGTCAATTGCATTCAGCATTTCTGAACAGAGGGCTGATCTGGATAAAAAGCCACTGGACTTATGCTGAGAGTCCAGCAGGTGGCTGTGAACCAGGTTTCAATTTTTTTTTTTTTTATTAATAGCCTAAATGTTAGAGGAAAAAATGTTTAACAGCAAATATTAACATGTCCCGTAGTCACTTGAAACTTATAAATTATGGTTTCTTTTTTACTGATGATCATCTTTACCGCTCTCATGACAGGTCTATTTGTTCAGAGGTTTTTAAACTGATGAGTTTACATTCCTAGCAGCTAGAAACCCTCTCTCTTTTTGTTAAAGGCTTGTCCCTGGGAAATGTCTGCTTCCCAAGTAGACGAACTTGGGAAAGAGGGTGCAATTCTGCTGGCACACACTACACCTTGGGTAAAAGCTCATTCTCTTTGCTCTTCACAGACTCCCAGAATCAAGTCTTTCCTTGGCTTGCAAAAGGTCATTGGGATTATCGACACAAAATGACTTCCAGATCATCCATGCATCAGACCCTTTGCAACTTCTGACAATCAGGCCACTGCTGAAAAATCACTGGGATAAGAAAAGCTGAGAGGAAAACATAGCTGGCTTGGTGGTTCAGCCTTCAACAAAAATGCTGAGAGGTGAAACAATAATCAAGTCTCTACAATGTTTTACAAGAGAACAAGTCTCTCTCTCATACTCATGAATGTTAGTTGAAATGACCTTTTAAAAGTGGCAATATGTCATTGTTCAGGGAAAAACAGGAAAATGTATTCTTTTGGATTGAGAATGTCATCAAAATGTTAGTCGGAGTCTTTGGGTTTGGAAAAAAATTGTTATCTTTACCACTTTGCTTCAAATGATGAAGATGGGAAAGTACTGCATTATATAAGGCGCTGTGATTTGAAACAGAAGAAGAAAACAGAGTTCAGGAGTTTGCAGTGCGTTGTGGTTTGATTGATCACTTTTTCTCTGTAGCACACATTAATGACTGTACTATTCCCATAAATTCTTCCTTTGACCTTTCTGTCAAAGTACGTATGACAAAATGACAAGTGCATTTCTTGCAGCTTTTGGACCAAGAACAGATTGTGTATTACCCCTTGAGAGCCTGGGCTAGCATTGCTCCAAATGTTTTTCTTTCATGTGGTAGCCTAAATCCTTTATTCTCCAGCCCTTCAGGATCCATGTTTAATATTGGTCCAATGGGTGTTTTTTGATAAATATTTATGTCGCATGTAAATGTTCAGGTGTTTCCTTTTTTGATTACATTGTCTCATGAGTTCATGAATCTTTCTAAGTTAATTGTAAGCTTTATGAGGAAACCCCTTTGGTAGATGAAGAAAAGGTCCATCTTAGATTCTGCGTGCAAAATAAATTTATTTGAAATGACCGTAATACTTATTCCTATGTTTTATGCTAAAAGGCAACTTTAAATCAATTTTAGTCATTTTCTTCCAAAGAAAATACGCTTGTGAGCTCACAGGTTCCACAAATCGTTGTATGGACCGATGGAAATGAAGACATGCTAAGAAATGATGGTGCGGTGCTGTTGCAGTTGTAAGCTGTTGTTGCAAAGACCAGTTCTTATCCAAATGGAACAGTTGATTGAACTGTTTTTCATGTTTGCTGGATGAGATTTTAGAGCAATCTGTGGTATGAACACCGCAGGCTTGTGACTAGGTAGCCATAGCCTCCTCTGTGTGTTCACATTAACATGGTGCCCAATGCACCCTAGTTCACACAGCAAATGTTTTGGGGCAGGGAGACTTGGAGCTTGGGAGAGTGGTGACTGAGCAGACCCAGGCAGAAGGTGGGTGAGTGCTCACCAGCCCAGGTGGGAGCTGCCTACCCAACTCAGCAGGTCTACTTGCTGGATGCCTCCCTGCGTTTGTTGCTGTGGCACACTGGTCTCCAGATCATTTTCTTCTGCTAGGAAAAAATAAACAACAAAGTCTGGAAAGTTTACTGTGAGTCTTTGATTTACTGATAATTAAAAAGCAGCTAATTTAGATTGTTCAGATATGAAGATACACTGGCCACATTAAAAGTTTACAGATGGTGACTCATCACATGTGGTAACAGGATGACTTTTGGTCTCGCTTTGGTATCTTTCTTTGGTTCTATAAACAGTACCGTACTAAATGATGTAGGTAATGATATACAGAGCGGATTTCTTATGAGGAACTTCAGATAAAAGAAAGACAGATCTTCAGATGGATCTGCAGTCAGATCTGGCAATAGTGCTGTTAGTTTACATGAGCTGAGAGCTTCACTCTGATTTTTGTTGAGGAAAAACATCAGTGCCAAAAGCATTAAATATTAACCTCAGAAAAGGCTTCAGAAAAGTGATGTGTTGCCAGCTGATGCCTTTAGCAGATTTGTCAAGGGTGCACTGGACCAAAAGTAGAAACTGATCTTTTTAGGGTCTTAGTAACAATACTACTACTTTGATGTTGGTCCTTTAACTAGAAAAGCAGTGATGAAAATGGTATTTTCAAGGGTAAACTTGAGCAATTCAGTAATAAGGACAAAGTAAAGTACACAAATGCTGGAGATTTCCTGTTGGAATAAAAATGAAATTGCAGAACATTCAGCTGGAAATTAAACATACAATGGTAGAGGTTTCAGAAGTCACAACATTAGTTTTGGTTTGGCTGATACTTAATTTCAAGAAGCCAAAAAGAGACAAGAAATATAGGTAGGAATTCACTAGGATTTTTCTTATCCAGTGAACTCATCTCTGTCCAAAATGTACCCCATATGATAAAAAGTGGCAGAAAACCATTTGTTGGTAACTAAAATAGTGCTGGCAAGTCTTAAAACCACTATGAAGTCTGAGAGCTGTTTTGGATTTACATTTTATTTTCAGATATGCACAATAAATTGTGCACAAGATAGAGAATGGAAGTTGTATACAAATTCAAATTATACAACGTAGTTTTAAGGATAATGAATTCAATTTTACTGCTGATGTAAATGTCTGAATGAGTTGGCATTCAAGGCACGTCCATATTTGCAGTGTTGGGCAGCAATCTAACACTTTAAAGCATGAAAGTGCATAATGCAAAAAGGACAATATTTGAAAAGAGCGTGTTTTTTTCACAAAATGATAAACCGACACCTGGAAGCTAAATATATCTCTGGTTTGACTTTTGATTTCTACTAAATAAAGACGTTCAGTATTACTATTGGGTGAACAATAACCAAGAAATAAACAATTATTACACATAATGAACAGAGAGTAACAATTCTTTTCCTAAAAGAAAACTTTGTGACTCACAGATATCTCAGGCAGTTCTAAGATGGACAAAGGCTGTAAATGACACCAAAGATACTTTGTTGCTGCAGCACGTACAATGGGAATGAATTGGGACAATGAAGAGGCACTTAAGGAGGCAGAAAACAGAATCCTTGCAGTCTTACAAGTCAATGTCCTGGGGCATTTCTGCTGCCTGTTGAACTTTCATGTCCCAGTACAACACATTACTGCATAAATAATCCAAATAAGATGAAGAACAGAAGAATCAATTGGTATTAAGGAGAGGGAATATTTTAAAAAGGCTTTTCAGTTTACATTGCTGACTCCAAGAATAATAAAAGCAAGACAGTCATGGAACAAAATGTGGTGGATTTAACTTCTGGTTTTGGTTACTAAACACTGTAGGGCGTTGACAAAAATTTTACAAATGCGAAAATAGGTGAGTGCATTATTCATAGCAATCTCTTTATTAGCAGACAGAGTATCCTGGAAGATGGTGACCAACAGCTTCCAGCAGAAACATCCTTACAGCTGTCACCTACCAAAACCCCTAAAATCAAGAGACTGACTTAAACGTAATGTGATTCTTAAAAGTAATCATTTATGGATATTTTTATTTGCCTTGTGTTATCTAAGCTTTTTGTTTGTTTGGTTTTGATTTCAAGGTTTCCATACAATCCTGAGGGCTAGAAGTTTCCTTTCTTTAATTTAAAGTTGAAATTTCGATGTAAGTAATTGATTCCTGGAACTGAAGCTTTAAGAAAAGTGCTAACTGCCAGAAAGCTTGGAATAAACTCTCAAGAGCTGATAACACTGAGATTTATATGAGCAAGTGCCATTCATTATTCAGGGATTTACTTAGAGGTGGAATTTTAGGAACATGGAAAGATGCTCCTTAGAAGTCAAATTCAGTCAAGAAGAGTTTAGATGTGAGAGAGTAATAATAATGGTAATGACATAAATATAAAGTCAAAGAGAGCTGCCAGTGATACTGAGGATAATTAATTCACAGTGTGAATTAATTTGCTGTTTTGACTGTTGATAAATGCTTGCAACAACCTCTGAACTATATTTTCTTGACTGAGACCTTCATAATTTGGTCTTCTAGCACGGTCCACTACAAAAGTGATTCTTGCAAGTTTTAAGAGGATTTAAGGGTGAGGTGCCAGAAAAAAGTATTTTATATGGTTGCTGTTGTTATTAAATACTCTTTTGAATACATTTCTGTTAAAAAAAGCATTCAGTTTTTCATTAAAACAAATCCCTGAAAATTCTTTAGTTTTTACTGACAGGAAAGCATTCAGCATCTTCAGTAAATGGATTTTCTTTTTTTTTTTTCAACTTAAATCTAAAATAATCAGCAAAAATAATATTTTTTTTCCATAAAATTGTGAAAAATAAAACCACAGGCTCTCCTTTAGGACAAGCTCAGGCTTAAAAAATTTTCTCTGTCTCCTCAAATATGGGGTACCAAACCTAGACCAACTCAGATTTACGACATCAGGTTCTGGCCTCTCTTCAAATACCATAAAGCTACAGCCTACATTGTTATTCTGGTTATGTGTTGACTCCAGCGGAGTTTCTCCACTTGTGGTATCTGACTGAAATTACGCAACACATCACACTGTAATTTGTTCATTTTGGTCCTGTCTCTAGTGTCAGTCTTGGAGACCTCTGAGCTTCAGAATCCGTGCAGGTACTCCATGTGCAACCTGGCTGCATGCGAGGGCAGCCGATCCTGGCCGTGGTGACTGTGCAGAGGACACCCAGGTGCACGAGCCAGGTGTCCCAGCCTGGACTATCGAGGGACCACAAGGTCAGGAGTTATTGTGGTGGATTCTGAGGTTTGCCTGGAGGTGTAAGCCCTGACCAGAAATGAGAGTGGGATGTGGGATGTGCTTGTCAGATAAACCGTGGTAAGAAGCACATCTTACCCCAGACAAGTGCCTCTAAACAGCAAAGGTGATGGAAGTGCTGAGGCAGGGGATGAAAACAGCGGCCAGGGATCAGTGTGATTCCAGCCAGGCTGTGGTGGTCTGGGTGACTGGTTGTCGTGTTATGGCCAATGAAACTTTTTGCAGTTAGGAGGAAAAAAGTTAACTTGGCCAGCAAGTCTTGTGTTTCAAACTTTTGAACTGATCATTTATGGTTATCTCTAGCTTTTAAGATTTTAGAACTTACAATTCATACTCTTCTACATATTATTTGCATTTTTCAACTGGAAAAGGAAAACAAGGTTTCCTGGTTTTTAGCTCACCATCATTTCTCAAGTTTGCATGAGCCAGTTATTTGGAATTGACATTGAAGTAAGCTGGAATGAAGAAACTCTTCTCTTGGCACCTGCAGAAAAGAGGAGCCCTGCCAAAATCTGACTTGCTGCTTCAGCAACAGCTAGGTTTTTGTGCTCAGTGACTTCCTTAATTTCACCCATTTGAATTCAAAACAGCAGCAAGTGGGTACTTGTTTAAGGACTATTTTAATTAAATTTTAATTTTAATTTTAATTAAATTTTATTGGTTTTATTATATTTAAGGCTTGATATAACTTGTGATAATTTTAAATTTAATTGTACACAGGTTGACTGAGAAGAGGAAAATATTGAGTCTTTTAAATGCAATTAAAAAAAATGGTTTTTTTTTCTAACATGTTTTAAAATCAATATTGCTACCAGGCAGAAGATAAGTAGTGTGTACAAGACGTAGTATTTTTACAGTGGATTGGGTAGTAAAAGGTGTCCCCAAACACCCGACCTTAAGAGCTAGACTGATTTCTTCCCCTCTTGAAGATAGAGGCATACTTCAAGGAAGCAAGGTCTGTGTTTGTGGGTCAGGGAGTAAATGTCTGGTTGACAGTGTACCTGGAGTGGAGCAAGGCTTTCTGGGACGCTTCTTTGGCTCTGAGAGAAGATAAAAACAGTTCTTATCTTTTTCCCCATCTCTTTTAAGGGTGAAAACATGATGGCAGATGATTAGTTTTTGGAAGGTGAAAAGTCTGGGCTACCCTGAGGTTGGCCCAGCATGGTGTGCTTCCACAAGGCAAAGTGCTTGCCCGGTGCAAGGAAGATTTGCTGTAGACCAGCATGGGGAAGATGAACAGGGGTGGAAGCAGATAAGAAAACAACAGGCTAAACCAGCAGCTTTTTTTGGCGGCAAGAAGAAGCCCTGAGGAGCAGCCCTGGCGGCAGCTGCTGGTTAGCTGCCCAAGGAGAGGACTGAAAGCAGCAGTCCCACCCCCATCTGTGGGATGCGAGTGACATCAGGTAACAGCAGGACACCCGCGGAAGTAAAACCAAACACAGATGAAGGGTGAGGAAAAGCAGGCAGCGCCCTGGAAGTGTCAGGGTGCTGGGACAATGCAGGTGGCATGAACGTGTGGCTGTGGCCAGCACTAAAGGCAGGAGCAGCACCAAGTTCCAGGGCAACCTCCCCAACCTACAAGGAAGAATTTGGCAAAAGGGCAGAAACAAATTCCCCACTGTCAGCTCAAGCGCAGAAGAATGGGGAAAAGGGCTAAAGGAACAGTATATTGGAGGTGCTGTGCCCACATCTGTTATTACATCTGGGGACGCTTTGATTTCCAGGGAAAGAAAGGGGATCTGTAGCAACTCCACAGTATGTGCCAAGCTTCACTGGTCTGCCAGGGCCACCATGCCAGATATTATGGACACACCTTAGACTAAGCTATGCACTAACCAGCTCCGGCTCTGGTAAGTCAGTAGGTGGTGGCACACAAATTAAGCCAATAAAAGTTGTTAGAAGAAAACATTCAGCAATTTGCATCAAGCTGGGAGAGGTCTGCAGGGAGGAAGTTTTTGGAGAAGGTGTGGTGAACTCAGTCTGTAGGTACCTGGGTATGGTGCTAGCTGCAGTTGAAGTGCTATGTTTATTTTCTTACTAGGAAACCAGCTCAGCTTTACAAGCTCAGAGCCTTTTCTGTTATTTCCCCCGTGTGCAGTACAGGACATAGCAATCACCTCAGTACCTTCCTCGTGCAAGTTGCTGCAAACGTCCCATTACGTTTCTCCTGTACTTTTCAAGGTAGTGCCAGTAATTTCTTCAGTCAGAACAGGCCTCCCCTCTATTACAGTGAGATGAAGAGATTTCCTTCATGACTGTTTTTGCTAGTCCAGTTTTGGGGAGCACCCAGGCTTGAAATGAGGTAAAAGCTTTAAGGAGTGCTAGAGCCGTCTGGCTGATTTTAAGAGGTTTGCGAAGCTTTAATCCTTCAGCTCGAGACTTAAGGCATACTTCTGTCATACTCTATAAGCTGTGAACTGAGGGAGCTTTGCTGGGAGGGGAAGGAGCAAAGACAACTGAAGCTCTCATCACTCTGATCTGGCTTCACAAAGCAAAGCAATCCAGGACGGTTATCACTACATGCCTGCTGATTGATGGGTTACCCTTTCCAGGCACTGGGGACTCGGGGAACACAAAGCCTGTTGCAGCCCCTTTACTTACCCCAACGGCTCCGCTGAAGTGACCTGTGTGCATAATGCTGCTGGTGGTGACAGTTACTGTAGTATTTATTAAAAGAAATGGGCCAACTAGGTTGGGGTGAATTTCGAGCCAACCAGTTGTCTAAATTTCAAACACCTTTTTCTTCCAGACTTACTTATTTGTGGAACAACAAAACTTCTGGTTTTGCAGAAACCTTGACCATACCGGTGCAGGTCTCCTTTTCCCGTGTGTTTCTTTACGCATGCTGCGTGCTGCTCATGGCCTGTTTTCTTTCTGTTTTAGCTCTGCTACTGCTGTTTCATTTAAAACTCTTTTTGCTGCATCTAGGGAAGGGAGGCCTACAGTGCCATAAAGCTGAGACAAACAACTGTTAAATGCACAGGGTAAGCAAGCTGGTAAAACAGGAAAAATGTTATGTTTCTTTTTGATCTTTCACTGCAAACTTTTAGGACAGTCATATTAATAATAAGCCTCACATATGAACTTGCTGGGGTTCTTTTAATTACACAGGATGTAATTGGGTCTGTGCAGTATTGAAGTGAATCTCCAAGGCCTTACAAATTTTCGTGGCCCAGCCACCAAAAGGTTGCAAGGATCAATAGTAAAAGGCAACTCAGCAAACTGCATGGGAGAGCCAACTTAGAAGGGCTGTGGAGACACAGACAGAAGATACAGAAGGAAAAAGTAACTCAGTTCAAGAATGGAAAAAACTTGGGTCCCTGAAGTTTTGATTAGTTCACTTATGAACATCGGGAAGAAGCACAGGAGGAAGGCACGGTAATTTATTAAAGTGAGGGAGGCTACTTCACGTATAAAGGATTGCACTGAAAAAACATTGAAGAGGGAAAAAAAGAATAAAGCAAACAAGTTAACATCACTGACAGAGGAGGGAAATTAAGACAGTTCATTACACGGGGTAAACAAGCCCAGGTTAAGTTCTGCCCTGTTGCAGTTAAAATGCTTTTGGTGAGATCTCCCATTTTTGTTGAGTTTTGTCTACAGAGCAGTGCCTGGCTTCTCTTCCAAGCAACTGGGATGAAGGCTGGATTGGCATCTTGCAGAGCTTTTGAGGCAGGGACAAGCAGTTTAAACTCAGTACATGTGAAGAAAGTTGCAAAATAGGGTGTGAAAAGAGGGCAGAAATTGTAATGATGAAAATGAGGTTTTAAGATTGCTGTTTTAAATGGAACAAGGTGTTCAGTGTTTCCTTCAGCTGATCAATACTTAGCCCTTTTAACTCTTGTTTTCTCTATTATTCTATAAACAACAGAATTGAGAGGGAAAAAAAAAGAAAAGAGAAAGAGGAAAAAGGGGAGAGAGGAGGAATAAAATTACAAATGACCTGTTCAACCTCAATTTTGAGTACTGTCCAAATTGTAAAAATATCAGTAATAGTTTCCCCTAAAAATATTTTTCAAAATATTTTTCATAGTTTTCCTTTTTTTTGCATGGAAAAATTGTTAGCATTTATACAATGTTGATTACCTTTGCATTTTTTTTCTCTCCTCATTGCCTTTGCAAAAATAGTACAAACAATTAAATAACATGTGGAAAGCTGTCTGAATATTTCTGCTTTTTGAATCACTGCTATTGCAACCTAATAGCATCTTTGCAATAGAGAATGCAATCTACCTTGCGTTCTGTTCCTACAGTGAATTGTGGCTTGTCCAATCTGCTTTATGGAAGTTAAAAATGAATAATTAGCTTTGCAGAAAAAAACCCCAAACCACCAAACACCAAAAACAATCAACCAAAAAACAACCAATAACCCACAAAAAGATCCCAACGCTATTTTTGCCCAGTGGTTCTTCTGTCTGGGCATCGTGAAGACTATATCTGTACTACTGGGAAAAAGTGGGCTCGGAAGTGGCAGTGAACATGGGATACTCTGGCTCCTGCTTGCCGTGTTTCCCGCCCAAGTAATGGCCTTACAGCTGTAGAGGCATCATTGTGGATGATCTGTGGCCTACGTAGCATGAAGCAATATTGCTAGGCATATATCTGCAGAACCCTCTGTACTCCAAAAAGTGCACTCCAGACATGCCTGAGCTTTTGTATCTTAACTGGCTGGCTGTACACCCTTCACAGTGGGATTTACGGGCAGCCTCTGGGCTGACGGCATAGATAAACCCAGACTGGGATGGACACACATCTCAGATGGGATAGCCTGTGTGTTAATCCATGCTCTTCATGCATGGCAGTGGCTGGTTGAGGACCTGCAAAAGGAAGCGTTGCTCTGTGAAACAGAGGCAGTCCGTGGACTGCAGAGTCAATAAAATCTGAAGTGAAGTCTTTTCCTCTTGTTTCCTGAGAATGAAGTGTAGATGTGACAGAGTGACTTATCTGTCCCAAGATCTGTTGACTTGTACTTTTTCATCCTCAGCCCTTGCTGTCAGAGTTTGTTGTATTAGCCTACTGCTGTATTAGCACTGTAAATGTTCTTTCCTATTCCTCTGCTACTTTCACACCCTCCTTTAGTGAAACTATTTCTTAATGTAAAGGTTTGATAACTGACAACCCATATTTTTTCTTTTTTTTTTTTTCTTCTTTTTTTCCCTGGGGTTGTTTCCTAAGTCCTAAGACTTTGTATTTTAAGTATCTTTGGAGGATCACACATGGTACTGTCTCCTGACCGTCAGCATTTAGTTGTAGAATCATAGACATGTAGGATTGGATGTGATGTCAGCTCCTGCATTAGTCCCTTAGGTCCCAGTGATAGTATTAATTGAGTTACACATCTATGGTGTCCATGTTGATGTCTGCTTGCAGTACTGTTAGTTTAGAGAAGGATCAAATCATATTTTTCTTCCAAGGAAGGAGCATATAGATTTCCTAGGTATATTTTTGGAAAGATTGAAAATATATTAAACATGCAGCACATATTTTTATATTTTTTCATCCATCAATTTTATTCTTATCCAGTGTGAAAACTGTCAGGCTGATACTTAGATTAATCTTCCAGGCTGCACACATCACCTGTAAATCACTCTGCTTCAATAGGGAAACCATTGGCTTGGGGAGCACTGGTGAGTATTTTTTATGGGCTGCCTTTTCCCTAGATGCAATAATCTGCCTGTCTCATCAGAGACACACTGGCATAAGTGACATACACTGAAGTGGCTGATCAAGAAAGCCCTGCTATGAGGCAGGGTGAAGACAGGAGCGCACAACCTCTCTGTCAGCTGACACAGGATGAGGAGGTGTCACTTCCTGTTGCAATGTCTAATTATGTATAAAAGATCAAGCAAAGAGAAATGACAATTCACAAACCATGTGAAATGGGGCAGAGCCACAAGTTGGTGGCAAGTACAGCAACTCTACTTTTGAAGCACATTACAGAATGGACGATCTTCATGTTTTGAAAAGGTAGAGCGCAACCCATAAAACTTTGACCCCCAAGTCTTGAACACCGTGTACAGGAAAAACATCAACTTGTTTAGTTCATCTTTCACAACAGAGGAGTTGTTTCCATGTCTTTACTTCATGTGTTTTTTCTTTTAGTTCCTTTGAAAAGCTATTCCACCATCTCAGTGCGTTCAACTGACGCTCACTTTGAGTGGCTGTTTATCTCTTATTAGAAAACACACCTCACTCTAGCAGCCTGTATATAATTTCATTCTCTGTGTTTACAGCCTGCAGAGGTTTGTATACCCTTTATATTCATGCTCCTGCAACCACTTTCCAGTAAAATTCTCCAATGTCCATATCTAGCTCTGTCAATCTTCTCCAAGACCATTGATTTCCATGAGGTTTGAGCTATTCCTTTTACAGGGGAAAATGCTTTCTGTGGTTGTCTCATGTGTTTTCTGTAGGACATATCTGAGTCTCAGGTTTCACATGTATTCAACACCATCATTAATATGGAACAGCTGATATTTAGGTCCTTGTATTTAGTGGTGGAGGTCTGTGGAGGGACTGTCCCCAAAAGCCAACTAGGCCAATTCCTGATCTAACTTAGTCAAGCCATATGGCAAAGTCAGGACCCCAGTGCATGGCTGGAAGTGGGGACCATTTTCATGTGCAGGTATATCCTAGAGTGAGTAGTTCAGAAATATATTTGACTTGGCTGATTTTGTCCTACTGATTTTGGATAAAGGGTCTGTGCAGAACTAGTGAAATCCCTCAAAATTTTAGATTCATATGTTAGTAACATTTGGGGCCAAAAGTAACTAGACAAAATAACAAACAGCAAAGATTGTGAGGAAAGAGACGTTTAATGAGCATGGGAACAAATGTAGGCATTTATTTCTATGTGAGGATTTAGATCTCATGAAGAAATTCTTGACAGGATGTCACCAGAGGTGTGTTTGCTTGCTGCTGCTCAGCCAGATGATACTTGCTAAGCCAGGTGGAGGACAACCCTAAGAGACCACCTCCATTTTGCTGATTCCTGGGCTCCATTAGACGCTGCGAGCCCCCAGCCCGTGCCCCCAACATGGTGTGAGCCCCCAGCCCATGCCCCCAACATGGTGTGAATACCCAGTAACAACAAAAGCATTCTCCAACCACACAGTTCTCTTCCTTTGGGAGGTTTTGGTCTTTTCCTTACTCAGAAAGATAAGAAAACCTTTCCACTGATATTTTCTCTTAGGTAATTACCTCAGTTCATATCTTGTTAAAAACAGTTAAGTAACCACAGCCCTGTCTCTCTGCCTGTGATATGAAGACAGAGAATTCTTAAGGTTAAAAGCAGTGAAAAGGTCAGAGCAGAAACAAAGTTAGATACTATTAGGGTTTTTTTTTTCTGGTTAGACAGAGGCTACATCAAAGAGGCCCTTTAATTAGAATTAGAGTTCATTTGCATATCTCCCTGATGGGGGAATGAATGGGTGAGAGGCGAAAGGATGAGAGGGAGAAGGACTTCAGTGACAGAAAGGGACAGAAAGCAGAGGATGAGTGTGAACTCAGAGATGCAAAAGGGGAGCAGAAAGGGAAAACAGTGCCACTGTACACCTGTACTTGTTAAATAGGTGAGAGGATTTTGCAGGGAAGAGTCATCTCCATGGACCGATGTGAGATTTTACAACAAAGAGGTAGGAAGATGCTGGTGTCTCTGAATGCACAATGGTCCCTGATCAAGGGGAAAATGTATGTCTTTCCACAGGTCTATGTGCAGGGTGGGGGTTCTCTGTGTAGCAAATGTCCAGATAACGGAGAATTATCAGGGAGACTCTGGAGTCTAGAGAAGCATGTGCCTGGCATGAGGGTGGGTGGGATTTCCATGAAGTTGTAGAAACACTTTTAGGACTGGAGTGAAGGAAATGCACAACAGAAGCAAGAGATGATCCTCTGGACTTCATGCTGTTTGAGAAGGGAAGCAAGGTTTTTCATTAAACACTTATTCAGCATAGGAAGAATGGGGTTTGATTACTCCTAATCTTAGCAAGAAGGATTTTTCACTCAGTGAGATTGTTTTAGATGGTCATGACGAGCTGGACGTCTCACAACTGAGTTTATTGCCGAGCCCTGGCAGGGCAGATAATGAGATAGGGCTGGGAGGAATAAGTCAGGTCTGGTCTGCAGGGGCTGGGCTTATACCTCTGCACGTGCACACATGTGCACACACACACACAACCACAAAAAGCAGTGAGACTCAGCTGAGGGCAAAGCAAGAACATGAAGATGCTCCTGGGGGGCGGGGGGTGAAGTTCAGGCGAGCTGGGTTTGCTGGGGTAGGGTGTGTGCTTAGAGCATACGTGCTGCCATCATGAATATTTATTGAATCAACCCCCTCATACCTAGGCGTGCTGGCAATCATCCTCTCTAGATCCACAATTTACGCCCTCCTGCCACTGACTGCACATGAGCTGAGACCCCATTTGGCAAATTTCTTTTGAAATTTTGATTTATATGCTCCTAAAAAATCTTTATTACACTTCTCCCTTCCAGACAATTTACTTTGTTCAATATGTTTGGTTGTTGTGGGCTTTTTTTTTAAGTTTAATTCCTACTTTCCATTTTTCAGTATTTATTATGCCACATTCCCATGGGGCTGTAACTGGCAGGTGGGTCACAATATACATAACTGATAGGCCCATCTGTCTTCCTTTCACTGCATGCTCCCCCCTTCTTTTTCTTTCTCTCTCTCTTTCTTTCTTTCTTTCTTTGTATGTGTCATAAACTGTCAACTATAGACACAGTCCTGCATGAGGACTAACAGACAGGTAGCAGCAGCCTGAGAGAAGGCTATCAGTATATAAAGGGGATTTAGTCACTTCACAGTAGGTTATGAAAACAAATGGTTTCTTAATGGCTTGCATTATTTCTCCTCAATATTTACAATGTTTATCTTCCGTAACACATGGAATCAAATAGAAACAGAATTGTGCTCTTGTGAAAAATGTGAGAAACCTCTTCATTTTCTGTTGCTTTTTTGGGTTTTTTTTCTGTCTTGGTTCTTTATCCTCTGGAATAAGAGCTCCCTCTTTTCTTATGTTCCCCAATATCCAAGGATTCCAGTGCTGGGGAAAAAAATAGATGCTAATACACTCTGAAAAAGCAATCAACCTCTGAAAAACAGTCCGCCTGGCTTCTGTTCTCAGTAATGCTTCCCACCTGAGATTTTGGGAGCTCTCAGCTTGGTTATGTGCCTGGTTTTTAATTTTAGTAAAGGAAAAGTGAAAGTTCAAAGTGCTGCAGCAGCTGTTCACAGTGGAATGCAAGCGAGGGCTGGCGGGGACCAGAGGCCAGCAGGGTACCGAGGGGCCCGATCCTACAGCCTGCCAAGCACGTGGGGTGCACTGGCTGACACCGTGGCCGAGCAGTGTGAAAATGCAGCGAACTGTCCCCATCCTGCCAGGCCAGATGCTCGCGGGGTGTGCGATGGCAGGGTGACATGGAAATCTGTGACTCCCTGCGTCAGCACGAGACACCAAGGGGTGGCAGGTGGCACGGTTGGGTGGGGATCTGGCCTCTGAGGTTCTGTTCCTCCATCCAGCACTCCTTGAAGGCACTGCCTCAATGGGACGATGCTCTAAGCCTGCAAGAGACGCGAGGGCTAGGGGCAACGCTTACCAACACCAGCTGAATGGCAGTCGGCCATTTCTCACACTCTTCTTTTTCTCTGTACATTATGCTTTGTGGCACGTTCCGCCTTCTGGTTTTTACTTTGCTGTTGTTTTTAACTTGCATCCTTTATTACCATTTTACTCAGCAGCCCCCAAAAACTGAAAATGGAAAGAGTTGTCCCACATTTTTTCAGCTCATGCAAAAAAAAAAAAAAAAGGCAACGAAAAAATCCAACGGCCCGCCTTTAACCTTTGGTAACCCTGACATTCTTTGCACTAAAGTGTCTGATATTAAAGCAGATTGCTTTCATGCCTACATAAGTAATATCATATGCTTCACATCAGCCTATGCTCAGGCTAGCTGAATTCCCACTGTATTATTGCCTGTGAATGTACACTCCGTGCATACTAATAATGGCCTATCTGAACCAGCTTGCCTTTCAACTTTTTGAAAAGGAGTTTTATTGGTTTGTTGGATGGCTATGGCATAGGAATATAGTTTAATGAATGATGGTAATGCTTGTGTCTATTAGTGCTTGGCAAGTCGTGACAGAGAGGTAGAGCTGAGAAGAGAAACAGCCTTAAAGTCCTGCTAGAGTTACTGAAGAAACAGTGTCCTCTGTCCCCCCCATAGCTGCTAACCAAGATCATATCCGATCTTGGTGTAGTTAAAGAGGCACTTAAGAGGACTTTTAAATTTTATTTTGTAAGCAGTGTGTTTGAACCTTTTTCTTTTTCTTTTTCTTTTTCTTTTTCTTTTTCTTTTTCTTTTTCTTTTCCTTTCCTTTCCTTTCCTTTCCTTTCCTTTCCTTTCCTTTCCTTTCCTTTCCTTTCCTTTCCTTTCCTTTCCTTTCCTTTCCTTTCCTTTCCTTTCCTTTCCTTTCCTTTCCTTTCCTTTCCTTTCCTTTCCTTTCCTTTCCTTTCCTTTCCTTTCCTTTCCTTTCCTTTCCTTTCCTTTCCTTTCCTTTCCTTCCTCTCCTCTCCTCTCCTCTCCTCTCCTCTCCTCTCCTCTCCTCTCCTCTCCTCTCCTCTCCTCTCCTCTCCTCTCCTCTCCTCTCCTCTCCTCTCCTCTCCTCTCCTCTCCTCTCCTCTCCTCTCCTCTCCTCTCCTCTCCTCTCCTCTCCTCTCCTCTCCTCTCCTTTCCTCTCCTCTCCTCTCCTCTCCTCTCCTCTCCTCTCCTCTCCTCTCCTCTCCTCTCCTTTCTTTTTTTCCTCTTTAGACAGTAGGTGTTAAACGGAAATCTATTGGAAAAGAGAACTTTAATACCAGTGTGATTTATTGCGATTGTCAGGTGGCTCATATTTGTGCAAGAGAATTCTTTTCAGTACTGCCAGTATTGCCTCTCAGGTGTCTCTAATCCTGCCCCAAATGCTTGTCCTTGAGATCTTTCTCTTCTTCTGCCTTGCTCTGATACGCCTGTTCCAGTGTTAAAGTCTGCTCTGTTTCACAGGGGACATAGCCCAGGTATCTGCACTGTGGAGCAATAGTATTGTACATAAACACAGAACCTGACCCTATGCTGTTATTATTGTGATTCTCTGGTTTTTTTCCTTCTACCTTCTAAAAGCCTGTGCATGGTGATTATAATCTTACAACCCACCTTTTGGGGAGCTTCAAGATGGTTTTGTTGTTGTCCCAGGATCCAAAACTGAGTGATTTTCTCACATTAGAGGTGCACTGCCAAGTAAAATGAGCCCCTCTTTCCCACCTAACACATCAGAAATTCACCTGTGCATAAGATGATGTGTGAAGATGCGTCACCTTTAACCTTCTTTCCACATACAGGGCTTGAGTTAACTTCCATAGCTCATTGCTAATTTCATAGAATCATAGAATTGTTATGGCTGGAAAAGACGTTTATGATCATCAGGTCCAACTGTTATCTAACTCTACCAGGCCCACTTCTAAACCATGTCCCTGAGCACTGTATCTAGACAGCTTTTAAATACTTACAAGGATGGAGATTCAACCACTTCCCTGGGCAGCCTGTTCCAGTCTTTGATAACCCTTTCAGTATAGAATTTTTTCCTAATGTCTAACCTAAACTTCCCCTGGTGCGATTTGAGGCTGTTTCTTCTTGTCCTATCGGTTGTAACTTGTGAGAAGAGACCAACACCCACCTCACTACAACCTCCTTTCAGGTAGTTGTAGAGAGCTATAAGGTTTCCCCTCAGCCTCCTTTTCTTCAGACTAAACAACCCCAAGTCCCTCAGCTGCTTCTCATAAGACTTGTTCTCTAGACCCTTCACCAGCTTCGTTGCCCTTCTTTAGACCCTCTCCAGCACCTCAATGTCCTTCTTATACTGTGGCACCCAAAATTGAACACAGAACTCAAGGTGTGGCCTCACCAGCGCCGAGTACAGTGGTACAATTGCTTTTCTAGTCCTGCTGGCTACACTATTCCTGATACAGGCCAGGGTGCCATTGGCCTTCTTGGCCACCTGGGCACACTGCTGGTTCATGTTCATTTGGCAGGCTTCATCTAGGCTATATACATACATACATATAAATGTGTGTATGATATACATAAGATACATCTATATCCTGGCAAAAATCATTCCTGCTGAAGATTCCAGTTCCCTTGTTTAGAACTAGGGAGTTATACGGGATTGGACCAAATGTCCTCCTCCGTCATCTCTGAGGCAGTAGCCGGTAACAGCTTTTTTGGGAAAAGATGGGGAGGTAGAACAATCACAGAACAATCTTTTTCCTGAAGTTTTCTCCAGGTTCCAGCAATCTGTGACTTGGAGACCTCCTGGGCTTCTTCGACAAGGGTCATCTTGCTCTGTAGCTACCAGTGGATCTAGCCTCCATAAATTGCTTTTTTAACCCATTCAATTAGGGATAGTGTTAAGCGCACTCTGTTATCACAATCACTAAATAGGGGAATAGGGGAAAAAACAACCACTGAAGAATTAAACATGATCAGAGTATCCTAGGGTCACTCTTGGCATATGGATGTACTGACCAAAAGGGAATGTGTCCGGTCTTGATCTGAGTGTAAACCACAGGTGAAATGCCTGTATTATCAGCTCAAGTAAGAATCCTGATATTTCTTGTCTTCTTTTCACTAGAGTGTCAAAGATGCAGCACTAGAGGTAGAATATTAGCTTTGTTTGACAAATTTCAGGTCCAATATTGTTTGTTGCGGTGGCCTTTTAAGAACTGATAGACTTTGGTGAGGGAGGGGGAAGAATTGGTAGATGAATGGGCCATGAGATTGTTTTCTGATGTTGAAAAAGGAGCGAGTGCAATTTTTTTTGTTTCCTCTACATGAGCCAAATGCTAACTGCTCTTCATTCTGTGCTGAAGTTTCTATTGTGTAAGTAATCATATGGGCATATTTAAGTACTGGGCTTTTTTGAGTTAAACCCCATTCAGACTGTTATGACTGTGTTTAATCTTTGAAAGACGGGTGGGGAGGGGGAAATCTGTTCTTCAGAAAAGAATCCTTTTTATATAGAAAACTATAGGGTTCTTATCTTTGATCTAAGTAAGCACAACTGTACCATGTCAGCAGCATATTAGTGCCAACGCATGTGTGTTGTACTTTTTAAATGCTGTTTCAACATGTGTCATTGGATCTGTGTTCCTACAGGCTCACAACAACCTGCACCCTGGTAACTACATGTTGATTGAAGCACCCTTATGAAAAAAAGATATAAATGTTTGTGGTTAAGGTGATAACCCTTTTGTTTTCTCTGTAATCCATCACAGGGCTTGTCAGCCCTGACAGCTCGAGTGGATTTTTTTGAACACCTCTTTATCTGACAGCTTCATGCATCATAAAGCAGCAAATAGAATTAGATCAAAGTCTAAGAGTCACTGTAGGCTTGGTAAGGTATGCAATCCTGTTTGTATCTTTATCCAGGCTCTGACAGTTCATTTTAACTGGCAACAGGGAGAAGGAGGGAGAAGGAGGAAAGTTTCTTTTTCTTTTAAGAAGGTACAGTAGTGCTGCATTTTTAAACATACACTGCTTTCACATATCATTTCCCCTTGACATCTGTGATTCTCTGTGTACTGTAGCACACCATATATATTTTCAGAATGCTCAACAACAGCAGTCACATTCTCAAAGCAAAGGCTTAACCAGTGTATGAGGCCATGTACCCATATGCTTTAATAATCCTGACTTTTGTTTAATATCAATGGCAAAGATTGACAGAGCTCACTTTAAACAATGGAATATTGTCCATCTGGTACATGCCAGATTCTATGAATTACTGTGATGGATAACAGGTTTACCAACAGTCCACCCTAAACTCACAGGATATAGCCGGCATTCACTTATTAAAGAAACAGCATAAGGGGAAGGGAAGGGAAGGGAAGGGAAGGGAAGGGAAGGGAAGGGAAGGGAAGGGAAGGGAAGGGAAGGGAAGGGAAGGGAAGGGAAGGGAAGGGAAGGGAAGGGAAGGGAAGGGAAGGGAAGGGAAGGGAAGGGAGGAGAGGAGAGGAGAGGAGAGGAGAGGAGAGGAGAGGAGAGGAGAGGAGAGGAGAGGAGAGGAGAGGAGAGGAGAGGAGAGGAGAGGAGAGGAGAGGAGAGGAGAGGAGAGGAGAGGAGAGGAGAGGAGGGAAGGGAAGGGAAGGGAAGGGAAGGGAAGGGAAGGGAAGGGAAGGGAAGGGAAGGGAAGGGAAGGGAAGGGAAGGGAAGGGAAGGGAAGGGAAGGGAAGGGAAGGGAAGGGAAGGGAAGGGAAGGGAAGGGAAGGGAAGGGAAGGGAAGGGAAGGGAGGGGAGGGGAGGGGAGGGGAGGGGAGGGGGAGGGGAGGGGAGGGGAGGGGAGGGGAGGGGAGGGGAGGGGAGGGGAGGGGAGGGAGGGGAGAGAAGAGAAGAGAAGAGAAGAGAAGAGAAGAGAAGAGAAGAGAAGAGAAGAGAAGAGAAGAGAAGAGAAGAGAAGAGAAGAGAAGAGAAGAGAAGAGAAGAGAAGAGAAGAGAAGAGAAGAGAAGAGAAGAGAAGAGAAGAGAAGAGAAGAGAGAGGAAAAGCCTAGTTTAGTAAAAATCTCAAGGGAACAAACAGAAGCTATGATTTAAAAAACTGGGTATATAAAGTTATCTACTTTGGTCTGTGTTGGTGCACCACGTTTTTCACAACTGTTGAATAAATGGTGACTCTTGATGAATTACACAGGCAAACCCAAGGACTTATGCCAAAGCTTTTAGAAGTGCCACATTCATTGGGAGTCTGCGGTGGAAGAGAGTAGGGGAGCTTCAAGGTCTTTTTGCTCTCAAGCATATGATGCATAAATATGAAATTAGGTAGCTTCTTTTGCTTCTATCTGAGACCTGCACCTGAATGTTATTTTTTTTTCTTTCATCATACCATTTGCTGAAATGCCACATTAACGTGGAAACGATAAGCTGTATTTGTTTGATGGAACATGGAAACAATCTCCAAACACAATGGTCCCATGAAGGGGAGAAGCAGGACCAGACAGACGCTGCCTTTGGCATAGCAGAGGAAGACATGCCAGCTCTGTAATAGGGGCTCCTATGCAGAAGCTGCTATGAGGATGCTTGTTAGGGAGGAAGGGGTCATAGAGAGAGAGGCTGCTCCTCCTTGCTCTTTCCTCTTTGAAGCAATGGCTTTCAGAGATGATGTTCAGGCTGCCACAGAAGGTGTCCATCCTCCTGCGTTTGTTCCCCCAGGCTGGCTATGTGCAGGAGGTGCTGCAGAGGAGCAGTGACAGTGCTTGTGGGAGCTCCTTCCTACTGACTTCTGCAAGAGCCATGTAGCCAGACCACAGCAGGGTTGGGGCACTGTGAGGGGCAGCAGTGTGGGGCAGTGAGGAGGGCAACAGCAGCAGTAGGGAACCATGCTCTCTTCTTCTCCCATAGTGCAGCAATGTAGCTGGATACAAGCAGACATCTGCTAGCACCTCCCTCCACCCAGCAAGCTGTACCATCTCAGCACACGTCAGCACATCCCAGCAAGATCGATCAGACCTCTCAGTGCTGTCCCCCTCACTCATCCAAACTCTTCCTTCTGGAAAGAGCTGAAAGAAAACTTGGGGTCACCAGCTGGCCTTACTGAGCCAAATGTTGTCATACAGCCGCTCCAAGGAGGACTGAACTTTTGTCAATGTCTCTTTCCTAAAACTGTTTTGAAAACCTGTTAGAAGCAGTCTGAACTCCAGAAAAGTGAAGAAGCCTCTTCCACAGAGGTGCAGGAGGTTTCCAACTAAAAAGAGTCCATACAGGGAGCAAAATGTCCTCTGGGCTCCTACAATTGCACACACTGATCCGGTATTGGAGCAGTGGCTTCCATCAGTGGTTAGAGACTAGCAATGCTTCACTCATGACCAGTCACAGATTGGTGTTAACATCAAAGCTTTTCTTGTGAGAACCCACAACTATTTCTACCACATTGTGGGGTACTGTGGACACCTATTCTCTAGTGTCCCAGAAGCTCTGAGCACCAAGGGCACCTCCCAGTTTTTCCGTGTAAAATGCTTAAGCCTCTGCATCAGGTGGGAGAGTCCATTCATTTCAGCAACCCTTATGTAGGTGCTTGAGTCCCTCAGGTGTTGCAGTGTGGCATGAGGGAAGCAGAGAGGCATAGAAATGGGCAAGACACCTAGAACTTCTAAGATGGCCCCTGATCAAATGGCATGGTCCCTGACCAAGTAGCATGTACCCTGATCAGTGTTGTCTACAATGCCTAACTGAACAGCAAGGAGCTCAAAACATCGGCCGAAATTCCTCCTGATGGTCCAGCAGGGCTGCATCTGTCTAGTCTGATGACAAGAGGCCCGACTACATTTTAAATTACCTTACATGAATTTGAAATCTACCCCAAACACCTGAGAACCACATGCATGACAACTGCTGCCATAGCTCCTTACCAGAAGGCCACAAATATCAACTCCTGCTAGGATTTTTCACTGCAGGCAATATTGGGGTGCAGCTATTTGAGGTGCCTTCACCAAGATGACGTGGCCAGCAGGAATGGACCCACTGGACGTGGCATCAGTCCATGATGTCGCTCCTGATTCAACATCTATGAGCAAGTTGTCTGAAAACTCTTCTCACTGGTGTGTTGTGCCCTCCCAGACTCAGGCTCCCAACTGAGCCTGTTGAGTTACACCTACAAATCTAGAGGCAACGTGGCCAGTGGACTTGTCTTTGGCGTCAAAGTGATCAGTCATGGTTGAACTGCTTCTGGCTTTAATCATAAACAACAATTGCTAACGAACTTTGTCAGTACTGTCTGATTTTTCCGAGTGTACATTATTCCCTGAGTTTACACTGAAAAATTTGAAGCATGTGTATAAGCTGGGAGGCTTGCAGCACTTCACATCTTACTTCAAAAGGCCCTCAGGAACATGAAAGATGCTAAGGGGGAATTTCTTAACTGTTTCTGACTTTTTTTAGTAATATTAACTCAAATTAATTAACAGATTTGCCTTTGCCTTAGAAAAATTAGTTTTGACTCACAGGGTAGGCACTGTGGAAATGGGAAGGATGCCCTCAGTGTTAAAAAGACGTGACCAATAGCACCTCCAGCCTGTGCATATGAAAGTCTTACGAAAATCATTACTTCCAGTCCTATGGAATACTTAGACTTTCATCTTAGTAAGTAGGTCCCCGTGGAAATATTTGGGAATAGTGGAGAAAAAATGAAAATAAATTCTACTTCTATACAGTTTTAAACATTAGTTTTCTTCCACTTGGAGTGTGTTAAAATACAAGCCTTTCCATGGCTCTTCTACCTCCTGCAAAATCTCTTTTAACTTTTATTTGTTATTTAAAAAGCCACAGGGTATATTCTCTTCTTAATACATAGGGATTTACGTGTGAAACTCCCTGTGCATCGAGGTGATAATATACCCCTTAATTGGAAGCTGTTTAATGCTCTCGATTTAACATTTTAATAGAAAAGTTACAAGCAGTCTGGCTGTGAGTGCAGCACTATTAAAATTCCCAGCCAGGACAGTAGTGTTTTTTTCTTTAAGTGGCTTTTTATTTGCTAAAATTCGTTGCAGCTTTCATTACAAGTTGGGGCCACTTTTAAGTTTTGCTTTACATTATGAAAAAGAAAAGGGAGAACTTTAAAGTGATCCTAAGTCTCAAATAAAAGGAGAACTTAAAAGCATCTTTGCCATGTGTGTCCCTCTATAGGTCGTGCTCGCTCAGGTCATTCAGCACTAAGGCAACTTTATTGAGTGTCTTATTGTGCAAACACAGTAGGAGGAACATTACCCTCTAAGATCTCCAGGACCACTTTTGTGGCTGGAGTTTATTTACTTGCATGTTTTCAGACCCTTATAATCATAGGAGAACAGAGACAACGTGGGACCTTTACAGCTTGGATCTTGCAGCCACTACCCCGCACAAAGCAAGCTATGTAGAAATGGGGTCCAAAGCTTGGCCCTGTGACTAGCGCGTGCTTCACAATCTTCCAGGTTTTCGTTTTTAAAACACCGCTGGGAGGCAGGAAAGTGCCTTCGCTGCCATGCAAAAGGCACAGAATGATGTAGGGCCATGTTCATAAAAGGATTAAAAGCCTCAGTTATGACTTGTAGCACCTGAATTCTGTCCCAAAACCACAGAACCTAATCCTGGACATACCTCTCTCCTCCGAGCTCTAGAAGTACTCATGACCTCAGGTATCCATGTTTTAACAGCAAACTTCTTGAGGTGCTAAAGCTTTCTTCTGCCGATGCCCTCAGCCTTCTGTAGGCTGAGGAGCTCTGCACAAGGCTCTCAGATCTAAGTCCAATTTGCTTTGTTACAAGGATGTGTCTGCAGCTGTGAATCTTATGATATGTTCTCTGGAAACCCTACGGGTATTCTGGCGTCAAAACATCAGTCTACCCAAGCAGGTTAGTGATACAGACAAGCAGGAGTAAATTTTCAGTGGCTAAATAAAGGCTGAGTGTATTCCCTATGGGTAAATGATGTCTGAGTTTGTTGCTTTATCTGTTTTAATTTGAGGTAGGTGAAACTTTCAGCAAACAAGTCTGTGTGTATGCATGAAAACATAGTTTGTATTCCCATATTCCTGAATCAGACTTCTGCTCTGTGCCTTTTCCCTTCTCGCTCGTTTTGCACTACAGAGAGATGTGCGGGTGAAACAGAGTTTACTCAGCTGAACATGTACCCCTTTAAGGAAAAATCCTGCCTATTTTTCTGTCAGCCCGTAAAGCTTCAGCTGCGGGAGGGAAGTGTGTGCCGATGTTGGGGAATAGGGTTTCTGTACAGGCGTGGGGTACCTGTACTGCAGTAGGGTGGATGTGGGGTGGGGTGGGAGGAACGACTGGCCTGTGTCGTCTGGCTCCTCTGGGCACAACTCTGTTCTTCCCGGGACCAACACAGGTTTCTGTAGAGCATCTCTCAGCCTGCTGGTGCGCTGCTGTGCCCATCTTGCCGGGATGTGGCACTGCTGACACCTATATCTGGTATCTGCGTGGGTAACATGGACAACGTGCTTGCTGCAAGTCTAGCCATTCATTCTCTTTTTTGGGATTGGGGATGAGCTTAAAGCCTGGCTCTCTAAAGCTGTATTTTAATGGATTTACACTTGTTAACCTGTCAGAGAGAGCTCATGAGAGGGAGCGGCTACTTATATCAATATATTCACATGATTTAACCTACCAGTGTGCCATGGCAGGCCATGATAGGCAGATTTCAGCTTGGCGCACAGACCTACAGGAGCGTTCGAGCCACCAGCTTGAAAGGATGGCTGGTCCCCACTGTCAGCCGTTCACTCCTTGTCTTCTTGCTGAGAAACCAGCAAGAAAGAAGCTGAAGACAGACTCACTTGTTAGTGTGCTTTTGTGATGTGGCCACTGGGAACGGTACTTAGGCGGCTACTCACTTTACAAAGGCTTTAATAGCCGTTAGATGGTATCAACTTTTAGTTGTTCCTCATCTGGGCTGGAACTGAACCAGCATCCTGTTGGCTAAAAGGCTTCGTATCCCCATTAAAAAATATTTTACTGGCCTTCTCTACTTAAAATACATCAAACGGTTTCCGCTTCTGTTTGTTTTTCTGCTGAAATATGGAAGCTAAAAGTGGTCCTGGTAGAGTGTAGCTTAAACTGAAAAATACAGACAGACAAAGCCATGGGTTGTTGAGGGCCTTTCGGAGGCGGGATGGAGAGAGTGAGGCACAGCGAGAGCTCAAAGCCTGAAAACCAGAAACACCTAGAGAGGCTTAAGTTCCTCCACTCTACCTCGTAGTTGAAAAGTCTCATTAACGTTTGTGGAGAAAGAAAAACTTTCTCTTTTCTTCCCCCCCCCCCCCCCCACCTCGCTTCACTCCACATTTATAGCAAAAGGCACAGAGCTATTATCTAAATGAGGGGATCACAGAAATGTGCATTTTTTGGTGAGAATTTAACTCTGAGTACGGCATTCCTGAAAAGGTCACTGCAGGCCATTTAGTTAGGAGATCTGAACAATCAAAAGCTATGCAAAAATTAGGTTTTCACATAAATTAACTCCATGCTATTTCTCCTGAATTATTTTTTTTTAGAGAAAGCTACGGTCTTAGAGCAAATAGATTTTTCTCCAACATACAGTATATATTGTCTTTCAGTACGGCTTCCGACTAAAATTTATCTCTTGCTAAATGCAGACTAAATGAATAGTGTAGAACTAATACATTTTGTGCCAAGAAAATAAATGGGCACAGTGCTAGATGCTTAAGAGTGTCACTAATTATTCACGTGATTTGTGGCATCCCTTCTCAGCAAAGGTATGGAGGCTATAACCGGGAAACTCTTTCGCGTTTCTCTCTTGGAAAACGTATAGCGAGTAACCCGGCAGCCTCACAAGCATGCCCAACCCTTTTAATTTCAGTATACCCAGAATGCTATTCCAGCTCCCAGAAATACTGCAGTACATCTAGTGTTTGTGCGCTGAGGACAAACCGGAAGGCTTGGGCGTTCCCGTATGGGAACCAAGGTTTTTTTCTTTCTTTTTTCTTTTTTTTTTTTTTTTTCCTTTCAGTGTACTTTGCAAGCTAGAATTGCGGAAGGCGGGTCCCACTTTTAGCTTTCATACCTTGAATGCAAGGGCGTACCCAGAAGAGTTTTTTTAGCGGGTAGCGAATACTTTCCAACCACACAACTCGCAATGCGGCACAACATGTCTGCAGCTTCTAAGCAGCGCAAACGGATGTATGGGGGCTTCCATGGTTTTGCAAAGATGTGAGATCTTTTTCTCGCTTTTTGCCCCCTTTCTCTTTCTTTTGGGCTATTGCTGGCCAGCAATTTAAATGAACAAAGGAGAAGGAAGAAACAAGAGGAGGTAGAGATGTCGAGGAATAGCGTCATGTTGGCGAGAGGTATTTTTTAACCTTCAGATATTATTGAGAAGCGTAGGATTACCACATGAGGTAAAAGTGGAAAACATTCTGCCTACGTGACTTATTTTAAGAGGGGGGCAGGTTGTCATGTACACAGAGTAAAACACTGTCACACTGGAGGACTGAGTCACCAATGATGACTGCAGGAACAAAAATCAATGTAAAACATTGTAAATAAAAAGTCACCTTGTTTAGCCCTTAGGTGGCACTTTCATTTTCTGGGCAAGTTACAATTTTAATTCGGTTTTGTGACAGTCCTTGATGAACATATCAAGTTTCGTCATTGTTAGTATCTCATTTTTTTTGAAAAGGAAAGAATTGTCCTGGACAGCCTGTACTTTAGAATTGGTTTTCTCTTGAGGTAGTTGTTTTAGTTTTGTGATAGTTTGGAGATTTCTCCCACATACTGTTACCAGCATGGTCTCCAAAATTAAAGTCCGGGTGGCCAAAACTGGCTGAGTGATAGCAGCTTAGGATATTTTTGCCCTTTCTCATAAGTGTGCCTGGGCAGTGTAAATTCATATTTGGAGGGGGGGGAGCATTCTTTCCTTTTTCTGTATTCCCACTGCAAGGGCAGGAAGTCAGCAGCTACCGTCAAAAGAAACCAGAATTAGTAGGAATACAGTTATTATGCTTTTGTCTTTTATTAGACAAAGAAATATGTTTGGCACCAACATAATCAGATGGAGCGTGCTCATTTCTGTAAAGCATTGAAAATGTATTACCAGAAACATAACTGATGTGTGTGGAAATACAACACATATTTAGATATTTGAGAGAAAACATGCTGAAAGACCGAGATGAAACTCCACCTTTAGGAGCCAGCTTGCCCAGCAAAGCCTATAAGAAGAAGGTTCCCACACTGGAGGCAGAGGGAAGTAGCTCAGACAGTGAAGGGGTTCAGAATTGGGCTCTGACGGGGTATGAGCACAGAAGGAGTAAGCAGGCTGAGTACCGTTATATCAAAGGTCCTGGAAACAATTCACGTTTTGCAAGGTCTTGTTGGGGAAAAGTCCAAGTTAGATTGAGAACACTTCAATGAGCAGCGTTAAGATTAATTTGGACTCAGAGTCACCAATTAGAAAACCTCTCTCTTGTAAACACCAACCTCTTAATTAGACAATCTTGCCTTTTTGTTTTCTAACATCAACAAAATGGATACATTAGTGCCATATGAAGCTGCCTTAGGAGGATTAGCTAAAGGAAACTGCATATTGAACTTCACCTTTTAATTAACTTTTAATGAATTGCTCTCACAGCAGAAAGCAGTCACAGAGGGACTGCAAGATTCAGGAGTTACCTAAGGCCTATAATGGTTTGGGGGGGGGGGGGGGGCAAAATAAGACCAATTTCATTTCTCCGCATCTATTTCAGCTTCACTCATAGCCTGGGCTGCAGAGTCGTTGTGGGATATTTGAAAGGAAGAAAAGCTGAAAAAAGTTAGATGTGTAACTAATTATATAAACATGTCATCTTTGTTTTTGTCAGTTTCGGTTACTGGGAAGCATATTTTCCTTATTTAGTGTTGCCTTTGTGCAGTTATATTAAGCCAAAGAAAAAAACAAGAAGAAGGAGAAGCAGTAAGGGAGGGAGGGAGGGAGCACGGAGCGCGCGGGGGCTGGCGGGATGCTCCGGCTGCTGGCAGCCCGGCCCGGCCATCCCCACAGTGATGGCATTCCCTGAGCACAGCCATCGGATGGAGGTGAGGATCTGTAGCTGGGCGAGTAATCGCACTTGGCATTCGCTGTCAGGAAGACAACTTTGGTACCGAGTCTAGAGATCATTAGGAATGAAACATCAAATGCTGGAAAACAAATGGAGGCTTAATCTTCAATGAAAGAGAACATCAGGAAAACGCGGCTTTCATGGTTTTGGGTACCTGACGTGCTGGGAACTGGCAGATTTTTACCTGTGCTGCATTCCCTATCCCTCAGACCCGCAATGCTCTGGAGCTGCCGTAAAAGGCAGCAAATCTCTCCTGCTGCATAAGGAGCAAGCAGGCGGCAGGGCCAAATTTGGCACAAATCTGCGTGCGTCCAGCTTTGTTTGAAACTAGGGGCACATCTAGACACACATCGGAGGCAGGGTTTGGCCCATTGCTCTTAGTTCAAGGGCCCTTGGCGATGGGACGCAGGGTGGGAATGTGTCCCCTGCATCCCACGGACTGCACATCCGACACCGCGCCCCGGGGCTCCACGGGGCTGGGGCCACCCTCTCGCCACCTGCGCCCCGCGTCTCCGGAGAGCGGCTGGGTGGCGTGGAGCCACACCGCCACTACGAGAACCGGCTCAGTGCGGTAAAATCAGAAGCAAGCGAACTTGCAGGAAATGGTGGTGTTCCTGAAAACCCTCCTCGTTCCAGGGGACCCTTCCCTTTGCTGTTTTCCTGCCCTCCTCTAGTTGCTTTGTGTAAACATTTGCTCACACACATTTTTGTCAGCACAATAGCCTTTCTTACTGCGAACTTCCGCGTCAGCAGCCAAGACAAAGGCATCTGCGAGCAAACTGAAATATTCATTGTTGTCTTTTGCTTGGCTGAGTGTTCGCCTTCCAACATTTGTCTTTGTGACACTCTGGGACTCCCCAGAGCTGTGGGATGTCCTTCTGCAGCCTGCCCCGGGCTGGGCGATGCCCACCAGAGGGACCTCCTTCCCAGCCACTTGGCTGCCGCCTTGGCAGCAAACCCCCAAGCTGCCCCATTTTTGGGGTTCCTGCCGGGTCCCCTGGCAAGCCTGCGCTCATGGCTTTAGGCTGGTTGCTGTAGCTGGCAGCTGCATCCTGACTCCCTTCACCCACCACAGCCAGACCACCTGAGAGTCTGGCAAGTGGGACCCCAGGAAAGGGTTGGCCACCAGTCTGCATGGGATGGCCAGGGACCGGGTGCACACCGGACCCTAGCAGAGGGGTTCCCCTGAGCTCCACCACTGCCAGAGGGTATTACATCCTGACAGGGAGGGCTGAGGACGGAGGCATGCTGGGTCCCCACAAGCCCTGCGGCTCTCTGAGGTCTGGACCTTCATGTCCTCCTCCTCCCTGTCCTCATATCCTTATTTTATGGGGTTAGGGCTTTGGTTATGGGGGTCACTTTATCTGGAGCCTCAGATATTTATGGGCTCTGGCTAAATAACCAGCAAGTTTGTGACCTGTCTGAACACGCGTGTCAAATCTACAAGGGACTCGGTACCCAGGGTGCTGCCGGCCTATTTCCCTTTCACTCCAAATCCACTTGCTGTGAAGGGCCCCCGTCCCATCTTAATTGTTCATTTCATCCCTCTCATCCCCAGGTGGGGCTCCTCATTCACTCATTGAAGATTTTATGAGCTATTAATTATACATTGATTCCGTTAAGCTCGTGATCCCTGTCGCATTACCAGCTTTCTAGGGAGACTGCACATGACACACTGTGAAGGCAGATGACAGGCTGGGTGAGAAGCGGTGGAGGTGTAGCTCCGAGAGAGGTGCCTCCATGCCTTTGTGACGCCCAGCTCCCTCCCCAAGTCCTTGGGACCCTCTTCCAGCCCACCAGCCGCTCAACCAGAAGCAGGCCCACTTGACTGGCATGTCCATGTCTCACAAATAATCACATGTAATCAAACTGGGAGCAATGTAAGTGAGCAGTTTGCAGTTTTTGGCTGAATATCCTTCATTATTAAAAAAAAGCATGCAAGAAGGAATATATTCAGAGAAGACAAGATTGCTCATAAACAAGTCACAAGCAGAGAAAAAACCTGTATTTGTCAGATAATTTATCCTCAATGAATAATTCCACCAAGTCTAATAATAATTATTTATTATTTATAATATACACACTGACATAGGTGTACACGGTGCTTCAATAAAAGTAATTAAAATAATTTTGCATGAACCTATTGGATTAATGGGGTAAGCACAAAATGTACTTTTTCTGCTCAGTGTGTTACAGAAGGGATCTTTGCGACACGTAATGGCCTGAGAAGTGTTTATCCAAAATTTTAGACGGGTTCGCTATGGCTCTCAATGGTCTAATACAGCTTTAAATAATTTTAAAAAATGTATCCCTTGACACATCTTAGATATCAATTCTGATATTTGTCTCCTTTAAGTGAGTTCAGAGTCATTCAAATTGATAGTCCTTCTTTCTGTAGGTTACATATTTTAATCACAATGATATGGCAACTAATGATAAACACACATATTAGACCTGATTTTACAAATTCTTCATGCAAGATCCAGTATTCATTTTGCTTAAAACAGAGAACAAATAGTGTGGTTTCAAAATGGAGGCTTAATAGGAAATAAAATATGAAGATTTTGATTTAGAAAATCAAATCTAAAAAAGAAACTTGGAACTTCCAGAGCACCATTGTTTAAAAATGATGCAAAGAGTGGCTAGAACGAGGTCTACACCAATCTATAATCAAGTGATTTGTACTGCTTTATGAAAAAACTCTTGGATTTTTTTTCTCCTTGAAAGAGTCTGAATATTATGCAGGATTTTGCAGGGAAGCAAAATGAGACGTGAACCTACAAGGTCCTCGGAATCTGCTTCCAAGCCACGCTCTGAGAGATGCTCTGGATATTTCAGAGAAAGCACGCCTATTATCTGTGTTCAGGGCTCAGTGCATTTCACCTAAAAATGTGCTGGCAATATGCTGTCAAGCAGATCAGTTGCATATTGTTTCTCCTGTTTCGCCAAGCGTTTGTACGGTCCCAGAATTTCCAAAGTAAGAATAGTTCTCGTAAAAAGCACAGTTTATTTGTAAGTACGGGACTCCGTGCAATGACCTCTGCAAAACGTACAATCCCCAGCAATATGCTTAGCAGGAGGAGTCCTCGCTTAGCCTCTCGCTCCGCAGAGCTCCGAAGCTTGTGCTCGCTTTCGGAATGAAAACAGGCACATTGAAGTCGGTGAGATAACTCATGTGCTTAACATTTAATGCATGCTTACATACTGTAGTGAATCAGCCTTGGCAATAAAATATGCCCACAGCAACTGTTAAAGAATTCCTTCCCCAAACTTCCAAAAAAAAATTTTTTTTTTAATTGCATGATTGCACAGCATTGGGTTGGTTTTTTTTTTTAACTCCTTTAGTAAGAAATATTTACTTTTTATTTGGAAATGCTCGTATTTTTCCAACTTGGCTTCGGTACTTTAAAAAACGACAACAAACCCACAAATGTTTAGCTCTTATTAATTATGGGGAGGGAAAATTTAATTTCCTGACTGTGTTTCCCGTGTACACACGAGCCCCAGGAGTTTGTGGCGATCTCCGTAGCTGCTCGGAGGAAGCTGTTAGCTAAGCACGCAGCACCAGCGCAGATCTGCCGGCCCGGGGAGCTGAAAGAGCAGTATTAGAGGCTGGCTGAGGCAAAGTACCACAAGGCAGCTTTTATAGCTAAAAGTCTTACAGGCACAAAGCATAGGGGTTTGTTTAATTGGTTCTCGAGAAATTAGGATGGGATAAATTTCCAGGAATCACGGAGGCACCAGGCTGTAAGACTTGGCGGTCACTGCAGGGAAAGGGTACCCTCCTGTCGGTGAAGACATCAGCCGTGTTTCAAAGGCCCCAAGTCCTCTGCTGAGCTTCTCAAAGCTTGCGAGAAACGTGGCGGCTGGGGTCTGCCGGGAAGGGTGGGAGGTGATGACAGGTTCAGTGCGAATTTTCTTCCTTCTTTTGTTATGAAGGCAATCACCGTACTTTTCAAAGAGTGGACTTCAGGAGTAAAAAAAATAAAAAAAAAAAAAAAAAACAAAATAAAAATAGTAGATAACACATATTCATGTCTTGTCTCTTTTTTCTTAGTGATGCATAGACTGTTTTTGAAATTAATGATTAACCTGCATTTAACTTGCTCCTGTTCACATTGCTTTTTGACAGAGACTTACACTCAACTACATTAGAAAAGCTGCAACGCTGTCAACTAAAATGATTTCAAATCCAGCTGGTGGCACTGGTGCAAATCCCTCACATAGGCATATGTAAACTGGTTTAAACTGTGCTTAAATGAGTTTACCCTGATTTGGTCGTTTACCAGTTTCAGATAAATCTATATAAATCCCAGTTGGAGGCCTTAAGTCCTTGGGCAGCTCTTCACCCACAGCGACTGGGACTTTCAGTCGTACTTTGGAAACTCCACAGATTCCCCAGGTGAAATTGCTCCCCTTTATATTTCCCCTCTTTGTTACTCATACTGTCTGCAGTACTTGGCTTCCCAAGCAGGCAGGGTTTAAAACTATTCCTGGTCCCTACAATACCGATCCCCAGTGAGAATTTTTAAACACTACGTTAAAAAAGCATGTATCGATCCATAAGCTCATAAAGGTTTGCAAATTCTTACATTTGGTTTAAGAGAAAATTCAGGAGGGTTGGGTGTATGACTTCAATCTGGCAAAGCCCCGATGCTGGAAGGAATGGGAAGGGGAAAGGGAAGGGGAAGGTAAAAAGGGGAAGGGGAAAAGAGGAAGGGAAGAAAGGAGGGAAGAAGGTCCATCTGCCTGTTACTGACATACCAGGGAATTAAAGAACGTACCCAAGAGAATATCTGCAAAACTTATTGTTCTTTTATTGTTTGTTGGAAATGCCACTCAAAATGACGGTTAATTCTCTATTGGGAGGTCTTCTAAATGTGATCCATTTCTTGCATCACTGTATCTAACCTTTTTCACAGATTTTTGAAGTGCTTATTTCAGTTTGCAAAACATCATCTATCATGCTTCTTCGCTTAAAAAGCTGTTCATATCGAGGAAATGAAAATTATCTCCATATTTTTACTGGAAATAGGCATGTCACTGTCATGAGAATGGTATTCACACAAATTGTGTATTGTCAGGTACAACTACAGCACAAGGGAAATTAATTGGCTCATTTAACAGGAAAAAACTCCTCGTCCACTGCAGAGTGCCCATCATGCTAAGATCTGGGGGGGGAAATTTTTTAAAAAATGTTCCAAGAAGTGGGAATAAGTAAAGTTAAGAATATGCATATCTTATCCTGAGGAAAAATAAACTAGTCTACAGAAATGAAGCAACAGCTTGCTTCTGTTGCAGTCTGAGCCTTCCATTGCTGCTAAAATTAATGTAGACTAGAATGATCCAATGAATAAAAATTAGCTTTTTTCTTTTTAAATTTTGGATCCATAACATTCTGCACTCAAAACGCAGATCCTCTTAGGACTCAAGCTGCTTTACAGTCTGTGGTTATGGAGATCCCTCAGAAATAACTTCCGTGGTCCCCCAGCAGTAGGTAGTCTAAGCTGGTGGTTTATTATGCTACTGATCCACCAACTCATTCTTGCAATTTCCTGGCAAAATTACCCCTCACCTGTGACTCGCACCACACCACACCTGCCAGTGGGAATTTTATAGAGGAGCTTTCAGGCAAGTGGGTGAGGAAGAAAGTAGAAGCAAGACTGCAGGTGCTGTGTTCACCTTTTCTGAGCCACTGCATCTGCTTGTCCTCCATCTGCAGGCTTAGGAGGGACCACGGCTTGGCTGCTGATGGACACCCTGAGATCATTTGGAAGCTGACACTGACAATGTGCTGTCTGCTCTCAGCAGCATTTGTTTTGGGCTCTGCTGGTGCCCAAGGGCCCTCCAAGCCCACAGGGCACCATGAGATCTGCAAATCTGCTTCTAAACTTCTCCTCTGATCATCTTGCACCGTGTATTGCCCTCCTCCAGAAAGTGTGGGCCTTCTGCTTGACATGTCCTGTGTGAGAAGGAGATGTCCTAACGGCAGGCGGAGGAGTCTGGGATCCATGACACTATGCAGGAATATCCTTGCAAAAAATCAAAGGGCCAAAAAACCCTTGCATTTAAATTGATGCCAACCTGGCCTGGAACAACTTGCTGTTTTCAGCCTCTGCACAGACGGAGGCACTAGGGATGGTCTGGATGAACGTGTATTTTCACACCTACCAGCTGAATGTGGTGGCACAACCAAATCTGGTTGTGGGGGGCAGGGAATCCCACGTATACAGTGCGAGGGGGACACTAGGAATGACACCCCCATCTCCCCACTGGCTCCCTGGGCACTGGGCCTTTGGAGACCCTCCAATGTGGCTCCAGGTTTTTGGCAACGTGAAGGACAGACACCAGGGCAGAGTGAGGCTGGGCCTGCTCAAGGCATGGGGGGAGGACAACAGGAACCCCCAGAAAAATCCCAGCGGTGGTGGTGGTGGGTTGTCAGTGTTGCTGTTGGGTCTGCAGCAGCTGCCAGTGATGGTAATACTGTCCTCGTGGGCGGCCACCCCATGCCTTGGCTGGTAGGCCCACTGCAGTGGCCTTGGGGATGGGTAGAGATACAAGGGGAAGAGACATGAAAAACCACTGGAGGTGCAAGGGGCTGACCTTCGTACGCCCACGTAGCACGTCCTCCAGTGTGCCTGCCACCGTCGGAGAGGATTTGCACAAGCCAGTCTCAGGTTTGGCTTTTTTTTCCCATGGAGTTGCTGAAGTCCCTTTGGAATATTAAAAGCCACATCATGATGCTATACATATTAATGTGCGAGGATTTTTTTCTATTGTCTGTACCTTTCAGTTTAAGTCTGACTGACAGCCTTATCTATGATATCCAAGCCTTAGGATGGTCTGATTTTTAGACAGGCCACTCTTCTTCCTCTTCGGCATCATCCTTCTTTTCTTTTCTTTTCTTTTTTTGCATGACTTAATTTCCAGTTTTAGTGACTTTTATGTTGTATGACGTAGAGCTGACAAACTGTAGTTGTTGTCTTGCCTATTTAATGTTTGTATTTCTGAGATGCAAAAGCCAGAATACATTCGATTGATGCAAAAGCCAGAAATGTTGTTATTTCAGATAGATTGATTTGTCACAAGGGGAAAAACATATGGCTTTTAATTTGAGTTTTTAATATTGCTACCATTTTAACCTAAGGTCAACATACTAAACATTTTTTTTAGTAAAATATCATGCCACTGAAATGTACGAAAATGGGATTTTTTTGTGTTTTCTTTTCGTTTTCATACTACTACACTGTGCAAATCTTTTTTGTTCACCTACAGAGGGGCTATTGTTGGAGTAGTTTTATTATTTGATAGTCAAATCAAATAAATAAGACCAAAACTGTACGTAAGAGAAAAAAAAAAAATCCTGACATTTTTTTTCTCTCCCCTAGTAGCCACGTTTGTAGCCATATTTATTTTAAGTAGCCTTGGGCAAAAAGTTATGTGCCTCATTAATCTAAATCAACCTTGCAGGATTTTATGGCAACTGTTGTTGCTGTTGCCACATTATGTATGCTTTTTCCTTTTGTTCTTCAATATAGTGCTTATGAAGCTAAGGAACAATTGTCACTTCCTATTATGTGAACTAAATGTACAAGAATTGATGGGGCTTTCTACCTAATGTTGTTAGCCTGAACCTGGTTTGTTTATTTAATGAACAAAATGTCACAGTGTATCTGCATCCTCCTGACATCTGAAACAGTGGCAGCTGCTGGTGGCAGATTTCCTGAAACTGGGGTGCAGAATTAACCAATTCAATTTGCATGTTATCCAAAAAAGGAGGGAGGAGGGCGGAGGGGGGGGAAGAGAGAGAGAGAGAGAGACAAGACTCCCTTTTGAAAACATTCTTTTAAAAAGCACGTATTTTGTGCACAGATGTCCTGAGTACTATTGTATTGTGGGGGGCGGGGAGGAGCCAGTCTAATCCTGACACATAACCTACTTCAGCGCAAGTAGATTTAGAGAAGTTCATTGAGATTCAGGGTTTAAATATGATGCTATTACCAGATATATGCCGGGTTGGTAAATAAAAACTCTTAGCTACAGGAGCATTTTAAAAACTGGGGTTCAGTCTTGCCTCCATCCTCTTACAACGGGCTCTGTTAAAGAAGAGACGCTGATTTTGCAGCCATGTCACCTAGAGGAAAGATATATTTTATGCCTTCTCTAAGTTGGAATTTATAGACATAAATAAATGGTGATAATGAACTCTTTCAGAAAGTGACAAAACCTGCAGGAATTACTGAAGACATTCACGCTCCTCAATTGCTAATAATAATTGCTAAATCACAGTGTTTTGACATAAGCGCCCAGAAGCTACAGCCACCTTTTTAGCTCGGAATAGTTGGTGGCGAATAATGTTTACTGGGCACCGGAAGTTTTCAAATAAAGGTAAAACCTCCTTGAGATTTGTCTAGTTTTAACTGCTCAGTGGGAAGGCGATGCTGAGTCTCCGCAGGCTCCAATCAAAGGGAGAGCAAAAGCAACCGCTCAGGTTCCTTGTTTAGGGTGTTACACGCGTCCCTCGTTGCGGCCAACACTACCGCCACGCTTCATATGCAAAGAAAAGAAAACACAATCTTTGGGTATATTACATGACAGTGCAGGGATCTGAACTACTTGGTAAAAGGCCCAGTTATGAGTATGTCTGGCAATTAAAAATAATTGGGAAGCAGGTTTGCCACTAACTCTTCCAAGAATGCCAGTTATGATATAATGATGTTTCATTAGACATGCTGAAAGCTGTGAGCTCCGTATGGCAATGGCAATTAGGAAGGATCATAAAGAAGAAAAAAAAAGAAGAAGAAGAAGAAACATTAAAAATATCCCGGCTAAGATTAGCATAGCATTTAATGGCCACTTCATTAGCTAATTGATTTCTTATTAGTTACAGGGAAAAGCCCAGTTAGGGGCTCTGCACAGCTAATTAACAGCATTTACACAATTAGTCAGTTGCTCATTTTGTAACCAAACATTCTTGGAATCAACTGTGGCTGTGATGCTCTGGGCCATTTGATTAATTTTATTTTATTTTTTGCTAATATTGGCTTAACCTTCAAATAAAAAATTCCCTCCCTAGGGCCCCACCATATTTAATCACAACATTATACAAACAGAAAAAGGCTACGTCACACAATCTTAGGACATGAATCGGTTCCTCTTTCTTTTATTTGCAAGTTGTTTTATTGGCCCCATGAAGTCAATAGCATTCAATAAGCAGAATCGTCTGTCTTCTCTCCTGACAGCTGAGTTTTTGCCCATCAAACGTTATTATTATTTTGCAATTGGCAAATGGAACAATGTAGGTTTGACCACAACATATTTTTTTGCTTATGTATTGGGAGAAGTATGCAGGAGGTCTGGCCGAGATATTTATTTCTAATGCAGTTGCTTCCTACTGCAAAAGAAACGCATTTAGTAGAAAACTGGCCATTTAATAAAACGAATGTTTTCACATTAGTTTATACCTCGAATTAAGGGTGAATGAGGAAAATTGCATGATCTTATAAGGGTCAGAAAGGGACAGGCTGGATTTATGCTGCACTTTGTTAGCAACTCTGAGAAAACTGATGAGCAAGAACATAATAAATAACAATAATAGCATTTCATAAAACAAACAAAAAGAAACTTGTCTGTTCATTTTCAGTTTATGGCAGCACTTGGTAATCTCATAGCACCCAATTATTATTCTGGCGAAAACCGATGTCCCTTTTGGTCCCCAGACTCCTATGCACCAAGAAGAGCCAAACTCTGATCTCGCTGTAGGCGGTAATGATATCCCCCTGATACAGCGGCTCTCCTGCGAGACAGCAGCCTTTTAGCATTGATGCATATAGGCTGTTAGCACCGTAAGAAGATGTTGCATGTGTGAGCAGAAGGTCAATGTTTTCACTTGCCAGTTTTCATCGGCACACTGGGATTCTGTATGAAATTACCATACGCTAATTAAATAAAACCACAACCTCATGATGATCGATCAGGTTGGAGATGATATCAAATCATCAATATATTAATTATTATGCTTTGTTTTTCTTTCATTTCACTTCTCTTTTTTTTTCTTTAATGTTTCCTCACAATAAGTGCAAAATGGGAAATTATTTTCATTTACCATTACTGTATTAATTGCAGCTAATGGAAAAACACTCTCTCAGACATATAATGGCAATTATTCCACTTCTCCCTCCCTTTTTTTTTTTTTGTTTTAATGAGAAATTATTCTGTAAGTGTATTTGCAAACAGTGAACTATAATGGATGGTCATTTCAGTGTTGTATTCTTTTTTTATTGTTTACATAGATAATATGTTTTCTTTCCTCCCACATTGTTTCTTGTTTTGTTGATAATGCACATCTTGCTTAGTTGTTTCAAAGGACTGAAAGCATCAACAAAAGCTCCAAATTACCTCATTTTAAAGTGGCGTATTGGCAATTTGGGACTATTTTTTTTTCTGCTAAGGAAATCTACCATATCTGGAAGCTCTTTCTAAACTCTGAGCAACATATACAACACTCAACGCTGAGTTTCTTTGTGCTCGTATTAAATACAGCAGAAAAAAACCATGGATCTGTGAAGCTTTACCAGATTCCAGATTACTGAATCAGTGGAAGTGAGCACTTAGATGTCTGTGGGATTCTGGCATTAATCTCTACAGGGTCAGACAGTGCATCAAAAGGAGAGGAGGGACTTGGTGCCTGTAGCCTTGGCTCCAACTCTCATTCTCCAGCTCCTGCTGGAGATGGGTTTCTACTGTGTTCATTCAGTTCCTGCACAGTTTCCTTCTCGGGGTTACCTGGATGTCCATGTGTGTAGTAGCTACACATGCATTTCAAAGGATGACAAATGGTAGTCTGCAATTTCCACAGCTGACATCTATTTTTCTCTTGCTTTTCCTTCGCAGGCGTAAATGTTACCCACTTCGCTCCTCCTTTCCACTTCACCCTATGGGCATTTCAAGGTATCTTCTCAAAGTATACCAGTTAGAAAGCAAGACAAAACAAAATCAATTTCTGAAATTCCTCTCTACCACCAGGATGTCTATCCTTCAGGCAGCTTCCCCGACATGTGCTTGCACAGGATTCAGGCAACAGAAGCTGCATAGCAACACCTGACTGATGAGACTATTTTGTCTGAAATGCAGAGGAAAATCATTGTTCTTCTTCTAGCCCTTTCCTGAAAGGGACAAATATATTTTCTCTGCCTATGACGGCTTACAAACCGGCCCCTTACATGATGTCTGTTAAGGTTTGTTCCCCTAGTCACCAGCTCTACACTGGGGCACTGTAAGTACAGTAAAAGGAACTTTCCTGAATTTCAGTGCCATATGGTAATTTTGTGAGCTGCATCACCCAACAGTTTCTGGTTGTGTTGGCTTTGCTGGGTTTGAAACACTCAGCCCCTTAGGAATAAACATATAATTCTTCAGTCAATTCCAAAAAACCCTTGTGGGTATCTAGCCAACCTAAGTTCCCCCCACTGCTTGTTTTCCAAATGCCTGCCTTGTTTTCCAGGAGCTGGAATGTGTTTCTGTTACCTGAACTGGCTTTGGTGCTCATGGGAAGCGGCATGACTTGTTGGCAAACACAGAAACAGGCGTTTAACAGGGGTGTCTGGGCTGGTGCTCTCAAGATAAGCCATGCGGCTCTGTCCCATTGCCCACGTGCCAGGATGACAGTGTTTTTTGGTATTTGAATCGTACAAATATTAAGAAGTGTGTTTTGACCATCTTATAGAGAACTTGGGAAATTAAAGTTATATTTCTGGCTCTGTTACATAAAATGTAGGAAATCCCACAGCTTCCCCTTGCCTCAGTTTCTCCCTCTGTAAAATGATTATGATAAAACCTTGAATAGACTGCCTTGAAAAAGACAGGGGAACGTGTACATAAGACACAGGTCTTACCGCATTGCTGTTGATCTCTGTGTGAGGGGGTCTAAGCCCCGCTGGCCACGGGCTGGTGCACGCCGGCTTTAAAGGACGTGGTGCCGGCAGCTCGGAGGGTCGGCTCTGTTTGCTGGCACCGAGTAAGCGTCACTCAGAGAATATTCACCATTGCTAGCAGCGGTCAACAAGCTGTGTTAACAGTATACGCTGTGATTTTTTTTTCCCAGTAATAGCTATAGTTACTCTCCAAAGAGCTGGAGGAGGAAAAGGTCCTTCCCCCCCCCCCGCCCAATATATTTTTCTGAGGACTTAACATTATTTGGGGAAGAACCACTTTCATGGCTTTGCTTCCTGAAGCCTCCTTCTGTCCCAGTCCTCATTCCCTCTTTAAAAAGAGACAGAGCAGCAGTTTTTAATGACTAAAGGGATCTGTGTATGTGTGTGACAAGTAGGGTTTTTCAGTCCTTAGGCTCCAATATCACCCCTTCTCTGTTATGGAGCTGGCTATGCTGTGCAGTTTCTGGAAAGAAATTACTAAACAAAACTGGAAATGTGAAACAACATTATTATGATCATCTTATCAAATACTATAGAAAAAAACCTGTTGGAAGAAAGAATTAGCCATGCCACAGACCCACTGCAATTGTCAGTCCTGGGAAACTAGTATTCATCCCAGGAATCAAAGAAAGGAGTCTAAACTCAATAAAGAAACACTAACATCCCAACTGCAGGATAAAACAGAAGATGGACATGATATGCAGAAACTATTTCTGGACCACATAAAATATACAGATTCAACAAATGATGCATTAAAACTGACAGCACAAATATATGCTGACTTCCCATCCAATGCCTCGCTTACCACACTGTCTTTCCCTGTAATACTTTCCTTCACTCTGCTGATATAATCAATGTATGAAAACAAAAAAAAAAAAAAAAAAAAAAAAAAGAAATAAATAAAGAAACCCAAAAAAAAGAGGGCAGAAAGAATCTGGGATTCAACTCTGGTTGGCAGGAAAGTCAGTGATGACCAGCAAAGCCCAGTGATTCTCAGAGCAGCACATAGAATGTGGTGTGGGATGATGCTAAGTGGATAAATAGCAGAATGGAAACAAAAGTGGAAGAATGATCTTAGGGTACAAGCTGACTGCTGTGTAGATGAACAAACAGGGAAGAAAACTTCCAACCTGTTAAGGAAGGTCTCACTTTGACCTGCTGTACTCCATACATATCTATGGAGGAATGGCCATTGTTTCAGCGTGATCTATCAGGCTGCAAAAGCAGCAGGATTTTAACCTTTCACCCTACAAAAGCTGGGCCATGTAGCTGCCTGGACACACATGACTCTGTCTGTCTTTCTGCTGAGTCAATGTCTTCTATAACCCTGTGAGTAAAGTGAGGGAATTGAGCCTATTTTCTAGATATATTTGTCTGAACTTGCAACATATGTTTCGGGGAGAACTTGAGCTACTTAAATCCTAAGGGGCAACCCAGCATCCCTGCATGTGGTGTTCCTGGAGACCCCCACTGAGGAGCCAAGGATCCCACTGGTGAGCAACCAGATAGGGAGCGTGCTTTGGAAGGAATTACCTTGTGGCCCTTTATCTCCTCTCTGAGGGCTCCAAGAAGTCTGGGCCCGGCTGTATCAGCTGAGCCCTGGTTGCCCCCCCCACATCCTCATCTCCCTGGTCCAGCACAACAGGCAATGCAGCTAACCTGAAATGGCAGTAGTTCTTGATGGCCAGGGCATTAAGTCTTACCCTTATACTGTTATGAAATCAGAGGGTGCAAAGCCCTACTTTCTTTCAGAAAGAGCCAGATTAGAGTGGAGCTGGATGGGTTGGATATCAGTGGAGGAGAACGTGGTGCCAGGGAATGTGCTCGCCTCCTCAAAGCCCTGCTGTCTGTGTCATGCCTGGCACTTGTGACCCAGGACTATGTGGTGTCCCACCAGTTGGCAGCAGCTGCAGAGACCACAGACAGACTGAAGATGCATCCAAGTGGTGTCCAGAAGCAAGCTGCTGGTGAGGTAAACGGCACCAAGCAGATTGTTTTGGTTCAAGGGATCTTTTGTCTGTCTTGTGGAGAGGGGTGGAAAGGCAGGTTAACTTGTCTCAGCAGCAGGAATCACAGCAGATGGAAACTAGTTTTCTGAGATACAGGCTGCTTAGACTGGCCTGGAAGGTATTAAACTAAACAGTAACAAAAAGACATGATGGTGAAGCAGAGAGAAAGCAGAAAAATCAAGATACACAGAACAAAACTAATCAAGGTGCCAGAGACCTGAGGAAAAGTCTCTAATTGCCCTCAAGGATTGCAAGGATCCCAGTAATAAGAAAAAGGAAAGGGACTTGCTCGCTGATTAGTGCACACACACTCCACTTGGTATTATAAGCCACCGGAAGGAAAACTGGCATGACTGGAATGTTAAAATCAGTGGGTGAAACTTTTTTTCAAGGACTGGTCGAATTAGCATAAAAGACAGAGCATGGCAATCTACATTGAAAATGGCATCAGCTGTCTCTGAATCACTGCCAAGTACTCTTAGATGCTTATGTGCTGCTGTTCTGCAACATAAAGCAGAAGATGGGGAGCTGTTGGTGCCTACTGCTGCCCACCAAATCACATGAGAGACCAGGATGCCTGGATGCTTGAACACCCATCCGTTGGGTGTAGAAAAAGAAAAGCTGTGTTATCATGGGGGATTTCAGCGCAAATGATGTGTTGGAAGTTTTGTGCTGCCAAGTGTTAAAATACGCGTGGAATTTTGCAAAATTATAGATGACAATTTTCTAGCTCGGAAAGGGTAGCAACCAACACAGAGGAATTCTGGGTTGGACCTCGTCTTGACAGAAGCATAGAAGCTAAGCTGAGAACTGGAAGTCAGAGGCTGTTTAGACTCAGATGGACTATGTCTCTATATGCAAACCACATAAAGTTCACATCAGTAATATATTTACTTAGAGTTTCTAAGAATCCAGTTTTACAAAACTGGAATAATTAAGACATGAGTCAGCTTGGAAGAACTGAAATGGTAAAATATGAAAGATTGAACTCTTTTATAATGTTTTATAAATTATCCAGAGCTAACCACTTAAAGTCAAAAAAGAAGGCTTAAAAATAGCCAGGTGCACATGGGAAGAGAAAGCATGTACAAAAATTGAAAAACAGTATATGGAAAAAAGAAAAGTGGATAGCAGTAAAGATAATTTATGAAATTAAGAAAATTGATGAGGGAAGGAAAAGGATGCAAAGGGAAAGCTATAGCCAGCAGAATGTAAGGCAGTGGAAGGAGTTTTTGAGTATCTCAAGAGTAAAAGGAATCTCAATAAAAGCGTTGTTTCGCTATCTAGTTAGACATGGCAGAACTGTCGATAAGAGGCTGAAATATTCAATAAACCTTTCTATACCCCAGCTGGAGGAAGAGAGAAGGACAAAACAGATAGCATATTTAAGTCATGCAATAATGATAAAATATATCCCCCTTCCACAGTGACTAACAATGGTGTTAAATTACAGAGACTAAAATAGGACCTTTTCAAATCATCATGTCCGAGAATTTCAGGCTGTGAGCTGAGAAGCGTGGTGGATCGTTAATGTCGAGTTTCAGTAAATTCTGGGAAACAAGAAGGCTTCAGGAAAAAAGCAGTTGCACCCATATTTAGAAAAAGCAGAAGAGTTGCCTCGAGTAACCAAAATCAACCGACAGCATTCCCTGATAAAGTAGCAAAATAACAGATATGGGACCAGACTAATAATGATTTAAAGGAAGGAAATATAATTAATTATTATTTATAGAAGAATCTTGTCAGATTATCTCAGTATAAATTTTAATGCGATTACAACTTTGGTTGATAGAAGTAATGATATTTCCAATGTAATAAAATTCCAACGTTATTGCATATGGGACCACACAGCTTGAATAACAAAGCAGAATGTTATGAAATCAAAGTCACACATTAAATAGACTGAAACCGAGTTCAATGGTGTGTCCAAATCTAATTGTAGGCAGGGAGCCTCCATCAGACAGATGCATTCCTTGTTTTTTGGTTTTCCTGCTCTTTCCCATTTTTAGCAATAATTTAAGGGTCAAAGATGGAGTTCCTCGCAGCTGAGGCAACGAGTTGGGGATAGTCACTGATACAGAGAGAAAATGCTGGATGTGATCAAATGAGAAGTGTTTTGGGGTGGCTGAATATGAAATGACTGGTCTAGGAACAACACATGTAGGTTGCACTCCCCCAGCTCTGCTTGGGGAAGTAGAAAATTTTGGAAATGGTATTTGTGGTCAGGCTGAAAATCACCTGAGCACAAGCTCCCAGCACTATGGCCAGAAGGGCTAAATCAGTTCCTGCCAGGATAACAAAAAGGAATAGGGAGCAGGACCATTTCCACTGTGTTTGTGCTGTGCTTGCTGGGGTCCTACATCCAGATCCGGTGCCCAAATCCAAGAAGGATGTAAAAAAATTGGCGCGAGTTCAGAGAGGAGCTCTGAGAATAATTAAAGGATAACTAATAGGAAAAGATTTCAGTAACTTCTGAGAGAGAAGGTTAACTGTGACTTGATCATAGCCTGTACCTACCTCCACAAGGAAAAGATTTGAGTAATACAAGGCTTTTCTGTCTGGCAGACAAAGGTACAGTGACTAATAAGACCAATGGCTGGAAACTCAAGCAAGGCAAATTCAGACCAAAAAAGAAGGTGCATATTCATAACAGCAAGGATAATTAATCATTTGGAATGATTTACACAGGATTGTGCTGGGTTCTCCATTAATGGAGATTTTTAAATCAAAATGAAACACTTTTTTGGAAGAGCCGCTCTGCTGCAAGCACAGCTTTTAATCTTGAAGCATGAATTAATATAGGGAAGTTCTAGGGGCTTGATTATATGGAAAGTAGTGAGACAATCACAACAATCCCTCTTGGCTCTAAAGTTGGTCAGTTTAGGAATCAACATCAATCACGGGTTTATATGTTTCTTTGTACAACACTTGGAGGATTTCATTCTGGTTTTGTGATGAAATTTGGTTTTCTACATATTCACAGGATTCCAGGTGTCAGGGCTTTAAAAACCACAATGCAACAAAGGCAAACATAAGTATTTTCAAAAGCAGAAAAAGTCAAGATTAGTCACAGGATGAGATTCAGTTCTAAAAACATATCTATCAAGAGGTGAAGCACTTGTTACAGCCTTTCATTTTACAATTTTATTAGTTCAAACCCCTTAGGAATTAATATTCCTCACTGGCCTGATAAAAATTCATAGCAACAAAGTTAATAAAATGTCTCATTGCCTGACAAATCTAGTAGGAAGTATTTTAAAAAATCTGTTTTACAAAGTAATCCCCCAAGCCCTTGTGGCATAGTCAAAGAGTTAACTTTAAATAGTCAGAAGTAGCAAACTGTCATCCTCTGTCCCAAAAGATGACCCAATAGCCTTCAGAAGAAAGGAAAAATCTGGGAAAATGATTGTTGAGAAATGAAACGACAAGAGAAACTCTGTGCCTCCAGTTCTCTGAATCTATGAATTATTATTTCCTAGAAATCTCTTGGCTTTCACCAGTGTTTATTAGACCGGGCATCTCCTAATTTTAAAGCTATCACCAAAGGCCAGATGCTGCTGTCAGATCCATGTTATCTGTCTCCAGAATTTGCCTTAAATTAAGTCTGTCCTCTCTTTTGGCGCTTGAATCCAAGTGCCTTTACCATCAATGGCAGGTGACACCACGTTCCAGCATGGGAACTGTTCTCTCTCTGCTCTGACAGGTATTTACTACCTGCGTGGTTGAGATCTTTGTGGAAGAGGCTCGGTCATATGCTACAGTCAAAAAATCTGTGTATAGCATAGCCCAAACCATGATGGCTGATTGCCTTTCAACAGGCTTGGTGTTTTCCTTAAAGTAAATAAGTTGGTGTTTGATCTCTTTGGTCTCTGCCCACAGGTATACTCTTTCCAGTGAGGAAGTGGACCAGAATATTTTGGGATGTTTTCGGAAGAGCTGGCTAAGGAGCTCGATTCATGTTTTGAAGCCAGCGCTAAGTACTTTGAAACAACTTTTAATGAATCACATTTTTTAAAAGGGGAGGAACATCTACATTTCCCAAACATTACTGTGAATCTGCACACCCATATTCACGTGTGCAAATCCCGCAGGTTTGCAGTCACGCTGAGTCACTCAGTGAATCACCAGCACCAGGCTGGTGCCACAGCTGTGCGCTGCAGAGATGGGTTACGTGAACGCCGATGGTGCTTAAGCACATGTGTTTCCCAAAACAAGCGGGCCTTAGAGAACATGGCTCCTTACATCTTGTCGTCTCATATGCAGGACAACAAAGCACAGTGAACAGAGGATGTATGACATACTGGTCTGCAAAAGACTTTCCTCTAGATATGTTTTTATTTATACCACCCTTCACTGGCAAGCATTACTTCCCGGCTGGGGTTGTGCTGCTCTTGCAGCTCATGCACAGAAGCGGCTCCCAACAATTTTCGGCCTGAGCTGAAAATGTCTTCCTTGCAAAAAGCAGCGTGTAGCTGAAGAATACCGAAGAATTTCAGCTCTGGTAGTATGTATAAGTTGCTGTTTTCTGAAGGTCGTTTTCCTTCGTTCTGTGCTGCACTGTAGTGACCCATGAGTATCCAGTACTCTTTCTTCATTTTTTTGTAATACACAAGTGATTGTGTAATTAGCTTTACAACATCTGGGAGTAAAAAAAAAAAAACAAAAACCTATACCAAGAAAAAAAGTTGCAAACGGGAAATAACCATGAGCATGAGATCATCTCTATATCACTGCAGACTTTTATTAACGTTTGACTCAAAGGGATAATTTCTCTAGATTCCTTGGAATCCGCTTCTTCATTTTCATCAACATTCTGGCAATATATTAGACCTTTTCATACATTTAATTCTAAAGTTTTCTGTTTTCTTTTTCCCCTTGATTTGTGGCTCTTACTTAAAGTAAAAGAGCAGATGCTTTTTCCTTTCACCTCTGCACAGAGCGTCTCCGACATGACCCCTGGGTACATTAACTGCGGCTTGGCATAATCCTCAGCTGGTGCAGCGCAGCGCTGCCGGCTCCCTCCCACATCTGCTCCTCCTTGGGTGGAAAGAAGGAGAATAAGAAAAGGCATTTTGGGACAGGGTGGGGCACACCTGTGCTTGGCTAGCCCTCAGCTGGCACGGGGTTTCTTACAGTCTGAAGCCATCTGGTATAAATTAGAGCTGTCCCTCCTCGGGTGCAGGGGGGGATCTGTGTCAAGAGGTCTAGATTTTGTGTTATATTAAATTATATGATTTGATGGCTGATGGAGATCATCACAAGAAGAAGGGGGAGGCAGAACATGTCTTAGAGTAGCATAAAGTGTTGATTTGTGTCAGTTTGCGACGGCCACTTCACTCTCGAGTGGTGAAATCATGGTAAAGCTATGAAGCTCATCTCACCAAGTGTTTATACCATATGAGGATATGTTTTGCCCATGCCACAATCTCAGAAAAGACATTAATTTATTTTTCTAATGAGGTGTTGAAATTTCTCCTTGTATATACTGTATTTCTGTAGATAGAGCGCTGCTCTCCTGATTAACAAGGCTTTGTCAACATATGAAAATCTGCTTTGCCACGTAATCAAACACATTTGTTAGCCATTTGAAAGGATGAGTTCAGAGCTTTTCGATAGAAAGGCACACTGTGTGCTCCACAGTGTGGAGGAGACAGTGGTTTGATAGCGGGACATGTGCTTCTCCGTGAGGTCTCTGCTGACCCCAGCAGCCTGCTCAGCTTTGAATTATTCAGCTCCAGACCCTCATTGAGCAGCGAACAGCCTCTCCGACTCCTGGACCTCTCTAGCTTTACACACCCTGCTGCCATCCTTATCCCCCTCGACAGGAGCAAGGCCACGAGGGAGCTGTGGGGGAGCTACAAGGGGAATGGGTACACCTTGGCACAGCCACAGGCAGACCCCAACAGAGTCCCCCTGTCCCAGGAACTAACCATGTTGCTGCCTCTGCTCACCAGTGTCTATGCTTTCTGCAAGGCTGTTGGCGACAAAAGCTGTGGCTGGTGCTGGCTCTTCCTGTCGTACTCAAAGAACAAAAGTTTTTCTGCTTCTTAAACCCCTTCCTGCAGGGACAAACCTAAAAATGAACAGACTCCGAGATGCTGTAAAAGGACTGAAAACTAGGAGTTTTTTTCTACTTAACTACAATGTCGTTGGAATACAGAGAAGTGGTGGGCCAGCTCAGACACCTGGGGTGGCTGTGATGGACAGGTACCAGATCTCCAAGAGAGACCAGCAGGGACAACGAGGGCACAAGGGGCTTGCTGTCTTGTGAAGAAGAAGCCTCAATGCACAAGAGTTCTCCAGTGAGATAGATAATGGGCTGGTGGAGACCCTGTGGGTCAGGGGAGAGGCCTGTAAGGGGGATATCATGGTGGGAGGGTATAACAGATGTCCCATCAGGGTGAGCAAGTGGATGAAGCCTTCTCTGAAGCCCTGGAGAAAGCCTCTGAAGCACAGACCCTGGTTCTCATGGGGGACTTTAACCACCCTGACATCTGCTGGAGAGGCAGCATGGTGGGACACCAGCAGTCCAGGAGGTTTCTGGAGGGCATCAGGAATAACTTTTTGAAACAGGTCAACCAGGATTGACTCACAGTTGCATCTGCTATGGAGATGCTATCTGATGATGGAGAACAGGTTGGGGATGTGGGAATCGGCAGTAGCCTTGACTGTTGTCACCATGAAATGGTGGGGTATGAGATCCTGGGAGGAGAAAGGAAGGAGAGTAGCAGAAGGCAGACCCTGGACTTTAGGAGAGCAGATTTCAGCACATTTAGGAAATTGGTAGGTGGGATTCCAGGGGAGGCAGCTCTGCAGTGTAAAGGAGCTGAGGTAAGGCAGAAGGCTCTCAAGGTCAGCATGGTCCAAGTACAAGAACAGTCCGGCAGTCATGAAGATAAGCAGACATATCAGGAGACTGCTTTGGGTCATCAGAGAACTCATGGTTGAGCTCCAATGCAAGAAGGCATCATACAAAAGGTGGAAGCAGGGACGTGCTACGAAAGAGGAATTTAGAAATATTGCCCTGGCATGTAGGCGTGGTATGAGGGAAGCCAAACCTTGCCTAGAACCTAATGCTTCCAAGTGACATCAAGGGTAGTAGGAAGGGTTTCTATGGCTACATTGATTGAACAAGAAAAACGTGGGCCCATTGCTGAACGGGAGGGATGGCTTAGTAACAGTGGACAGACAAGGCTGAAATAGGTGCCGCCTTTGCCTCTCTGCTGAATCTGACTCTTGTGCTACTATCTGTATGCTAATAAAATAGGTTGCTATGAAGTAATCTGTCACATTCATTAATTGTTTTATTGTAAAATTGTTTATGTTTACCATTTTTAAAAAGTCTTATGTAGTCATGACTGCAACATCTGGAAGCATGAGGATAGGAAGAGGAAAAAATAAAGATTTGTTAGTTTTATTTTCACTACAGTTCTCATTTTCTCAACGTAATTAATAATAGGAGTGGTCTTAAGTTCAAGTTGCATTTCTATACTAGTAGAAAAAAAAAAAAAGCACAAGCACACAGCAGCTTCCCAGTGATCCCTGTGAACCTCTCCTGGTTGTGGAAATCTGTTTTCCACTGAAATATTTTACTGGGGGCAGAAGTCCTTTACACAACAACACCTCATTGTCTCTCTGCTGAGATCCAACCCTCCAGCCACAGGCGACTGAAAGCCCACTGAATTCTTTCCACAGAGTTCAGTGGGCTTGAAGGAGGCCCTGCCACCCTCAGGAATTGAAGTTGGCTTTCCTGAAAAGTTGGATGATCCTCTTCCCCTCTCTGAGCCTCTGACTCCTACACAAGCACTGGAGGATCCCGGTTCAAGTACCATGGGCCAGTCCTGAAAAAAAGAGAGGCATGCTCTGGGATAACGTGAGATGCTCCTGTCCTGAGTGCAGCCAGTCATCCACCAAGTCACTGTGCATCCGTGCACATCTCCTGGGCTTTGCCAGGTGACTGCAAAACGCGCACGCTGGCCACCTGGCTTTCTCCCCTAAGTGTTGGAGATTCAGCGCAGGAGAATGGGGGCCCTGGGTCCAAGAAGTCAGGAGAAAGTGAGTTAGTAAGCTAAGGAGGGATTTGAAATGGAGAAGGGAAAATATTTGGCAGATAGGAAGAGGCCAAAATTTTCCAGGTGTAAGGAGCAGTATGAAAGGCGATGCAGAAATGACTAGAAAGAGGAAGAAGTTCGAGAGGCAGGGAGCCTTGTAAGTTGCTCGCTTTCTGAAGTCCAAGGGATGTGCCTTGCTTTTAAATCTCCCACCGCTTTTTGAGGAGTGAGGTCACTTTCTCAGAAAATTTCCTAGGACTATGGCCCAACACATGAAAATCCTGTTAAAATATACAGGCTTGCTGCACTAAGCCCATAATTTTAACAGGTCGGTTGTTTTAACAAGACCTATTTCAGAGTGCAGACCTATTTTCTGAAATATGTTTTGGATTAGTGCAATGGAAATGCGTTGGTTTTATAGGTCAATTCTCTACTGTAAATTGCTTCTCACTTGTAATGGATTTTTTTCCCCTAGCAGGTTTAGTCTTTTAACAGGAATTCATTGGATGGACACACAAGTAGTTCAACCTCAAAATAAAAGCTGCTTCATGATGCTAACAGTAACAGTGGACCTTGCTCTAGTGGCTGGATCTTCAGCATCAGTGGAGGGGTTTTTCATGCTGTGTTGCCACCACACAACCAGTCCTGAGCCAAGCCAGCAGCCGGTGCCCTCGGAGGAGGTGCTCTGCATCAGGACATAGCAGGAACACTGGTATCTATGTCTCTTTCTTCCCAATATAGCCATAATCAAACCTCGTACATATCTGGGGGCTTTCCCTGTGCTGAGAGACTCCCCACCTTCCTGCGCACAGCAGCTCTGGGCTGCAGGAACTGGGTTGAGCAAGCTTGAGGGAGCTTCATCCTAAATATTTAGCTCTGGGCTAACGCAGTCCTTGGTAATATTTCCCAGCACTCAGGGGGATGGGATTCACCTCACCTAAGTAAAATCACACACGTCCAGGACATCTGGTCTGGGCACACTGCCTGGGCTCCCGCTGAACCAGGGGCAGCAGCAGGGACCCCAGCAGGCAGGCCACCATCCTCACCCGCCTCGGACTCTTCCCCTGCTGTATGCGGTGGCTTGGTCTCAGGTGGAGCTTTATCTTTCTCTCTTGGCTACAAAAGCAATTTGTAGCATTGCCCTTGATCTAGACATCCAACTTTAAGAAGTCTAATATTACTTGCAATGAACCCCATCCTCTGCTGATGGCTTCTTATTCCCCTTTTTTGCTAGGGACAGAAGCATCTGCCATACAAGGAGTGGATTTTTGTGGCCATGGCAGACATGCACCTGGGAATCAGCTGAGGGACAATTTTATGTGGACACATGGTTCACAGATTCGTCCTTTACCTCTCAAACACTCTTATAACAGAATCACAGAATGATCAGGGTTGGAAGGGACCTCTGGAGATCATCTAGTCCAACCCCTGATATGGGTCTATTTTATGCAGACACCTTTCGGTTCTGTCTTTAGCCCTTTATATTCTGCTTGCAACATGTCACTAATATTTTCGTGCAAATACGGGTACTTGGTGTGAGTGGAATGTTTTCATGGACGAGTGACATTTTTTCCTGAGTCCAGAGGCAGGAGATTGAAACTATTTATTAAATTAAGACAAAGCAAACAACCTCCCCACCCCACAAAGATGAAATGTTAATTTCTATTCCTTTGGAAGCAAAACATTTCAGCTTCTCCTTAGGAAATGGCCTTTCAAATGTTGGCTAATATTTTTTAAGAATGAAAGAACAAAACAGCTTAAGAACCAGGAAAAAAGTTTTAATTGCAGGTTAAATGAAGCATTCTGCACTGATGCAAAATAAGCTTTCTGTTCTGGTTAGAAGATTTTTTGTTTTTTTTGTTTGGCCACTGAACCAAAAAAAATTCAACTGTGCCCTGAGCTTAAGTTTATATGTTTTGAATGTTAATGGCCACAGGAAGATTAACTCAATGTAAATAAGTTACATTTTCAAAATTAATGAGGTCTGCTAATTGAGTTTATCCAGGTAATAAAATCCATCTAATAAAACGTATCCATCAAATATAATTCTTCCAGTTCTATAAAAAATATATGTTTCTTTGCCTGTATATCATCTGTGTGGAGATAATGAATACCTTGTGACATTGGGGTCACAGGTCAAATCCCAGACCTTATTACAAATCTAGGGAAAATTACTTTTTCTCTGACCTATAGTACGACCTAATAGTCTAGGAGGAGTTAAAGGCCAATTGTTCATTCAGCATTGCCAAATAATATATATATAAGTGTATATATATATTTAATAACACTGATGCAATGAAAACTTACTGCTGTAGATATGGATTTACAGCACATCCACAGGGATTTCTCATGCAGATCTCAAGATGTCAAAAAACAACATAACAGCAACACTCTGAAGTGCATGTTTGAAATGAATGATGACAGACCTTGGTGTGTGGGGTAGGGTTTTATTGTTCCTCCAGTGATTTGCCGTAGCCCCGGATAGTGCATCTTTAACAACCCTAGATGACAAGCCTTTCTCACGCTTTTAAGGATGTGGGTTAATTGTAGCTACTTTTGCTGGCTGCAAGGAGACAAGGTGTCCGAGGGTGTCGCTCCACACAGCAGCACCACCGGTGCCAAAGCCTTTCTGGGAGATGCCAGTCCTCCCTTGCTGGAGCTTCAGCTGGTGCCGCAGTGTGTGGGGCTGGGCTGCGAAACTGAGCCAGGGAAATGATCCAGGTCCTTAGAAAAGCCCTTGGAAAGGTGTACCTGGGGTCGTGGGGAGTTTTTCTTGCTCGGCTCTACAGCACAGCCCCTCACATGGCTGCACGGGGGGGGGGGGGGGGTGGAAAGATGGGTGACCCACGTGGTGTGCAGGACCAGGACCAGGGAGGAGGGCTTGGGGAGCCGCGTGGCCACTGAGGACCTTGAAATTACAGCCTAAAAAGTTACACCAGCCAAAGGCACTGGCACTCCTAAGAGAGCAGTTTTGATGTGAAGAGAAGGCTGCTGTTTTTTCCGTGGCTGAAGATATTGTCCAGCACCAGTTCTGATCGGGCCTTTCGTAAGAGCCTCATGCGGTCAGAATGGGGGAGCCTTAAATAATCACACATGTTTTCCACATTCATTTGCTCCCTTCTTTCAAGGCTCAGCACGCAGGTCATTCACACATGTCCTTCTCAGCGAACTTTTCTCCCGACTCCCTTCCAGCCTGCCGCACAATAACATCTCCCGTGTTTCCTTCAATGGCTGTGCCGAACAGGATCCTGTGTGTTTGAGCTTGCCTTGATTTGCAGGTCTGCTGCCCTATAATGACTGACAAACAGGCCACAGATTACTTCCATTTTATGACTTGAGTTTAGGGAAATTGAGCATCCTAATTAAGCACAGATGTAAGGTTAAAGTGTAGAACAATCTGGACTGGTTTTCATTTAAGTCCCTTTCTGATTCATTTGGTTCCATAAGAGAGTCACAATTAGAAAAAAATATTTTGTCAATGTTGAAAGACATGTGATGTAGAACTGATTGGATTAAATCTGAGTTCATGTGAATTTTGGCAAATTCAATTAGGAGAGGCCCTTGCAAGTACTCTGTGGAAAACCTCCAATGGCTTTGCAAACTGTATTTGGATTTTCCAGTCCATAACGCTGCATGTGTTGACAGCGCGCCATCCCGGCGTAATGTGCGAGCATTACAAACAAGTTTCTTCGCTTTGCGGGAACTGTAAGGTCAGGCGTAGAGCGAAACTGCAAACCCGGGCTCATTTGAAGATTCCCAGACCGTGCGAAAGACCAGGTGAGCGTGGGTTAAGGGGCGACATGAGGAAAGACCTCAGTGAACGGCTTCAAACCGCTTGTGGTAGTACAGAAGTCGTAGGCTAGGTGGGAGACCTTTCTGAAGCAGGGGGGGTGTTTTGTGCAATTATTTGTCTCACGGCTGGGGCAAAAGGACCCTAATTTCTGGCTGCAATGTCTGCATGCCACCACCGTGAAAAAGTTTTAATACCTGATATGAAAATGTCTTATGAAATGCATTTCTGGCTCTGAAGATGGTGGGTCTGATCCTGCTACATTTTGACAGTCATCTGGTTGCTCCTGGCTTTGGTTCATAACTTTTTTTGTGGGAAAAATATTTGCAGAAGTACCCGTGTCAAACCGGATCTACTTTTGGAGAAGCGGGGGGCAAGATTGACTGAGGTTTGTCCAAACCAAACCTTGCTCCCCCCAACCTCTCCTCCCTTAGCAGACAGAAAGAAATACCTCCCTGTTAGAGGTAATAAGACCAAAACGGTTTGCTTTTATTTTCTGACTTTGTTAAAGATAAAATCCAGCTCCTGGCTTCCCCTACGCTATGCAGGAATGTGCATCAATTTTAATACTGGTAACATATGTCGTCAGTTTATATTATTTTTAATAATCCTTCGTTCTGGCTGTGCTGGTGAAGCACGATCACCAGGACTCCTTTGGCTTGATAACCGTTCTGTACGAACCAACAGACAAACAAGCACAGCCTTGTTTTTTAAAAGCAGTTGTTTTCCTTCCCTTAGAAATGTAACGTTTTGTTATTGATGCAAAATGGATTCGTCTTTCTTGAGTCTCTCTCTCTCTCTTCTCCAGTCAGGCACTGGATAGCACTGCAAATAAAAAACAAAACAAAACAATAAAACCAGCATGTTAAAATGGACCCCTGCAATACAGTCAAAATAGAAAGCAAGGAGAAGGCTTGGTGAAAGAACCACGAAACTCATTGGCCGTTTCCCATCTCCTCTGCGGTGGGGCACAGTCACATGTGCTTGATGGGGGTAAAGTCCCCTTTTGCTGTGGCTTTCTAAGAAGCCTCTAGCTGTGCTAGCTTTGCCTAAGCGCTTGAACTGATTTCAGAAGCTTTAGAAATAGTCATTGCTTTTTGATTCAATTTACAGAGCTCCTTCTTCTTCTCCTTTTCTTTTGTAAAATATGGGGGGGGGGGGAAGTCCCTTCATGCTTTTCCTGAAAACAAAGGAGACAAAGCCCCACTCCATGAGACCCCTCCGAAACAAACAGCCAAAGATATCTTCGTTGTGACAGAGCAGCCATTTGAGCTGGAGCAGCTGTGGCAGCAGATTGGACCCCTCCACATTGAACACAAGTTTCAGCCATGCTCAGGCCGATGGCCAAAGCTCCTGAGCAGGCTAGGTCCCTTCACAACATTAGTTACCTCACAGCTCCTTTGGTCCTGTCGGCTTACAGCGAGGACAAACTTCCCACCCAGACACCCAGAAGCCCCAAAATCAAAGCTGTTTCTGTTTTCACCTTTTATCAACATTCTGTACTTGGTGATTCTGCCAGCAGCAAGGGTTGTTTACATTGACCCTTTCCATTGCAGGTCCCTTCTTCTGTGCATCTACCAGTATTGGCTCATAGCACTCAAGTTTGTACTAAAACGTGGCAATTCAGCTTGCTAATGTATCTCCGACTCCTGCTTTTTGTTGACAGTTCTCCCTCGCAGCAAAGTTTTCCCTCCTGGAGTAAACTCTGGGCTCCACCGAGTAAGTGGGAATTTTGCCTTTTCCTTTCGTCAGGCCAAGATTTTCTCTGTCATCTTCAGATACCGTCGTGCATTTGCTCCCCCTCTTATCCTTTCCGCTTGCCCTGAAACTTCCTTCCTATGCTTCTTAAGTACTCTGTTTCTGTTTCTTCCAACGCCCTTCCCCTTAAATGCTGTCCTGTGGTCAAAAGTCCTTGTAGGGAAGCCCGGGGAAATTTTCTCTGGAGAACCTTAAAATAATACATGCAATCTTCTGCAATCTGGTATACCACAGGGCAGAAGAGGAAATTACACTCAGATCTTTTGTACCATTAGAATTGACATAGAGATTAATCCTTCAGACTTAGGTGGAATCTGAGCTGGCTCTTCCACCTCTCTAAGTTTTGAACGTGTAATTACGTCTCTGTGGGGAGAACATGGATAGATTTTGTATGACACAATTATTCTTCCCCTTGTCTGGCCATCACGAACAATGAGGCCAACTTTTTTGATACTTCTTTGGAAGGGTGCATGTAAATCCCATTAACAAATTAAATGCTATGAGGAAAATCTTCTTGAAGCCTTGCTGTAGCTGTTGGGAAGCCAAGATGGGTCATATTGCAAACCTGAAAAGAAAATGACTAGGCTAGTGATCTCTGTTTTGGAAAGAAACTTTTCCTTGGAGGTTCTTTGGAGGCATGTGGGAGTGTTTATTTGTCTGGTATATGGGAATTATTTGGTTACGTCTTACTGAACTGTGGATTATTAAGTTATTTTTTTATTGAAGTACTTTTTCAAATCCTCTGTAGCCAAACCAATTCATACTGGTTTGGTTTTACTATGTTATTGTTAAAATAGTGCACAAAATGTTACCCGATTTTATTTTTTTTCTTTTTCTATAGTGCTATTGTGCGATTTTATAGAACTAGCAAATGTGAAGCCACCACTTGCCTCTTCTTACAATTCCAAGGAGATAGGTTTTGCAGTTACTTGCCTAAAATGGCAGCAATGCTACAGGTTCTATCAAAATCAGTTTCTGCATCAGTTGCCTGTTTTTTATGAACCTAATTTTTATTGAGTTGGTGGATTGTAGGACATGACTTCTGAAGCAAGGCTGAGTCATTCAGGGGTACTGACAACATCTAGTTTTCAGCACCAGCTTAAGCATGTGTTCTGGTTTCCGCTGGGATAGAGTTAATTTTCTTTCTAATGGTTGCTGTGTTTCAGATTTGGTATGAATGGAATGTCGATAATGCATATTGTTTTAGTTGTTGCCAGGCGATGTTTATATTAGTCAATGACTTTTTTTCAGCTTCCCATAGAAGCTGAGAGGGAACATAGACAGAACAAGCCAGCCAAGGGAATATTCCATACTATAGATGTCATACTCAGTATATAAATGGGGATTGGCCGGGGGGTGGGAATCGGTGATCACTACTCGGGACGGGCTGGGCAACCAACTCTCTAGGTGGCGAGAGTGACTTGTGTTGTATTACTTTATTTTGTACATTCTTTTACCATTATTATTATTATTATTATTATTATTATTATTATTGTTATTGTTATTGTTATTTTCTTTTTCTGTTATTGTTCTATTAAACTGTCTTTGTCTTAACCCATAAGGTTTTTTTCTCCTTTCCCTTCCTTTTCTCCCTCTTCTCCCTACCCTTCTCCAGGGGAGGGAGGGAGAAAAGTGAGCAAGAAGCTGCGTGGTCCTAGCTGCCAGCTGGGGTTAAACCATGACAGCATGTAACTTTAAAGCTTAGAATCATATGGGGACCACTGGTGGGCAGGAGGAGCCCTTGAAGCACAGCTCTGCTAAGCAGTGTGTGGGATCATACCTAAGCTAAGAACCTTTCCTCCCTCCCTGTAAGCTATTACATCCTACCGTCTAAATATCTTTCATCTGGCTCTGTGTTCCTTCACTGTACAGAACGTGGTTTCTGGAAAAAGTGCCTTTCAGACACACCGAGACAGATATCCATCCAGCTTGCATTGGTTTTGCATGGGTATGAAGTCCACAAGCAAAATTTGTCCAGGAGAATGTGATTTCAATCCTGTTTGGAAATGACAGAGGAAACAAAGTAACCACTCTTATTATCATAAATACACACAACCTGTGCCACGGCTGACATGGCAACAGATTTCAACACATTCAGTCCTGAATCCTTGTTTATTGGGCTTGTTCACTTACTCATGCACAAAATCCAGCTCCTAGGCATGCATCTCCCAGCCCATAGTGTGGCTTGGTGCAATTCAGCTATGCTAATTTCAAACTCATTAGGAAAAAAAACAAGCGTTATATTACTCTGTGCATTGCCTATGTACATGGCAGCAGCTAATAAAGTCCATGCTCGTGCCAGGCAGGAAGGGGAAATTTGCAGCCTTGTTAACACTCCGAAATGAGAGGGAGAAATATCTCAACTGGACGTGTGGATCTGTCTTAGCATCACAAGGTGGATTCTGCCTTGTGTCTTTGCACCCACGCAAAGAAGCAGGACCAAAAGCTCTCCTGAAAATGGCTCAGAATAACTTGTTTGGAGATGTACCAACCTTGTCACTTCCAGGGAACTGGTTAGAAATTTTTCCATCTAAATCGGAAATGACCTGAATGGAAAGAAGATGTTCCCAAACTGTTCACAGATTATTCATGCCCACCCTCCGTTTTCCTATAGCTCTCCTTCAGCCTGACTCATCTCCTCCTGGAATCACTGGACATCCCTCCCCTGGATTTGTTGGAAGTTTATCTGGGCCTTTGCTTTTTATGTAGAATTCCTGAGAAATTTATGTACAATTTTGTGAGTTAATGTAAAAGTAAACATTTATTGTACAGAGAATAAATACTGAAAAGCAGTACTGTTTTATGTAAATCATTCTGTGGCGGACACTGTGTACATGATCTAATAAAACTCTTAGGAACGCATAAGAGAAATGTGGGGTCCTTCACTTTGGGGTGAATTTCACATGTAAGACCTTAGCTACACTGAGATCACACTATGAAACAATCTATTGTATACATCTTGCATTGAAAACAAGAGGTAGAACTTCATTGAAATAATCATAAAACTATTTTTCCTATACTAACTACAGCTGTGGGGCATGTTTCTATGGAAACAGTTTTCCTTATGTGCTTCTCTATAGCTAAAGGTCTCAAATGGACCTTCTGTCTACTCATTGCCTGTATAAACTGCAGATTCTGTACAATAATCTCTAACACAGATCAGCTGAATCTCCTGATATGTGTCAGAAAACATTATCAGGAGGCAAACACCAGTTATTGCAGGTTCCCATAAATTTATAGATAATCAGGTCCTTAGTGGCAAGTTGGCATCTTAAGTGTAAGGACTGTATTGAGGAGTTTTGATTAGAGGTCATTGTCCTATCCGAAGCTGTAACACACAGCCATGAATTCTGCAGCTTCACCTTTGCTGTACAAAGATTTATGTTGCTTTGATTTGAATAATTTATGCTGCATACTGCATTCTAGATACCAGACGCTAAAAACAATTTGTTCTTTGTTGGCATAAGTAAAACACTTGCAAAATTGCTGATTAAATGAGCCATGCACCTTAATATTTTCCTTATTGTAAACCATTGCTGTAGAAAAAGAAGGCATAAGTAAAGCTGATATTCTTTCAGTGACAGCTGAGAGTAGAGCTAGTTGGTAGATAAAGCCACATAGATCGTGAAACAGCTGTTATTTAAAAACACAAGATAAATTACCCACCTTTTTTGGTATTCTAAATTATAATCTACTAACCCATACTGTGCAAGTTGTCTTTGTATTATTCATATTCAGAGACACTTAAATGTAAAGGTATACAAATGCAATCATTTTTTATATGTCTATATACAGATAGCAGTCTGTGTATGCAGAAGGACTTAGGGGTATAGAGACTGATACGTACATGACAGTCTTATTTGGTTCAGTAGAAGGCAATAGGTATGTTTACATTATTATAAGAACTGAAAGGGTTCATTTTCAAACCATGGGATGTTATCACCGGTAGTGCATGGGCCACAGCCATGCACTTGTTTCCCAGAGTAAAATTGTGTTATAGCTACCCTTAAAAAATCATGAAGATGGCAGGAAATAACTTTTGAGACTATGGTATTGCATAGGAGGGTGAGATTCGTAGTATCCTACCCTAGCGTTAAGCATGAGTCTGAGAGAGCTGCTTGGGATTCTTCCAGAGTCAGCAAAGAAGGACCTTCAGAGAGTGAAAGTGCGCTATCCCTCTGGGGCATGCAGCACGGGCTGAGATGGGTGAGATAAATGAAACAGGACAAATTCCCCCATGCGGGTGATAGCCTCCTTGTGCAGTACGGGAGAGGAAACCCACACCACTAGCTTTAACTGGACACCTAACTTCTAGATAAGTAAATTTAAGTGACATGAATGCAGTTCTACTTCTCATTACCCAATACCTTCGATGTTACATTTTAAAATGTGATTCATTTATGTGTTTAATTTAAAATCAACTTCCTTTTTCATCAGCTACATTCTTAGTTTACGCTTTACGCTTCACTCAGTTCAGGCAAAATAAAGAGGCAAGTCTTATATTTTATGTAATAATTTCCTCTTTCTTGTTCCATTCGGTGGCACAGTGTTCCTTGGACTTTTTTTTAATGGGAGGCTTTTACAGTTTATATTTTATGTATTGCACATAGCTGATAAGGGTACATCCTATGCCAGTAAGTGTACTTGGGTCAGCCTGCCTGGGCAGGCACACTGAATTCAGCCAAAGGGTGGCAGAGAGCAGCGAGCAAGGAATGTGCTGTGTTTGGGGAACATCTGGGGACTGAGGATAAGGTTTAATATTGTGGGGAAACTGTGTGTGCGCTCCACACACCCAGTCCCTGCTGCTGCCACTGGGGGTTACCAATCAGCCATGTGCTGGGAGGAAAAATCCACACTATAAAAATGGCTACAGATTTCCTGAACTCACCGTTATTATGACCGTTTATACCAAGGTGGCATGTGCCCAGAATAACCGGGAGTTACTCTAACCATTTTGGGATCAGGTTGTGACCTGTTAAAGGAGTCTCTATGTGGAGTAATTCCATTTATTCCTGTGGAATTTCATTACATATTTTCCTGGGTACTCAAAAGAGGAGTTTTGCTTGTTTATTTGTCACACCTCTTACATAAGCTTAACTCCATGGCTTTTGCTATTGTTCGAATAGCTAGGGCTTTTATTTCCCCCAGATGAGCGGTTGGAAATGCGTGGAACCCTGAAAGCTGTGTAACAACGCATTCACCGTGGGGAGATGCTGCAGAGTGAATAAGGGGCAGTGGATGACATTGGATCGAATAAGAGGAAACCTGTGGAAAAAGGGGATCCTGCTGAAGATTAATTTTGTCAGAAGGACAGAAGAGGCTTAAATGAATAGACAATTAAAAAAAAAAAACAAACCAAAACCCCAAAACTTCTTGCCTTATTTATGCTTTTGAATCACTACCAGACACTTTTACACAGGTTCGTTTATATCAGCCATCTGAGAATACCTCAGATGAATGAAACATTTCAGAACCATGTTACAGGCAAGATTTACTGAAATTTTAAGTACCTTTTTTCTTTTTTTAAAATTAAGAATAACTTACTGATGAGACACAAGTGAAGAATTACAGTCAATCATTAAAAATAAAGGTACTTATTCCATTGTTGGGTTTCACTTGTTTCACTGTCAGGCTCAGTAGTCCAATACTCTCATCTGCAGACTGATTCCAGTAACTTGTGCAAAAGATAATTATTAAGGACGTATGGCCTAACACTAAAATGTTTGCTATCCTGTGCTTTTTTTGCAACGTCTTTCTTTTTACTTTTTGTTAACCTATCCCCATATAACCAAGTGTATCGAAGCTGTAGTTAAGCCCCGTGCACCTGCTTGAGCTTACTTCCCTTCTCCCAATAGTCAAAACAAATCTCCGTTAAGATTAAATGGGAAGAAAATGAATAAGCAAGGAAAACTGCATTAAAAAGAAGGCTCTCTGGAGCTGAGCAGAGCAGTGGGAGCCAGAAACACCTCTGCTCCACAGCCTCCTTTGTCCCTGACAGGGGCCAATTGTGCAGGAAAAACTTCCAAATCTGAGCACCGGCATCTGCGGGTCCCTGAGCACTGACTGCTCACTCCTGGTCCTGGAGACTCTGGTTGCCTGAACCCACGCTGATGGCCTGAAGCCTCCTCAGCTGTTAAGCTAAGTCTCTTCTGGTTCCCGTCGCCTTTAACACCAATGTTTCACTGGCAAGTTACGGTTCTGCATTTTCCATTCCGGTGAAGAGCCACCCTGTAGAAGTGGTTTGGTTTCATCATTTATAAATGCTCCTTTCCACTATCGCTTTAGCACGCTCCATGTCAGTGTGCATTTAAGCTATCAACACCTGTAACTCAACTTACCCTCTGAATTATGTAGGAGTTTTAAGGGCTGCCTATCGTAATGTCATCTTCATTAATCAGCCTTTTAATTTTGTGGTATATTACTGCTAGGGGTGAAGAAATGCCTGATTTGGGTTTGGCTTTCACCATAGCTGTTTGCTTCCATGCTTTAGGCAGTACTTTCTGTGGGATGCAGGAACCTGAAAAACGTCACTTTAAAACCCCTATGCCAAATTTTGGCCTATTTGCTCCATTCTCCATTAATTAAAGTAGTATACTGTTGCAGCTTTGCAGAACAATGTAGCAGAGCTCAGGGTGAGACCTTATAGGAAGGGAAGGTGGTTTTATTTTTTTTTTATTTTCCAGCAGAACTGGTCTGGGCTGGCTCACACTCTCACATCTGCACACTCCCAAGCCCCAAGTCTTGGGTCCACACGGCCTGGCCAGGATTCCCAGACTCCCAGTTCCCTGACAGGCAGGACAAGAGGTGCAGCCTGCGACTCGTCTTTACACCCCCTGAGGTTTTAGACTGGTGGTCATGTTCTGCTTTTTTACATACCCACTTTTAGGACCTGTCAATGATTACATTCTTTCCACTCTTCTGCCTTTGTATCTCACCTCTGGCATCATTAGGGTTTATTCTCTCTCCTTTGCCTCTTTTCCTGGGTGCTTTCAGGCTCCAGTCCCATTCTGCTCCCCCATTTTTTCCTGCTCTCCCTTGTTTTCCAGAACTGTGAAGCTGCACACAGATTGGGCATGACTTCGATGACCTGCTAGTCTAGGTGCCAGAAACACATATCCTTTCTACCTTTTCTTTCATCTGGTGCTCCCACACTCAGTCATCCCCATTCATTTTCCATTCAGGCTGGTTTTAATATTTCTATTACAGGTTTCTACACATTCAGGATAATAGATAACTGTAGGAGACCTTGGTGGTCCCCATGAGGGATTTCTACAGTCCTCTGTAGATCTACTCCTTTTTTGATCTTTTTAGTGGAGCTCTAGAGCTTTGCATGACTCTCAAAGAAAGCTCTGCTCGATTCTGCTGGGAGCAGTTATCTGACACTCAGTGAACCTACTCCAGTCCATCTGCTTATTCCTTTGCACCTGCTCTGACTGCTGAAGGCTTTTGGGTGTGCTTTTGCAGCTCTATCAATAATAAGGTTGGCAAATCTATTGGCTTATTTTCACATTTCCAATCAGGCTACATGTCCTTGATGGACTCTTCTCCTCTCTGCACAAAAAGATACTTGAATATAACAAGTATTCGGCATCAGTGGAAGAGGTCTGAGGGGTAACAGATCCAGTACTCAGTTCTTCATGCAGAAACTCCAGAGCCATCTCATCTCTATCTGCCATCAGGCACACAACAGAGGTAGCTGTACTAGCACAATGGGGGAGCATACCCTGGCTATGTCTACTTTAGCAAGTAGCCCATCTCAGCAGGAGCTAATCTCTAGAACAAAATGGTGCTGGGAACCCAACACCCATGTCATCTGCATTTTGGGGGGTTTACTTTGGTCTGCATCTAGTCAGGTCCTGGGAAATAAACTCCCATTACCGGTTGGTGTGTGCCAAGTCAGCTCCTGGTGCACAGCTTCCGCTGGTGCCTGATAGTCATCAGATTTATGTGATGGATACACACCTGGTCGGAGCCGAAAGGCTGGTGTGGACACACGGCTGTGCCCAGTACGGGCTGGCTGCAGCATCCTCTTCTTTGGGAGCAGGGGGGAGCAGGGAAGAGGAATTATAACTGGAGGGGGTGGAGAGGAGCTGTTTATATTGGCTACAGTAGATACCTAATTTAAGCACTGACATTAGAAGTCTGATAGCTATAGGCTTTCTGCATGAAGGTATTCTTTGTTAGGGGGAGATTCAGAAAAAGATCCTAAATTAGATGCTTTGAATAGACCCTTTGAGGGACCTGCTCCTACCCTCGGTGAGGTGGTGAGGCAGTGAGGTTAGCCTCACAAATGAAAAATGTAAGTGTGGCGGTACACTCAGCAGCGTGGATGTCCGTCCAGGCTCTGAGCTTGGACTCCTTAACGTAAGTGGGGAGACTGGCATGTGAACCCACCTGAAAATTAATTCCCAAGGTCAGCCTTTGAAAACATCTAGTGAAGAAGGCAGGCAATTACTAAGTATTTCAAATGTGGTGATGCATCTAAATTCATTTCCCACTGACAAATGTCGGGCAGTTCCACCACGAGCATCTCACTCAGGGGTAGAGCGTACTCTGCTGCTCTGGTTTGGGGGCGGTGGGGACACTGGAGGCTTTCCAATTTACGTCAGGAATTTATGGCACGCATGTGCATCAGAAGCATGGTTAATTGTGAGCTGTGATTTTTAGGATCATAGGATAATTCAGGTAGAAAAGGACCTCAGTAGGTCACCTAGTCCAGCTCTAAATGGGGTCAGCTCTGCAACTGACCTGTATACATTTACAGCTGTATATGTCATGTAATTCCTAGTGAACATTGATTTTTTTCCCCTGTACAATACACTTTGTTTAATACTAAGGGTAGGCGTAGATTAGGGAGTCTATATTACTTATTATTTGTAAAAGTGTAATTTTAACAGACTGAGAAAGCGTTGCTAATATTCTATAAATAGTTTTGCTTGGCAAACAAATTTCAGAATTTTTGATACTCATTGTGGAAAGTCATTACTTCATCATTCTTTACATTGAATATGGCTTCCAGTAGCAGACCTAAATCTAACATCTTCTGTCACACATCTAACTTGGAGACAGAAAAAAATGGTTACTGTTGAGCCTTGTTACTGATCGATTGTCTAATAGAAAAACAAAACCAAAGCAATGTTAAGAAATGTCTGTTCAACCACTCCTGCCAAAAATCTTTCTTAAACTGCAATTTAGGATTAGCAAACATGCTCATACAATTTTTCTCCCAGTGGGCCTGTTTTATTTTAAAATCATTTTAGAAGTAATAGAAAATTGAAGTATGCACAATTTACATTTGACATTTCATTCAATCTATCTATTATATAAGGATGATGTATCTGGATACGAAGGATCTTGAGGCATAGGAAGATTGCCTGGTAATGCACAAATAGACCACAAAGGGAGTTTTCTTTTCTCTCGTTCACATTATAATTCTCTGAAGGACAGTATCTTTTTTATATCTCCTCCCTCAAGCAGCATGAAGTCTGTGTCCACAGAGCCTGAATATTTGCCATGGGAAAACAAAACAACAAAGAGGAAAAAAAATAGTTTGAAAAATCTTAGAAAGTAAGGGACAAAAAACACAACCATGTTTAGCGGTTGTTACTAGTAGGTTATTTTTAAAATTAATTACATCTGTGGGCTTCTGGAAAAGCAATCACATGAGCTATTACGTCAAAATTTAAATAAGGAAAATTATTCAGAACACTCCGATGCATTTTACTCGTGTATTCATAAAAAGTAGGAGTTAGTCAGTCCCAAACATTTACGTACACATTTGACTGTCCAAGCTATGAATACAGTAGTCCTCGACATTTACTCCCTGCGCGTCGTGTTGTGTAGGCACACAAGGGGAGAGCAAGTTGGCGCTGAGGTGCCGGCCCATGAGTTTCAGCAGCCGAGGTCTACGGTCACTCCGCTCTGTCTGCGGGTGGGAGAAGGATGTAACTTCTGGCAGCGGAACAGCAATAAACAGCTGGTGATGGTGACTTCTTAAACTGTTCCAGCTAGGTCTGCCAGATTTAATCTGATCATATCCTCTTTTGCTGAAATGGAAAAAAAAACAACCCACCCAATTTCTAATTACTTAAACCTACCCCCTCGAATGCACTCTTTAATTTGAGGTGCCTCACCTTTTGGTGATTTAGGAGATATGTGGGACATGACTTTTTAAACAGCACGGTACTTAACAACTTGTAAGAGTTGAAGACAACAGGAATTGACAACACATGCCATGGTTTTAAATCTGGACACGTAAATTAGAGAGGGAACGGAGACATATAAATGACTGGCCGCTTTTAAAGCCTGGGCTCTGCTCTTCCCAGCCACACCAGTAAAGGATTTGTGCATCTTCTCTGCTCTTCAGTGTTTCAGTCTTAAGAACCACAATTATTTCTGGATCACTGGTGGTCCGAACCAATCTCGCAAGCAGAACAGATGAGATGGGTCAGTCTGGCAGACAGCAGCGATTATTAATTATTATTTCCTTGTAATCTAGTAAGGCCTTGTTTAGTGAGGGGCAGAGACCCCACAGAGATGCTGTGAAGATACTTTCGGCATTTGGCTCATGAGAACAAGATGGGATGAGCTCTGTGGCCAAAGGCAGAGGGGAAAAAAAAAAAAGAAAAAAAAAAAGAGAGAGAACCTGTTAAACTTATTATCTGTGTTATGGAAAATGCCTAAGGGTCCCAAGGAACATGGAACTGCCAAGCAGTAGACACAACAAAAATAGAAACAATGCCCTAAACTTTATAGACTGAGTAGATAAGGCAGACAAATGAAGAGAAGGCAAAACGTTCTCTTTTGATTCCCATCTTGCAGGTGGGAAACTGAGGCAAAAAGATTAAAAAGTGACTCAACAGCACATGGGAAAACCGTGGCAAAGCCAGAGTTCTCTGTCAGATCACAAACCCCAGATATTCCCTGGACTCCAGCAGCATAATCACCAAACCCTCTTTTGTACCCAAGCTCTTATCCTTCTGGCTTTCACTGGTGTTTTTTATCTGCACCAAGACTTTCATGGTACCGCAGAGCTGGCCTCCTGATTGCTTTTTTTTCTGCACTAAAGCTTATACATATATATAACTGTATATTGTGCTTGATGCCACACCTTAGATCAAAGTGTGTCTCCTTTCAAAGGCAAGCGGTTAAACTTCAGGCGGGTTGAGCTGACCCTTCTCCTTCCCCAGCGCGACCCTCCCGAATACTTGATCCAGTCACGGGAAGGACAGTGATGGCTCGGAGAAGGGCCGCCATGACCTCTGCTAATACTAACAAGTTTCACTCCCCGTGAACGCAGCAAGGATTCATTAGCGCAGGGAGGATCCAAAAATATATAGGGATGAAGAAAATTAGGCAAATTAAAGATGCACTCAATTTTGCCTCCTCTAAAACGGATTCCCAGAGGAGCGCAGTCAGTTTAACTAGTTTAAAAAGCTGCGGTGTCTAGAGGCGATGTACTTAACTGTTCCCTTCCTCCTTGCACTTTTAGCACCCAGCTCCTTGTCTTTTTCTAGTTGCCAAAAGGATTTATGCAGGGTTGGGTTGGTTTTTTTCCCCCTACAGCCCACGACGGGCGCTTTGCACGTTTTCCCGAGACCTTTGGCCCCCGTCCCCAGGCTTGCCTCCAGGAGCAGCCGGCCAGCCCTCGCCAACCCGCCGCGATGCAGCTGCGGCAAGCTGCTTTCTGGGTTACCCGAGCCTGGAAAGGCACTCAGGGTCTCCGAAGCCTTTCATATCTCTCCAGTTGCTCTTTAATGCAGAAAGCAGGAGTGTCCCACCATAGTAATCAATCGACGCTCTCCATGAGCGTGATCCATATGAGGGTTTCCTTGGAACCTCCCTGCAGCAGGCAGGCGAACCACCGAGAGCTGATAATCTTCTAATTAATAACACGGAGTTAGTGAATAACTCATGCTTTACAAATAAGTCAGCACATGGAGGTCTCAAGACCCCAGTGTATCCAAAGGAAGCCCGAGAGAAACTAATTGACATCTGTGGGGGCTACAAGGTCTGTTGGCTAGCCTTGCAGCTCTCCACAGCTGCTCTCGCGTACCCAGAGGAACCAAGGGGAGGCTGCAGGCGGCCAATTTTTAAACAAAACCAGAAACCTCCACAGCCTCGTCAATGGGTGAATATTTGCGCACGTGGACACGCAGCGAGGGGTGTAAACGGGAGCGCCCGGCGCGATTTGGGCATGCAGCAGCCTAAATCCTGCCTATTTAGCAATGTCAAGGACAGAATTCCCCTCTTTAAGGAAAAATTAATGAGTAAATACTCTTCTCTTTGACAGTGACTCCCGCCCCCTGCCCCAAAAGGAGCAGCATTACTATGCCGTTAAACCTTTTCCTTCCCACAGCTTTTCCTCACTCAGCATTAAATGAGGACCCAGTGCAGCAGAGGGACCTGCAGACGTCAGCCCTGGGCCTCCATTTCCTTGGGGCTGATATCAGGAGACCAAACTATTTGTGAAGACCACATCCTTACTGCCGAGCAGCTGAGCCCTCGTGAGCGGACCCTGGGCAAACCACTGGTGGGGCACTTCTTGCCGCAGAAGCGAGGGGAAAGTGCAACCGAGAAAAAAACAAAGAGTATCAGCTGGGAAGATAAGCCACAAAGCCCCTCCAGTTTGGGGAGAGGAAGGAAAATATTCCTTTTTGCTGCTTCTGGTGCCAGCAGCCCCACCAGCATCACCCTGCCCGCTGGTGCTGGAGGGTGGTCCCACCACTTCCAAGGTGCCCCAGGACCATTGCCTCTGGGTGGTCCTTGGAGGCCAGCACGGTCCCAGGGCCCTCAGCATCGCACAGGCTCTGGGGGTGACGGGTCCCCTAGGCCAGGCGAAGGCTGTGTGTAACCTGCAGCCCCGAGCCCCTGCCAGTGGTGCTGCTCTCCTCGCAGCACAAACAGCAGCAGGGCAGCTTAAATCGGTCGTTTCAAAAGTTGGGGATTTCACATGGCAAGCGCGAGGAACCTTTGAAATGGCAGTAAAACACATGGCAGAGTTTCAGTTTTCCCTGCGTTTCTAAGTCTAGTCAAGTCTAGTCTTCAAGCATTTCTAAATCCAATTCATCTACAGAAAGCCTGCGCGCTTGCGGGTAATTAGCTTGGAAGATGTCTTTGTTGCCTCAGCCTGGCTCCGTGTAATACGCTCTGGTGAGTCAGAGAATTTAGTTCACTTAGAATGGGGTCATGTTAAGAAACGAGCTTGCAATCCTCAAATTGCCTCTGTCATTGGAAAAAAAAATAAACCTTGCTCTTTCAAATCCTATTTACAGAGGCACAACGCAAGCCCCCGCCAGGGTAAGTGTCGTGACCTGCTGCGCGTGGTAGGTGCTCCCCAGGGCTGTGTCCTGTCCCATCCACAGGCAGTTCCCAGTGTCAAGCGAAGCCAAGGGTGAAGCTCGGGCACAATATGAGGGAAAACCACAAGGACGGGATGTTCCAGGAGTAACGAAACACTAGGGAAATTAGGAGTGGGATGCATGTATCTGAGAGAGGTTTCAATGTGCAATTCAAGGGCTGAGCGTATTAAATGAAGTTCGTCGCATCACTTAGCCCACTGGTTTTGCTCTGCCAGAGCATGGCTTTCTGACTACTTCCACTCTTCCTTTTTTGCGCTAGACGCGGGGCTGCATCGCGGTGAAGGGCAGCCGAGCTGAGGCAAAGCTGAGGGTGTCTCCTCTGGGTAAACATCCCTCGTGCCAGCGGGTTTGCTGATGTCCTTTTGCTCCATAGAAAGCTGAGGACGTTTGTGGGGGGACAGCAGCCTTGTTGTGGGGCTGGTACCCCAGGGAACACTGCTGGTGGCACCCCCCCAGCCTGCTTCCCAGGAGGGTAGCCCACCGAGGGGGACGGAGAGTACAGTAGGGAATTAGGAACATTTTCATGCTGATGCTCACAAGGTAGAAAGCCAGTAACCCCCCCAAAGAGGGGAAGGAGGAGAGAGCAGGGGAAGGAGGAGAGGGCAGCCTACCTTGCAGACACCCCCCCCCAAGCCCCACTCCGTGTTATTCTCGCCACCGACCCCTTAGAGCCTCATTTGGCAAGGGGGCTAAAAAGCACGTCGGACTGCTGTCGTATAACTTGGTCGCACCGCTCACTCGCTTCTACCTAGAGCTACTGTTCCCGGGCTTCCCACCTCTCCGAGTCTCACCTACAATAATCCCTATCATAAGCACCTCTGCATAACCCCCCTCTGTAGGACACGGGGGGAAGCCCTGCCTGCTGCCGGCGGTAGAATGTCTCCATTGTGGCCCTGTGCAGGCGCTGTATATAATCTTTCTCTGCCAATATATGTCTTCGTGAGCTGCCCCCCTGCCCTCCCCCTCCCGAAAATAAAACGACTATTCTTTTCTGGTTTAAGTAGATTTCGTGCAATAAAAAACATTTTATTGCTTCCAGTAATTGGTATTTAATTTGCAGGCCTTTACAACTTGCAAAGAACAGACTACTTTTGCCGGAGAGCTGGTATGTGTGTGCACTTTGTGGATTTTATTCCACTGGCACTTGCTTAGTTGACTGGTGTAAAACGATACAATTATGGTTTTGCAATCAGAAAGGCTGCAGATAAAGACCTGGAGAGACGTTATAAGGTCCTGGGTCCAATTTGAAGCAGCAGGCAAGACAATATAATTTTAGGGGGCGCTGCCAGCCTCAGACATCAAAACTTGACTCCTGTTAAGTGTTTTCCATTTTACTGTCAAAATATCAAAGGCTGTTATTTAAACCCGGAGTCTCTTAAAGTTGATTTTCTTTCTCTCTCCTTCTCCCCCACCTCTTTTTTTTCCCCTGTACCTACCCCGATAAATGCGAGGCGAGGTTACCCGGGCAATGTTAGCCCCCCTCGCTCCCCGCCTCACCGTGCCGGGGGGCACTGAAGCCCACCGCAGCCCTAAATCCCTTTTTTTTTTGGGGGGGGGGGGGGGGGGGGGGAGTGAAACCTCTCTCCGGCCCGGCCCCATCCCTTCCGACGGCGGCCGGGCGGGGGCGGCGGGCACAGCGTGGGGGTCTCTGCCCGTCGAGGCCCGCGGCCGCCGGGGCCGGGGGACAGCTCAGCAGGGACCGGGGAGGGGGGACGGGGGGGGACGCGGCTCGACCCTTCCTCGGGGGACACCCGAGGCACCGAGACCCCGGCTGCGGCACCCACCGGTTTTCCCCCCCCCCGGGGGGGGGGGGGTCGGGGCAGGGACCGGCCGGCACACCTCGCCCACCCGCAGCCTCCCCGAGTGGGGAGCGGGGACGAGGGGGGGGGGGGGCGTCCGCCCTGCGCCTCCCCCGGGCACGGACGGCTGCAAATCTGCCGTTACCACAGCGCTGCCCCCGCCGGGCCGGGCCGGGCCGAGCCGAGCGCGGGTGCCATCCCCGGGCAGGGCAGCATCCCGCCCCGTCTGACACGGGGGCGGCGGGGACGGGACGGGACGGGGCGGGGGGGGGTCATCCCGCCGCTGAGCCCCTCCAGATTGGCGGAGTGGGGGCTCGCAGGGCGCGTGTGTGTGCGTGTGTCCGTGCACGCGTGCCCCCCGTGTGCACGGATCCGTCCGCCTGTGGGCGTCCACGCGTGTGGGGGTGTCCACGCGTGTGCGTACTGCCCCCAGGTCTGCGGGGACTCAGGGACCTACCTACCGCCGGACGAGGCGAGCACCACCCGGGAAAGACCTTTGGAAAACACGCGTGTCGTTTCCAGCTTGCTTTATGCGTGGGGTGGCGGCGGAGCTCACGCCGCTGCGGCGGAGCGCGGGTCAGAGAGGCACCCGCGGGTCCCCGGGGGGGGGGGGGGGGGGGGGGGGGCTCCGGCACCCACCCAGGGCCACCGCGCCTCCCCCTCTGCCCACGGCCGTGGGCAGCGACATAGGCAGGCTGTACCTTTATTCTTATATAAAAAATGTAGGTAAATCCACGGGTTTCTGCTCGTAATAAACTCGCAAATGAATTATTCCTTCCCTTGAGCATTAAACTGTTATCTGATTTAAGTTTACTGTAATGTTTCAACAATTTCATTCCGATAAGGGAAAAAGGGGGCGGGGGGGGGGGGGGGGGGAGATAGTCGTGCCCTTGACAGGATAAATAAATAAATAAATAAATAAATAAACCCCTAAATAGTCTTCTGTAGGAAAGAAGTTAATATACTCAATTATTTTCTGAAAAAGATCATAACATCTGGAAATTGATATCAAATGGTGTACAATCCCTGAGAGACGATAAACTTCCACTGTATAATATTTCCACTAGAAATCTTAATAATCCCATAAATCTTCCCTGTGAATTGGGAAAATGTAACAGTTCATTGAAATACTCATTGGGAAATAATTGAAAAAATGTAATAGTCCACTGAAATATTCGTGGGGTTCTTTTTTTTTCTTTCTTTGGTGCTGTTGCTAACTCTGTGCATGTGTGTAAATATTCCTACTTCGTTTTAAAGACATACACGGAATATTCCCTTGAGCGCTGCATACCATAAAAGAAAAATATGCCCTTTTGACTTATTAATCATTATTACAGAGTTCAAAATTGCAGCGTCCCTCGCACATTACCGAAGGAGGCAAACAATTCTCTCTGTGTGTATTTTGTGTTGCTAAAATCACTACAAACTTTACAGCTCGGAACTTTTTTCCCCTCTTTTTCTGCGGTTTTTCTGATAGACTCTTCCAATTCTGCTCGAGTTATCCAGGGCGACTGAAATCAAGGGAGCTGCTCGCCCATTATGCTCGCCCACTAAATTGTAATTAATTACACACAAAAGCAATTGCTTATTGTAATTCACCACGTGAATGTTTAATTTTACAGAAGTAAAAGTAGATGAGGATTTGAACGCGTCTAGGCTCCCTGTAATGAATACGTGAGTAATTAATGTTGCGGGAAAGATGCAGCTTTTTTTAAAAAATAATTGTGACAGAGAAGGGACGTTGTGCGTGTGTGTGAGCGTGTGTGTTTGCATGTGCCTCCGTGTGGGAGAGAGGAGAGCGTTTGTGTGTTTTTGTATTGAATTAATGTATCCCTTTGGTTACATTGCTAGAAGTCGGAATAAAGACAATTAAGCCCTTAGCATTTCTGTCACACTCCATTAATTACTGTAGCCGCTCCTGTCCCGACCGCTTCGTAACATATTCATCAGGTACGATACCCATCCAGCAGCCTCAGCCGGGGAAGTACGCTATTGTTAGTTTAAACTACAGCCTTTCAAATGTTCTTTATTTTACTTTTCATCCAAGATTGTTTTCCTCTCCTTTAAAACTGTTTTTCTAAAAATAAAACCCAACATAAATGTTTTAAGATTAGATTTGCGGGGAAACAGTTTAATTTTCACCATATGTTGCCCCAGCGGCTTGTAGATTAAAAAAAAAAAAAATCTTTCCACTGAAGCTACCAAAAAAAAAAAATATCTACTATAAAAATGTATTCTTCCCAATGCGTTTCCCTCCTGTGGGCCATTTTACGGCCCCCAAATAAATCTTTAAGGTTGCAAGGAGGGGGGGGGGGAAAGTGCCCTGCTGACGGAAAAGCAAGTCCTGCCATGATAATGTCCTTTATTAATATTATAGATGTGTAGTGTGCTGGATGGATCAATCATATCCATTCACAATCAGGATTAAGAGAGACTATTTTAATGAAAATCTATTAGTCTCTCATTTGAGACACGGATGTTGCTTAAATCAATAAACAGCATAAAAGAGAATACGACGCAGGTTTCTAAATTAAAAAAAAATCCCATCTATGAAATGTGTTAAGACGTCTGTAAAATCCTGAAACCCTCGATCGATACTTATAAATATTTAATGTTTTTTTTTTAAACACAAATTGAAAACCATTAACACTGCATCCATTCTTATTATTAAAACAAATTGTCCTTGGAATTATGTGCTGTGGAAATGGAGCCAGATTGAAAGGGCATCCTCTGAAATATGTTTACTCGCTTTCATGTAAACCAATAAAAATCTGCAGGAGTCTGTAGCGTGAGCAGAAAGGTTTGATGTACAATGTCCATGATTACAGTCTCTGAATTAATCACGAGAGAGAGCGAGGGAGGGAGGGATGGAGGGAGGGAGGGAGAGAGAGAGGGAGGGATGGAGACGGAGAGAGAGGGCTCAGTTATCTACTCAACAAAATCTTGCTCTTCGGGTCAGCGCTTAGTAAAGCGTGGATTAAAACGACGATTTTTCTATTTGCTTATTTGCCCCGTTCGGACCAAAATAAGCTGAAGCGTGGGGAGGGAAGGAGGAAATCGGTTTCGTCCTACGTCATACCATGAGTCAATGTACAAATGTAAATTCCTCTTATAAATATGAAATCCAATACTTCGCCTTGGAAATGCTTAAAGCTAATGCAACGCTTAAACTCATTCATAATTATTCCTCTCGCTTAACTCGGAGAAAAAAAAACAACAACCAAACAACAACCCAATGGTCAAGAGGTCCCTTGGAAAGAGGAATTAAAAAAAAAAAAAAATAGCACATGTAATGATACCACGCTAAATAAGCGCTTTTCTGCGGTACCTGGTCCGGGTCTGTTCCCCGGCAGGACGAGATTCCCTGTTCCCAAATGTCCCCTCACACTCTTGTCCCGCTCGCTCCCGCCCGGTTTGGAGCACCCGGGGCCGGACACCGACGACCCGGGGGGGAGGAGGAGGAGGAGGAGGAAGAGGATTTAGGGGCACAGTGCCCCGCAGGTGACACGGGAGGCCGTGACGCCAGCGCAGCCCTGATGCCCGGTCCTGCAAGGGACCTGGGGGGAGTGTGTGTGTGTGTGTGTGTGTGTGTGTGTGTGGAGGGGGGATCGGGGAGAGCGGGGTGGCTTGTGTCGCGGCAAAGGGGTAGCCGGGGTGCCGAGCTGAGCCGGGGGCAGGGGGCAGCTCTGAGGGGCGCTGGTGACTTCTTAGTTTTGCGACAATGTCCCAGGAGCTCCGTTGCCTGCAGGGGAATGGGGTTTGGACGGCAGCTCCTTCTCCCCCTCCTTCCATCCCTCCATCCCTCCTCCCCAGTCCCTTAGCAGCAGCAGCAATAAGCGTAATTCCCCCCTGAAGCCGCTGCCAAAGTTTGTAGCGGGGTCAAAAGTGCCCCTCCACCTTTGCCCACACCCGCACCACCTTGCCCGAGGTGCCCGCACGGCCGCGGGCGGCGGGGGGGAGTGGGGGGAGCCCGGGGACGCACCCCGCCTCCCCCCGCTCCCCGCCGCCCCCTTGGGCCGGGCCGGGCCGGGCCCCCAAATCTCCGCGCTGCGCGGAGCGCGCAGCGAAGCCGTGCGCGCCCACGGGGCTGCCCGCGCTCCCGCGGGGGTCCGCGGCGTGGGGCGGCGGGCGGATCCCCGGGGAGGGTTGCGACTTGCACCGCTTCTTTTCTTTTCTTTTTTTTTTCTTTCTTTCTTTCTTTTTTTTTTTTTCTTTTTTTTTTTTTTTTTTTAATTATTTCCCTCTTTTTGTCCCTTTCCCTTTCCGGTGCTTTGTTTCGCTTTTCCCTTTCGGAGCGGGTCTGAGGCAAGTTTCCCTCCCCCCCCCCCAGCGTCTGCAGGGGCTCTCCCCGCGGTGGCCTCCCCGCTGCCGCCGTCGGGGGGTGGCGAGTGGCGGTGGGCCGCGGATTGCCGCCCGGTTTGCGCGCCCGCTGGCTGCCCCGGGCCGCGCTGCGCCCCGCGGGTGCGGGAAACGGGGGGTGGCGGGGGGGGGGGGGGCAACAGTCTTTCCCACCGGGCGCCCCCGCGCTGCCGGGAAGAGAGGAGGGAGGGCGGGATGGGGCGGGGGGGGGGGGGGGGAGACAACAGGGAGTTTTCCCCCGCTCTGTTTTAGTGGGTTCGGATTTGCCCCTGTCGTGGGTGGCAGCAGGGACCCGGGGGGGGGCGGGGGGGTGTCTCCGGGAGAAGCGCGGCCCCGCGTGGGCTGCCGGCGTGGGGCTGGACGCGGGGCGGGGGGGTGTGGGGGAGCCGCGGGGAGGAGAGCGGGACGGGAGCGCGGGGGAGGAACGGGGTGGGGGTATCCGGGGGAGGGGGTGCAAACTCCGGCAGCTCGGGGAAGCCGAAGCGCTCCGTGGCACACCGGGGCTGGGGAAGCGGAGTTAGTAAATATTTCTCCTTATTTGCTGTTTGCTCCGAGGGAGGCAGAGGAAGGCTGCGCACGGCGGGGCGGGGGAGGGGGGACGCAGCGGGGGTGGTTGGATGGATGGATGGATGGATGGATGGATGGATGGATGGATGGATGGACGGACGGACGGATGGATGCCGGTGGAGCCGAGGGCTGGGGAAAGTTTCCCCGGCGGCAGCTCAGCCCCGGCGCAGCCCCGCGGAGCCTCTCCCCCGTGGGAGCGGGTGCCCGTGTCCCCGCGTGTTGCGTGTGGCCGTGACACCCTCGCACCGCGCCACCCGCGTGTGCAGCGATCCACCGCGAGCCCTTACACACGCAGGCTGCGTGAGAGAGGCACAAGCAGCGTGTCGTGCCGGGATCTTTTCTTAGCCATACGCCGCTTCCACGTCTATCCTTTGCCTTTATTATTTATGTGGTGCCGTGTGATATACATTAGAGCCTCGGATTTGATTGGCGTTTGCGATGACAAGACCTGTTTGTTAAGTTGTAAGGCTTCCTCGGCTCCCTCACTTGTTAAATGAACTCTGGAGGAAGGATGCCACCGAGACACAACAATATAATAAATGTCAGGGATATCCGCAGTGCCGAGATCAAATGATCAATCCTTGTCCCCTAGATAATCATTTTAAACTCGCACAGGGGGAGATTGATTTTTTTTTTTAAAGCCCTTTATTAATTGCTTCCTCGATTATTATTTTTTCCCCTCCTCCTGTGGAGGTGTTAACTCTGGTGCTGGGGGCACCTTTGGATTAATTAAACGTATTTTTCGAGTTTTAATGTCCTGCTAATTTTCAGAGCAGTCCCATGCTCCCCCGGAAAAGAAACAATGGCCTCTTGCTCCAGCAAGGAGCCTCCTTCGGTTGCGGTTCAGAGCGGAGGGTGGCGTGATGGTGGGCTCTGATTATCACAAACTCGAAGCGAGGGGAATGAGAAGGACGTAAAAAGCCAAACGACCAGATGATAAAATTCCTCCAAATACCAAATAGCCCTTCGCGTCTAAAGCCCGAGGAAAGAGGAGATAGAAATAAAGAGCTGGAAAATCGGCTCCGCTTGCGGATCAAATGGTGCGGAGAGGCGCTAGAAATGCCGGCGCTGTTATCTGGAGATGAATTTCAGGCAGCTATTCAAGCGCACAGAATAATAATTATTCCGGGAGTACAACAAAAATAACGGCAGTCTACCAAGAACAAGGTGGGGAAATTATTGCCAGTCCTATCTTAAATCCGGTAGAATACGTTTCGTTGAAAAAAAAAAAAAAAAAACAAAACCAAACCCCAAAAAACTCCCAGACGATTTAATGTTCTATTTGTCGTGTACAAACTCTCGTGTTAACAAATTACCCCTCTACTGCACGCAGCAGGGTAGCTTTACATCCAAAGAAACATTTTAGATTTTAATTTTCCCCAACAGCATCTTCAGACGACATAATAACAGTAAACAAGAAAACAGACCCTGCAATGTTTACACGCATCTGGAGAGCCCCCCTACCTATGGATAAACGCCCCCCCAGCCAAGCAAGCCCCTCCAAATCCTCCGAACACACCGACACGGATCTCCGAGACACCTCGCAACTTGTTTAACTGCAGCACACGTCCCCCTCCGCGCACCCACCCACCCACCCGCCAGAACAGGCAACACTTTTAAAACAGCATTTTTGGTTCGCTGGTTATTTTGACCATTTAATTACGCGAAATTAGCTAAATAGCAAATCAGGTAGAATTTCCAATGATTACAACAAATTCACATCTCCGGCTTTTTATTCATTACCTTTTTTTATTGAACACTCATTTTCTTTTCCTCTTGACAGCGATACATTTAATTGCAGGAGCACAGTTATTTGATTAGCTGTGGGTCCGTTTTTACTCACAGTGTTGCCACGCACAGGATGTCCTTACAATCAATTAAGTCTTCCTCGACTTTCATTTCTGCAACCCATTTACAGAATGCAGATACCTATTTTCATGTTTTCCTCTTTCCCCCCTCCCCTCCCCCTTTTTATTCCTCTCTCTCCCTCTCTCTCTCCCACTCTTTTTCGCTTTTGCCTCTTTGCCTCCCTAAATCAAGGTGCAAAGATGCCAAAGAGTGATGAAATGAAAAGAAAGCCAATTGCTGGACTGAGGTGGGGGAGATAGCTGCTAGGAGTCCGCCTGCGACTATGGAGCAGTCAGTAATTGCTGGAGACAGGGAGAGCTGGGGGTTGGGCTGAGGTAGCCATGTATAAATAGTGTGATCTCAAATTGAAAGGCATAAATAACAGCAGGAGTGATCTAACCCTATACAGCCCATCTTCTACGTGCAAAAACAGCGTGCGGAGGACGGCCACATCTCCGACCGAAAACAAGTGGATCTCTGTGGATAAGATCACCGGGCAGCCATGGAAGAACTTACGGCTTTTGTATCCAAATCTTTTGACCAGAAAAGCAAAGAGAGCAGCAGCGGCAGTGGCAGCAGCAACAAGAAGGAGACGATCACGTACAGGGAAGTTTTGGAGAGTGGGTTGGCTCGCTCTAGGGAGCTTGGAAACTCTGACTCTAACCTGCAGGACATGACCGAGAGCAGCAACCATTGCCCGGTGCATCTTTTCAAAGACCACGTAGAGAGCGACAAGGACAAACTGAAGGAGTTCAGCACGGGCAGGACGGCGGAAGGTAAGAGCGGGGCTGGCCGCCCTCCTCCCCGCGCCCTTCGCCGGCAGCCCCGGCCCCTTTCCCCCGGCCGCCCCCGGCGCTCCGCAGCGGGGGACAACCGGCCACCGCCGCCCCGGCCCCGGCCCCCGGCCCCGGCCCCGGCCCCGGCCCCGGCCCCGGCCCCGGCCCCGGCCCCGGCGGGGCGAGCGGGCTCGCCTCCCGCATCCCGCCTCCCTCCTCCGGCCGCCTCCCTCCCGCAGCGGCGGGAACGTACGCTTAGAAACACATATGCCTGCATGCCTATCGTGAACATAGCCGTGAAATATAAGTCGCAACTTCGGTCCTCCTTCCCCTCCCCCCTCCAACACCACCAACCCCCCCCCCCCCCCCCCCCCCCGCTCCTTCCCTCCCCGTTTCGCATCCGAGATCGATCCGGTGCGTTAAGGCGTTCGCTCGCCCGGGGGAAGGGGGCAGCGCAGGACGTCAGACATTTTTGTCTATCTGTGTATTTTTGTACGAGGAAACCTTGTCCGGGGAGTTTTAACGCCTCAGGAGACCTGTTCTTCCTGCTTCCGGGCCGTCAGGATGCTGCTGCTTCTGCTGGGAGAAAGCTGGATGTGGAGAGGGCTTTCCCTGGACATTTTGTCTTGTGTCGGTCAGCTTGTCCTAGCCAGAGGCTGCGGCCGGCGAGGAGGAGGAGGAGGATGAGGAGGATGAGGAGGAGAGGAACCTGGCTGCGGGGGAGCTGCCCGGGCCCGGGTGAGACGGAGCATCCCTGCGGAGAGAGGCACCGGCCGGCCCTGCCGCCCGGTCCCTCGGTCCCCTGCCTGCCCTTCTCACCTGGGCCGGGGCAGCAACCACCTCCCCCCCCCCCTCACCCCCCCAAACCCCGGGGCTGCGGGGACCCCCGGCCGAGGGGTAAAACGCCGTTCCGTCTTTTAGCGGAAAGAAATTCAAATTAAAAATAATTTTTAAACCAAGCAAGCTAAAAAGCCCGCACTGGCTCGCAGGGGAAGGAGAGAACAAAAAGGGCGGGGGGATTAGAAAGTTGAGAAAGTGTCTCTAGGCAAGTTAGACAGGTGGACCTGCCTGGGGAGCTACTGGCTAGCTTGGGGTAATAAAAAACGGTTAATAGGTTGGGGAACAACAACCAGCCTTTCAGCTGTTTCCTACTGTTTGATCTTGTTTAATATAACATTGGGCGAAAGGCAATTTAATTTACAGCCCGAACGCTTATTTAATATCCTCCTCTCTTCCACCCCCTCCCCAAACAGAAGGACCGGGTACAACCACATATTCGGGTACCCGGATTTCTGCACACACGCCGGTACCACTCAGCACTGCTGATTTTCCTTCTCCGGTCGAGAGATTGCAAAACGAGAGGGTTCAGTTTAGAGGAACCATTGGCGCAGGAGATGGTTTTAAAAAATGAAAGCAGGGCATGCTCCAGGGGGAAAAATATATAAATATAAAAAAAAAATATAACGCGAACGAACGAAAAAAAAAAAAATCTCTACTACTCTCCCTTTTCCCTGCGTATCGAAATTCTGGCTTGTATGTTTAGCTAATCTAATCTATGGAGAGGGGCTGGGGGTGGGGATGGAAGGGAGGAGTTGGAAAGAGCTGAGATGCTTGTGACAGTTTAAATTCATGCCAGGTTTCAGCCTAATTTCAACTGATTCCGGCGTGTGATTTCAGTCCCACCGATATGGTGGTTAATATTTTATACCTCTCACGGACATGCTGTAGCCTCGGATCTCCGAAAGGAGACGGAGCTTTTGAACGCACCTAATATTCCCTGGGCATTTGCTGGGTTAGCACCCTCGTCTTTTCCTAGGGGTTCCTCTTACGCCATTAAAACCAAGCAGCCGAACACCCCCCTCCGGAGGCCAGACCCTTCCCAAAGTTTTATGGAGCCGATATCCAGCCCGGGGTCGGAGACGGGGAGCCCGGAGGGGAGGTTACGGCCGGGGACACTTTTCATTTCGGGAGCGAAAACGAGCGCTTCGGCGTGGGTCCCCGCCTGACTTAAGCACAGATGCAGTTCAGGACGGTTTATTCCGTTCAATTAACTTACGATTTGCAGCTAGTCATTTGCATTTGGGGATGCCCCTATGTATATAGGTTAATATATACGTGCGTGCGCACATTTGCGTGTGTGTATACATACAAATATATATATGTATATACAACACGTGTGGGGGAAAACGGATTGAATTCGGGGTCACCCGCAGATGTGGCTTCTCCCCCCCATAGCCCCACACGGCCCAAAAGGTGAAGCGGGACAAAGGAGGCAGCCGGAGCGGGCTCGTCCCGGGACTCCGCCGGTGCCCCGCGACGGATGCGCACCCCGGCGGGGCGCCCCGGGCAGGCGGGGGGTCCCGGGGAGCCGGTTCAGCCTCCAGAGATGCCCCCTGCTCCAGCACCTCTCCTCTTTTCGTTAGCTGGATTTAAAAGAGGGTCGGTGGGTTAGGCCGCCTGTCATTAAAGAAAAAAAAGGGGGGGGGGGGGGGGAGAAGGAAAGAAAGATTATTTGCTAAAGCAAAGAAATATCCCCCCCAAGACAAAAAAGGGCAATTGTTGTTTTCCCCCCCGCTGCCGCCCCAGCCCTCCTTCCCTCTGCCCGGGACAACTGCGCACAGCGGCTGCCTCCGGTGGCAAGCTCGCCCCGAGCCCTCTTGGGCTCCGTGAGGGCCGGGGGGTCGGGGAGTGTCCGGTGTTTTGGAGGGCCTGGGGGGCACCCATGGTCCTTGAGTCCCCTGCTCCGCGCCGGGCCGTCCAGGCCCGCCGCCCCGGGGGTTTCGACCCGCCGGCAGGTATTTTGGGGGAAGGAGGGTTGGTAAGGGGGGGAGACAGACGGACGGTCTCGGTCTCAGGCCCATGGAAAGTTTCTTTTACGAGGCAAATATTTTCACCGCGGCTTCACCATGACAGCGGTGGGGAGCTTCTTGCATAACCCTTTTTACTTTTGGAGAAAACGTCGACGGAGAAACCCCCTTTCCCCTCCTCTTCCCACCGCCTGGAGGTACCGGGGGGCCAGCGGTTCTCCCACCAGCCCCTTCCCCGAACTGCCCGTGCCAACCGGCGGCACGGCTTCGTCCTCACCCTGAAAAGAAAATAAATTTATATGTATCTATATAGTTTTTCTGATGAGGCATCAGCCAGGCAAGGCAGCGTGGTTCCCTCCATCCCTCCCTCCCTCCGGCCGGCGAGGTGCCCCCTGCCCGGTGCGGAGCTGGCAGCGGGGCTCAGCCCGAGCCGGTGCCCCCCGGTGCTCGCCCCTCCGGCCTGCCGGGGCCGGTTCGGGGAACCCCCTCCTGCCCGCCGGTTGCCCCCACAGGTTGCGCAGAGTTTGGGGACGAAGAGAGGGGAGGGGGGAGACTCCCGTTGAGCTGCGGAGAGAAACTTCGGAGAGGTGCGAGAGGAGGCTCAGTGTCGTTTTCCCCTTCCCCCTCCCGGCAGGGATCTACGAGTGCAAAGAGAAGAGGGAAGATGTGAAGTCAGAAGATGAAGATGGACAGACCAAGCTCAAACAAAGGAGAAGCAGAACCAATTTCACACTAGAGCAGCTGAATGAGCTGGAAAGACTTTTTGATGAGACTCACTATCCGGATGCCTTCATGAGGGAGGAACTAAGCCAGAGGCTGGGACTGTCTGAAGCTAGGGTTCAGGTAAGAGAAAGGCTCTGTTCCTGGAAACGTCCTCACCTCACTTCCTAACTGCCAGCGGATCCTAGCACAGTGCCCCGTTTCATCCAAAGCGGGGAGGTGAAGGCAGAGACGACACGTGTGATGGGGAAGCTGTTTGCAACTCCGCTGTACCTGTCCTGCCAAACAGTAATTCTGCTCTGGGAATATCTGCCCGTGCCTTGCATCCTTGCATTTCCTAGGAAGGCGGTTTAACATTATTTTTTTTTTTTTTTTTTTTTTTTTTTTGGGGGGGGGGGGGTAAGATGGGGTGGTGATAGTGTTGACAAGTCTGATAACTGAGCAGCTCGCTATTTTCTTTTAATTATTGTAATTTCCTTGCAAACGTGCCGTTAGCTCTCACTTAATCCTCACTTTCTTCCCCCCCTTCTTTTATGGGGCCGTTATGGGAAAGAAAAAAAAAAAAAAAAAAGCCCAGAAAACAATCGCCGTGAATAAGGGTAGACGGTTTGGGTGCTGAGGGACGGGATTAGCCAGAGCCGGGGGAAAGGTGCCCGCTCTCATTCGCGCAGCAAGCGTATGAATGCATGGCACCCCATCTGGTGGAGTCTCCCCCCGTTCCTCCCATTCCCGCTTCAGATACAGCTAAATACCAATTAGCCTTCGAAACCTTGAAAATAGGTCTGGGTTGCTGTAGTTCCGGGGCCCAGAGCCGTCTGTCTGGGTGGCTCCACGTCGATTGTTTTAAAATTCGATTTTTGGTTTGTTGAAGCGAAAAATACGTTCTGCCCCCACTTCCCCTGTAAGACAACTAGGGAATGCCGCCCCAAAACAGATGTCATGTAAAAAAGAAACCCTAGAAATAATTCGTGAGATCAACCTGTGGCTCTCTGAGCAGGCCTAGAGCAGGAGAAACCCGAAGGAGATCCCTTCTTGGGTTGTAACTCTGGGCTTGGCCTAACAGACCCAAACCAAAAGCCAAGAAGAAAAAGCCCCTAAACCAACCCCACCACTGAACAAAACGCCTTCGCACCCTGGAGATAGGAAACGCGCATGCATTATGTATATCCGTCTATACGTGTGCGCCCGTGGGTACACGCAGGTGCGGGTGTGACTGTGTGAGCGTGGGTGGACGTCTCGGTGCCCGCCCTCACCCCCGGGGCACAGCGGGAAGAGGAGAAACACAGCCCCGAGCTGGAGTGGGGAGAGGGGTGGCCTTGTCCCCCTCCTTTAAACACGACCCACGGCGGCATCCCGCTCCCCCCGCACCCGCTCAGCGCACCTTTGCCCGAGTACTCTTTAAACAACCGCCTCCTGGAGGCATTTCCCGAAATAAATAGAGTAGCTAGGTTGTTTTCTTTCTTGGTGGGTGTTTTTCTTTTCTTTTCTTTTCTTTTCTTTTTTTTTTTTTGGTTGTTTTATTTTTTTAAAGGGTCTTTTCTCCCCTCAGCTCCCGCCTCTCGCAGTACAAACCGAGCCGGGCGGGAGATGCGCCGGGCGCACACCGTAGGAAGGGCGGCTTGCGGGGGCTATGGCAGGGGTTCAGAGTGCTGCTGGCCTACTTTCTCCTGGAAGATTGATCTAACCACACCGTATAAATTAATGAAAAGATTAAACTTTTGCTGAAGGGGACATCAACTCTTATGTCATCTTCCCAGATCTTCTTACTTGGGCTCTGTAATATCTTTCCAAGGCCTTGATGTACTGTTTCTATAAAAATAAATTACTTGTAATTGAATTCTGCACTCTTTCTTTCAAGTACTTTATTACTGAGCAGCACCTTAACAGGATGTTCATAGTTACAGGAAAATTGGTGCTTCAAGTGCTTACAGATCTTAAAACAGCACACCAAAAAAAAAAAAAAAAAAAAAAAAAAAAAAAAAAAAAAAGAACAAAAAAAGAAAAGAAAAAAAGATACTGATTCAGGGAGAAATTATGAGAGAGATAAAAAAAATTAATAAATGTAATAATCCTACAAAAGAGGTTTGAATGAACATAAAGCTAGAAATAAAAGAAATATCAAGAGGGAAAAGAGAAGAAATGGATAATTAATTAGGAAATAAGCAGAGAGCTTGATATCCATCAAGAAATGGAAGCGGAAAAAAAGGAGAAAGGGGGAAAAGGGAAAGGTGGGTTTTTTTTTTTTAATACTTTCAGAATTGTTCTCTAATTCCTATCTGAACCGCTTGTCCCTTGCTGTTAAAGGATATAGTTTCAATTTAGTGTGGAAATTTGCTGTAAATAAATTGAAGCTCCTATGGTAGCTAGTCCTTATTAACCTTTTATTTTTAGTGTTGTACTGGAAACTCATATCACCCAGCTGTCAGGGTTATAATTGAAAGTTATGAGACCATAGTGAGGAGCAGGCAGTAATTCAATTACAACAAATATCTTTGGGTTTATGGTGCAGGGCTAAATTAAATGTCATTATTCACTGTCTCTAATGGAAATCAAAAGGAAATCAGATTAGAGCATTTGTGAAAGAAATCACTGAGTGATCCTTAATGAAGAAATAACTGTCTAAAACAGTGTACTGTGCTTTACTTAGCATATTCATGACTAATTGGAATTGATCGTGAATCACACCAAGCCTGATTTATTATCGCTTAACGCAGTGGCTAATTCATCACTTTTATTCCTCATAACCTTATTTTTTCATAGCTAAAGGGAAAGGGCACTTCGTTTTCCAGATTTAAATATAATTTCTGTTTGAAAGATGTTCTGATTTGCAAGAGAAGTTGTTTAAACGCTGCTTAAATTCCTCCTGACAATTTATACTCCTTTGGGGGGGGGGGGGGGGAGGGGGGGGGAGAAGTGGGGGGGAGAATGGGGAACACACACAAGGAGATTTCCTGCAAGGATTTACAACCGTTTAAAAAAAACGTATTATTGTCACTACAGCGTGATGATATTTTGCATGCTTGTGTAAAAATATATATATATAAATCCCTAACGGCCCGGTTAAAAGGAGAAGCGTTGCATGTTGTTAATAGTTGCGTATTGCTCGTAGGGGGAAAAAAAAACCCCACAGGCTTGTGGCGTGTGCTGTGCGTTTCGGGGCAGCGAGGCGGCAGCGGTGCCCGGTTAGCGCGGGGAGGGCTGCGCTAGCGACAAGCCGCCGGGGAACGGGAGCGGGAGAGGGAACGGGAGAGGGAACGGGAACGGGAGCGGGAGCCGTCGGTCTGTCGGTCCGTACCGGCAGCGCCCCGCCGCCCGCTGCGCTCTTCCCCCCCCCCCCCCCTCCGCCGGCCACCCCAGGCAGGAAAAACGGTGTTCCAAATCAGAGAAGGCCAATTCCTACTTAAGAAAATCACTGAGGTACCCGAGGTAATTAATGCCTTTGGAAGCCTTTCTTTGCACTAATTACTCCGTTGTAAATGACCATCATTAAGGCAATTGAAGAAAGCTTGAAGGGAAAATTTGATGTAGGAAGTGCAGTTAGTATTAATTAACCGTATGATCTCTTGGCAAGTGCAAGAACATCAAAGGTTGTAGGTGTTTACTTAGCTACAAGATTTTATCAGCGGTGAAAGTCAATGTTTGTCCACATTCGGAAGGTTTTGGTGTAAGGATAAGGGTCCGCCAAACATTTTGGCCCGTGTCTCTGACGGCCCTTTGGGGAGAGCTGCTAAACCAGCGCCTCGGAAGGCGAGAGGTAGCGAAGGGCTGAAATGCCACTGGGAAAGGGGACAGGGGCGGCGCAGCGGCCACTGCGAGTTCTGCGCTCGTTTGAGTCAGAACGGCTGGAATTAGGGGCAGGATCGGTGGATTACTGGCATTTCTCGGGTAGGGGCGTAAGCACTTCTTTACACCTCGGCCTGCAAAGGTGTTGCTCTTGTCTGCCCAAAAGTCTTGCAAAAGCGGGGTTTGTTTTCTTTTAACGTTTGGGGAAAGGGAACTGATTCGGGCCCCTTTGTGCAAAAGTTCGGTATCTCGCATCTTCTCTGAGGTCTTCAGCGCTTCCAAACCCAGGTCGGGAGAGAGCGGGCGGCCCCTGTGGCTCCAGGGGTCAGACCCCGCATCTCTGACCTGGCCCACGCGTGGCTGTCCCCGGCGTGTTTGAGGTGTGACGGGAAAGAGAGCAAAGGGTCCCACCCGGCCCGCCCGTGGCCTTACTTTAAGGGTTTGTGGGAGCGTCCCCTCGCTCCTGACGGGTGGCAGAAAGGACCGCCACCTCCCGCCCGGGGCACACGGGGACCTCGGAGCCCCGGTGCGAAGCGGCCGGCCCCCGGTCTCCCCGGCTGCGAGAGCGCTTCTGAGCTCCCGCTGCGAAACCCACACCAAAGAACAGGACCCCTCTCCAACTCCCCCCCCCCAAACCAGTCACTCCACAGCACATGGAGGGGCTCACTCCGCCCGGGGCTGAGCTCCCCCCCGCCACGGCTGCTCCCGAGGAGACACCTCAACAAAGTTGTGGGGAGTCCTCCTCCCTCCGTCCCTAGCCCCGCGGATAACCCGCTTTTTTAGCAGCTGCCTGGTGTCCTTCCCCCTCTACCCCCCTCCCCCCCCCCCCCTTTTGTTGTTGTTGTTTTTTTGTTTTTGTTTGCGTTTTCTTTTCACAGGTCTGGTTCCAGAACAGGAGAGCAAAGTGCCGAAAGCAGGAAAACCAGATGCACAAAGGTTAGGGTTAGGGGTGCGGGCCGGGCGGGATGGGGAGGGGGGGGAACCTGGCTGGAACCTGGGAGCCCCGAGCCACCTTCACCGCTCACCCGGCCCTGTCTCTCCCCGCAGGTGTGATCCTGGGAACCGCCAGCCATTTAGACGCCTGCAGAGTGGCCCCCTATGTGAATATGGGAGCCCTGAGGATGCCTTTCCAACAGGTAGTTAGCTCCGGGTTTATTTTCCTTTCCCCCCCGGCAAGCTCCGACCCCTTTTCGTTTGCACGGGAGGAAGCCGGACACGTTTACAAGTGCCATTTATATAGAAGTTGGCACGTATTAAAAAACAGGCTGTAAAACTTCGTGAAGGAGCCCCCGCCCGGCTGCAGGGAGCTCAGCGCCCCTCGGGCCCGGGGAGAGGGGGCCGAGCGGGGCGTCCCGCGGCCCCGGGAGACGCCGTCGGTGTTACGGTCCGTCCCCTCGTCCTGTGTCCTTCCTCCCCCTCCCCGCCTCGCCGCCGTGCGACGGGCTGGCACACGGCCCCGGGGGCCGCCCGCGGACGTGGCAAAGACGGGCTGGCCTCCCGGGGGCGCATCGCCTTCCCGTGGTGGGAAGGACCCGGGGCAGGGGAGGGGGGGGTGGCCGGGCAAGTCCGAGGACGGAGCGGGCCGGTCCCCAGCCGCCCCGGGGGGCTCCGGTGGCCGCTCGGCGCCGGGAGGAGGGTCCCACGAGGGAGGAAAAAACCCAACCCTATGGCGGGATCTTGCCCTGTCGTTCTGTCCCTCCTTCTCAGGCGGTCTGTAGAGGGCCCGGCCTTTTCCGACGGGAGGCGGTCGCCCCGGAGGTGGGGAGGCTTCGCCCCGGTGCGCTGTCGCCGTACCGACCCGACGGCACCGGGGCAGTAGCGGCGCGCAGGCAGCGGGCCCGGGTCTTTGCTCGGCGAGGCGCAGGGCCCCGGGGAAAACCGGGACGAAGGGGATGAAATTCCGTCCCGCTTCCAGCTACCCCTCGCCGCCGCTTGTAACTCCACCCACCCCCCCTTTTTTTTTTATTGTCAATTAATCGGGGAATCGATTTTTCCCAGCCCAAAGGGACCCTCCACCACCTTCTCCGTCTCAGAGACACGTGGAGCTGACAGATTGATTGTATTGATTTTTAAAAGACATATTTGGACCAAAATAATTAAATACATAAATAAACTCCCCCCCCCCGGCTCCCCGAACCTACCCGGAGCTGAAATCTCTCAGTCAACCCAACGTGTTTGTGTAGGTCGAGAGAGCTCCAAAGCAAACACCAGCCCGGTATATACGGGGACCCGCGGCCAGAGAGTTTTTAGCAAGGTATAAATAAACATCCCTGAAAAAAAAAAAAAAAAAAAAAAAACCCAAAACAAAACAAAAACAAAACCAAACCAAAAAAAAAAAACCAAACAAACCCCCACATTATTAAAGAAAAAAAAAAAATAGGTATGTAGCACTCGTTGGCGCCCGCGCGCTGGGCCGCGTATGTGATGGATTGATTGATTTATCTTTAAACACGAGGAGGGTTAAGGGCGGGAGTGCGGCGCGGCGCGGCGCTCCCTAAGTCGCTGCTTCGGGCGGCGGGGTCCCGCCACGCGTGGGGGGGGGGGCGCGTGCGGGTGCGGCGGGGGGACGCCGGCTCGGCGGCCGCGCGTGACGTCGGCGGCGGTGGGGGGTGTCTGACGCCGTTGTCTCTGCCGCCGCCGCCCAGGTCCAGGCGCAGCTGCAGCTGGAGGGCGTGGCCCACGCGCACCCGCACCTGCACCCGCACCTGGCGGCCCACGCGCCCTACCTGATGTTCCCGCCGCCGCCCTTCGGGCTGCCCATCGCCTCCCTGGCGGAGTCCGCCTCCGCCGCCGCCGTGGTGGCCGCCGCCGCCAAGAGCAACAGCAAGAACTCCAGCATCGCCGACCTGCGGCTGAAGGCCCGCAAGCACGCCGAGGCCCTGGGGCTCTGACAGGCTTCACCCGAGCTCCCCGCACGCCTCACACCCACCCACCCCCCTCCACAGCCCCATCCCGCCCCGGCTGCCCGCGGCCGCCGTCTGTGTGACCCGCACGGACCGCCGCTCTGCCCCCCCCCTCCCCCCCCCCCCCCCCCCCCCGCTCCTCCTCCTCCTCCTCTTCCTCCTCCCCGCAGGGCGAGCAGCGGGCGCTCCGGGCGCCTTCTCCCCTATTTTGTTATTTTTTTTAATTTTTTTTTTTTTTTTTAAAGTTCTTTCCCCTCTCCCAAAGTCTGCGAGCGCTCGGCGGCAGCTCCCCGTCCCCCCCGCCCCGGCCCTTCCACTCCCCTGGGCCGCTTTCCTCGCCCTCTCGCCCCCCCCCCAGAGACTCGGCGGCCGGGGGAGCCGGACGAAGAGGGAGGTTCCCCCCCCCCCCCCCCCCGGCCCCCGCCGGCGGCCGTTGGAGGCCGTTGGCGGCCGTTGGTGGCCGTTGGCGCTGCGTGGCACAGTGGGGACTCTCCGCCCGCCGCGGGGCCAGGGCGGCCGGCTCCCACGCACACGAGCGCGGGGCGGCGGACGCGCACCCCACGAGTCAGAGACTCCGCGGAGGATAAAGTAGGTGGGAGGAGAAAGAGAGAGAGAGAGAGTTTTAAAAAAAAAAAACAAAACAAAACAAAAAACAACCAACAAAATCCCACAAAAAAAAAACCAAGAAAAAACCACCCCAAAACCCACAACAAAAAACCAACCAACCCAACACAAAAAGAGAGGAAAAAAAAAAAAAAACCAAAACCAAACCCAACCCAAAACAGGAGGAAAAAAAAAAAAAAAAGAAAGAAAGGAAACGATCTCTAAATTATGTTAATCTGTGAACATTGGGGACGCTTTGGATTTTTGACCCTGGCAAAAGTGATCGCTCCAGCATAACGTCATCTGCTGCTGTCAGTTTTGCTACCTTGTGCATGTGTCTAACTAAACACGTTTTGAAGATCAGAAATATATTAGAACGAAACTAAACAAAACAAATAGTAATAATAATAAATAATAAATCCTTGGGGCTGGTCTCCATTAAAGATGACATTTCTTTGTTGCCAACAGTATTATTTCACTGCCATGAATCTCTTCCATCACTGAGGAGCTGCTGCTGCAGAACTGGTTTGAATTTAAATGTGGAATTTCAGATCTGAGGCAAGGCAGTTTTTTTTTTTCCCTTTTCTTTCCTAAAAAAAAAAAAAAGAAAAGAAAAAGCAGCAATAACAAAAAATGTGTGTCTCAAATGGCTATGTCCTTTGAAAGGAGAAAACGAGAGAGACTAGAATTTACTAATCATTAGCGATAACTTGAAAGATGGGAACAATAAGAAATGCACCTGTTTTGCCAGAATCACCTGAACTCACTGAGATGCATTGTGCCATAGAAACAGGTCAATTTTTCTATTTTTTTTTTCCAAATGTCTGGATCTTCGAAGCAAAATCTCGCTGTTTTACAGGATGTAGAAAGAATGACTTGTACAACAAAGATGGACATATGGTTTTAAGGCATAATACTGATGCAGCATTAATTTTAGTGAAATGCAATTAAGTGCAGTAAAGTGCAATACTGTAAATATTATAGATTAAAAAAAATAGCCGTACTTATTCTGTTAATAACCGATTCTGCAAGAACCATAACTTAAGTCCTTTATGCTCAGACTGGTGCATTGCAGCTTCTTGCCAAAATGACAGTCTGAGTCTTCTATGAATGGATAAAGTTATATGTATCACGTATGGGAAAAGGTAGACGCCATGATTTCTAGTCGAGTTAATGTGCCATATTTCTGGGGAGTAAGCTGAAAAGTCTGTACGATGCTTTTGCATTCATTTTCAGTAAAGAAAAAAAACCAAAATCAACCCACAGAAGTGTTTTGTAGAGGTGGACAAGTTCAATATTTGGCCATTTTAATTTTTGCCTGTGATTTAACACCAAGTCTTAAGCTAATGCTTAAGTAAAATAACAAGTATAAATCCGGAAAGGATGGGGAGTAGGGAAATCCTTTAAATTATATTACCAAAGTATCTGGGTTTACTGACGCCCCCCCATTTTTACTTTTTATGCTATTCACCTCTAATTAGTTTATTATGCCTTTTTTTTTTTCTCCATATTTTATTTTTTGGTGGGGAGGAGAGAGGAAAGTACAAATACTGGTCTTGTCTACGTCTAACAAGATAGCTATTTGTTGCCTTTGTTACCGAGGCCCGTGTTGATGGAAGGTTATCCTCTCAATAGTACCGTTATTAAGTCTGCTTTTTATGTCTCATTTAGCAATCCATTACTAGTTTTGGCTTTTGCTGATACTTATCAAATCCAAATATTACCGTAGGACAAAAATTCATGCTGTAGATAAATTTTAGACACTTGTCTTCTTTTTTGTTTCTCCTTTAAGTTTTGATATTTTCTAGCAAGCAAAATTTCTGGAATGTCAAAGTTGTGCCATTTCCCTTCTATTTATTATGCGAGAAGTAGTTATATTTTGGATTTGCTAGAGCTGATAAATGTTACCTGCCTTTTCTACCTCTCTATGAAAGCCCAGTACCTTTTTAAAGCAAGGCCAAAATATTAAGGTAGTGTTACTTGTTGCTGAGAAATGCGGACAAAAATCTCAGGCAATGAACAATTTCTTATTGAAACAAAACGTTACCTAGAAAGTAAAATGTTATCCAGGATGATGTATGAATTTCTGGCTAAAATAAGAGATCTTTGGAGTGGTTCCAGCACTTCTAACATGCAGATCCGAAAAATAATAAACATTACTGCAGAGATGCTTTAGGCTGTAACAAGTAACCTGTTGTACTGGATACCTGCAGCCATCGGAGGAGAATTTGATACACAGTGTTGAAGACTGAAGGCACAGAGCTTTCAATTGAGTGGGGACTGCTTGTTATCTGTACCTGTGATCTAATTATTACCCTTTCAAGTCCTCTTTTGAGAGTTTAAGAGAAGCTTATGTGATTTTTTCAGTCCTGTGCTGGACTTGCGCACAGGAGTGATTTTCACCCTCAAACAATTCCGTAGAATGAGCTCGGTTGAAGCTGGAGGTTTGGGATCTGAATTTTCTCAGACATCTAAGTGAGGCTGTGAAGTGCTACCGAACTTACAGTGTTACAGGATGCATGGTATGCATACACCTCGTGTTGGAAGGAATAACTTTTCCACCTTTGCTGTTTTACTAGGTACCAACACAGCAAAAATGCTTGTAGCTTTCTCTCAGAAATTTTGCTACACATAGCTTCTGTATTGTATTCAAAAAATAGCGGTAACATGAATACAGTTCCCTGCTAACATGGAACAAGGCTGGTAGTGTAGCATATGTTTTTCCAGAATGAAAAATTCTTGCAGTTTCTTGTGATTGCTTTCAACGGATGTCTCAATGACAGTCTTGCCCTCTACCGCAGAAGGGAAGAAGGTGGCAGGGTTTATCAGCTTAGCCTGTTTTGAAGGAGGTACCATAGATCAGCCTGGGGAAAGGGGCAGGGTGTTGCGGTGAATCTAAGGTGCTTCATGCTGCTCTTGCATTTCATTTAGCACACAAGGAAATGAAAAGGTGTGCTGCTCAAAAGCTGTAGCCGAAACTGATTCTGCTTTGCGTATTTCTCAAATGGGCCAATTGCATCAGTGGTGGTATAAGAGCTTTGCCTTGTTTTGGATGATGCACGCAGGTGGCCTCGTCTTCTTGTCATCCTTACATCGTTGGGAAGATATGAGGAGTCCTACCTGGGCTACCATGTGCTGGACTGTACTTTTCACTAAGTGTAAGTCACTGTGTCTCCATTCACCATGTGGAGCTCCGGTGATCCATACAAGTTGAGAATCTGGACCAAAGTGTCTACTCCATCTCTGTTAATGTGTAGTCTTGTTTTTTTTCTTTTTTGTTTCTTTAATGATTTTTCTTGAGGATGTTGACAATAAGATAGTCAAGGTCCTGAGGTGCTTATTAAAGTTTAAAAGTATTGTAATTGTTTTAGATTCTCAGGCATACCAAGCCTCGTTTATTGTCCACCTTCATTCAGACTAATCTTTATGTAATCTTTCATTTGAGAAGTGTGAGATTTGCAAGATCATCAGAATAGCGGCTGCTGGGCAGAATTCCCTTGGAGGAGGGAATTTAGTGGATGTGGATTGCTAAAGGATCTTTCTCAAAAGTTTGGTCTGGTATTTGAAAAATAACTTGAATGAATGCCAAATGAATAATGCTGTTTATAAACAAGTCTATAAAAAAAGGCTTTATGCATTACATGGGCCCCTTTATAACGGAAAAAAATAGTCTCTGGTTTTTTTTGGAACTGTCAAATAAGCTTAAGTACTTCATCCATTTGTATCAAAATAGCAAACCGACTCCATGGTTCATTTTTATTGACTTGGAAATGTGTGGAAAAAAATTATACTGGAACTTTTTTTGCTTAGTAGGGTCATATAGATGTAGTGACATTTTGGTTAATATCATAATACTTAGCACTTATATAATGTTTATTTGCAAAGCACTGTATAAATGTTTATTATTTAATCCTCACCCATTATGAAGTAGGTAAGAATTATTATCCCCATTTTTGTAGAAATTAAGGCGTATAAATCAAAGGCCAGGTTCCATCACTCATTGTCAGCACTGAGTATTATTACTTTTGTTTTTGTAATGTAGCAGCACCCCCCAGATCATAATCTGACATGAACTTTGTGGTGCTAAGACACCTTTCAAAACTGTAAGTAGCAGAGGCCCTGCTCCAAGAAATTTAAACTCCATACCCGACTTTAGCAAAAGCCTTAAAGGGAACATTGAATGTGATTCAGAGTGGCAGAATGTGTCTGTGAGTTATTTCCACAGAATACAAATTTACTGCCCATTCTTCTGACCCCATTGTCAGTGGGAGTTTGGTTTATGACTCGGTGGGGCCGAGTTGTGGCAGTGCTAAGGCGAGAACTAAAAATCGGAGTTCCCAGCAGCATGCACAAATTGCTAGAAAACCTTGATTTCCAGCTTCCCTTACTATAAATTTTTCACACAACCCAAGTGTGCTAATGTCAATTCTTTGCATGCTTTGTCTGCTATGTCTTTTAGTCCTATGTTTGCTTATAAAATAATAATAAGACATGATTTTGAATTGACATAACATTGACACATTGGGACTGTTGACTCAAAGACAATAGACATGTGGTCCTACAGAAATCCAGATCCTTAAGGCAAACCCAGGTTATGAATATTTTTTTTTTTTGGGTGACAAAAAGTGTGCATGTTTTCTGCTTTTTTAACTGTGCTAGGCAAAATAAATTGTTTCTTTTTTTTAAAACAGATCATTTTAGTTTTTGGAGACATTATTACTTTGGAGGCGGCACGCTTTTTCCCCCTTCAGTCTGAGGAAAATTTTCAAAGTACAGGAAAAATAGATTACACATCTTTCCTAGAAACGTGTTTATTTTTATAATATCGAATATCTAATGATCCAGGTGGTGTCCTTGTAATTGTTAATTGTACTCAACTCTGTAAAGTGCGCACAACCAATATGGTTGGAAATTTGTTGTGTTCCTGGTTAAAAAGGATGGTCGAAGTGCCCCACTTCTCATCTGGAAGCAGCCTACTGACCCCATTGTGTTGTTTTCTTTCCCTGATGTGACAGAATTCCCATGGCTAACTAGTTTCCAAACAGCTGTGGCTAACGTGGCAAGAGCTTGTCCTTTGGCCACATGAAAATCTCTGCTGGTTGCAGTAAGATGTGGTAGGGCTGGAGAAGGCCTGATATTGCTTGGAAACAAAAAAATAAATGCTGCGTGCTACAGAGTTTGATCTCCTCTCCCTAAGAGAAAAATAGAGCCTTCTGGTTTTTGTAAAATTGCATCTCTAAGCCACGTCTTTAAAAGGTGCAACATAGGTCCCACCAGTGTAACCCAGTGGCTAATATTATATTGGTTATTTTTGTTAGTTGGCCTTTCTAGCCAGGTCAGTGGAAGGCCATGGGCTTTGGTGTTTGAGGCATTCTTCAAAAGGGGTGTGATACCACATATCCCTCAAATTTTGTTTGTCTGCTAGACAGATTTGATGCTAAAAGTTGGTGCCTAATTTTAGTAAATCAGCCTAGAAACTTGCTGATTTCCTATAAATAATTGAAACTTGATGCAGTTCATACACCTTATATTGAAAATTGATATTTAACTCAAATCAGTTGAAGAATGTAGAAAATAACAGATTTTGAAGCTGAAGATATTTATTGAAAGGCAATACTTTCATGAATCTAGGCTTATGGTATGTATTAATTACATCAGACAGGCAAAATATCTCTGTTTCTTTGTATTAATGTATGTGGATGTTTTATTTATTTTTTGTTTGAAAATTTCTAAATGTGTATTATTTTAATTATGTTGAGTGTAAATTTGACAATGCTTTGCATTTATTTTTATATTTTTTAAACCTGTTGCTTTTGCAAAACTATGAGCAGCCAGTATGATTTGCAGTACCATTGCATTGTTTTGGTTATGTACACATAGTGTGTCTGAGTTTACAGACATTTCAGGGATTGCTAAAATGAAAAAAAAAACCAACTCCAAAACCAACTCGTCTTAAAAGTTTGTACCCCTTTGTTATTGTGGAAGAGAAACACAAACAAGCAAACAACTTTTTTTTTAGGTTTCGGTTATGCCAGCATGCTCCTACATGAATTCACCAGACATGTTGAGTTCCAGTTTCAGAGTGTATTATGTTGAATCACATGATATGAATGTACATCTTGTAAAAGTGAGATATGAATAAACTTATAAATATTTGTAATCACGTGTTAATAGATACCCAAAATAACTACTACCAAAGGGACTATTAATAATAAGGCATTTCCCTCTGTTAAAACAGAGCTTTTTCTTCTGTATTTAATGCTTTTTCTTTTCTAAGGACCTTACTCGTTTTCATCTTGCAAGGAATGAGTGCAATGTATCTTGCTCTGTAGAGTCATTCTACTTAACAGATCTCTCACTGGCTTCTTTGTAAGTTTTACAAGGCAAGTTAGAGGTTAGTAATCACTAATCACAAGATATTTTTGCATCCCATCTACCAGTTTGATTTTTTTTCTTTGTTATCCTATTTTTTCTTTAAAGGTTTGATATTTTTTCCTTAGCGTCAGGAGGAATAAAGGAGTCTTCATAGTGGAGCCTTCTAGGGATTGTATTTGATGGCTCCAATCTGTTGCCTGTTCAAATCAATAGGACAGGCACTAGATCAGGCTTATTTTTCAGGTGGTTAAGGAGTTTTTTCCATGTCCCTGCTTGATGTAATTTTCTCCTATAGTTTTATTCTTTCTAGTTGTAATGTGGCATTCTGATGTTGAAAAGGATACTTGAGGAATCCTGTTGTTCCCGTGTACCGTGTTGTTTCATCAATAGCGCCAAAGCAAACTGGGTTAGTGGAAATCTTTCTGTTAGGTTACAGTCTGTGGATCAGGTTCTAAACTTCCAGACTAGTCTCAAGAGTTAGGTTAGACTTGTCTTTTTTGAAAGCCAGTTTGTCGGACACATACATTGGATTTAAACTTCATCAAGAGGGGTAGTTCTGTATCCCAGCCCTTCCCCAAATCCTCCCGACGTGTTTATTCTTTCTTGTCTGCAGCTGGCAGAGTTGAAGTCAGAGCCTGTTACGTAGGTTTTCTAACCTTGCATTTTCTGCAAGTATTTGTGTCTATTGGAGCTCTGACCTGGAACATAGCTGGAAAGCAGTTGGTACAATACTCCCACATCACGATTACTGTTTCTCTCTAAGCCAACACCACAGTCTGACATCCTGTTTTTCCTGTCATTAACTATGTAAGAGACAGGCTATAATAAGAAAATTAATCCTTCCTTTCTGTCTCTTAAAGATACGTGGGCAGTGAATGGTTGTCAGTAGCATGTACTGTAAGAGCAATCAGAAAAAATATAAAGTGATAACAGCGTGTGCTGAAAGATTAGGTTCACCAGAAGACTGTCTAATAGCAATCTATGTATAAATATATTTTAACACTCTTTCTTTTTGTCTATTCATATTCAGTTCAGATGTTGAAAAGAGAGAGAAGTTCTTTTGCCAATTTGGCTGTTAGGAAGAGATTTTTTTCCCCCTTCATTTTTGTTAATTAGCATGTTTTTCCAATGGCTACTTGTTCTATTGCTCTCTGAAATCATTGAGAGTTCTGAGGAAAGTTTCCTCTCTCTTGTCTTTGGGTATATTTTTCTTCTTCCTTGCATGAAAATTTATTTTTAATTCAAAAAATTATACTTTGACCCTATTGCCATCAGCATTTTTGTCTACTGTCTCTAGTTCTCTCTGTAGGATCTGAATTGAATTGGATAAGAATAAACACAGTAAAAAAATAAATTCCCTATGAGTTGTCAGTAAAATTTTCCTTTCTTTCTTGAGTAGCTTCTCTCTTAGACTATAATTTTTTGAGCTGCAAACATCTGAAAAGAAAATTATGAGGAGCTACGCAGGAAACAGGACTGAGTATCTGCTGGCATGAATACCCATGAGCTGTGGAAATTTTACCAATATGTGTGGTTCAGTCCTATATTGCTTGCATACCCAAAACTCCAGTTAAAGTTAGAGAGAAATCTGTATATTCAAGTCTGCAGGAGCAACCAGAGAAAGACAGATCTACATTCAAGGACCACATGTAAATGACTGGAGATTGGACAACAGAACAAAAGGAAATGTATGTAATTTCATTTCCCCGAATCCAATACTCAGACTTCATTACCAATATGATTAAGGATAATGATCCTACTCTTACATTTAATTGCTGGTTTATAATTGCTACCAAGAGGCTATAAAAATACGGGGTCAGAAAGCTGGATCCAAAAAACTGTCTTAATGCCTCACTCTGAAGTTAGACTTCAGAGGAATTTAAGCACTTAGTTCCAAAACCTTAACACAGTACTCTTGGCTGCTTCTCAAACTCTACTGAAGCCTGAGGGCTGCAGGTCCTCTGGTTCCACACACTGAATTTCTCCATAAGTGTCATGTTCTGCTTTTGTGTGTGCCTGGCACCTGACAGATCTCTGTGGCTGTGTGGCTTGCTCCCTATTTAGGCTGATTGAGTTACAGAAACCAGGCCTCTGTTTCATCTGTTTGCCCCTTCTTGGGGAAGGACTTTTTACAAGGTCATGTAGTGATAGGATGAGGGGGGAATGGTTTTAAACTGGAAGAGGGCAGGTTTAGATTAAACATTAGGAAGAAATTTTTCACTTTGAGGATGGTGAGGCACTGGAACAGGTTGCCCAGAGAAGTTGTTGAGGCCCCATCCCTGGAGGTGTTTAAGGCCAGGCTGGATGGGGCCTTGGGCAACCTGGTCTAGTGGGGGGTGTCCCTGCCTATGGCAGGGGGGTTGGAACTCAATGATCTTCAAGGTCCCTTCCAACCTCAACCATTCTATCATCCTATGATTCATCTTGCTTAACTTCAGATGTTTATGGTTCAGACATCTACATCAGAACTTGTCAGTGGAAGCAAGCAGACAATTTTAGCTAATAGACCTCTGGTGATTAGATTAAGGGTGTGCCTTCGAAGCAGACTAGCTCAGATGTAACCATCTTCTCTGTAGAGATCCCTCTTTGGACAGACGTGTCCAATTCCATGGCAGGTATCTTCCACATGCGTCTTTTGTGTCCTCCACTGCACAAATGACAGAGGTTCCACCACTTTGTTTTCTTTTTCAGAGGAGATTTCGTTTTACACAATGACTCAGTGTCTAGTAGATTCACACAGGACTCTACAATCTGGGTTTTCCTGGCTTCCTTCGTCTGAATAGATGGGGTAGCTGAAAAGTTAGAGATCTTGGTCCTGGAGAAACACTTTACAGAACATGCTAGACATGGATCTCTTGGGAATGTGTTGACTGTAGCTGATGTCACTCTGATGGCATAGCAGGCAAATGACCTTTCTGCTATGATTTCTGTTCTAACTGGTTTTCCTACTGTGTTTTCTGATATTACAGCCAACTGAAGTGCAAATTGTTTTTCTACAGATTCTTGGGGAAAAGAATCATCTTATCATTTTCCCTAGGTGGGGCTCAATACAATAATGTTTGAATATTTTCTAAATATATCAGCTTTGCACAGCAAAGTTCCTAGATTTTATCAATTTTCTTCTCTTCCTGGTTGCAAAAAAACCTCTTGAGAGGAGGGGTGTAGATGTACATATACACATAAACATTAATAAACAAATCCCTCAAAACTTGACACATACATTGCCACATACATAGCCTTAGGGTCTTTAATGAAGCAATCTATCTCATATGGTTCCACCTTATGTTATCATGTACATTCTTACCATAGGACCTCTGTCTCAGTTGCTGCATGAGGTAAATTCTGCCCCAGGAATGAATCGGGACTGTGAGGAGAATGAAGCCGATTTCTAGAAGTATTCCTCACTTGCATGAGATACTGGTAGGTGTCTGTATGTAGGCAACGAGGGAAAACACTGTTGCCGTTAGCACAGTGAATGATCATGTAGGAAAAGTAGATCTAGCCTGCTACAGACTTTCAAGCTGATATGTTGAAGGTAGTAAGACATTTGCAGGATATCACTGGGTGTGTGCTTTCTGTTTTCTGGGGGTTAAAGCCACAGGACCGGGAGTCTGATGTACAGAAATGCTCAGTGTTGACTGTCACAACTTTAATTAGCGCAAGCTATGTAGGTCTGGGACTTTGAGGAAGCAGGCGACACTACATATCGGTGTAGATTCATGCAATATACCATTGACTTGCTGTCTTACACTAGGCAGGTCATGGTGTCTTTCTCCTTCAATCTATAAAATGGGTTTAATGATGCTCTCCTAATGTGTACATAGAAATGACACTCTTCTAGGTGTACCCAGGGGGATTGTGACCATAAATTCGTTAATCTTTATAGTACACTGATGTACTAGATTTGCGAGCATCAGCACAAAACCCATGAGGCAACAAGTAACTCTGTATTCAATGCAATGTTCAGAGGATGTGCAGTAAATAAAGCATGAGGATAAAGAGAAATATTGAGCAGCTGCTGTATTCATAGAATCATAGAATCATAGAATGGTTTAGGTTGGAAGGGACCTTGAAGATCATCGAGTTCCAACCCCCCTGCCACAGGCAGGGATACCTCTCACTAGACCAGGTTGCCCAAGGCCACGTCCAGCCTGGCCTTGAACACCTCCAGGGATGGGGCTTCAACAACCTCTCTGGGCAACCTGTTCCAGTGCCTCACCACCCTTAAAGTGAAAAACTTCTTCCTAATGTTTAATCTAAACCTGCCCTCTTCCAGCTTAAAGCCGTTCCCCCTCGTCCTATCACTACATGCCCTAGTAAAAAGTCCTTCCCCAGCTCTCCTGTAGGCCCCCTTTAGGTACTGGAAGGCCGCAATAAGATCTCCCCGGAGCCTTCTCTTCTCCAGGCTGAACAGCCCCAACTCTCTCAGCCTCTCCTCATAGGAGAGGTGCTCCAGCCCTCGGATCATCCTCGTGGCTCTCCTCTGGACGCGCTCCAGCAGGTCCATGTCCTTCTTATGTTGGGGACTCCACAGCTGGATGCAGTACTCCAGGTGGGGTCTCACGAGAGCGGAGTAGAGGGGCAGAATCACCTCCCTTGACCTGCTGGCCACACTTCTTTTGATGCAGCCCAGGATACGGTTGGCCTTCTGGGCTGCGATCGCACACTGCTTGCTCATGTCGAGCTTTTCATCAATCATCACCCCCAGGTCCTTCTCCACAGGGCTGCTCTCCAGCCATTCTCCGCCGAGCCTGTATTTGTGCTTGGGATTGCCCCGACCCAGATGTAGGACCTTGCACTTGGCCTTGTTGAACTGCATGAGGTTGGCTTGGGCCCACCTCTCCAGCCTGTCCAGGTCCCTCTGGATGGCATCCCTCCCCTCCAGCGTGTCTGCCTCGCCAAACAGCTTGGTATCATCAGCAAACTTGCTGAGGGTGCACTCTACCCCACTGTCCATGTCGCTAACAAAGATGTTGAACAGTACGGGTCCCAGTACCGACCCCTGAGGAACGCCACTCGTCACTGCTCTCCACTTGGACACCGAGCCGTTGACCGCAACCCTTTGAGTGCGACCCTCCAGCCAGTTCTTTATCCACCGAGTGGTCCATTTATCGAATCCATGTCTCTTCAATTTAGAGACCAGGATATCGTGTGGGACAGTGTCAAACGCTTTGCACAAGTCCAGGTAGATGACATCAGCAGATCTTCCCTTGTCCACTGCCACTGTAACCCCTTCGTAGAAGGCCACCAAATTTGTCAGGCATGACTTGCCCTTGGTGAAGCCATGTTGGCTCTCGCCAATCACCTCCTTGTTTTCTGTGTGCCTCAGCAGAGTTTCCAGGAGGATCTGCTCCATGATCTTGCCAGGCACAGAGGTGAGACTGACTGGCCTGTAGTTCCCTGGGTCTTCCTTGTTTCCCTTTTTGAAAATAGGGGTTATGTTTCCCCTTTTCCAGTCGGCAGGAACCTCGCCAGACTGCCACGACTTCTCAAATATGATGGCTAGTGGCTTCGCGACTTGATCTGCCAGTTCCCTCAGGACCCGCGGATGTATCTCATCAGGTCCCATGGACTTGTGCACCTTCAGGTTCCTCAGGTGGTCTCTCACTTTATCTTCATCTACAGTGGGTGGTGCTCCATTTTCCCAATCCTCTCCTTTGCAATCTGCGTCTTGGGCAGTGCGGCTGCTGTCCTTGTCTGTGAAGACTGAGGCAAAAAAGTCATTGAGTACCTCAGCTCTGTCGCTGTCCCGGGTGACCAGTTCTTGCGTATCCTTCCGGAGAGGGCCTACATTTTCCCTAGTCTTTCTTTTCTCGCTGATATACCTATAGAAGGATTTTTTGTTTGTCTTAATGTCCCTGGCCAGATTTAGTTCTAGCTGGGCTTTAGCTTGTCTAACCCGCTCTCTAGCTGCTCGAACGATTCCTCTGTAATCCTCCCAGGCTACCTGGCCCTGTCGCCACTCCCTGTAGGCCTCCTTTTTTCTTTTGGTCAGTTCCAGGAGCTCCTTGTTCATCCACGCAGGCCTCCTGGCTTTTCTGCCTGCCTTCCTCATTGTAGGAATGCATTGCTGCTGTGCTTGGAGGAGGTGGTCCTTGAATATTAACCAACTTTCTTGGACCCCTCTTCCTTCCAGCGCTTCATCCCACGGCACCATACCAAGCAGATTCTTCAAGAGGCCAAAGTCGGCTCTCCTGAAGTCCAGGGTCATCAGCCTGCTGCGCACCTTCTTCGTTGCCTTGAGGATTTCAAACTCAACCATTTCGTGGTCACTGCAGCCCAGGCTACCCCTGAGTTTGACCCTGTCAACCAGCCCCTCCTTGTTGGTAAGAACAAGGTCCAGCACAGCTCCTCTCCTCGTCGGCTCCTCAACCACTTGGAGAAGGAAGTTGTCCTCAATGCAATCCAGGAACCTCCTGGATTGCCTGTGCCTGGCTGTGTTATCCTTCCAACTGATGTCAGGGTGGTTGAAGTCACCCATGAGAACCAAGGTCTGTGAACGTGATGCCGCCCTTATCTGTCTATAGAGGGCTTCATCCACTTGGTCTTCCTGGTCGGGTGGCCTGTAGCATACCCCCACTGTAACGTCCCCTGCTCCCGATTTCCCTGTAATCTTGACCCATAGGCTCTCAGTTGGCTCGGTATCCTCCCCCAGGTTGAGCTCCACACATTCCAGCTGCTCATCAACATATAAGGCAACACCGCCTCCTCGTTTCCCTTGCCTGTCTCTCCTGAAAAGCCTGTACCCTTTCATGCCGACACTCCAGTCATAGGAGTCGTCCCACCAAGTTTCTACGATGCCGATGAGATCGTAGCCTTGGAGGCGTGTACACGTCTCTAATTCCTCCTGCTTGTTCCCCATGCTCCGCGCATTTGTGAAGAGGCACTTCAGCCGTGTCTTCGTTGCGGCCGATTTGGTTGGAGCAGCTGTAATTCCTTTGTCCTGTACTAACAGTGCCTCCCGATTGACTCCCGTTGGTCCAGGAGCTCCTAGCTCATCTACGTGAAGGTTTGGGCATACTGCAGCGTAGCTGGCACATCTTGGAGCTAATGGCTGCAGGCCCTCACCAGCGCCCTGTTCCCCTTTCCTTGATGTAACATCCCTTGGCTGTTCATGGGCAGCCCTGATAATACCCCCTTCCCCCGTCGAATTTAGTTTAAAGCCCTGTTAATGAGCCCTGCCAATTTTTGGGCAAAACCCCTTCTCCCTCTCTGAGTGAGCCAGCCCCCGCCTGATGCCGCATAGGTCATTCCATTGTTAAAAAACCCAAAGTTGTGTCGTTGACACCATCCACGGAGCCACATGTTAACAGATTGAGCTCGTCTGTTCCTTTCAATGTCATTGCCATGAACTGTCATTCACTGAACACTGTGCACTGAATAAAACTGGGGTCCTGTGGAAAAAAAAAAGACTTATTGCATAATTAAGTAACGTATCACAATGTGTTTACACATGGGAGTAGAACTGGATTGCACAGTAAATGCCAGTAATGGCGCTTCCTGACTTTTGGATGTTTAAAGAATTAATGAACGCTTATTTTTTTTCAGCTTTAAGAACATGTTCCTTCTATGTTTATATAAGCAATTGTTTATAGATACACTTTTTCGAATTAAAAATAAAAAGCCAGGTTGCATACACTGTAGGACCATTAGGACTGGGACACTGGACTCTCTGCTGAAGTCCAGAGATCACTTGATCCACAAAAGAGCCTATGCTAATAAGAAGAGAACGATGATTATGGTGTCTTAATCTTACATAAGACTTAAGCAAATGAGCCATCTGAAGGGGCATGGAATTTACTGACACAAAACATAGAGGAGACTCCATTTTATGGGCATTGGAGCCCTTTGATATGAGGGATGGTTGAGGGAAAAGGGTTTAGGGCCTCTTCTGACATGAGATCAGTAAGACGTAGGTTCTCAGCTAACATAGGTTTTCAGTGCAATGTAAGTCTCTGCTTAATAGTAAAGGATATGAAAGGCCCACAGACATTAACTGTGGCCAACAGATTGTGCAAAAATACTTAGGCAAAATGATATTTTGACTTGGGAAGAACAGTGCCAGTCCCCTTTTGTTTTCATCCCATCCAGATGCACCCCAGTGCTCCCCGTACATTGTGAAGTGCGCTCCATCATCACTTGTGATCTGGTGCTGGTGCTGCTGGATGTGTAGTTGTTCAGAACATAGAAAGCTCTAGGCTGCAGGCAGAAGCTAAGCTACCTCAAAGGAAGAGGAACAGCTGGGAAATACAGAAGCTGGTCAAATTTGAAGTGATTTCATTAGGAGATGCACAAGCTGTAACCTGGCATTGGGGGTGAGATGAATGAGTGTTTTATCACTGGTTGACAAATAAAGACTTTCTTCAAGGGCTAATTTGATTCAGTTTGTATCGTGTTTGCCAAGGACTATGAGCATGTATATGGATATTTGTGGATGAACTAACTTTTCTGTGTATCTGAGTCCTAGGACTACTGATCACAACAAAAAGTTTGCAGGAAGTGCCAGCCATTATTAATACAGAGGGATTGCTGTTGCTCCTCCTGTAGTTACTAACTTTGCTACAAAGGGAAAGCTGTTGATAAAATATTGTACCACTTCTCAGTGTGGTAGAATTAGAATAGAGTCTGAGTTTCTGGGAATATTTATTTCTGGGCCTTATGTATTTTTTTTTGAGACTTGCACTGTTACAGGGGCATGTACCTTTTGTTGGCCAGTGATTGGCAGAGATAAGTTTGCTGGTATAAATAGATTCCTGTGGCTTTGGAAAGTCCAGGCTGGGGTTGCCATGGACTGGGAGTCAGGGCTTGAAGTAGGGTGTTGTGCTCATGGGAACCCTTCTGTTTGTCACAGGGGCACATGGTTCATTTATCAGGGCCTTGGAATTATTTGTCCCTTCATCCTTGTTGCTAAAGAATAGGCTATGGAGCATTTGGAAATGCTCCATTTGGAAGTGTAGCATGTCTAGGCCTTGAATAGTGTCTAATACCTTTTCTTTGAGGAGGGTTTGGCATTTTATTCATGGAGAAGCAGAAGAAAGAGATGTTTTTTTACCATGAATTCTCTTCCTGAGTAAATGGTACACCAGAGGATACTGTGAGGTCTGGAGTCATTTTGATGAGGAACAATAGGGGAGAATAAGGGAGAAGAAGGATCTGGTGAGTTTAAATCACTTATGTCTTTTATATGTTCAAATTCTCATTCTTTGTCAAAACTATATGCATCTCAAAAACTCAAGAACTGAGACAATCAGGTTCTCAAACCTGTTACTGTAAATGTCTCTGCTTGGGTCTCATTCACTTTACCTTGGACCCTATAACTTTTGCTGTTGCAGAAAGGCATGGCTTTTCTTGGTGAGTGACAGTTTCTGTCAGATTGTTTTAATTGTCCTCAGACCAGGACATTGCTTTAATTTATCTGCTTTCTTAGTTACTTGGTGTTCCTTTATTCATTTTATCTGGACGCTTGCTCCATCCAGTCTCGCTTGGTAACTGTAATCTATATAGTGATCTTTCTATAAATAGGCCAAAACCAGATTGCATTAAGTTTTGACTGGTGACAGAGGTCCCTCACTGCCAGACCAATGCTGAATTTTGAAAGTGTAACAGCCATAGTGTTATCATGCACCACAGCACAGCCAGGTCACAAGCTAGTAGCTAGTCTAATCTCAGTCTTTCACTGGGATTGTAATCTGTATAGTTTATGGTGCCTAGCAAGTTATATCTTCTTGATCTGAGTGTCTTTACGCTTACACGAAGGAAGCGTAATGCCAGCTAGGATCTGTAAACTGTCATAGAATATCATAATATATTGCAAATAGAGCTACACCTTATGTTGACTCAGATGTTGAAGTATCTTGCTGGTAGCCACCATTCTGTGCTAAACAGTGACTGCTTGTTTTCTGATGATATTGAATGGTCTTGTTTCTGTATTTAAAGCCTTGAGTGGCTCAGAACTTATCTACATAAAAGACTGCGTCTCTCCTGATGTTGCTATTTGTCAGCAAAGAACGATTACTCTGAAGACCTTCCGGTATATAAAGGAGGCTTCTGTCCAGGTTTTCCCTTTGGGATCTACTTTCTGAAGTGGTCCAGAATAGTTCCAATCCTTTGACCCTTGTGATACACTGCAAGGCACACCTGTCTACTTAGGCTCTTGGGGGTTGATATGGCCTACTTTTGCTCTGTGCTGATTATGCTTTGAGGAAGGGTTCTTAAAAAAAAAAAAAAAAAAGCAAACATTTAGAATAACCACATGTCTTTTACAAAACCATGAGGGCTAAGAACTGCTTGCATACTTCAGTGTGGTTCTGCTGAAGGTGCAGGACAACTGCTGATTTATATCCTCTACACTCCTGGCCCTTGTTTCGGGTCTGAGTTATAAGAATCTGTTGGTATCTTTGTCTGTCTCCCTGACCTTAGTTGGAAGTGGACCTGGCTGCTCACTTGTATGTGCATTTGTCGTTTCTTTTCTGGAGTGTCATTTTATTTTGGCCTTTACTCACCTGCTTTGCGTGTGTAATATTTGACAGAGAAGCAGCCTCTGGGATTGTAATTTCTTCCCTACTGCCAGAAGTATGATATGTTTTCTTTGCAAAGGTGTGTTTTCTTCAAGACTGCTCCATGAGGCTACCTTAGCATGGACATGACAAGATTGACCCCCATGGACAGTCTCCTAAGTTCCTTGAACTGAGGGATATTTTTGGAAATCATACATGAAACTTTTGAAAATTGCACAAACTCTCCATGCTGCAGGAGGTCAAGGTTAAAAATGACTGCTCAATTCATCAAATAATATTATCCCAAATTCTACCCAGCCGTGGAAGAGATGATTCTTTTCCAAGGCTCCAGATATCACAGGGCTAGAACCCAAGAGGTATGGCAAGTACATTGTGGGGAACTTGGTTTTTTTTAAACCTTTCTCCATCTCCCACATCTAATTAGCTAAACTCTTCATCCTCGTGTTTTATACATTGTCAGGAGTCCCAGAAAGGTCATTCCTTTAAAGGTTGCATATGTACACACCATGTTGTGTTTATAAACTTTGAGAATTACCGTCTTTCATGTCACTTAAATGTCTGCGTTTTGAGGTAAGATAGGTTTTTCTCTTTAATAAGATTATTATTTAGATGAACTGTTGTACGTACAGTACATAAGATTGGAAAAGATGGCATAGTTTATCTTTTTGTATGTGGACATAGGAATGAGAAAGAAGTAATGTTTATTTCAGAAACTAACTGTAGCTATGGCAACAGATGCATGCTGTATTTCATCTGGGAAACATAAGCAGCCATGTTAGAAAACAAGGGGTTATTTCAATAATGGCTTTTCAATAATTCATTGCACGAATTTTACAAGTCAAGTTAAGAAGTACTGCCATAGTTGAACCAATGAGCATTAAGTTAATTTTGATACTCAACAGTGATTATTCCTGCAATTAAATACTCTTCTCAGGTTATGGTTAAAAAACTGCCTAAGAAATATTTCACAGAGAGCCACTAACAAAACCAAAGTTTTACATTTCTCGAGTGGAAATAGGATGCAAACTTTTATCACTGTCCTTGTTACCGTTTTATCTCCACGGTGTCTCGAGCAGGATAACAAAGATTTCTAAGTACATGTCCACAGGCAGAATGGGTGATAGCTGAGTATTTATTTAACTAGTACTTAAGTGCTTACCTAATTCATAAACATTTGTGTTAGGGGTATGTGGTTCCTACAGGCACATTAGTGCAGTTTCTAATTTAGATTTTTTCTTGTTAATAATTCAAAATAGTGCAATCTTTCCAAAGCCTTAGGTGTTGTCCCTGTCTGCTCCTTTACTCGTACCATATCTGTCTGAAGCTGCAAGTCTCTTTACCCTCTTACAATATTAACTGCTTCCGAAACTGCAGCAAGAAACATGAGAAAGCACTTTATGTCTTTGTTTATAGTAGTTATAGAGAGCCCAGGCTGCATTCTAATGATCTGAATAGTGACTAATGAGTGTAAGTTTTCAAGCAAGAAGATGTTGAAAGAGACTAAATAGTAGAAGCAAGAGAGAAAGTCTTTGAACATTAAATCAGACCACCAGCATTAAAACCTGACAGCAGCAGCCTGGAATTTTCAGGTGAAATTCACACCCATCCAGAGCATCAGTATAGGATATACGCACCAATTTACTCTTTTAAACATTATTTTAATAGCTGCTAATTTTCAAATCAGCAATTAGAGAGAATTAGGAACTAAAAGGAGGTATAAGTTCTGTATCATTTCACTGTGAGGGGGTTAATTTCATCATTAAAGAAGCATGCAAAGAAAAGCATATGTAAAGTGAGCACAGATTTGGCTCAGATACACACTTTGGCAGCAATTCCAAAACTAAATCCTTGACTGGCTACTTTCTTTGTACATGTACATTTTATGACATTTAACCCAAAATTTGCATACAAAATTAGCCTGTGCAGATCTGGAAAGGTTGCACTAGAGCTCCTGAGTGGATACTCTAGATTAGTGATGCTTCCTCTTTGTCACCCCCTCTGGAAAACGGAATTCCATTTTATATGCTGGACATGCTTCATGGAGAGCGTGGTGGAATGAGGCTTTTCTTCTTTACATATGTGCCCAGACAGTCTGTAAAGGCCTGAAGGCACCAGGAATGTGATTTCTCACCTTGTGAAGGATTACACAAAACCGATTCTTCAAGCACCTTGTCCCCAGTGAGTCTGTTATAATAAAGAGTGTTTTCATTCTGAAGAGATTCACCATTGTAAGGGAAGAATTTAATATATTCAGTTTTTCTGAAGACAGATTTTTACCTCTTTCAGTCCAAAACCCCTGAGCTAAATATTTGTTTATGTTTGTGAGCGTGGTATGTTTTTCTGTGATGCTGGTAGGGCAGATTTAGATTTTGTTCAAATGTTTTGTTATGACAGAAAATTACATTTATATTTTAAATTTACTATTGCAGAAATAAACACTACAGACAAAATTTTCCACCCTGACCTACACAGCAGCTCTCAACTCCAATAGTCTGTTCTTCCTGCATGAGGGGAACTCCCATTGATGTGTGGATCTGAGAGGAGAATTTTGCCCTAAGGGCTCAATTTTGCTCTGAGATTGACATATGCATATCATCAAAAATAGAATAATCTATGCATTTGAGGAGCTATCAGCAGCTCCCGTGCAATGCTGTTGCTCTTGGAGATTTCTGACATCCTACTAAAATGTGTGATAGGCTGAGAGGTACCCGAGGTCTAATGTTTGTGCTAACGATCCCCTACCCCCAAATAGATAAGGTTGAAACAAAAGGCTGATCTTTCTTTGTTATTGTAATTATTCATATTATGACATCTCAGGCAAATTTAAAAATTGCTTTTTATCTCATATCGCTTCCTTGTGTAGCTCTCATTCCAGGGCTTCCTCAGACATTTACTCAGCTAGGAGCTGTCTGGTTGTATGTGATTTTCCACATTCTTCGACATTCTCTGAGAGCCATCTGTAAATATATGACATTTGTGACTCTTTCCTCCAAGAGTGGGTTACACTGGTCATAAGAATTATAGTTTAATTGGGAATGGAATAGTACTTCAGTGCCCTCCTGCTCCTTGGTGTTTGTAAATCTAGAAAAAGTTATCTGAGGAGTAAAGATCATCACTTCTTCTCTTTCTTCCACGGCAAGACTCTTTGGTCTTTCTTTCCACCTGTTTTCCTCCAGGTTTTCCTGCTGGCCTGAATAGTATGACCACTTATCTCCAGTGAGCACAAGTTTGGACAGAAATCAGCAGTAATTCCCACCAATTTCCCCCACCGCTTCTGATCCCACCCTTTCTTCCCTGTTTGTGCCGGAGGTAAAGTTCTGCTCATCTCAGCTACAGTTTGTTTCAGGTAACATTAACCATCTAACAAGCAAATTCTTAGTCCAAAGTAAGGTGTCTTGGTGCAGTATAGCAGGAGATGTGTGCCATGATCCACTGCTGGATGGGACTGGACTAGGTGAATAGGTGGGGCTCAAGGGACAGTCTTTCTGTGCTTGCCTTCCACCACTTTTTCCAGCTGTTCCTGTGCCAGTGACACAGCAACACTTTGTAGCCTGACAACACCTCTTGAACCACTTGTTAGGTGCATGATGCTCAGAACTTTTAAAGCTGACTGCCCCTTACCTAAAACAGATCGTTATTACAAGAGAAATTTTCAAAGACCATCCAAAAGGGCACAAAATTAACTCTCTCTGCATTGTACTAACAATACCTGTGTCAGCAGTTAGGAGACAGTGTCATATCACAATAAGCTTTCATTCTGTTTTTTGACTCCACCTATGGTATCATCTGCCCCCCTGCTGGAAGTTGCAACAAAAAAAGAAAAGGAAAGATATTCCTTTTCTTGCTATACAGCAGGAAGAATGGCGGGAACCCCTTTTTCACCCTTGCTGTGGTACAGAAAGAACACTTTCTCCCTGAAATTTGCAGGAATAGCAGAACTCCTTTTCCTCTGGAGGAGAGTCGTTTCTTCTAGAGGAAGATACTGGAGAGCAGTTGTCAGCACTGCCTACTGGGCCCTCTGCACTATCCCTACTGCACACAGTTCCTCTAAGTACGTCAAAAGGGTTCTTCAGGGCAATTGGTTAAAACACCTTTAAAATAAGTGTGACGGTTTGTAGCTCCAAGGAACTGCGCTGGTATGAACATTCCATTAGTTCTTTAACAAAGCTCAAATGACCACAGTTTGGGAAAGATGGTTTATGTGAAAAATAATATACTTCAGCCTCAGGGATTGGTTACAGATTGGAGCGGGATACAGCTTGTCGTCCATATGGAGGTCGGCTGTGTTTCTGTGTTAGCTCAGTCCCCAAAACTCTCACTAAAGGGGATGGAGGTCTAGTTAAATCAGTCAATGGAGTCTAGAACAGATGCTTAGGGACTGACTCATTTACAAAGGGGACATGTTCTACGTTACCTGAGACCTTGAAGTGAGGCCATCAGTTTTGATGTAATACATACGAAGGACCTTCTGGAGAGGCAGCTGGAACCTCACAAGGTATACTAGAGCATCTGAAACGGCAGCTGATTGAGCCCCGGATGTCCCCATTGAGTAGATTGACACCTCGTTCTTTTGTAGACGTTAATTGTTAACACCTAAGTTTAGGTATCTGAATCTTGAACAAAATCCCCACTCCAGAGTCACTGCGCCATGACTAATTCCTGGAATTTGGTCATGTTGACTATGACATATGATATGGGATTAGTCAAACAAATTTAGTGGTATTCCTTTTGATTTTGTAATTGATGTTTATCAAAAGCATAGAGACTTTAATAAATACTACAAAAAGCTTATCTTGTGAACATGGATAACAAAGTGTTCTTGTTTGGACATTTATATTAGTTTGTGTTTTTGGAAAACTTCTCTTTTTAAAAGTATGAATATTTACATTCAATGCACTAAAGTGATTCCAAATGTCATGAAAACGTATTTCCAGCTGTTATTTGAATCTATGTTCAGGGGACCTGTTTTCTCACTATATCACCTGCCTCTCCTCACAACTGTTGGAGTGATTCTTAGTTGCTGCTTGGAGCTACAACATACCTTCTCCACATTCTCACTTTTGCTTAAGGTAAACTTGATCCAGAAACTACTACTTCAAACCTTTTAACTTCAAAATGCTTCACAAACATTTAAAACTAATCACAACAATATCCTTCAGTAGAAAATATAACACATTTTACAGGTGGGGAAACCGAGAGAGATAAAGTAGCATCCCGAGAGAACACATGAAATCCTCGGTCTGCTTCAGGCCACTAAGCATGCTGCCAGGCAATATGGAAATGTATGAGAGCTATAAAGCAATTTCTAGGGTTCTCAAAATCTGTGACTATCAGAGGTAACTCTTGCAGTATGCCCACTGTGGGTATGGTTGGTGACACAGCTACAGAAACCTCCGATGTTGTACCAGTGGACAGGTGTGATGGCAGGGCGCTGATAAAACACTGGCTGATTGTCACACTCTTCACATCAGCCTCCTACAATGAAAAACATATGTCTGAAGGTCATACACAAAACATTGATTTTTGGAAATAATACCTCAAGACCAACAGATCAGCATATGCGTGGCTGAAATATGATTTGATTCCTGGAAATGGCATAAATGTCAGACTGAACTTGTTTCTGTAGCAGACATGCCTTAAATCTTTCACACTGGTAGATGCAACCCTCTGATGGTGGAAGTCCCACCTCCTCAAGTCGATGAGGCCAATAATGAAGCATCGGTTGTACTCCTGATAGATACTACAAAATATTGGTACTAGAAAGAAAAGTCCGCTACAAAAATATTTTTTGCCTTTGTAGGAATTTACTTCATATAAGAAAGAAAAAAACATTAAAGCATAAATTAGAATCTCTGAAGCAGCAGAAACCCACACTGAGAAAATCCAGCAGGCTGAGAAAAAACCCTGAAGCAAAATAAAGCACAAAAATGCAGAACCTTTCCTTACAATTTATGCGATGCAGCTGAGTGCATCTGTAGTGGGCACTCCAGAAATCACTTTTCATTAAATCATACTTTTCCTGCCTTTAGTTTTTTCCATATGTCATAAAACAATATTGCTTTGCTCTCCTGGTCAGATGAGCCAAGTAGCTTCTCCTAGTGGCAGATGAGACCGCAGGCTGCATCCTGCCTCCCATCATAATGGGATCCACTGTACAGGAGCACTGGAGCTGGCACTGCTTGGTAATACTGGCTTTACTACACAAGGGTAATAGGCTGACGCTTCCCAGAATTGTTGGGCTGGCTAAGGCTGTGCAAAACACCTATATATGCCTCAGGTAAAACCGTATGTGTTTCGGAGGGGTTCAGGAACAAAAGTGAGTGAGGGCAGACTACCATGATCAGAAAATTGCCTATTGCTTATAGGCATCTTACTGCTTGAGGACTGTTCCCTGTTCACTTATAAAGAATCGGGAGCGAGCAAGGCTGAATGAATCATCTAGCAAGGCTATGGAGCTGGGTATCCCTTTCATAAACCTGGCGCTCAGCTGCAGCTTTCTGAAGCACTTGTGGACTGGAGCAGAGTCTTAGACTGTCAGCTACTGAAGTCTCTTTTTTCCAAGTCCAATTGCCAGCTGCAGACCATCAACATGTTTACTACCAAAACCTGTTGTCTTGCATCCCGCTTTAGGGCTGGACTTTGGCTCTCTACTGACTGGGCTATGAATGTGACATGACTCAAGAAGAGACAATTTAGCCAATGGAAGCAAAAATCCACCTGTGGTCCTCAGGTCTGCCATATGCTTCTCTCTCATTCTGGCACACAGGGTAGCCTGTGGTCTCAGCCTCATTAGGACTAACTTTACTTCCCTTCCTGGAGCTAACACTTCTGATCACGATGTTCAGAAAAAATACCCTGAAGGCAGAACAGAGACCTAAGACTAATTTTTCTGGCATTGTTTCAGTACTGCAAGGATGATAATCTTTCCTTATTATGTCACATATTTTGAATTTTAACATATCCTGATTCGTAAGCAAGAGAGACAGCTTTTCCCTCCTGATAAAAATTCTGCTTTCTAAACCTTAAAGATAATAAAACTTTCAATGCTGATGCCCATTTATCTTATTTCCAACATTAGAAAGTGTAATTCTATTTCTTCTTTCAGATCTCTTTTCAGTAAGCTTTTTTTCCCCACCGTCCCTTCTCTTTCTCTCTCTCCTTTACCTTCTCTCTTGGGCCTCAACCTTGTCAGTGTTCTAGTTCATTCACATTTCGCATTGCTGGTCAAGGTAATGTGCTTAGGGTTACGAAATGTTGATGGATGGGCCAAATGAAGCTGTAATGCCATGGACCTCCTAATCTATTGTATTCAATTAGAAATTTCTTAGGAACCCTCAATCCTTTAAATTCTTTCTTGAATGAAAGCTATAGGGAGATACAGTATTCTGTGTCCTGTAAGAACACCAGCAAGGACAGGGACAGCACTTGGTGTCCATGAATTCAGGCTCATCTGAAGGAGGGCTGTTCAGTGTTCTAAGGCCTGTGCTGCACAGGCAGTTATCTCTATATGTGAGTTTGATCACAGGAGTTTTGGTTAGTCAGTGTGGTCAATATATTACGATTACCAACTTTGACAGTCGGCAAAAATTTGTAACCTTTAGATGTTTTTATAAGAATGGGCCCCAAAACTGTGTTGTTGAGGATATTGCATTATGGAAAAAGAAGGATCAGATGATACAGCGTCATTATTTCTAAAATTGCTAAACTGTCATTCTCCTCTAAAGCTAGTAATAAGAATGGAAACAGTATGATTGGTATGACCCCCCTTCCCTCCCCCCACTGGAGTATATGCAGGGCTTTCCATACCATGTAGCTCTACGTCTACTCTTTCAAAAATTCTTTTAAAGCCAAACTCTGAGAAATCTTTCAGAGTGAAAGCAATTGACAAAACTCTAAACTTCCTTTTTGGTGTCTCTAGCCTTTAGGTCCAAACTTTTCAGAAGCTTTCCTGATAATCAAGAAAGGAACACAAATTATCCTTGTATTTTAACTGCTTATAGTAGATTAGAAAATCTCGGTAGTAATCCTGTTTTCATTCAGTCACATTTTCTTTAAAATGGTCCATTGGCAGTAAAAATGATCATGTGTCATCTCAGTTTAATGACAAATGTGTTTTGAAAAGAAAACTGACATTTGGAAGATTTGTTCAGTCATTTTGCAATTATACACGTGTGACCAGCCAGTAAACTCTTCAAGTTAAAAAAAAAATTGTGAGCAAGTTTTTATGACTTGAAACGGTGCTAAATATATGGCTGTATCTTCAGCCAGTGCAACCACAATGTAACTTGAATGATGTCAGTAAAACCACTCTCTTTTGGTTTTGTTAAGGACACAATGACCGATGCAGGTCCAACTTGAAACAATCAACTTTCTCACTGACTCAGGAGAATCTTGCCAAATTCAAAAGGGAAAAACCATTAATATTTTTAAGCTGTGAGGGTTTAAAGTGATGGATTTGCTCAGGGTTGGGAGGAAAAATTTAATCTGACTTCTTGTTTTGGATTAAGAAAAGTGCTTCCAGAGCCCTGAGTCTGATTGAAGGTTGGCCTCACATTGGTCTGTAATAGCAGCACTTCTCTTGGAATCTGTAGCTCTGCAGGGATTATGAGAACATGGAATTTGGAGAAGGAAAGTTTGGCTATGTCAGATAGTTTATTCCCCTGCAAGAGTTTAATATTCCATAAACAGATGATAGACCAGCCCCTATGTGTAAATCCTACTGAATTTACACAGTGAGGAGAGCAAAACTGTAGTAGCAGTTATTTAAAAAGCATATGAAGTGTGAACACAGAAGATGAAATTTTTTCTATAAATTCTTGCACTGTCCTATAATATGTTGCTGCTGGACTGGGAGGATTTTAGTCAAAACCAGGTGTCATGAGACCCAGGAAAAAATGATTATGATGTTATTAATTCATTGGGTCTTTCCGTAAAGGTGTTATCGTGGTCTAACTTCAGATTCAGCTTTGGCTAGTTAAGTGCCTTAACAAAATCTGAGAGTACATCCTACCTCTTGACAGGAGCTAATGGGCTGATGATGCACCTTTCTCAGTTATTATATAGAGACAGCTTTGTTTATGCGATTGGGAGACAAAGAGATGACAATTTGCAACATTACCAATTGGGTCAGCTCTTGCAGCAGCCTCAAGACCTTTCACAAATTTGCAGATATGCCTATGTATGATGTTCATATGGAAGTTCTTTCATTACCACCAAGCATACCACCGAGGTGTACAACACGTTCAAACTCTGCCTTTCAGCAAAAAAGGCAAGATAAGAGGTAACTTTGAGTAATTTTCATTTTTTTTTCTTTCTCCTGGCTCTGCTTAAAGCTACGTTTTGTTAGGTTTTCCAGATGATGCCCTTCTGTCTTTTGGCAATTCTAACCACATGGAATTCGAAGACTGCCTTTATTTATAATGGATTTTCAGATGTTTGACAACCTGCTTGGGCCTAGAGTGTAGTTTAAGCCTTGCTCATCATGTTCAGAGGTCTGTCAGACTGAGCATGGGTGAGATAGTCTTAGAAGCAGCAAGCCTGGGATTTCCATGAAGTGTATGATAAAGATGTAGTCAAGGACAAGCAGAGGGAAATGATATTTTCCCACTTCAATGTATCTGTTGTGGTATTTGTCTGCTTTTCTTTTATATCAAAGGTGTGAGTTTATTTGCCTTTTTTATTTATTACTGTACCACTGATCTTGGACCAGATGTGCTAAGTCCTGCGCATCTTGAGAGCAGCAGATTTACTGGATGTGTGCAGACCATCTGCACCCTGCATGTATAATGGGTCTAGTCCTTCCAAGAACTGTTAGATTTAGTGAACTTGTGCTATGCGGCTTGCACACCTAGGAAATGATGAGAGGAATTGCCTTAGTCCTAGTTCTTTGGAGGGCTTAGAAAGGCGAAAAGAAACATTTTCCACTGCAGGAAAACAGATCTTTAAGAAGAAGGAGTGCTTCCCCATCAGGAAACTTATTCTGTGAGCTTTGGACAGAAGAAAAATTCAGTGACTATGAGAAACCTTAGTATCTGAGAGAGAAATCTGTTCAACAGTTAATATGGCTTCAGGCTCTATAATCCCCTGAGGCAGCAAAGCAACCTCTGTGCCTTAGAAACTCCTTCAAGGTGTCAGCCTTGTCAGTGTGGCACTTGTAAACCACTGTGCTTGCAAGCCACAGGGCATGGGATTGGATCTCCAGCCTGTAAAGGCTAAGGGTCTCAGATGGTCGGTCTGGCTGAGGACTGTGGAGCTGTTGTAGCTATCCACAGCGATGGGAAATGGGTGGGATTCTGAGTTGATGTCTGGTACACAAATTAGGCACAGGAGGTAACTGATGGTGCTGGGAATAAAAAGGAAGGAGGAAAGTACCCTGAGTGGAAGAATGAACCAATGAAAGAATTCACTGCAGAGAAAACTCTGGATGTGTGGAAGATAACAGGGGAAGATGTGAATGATTCCATGATCTTTATCTGGTTATAAAAGGGAAGACAGAAGATAAAAACTCTGTCTGACAATAGGTGGTACTGAAGTCCTGACAGATTTCTTCGGTTTCCAGTTACTTAGGCAGTCACAATTAACTGTGAAAGTGCTCAGGAGTATTTTACTCTGAAATAATGAAATATAAGGATTTTTTTGCAAAGGAGAACCTATTAAAAAAGAAGGTGAAATCCATAACAGTCAAAGTGTCTGTGGCTGAAGAGAAAATTTTTCAATTTAATGGAGCAAGACCCTGATTAGAGGATAACTGGGATCTGGAACAAATCGTTGGAACATCAAGAATTAACTCTTGACAAAGCAGTTAGTGTTTGTCCAACTAACCAGTTCCCCAGTTCAGAATGAAGAGGAGAACATAATGGAGAATCCAAAACAGTGCAAAGAAAGATGCTTGAGGAAGTTATAATTGGAGTCCTACAAGAGCAGCATCTGGACCTGCAGATGGCATGGAAAATAACACAAGCCATAAACTGGAAAAAGGCATGCACTAGATTACATCACTGTGAAATAGTTTGTAAGAAGCAGCATACAGGAGATCAATGACAGCACCATTTGCTCTGGGGGATTCTTCATAAGAGCAATTCATCAGAAGATGAATGGACTATCACCCTGAAAGCAAGTAAGACATTTATTCATTTTAAATTGGATACTGGTGCACATGATGGTGTGTTGATTGAAATAATGTTATCCTCCTGACAAGAAGCAGATAATGGAGAGTCAGGGGAGGCTTACAGGGGTAAGCTAATGGCAACTAAAGTTAACGTGAGGGTAAATAAAGTCGACAGATACAGTCTGTATTAACTTTATGGAGAAGAACATCCACTAAGGAATAAATAATGTGTTAAGCCTTTGTTCTCATCAGGACAATGTGCTCATGGGACAGAACAGGAGGACAGTATACCTGAGGAAGCATTAGAAGATACCAGCTAGGGAACGAGCTGTCTCTGTGCAGAACACACATGAGATGAGAGAGAGTCAGCCTCCCTCTTCCTATTCAAATTCCATTCCTCTTAAGGAAGAGGCTAAAAGAGGAGCTGGGTGAATTTATTACCCCAAGAATCACAAAATGTGTAGGAGAATGAACTGTGGGTACATTCTTTGTTCATCTCTAGAGAAGAAAAGAGGGACAGAATGTTTTGCATTTGGATAGACCAGAAGAACTGAATAAATACAAAAAAAGAAAAAAATTCACAGTAGTTGTTAGGGGATCATTTTCAGGGAAGTTGGCTGACAGATAGAGCTCAGAGGGTTGTGGTTAGTGGTGCAGAGTCTAGTTGGAGGCCAGTAACTAGTGGTGTCCCTCAGGGGTCAGTACTGGGTCCAGTCCTGTTCAATATATTCATCAATGACCTGGATGAAGGGATAGAGTGTAACATCAGCAAGTTTGCTGATGACACAAAACTGGGAGGGGTGACTGACACGCCGGAAGGCTGTGCTGCCATACAGCGTGACCTGGACAGGCTGGAGAGTTGGGCAGAAAAAAACCTGATGAGGTTCAATAAAGGCAAGTGTAGAGTACTGCATCTGGGGAGGAATAACCCATGCATCAGTGCAGGTTGGGGGCTGTCCTCCTGGAGAGCAGCTGTGTGGAAAGGGACCTGGGAGTCCTGGTGGACAACAGGATGACCATGAGCCAGCAATGTACCCTGGTGGCCAAGAAGGCCAATGGCATCCTGGGGTGCATCAAGAAGAGTGTGGCCAGCAGGTCGAGGGAGGTCATCCTCCCCCTCTACTCTGCCCTGGTGAGGCCGCATCTGGAGTACTGTGTCCAGTTCGGGGCTCCCCGGTTCAAGAAAGACAGGGAACTGCTGGAGAGGGTCCAGCAAAGAGCTACAAAGATGATTAGGGGATTGGAGCATCTTTCTTATGAAGAAAGGCTCAGGGACTTGGGGCTTTTTAGTCTAGAAAAAAAGAAGACTCAGGGGGGATCTTATCAATACTTATAAGTACTTAAGGGGAGGGTGCCAGGTAGACGAGAATAGCCTTTTCTCAGTGGTGCCCAGTGATAGGACAAGAGGTAACGGGCACAAACTGGAGCACAGGAAGTTCCATCTTAACATGAGGAGGAACTTCTTTACTCTGAGGGTGGTGGAGCACTGGAACAGGCTGCCCAGGGAGGTTGTGGAGTCTCCCACACTGGAGACGTTCAAAACCCACCTGGATGCCGTCCTGTGCAATGTGCTGTAGGTGTCCCTGCTGTGGCAGGGGGGTTGGACTTAGATGATCTCCAGAGGTCCCTTCCAACCCTGACGATACTGTGATACTGTGATACTGTGAAGTTGTCTAATACCAGATATTTTTATATGCTGCATGTATCAGCAGGGTTCTGGGGAAAGTCTTTGGAAAGACACAGCACATATTTTGTGTGTTTTCCATGTCTTATTGAGAACACCCTGTTTCTTCAGACTTCCATTTAGGTTGCGCTCAGCACTCCATTTGTATCATCAGGAAGTACAAAAAAGTTTTGATAGTACAGAAGGAATTGGGGCACCATAGATGATATTTAAACCTGGGAAAAATGGTAAAAGAAACTGAAATGTCAGAAGAGAATGACTGGAATCTCTGAGCATCCTGGAACAGAACCAGAGCTGATGGGTTAGTGTGATGCCAGCAAAATGTAAATTTTCTGTAACATAAATTACACACTTGAGAGAGAAGGTTATTTAGCAAGACATATAGGTAACAGTGAGACTACTGCAGTTGACAAAGAAATAGTAGATTACTTGGAATGATGGGTTACATTAGGACAACTGTCCCTTATACTGCCACCTGAATAAATAAATAGAGAATGCTCCTATACAATGACATTGCCTGACCTTAATCAAAACTCTAAGTAAAGGGAATTAATTTGAGAGGATGGTATGCACAAAACTATATTGTCCATGGGTGCCTCTAAAAAGGATTTTGGTGCAATCTTCTTGCAGGAGAGCGGTCACAGCTAGAGACCAGTGTTTTATGCATAGTAGATGCTAACAGGAAATGAGAGTTAATAAGCTCAGATAGAGAAGGAGGCTTTGGCATGGTTGTAAAAGGCTTCATGTCTTAGTTGTGGGAGGCCTTAGCTATTACTATTTTATTAGCTGAAATCGACTGCAAACCACTTATTGCTGTTACTGAAAATGGCCTTGCAAACACTCCAGAGAATTCACAGCTTACTTTTTTTCAACTACAAATGGATGATTTGTAAATTGAATCTGAACCTGGAAGAGATTTGGAGATGCAGACACACTCTTTAAAGCATTTGACAGAAGTGGCGAAGTCCAACATTAGCATGTTACACTAATAAAAATCAGCTTTGTGTTCTGAGGTGAGCTAAGGACCTTGAGTTTCAGATTGACTACCCCGGGTGAGGCTCTACACAAAGTAATTAAGATTAAAATGGTTGTGGCAAGAACAGCATATTCCTCATCGCTATTACCAATGTAAGGGGAACTACTACCACTGCAAGAAATAGTGTTTCAAGAATGTTGACTCCTAAGTTGTTATTAAAAAGTATGTGAAAAGTAGTCACGGAGGTCAATAGGGGTCCGTTGAGGAAAAAAATTCTAAAGGAAAGGAGAGAGTTATTCTGACCTTAAATGAACAGTAGTATCGAAGAGGCTCTTAAGTTTTTCTGCATATGCCAGAAATAAAGATCAAGGTGTAGGAAAGTGATGTATTGATGGTACAGAGAAAAAACAGGCTAGAGCAAAGTGCACATAGATTATTAATATTGATTAGGAGAAAAAAAGTCCAAGACAGCTCTCTATGAACTCTACGTACCTACTGTTATTCTGACTCTTCTGAGTTAATTTTGTTGGGAGATAAAGGTAAAGAACTGATGACAGACATCAAAGATCTTTTCTTGCCTAATACGCCTTACTCGATAGCAATGGGCCAGAATTAGGTGCATCTGAATGTAAGCGGTTTGCAGTACAGTATTGCCTTAATCAGCTATGTGCTAGTCCCAATGAGCTTCTGTCCAGTAGACGGGTGAAAAGCAGCGTGTGAGACAGGAACAAACCCAGCATGTTGAGACAATAGGTCTCCAGGTTATAAACTGGCCAGGAGAAGCAGCTGCCCCATCTTCTGACAGGAGCAGGTCTGGTCTTCCAGAGGAAGCGAGACACCACCTCAGACACTGTTGGACAGTTTGGTTATTATTGTGACTTCATATGTTTGCATTAATAACAGTTTTAATTATAGCTGTCGTTACATTCTGCCTTGGAATGGAACGTGTGGTATTTGGGGCTGTGCCTTCAAAGGCTGAGCAGCTTGGCAGGGCACTGTGAGGCTCTTGTTGCAGTGCACAGACAGCTGGATGCAGACAGAGGATTATTCCCAGCACCTCCGCTGCCGAGTAGCACTGAAGACCGCAGAGGGAAGAGCTACTGAGGGCCAGAAGACAGCCTAGAGGCAACTTGCCCTCCACCTATGATTAATCGGCTAAGACCCCGTGGGAGATAGGCCATTTGCTCCCGCTGGCAGAGGAGATGCCAACCCACCCAGAGAGAGGGATTCTGAGAAGTCTCTGAAAGGGGAACCTCAAGGAATGTCCCTCCTCCCACCGGCAGTCATTCCTGCGGGAAACACCGCCTGCCTCCTAAGGAGGCGGTGAGTCCCAGCGACTGCGATACGAGGCAGAAAAGCTCATTCTGCCCATTTTCAGGGCTGTGTAAGGCCTTCAGGGTTTGGTCCACGGACAGTAGAAACCGTAGGGCTTACGTTAAAATGAAATAGGCTGACAGGTACTGCAGGTGAGACATTTTTCTGGTATGTACACCTTAACTCTGGCAGGTTGAGATGGTGTGACTTCGTTCCAAGCCTAATAAACCGACAGAACTTGTGTTTCCTATGAATGGGCTCATTCATTTCCATGGCAATGTGTGTACACATGTGTTTGTGTGTGTGTGTGCATGTAGAGAGAAGAGAATCACTCTTCTCCCTTCTCCTCACAGCCTACATCATACAGCATGCAGACGTATCCAGTCTATCAACTCCTTCATCAGAAATCTGAAATAAAGAGTCCAAGGAAAGTTTAACAGCTTCATAGCTTGTAATTCTCTTTTGGCCACATTTTGTTTGTCAGGGAGAGCACAAGAATGAGGCCACACATAATTTAACACCTTTCCCTATTTAGAGTTTGTTAGTTTAACTTTTTCTGAGATTGTTTTTTTTAAAAATGTTTGTCTGAATTTAGTGGTTGTGAAGGAAAGCGACGGCCCTAAAGACTGTAGTTTTCCTTGCAGAATGGGCACGGGACGAGCTCCAGCAGAGCGAGCTTCCCCATATTACCACCCTGATTTGACCCTGAATGACCTTTTGCAGGGCCCAGTAGAGTCGGTCTTCGTATCTTTCCAGTTCTTGGTCTTTTTGCTAAGACTGACAGCCAGGCTGTGCCAAATGTGGCGGTGCTTCTGGGAGGATGATATATGTCCAAATCAGAGCCTGACTTCTTTCACATAGGCACAGTGTTGTAATAACCTTTCCAATAATAAGGAGGCTGGCGAGCAGAGCTAATGAGACGGAGATCTCAGGGTGAGTATTTCAACACCTGCAGCCATGGAAGTGCCACCTTTCCCAAGGGCTCTATTATTACAGCCGTGCTCAAGCTCTAATACTTGCTGGGCCTTGTACAAACCCAGAGCAAGACAGAAAAAAATGCGGGAGGAGAAACGCTTAAAGCCACAACCCCTCCTACCAGATCTCTTTAATAAAGGAGCAGAGGCACAGGGAAATAGAATAGCTTTCCCTACCACAGTTAAGCGGATGAAAGGACTTGGTTATTCCAGTGTCCTGGCTCACACAGCACATTGATCCTGCTGTGTTTTGAAGTGGGATGATGAGAATCCAAGCTTACCTCCAGCAAGAAGGCAATGGCTCAGACAGCAAATTTTTACTTTGCTGTATCCCCAAATTTTGATACGTTTTGGGGGTTTTTGAAAACAAGGGCCCGCTCTTGAATTTGCTTTAGTGAAAACTTACTAAAGGCCACCCCATGACTTTTCTTAACAAGGATTCTCCAGTTTAGGCACAATGTCTTCAAGCCTCCTGCTGGCATCGCCACAGAGGCTGGTGCACTGACCACTGCAAACAGTTTTGCACTCAATCCATGCGCACCTCAAGGTGGATGTGCTCTCATCCAGAAGCCAGGTGGTCTCATGGGTCTGATGGTGTTCTCCAGCTTATACAGTAAACCCTGCTAAATGTGTTGTGCCGTGACAAGAAAGCCACTAGAAGCCTGGCTGAAGCCAGCTCATGTTCCATCATCATGCTGATGGGCTTGCTTGGAACGACACATGTTATTTCTTCCTGCACAAGGAAGGAAGGGAGCGGGGCTGTAAGGGAAGATTGGGCAGGTCACCGGATGGTCCACAGTAGGGCCTTCATCCTTGATGCATGGGGGGCAAAATCCTGCAGGAAAGCGTGGCTTTTATTTCTGCACAACTCTGAATCATGAGTATTAACAGCGTTTAGAGGAACCCATGGTTTAATACAACATTCAGTTTTTCCAAGTAAGATGTGACCAAAATCTGAATCTAGATTCAGATCATGCCTGTGAGCATGACTCTCAGTCTGTTTTCTGCTGAGGGTTTGTTTGGGGTTGTGATAAAGACAGAGACTTTTAGACTCTGTTTGTCAACTCCCTGCAAAATTCTTGCTGTTTAGATCCAGAAGGTTTGTTGGGCCCGTCTCTGTAGAGAACTACTCGTTGCATTTAATCTTTTTCACATGGTATCAAAGTTAGCAATGGCTAGTGAAGAAATTACTATTATTATTCATTAACTCTGGTCTCTCAGAGGAACCATATGTGCAGAGCAGAGGGAAAAGAATACTGTTGGTTTTTAATACTGAGTCACTGCTACTGATTAAGTGTTTCTTTTTTTTTTTTTCTTTTTAAGAAAAAGAAATGAAAAAAAAAGTTTTTTTTCCTGAAGCCTAAATGTCAGGAGAGTTGATTTCTTCTAGGTGCCACAGTGTCTTCGGAAAGTTTTAGTCCAGCAGGCCACAGTGATATCAGCCAGCGCTTGTTTTAAAGGATATCTGTAAAAAATTCATGGTTAGATTCCTGCATCTCAGGTCACAGGAGAGTGTGGCTATTAACAAGTTCCAGCTGCTTTATGGAGTTTCACCAGCCATTTGTGGATCTTTATTTTTTTTTTTAAGGAAATCTTTTAACTGCTTTTTTTTCCTGGAGGTATATTAAACCTTTAAATCTTTTTATTTTTTTAAAGTTCACATTAAATACTCCCTTTGTGTCCATGCTGAGGAAGTCTTTAATTACATTAGTTAAAAAAAAAAAGAAGAAAAAGAAGGAATAGTTCTGATTTTGCTCTCAGTTGCTCTATGATTGTGCCGTCTCCTCCTCTAGTCATGTTTTTTATATTTATTTTCTTAGCAAGGTGCTTGGTTTTATACTGCAGCTGATGATCTAAAAATGCATTAGATATAGATATGTTATATTATACACAAGCTGCATAATACGGACGGCCAGCTCTCCTGGGCTGGCTGAGCTGTGCCACGCTTGTGGCGGAGGAGAGCAGCTCCAGTCAAACCTCTCGCTCTTCCGTCCCAGGTCCCCGCAAGCTTACAGCAGTCTCGATGATGGTGGCAAGGCAGCACCATTCGGGCAGTAGCCGAGTTCAAGGAGGTCCAGCTGTGGCTCCTTGCAGTCTCAGCCTGCTCCTCTTGCTGGAGCCAGTCCCAGAGGCTTGATGCCACCTAAGAACTGCCTCGCTCCCTCCTCTGAGCCGCTTTGCTCGGCGCTGTGCAGCTGCCAGAGCTGGGGCTCAGCACCGGCCAGTCTGTTCTGCCTCCATTACTGCTATTTCAGAACAGAAAAATGCTGAATAAGAAAAACAAATATAACGGTGCTGTTTTTCTCTCCAAATTTAGGGGTCTAAAGTTTTGGCACGAAAATATTTGTTTGGAAATTTGGGCCCAGATCATGAAGAGAGCAAACACAGTGACTTACTGTAATATCTGTGTTTGAATTTAAATGAGAGTAGGCAAAGGCATTTCTTCATTCAAAGTTGCAGTATTCAGAAAATGAGAGTCCGCTCAAAGATGCATACCGGGAAGAAACCGCAAGAACAACCCTTTGCCAAGTGATTATTAACAGCAACAAAAATATGCAAATTCCATCTTGCAGATTTGGTGTTTGCCACACTTTTGTTTGTCCTACATGCATATATAGCCTCCTGAATGTAGGTATGTGTATCTATATCACACATGTGTGGGTGTGTACTTACAGTATGTATATAGTTCTATGTACACATATACGTATTCTGTAGATGGGGGTCATCGTTCTAGGTAAGGAAGACAAACACAGAATAAAATAACATTTTAGTCAGTCAGTATCTATTCAGGATTTTATAGGAAATCTGGGGCATTGCCATGACAATTTCAAAAATGGTTAGTTAATACCTTTTGTATTCTTGTAAACACCTACTTATTTACTGCAGCAGCACCAAAAACTTATTAAGAGCGCTTGTTCAGGCCAAATATACATAGAAAACATAGAACAATCCTCCTTCTTCTGTATATTTATTGTTTTTCCTAACATAAATGTAAATTGATACAAATAACAAGTTCTAATTACCATGAAACTCTGCATGTCTACAAAGTTTGGCATGAATTAGGAAATGCACCTGGAACTTTGTAGCTCTTATGTAAAATTAATAATAAATGTTTTCTTGCCAACATCAATATGTTTATATTATGGTCATGGGACTCTCTCTGATGCCTAAATTATTTAACACATTAATTTTTTATCTCCACTCAAGCCTACTACATAAAGTTGCTGAGTTTGGTATCAAAGGTGGTGTTTCAAATCAAATTGATATTGCATTTTAATTAAAATAGTGTTGGGACATATCTCTCAGTCTTTACTCAGGCAAAAGGTACTGGAGTAGTCAAAATTTGCTTTTCCTCTGCTTTCTGCCTTGCCAGGTGCTGGCAAGGCTGGAGGTAGGCAGGCGTCACATGCAAATATTGCCTCATTCCCTGCTCTGTGTTTTTATTTGCCACTTTTAGGCTGCACTACTTAAGGCTGTGCCACAGAAGAAAAGGTCAGGGCTGAGTCACAGGCCAGATCCTCAGTGCTGCTCTCATCATACTGTGAAATCCATGTGAATGAGATTGTGAAGATTCCCAGCCCGAGGACAGGCACAACCTTCTGTCCCCTGGAGGATGCCCTTCCACCACATGTGGTGTATGAGTGGAAAGGCAGCCATGCTTGGATAAGTGGCTGGCTGGTGAGATTTTGAGGTAGACCTAGGATACAAGGGAAGCTTGACCTGGGTGTGCTGATAAAGTCCTCTTGCTCTTGACTGAAGCAAAGGTCTTAAGCACACAGAATCTGCTTTTGCCTGGATCACTTTCAGCCCCTGCTTTCTCCAGCTATGTGCTGCTCCTGGGTCCTCTCGGGTTGGGTGAATTTCATGTCTGGAAGAACCTGATAGGCAAACAGATGACTGTAAGTTACTGGCAGGTCTTCTGCCCTCTTCTGCTTGTTACTAATGATTTACTGGGCTAAAGGGCAACACGCTGCCTGGCTTCAAAACTCAGTTCACTTCCAGCTCTTCCCTGTAGGCAGCTACTGCTCTACTCTGTAGGCAGCAGGCTCCTTCCTTGGGAGGGTGAACTGGTGTGTAGATAGTGAGTTTCCTTGCCCTCTCTGGTCAGAAGCAGCTCCTTCTGTGATGAACCTTTCTGTGTTCCCCTCAGTCCCAAAGAAGGGAGAGGGTCTTCTGTACAGAGGACCAGCTGCTCTCTCCTCTTCAGGGATATACACCATCCTGCCATGCAGCATCCCTTTGTTCATGAGTTCCAATATTAAGCAGGATGCTCCCAAATTAATTCACTTTTCAACCTCCTGTGAATGTCTTCTGGAGGGCACAGCCATGGCCTGAGCTTATATTTGCCATGAAATAACTCTGCTCTTGATACATTTCTCTGTACTCTGTTCTTTCTGCCATGTCAGTTCTACTTGAGGCAAGAGGATTCACATACTGCATTTTATTCAGCGTGAGATGAGTTGAGATGAGATGAGATGGGCAGGTACTACTAAGGCCAAAGGCCTCCCCCTGGATGCCATCAACATATTTCCCCTGTTTTCTTTGTCCAGAATGCTGAGGACAGACCTTGTTATCTTGCTGTATATTCTCTCTGCACCAGCGCCCTGAGAAGGTTTTGGGGCTCCATGAATCTATGTTCTCTGTTGGGGAAGGACACAACTGTCATGACTGGTGGCAGACCTAGAAAAAAAAGGTGTGTCAGGTATGTTACTCCCAGCTGACCTTCCAAAAATGACGTTTGTACTTTCCTACCTATCACTAGAGTACTTCTGGGTTTTTTTTTTTCTGCTTCACAGGAGATGGCCCCCCAAATGACGTTTGCTGTTTCACCTGTTGTATTATCATGCTTGATTTCTTCTTTGCTACCTTGTGCACTTATCTGCAAGTTATCTTGCGAGGAGATATATGTGTCTCTGGTCTGACATTCTCTGATTTCTTCAGTAGCCTGCTTTCCTGCACCTGCAAGATCTTTTTCTCAGGAACTCTTCCTTGTAGTCATGTTTCCAGACAGATGGAGTCCCTTGCTAAAGATTCTTGGTTTGAATTGGAACTCTTCTTGAAAATTCTCTGGATTTAATACATACAAGGCTCTGTCTGCCGTACACCTGACAGTGAGTAGCCAATATGTTTGTCAGTACTCAATCAGACGAATGTTACTCCATGAAAAACAGAAGGAACCTCAGATATAGCTCAGGCTCTGCCTTCCTAAGTCATTCCCCACAGATGTATGTCTAACTCACTTTACAGACCTCCACTTATGAAATCTTCACAACGTTTCTGCATCTGTGTCATTAGAACAGATTTTAATGTCTAGCTTAAACTTCTTTTGCTGTAATTAAAGCCTGCTGGGTTCAGCCTATTTGTCATGGGTCATGGATGTGGAGAACAGCACATCCCCTTCCTCCTTGCTCTACTCTTTTCCAAGGAAGAGCGTTCCAGCATGGCTATCCCTACATACAGCACATGCAGGAACTTAGGGACTGAACTGAAAACTCCTGTAACAACCGAGGTAGTTGCTACTTATGGGAGCACCCTGCTCTTCCCCTGCAGGTGAATAGTCTCTGTGATTCTGTATATCTAAGGGCAAGTCTTCACCCTGATGGCAAGAGCCAAAGTGCACTGAAATCAGTAGCAGTCTTAAGCCTTTACTGCCTTAAGTGGTCTAAAAAAATAGAGGACCCGTATTAGTGTTGACCTCTAACAGATGGTAGCAAAACGACTGCTCCAGAAAACACCATGACATTAGAATCACATCCGGCTTGGCAGTGCTGGAAGGGTCTATACAAGATCCTATATAAAACCCCAAATGTCTGTGAATGTTTATGACTTAAAAGTTAGTGCAGGCTCTGAGACTGCTCACTGAAAGACAGCTGTCTGCCTACAGGGGAGGAAGAGTGGCTCTCTCTCAGACTCATCCTCTTTCTGGTTACCAGCCCAGACACCTCCCTTCCTCAGATCTGTTAATCCTGATCTCTGCTGCTGTGTGAAAAGCATATTAAAACAGGGCTTACTTTAGTTGCAGACAGGCTTCTTTTCCCCCCTCTCCTCTGGCCAAAGCAACATGCATCCTTTTTTTACAAAATACCTGACTTCTGACTTGTGTCAGGCTCCTTCTCCTGTGCATAGCAAAGTATGAGCTTATCCTTCTTTTTCTTAAAATAGCATAGGTGTAAAACATTTTGTAATCCTCTGCAATTAGGGCATAGAGCAGGGCTTGAGTTGCTTCTCAGTGAAATCATAATCACAAATATTTCTTGTATTACATTGTTCCGTGTGAGGGCTCTTGCTAATTCCTTGTCTCTGTGGAATGGGCATGTGCTTTGGCTCTATAATCTAAAAGTTCAAGACTAGCATTTTTCTGATTCTTGTTGTCCTGCATCTTGTAAGCTGAGTAGTTAAGTTTTAAGAGTAGCATGTTTATTTATATATGTTGCTGCTAATCCAAACTGTCTGCTAAACTAATCCCTTGTTAAAATGAAATCAAGTCAGCTATTTTAGATTACAAAGTTAAAACAATAGCTCAGTCAGACACTTCACACATCTGTTTTACTTTTCCTGAATAGGTATGCAGTTTTTCTTACATTCTTTCTCTGCAAAAAGTGCCACCAATTAGCTATACTTTTCTTTCCTTTCATTTTTCTCTTGTGACCGAAGTCTTTTGTTTTCTCGGTTCTATTCCTGATTACTTTTGAAATGCTGGCTTTTTTATGTGTTTGTTTTCTTTCTCAGTAATACATTTTAAAATGGATAAAAATTTCATGCTTATTACTTGTTAATATGTTATCATACTCTATTACCCAAATTTGGACCAGAGGTAATTCCAATGTGGGAAATGCCAAAATAATACATTCTTGGAGATGAGATCTTAGACAGATATGGAAACCCAAAGTAGGCTTTGATTTACTTACAGTCTACAGGAAATGAAGCATTACCGTCAATGTGGTACATAGAGATTTTAACTGAAGATAACTTTATTTCCAGCTTTACCTGCTGCTTTGATTTAAAGTGTTTTTCACATCATCTAATTTTTCATAAGCTTTCACATGTTTAAGGTTTAGCTTTTTTTAAGGGATTGTATAAGTTTTCATTTTGTGCAGAAACCCCTCTCATGTAGTGTATTTGCAGAACATTTTAAAATGACATCAGGTGAGGATTCCTCTAGTCTTCTGGATCAAAAAACGTGCAACAATTCCCCTTGCTCCTGTGCATGGGGTTTACCTCACCACTTTTTAATAACCTGTGTTTTGGACTGGTATTCTGAGAGGATGGCCCTGTTTCAGCCAAGGTAACCTTCAGGCCCACTCTGATTTGATATAATTTTCCTGATCCACTTGTTTCGTCAGCCGTCTTTGAAAGGTGGAGATGCAGCCTTCTAAGGCAGGTTGACCTCATCTCAGTCCCATGTTTAAACTTACATCAGTCATTTGAAGATTATCAGCTAAGGAAGTTTCAGGACTCCACCTGACCCAGAAACATGAGTGACCGTGCATCATGGGGAGGTGGGAAGAGTTATTACTTCCTTTCTACTAAAGAGAAAATAAGGCATAAGAGAAATCGTATAAGGTAAATTCAGATTGTGCCATAACATAGGGAGGCTGTGACGTGGCCAGGAAACGAAGCTGATCCAGCTTGCCTCCCTGAGCCCGTGGGAGCCACATCAATGTACTGAGCGCATATGTCCTCTCAGCATCCCTCCTGAGGGTAAATGCCTCCTGCCACTGAGCACTGTTCCCATGTGGGTGCTCACGGGTACTCATACCCATTGCCTTCCTAGCAGGTCTTTTTAGTCCCCGTGCTCAAACCCCCATGCTGCCTTGAATGGTGGCTTGTGGTATTTTATGCTCCATAACATCCCTACACAGGGATGCAATACTGGTCTTTACAAGAACAGATGGTTGCAGCCTTGGACCCAGCAATAACCGCAATATTCACACAAGCTCCTAGAGAAGGTGTGAAAACACAGCTTACCTTCCCAAATGTGGGCCAGAAAAGCAGGGCTAGCTCTCAGCTGGTGTCTGGGAGTGCATGTCCTCCCTGCCAAAGGTCTCCACCTCCTGTGCTAACACTCAGCAGCTCCCCGGTAACTACCTCTGATCTGAAGTCGGACTCATTGGCTCCAATGTAGCTGATACACTGGTGGCGGTATTAGACAGGAGATTATATCAATGTCATTATTCTTTTTTTTGATGAAGTCCAAACCCTACTGAAATCATTAGGGACTGAGCTTTTTACTTCAGTGGGCTGTGTTTAAATCAGGATGTCAAAACTGCATATTTCCTACCTAACTTTTGTCATCTGGTGGAAGGAGGAGGGTCTGAGTATAGTCGATCAGAGGGACAAACACCTCCACAAGGAAGCTCAGTTACTCCTTAGCGATGGGTTTGATGTCTTCATGCCTCATGTGCAAGAAGCCTGCAATCCTTTTAGCATGGTGGCTATCTCTCAGGGTCTGGCAGGAGTGGCTGCCCATCATGGCAGACAAAACTTCACCAAGGTCAGTGGTGGCACAGTGATCTCCAAATAATGCCCCTTCCCTCCAGAGCTGCACACACCCCACTGATTGTATTTCCTGCAGGCAGAACGGCTAATCGGCGCCACACGGGGCTGCCACCAAGGTCACGAACTGAGGCAGTGCCACCATAGAGGCAGATGGGATCAGACCACTTAGTATGTTAAAGCTGAACTTAACACTGAGGACACATATGGAAGTCAGCAGGAGTTTGCCTGTGTAGTTTTTATAAATTCACGAATGCACATGGAGCCTCTACAGTCTGGATCAAACTCCGCTGTCACAGCTCCTCCAACACTCCAGCCTCTCTCAGGCCACGTGTCTCCCAGCACTTTGTGTCCTTCCTGCACTGATCCTCAAAACCCTGCTTAGATCTGTTCCCTAGGGATGGGAATCACTGCCTCAGACTTCTCTCCTGTGGACAGCTACATCTAAGCTGGTTACTCAATGCTCTCTGTAGGTGATGGAAACAAGCGCTTTTAGGATGTGATTCATATGGCTTCTGCTTTTGGAGTAAATGAGTTGGATCTTACAAGTGCCCATTTTTTTCCATCAGCTTTAACAGGAATTCAGGGTAGCTAACTCTGACACAGATATCTTACCTCAGAAGACGATCAATGCTATTTCAACACTCTGAATGTGGAAAAACACCACACAACTACTGTGTAATGATGTTTTTTGTGAAGGACTAAAAGCACATGGCAAATTAGTGTGTGTAGCATTTTTTACACCTAGTACGCTTTCTGGATGGGCTGTTATCTACTTTTCTCTTATCCCTGTAGTGTGTAGGCATGTCAGTCCTTGATGAGAAGTGTACAACTGGATCATGGTATTAATAATTTGTCAAGCCTCTCACAAGGGATAAAGGAATATTTCAGCAAGTCTGCCATGCCCTGTTCTATTGACCTTCTCTTGTCATCAGCAAAAACAACAAATAAGAAATAGCAGGGGGTTATCTCCTCAGCTCATGCTCACTCTCTTTCTGGAGAGAGAGGTGTTTACCTAGCTTTATAAACAAGTCCGTAATGTTAGTGCTGTGAAGGAACTGGTTTTGAGAAAGACTGTGACATTTGGAGGAAGTTACCTTCCGTCTTCTGATCACATTAGTTTCTTTTGTGCTTATTACAGCTACAAGGCCAGGTGCCTCTGGGAATTGCAGCAAAGAGCTGCCGCCAGCACCCTGTGACCCACAAATACATTGTGCTCACAGGGTATTTACTGCATACGATCGTCACACATGGAGTAGCTGACCAGGTGATGTCCCAGCCATGCTTTTGCTGTGACGCCCAAGAAAACTTACAAGTGACTCAGTCCTAGATTATATGCTCAAGGAAGTACTGGCTTGTGTTAGAACAAGGTGCTGGATTTCTAACATTGTTGAAAACAGGTTCCAGTATGACGTTTTGGACCACTGTGGCAGAATATCAACCCTGATTATTGGCACGTCATATTTCTAGCATTTCCTATTCCCTTCTTAGCCATTTCCATGGTTCTTATAATATCATTTTACATTATCATAGCCTTTGAGTTTAAGGATAGTAGACATGAGAAAATCAGTGATTCCTATATTCTATTTTTAAAATTTGCAATCTGTTTCACTTTCCATTGCATCTTTTTTTCAAGTCTCTTGATAATTTGATGATTCCCAGTGCTACAATATCTGCTTTTTTTCCCCCATGTTTTTCCCCTAAGTACTGCTGTATGATAGGAAAGTGTGATTATGGCTTTCTAAGCTGCAGTGTTACAAACAAAATAATGAAGATCTCTTACAGACCAATTTATGTTAAATAGTTGAGAATCTGAGATAAAGTAACTTACCCAAATGTCACATAAAGGTCTGTGACAGAGTATGCAACTGAGTAGGCAAAGTATGCAAACATCCAAATCCTAAATCAGAGGCCTTCCTGCCTGACTATTTGTTTCTCCAGGAAACACTGGAGAACTAAGAGAAAAGGAGAAAAGAACTAAGAGAGAAGGAGAAAAAACAACCAACATTACCCATGACTTCTCACAGTTTGACAAAACAAATTGGACTTCATGAGGGATTCCATCAGAGAATGAACTATGGTAAATAGCTGGGACCAAATCTGTGCCTATAATTTTTGCATCACCAGCATGCCATTTGAGAGCTGGAGGTGATTCTGCCTGGTAATTTCTTCTTTGTGTTTTTAACATGATGGAATGCAAGTAGGCCTCTGAGGCACCTATGACATGCTCCAGTACCTTCACTGAACCGAGAAGTCCTGTGCACATTGCTGATTCTCAGGGGCTTTATGGGAGGCATATCACAGTGGAAAGCTTGGTGGAAGGCTATATCTTTTACCTTGTCTGAAACTACAGAGTTGAATCCTTAGTTTATTCATTCCTTATGTTCACTGATTTGTTTGTCGTTTTGACACCAGGGAATGTTTTTCCCAGAAGTTTTGCTAATTGAGAAGCTGAAATTAAGCTGGTGTTTTTGCTTGATCCCATCCTCTAAGCAAAAAAAGAGAGCAAAAGTCACTCCTTATGAGAAGAGGAGGACACTGCATGGGATGGGGGTAGGGGAAGAAGGAGGCAGAAGGAGGAGGAGGAGTGAGAGTTGTGCAGATTTCCTGCCCACACTTCAAAAGGGGCTCTCTTCTCCTGTATTATTTCCTTTCCCATTAGCTTCATTTTGTTGGCTTATGGTTCCAAAATGCACCAGGAGTCAACTCCAGTGCAAACCTGATATTAAAAACTAACAGGCTAATGCCAGGGAAAACACACTCTCCTCCTGGTTTCAAAGACAGATTTTTTTTTTCATAAGTGCAGCCATGCTTTTCTAATAAAAATTCATTAAACAATGGTTATGAAGGATGAAGGGTGGGGGAGGGGGAAGGGGTACAATCAAGTGAGTCCCTTTGAACTCACTTGAAAAAATACAAAAGCAAACAACCAAGCTGTTAGTGTCACACGTTTCCCTTATGAACAGAGAGGCCTATCCAGGTTTGCTCACAGTCGAGAGAGTAACGATGAGTTAGGCACCTTCTCTAAACTTCTCCCTCCGAAAACTGTAGGATTTCTGTTCTGTAAACATGGATGTGGAGGCTCTTTTATGTTGCTTCAGTTTACATTATTGCGGGTCTAAACGAGTCTAGTAGAGACTGCTTAATTCGTTTATGTAAAGTAAAAACAAATGTAGAAGCCCTCGCTATTTTTTATTGTTAACATCCCATTGGGAGGCAGGAGAGTAAATATTTTAGAAGTTTAAAGCAATCTACTTAAGCTTAATAATAATGCTGGGTTTCAAGTAACAGAGAAGAGTACAAGTCACTGGAAGATCAAAGATTACACTGAGTTTTATAGCAAATCTGGGCAAAGATCTCCTGGGAGGGGTAAATCTTCAGAACTCTCCTTTCCCAGTCTTTCATGGTGATCGTTTGACATCTATGGAACAAGAAAGTGAGGAAGCGAGAATTCAGGCAGTTCTCCCGTGCCCGGAGAAATGGGAAGCCAGAAAACTGAAGGAATGCTGGCTTTGGCTAGCTTATATCTTAAAAAATACAAATTAAAAAAAAAAAAAAAGAGAGAGAGAAAAAGAAAATTTAAAAAAATGTGCCAAAGATATCCTTTCTTTTCCTGGATCAGCTTGTAATCTCGTGCTAATTGAATTTTGAGCGAGTCATCTCTAAATAAGAATGCTGACAGTTTCGCTGGGTTTATGTTAAGTGCTTGTGCTTGTCAGCAAATTTTCTGAATCATTTACCTGTTGAGAGACACTAGACACTCTTTACATTCTTCCCAGCAACATTGTCCCTTTCATCTGAAACAAGAAGAGGAGAGTGCTGTATTTTGGGCCACGGGCATGATTGCATATTAAAAAAAAAATAAAAGAAATAAAAAAGGAACATCAAGTAGAAGAGCTGATAATGAATGATGCCACATAACAATACTGTAATATCAGGTATGTGTGTGTGTGTATGTGTTCGGGGGATTGATATTTAGAAAGCATAATCAAGAATCTCTAACACAGGAACAGAAACTGGGCCACATTGTTTTCCCATGGCTGAGAAAGTTTCCACTGGCCCGGCTTCCAATTATAAAAACACTGGAGTCCTCAGCCGTTACACCAAAGCTTGTAAATTTCCTAATGAATATTTAAAATAACCCTATGGAGTTTTTTAATGTTAATGTATTTCAGCCTTTGACTAACACGAATATCCTACAGGGCTACCATCGTGTTTAGCTACATGGTTAATTCCATTCTTTTCTTTTAATGCTAAAACATAATGCCAGAGAAAATAAAAAAAAGAAATCTTTGCTTCAACTACTTCTGGTGTGCATTTTACGTGTTTTTTGCCATAGTGAAGTTCCAGACGTAGAGCAGACCCACACAGCCCGTTTATTTCTAGGCTCTCCTACAACACAAAAGCTATGCGTGCACTCCCTCCACCCCCAAAAAAGCAATTACTGAAAATCAATACCATAATAATGGTGAGCAGACCTGTGTTTTTTCCTTGATAGCCAATTATGAGCAATTTACTAAAGTTGTCAACTCATGGCAAAACAAATAGTGTTAATAGTGTAGATTTCATAAAGACCTATCTGTCTTGTTATTGCTGCAGTCTGAGCAGCGTTCCAAGTTCAGGCTGGTAATGGAGCAATAACTCATCTGGCGATGGAGAGAGTACCATCACCATCACTGGTTGCCTTTGGAGCAGGGGGACTGAGTGCTGCCACCACGCAATATGTCCAAATGTGATTCCCTCCCCATAAATAACCACTAGGTTTTTACAGGAAGGGTGGCGAACCATAATACCTAGCAATTTCTTACGTGCTTTTGGGGTAGTTTTGGGCAGTGCAATAACGCACTGCAGTATTTTAGGAAAAATTTTGGGACTGGGAAGTTAATACTGTATTTTTGATTGCTGACTTCAGGCCTGAAGGCAGGCAATGCAAGTTTACCATGTGTTTGCATAGCATCTAGCACAACAGGAACTTCGCGGCTTCTCAGCGCTACTGGCGTGCCAAATTATAAGACGAAGGAGCATAAAAGTGATGTTAATATAGTAGATGAAAAGTTTGGTATCAAATCAAACAGATTTCTTTGTGTTGATGACAGTGTTACTAGGCCAAGTTCTGCCAAATTGTTTTAACTGTGGGAAGCTGTGTCTCATACATTGCAGCAAACATGACAGTCTCCGCCTTTGTGAGAGGAACACGGTGCTGATCTTGGCATTGTGCACTTGCAAATGAGTTCTCACAAAGCAGGGCTACGTCCCACTTTCCTGTGACAGAAAACGGCAGTGGGGAGAAGGTAAGTAAAAAGCTCCATGGATCTGAGGTGTTTGCAGCAGGGGAAAAGGTGTGGAGGGGGCAAGTTTCTTTCTCAGGTCCTTGGGAAGTGCTCAGAGGTGAAGGATGCTCACATGGGGTCAGACATGCTGTGTATGTCTGCACAGTTGAGTCGACCGTGAGTGGAGTTGTTCTTTAAACCCTTAAAAGTGTGCAAAAAGGTATTCTGGTGCCAGCCCAGGGCATGCTGAGAAGGAAACCCATCTCATGGTTGACCTGTCCAAGTGGCCTATGTTCCTGCTGAAAGTCCTGTGAGGGTGGGCAGGGATGTGCCAAGCGCACCTGCCCAGGCTGAGCTCAGCTCTCTCCTTGAGTCCAGGCTTTGAGTTTGAATCTGAACTGTGGCTGGGTTCCAGCCCAGATGATGAATGGAAAAGCCCTGGGACTTTTGCCTATGCGCAGGTTTCTTTGGGCGCCCCAGATCAGCCGTCCACCTCTCTGGGAAACTATCGTTCCTTTGCCTCTGTGTAGGTGCAAAAGCAAGGTGTGGGAACACAAACCAGTGTCAGCAAGTGTTCATCGCTCTATGTATGAAGGCCAGTTGTACACAGAGAGTTTCCAAGCTGTATTCATCCTCTGGTCTTTAAGAAGCATATAAATGCACAACAACAAGGTATTACTCCAGGGGACAGAGGGAGAATAGACACAAGACTTCTTGTAGGCTCCTGCCCTTCCTGCCCTCTGAAAGACGTGTGCGTGTGTGTGTATTTGGCATTTAAATGGAGTTTCCTCCTTTTTTATCCCTTCCCAGCGAAGCGCTGGAGGAACAACACTGGCCTTCCACTTGCAAGGAGCTGCCAACATCTGTGTCTGGTGTGATGTCTGCCACACACATGTGGCGCTCCCTAATGACGGTCTGGCGAGGGTCTGAAGACAGCAGCAGCACTTGCTGGCAATTTTGAGACACTGTTCTGCTTTCCCTTTGTGCGTCCTGGGCTTTGGAGCAAGTGCATGCTCCACTCTCCCTCCCTGGGCGCAGCTGTCAGTGAAGAAGGGGTGTCTACTCTGGGAACTCACTCCAAATGCTCCTTTAAGCTGCCTTGTCTGTTTTAATCTGCAACCCCCTTTCCCACATACTGGAACAGCTGCCTCCACTGCAACCTCCAGCTGGTGCTTACAGGGTGCTTTAAATGCCTCAAAGTGTTTCTCTGCTGGAGACTGTGAACATCTCCTTTGCCATAATCCCAGCTGCGTGTGGCAGGGGTGGGAGTTGGTGTCCCACCTTTCCTGGACAACTTTAGCAAGAAAGTCTTTCTGGAAAATAAAGGGTTGATTTTTCTTCTTTGTGCCTAATCTGTTTCTAGCTAAGCCGAGCCTGGTGAGCAAATTTTAGGTGCCTCTTTAAGCGTTTGCAGATCCCACTAGCAAGGAAGAGGAAACTGGTTTGGGGAAAATAAAAAACAGCCTGCACAAGAAGGAGAAATTGGAATCAATTTCCATGTCAGGTTTAAGGTCTGTTTTAAAGTCGAGGTTTGAAGCTGAGGTGCCGAATCAAGGTTGGTAGCACTGAAACAGGGCAAGCTGTTTTGTGAGATATCTTTGCTAGCAGATGTAAATTCAAGAAGCCAGAAAACCTTGGGATTTCTACCATCTTGGGTTGTGCAGGACAGAGAGCTGGAGTTCTCGGAGCCTTGTCATGCTGGATTTGTCCTGAAACTGAAACAGAAGGGAAAGTATCTCACTACTTAATAGTGAATGGGTGGATGCGGAGATTTATTTAGCAGTTCAGAGCAACCTCCTATGCCATTTTAAGGCATGAAGTGAGGAACAACAACCCCTTCAAACAATTCTGCAGGGAGTGCTTAGTGAGACAACATTAATGAAGTTTGGCCAAGATGCTGTCACTAGTACAACTCTTCTTGGGCAAAGAACCACATGATCTTTAATTGACCACAAGTTGTTGAAGGCAAAAACCAGTTTTGGCAACAACAATAAGTGCATAAACTGGAGAAGTATCACCAGTGAACTCTGCATAATTACCCACATCATGTTTCCAGTCACGACCAGAGCAGCAACGCAAGTCTGAGTGATGAGGAACACAGCACAGTAGATGAGAAATAGTAGTCCAATAGGTCTTCCTTTCCACACACATCACATCACAGCAGGCCTCTGTTGGGAGTGTAGAGGAAGCATCAGATGGAAAACGGAAGGTCAGAAGATCTGGCCTGGGAAGGAAATGCCTCTGTTTCAATCATATAAACATTCAGTAGTTTGGAGAATGGTGCTGTTACCAGTCACTGCACTTCTACCTATGAGTAGATGAAGGGTTTTGCTGCTGTTTTTGTGTATCTCTGTGCTTCTGCTATTTGGCTAAACCTTGACAGTAATTTTCCAGAATCACTGGTTCTAGAAAGTGGTCCTCCTCCGAGAAGGGCTAAGAGGTTTTCTGTTGAGATTACTTGCCTGAAAGTCAGGTGGCATATTGCTGGTCCTTGCAGACTGGTTCTCTGTGCTCCCACACATATATGGGAGTTGTCCCTCTTGGTCGCTACCCAGTGTTTGCTGCATGACACTATAATGAATAGTCACAACATCTCGCTTTACACCCCTACTGTGAGTATCTAAATTAGGAGCTTAGGCTCATGTTTCCCTCTGTAGTCTCCTCCAGATGGCAAAACAGAATACGAGCCCAAACTAGATGTTGTGAATGGTTCTCCGAAGGAGCCTTTGTCTCCCTCTCTGTTGTCTACAAAGATGTTCTAGGAAAAGTCATACCCTAATTTTGATGCTAAATTTGTGTGCCCCTACCGGCCAGTGTGAGTGAATGTCCTCTGTATGTTATGCGCTACCAAAAACACCACATCAACAGTCTGTGGAAAAGGTGCTGCTGGCAAAGCACCATTCGGAGAAAAACTGGGCACTAAAACTCTTTGTCTTGAATAATTTATTTCATACATTGCTTCTCTTCTGGCATGCGAATTGCATGTTAATAGCTTGCAGTTTTCTCACATTTGTTGGTTATTTGAAACTATTGTCTGAATAATTTCTATGAATAATTCTTGATCTGTAGGTCTTTCACACTCATTTCACTGGGATTATTTGAAAACTGAAATTCATCTTTCAAGCTGAGTTAGTTTTTATTGGTCTCATAGATCATAAAATGTATTTCTTTTCACGGAATTGACTGTTGAAAAATAGCATGTATTGTCCTATGAAGAAATACATTTGGGTTCCTGATGAGCAAATCTCATCTGTTTGTAGGTTCTATTTGGTTTGTTTGAACTATCATTCATAGAAAAAAACATAGTATTAAACCAGCTCACTCGTTCACCTAGTCCAGTCCTATGCAATCTCAGGTAATTGTATAGTAATTCAAACATTGATTCAAATACTTACAGATTTTTAGGCTATAAATTAGCTGGGGGTGAATTTTCTTATGCTTTTGATCAAGTTGCAGGTCCTGAAAACGTTAACCCCTTTCTTGTGGACGTTTTATTTCTCCTACATCTGGTTAATGTTGCATTTAGAAAAGTCACAGAGAAAGAGAAACATGGAATATAAGAAAGGTAAGATGTAAGATTGGAAGGAATCTCAGGTCCCTGCCATCACCAAGGCTAGGCAATATTTTAAAGAGGAAAAGTTAAATATTTATAAGCCTTAGAGAACAGTTTATTTTGGATTAGTTTTGCATATGAAAGTTTGGTTTGGTTTCTTTTTATCTCAGGAGGCTCTGTTATGCCTGTTAGTCACTTCTCTGCAGGAGTACCTCAAGGAACTTCCTATTGCATTTGTGAGTAAACTGCAAACATTCATATCAGCCGGCTGCTTCTTGTCCAGAAGTAAGACCACGTGTGGAAGTCCATTTTAATATTTAAGTGGTTTTTTTTCCTAACAGCACTACCATGCTCTATGGCATATTCTCCTCATTTGTACTGGGGAACAGTTTTGCTTTTATGCACATCCCACAGCGTAAGAGCAGACAGAGAGAAACTAGGGAATTAGTTCTTGAGACACTCTGTTGTTAAATTATCTTCTCAGTATCAGCCAAAAATAACTGTAGGAGTAGCAGTGAGCCGAACAAATGGTAATGTTAGTGAATACAAGCATGACAGAAAGTATTTATTCCCAAATCCCAAAACGCTTACTTTCCAGTAACAAGTAATAAACATTTCAATATAATTTACACTTCAGTCAATTTAGACCCCATGAATGAATTTTTATAAATCACTAATTAATTAACCAAGTCAGATCCTTGTTTCTGTATTAAAAGTAGCCAGGTCTTAAAGGTTCAGTGCCTGTCTTTCAGACCTTTTGAAACCTCCACCACAGCAATATGAATGGTTCCACTGTGTACCATGGATATAACACTTCTGTGCTCACGGTCCATCTTGACTGGGTCCTTTGAAGAATATTTTACCTCAATGTAATATTGCAGTACAACAGAGAGACTTTGGGATGTGGATTTTGGTTGCCACTGCATTCGCAGACCCCCAGCAGATGGCTGGCTCACCAGCGTGGCCAGAAACACAAGGTTACAGCAGTGCCATTCCAGAAACCTCTTTGGGCAGTAGCAAGACATGTGCCAGCCCACAGATTTGGTGAATTAGGTGAGTAATACTGGAGGCATACATTACCTGCTGTGAGATGCCAGGACATCATCGAGCTGGAGGGGAACTTGGGAACTCCTCTGGTCCAGCCTTCTACCCCGCGGAGTGTCCCTGGTATCTGTCTCATTCTGGCACATGTTCGTCTAAGCTGCAGTGGTGCAAACACCATGGCCTTACCCCACAGTCTGTGTTGGTGGTCTGTGGTCCTTACTGTTAGAAAGCTGCTCCTAGACATAGCTTGCGTCATTCCATCTATTATTTTAGCCACAATTTCATGAGTTATCAAACACAGGCATGAGGAAGAGATTATTCTCGTTTTGCAGGAGAGCTTTTACATACTTGAAGGCTATTAGTGAGGTTCTTCTCAAATTTATTTCTTAAATACTTCCAGTTCCTTCAGTCTTTCCTTCATTTCGGGTTGTGTTCCCTAGACCTTTACTCATGTTTGTTCTCCTCTAAATGATACCTTCTTGCAGTGCCTGACCTGAATCCTGTGATTCCCATGGTGGTCTACTTACAGTTGTGAAGGGAACTGGAAAACTTCATACATCTTCCAAGTAGTGGTTTGGGGTTTTTTTTATATATTCAGCCCAGTATGTTGCTTGCTTCCTTCACAATAGTGTGATATTGTTCCACTGGTCTTAATTCAAAGCTGATAATTCCTGGTAATATTACTAATACACTCCTGAATTAAACTATCTGTCAATTGCTAGCTGAGTGTACTTGTGTAGCTTAGCTGATCCACGGCCATTTCACTCTGTCATGCTGTACCTATCTTCTCTAATATGTTGCCAAAGCCTTCGTGGTTTCCTTAACTGTGTGTGAGCACATCAAAGCAGACTCTCTGGTATAGTACTGTTACCATGAGCTCACCATAAGCAAGTGTAACATACATTTATTACTTGAAAAGAGCTTAAACCAAACAGCTTTTCTCTGTCCCAGAGTGAGGTAAAAGATGTTTTTCAGTTCCTAAGTTGTCAGCTTGCTTTCAACATTAGCTTCTGGGGAGCTCTGTCCTGGTCATGGTTACACATAAGAAAATCCCACCTGTGTGCAATAGTGCTACTGTTTTAGGGTAAGTGAAGCCAAGTTCATCCAAAGATTTTGATAGGCAATATGGTAAGGCCTTTGAAAATCTGCCTAGTTTCTACCTATCTGAGGCTGGACCCATCTGGAAAATCTGGCTGCGGCAGGAAATACTGAACTAATTTGGGCTCCCGGCTCAGGGCTCCAGAAAATGATTTGCTGCTGGGAGAGTCTTTGGTACCAGGAAGTTTTGAGCCAGGTGAAATGTCAGATTCCTTTTCATGCTTCAGCCTTAACCTGCTCTACATTTGTTCTTTTCATTCCTCCTTCTCTTCCTCAAAGCAGGATAACTAGATACCCATGCGTTTGTGGTATATTGGCAAGCATCCACTATGAGAAGACTCCCTTTTTTCTTGTGAAATTTGAGCAAACTGTCACCACCCATCTCTAGGGGTGAATGGTTAGCTGCATTAACTCATGTCTACTGTTTTAAACCACACACCAGCCATCTTCACTGTAGAGTAAGCAGTCAGATGTGAGCAACCCACCTTTCAGCTACTTCAAACAGTTGTCACACCACCTGTGTGGTAGATTAAGTAAAAGAAAACGAGGGAAAAAATACAGAACTGTCAGTTTGAATTAGAGAGGGAAGTGTTTTGCTGCAGTTTTCTGACTTTCCAGTTGCTGACTAACAGGCATGTGATTGTTTCCAGTGATGTTTCTTGCTTCCTAATACAGCAAGTATGTATTCATGACCTCAAGTGTGCATGCTGGCACCAAGGTTTTTGTGTCACACAAGGTAGATAACTACAAAAGTAGACTCATGCCGATGGCGGACACCTGCATTTAAGTGCAGGTGTCTACAAAAACTAGATAGGTCAACTCACGCTCAGGTGCAAAACACCTCACATGACCTGCCACTGGTGGATATTCAAAGTTTGTTCTAGCTTGAGAAATGTGCAAAGGAATGACTGAGCCCTACCCCATCAAAGCCTATCTGAAGTTAAATACAGCTGCCTCCAGTGAGGTGGTCTGCACAAAGTATCTTTCAGGCAGGGGGAGACAGAGTGGTTGTCCACATGCAGCATTTGCAAGTGGAGGTTGTGAACTGGAGGAATATGGAGTGTTGTTTTGTTGTTTGTGGCCACAGCTCCCTTGGGGTTGGAGCTAGACAAGGTGGTAGGGTGGGCAATTCAGCTGTCTGTGCTACTGTAAATATTTGAACACCTGCAGAGAAAAGAGAAAGGCAGTTTCTCTTTCTAGTCACATCCCACTTGCAGCTTTTCTAGGCATTACGCTAACCACAGACTAATAAAATATAAGCAAGACGAGGTACCAGCAAAAAGAAGACTCAGTAGTGTGGATGACCTACAGGAGTTAGGTCGCTGAGAAGGTATCAGGAGCCCTTGGGCCTTTCCTTGCCTCTGCCATTGTCCAGTTTCCCAATCCAGGGCTTCTCTAACCATCTTGCATGTGAAGCTTAAGAGCTGGGACTTTCTCTTGCTCCGTGTTTAAATAGTGCTTAATAACAGCCTGTACATACTACTGTAATACAAAGTCCACCAATAAACCTCCCCCAGACACCTGTTGGAGGGTGATGCACCAAACAAATAAGAAACAAGATGATGGAAGCTGCAATATGCAAGAACCCCCAAGTAATTATACAGTGAAGATACAATGAACATGGAAAGGTGACGAAACAGTACTGTATATCAGCTGCAGAAGAAAATAATGCCAGTTTCAGAAACTGTGATTAGGAAATCTCCGTGAAAGTAAACCAGCCTTTAACTATCTGGCCCTGAGATGTCTGGAAGTGACTTGGTGAATAAGTAGGTACTTTTGATGTTGGGACTTCCAACAAGAATGGGATCCAGCTGCTCATGACAGTGGTTGCTGCTGTGACTGCTTTTGCTCTGTTGAGTGTCTTTTGGTTAATTCTGTCTAAATCTGGGCTCATCTAGTCACCATAAATAGGGAGCCATTTTAATTTCTGTTTTCAGAAGGGGAGGTGCTTACCAGCTCCTTCCAGACACCAGATTTGGTTAATAACAGTACCCACCTGCTTTGCCACAGTACATGTGTTTCAGCTTTTGGTGTTTTCAATATGCCTGAAGTGTTTGATCATCTGTGCAGGTGTACAAACAACCACGGAAGGATGAAGAAATGGAAATTTCCCAAGGCGATGACAAGAAAGATATTTTTGTCTTTTGACTTGCTCTGGGACTCAAAGTGCAGTAAAGCTTAGGTGGTCAGTTGTGGGCACAGGAAGGATATTTTCGAAGTTGCAGGAAACTCTGAAATAATTGGTTACTTGAAACAAGATCAGATACGAAGCTCTGACTCACACCCAAGTTCTCTTGAGGTCTGAGTGCAAGGTTTGATCCCCTTTCAGTACCTCAATAGCGTAAAGCCCCATCTCTGCCCATACAGGTGCACTTCAGGCCAGAAAACTGACTGCAGCTCCTACAGACAAATCCATATCAGCTTTTATCTACCCAGCTCATGCACAAATAACTGCAGAACCAGAGCAGCAGGTAACTCAGAGCTGTCTGTAACAACAATCACAGAATCACAGAATGGTCAGGGTTGGAAGGGACCTCTGGAGATCATCTAGTCCAACCCCCCTGCCACAGCAGGGACACCTACAGCAGGTTGCACAGGATGGCGTCCAGGCGGGTTTTGAATGTCTCCAGAGTGGGAGACTCCACAACCTCTCTAGGCAGCCTGTGCCAGTGCTCTGCCACCCTCAAAGGAAAGAAGTTCCTCCTCATGTTAAGATGGAACTTCCTATGCTCCAGTTTGTGCCCGTTACCTCTAGTCCTATCACTGGGCACCACTGAAAAAAGACTGTTCCCATTGATCCAACAATCGCAACAAATAATGGGGTATAGACTTCAGGAGCTACCCAGCTTCAAACTCCATGTTGTCATGGCTAGATGGCTGTCTTTCCACCTCAGCTCCCTGATTTAAAGATATGCCTACGCCCCCTGTGAATAATGTGTGCACTGGTGGATCCTTACGCAGGTAGAGGTGAGCCTGCTCCTGGCAGAGTCTGCGCTATGTCGGGAGAAGAGGAGCGTAGTGAAACCCCTGACAAATTGCATTCCTTGTGCCCTGCTGGGCTTCTGCTGGTGCTGCTCGGTGCAAGATGACTCGGGATCAGGCTGCTGCTGTGGTGCAGAAAGAGGTTTTACTCCTTACTTCATGCTGCCGAGGGCAAGCAGCCTAATTATGGCTTTCTGTGATACTGGGGTTCTCGATGGCTGAAAAGGTGTGTTGGACCTCCATCCCTTTCTCCATGCCTCTGCAGGGCAGACAGACCTGAAACACTTATTATTTCCTCAGTGGGAAGCAGGTGCTTAGTGAAGAGCATAAATTCTACAGAGCTGAGGGGGGAAAAGAAGCACTCAGTAAAATAGATGCTAGGGAAAAAAAATAAATACAAATCAGTAATTCTGCCACCAGGCACCTGCTGGCATTGTCAGCGAAATTTAGTAAGAGAGGTGTACTGAGCCATAGGTTTTGCAAATGCTTTTTTCCAATGCCTGTTACAGGTCTCTCTGCATGTTTATTTATTACTGTCTTCACAGCACTTCATTCAGGCTTTTTAAATGATTCTGAAAGGCATGAGGTTTAACATCCACAGGTCTGATGTCACGCTTTAACCTCCAGAAGAGGACCAGCAAGGGCAGCAGCTGGGTGACATTTCCCACACTGTTCCAGCAGCGTGTCTCTGGCTCCTCCTGGAAAGCTGACTGCTCGGGGTGAGAGGAAGAGGTCATCTGCACACTCACACCGTCAGTCCTTGACCTTTCTGTTGACAATATCCACAAGGTGTCCTTTCTGACAGCTGCAGTGACAGAGCTGTTTTGCCATAGGGACGCATGTCCGGGCTGAAATCATCAACTCATTTCATCTAAGCTGCTGAGCTCAGAAAGTTAGCGCCTTTTGGCTGCTCAAACAACTGCTCTGGTTTTGAACTAGTGGCCTTTTGGTGACAGGCTCTGATATCCTATTACCAATTCCCAAGCCATCCAGCTCCTCTGAACACATGCACACTCAGAAAACAATTACATATAAATGTAAATGACTCTGAAGTGCCAAGTGATAGAGACGTGACCTTCACCTGGGTGAGTGGATTGTGTGAGACAGCATGCACTGGAGGTAAGCTGACACCTCCAGCCTTGTTGTCTTGGCAGTTTCAGAAACCGACTCTGGCCCCAGACCCTTCCTGCCCTTTGCTTCCCTTCACCTGCACCCTCCTCACGGCCGATAAAAATGAGACGTAATACATCACTTTTGTGATGGCTCTATTTTCAATCGAAATGGGAGATCAGGCCCTTGCAACGACTCGTGAGATTTACATTCATCTGCTGTACAGGGTTGTTAGGAAGCTGTAGTTTGGGTCACTTCAAAGTACTTTTATTTTGAAAAATTGGCCAGAAGTTCAGCTGGTGTACATCAACACAGCTCTGCTGCTTCAGTAGAGCTGATTTACTCCAGCTGAGGATATGGCCTCATATCATATGGCTGTTTTTTAACTTAAAAGTATATAATGCTGCCAAGTACAAGACAGGCAGGCAGAGTTCAGTATGAGAGTAAAGGAGAATTCTTTGTAGGAAGGTCTTGTTCCTGTATAAAGACATTTATAGCAAATGATTAAGAAATTATGTGTCCCTACATTTTCTAAGCATGCCGTGTTTGGATATAATTGTGTTACTTTGAATATTATTACTTCCATTTACAAAGTGAAATTCCAGCCCTGCTCTTTGAAAATTTGTCCCTTCGTACTTAGTAAATCATAATTATACTGTCACAGCGGTTACCAGTGGACCCTGAGGGTCAGTGGACTACTTCTAAGGGAATCACAAAAGGTAACTAAGAAAATCAAACCTATTGTTAATAATCTTGAATTCATTATGCAAGGATGTGCAGCAGCACTGAAAAATGTTTTGGGGATTGTAATTTGTAGAAGGCTGGAAAGTGCTTTCAATAAGGTTATATTTCTTTCCACCTTTCTTGTCGTTTTTCCTCATGTTCTGTTCCCATTTCATTTTCAGTGTCTTCCTGAAGGTGTGTTTATGTTTTGCTTTCCTTTCACAAGACTGATTTTGAGTCTTTAAAATGTATCTACCTAACCTACACCAAGGCATTGGTGAATGCTGTTACTCCCATCCTCAGAGCTTTAGAAGTGACCATCAGTGGTGGCACCTGAAGGGTTTTAGGACAGAGCCATCTGTCCAGATGTGATATTCCCATCCTGATAAATGAAGGGCTTTGTGAGCTAGCTGTGGTGTGCTTATATGTCTTAGAGCTTTGACTTTCTTTGGTTCCTGCCGTAAAAGATCATAGTTCTGAGACTTTCAGCTGATATGTGCTTTATATGAGAGTGGTGATCCTGGTGAAATCCCTGTCAGAAACCCACAGCAAAGTGCTGAACAGATATTTATCGGAAAAGATAATTTCTTCATCAAAAAAGGTACAGCCTAGACAAAGCGCCTTCAACAGCTCCCCAACACACCGCTGACCTGTGTAAATGGAAACTCTGTCCCCGTGCCCTTTCTTTGTGCTGTGTCCAAATTCTACCATCAGTGAAGCATGCAGCTCTCTGAAGGAGCTTGCTCGCTTGCTTTTTCGTCCTTTGCTTTTCCCTGGATGCTGATAGCTTGGCTGGGACAGAGGGAATACATTTCCTTCAAACACCTCATCAAACAAGGACTTCAAAAAAGAGCTCACTTTTCGCTGGCTATTTTGAAATTGGAGTCGATTTAGAATTTCCAGGACAGATTCTCACATTGGTTGACATATGCACCATTGAATCTAAAATCCATATAATGAACACCAGGATGGGTAGTAATGAGGATTAAATACACATATCATTAACAGAATTGTAGCTTATTCTTACATTGATTGTAAGGGAGAAACTTTGCTGCTAGGAACTCTTCAGTCTGGAACAAGAATTTATATGAGGATTGGGTAGAAGGCAAAGACAAGAAAATACATCGGAGGTTTCATCCACAGCTTCTTTAAGTGAAATGCATTTATTAGGAGAGTAGTCACCCTCTGAAGGGTATGAAAGTATACCACAACTAAGGTGTTAGGAATAGCTGATCAAATAGCGTGATTTTTTAAATTGTTTGTTTACTGAGACATAAAAAGGGCTAAAAAATGCCTATTTTTCAACAGGAAAATGTAAACAGATTCATTAAAAGTAATATCCCATACAACCTTTTTTTCCCCACAAAAAGGAGGATACTTTGTCTTTTCCATTCTCTCTCCCCTGCTGACAAAATAGAAAAAAAGGACATAAAGGAGGAAGAGGGAAACAACATGAAAAAAAAAATGTGGAAAGGCAAAAACCGTAATATAGAAAAAAAATGTTCCTGTTTTCACTACAAGATGAAAGAATTTTGAAGGAAATGAAAATATCTTAATTTTCTATCCAGAAACGTTTTTGATAGAAAACTATCTCCCTTACTAGACCCATTTGTGGTGTTTAACAACAAGGTGTTTAGCAACAGCACATACTTAAAAATGCTTTTGAAAAAGGTGGAGACTTACAACTTAGATGTGAAATAGCAATGGAAAAAACCTCTCTGAACATATTTAATTATCCACTTAGAATCCTGTTTAAGGTTGCAAGAGAACAATTTGTTATAATACTATATAAACCCACCCTCAGTTTCCTTCCCAATAATGTGTTCTTGTCTTTTCTGTTCGGGGCTGGCCCAACTAGTTGTGCAGTGGCATAGCAAGCTGGATTGAGGAATTTATCTGGCTGAAAATTAAACCAGGAAAATAAAATGAGGTTTTCAGTTTTCTCACCAAACTTTTGTAGTCATCGGTGTGAGTCCTGCCACAAGACAGCAACCAGATATTCCGCCTGGGAACATCTTGGCCTTGTGTGTAGGCCTTGTCCCATGTTTCAGTCAAGGTCTTTGGGATGCTGACTTGCACTGGGCAAATTTGGGAAACGGGGATTTCTGTATTGTACATGATGCGACCTGACATGGGGCTGACACAGGACATTTTCATATGAAACAGGCAATACAGTTTGTTAAGCCAGAGCTCTGCTTCTGTCTTGACCTTGTTTGAGTGTGTTGACTTCACCGGAGCTACTTCTCACTCACTGCAGGAGAGGAGACAGTTGGTGCTGAGCTTCATAACATTGTATCAAAGGGAAACTGGAAAAAATTGCACCAGTCTTCAAATTCTATAACGTCTGAATATTTGCTCAAAGATATCAAAATGCATCACATGGCCTTCTAAAATGGCACTATAACACCTACCTTCTGGGTATGTATTGTCAGTTCTGTTTCTTCTGTATAGACTGAGAAACTGAAGCACTGAAAAATTAAACCCAAAACCACACAGAATATTTATGCCACAGCTTGGACTAGAACTCGGATCTCCTTCAGGAATATTTAACAAAGTAAGTTATGCAAATATATGTGTCTGTCTAAGTGGTGTAGCAGCATCCACGTGAGGACTGGGTGGATAGACATGTTCAAGAGGTGTACCTTTTAAACTGGCACAGGAAAGCAAGATAGGCATTGTGCAGTAAGAGCCCCTTGATCTGATTTTTAACCAGCTCACACTGCTGCATGCTATTTGCCCAAGCTGGGGTGACCGCCTCGCCTAACCAACTTGCCCCCAGTACATACAGAAGAGTTTTTTGTGTACTTGAATTTGCTTTCAGATAATTTTTCACCATGTCCATCTGGACCTTTTTTTTTAATGTATTCCTTCAGTGCCATTAGTGAGGCAGTGCAATGCCATTTTTCTAAGGTCCCGAATGTTTACTTCTGCAGGTAGGGTGATTATGGGCATGATGGAATGATGTCTTTAGTCAAGTGTAGATCTTATCTTCCCATGTAACAAGGTAGCCTAATGAAATGAGTTTTATTCAAAGACCTTGTCTCATAACGCTTCAGGAAAACATGATAAATTGAATGATTCTTTTAGCAAATGCATCACACATAGCACTGGCATATTGCTTATGAAGTTTAATTTTGTAATAGTTCATGGGGTATAATATACCTGTAGCTATTTCAGCAGAATGAATCTTACAGGCTCATTACAAAAGCAGAACTGTTGTCCCAAAATATTGCTTTTCTTGTTGAACTGTTGCTCAGATTCAGGGCAATTTGCATGTATAACCTCCAAGGAATCACCGCATCTCACTTCTTAATTTTTTTTTCTTTTATTGTGCTGTTATTATGAACTATGGTGAAAGTCTTTTATTTAAGTAGTGAGAGCCCAGCTGTTATTACCAGTGGTTTTACTGACCAATTGTGGCAGACCAAATCTAAATCCAGAAATAAATTAGATATTTTTTTAAACTAAGAAAAGTTTGGTTGTCTACCAGCTGAAAGAATGTAAAACTAGGCAAAAGTAAAACTATTGTAATTTGAACATACTTTTGTTCTCTTGTATCTCCAGATGCAGTGTTTTTAACATTTCTTAAAACATATATTGGCTTTTTTTTTTAATGGGGAGATGGCTGATCCAATTTACTTACGAAAATGAGAAGTTACTCGCCTGATACACCTATGTTTTTGACAGTAATTCTGCATTCTCATTACTGTAGAATACTGCATAATGTATTCACACTTGGGGTGAACCTTGGGTGTATGTTGCCCGTCTTTGATTGTCCATTTGGACCCTTCTGGGCTTGTTTCTAGCTGTAGCGGGCCAGGAGGAGAGCAATTCCCTGCGTGCAAGACTTTCAGTTCATCCAGGATTTCCAAGTGCATTCGCAGGAGCGGTGGGGTGAGTGTGGGCGTGAATATAGTGTCCCACCTCCTATTTGCATGAGAACTTCACTCCTACTTCAGCAGAACTGCCACGTTTGGGTTGTTTGGCTCCTGGGGAAAATGTAAATGTCAACAGTATAGTCTGTTTTAGTGGGAAGGGGTGTGGGGGTGACCTAGCAGTCTGCATAGGTGTAACCTACGTGACTTAAATTTTTGGCAAAGCATGTACTCATCGTCTCCTGGTCCCTGAAGACTGGTACCATAAGCATTTCACCATCTGTCCTTTCTTAAATAGGGTAGCATACTTCTAAGTACACTGATTTGCTGGGCATGCAATGTCAGTTCCTGGAGACTCCTAAACTGGCCCTCCAGTATGTGCTGTGCTTATATCCAAGCTATATAACCACTACTTCTTCAACCAGAAACCAGTGGGAGAGAAAGAGCTGATACAGATCTAGGTCCTGTCCCTGTACTGAGTTTGCATTCAAGAGGCATAGGTGCCTAGACCAGGGATCTCTAGAGCACTCCCAGGTAGACCTCTTTAGACACAGACTATAAAATGTCTGTCACAACAGACTGGGCTCATTACTTCTCCCTAGCTTTTCCTCAGGTCCATTCATTTCTCCTTGCCTTTTTCTTCCCTACTATATCCCTAGAATTAGACTGAAAATTACCAAGGATGAGTTTGTGGAAGCAGGATCAAAGAGCAGAGCTGAAGTCCGTTGAAAACAATGTGAATTTTTCGAAAGGGTAAAATACCGCAGGCTTTTTTCATGCTCTCATTCTGCGTTGTTTGTGTTACAGTAATCTTTAGAGGAGCCTAATGAAACTGGAGCCTCACTCTATTAGCCATTGCCTGTGCAGTACTGGCTAGATCCTCAACTTCATTGGAGTCATGCCAAGGCTGAGCAGTGAGGCTCTGAACCCATCTCCGCTGCAAACATCTTACTGGATAGAAAACACCTGGCCTCAGGAAGCTCAGATCTGGAGCCTTTACATTCTAGCATAGCAGAAATATTCATTACTGCTAACATTAACGCTATGGCAGGGGAGTTGAATGATTTGCCCTAAGTCATGCAGCAGGCTGTGGCAGGATTGGGTCTCCTGAGACCCAGACCCAGACTCTCAGTCCTTTTCTGTCTGTCTGAGGAAATGCTCTGTCTGAGCATTGTGCCACTCAGGGAACCAGTTCCAGCAGCAGTTTCCATGTTTTGGGGGTGGGTGTGAGAAGTCCATGGGCACATTAACTAGGAAGAGCAAGTGTGGTACCTTTGTTGGAGTCTGAACCCACACTTGAAATCTTCTGGGTTCTGAGGGTTGGAAAGCAGTGACCTGCAATATTATCTCAGTTCCTTTTTTTTCGATATAGTTGTAATGAGATACACTTTTTTACTGATTACTACAAACCTCTCATTTTTGGCTCTTGAGTGAATAAAATGAAACTTCAGTAACTTTACTTTGAACACTGAAAACTGTCAAATATATATATATTAAAATTATTGCTTTTATATAAATCTATTCAGTTTGAAAACTTGGACTCTCAAGACTGTTGAATCTCTTTATCCATTGTTTACTCCATTTCAGAGCACTAAAAAATGCTTCAGGGGTTGCATCTTATACAGTTTGGAGTCTACTTCTCCAATCTTTCCAGAGATTATTGGTTAGGGTGTCCATGTCATTTAGCTTGGAACTCTTTGTTAATGAAACTTTTAGTAGCGCTGAACATGGTAGAATTTATCATGGGATAAAGGAGTTAAAAATCTCTATGGAATTGAATTTGAAATCTATATAATGCATGTACTATATTGCACATATATACCACAGTCAGTATCTTTAATCACATTTGGTGTTTCTGTCTATCTGCATATACTTCACAATTTTTTCTTCTGCAGCTTCAATTAGTGTTTAATGAACTTAGCGAGAGTTAATTATTAAAAAGTGACTTCAGGGGTCAAGCCTGTTTTACTTAGATCCACAAAAGACACAGCATGAATGTGGTTTTGCTACTATGAAAATTGTAGTGAAAAGCTCATTATTATTTTTTTAATCAAGGAATAAAAAGCTGACCAGTCTATGTATCCTTTCCACAACACAGTCTCTGGCATTATTGCTATACATATTTATAAAGCAGCAAATCTGTCCTGTGTTCAGGTATACCACTCTTACAAATCTAACAGCAAGCATCCATTTAAGTCTGACAGCATCGTTCAGTTCTTTTTATGTTCCTCCTCCTTGCTGATTTAAAAATGTTATGAAATTGAAGTAGACTGCAGTAAGTACAGTGACAATATGTTATTTTCCCATTAAGTACTATGGGATGTGGTCTTATGTGCTTTGCTTCAATGCTTGTGATAATTAAACATTAGGGAGGGGTGCTGAATGTAATTTTTTTTTAATGACATCAGAGTCACAATGTTAATGCAGAGTCAACATGCCTACAACATTTTAGATTCAAATCCATAATTTTTTACAGCCAACATTTGTGTTTTGATTAATGTCTTGCAGTGTCCTTTCAGCATTTGAGCTGAAGCTCAGGCTGGCATGGGATATACCTATCTTGCTCTTCTGTCACACCTGGGTAACCTTTGAGCTGTCAGGCCTTGCGCTGGCCTCTCCTGACCAAACGGGGAGCAGTGGGGTCTCCTTTACCCTGCCTGCGGTGAGGACGGAGAGCCAGCAGAAAGCTCCTGTACACCTCAGTCCCCCCCCATGCCCTACGACTGCCTGCGCTGGCAGGGTTAAGGGCAGCCTCGTCAGGCTCACCTGCGCTGCAGTCCTGCCTTTGTCTCACCCTCCCCACTGGCATGGATAGAGTCAGCGTACACGTGGCTCCTATGAGCAGCAGTATGCCTCAAGTCATACCCCAGCTTTCACTAACTAATATTGTTAGGCTGATTAATGTTGCACGGCTGGTAATAATGCTGAAGATATTCACATTTAGCCTGCTGATCACTAATACTCTGCTCTAAATAAGAACAGAAGGCTATTCTACGTTTATATTGACAAGAGAATCCTGCAACGATGAACTCTTTGTGCCTGACATTCAGAGAGGTCAAGATCTCGTTAGTCTTCAGCTGTCTTCAAGGGTCATTGTTGATCGCTGCTTGGAAGATTCAGAACTGTCACTGCAGTGGCTGATGAAGATCAAAGTCAATCTCCTTTGCACACAGGCATTTGGTGATGTTCCGAACCAAGACTCAAGCATCTGACCTTTGGGTTTTCCTTCTATTGTTACGTTACAGCCATGCAGGATGCATTTCACCTGAAGTGCCAAGGCAATTTAGACAAAAATTGTGAACTACATGTGGTGTTTGTTATCGTGTTGTTTGTCTGAGCCCGCACAGCCGATCTGCAGAGGGATGGTGCATATTTTGTAATGACGAAGCCTTGGTAATTTGAGATGAATTATTAAGTGCTGACAATAAATGAGCATCAATATGCAAACAAATGAGCAATGACAAGGAAAAGCGGTAGAGAGGGGTAAGAGAAATGGCAAGGTTTCCTGAGGATCGGACAAAGATGTTTCTCTGGGATTATTTTGACTGGTGTCAACTCTTCCTTTTATTTAGAAGCAATTTCTTTCAAAGCAATAAATATTTGAAAACTTCATATTTATTAAGAGTTAATTTTACCCCTAGGCCTTTTGAGCTAAAAGTTCAAAACACAACATTGGAAATACACACAGGCTCCATCTGTTCATCTCCTGCTGCATGCTTTGAAAAATGTCACCCAAAGCCTTCATTATTTTTAGTGGTGCTATTTTTTCAGGTTTTGGATCCTTCCTTTAACCTTCAATATCTGTATCTAGCTCTGTCTCTGCAAATGACCTCTTCAGTAGCCTGTACAACTACGCCTGATCACCCACTGCAGCTCAGGGATGTCAGGTCATCACCAGGAGAGGGCCAATTTCCATTTTTAACTAGGGCCTGTGGGCAGGGATCTATATTCAGGACTTTGGCCCACTTCAATCCACGGAGGATTTCCCACTGGTGTCTCCGGAAAATTGCGCACAAAAATGAAACACAACAAACAGCTTTTTACAAGAAACAACTAAAAAGACATCTCCATTATTTAGGTGCCCTGTTTTGGCATTTAGTGTGTGGTCACAATTTAGATTTATGGAGCTCTATTTATTCTCTGTTGTGGTGGGTTGACCCTGGCTGGATGCCAGGTGCCTGCCAAGGCCACTGTATCACTCCCCTCCTCAGCTGGACAGGGGGAGGAAAAATATAACGAAAGGCTCGTGGGTCGAGATAAGGACAGGGAGATCACTCAGCAATTACCGTCACAGGCAAAACAGACTCAACTTGGGGAAAGTAATTTAATTTATTGCCAATTAGAAGTCAGAATAAGGTAATAAGAAATAAAAACTAAATCTTAAAGCACCTTCCCCCACCCCTCCCTTCTTCCCAGGCTCATCTTTACTCTCAAATTCTCTACCTCCTCCCCTCGAGCGACACATGGGGGACAGGGAATGGGGCTTGTGGTCAGTTCATCACACCTTCTTCTGCTGCTCCTTCCTTCTCAGGGGGAGGACTCCTCACATTTTTCCCCTTGCTCCAGCGTGGGGTCCCTCCCATGGGAGACAGTCCTCCACAAACTTCAATGTGAGTTCTGCCCACAGGCTGCAGTTCTTCACAGATTATTCCAGCATGGGTCCCTTCCACGGGGTGCAGTCCTTCAGTAACAGACTGCTCCAGCATGGGGCTCCCACGGGGTTACAAGTCCTGCCAGCAAACCTGCTCCAGCATGGGCTCCTCTCTCCATGGGTCCACAGGTTCCGTCAGGAGCCTGCTCCAGCACGGGCTCACCACAGGGTCACAGACTCCTTTGGAGCATCCACCTGCTCCAGCATGGTGTCCTCCAGGGGCTGCAGGTAGTTATTTACTCCACCGTTAACCTTCATGGGCTGCAGGGGGACAGCCTGCCTCACCAGGTCTGCTCTGGCTCCTGGAGCAATACCCTCCCCCTCCTTCTTCACTGACCTTGGTGTCTGCAGAGTTGTTGCTCTCATATGTTCTCACTCCTCTTTTCTGGATGACATTGTCCAGTTTTCTTCCCCCTTCTTACGTTATCACAGAGGCGCTACCACCGTTGCTGATGGGCTCGGCCTTGGCCAGCAGTGGGTCGCCTTGGGGCCAACTGGCATTAGCTCTATCGGACTTGGGGGAAGCTTCTAGCAGCTTCTCACAGAAGCCAGCCTTGTAGCCCCCACTAGCAAAACCTTGCCACACAAAACGAATACATCTGTGTTTTTCTCCTGTCCCCATCTTCTTTCTTCCGTTTTGTTCCCTTCTGCTTGTTTTGGTCCACATCCTAACACTTTTCATCAGTGTTTCCCATTCTCCAGCAGCTTCCCAAACCTTCCCTGTCTGATAGGCTGAGATGATCAGAATTTGAATAATCAGTGTTGACACTTTTGAGTGTCATCATTAGGGGTTAGACTTAATCCCTTGAGAGGAACAGAGCTCTGGGAGCTCACAGCTGGCAGAGCATAGTCTTTAGCTGTCTGCAGGTTCAGCACCATAGGGCTTACAATTTGTTCAGTTTTTGAAGGTTTTTTTGTAATTTTGCAGCTCATTTAAAGATCGACAGTTCAGGTTCTGCAGAACATCTATCATGAAAACACCAAGCCAGTCAAATCCCATGAATAGGATACAAGCAGGATCTGCTTTGAAAGGTTTTTCATTTTTCTTTTTTTTTCCCCTTGGGAATTAGGTTCCCTATTGTAGTAAGTGGAAGCACTGTATGTGTGGTATTTCAATGCTTCTGTAAACTAGGCTATTTATTTATGTGAAATATGTATTTAGATGGAACACTTAAGGCTCTAAATCTCACATCTCCTTTTTTGTTCTTGCTGGCAGTAGGCAAGAATTCCTCCTCATATGAAATACTAAAATGTGCATGTTCTTGTGTTTTGGGTGGTTGTTCTTTCCCAATTTTAAAGAAGGCATCATTGAGATTTAATTTCACGGCTATCCCTGAACTTCATAAACGTTATCAAAATGACTTGGGGAACCCTACTCCACTGAGAGACCTGACCTGTTAGCACTGCACTACATGATAGGTAAAAGAAATGCTTGTCTAGGAGAACAAAGAGACATATTAGTAATCAGTGAAAAGCCAGCATATGAATTAAACTATGTATAAAGATAAAACCTCAGGGAGAATATAATCATCTTTCATAGGTGGACATAAAGGGAACCTGCTCTTGAGGAAAGGCTTGAATAGGGAAAGTGTCATCCTAGGAGGTGAAATTGGTCTCATTAGCTAGCAAATAAAAAAGGCTCTGTGAAGACTTTTCCTTTTGAAGAAAGCTGATAATGTCTCATTTTAGAGCCACACTAAACAATGTTGGTAAGTTGTGCTCAGGATGTTGATTATGGCGAAGAGTTATTGTTTGGTAACGCTGGTCTTTGCCTGTAAAGATCTTGTGAGCTCCAGTCCCAGGACTTCTGAGTATAAATCACTGCAGTTGGACCACTCTGAGTTTGTTGTTTCCCCAAGTGCAGATTTGCTCTCCTCTGCAGTCCCATGTCTCCTTGTGGGAGCTGCACCAATTCAGGAAGACCACCCTCTGTGGCACAGAGGTGTTCAGCTTTTCTTAATGGGAGTGTGCTGGTTCAGGTAGGCTTCCCCTGACTCAGGAGTGTCCTTGCCCTCCTTGTTGGGGCAACACTGAGTCAGGATATCTGTAGCCTTAAACCGAGGTACTCAGCTGGCTCCTGGGAAGCTTGGATCTTCAGAACTGGATGAAGCCAGAGATCCTTCCCTTGCAAAACCTCCTATAGGATGACAGAAAGCTATAAAACACGGAGCAAGTGGGAGAAAGATGAATCTTACTAAAGCCTCTGTCATAAGACTACAGAAATCATAGGGTCTCAATGAGACTGGTTTGTGTTTTTTGCCCAGGCAGTAGTCTTTCCTGAGGACCACAGTATCTGTCCCAGCATCTGCCTTGTTTCTCTCCTAGGTGCTTATCTCCTCCAGGGCTAAAGGAGCCTTAAAGGGTTATCCTTGTAAAGGGTTACCCTATAAGTTACCCTTGTAACCCTTTAAGTGGGGGACACCCCTCTCCTCCCCTTAAAGGGAATGGGCATCTTATTATGGTTGTTACTGACTAGTTATAACAGATTTGTGCTCAGGATTCTAAGTTCCTTTAACAGCTTTTTTTAAATTCCAGACACAGGAGTTTGGGTGGAAAGGGCTGGGAAAAGAACAAGAAGTCTTTTAATTAAGTGTGTACATTCCCCTTTATACCCTGAGTTGGTCATAAACCTGCGAACAGGACCCAACTGTTCAGATTGTAACTCTAATTATTCAACTGTACAGAATGTTTTTTTTACCATTGGAAATATTAGTAACAATAATTTATCATAATTTCACCTTCAAAGGCAACAGTGAGAAAAGACAGGTGAAAACAGGTTAATACAAAGGAAAATGGCTGACTCCAGATTTGACTTACAGGTTAGTAAAAGCAAAGCAATTTTTCTTGTGTAAGAAAATATGTCATTTTAGCAACATAGTTTTAGTGACATATACTTTTTCTCTGTGTTAGCCTTTCCTTTTGTCTCATCTGCTGTTAAGACATGACAAGCCTGTTCTCAGTACACAGCACCCAGTGCTAGGCATCTTATGCCCAAGAACCCGTCTTGTTTCCCCACTTCCAATTCATACTACTGCGGGATGTGGTAACATATTGAGTTATCAGTCAAGCTATTAAGCTGGCTGTAACTATTTTTAATAAAATACCACAAAATGATAGAAAAAAATACTTGAAAGATGAGGATTTGACCACTTTACATGTGTTATAGATTCTGAACATGATGTGCAAATGGTAAATTCTGAAAAGTTATCTTCCGCATAATGTCATTTCTGCAGAACTCTCTTGCCTCAGGGTTGTGAATTATTGTGCTGTGAACATTATAGGAGAGATTATTTACAATAAATCGTGTAAAACCCCAAATGTTTTGCAATCAGAATATGTCAAACGCTGAGGAATGAGGAACCCACTTTGGTTTATAACTTCCTTCAAGTATGAGCCAAAAACTGTACAGTACTGTACCTAATGGAAAAGCATCCAGACCAATCTCTATAAATACTTACCACAGTCCCATAAACTAACCTATTAGAAGCACTTGACATTTTCATTTATACCTGTAAAACTGGTGAAAAAAGTTGCATAGGCTGAGCTCTTTAATGCTTTCTCAACATTTCTCACGCACAAAATAACATATTATACTCTTAAGAATTGTTCATATAGTCTCTTGGCTGACTGTCTGTTATCTAAAACATGGTTTATCTGAATAATATGAGTTATGCTTCCTCTAGTTCCCAGTTTATGGTGTTAGAGGCATTCTTGTTTATTTCTCCAGTGCAGTTGGTATGCTGTAAAAATCTATTGGAATATTCCCAGGTAATAATGTAATAGGAGCCTTCACAGTAGTTGTGAAATTAATATAGGATCTTACATTAGTAAAATGTTAAAGTTTTTTTACCAAAAGGTCAGGAAATTAATTCTGCCACATTACCCATCTGCAATATTTGATATACATTTAAGATTGCTTTTTATGCTGTGTATCAACATACGAATTTAAAAAGAGAAACAGAAAACACTCTGCTGGAAAGGATGTGGGCAAGTAGGTCAACCCACAGATTCTCTTGGACTGCCCCGATTCAAGTATTTTGGTTGCAGGTACAGAAAACTTAAAGAAAACTTTTGGGAGAATTTTTGAAAGAGGCTCAGTATGCTCAGGACTGGTAACAACACTCCCAAGTCTACTGAAAACAGAAATGGCAAGTCAGATTAGCATTAACAGTAGGAGGTATATGCCAACATTTTTGAAGTATACAACTATGAACACAAATAAAATATAAGACGTATGTGATGGGGAACAGATCACAGGACAAATTACTTCATCCTTCAGACCGTTCAAAGAAACATTAGACCCGAACCCCACGAGTCAGAAGTACAAACGAGATACAGAACCTCACGCTAAAACTACATGACAGAGTTTCATGCATTGCTGGTACCACATCTTTCGCTAGCATAAACTTGTGCCTCTACGGCTTTACAAACCATTTACAAACTTTTTCACTGAATGTGCATGTGGAGACGCTTAATGCATAACCTTAAGGGCAATGAGGGGGACAGTTTCTGCACCTGACTACCAAAGACCCAAACACTCAAACCAGCTCTCTGCTGCTCACTTCAAAGCGGTCTTTTTGGAAAGAAAGAAAGATTGCAAGGTACCCTGGGAAATCTATTTTTATCCATCACCTGTGTCTATCAGTCACGGAGATGTAGCATTTCAGTGGAAAGAACAAAGTCTTGCAAACTAGTATTGATTATGAAGACACGTGGCTGCAGCACCACTTGGTTTCCAGACAGTCCACAGCCTGGTGATGGCAGGCTGGCTCGCTGCAATTGCTTTCTGAAAAGCCCAGGAAGATGCACACTTGACGAAAGCTCTCGCCTTCTGCTCTTATTTTGCAACAAAGACAGCCATATACACAGTGTACGCGGCTGCGTCTACTGTACTGTCTCAGTGTCATTTTGTTTTCAAAAAGAGCAGGGAATTTAAAGTCAGGCTTTTAGGATTAAGAAGCCATACCTTTCCGTGTAATCTCTTTTTACCGCTTGGTCACAGCGCTATCTTTTTCAGTAACACCTAGAAACTCAAACTTTCAGCAAGTCTGCTTGCGTACTACCAAGGCAACTAAGCAATTAATTTGGAAGCACACTGTATGTGTTGTTATCCTATACTATACTGAAGAGTGCAAATTTTAAGAGAAATTACATGGAAACAAATTTACAAATGTTATAATTTCACATGCCCAATCTGACATTTAATGGTTAAGATTATCTGTTGAATACCCCACCTTCCTAAATGATCAGGTAAAATATCAATACGTAGAAGTAAGACTTGTTATATCCATGTAGGGAAATGGGTATTAAGGTTTCATTTGTATTAGTTTGCAGTAATTTTGATGAAAAATATAGGTTGTAAAATTTGCAGTAGTATTCCAATTTGATCTGAGTAGCACAGAAGTGCATTTCTGGTCAGCCTGTAGAATATACTGATGCTAATAGCATTTTACTATCCAACTTATTTTTATGCTATTTGGGAACTCTTACGCCAAAGTTTTTGACAACGCTGTTGAAATGCACTGGCCAGAGAGAAGATATTTTTACCTTACACAAAAAATGGTATTCAACGACAAGCAAATCAAGCAGTTATGCACAATTCTCCATGGTATTTCAAGCAGAAATTTGTCTAGAAAGAAAGTCTAAGTTATCACACAGAAAAATAATCCTCAGCACACAGGAAACCATCACAGACAATGGCAAGTTACAGGATACCAGGAACAAAGCAGTGCTCCGTAACATGCATAGCACGTTACATTACAGGTAAGTTAGATAAGCAGAAGACATACTCTATATTTTGCAGCTGTCCTCCAGATAAGATATTTCTGCCTTTCTGTTGATGACTGCCCTTTGAGTTGTCAGGGAAAGTGCTGATTTTGGCTGCTGTATGGCCTGCAGGAAGCAGCAACTAACTTCCCCTGTCAAAGATCTATAAAGACTGTGGCATTTACTCTGGTGATTTTCCTAACTTGGAGGGAAGAGCATGGCAGTTTCATTGGCCAAAGTATGGTGATGCACAAACACCATTCATCAGCACTGATGTGAAAATAGCAGTGGTTTTCCGTACTTTCTCAAGACCAGTTCGATGGTTTGGTTCCAGCTTTGGTATTAATCCCTACTTATAAACTACTTATCTGTGGTGACTGCTAGGAGCGTCCTCACCATAAGCACCCTCTATGATGAGTGAACATGGTTACAGGCCTTCAAAGGGACATATAGTCCATCTAAGAACTTGTCTCCTGGAGATGAGTACTTTGTCAGAAGGAGATGAGTAGAGGACTCTGTGCAAGTAGGTGTTTCTGTTAAATTCCTGAAGTTACCTGGGTAAATCCAGGTCCTTTCCCCCACTAGGACTACTCTCTAAAATGTTTTCAGCCCTTAAATCTTTTTTGCACAGTTGAGAAAAGACAGAACTGTGGTGTCAGAGTCTTGTCCCCCGTCCCTCCCCGCCCCCCCTATATTCTATGTTCTCTTATTAAAGGAAACAAAATGGTTTGGAAATTTATTCCAGACACAAGATTTTTTTCCTTAATGTATATTTCTGATGCAGCCACATGCTGGGTTCTTTAGATTAAACACATTTGGCGATTCAAGTTTACTTTTAGAAACAGCCTGCTTTGTTTTCTGTTCTTAGTTGTTTTTCTTTTTTTCCTTTTTTAAAACCATGAGTTTACTTTTCGTACGTCTTGTCCTTTTAAGGAATGCAGGCCTCTTCTTCCATCTCCTATTGTTTATTTAGTGCTTTGTGGAAACACACTGATCTTCATAGCCAGCAGCCCATTGTTAGCCTCCTTGGGTTGCCTCTGGCATCGTAACTTTTAAAATTATGATTTCCATCCATTAAGAGGTAACTTAATTTTGGTCTGGATTAATCTCATTCAGCTTTAACTGTCTAAAGTTAAAAGTATCTATGCTAAGCTAGTTATATGGGCTCCTTCTGAATTTAATGGGGAAAAAGGCATCTCCAGAAGGTTACTCACCTCACCACTATCTCCCTGTGTGACTCTCCCCGTTGGCAGAGTGCCTGGATGATGAGCTTTGGCTCTGAGGGTCCCTCCCTGCTCATGTGTGTTTCATATTTCCAGGTTGACCTTCACAAGGAAAGGGTGAGAAGCCTGTTCTGTCGTAACATCCCCAACCTGCTTACTGCACTATATCGATGGTTCTTTGGCCTAAGTTCTGTTTGTTTCAGTTTAGCTTAAATGTCTTCCTAGCTGCCATTCACTAAACTTAGATTTTCACTGAGTATAAAGTTGTTCACACCCACCTTTGCACCTGCTTAGTTAAAAGGGCAATAGAAATTCAATTGAGTTGAGCTGATGTAAATCCAAATACAAACAGCTCTAATCACTCCTCTGATTCTCCTTTATGCATCTAATTTTTTCAGTAAAAGGCTGCTAAGGGCCATAGGTTTTGTATTGGCCAAAGGCTAAACACTTCTAATGCTGTTTTTCATTCTCAAGACCACAAGTGCGGTATATTTCTTTTGCAGTTTCACTCTTCCAGTTTTCCTCTGTATTATTATAGATTCCCTCCTGGGATCAGCAAAATAATATGTGAAGAATATTAGTGATATGGAAGCTTGCTTCAGGGTTATCTTTAGATATCTGAGTTGAACTCTACAAGTGAGATACTAAATCTGCCTTGAGATTATCAATACAAGAACGAGTGAAAATGTAGGCTTTAAAAATAGCTTGTACTCCTTTTGTTCCAGGACAGGAGGAGAAACTGAACCATGCTCTGCAGTCACTGTTGCAACACAGCTGGCTTCACTGAGCTCGCACTGATGTGACTGCCAGCAGAGTAAGGCTACACGTACCTTATTTAAAACAGTCAAGTATCACAAGGTGTGCAAATATCATAGCATGGGTAAGGCACAACAGGAGGTGCGAATGACTGCTCATTTTGCATATAATCATCCTGAGAGATGATGGTAATAGTCATACTATTAGATTCTTTGGCTGGGGTATATATAATAATGATTTTACAGTAGCTTAGAGAAATGACAGCACAGTAACATTGTATATGCAAGACTTAAAAAAGTCAAACCTCTGATATTTGTTATGTATTCTGTAATATCTTCTGCATGGCTGGCATTTCATCAATGGGCTAATAAAACTTCAGTTTAATAATTATGTCTCACTACTGAGGTCCACAATGAGCCCAGTTATTTTCAGGGAGTAAAACCAGCCTTCACTAATGCTTTTGCAAGGAGCCAGGTATTGCCCTACTCTTAAGGGTGACTGAGTGAGTCTAAAAATTTTACAAGAGCTGGCTGAGGTTTACACCAATAAAAATCTGGGTTTTCTTTTTTTTTTATTAACAGTAAAAATCTGTAAGTAAAACAAAGTTTAACCTTTAAAGGTGTAAAGCTTAGGTTGTTGGGCCATTTGTAATTTTTTTTGGCAAAGTTGAAGCGTTGCATGTTTTTCAAGGGAACTTAATATCCTATTTCAAGAGGATTTGGATATTTGGAAACCTTTAATAATTCCTTTTGTCTCCTAAGCTCTTCTGCCACAGAAGAGTTTTAAAAAAATCATTCTGTTTTCAAAATAAAAATGCAAATAACCCTTTGATATAGTTTGTACATAAAGGAATATACTGTTTTTTTCATATTTGTTCCTTCAATTAGCTAGTCTTGCCCAATAAATTTTACTGTTTTGTTGCTAATAACTAATGAAGAACAGGTAACAAAAGCCACAACAGCATCTTGTACTCATTAAGAATTGGATCAAGCTAACTTGCACATCGCATGAAGCACGCCGTCACATATAGAAAGCAAGAAGTGTCTGGGGCAGCATACATTATTAATTAGAGTTGAAGCTGGACTTCTGTTGTGGCAATCATGACTTTCATGTTCTATTACTTTCATGTTCTAAAAATACTATGCCTGACGATGTTTTATGATTTCTGTATGTGAGCGGGTGGACATTAGACACATTTTATGAGGGGCTGCAAGCCTAAACTCTCCTCACTAAAGGAGAGAAGTTCAGCAAGGGTATGGTAGCAACATAAAGCCCTTCTACCTGAGAGTGAGTGTCCATGGAGGGCAGCAGTCGGTTCCTGGCACCTTGAGCTCAGTAGGATGAAGCTGGAACACCTTTTGTGTCCCAGAACATCAAAAAATCTCTGGGTATTTTGTAGCCTCTTCTTTGTTTTGTATTTCTCAAGGCTGTTGGTCCCTCTGGTACAGGAGAGGCAGCATCCTAGGCCCATCCTCATATCTGTACTTTGGCTGGTATGGCAATCTACCTCTCTTAAGATTTCCTGCCAGCTCCTGGAGTTCACTACAGAAATACTCTTCAGCCATTTCATGTTTGCACTGTTTGAATAGTCTGAGTGCAGCAAAAAGATTGACCTGGATTTGGGAACTCATCAACTCTGTCTTGTGGATGTAATGAATTTAAGTACGGTCAAGCTGATCATGTTCTTTTGGGGTAGTGATAGCTAAGTAGGTGACAAAGCTGTCAATGCAATGCTTTCCAGTGATTGGATCCTCCTTCTTGAAAATGGTTAAGAAAAGGTAAATGTGAGACTGCTATTTCCTCTGTTAGCACAAATTGGTGCATAAACTTGGCAATGCACAGTTGGATGAAAGGGTTAGAGGGTGGTCTTCTGACAAGAGCTCCATCAGAGATCAATAAGTTGATAGGATACAATCAAATGTCTTCTTTGAGTCACGCTTGAACAGCTAAAACACTTATGTGGATCCTTCAAGCCAAATACTTATATTTTGTGCTGAAGCAGAAAGGGAATGCAAACACAGTTAAATACTACATTTTACATGGGGGCAGTTACCAGCAGCTGAAGAGCAGTAACTTCCTAAACTGCTGGAGCATGATCCTTGTGATTTTGATTCTGTCTTGAGGTAGCTTCAAGTAACAGTAATCACAAGCAAAACTCCCTGGGTGGACTGCTTGCATCCCTTTTGGTGTCACAGAACAGACGCTATGAAATTAATTTGTCATTTTGTTAAAAAGCCACCCTGCTGACCTCAAGAAGTTGGAGATTTTTATTCTTATATTTGAAACTAGTTTGGAATGGAGTCCTGTTCTTGATCAGATATTTCTCCATGCATCTCGTTCTTTTCCTAGGCAGGTGCGGGTTCTTCTGCCCCAATGCAGTGAGGTCATCGACAAGTGAACTGCTCTGCAAATCCATCAAGAGAGACATGGCTCAATGACATCATCCTCATGTCATTAGTGGGAGCAGAGGATGCTTAATATCTCATGGAATGGTAACGCTAGTGTTAGGCTTAACATTTTTTGTATTTGCAAAATCAAGCAACTGAGAGATCAGGCCAATTAATTATACCTTTTAAGACCTTTTCTCCTCAAATAAAACTCTAGGTCTTGTGAATGGACTTCTGCTACCACAGAGCTTTATGGGAAATGCTTAGTATATATAGACATGAAAAAAAGACGTTAATAAGCTTACAACACTTTGTGAGATCTATCTTTTGGTCAACCTGTAAAGTGTTCTTAAATAATTTTTTCTTGGTTGCATCAAGGGCTCTATTTTCATTCCTGAAAGATGTTTGTTCAGCCAGTTTCTGAAATTACCAACATTTTCCAGGGCTGTAATCTACTTTGACTAAAGAAAGTCTGAAGATGGCTGATGTTCCAGGGAACATGTGTTTTGAATTGAAGAACAATGGTACAGTTTTGTTTGCACTCATAAATAATGAATCTTTTTCTGACCACAAGTAAAGATTGTCTAAATTAGTCTCCTGATTCAGTAATTGATCTGAAGCGTATGCTGTGTCACAGCTATCAATATACTGATGACTGCATGCGTCTAAGAGAGCTACAGTAGTGTTTATGAAGGACATTATAAAAAATATAAAGGGAGTTAGAAATGAGCTTTGTGGATTATCTTCAGTTAATGGCACGGCAAATGTCATTTTATGGACCTAATTTACTGAACATTAATAATGCTACAGTTGAGGTAAATCATTTTAATGGCAAGATTTATGTGAATAACACCAGCACTAATTTACCAATGGAATTTACAAAATCCATTTAGCTCTTCTAAAGAGGCGCTAAGTGGATGTTATGGCTTGGTTTTAGACTGACACTATCACAGCAACAGGGCAGCCCTGCTTTTTCTTTCTCCCTTGTGCTTGTGCATTGTGAAAGCCAGAAGATTAGTTCAGCAATAGCATTTTGGTGAGTCAGAGAATAGTGCTGAGTGATCAGCCCACTTTTTTTTCTGTGCCTTCAGCCAAGAGCAGATGATTAAAGTTATGCCAAAGCACTATTGGGAAGAGGTGCTTGGGGACTGTACCTCTTGCGCTATGTCTTCCCTGTACCTGCAGGTAACTAAGCTGATGTGAAGAGTTTAGATCCTTTAGGGGTGCAGAATGCTATTGGGAGAGCAAGATACTGGGGGTGAAGAAACCTCCATACCCATGCCCATTTTGCTTATGAAATTATTATCTGCTGGTATTAAATGTATTAAAACATGTTAAATGGTATTAAAAGCTACAGTATCTATGGTGTAAAGATGTCCAGGATGACTGGAGGGCATTTCTCTTCACAAGAGATGACTGCGTCTGTTTAAGCAGGAACTCTCATGGCAGATAAGGTCCACGGGCTGGCAAAACTTTAGTTAGCTGGGGAAGCTCCCAGGCAGAGAGTGTCCTCAAGAGTTGGTGCAGAAACACTGCAGAACCTTCTGTCCCCATCAGGACAACAGCATTGGTTCCTGCCTTTTCAGGAAGAAATGCAGAAGTCAAGATTTTTAGCTTTAGCTTTCAAATTCCACAGGCACTTACTGTAAAAAACCTGTTTATTCTCAAGGCAAAATGAGTATAATATAAGTAACTGACCAACCTATAAATTAATCAAGCTGGGAAAAGAAAGAAAGTAGGAAAGAAATTAAGAAATACAATGTTATTTCTGTTATTAAATATATAGATTTAGACACTGACATAGTAGGGAACAACATAAGTAGAAGATAGGTAGATAGACAGGTAGATAGACAGATAGAAAGATAGATAGATAGCCCATGGAAGAAAAATGAATAAACACTGTAGTGGTTGCTAATCAGGTGCCTAGTATGAACATGTAAGCTGATCAAACAGTGCATAATTATCAGTTTAAAAATTATTGCATAGAGCATTTGATTATTCACAGAAAGTTACGGGCTCAGCTGAGTGTGAGATTTTATGCACATCTTTTGGAACTGGTTGTTTATGATGTGACATTCTTTAATGGTAAAATGAAAAACAGCACAGTTCTGTGCCAGGACATGAGAGGGTCATAGGGGGAATGCATATTTATGAAGCAAAATAAATATGAAGATGGAACTTCCCTCTCCTTTTCCCATCCCCCACTTCTGCTTTTTAACTATACAAAGTCCATGACATGTGATTTACACTGGCTTATATACACTGTAGGACAGCTCATGTCTTTGCATTTAGCTCTGATTATGGTGTGGTGTTGCAGGTATCCTCTTTGAGAAGTGGGTGCTGTTAGAGGTGTAATTTGTCCTTTATTGCTTTTAAAAGATTCATGTACTCCTGAAATGATGCAGTAAGCCAGTTTTGCAGAGCTATAGTTCTATTTCATCCATCTATTTTAAGGAAATGTAGATACCTCTTCCCATTCAACCCTCTTGCCATAGGATTTCTCTGTATTCCGTATTGTGATCTATAATGTACTTACTCTCAGGGAAGAGAGGTTTACTCCTCATTTTACAAGTGAGGACCCAAGGAAGAGAGAACTAAAGGTTTCAGAACCAGACTCTGGTGGAGCAAGAAATCAAAGAGAGATGACTTAAATCCTTAGCCTGCACCTGAACTACCAAAGTGATTTTTGTCTTCTTAATGTTCTCTAACATCCACTCTTTGGTGCTCTTCATCCACTTACCAGCATAGGCAGTACTTGGCATCTTCTCTCAGTTTGTCAGGCTATAATTTGGGCAGATTCTATGCCCCATGTTCCTCATTTGTAACTTTAGGCACATAACTGAAGTGCTGAGGCTAGCTTAGTGCCCTGAGATTCCCTCCATAGAAAATGGAGAGAAACACGTACCTCTGCAAAATGATTCAGGCCCCCTAAGTTTTGATTTACCTGTGAAGATGACAGTCTCCCTTTCACTAGAGGGGGGGTCTAGAGGGAGGAGCTCCCAGGGTAGGGGCTTCCATGAGATGGTTGAAGTTGGATAAGATGCATGTAAGTTGAGTGTCTTGATAGTGAGACAAAGCCTTGATGTCCTGCAGAGCCTGATGGGATCATTATGTGTTCTAACAGTAATTATCAAAGAGAGCTGCTCTTAAGAGATGAGGGTAAACTGAATGTAGGGAGGCTGCTAGCACTTATCTTTACTCATTCATTGAGCAGGCATTGTGTAATTTTGCCAGAAACACCCCTTTCCCCGCAAAAGCCTGTTTTTCAGTCCTGGGTGCAGACAGTTGCCAACCTATCAAATAATGAGGTGTTTTTTGTCGTGTGCACAAATGAAGATGAGAAAAATGCATTCCTTGTAAATACATTCTCAGAGGAAAAAGGAAACCAGAGTTCTGGATGAGACATGACACATGAAAGCATTCAGTCTGACTCATATTACCACTAACTCATCATCACCTTTCCCAATAAAACCAAGCTGCTTAAAGATTGTGTTGAATATTTTTTTTCCCAGGGAGGAACATTATTTCAGGTGACAGAGAGAGAACACAGTAGACAGCAAAGAGTTCAATATAGATAAAATACTATGTTTTTGCTCTAGTTTTTTTCTTCACTGCAATTTGGTTTCTTCTGAATTCTTTATGGGCTGTGTTCCACAGGGGAAAAATGCCCAAAACAAAACAAGTCCTAAGAAGCAAAGTGAATTTCAAAGACAACCTGAAATGAAGAGTGAACATTCAAACAACTGAGAGGAAGCATATCCCTCCTTTGAACTCAGGAGGTTAGTATGAACTGGCAATACTTTCTTTCAGACCGTTCCTCACAATTAAGTACGGCACTGATGAAAACTCAGAGAGGAGATCAATGATGTGTCCTGGAAAGAGCTTGAACCCATAATGGAGCAATCAAGAGCAAATGCTTGCTAAACGTGGGGCTCTCACAAGGATCAAAAGAATTGCTTCAACAGTCTGTTTATTTACCAGCGAAGGTACTTGCATTTATTATGCCACTAAGAACAAAGAACCAGTGCTGGTACCTGGTTGTTTTATTTCCACAACTCTGCTATCACCATCAGTAACTGAGACAAGTTCCTCAACATAAACAAAGAAATGGGCTTGCCCACTTGCCCACAGCTAAATGGGTTGAAGCAAGAGTATTGTGGTTTAATTTTTTCTTCTTGTCTCCAGCTCTCTCCCGTGGAAGAGAGGAGCCCGCCTGCCCGCTATAGTGCTTGCCTGTGCTGCCCACTCGCACGCGGTCCCTCAGCTCCCAGCCAGGAGCCTCTGCTCTACCTTCCCCAGAAAGAGCACCAGAAATCCTGCTTTGAGATGTCACAGGGCAGGACCTCAGTTTGTGTGATCTCAGTGGGGAAAGCTATAGCTGAGTGCTTTCAAAAGGCGAGGTAGTTTAGTTATGTCATGCAGGTGAGTTTTATTGTCAAGAGACAGGATGCTAATGAAAGGTTTTGTTCCATTTCATATATTCTGCATTATTTTCCTTCTTGGGAATGAGCAGGGATAATACATAGCTGGCTCTGTTTCCTTGTGCAATTTACAGAAAATTGTTCATCTTCTGACCTAAAACTGAGAGGACACAACTGTCCATCTAATTCTGTGCTTGGATGCTTGTGAGTAATGGGTTTACGGCACAGGGACACGGGGAATTGAATCTCTAATCCAAGAGACCACTTAAGGACATTTTTTTTAACATGGGAACAAATCCATTAGAATGAAGAGCTTTGTTGGACTGGGGTCAGAGAGCTCATCACCTTGTTTTGAACCAGCACAGGGCGGCTTAGGGACGCATCCACTCACTACAGCAGCACCAGGCAGCCACAGCCTCCTGGTGAATCTTGCTCATTGTTTTACATGCTGTTTATATATTTAAAAGTGTAACAAATGGAAAGATTGCTATACATCATAAGATCATGGTGAGTGTTCATAGAATTTAGGGAAAACAAAATAAACAGTCACAGACCCTCAGTTAAAAGAATGAAAAAAGGCAAGAAAATTCACAATTTCTCTCCAACAAGAGATGTATTCCCATGATGTACATTCTTAGTATAATTCACATCATGCAAAATGGGTAAACACAAGGAAAATCCACGATGTGAACAAAAAAAGAGGAAGGTGAATGACTCATTTTTTGGCAAAGAATAATCTTAAGAAAAATTAGGATCTGCAGGACCTGTCCACAGAACCTCTTCTACTGCTTGGATGCAATAAACAAGGATCCTAGCTTTTAAAATAAAACAATGTTTTTTTTAATAATGAAAAATATCCTCAGATAACACCCATGGCTTATTAGGGCCTTATCTAAATAGCACAATTAATACTAGAGGTGTGTGTCAAGGCAACAATTAGGTTTCCATTGTAGCTTACACTTATTCTGCATACTCACTGTTTCCATCTTTCCTAGTTTAATGACCTACTCACTTTGCTCTGTGCAACTCACTCAGCTCGGTAAGTCCCCAGTATTTGGAATGAGCTTTAGAGCACCATCCAACATAGAAGCCAGTCTCACGTAGCACCTGAGTGGACACAAGGATGTCATGGTATGTGTGGGTTATTTTGTCATTGTTCTGCCTGTTCTCGGATGTCCACAAAGAAACTGAGCACCTTTATGTTAAATCAGCTAAAACTAGTGAAGTTCTTCTCATCTGTCATGGGGTCTAAGGCTATTCTTTGCTTGGGGAAGGGGTTGTATGTTTTATTTATTTGTTCTTTGTTTCTTTGGGTTTCCTCTTCAAGCACCTCTTGTCTCAGAGGGTCCTAATGGCTCTTGGAGATCCCTGTGGTGGTGAGTTGCTATCAGGGCAATTAGCCATGTTGTTTCAGAGACTTGCCGTGTTCCCTCTGATGTGGCTGAACAGCTACGTCAGCCAGTCCCCATTAGCAGTAACTGGCTAGGTCTTGCCTTTCCTTTGTGCTTTCTCACTGGTCTTTTAGCAGCATTTTTTTTTAAGGACAAAGATGCAGATCCTGCGTCCCTGTTCTTGCTGTAAGGATACGTGTACGCTAGGGCATGGCCAGCTGAGAGTAGATCTCATGAACAGGTTCTTGGGGCCCTCTCTGACATCTCCCCATGCCCAGGGAATGTGGCCCAATATATTTATTTGCTCTTTGACAAGGTACAGTGGGACCAAATCTCCAGATCTCTCGTGATACTGTTATGAGCAATGATGGAAAACCCCTTCATAGCTCGGTGCTCAACACATAAGCAGTCTTCTAGCAAAGTAGTCAAGTAATAGTGGACACAAACAATAATATTTCTTCCTAGAATCAATGGGAACGACTAACGAAGCAAAGAAATTGTATTCAGGTGAAGGTGATGGATAATTTTGACATCTAACAACATAGTATTTTTCATATATACAGCTACTGTAATCTTTTCTATTATGGTCTCTGTAATGTTCAGAAGTCTATGTGGGGCAAAGAATCACCTGGGAAGGACATTCCAGAGAAAGTGGGAATGCACTCGTTCCTAAGTGCTTCAAATATCCAAGAACATCTCCAATATATAATATGGAAGTTATTATTTTGGATATTTGCAGAAAGAGAACATTTGTAATGTATCATACACACCTTTGGTCTCTGAGAAAACTAATAATGTGAAGGGTAAGAACACATGACATAATCACAGTTCCAGCCCTGTTCTGTTTCCATATTTTTGTGTCTCCATGGGATACTTATGTTGCAGTCTTGAATGCATTAAGTGTTATGCATGAAGTCACATGATTTGAACTCTGGGGCAGACACAGATTAATTGATTTCTAATGGAAAAATGCATGCCTGATGCTATTTTCATTGCAACACATCCTTTCTTCTGTAGTGACTAGTAAGCTTTTACCCATCTGAAAGTTAAATCTAGTGCATTTTTTACCCTTATTGATACAAACCATGCAAATACAATGCTTCCGTTTCACCTTAATCATAGGACAATATTTCCAGCCCCCTCGGTTTGGTTCCTGGTGAATCCTTTCTGTGCATAACTTCTATTTTTGAAAATCAGTCTTGTGAAGAGCTGTCTCTGTTGCAGACATGCTGCCGCGTTGCTGCTGCTGCATTTTCTACTACGGTGTGTACCGGAGGTGCGTGCATCTAGCTAGTGCATCTGCACCTAACAGAATGAACATCTTAAGTTTGTCAGGAAGAGACTGGTTAGAGTAGAGTGTGTGCCTGTTGTGGGAGTTGGTAATGAGTGTGCCTCGTGGTCGGTCATCAGCTTACCCAACCGAGGTTGTGCATCTCCTTCCTCCTTCACAATGCCATTTAGAAGTGGTCTGAATCCACCTCTGGGCTTTTCTCAAGCCTTTGCCAGCCTGCTTAAGATGGGTTTGTCTGGTATATTGCTATTCTTGCCCTTCAGTGTATGACTGGGAAGACTGAACTGAGCTGCGGTGGGGTATGTTTTTACCCAGTATGACAGTGTTCCATCGAAACGCCTTCATCATGATGTGTATTTTGCAGATAAATATCCTGACTTTGTCCTGCTGGGCCACTTCTCACAACCGTAACAAGTGGTATAACAAATAGCCGCATCTTCGCTTTGCTTTTCAGTTTCAGTTTGGTCTTTTGCTGCTTTTTGGTCTGTTTAGACAATCAGCTCTTCAGGGCAGGAGCCTGTTGTCCTTACACATCTGTGGAGTACAGTTCCTGTTAGTGCTATATACATCACAATAAGAAATGAAGAGTGCCTCACTTCTGACTGTACTCACAGAGCGTGCCTTACTCTGGGCATAGGCACAATGTATCTGAGTCACTTGTGCTGACATGCGGCACATGCAATACTTGAAGGTTAGGCCAAGTCTCTCTGATGTGTGCTTGAACAAAATATTGCTTCGTTGTTAGTGACAGAAAGAAAGGGTGGTTTTGACCTCTCTACTGCTGTTCTCATGACGCAGATGTCCTGTCTGTCAGTAAATAATCATCTCTCCTCCATCTTTGGTGGTAAAAACACTAATAGTCAGAATTCACTTCCCAAGGACACCTTATGATTCTGGAGAAACTAAAACTGCACTTTATTTCCAAGAAAATTGTGAGTCGATTTCTTGAAAAGATGTGGTTATGGTATGTAGCTGTAAAGGGAAGGATTTGCTTGAGGAAGCAATCTGGTTTCAAAAAATGTCTGCCACGCAAGATAAAAAGAAAGTGCCGTGCCTTTCACTTGCATTCCTCCCAACTTGGATCAGTTTTGCCTGTCTACGTGTGAAGGTGCAAACCCTGGAATGGTGTATGTTCCTTCTCCAGCTTTCCTTATATTGGGTACAATCCCAGTCCTGAAGCTCTCACTTTTCTTGTGAAAGATGATCCAACTTTTTTAACAGCTAGAGTTTAAAAGATGCTTCTGCCCCTCTGACTTATCAGTAATTACCCTACCCCATTTACAGAGAAGTCAAGCCCAGTCCTGAGGCGGCTTCTAAAGAAGTATGCTGCCATCATCATTCCTAGTGAATTCATAGATTTGATTTAACTATCTTTAGAACACACATTTTGTTTCCCAATAAAGTATTCTTTTTGTGACCTCCTAATTAATAAGATTAAGGGAATTTAGCCTGGGAATCTGACAAAAGGCAGCATTCTAGGACCCTCACTGAATATTAATATCCATCTTGTAGCAAAAGCAGAACACTTGTTTGTGTATATTGGAGCCCCACTGGTTTAGGTCTTTACTAGGAAAACAACAAAGAAGAGAAAAAAAATAACAAATTACAGCTGAAACAAATCATCAGCATTGCTGTTTTCAAATTACTATATTTCTGGGGAATTTCAGTCAGTTACATGAAAAAGAAGACACCAGTTTCAATGGAGCTTTGATAGTCAGGTTATGTTAATAATGGGGACTCATGTAAAATGCATAAGGTATACCTTACAGATGAAGAAGATTGCTAATAATTATTCTGTATGCTAAGAGTGTAGCTCTTTCTGAACTGATACATAAAGACTCCTTTACATCCCAGTCTAATTACTTATAGACAGTTGAGCACAAAATTACTTTCATCTGTTTGAACATGTGGAAGGAAAGAGATTAGAGATGTACCTTTCAAAACAGCTGGTTGGCATGTTAAAGAAGAAAACCTACTGGTTCTTCGGTTCTGATTGAAAAGTGCATTTCTTTATAATTAGACCTATTAAAGTAAATGTCGTGCAGGGGGATTCTCAGAGGGGGTGACTGGGGTGCACAGCATGAAAGTCAGTTGCTCTCTCATGGCTGCTCTAGAAACTGGAAGAGTTTTCAAAGCTGTGGAAAGATAGGACTAGGTGTTTTGACACCTTGTGTTATTCCCTACCCATTTGGGGATCTCTTTTGGTCCGCTGGCTCCCGTAGAATAGGAGGGGGAGTTCCTGCGGATGGCAAATGGCTGTGGGCAGCCACGACTCTGACCCTTCTTGATGTCTTTCTCTTGCTGTCCTTCAGGAAGAAGTCAATGCGACTTGTGTGGAAAGCAATAACTTACACAGGGAAAAACCATATGGAGTGTCACAGAGGGGCTATAGGCAGGTGAGTGATCAATATCTTGAATTTCTATTTTTTTGCTTGAGCTGATTTCAGGTCAAGTGCTGTAGAGAAGGAATGTGTATACAAAGGGCCTAATCCTGTACTGACTTCATAGTACTGAAATGGAATAATGTGCGTTTGTAGCAACACCAACAAGTAAATCTCTCTCCTACTCCAGGTTTCTAATTATGTCCAAAGCCTTTTACTGTGTCCTGAGATAATAGCAGTAGTAGCATGTTCTTAGGAGTGGTCTCATCCAGACTTCTCTAAGCATTTCACGAAGCAGAGATGTATTCCTGTCCTCATTGTGCTAAGAGAGGACTCAAGACTACACAAGGTGAAGGTGCTACCTCAGAGTTACAGACAAGGGCTCCAGGCTGAGGATGAACAGACTAAGTGCCTCTCCTAATTGTTCAGGTATAGAACAAAATAAACAGCCTCTGAGGCTTCATGGGGAGGGAACTACACAGTGCTCTCCAGATTACCAGAAAGAGAACCTTGTACCTTGTGTAAATTCTCTGTGTCTGTACCACAACATAACTTGCTGTCTCCTGTTTGGTCTCTGCTCTCTGTGAGATCATGCAGCTGGAATTGGTTTAGGATGTACAGGTTGATGTGGAAGCCAAGAATCTCCACTTTAAAACACTGTGGAGATTGTTTCCCTTCACTCAGCACTCACTAGACCACATCTAGATATTGCGTCCAGTTTTGATCCCCTGATAAGAGAAAACCAAGGACAAACTGGATTGTTGGAATATTTGCCCTTTGAGGACAGCCTGGGGGAGCTGGTCTGAGTCAGCCTGGAGAATGGATGGCCTCAGAGGAACCTAACAGTCCCCCCAGTGCCTACAAGAGGTCATGTGGGGAGATGGAGTGGGGCTTGTCAGAGCAGTGCATGGTGGGAGGACAAGAGACAATGGGCTGAATTTGAAACAATAGAAGTTCAGACTGGGTATAAGATGAAACTTTTTCCCAGCGAGGACAGCCAGGAAGCGGAGCAGGTTGTCCTGAGATGTTGTGCAGTGTCTTGTTCCTTGGAGGTTTTCAAGACCTGACCGGACAAAATCCCGGGCAACCAGGTTTAACTTCAGAGCTGTCCCTCTCCAGAATTGCCTGTTGAGTGCTCAATTTAGAGTGGTCTTATGCCTGAGTGGACAATGCAGATAAGCAGCAAATAAGAGGACGGTATATAATATTACCGATAAAATGATTCCAGGGTTGTGACGCTAGGTTGTGTTGTGTAGGTGTCCCAGGGGGCCGAAATCTATTTCAGGGTTCCTAGCCCAATGTGCAATGCACATGTCTAACTCATTCCCCTTCATCTCTGGGAGAAGTTACTTTTCTCACACTTGCCTCTAAACAGGTCTGGGGAGCAAGCTGATGTGGCTTATGATGCGACCTCATTCTGTGTAACCTCTGAGGCCTCTGAAGGCCTCCCCATTTTCAGCTTGATCCCTTCCCTCTCTGTGCTTTCCTTGTTACAGCCTCTCATCCACACCAGGCACTATTGGCATCACCACAGTCTGATAGCAAGTATTGTCTCTCTCTCTGTCTCTCTTTCTCCTCAGTTTTCCCTAGCCCCTCGCTTAATGATTTTGTTGCTTTCTATTATGTCTTCTATGAGCACAAATACTGTCTGTAGGGCATGATGAAGTTTTGTCAGATGTGACTACTCTAGGAGCTCTTGGCTGAATGTAGATCTGCCTTTGGGAAAAGATTAAAATCCATATTAAATGGCCAGCTTTGAGCACAACCCCTTCTTGCAGCACCTATCCTGTTGATGCTTTGGAACTGGGCTAAACCACTTGTTTTGGAGGTCCAAGTAATGGTTAACTGGGCTCAAGCTACAGCATATAAAACCCTTCTGTGTCCACGTAGGATGTAGGAAAAGACTGCATCAAAGACTGTTTTCCAGGCCTGAAAGTACATTCTATCATGTTTCATGACTGTAGTTCTTTATGCAAAAATGCTCCAGACATCAGAATCATAGAGTAATTTTTATTGCAGCCTCTGGAGTTCTTTGGATCCAGATCTCTGGCCCCAAAAGGTCATTCAGGGCCTTGTCCTGTCAAGTTTTGAACACCTCTGAGAATTTCTTAAGATTAAGTCTCAAAAACATAGGAACAGTTAAAATAACCACCAGTTTAATCTGGTATCCTGTCTCTGACAGTCACAAGTGGATAGTATTTAGGGGGTGATTAGGGAGTAAGTCTACAATAGCTCTTCCTGTTGCACATCTCAAATTGGTGAGTTTTGAGTTTACTTAATGCGTATCTGGGACGTGTGGGATGTGTTTTTTGGATCACAGGAATCAACTGTTTATGGTAGGCATGACAAAGAGGATGCATAGGCAGATTCTGGATTCAGTCCAGGTTCTCTTGCATTTCTTCCCCAGATGAATTTTCCTATGCATAAAGACAGAAAATTACAGATAACACTTTACCAAAGATTACATCAAATAAACAAGAGGTCCATGGCCTTAATATGTACTATTGCCCTTTTTCATTAGACCAGCTCCTGTTAATGTCAAGACAGAAGCTTGCCCTTCGTGCCCATCTGGGTGTGCTGGTAATTGGATACTGCGTGCCCGTGTGAGGCAAGGTCTCTTGGCTGGCAGTACTTGTGAAGAGGACACTGTGGTGCGCCGACCTTGCTGGATGCTTCTTGCTGAACCTCTAGGGAAGCACAGGGGAACTACTGCTCTGCAGAGCCCCGAGCCTACCCAGGCTCCTGCCCCACACCAAGACTGCTAAGTGCTTTTCTGGCATGCATAGAAATAAAAATAACTGTAACAGCACCAGTCATGCTAACTCATGAATGAATTGGCTTTTCTCTTTATTTCTAACTTGGTTTGGACTTGCACCAACTTTGAATTCTTTATGGATAGAAGATACTTCTGATTAAAAGATACATCTTGATTTAAAGGACAGCTAGTGTGTTGTACACATAATACATGGCTACCAGGAGCGCTACTGATTGCTGATAATTTAATTCCTATAACAGACTAGAGAAAGCTTATTACCTGGCAGCCAGTATTCAATCACTATTTTCTGAAATAAATAGCCTATCAGGCAGCTAACGATAAAAAAGCAAACGTGATGTCCTTAATTTTGTGTATTTTTAAATGTAATATACTGTGCTAACACAGACATCCTAAAAGCTGTCTCCCTGTTAATCCTTCTCAATGGCTTTTTCCTGTATTTGTGGCATGGTTTATTTAAGTAAATGGTATTGTTACGTTAATTTTAAAATCTGATGTATAGGCTAAATAAGATAGTATAATAGAACATGAAATGCACTAAAATACTGTCTTCTGTGTTATACTCATGAGGTTCATGGTTGGGTTTTAGTGTGCTGTAGAAGAAGTATTTTTAAATAAATAAGTACAACTGATTGTGTATTTCCTTTCATTATCAGTGTTCTTGGAACCATAGAAACAACCAGAGGAGCAAAAACTATAGAAACACTCAGGCATCTGGGCCGCAGGGAACTAAACACTGTAAAATAAAATAATTCTCCTTACCTCCTCAACAACCCAAAGCCTCATTTGCTTCCACAGAAAACTTGGTGGTGTAGTATGACAAAATGTAATAAATGGGTAAGCAGTGAGGTGGATAATGGAAGTAAGAGGGGAGAATTTAATTTATTTAAATTAATTGATAAACCAAATGATAGCAAATTTAGGGAAAAGACATCAGTCCATTCAGTTGCCTATCTTTTACTGATGTAGAATCAAGTGTGATGTGACATTGGTTACAGATCAAATATAGAGCCAGCTGTGAATTTTTGATGTGATTTTTTGAAGAAATATATTTTTTAATAATCAAAACAATTTTCAAAAAAAAGTTTGAAATTGTTCAGTGTGCTGTAAGTAAAAATTGGCATATTAAGATGTTTAGTTGGGGAATCACAACAGCCTGAATCAAAGCATTTTATTTGCCTAAGAGATACAAGACATTGTATTCCAGACTAGTTCAACATGAACCTTTGTCTGCCTAAGGTACCCCATGAAACCAGAGGAGCTGCTCTTTGGTGTAGCTCACACTCCTGTACTCTTCTATTTGAAGATGAGGTTTCCACAATATATTAATGTTCTTTATCATTGAATAAGCAATATGTTCAGTTGAAACATAGGATGAGTTGGTCTATAGATCAGGCCAGGACTTCTTATTAAGGATTTAGAGGAAACAAACTTTCCAATGAAAACCAGAATGACTTTCAATTTTGAATGTCCTAAATTCAATTCTAGGTGTTCTGACTTTGATAATGTATGGTATACATTTCTCCCACTGCAATATATACAGTATGGAAATAGGCAAATTTTTCTCTATTATTCTTGAAATTACTAAATTTGAAAACTAGGACTGAAATCAACTTCTAACATCTATATCCTGTTTAAAAAAGGCAATGAGAGAAAAGAGAGGACAAAAATACTGAAAATTGTCTCAAAGATGGGAGTATAGCATTGAACAAAACTCACACGCAGAGATAATATGGGCAAGACAGTGGGGTGTTTCCTTATTGATACCCTGGAGTTGTGGAGATTAAGGAATCTGTCCTCTTTTACCTCCACTTTCCTTTGCAAAACCTGTTTTGGCTATATCCTGAATGTACTAATAAACACTAAAGTCAATCTGAGAATAAATCAGGTCATAGATTCTGCTTCCTCTTGAGTGTCCATCTGAAATCATTAGTTGCAGAAAAGCATATACATAAATATATATATAACACTTTTGGAAGAAATGGCACAGCTGCTGCCAGCTATGCCCTCTGGCACTCCGAGAGGCAGAAGCTCCTCTTGGGTTTTGCAGTATGCTCTGAAGTGGAGCTGTGTTTTAATTGCTCCATCCATCCCTATTAAGGGACAGGCAGAAAAAGAAAAAAAATCCAGTGAGAAAACAGATATTGTGTATACATTACACTAAATACCTGTGGTTAAAAGAATATTAGGGTTGCTAAATGAAGCACTGAAAAACCAGGAAATATTGTATTTATGACTCCTGGTGTAACCTTAATTTAGCTTCTGCAGCCAACAGCATTATGCTACAGTTCCAGAGACTCCTGCTTCACCTAATGAACGACTGACTGGTCTTTCATGACTGTTCTACTCTTCACGGGTGGTATGGAGTCCCAAGTCTTATTTATCATATAAAATACAAACCCTCTTCTAAGTACAGGGTTATTAATTTCCTCACAATTTTTCATTTAGCTCCTCTACTATATTCTGTTAATGGTACTCATGGTACTCATCATTATAATATTAAATGTCTTCAAGAACATTCAATAATGCATTTCTGAAAAATCCTGGAATGTAGTGGATGATGGCTATTATATTGTTATATGTGTTCTTATGCTCACAATATTGTTTATGGGCAAAGAGAAAGCACACTTTATATATAAAGCCAAGAACTTATTGTTGTCCTAACTAAAATCTTTACTGTACAATCCAAGAATCATTTGACCAAATTTAATTACTTCAGAAAATAATATTTTCATACAGAAAGTCTCATTAATAGTAATACATACAACATACACTTAGTTTCTACCCCGTTTTCTGTTTTTATGCTCAACCTTTCCCTGCTCTTCTGGGTCCTAAGGTCGGTGGTTTCATTCTGCTGTTGAGGGTGTTGGGGTTGCAATGAAGACTTGTCAGCATCTAGAGTCTTTCACTGGGAGAAATATGATGTTCATCTTGATGGTTTCTTCTTCCTCACTGTAGAATCTACTTGAGGGTGGGGGTTTTTTATATGCTTGCTAACATGTATATACATATTTGCTTTTTCCTCATGGGTCTGCAGCTTTAAGTTATGTACAAATTTACAATATATGGTGCCCTTTTGGTATGCTAGATACTATGCCTGTATTTGCTGTTACACCCAAACCCCGTTTTGTCCAGCCCCAGGTCTGCATTTCTTTAACTGACTGTTGGTGAGTTGCTTATAGCTGTGGGTCTTGAGTGCCAAGCCTGTGCCGCATTTTTTGTCACCCCATAGAGAGATTCCTCTACACCACATCCTCTCTCTCCACTCCCCCGCTATTGTGCCAGGCCCGTATTTCTCTACACTACATCATTACGAGTTAGAGTTGTAAAATCATGGAGGTGCTATACAAAGATAAATGAAAGTAAAACAAATTGGCCAGAGATACCTGGTAAATTGGAAGAATTGGCATTCAAGGTAAACCAAGAAAAACAAAGTTGCCAGCAGGTCAAGAAAAGTCCAGGCAGAGCAAACTTGGCAAGTTTCGGTGCTGAGGCCTTGCAAACCCACTGCAAAGCTTATAGCCTGCTATGAGCAATGGCAACACCAAATTACATGCTTGCAATTACAGCGTGCATCCCGGGAAACAGCTTAATTAGAAAGAAAATGATACATTTCTTTACAGAACACTTACCTGAACTCATCAAAGGTTGTTTTTTTAAAACCTTAGGGTTCAAGGAGTGTTAATTGACTGAAAGTGCTTTTAGTTCCTAATTAGATCATTACAATAGCACTGTAAACAAAGGGAGTGATGAACAGATACATGCTGAGTTAGGATGTTATGTCTAGTAGGAATGGACACATTCGAGAATTTTGGAGTTAGGTTGCAGTTCAGCTCAAAGCCCAGAAATTCAGAGTGAGTTCCACTGGTACTGGATGCTTTGAGCTGCTCTGGGGATGCAAAGCAGCCATAAACTTGAGTTAAATGGCCAGTAAAGTGGGTTTTACTGCTGCTTTGTGTCACTAGATTGCTCCAAAGCAGCTGGAATATCCCATGAATCTGGCCCCAGATGTTTATGTGGAGCTTATTCAAACTATTCTAACCTCATTGACTATGAAATCTGCTGGAAACCTCATGAGAATAAGCTCTCTCTCCTTCTTCTGCTCTCAACCAGTGACACCAAAAGAACAGTCAGCCTTCCAGTTTTATCACACTTTTGATCTGGTAAAGACTGAAAATGGAAAATAAACCTACAAAAATTTACCTGAGTGTTTCAGAATTCCTTCTCACACATAATTTAATCCCTTCTAAAAAGATCCACTGTGTTTTGGTGGTGGTGAAGTTGACTTATTTGTACCTAAATTGATTACTCCTTTACTGTTCTTGAGATATATATTGCAGGACTCATCTTCCAGCATGCGGTCTTACACCCAATCATTCTGATTTTCAGTTGAGTTGCAAATAACTTCTGTGTTATAAATTTATTTATCTATTCAGTTTTATTTCATTCTAGTTCCTATGTTATCTACTGCTATGTTCCAGCAGGTGGTCTCGTGTGGGATTCATCTCACAGGAGATCCGGCATCTGCAGCTGAGTTAGTAAGCTTTCATTCTCTTTATAGGTGACAGTGCAAAAGATACTACAGCATCTCACTCATCTGGACACCTAATCTGTGAGTTTCAACCAATGTTAGAATTATTTTATAACAATTTTGACTGGAAATGTCACATAAAAGTGCTTTTGCTGAAAGTTTACAGTACCTTCATTCATACTACATACAGACTCATAATAAGTTGGCCCACTCAAGTCAAGGAACATGCCTGTGGAGTAAGGTACTTCTTGGCATGAGTAAGACTCTCAGTCTGTCCCATTCTGGTGCCAGCTCCAATCTGGGTCTGTACTGCTCTTATAATGAAATTCAAGTAATAAGGAAGACCTAGCTGATCCGTATTCTGCATAAGGTCACAGATTTCTGTGATGTCCAGGATAGTCTTATTGTGACACCTATGTCATCTTTGGGACATTTCTCCCTACTAGAGGCAAGTCCAATTTTTCATAAGATATAAATAATGTGAAATTATATAAAAATATTTCTGGCTTGAGTCACTTGAAGCACAGCCAAGCAAAACACTGGGGACTGCATTGGAAGGAACGTCTTTTATTTTTGGCAGCACAGATGAGCTAGCTGACCTAATAGAAAATAACTATCTCTAATATCTTTGATTAAAATTCCTTAACTTCTGGCATACATTTATAAAAATATTGAACTTTAACTTTACACTTTACAACATCCTTGAAGAAAAGTCCTGCAAACACAACTTTTCTCTAAATTAGAGATGCACTAACGGATAGGGAAAAGACTGTCTTTTGTGGCCAAGATGAAGGCTAAAATAAATATTGATTAGAGAGAAGGTTTTATACGCCAATACCCAAAAGGAGTTAAACAGGAATTTTCTTCAATGGGGATATTCAATCTAATCCTCTTTTTATGCTGTGATTAGTTGTTACATTTTATTTAATGTTTTACAATAATAAGGTTTTTGTATAGGTCGCATAGCATTGCTTTTAAATATCTACATGCAAAGTATGACCTTAAAAAGGAGGCAGGAGGGAGAGAATAGTTGAATTGTTAACAGATGAATAATTGGTTTTGAGAAATGTCAACAGAGCCTGCTTGTCTACGCTACAGCCGTTCCAGGAGAGGTAAACAGAGGTAGTCTTTTGCTGCAATTCCATGTGCAACATTCAGAGGGATTCTTCTAATGACTCACATGCCTGAGATTACTTGGTCTACAGTGGGCTGGGGCCAAATCTTGAAACCAGTAGCACACTGCATGGTGACCAGGTTATTAGTCAAGAAATACACTTATTTAAAATAAAGGTAGCCCCAAATTAGGTGACAGTTTGTTTCTCAGTCTGTATGTTGGACCAGTAGCTAAGCCCACCAAATAAAGAGAAAACCAGCAGCATGTTCATGTACAGTTTTATGAATACTTAGCACCCATCTGACAATAGAAGGTTTAAGAGCATTCATTATTTGAAAAATTGAATTTGTAGGACCTTGTTATGTGGAGGTACTGGAGACTTCACCATGTAAGTAGACAGGGTGGACAGAGGGCGGCAGAGGAAATGGAGTGGTCTGCACATGTTCACACAGAAGAAGGAGTGTTGGGACCCATAGTGTCTTTCATGCAGTCATTGCCTGATCCTGCATTCCACTCTGCTCTGTCTCTCAGGCTGAACAGCTCAGCTTTTCTGCTCTGCAAAGTCCTTCTATGCAATAAATGTTTTACATACATATCCCTGAAACAATAACCCAGTAGGTTATCACTCGATTAGTATTGCATCGATTACTGTTTTATTGAGAAGCTGGACATAATTATTAGGACTTCTGGCCTATATTATTACTTGAAGATTAACTTGTGACCGAAAATGAATCAGTCATGCTGCAAACTGCAGAGATCATCTTATCTAGCTGAAATACCTGTCATATGCTTTTTAGATGAGAGGTTTTATTTTAAAATAGACATGAGAAGAAATTGTTTAACACATGGCTTCAAAGGCTTCCAGTGCTCCCTGATAGTTTCCCCAAAGTGTCGCTAATATCTGAGTTCAGAGAAAAGAGTCTAGGGTTACAGACTCAGTTGCTGGATTGTGTCTGTGTTTACCAAATATCCTCACAGTCACTAGCCTGCAGTGCTCCATGCTTATGTTTTCTCACTTTCCTGTCATCACTGCCTGTTCAACTGCCCACCAGCAACCTCAGACTCCTGCACTGTCCCACTTATTCCTCTCCTACGTCTGCACTAGGCAAAGCAGAAGTACTTTAAAAATCTCTTTTGACTATCAAATTAGGCTTTGAATCTCATGAGAACTCCAGTTCCAAGATTACACATGTTTAATGTAAGGCCCCACTTGTAGGATTACACTGTCTAGAAAGCAGAAGTCAAACAGCACTGTGTGAGAGATTTCCCTCACCCAGAACATGTGGGCCATATGTCAGGACCATGACCCACATATGTACCTTTATTTATATACCTTCACCCTATACAAGTGGGCAGATATGACTAATCACAACCGTGTCTGTATACACAACAGCTGTCTGTATAGCCACAGGAGCATCCCATTATTTTTACATAGTACTCGATATAGGATCTTTCAATCTCTTCTGTACCTCTGTTAGGAATTACAACTTGGTATGTACAAGCAAAAAATTGACAGCTTTCATTGTGGTCACTGAGATTTTATGAGCTGTGCAATAATTGCAAGCTACATATGTACTGAAGTTCTTGGAAATTATTTGGTTACCCACAAAAGTGTAGACTTTATCCTATTTCCTTTTACCTTTTCACCAAAATGTTTCTGTCTGAAGGCACTGTAGGATGGGTATTTTAACTGATATGAAGTGTGAGCTTTGCTTTTTTATTTCTACTTGATCGCAGCCTTACTATGGTAGGTACTTTATATTGGGTTACATTAGGTGATGCAGTATAATAGTTCAGTTAGAGAAAACAGAGTTCGAAAAATAATCCTATCCGTCTAGTCCTAGACATAAGATGCTATCTATTTCTGACACATCTTTTGGATCTGCTTGCCATTATCTTCAATTAGTTCATTGATGCTTCTTGCTGATTCATGCCCCAAGATCCTCTATTACTTTTGCATAACTACACTAGACACATAATGTTTTTCCCAGGATGTCGGCTTTTTGCTTTTGAAAGACATCTCTTTGCTTGATGTTGGCAGTGTGAACTGTTTGATGGGGTAGCATTTATAAACATTATCCTTTAGAACTTGCACATCTGGCTGAAACCAATAGTTCACTCCTCTAGTTCTTACAGAAATGTTTCCAAAGCTAAAACACTTTCATGGAGTTTCCGGTTTTCTGTTTCCTAGAAAAAATGACTGAAAATCCTGGTTACGACTGAAACAGCTCTTATTCTATTTCTCCTTTTCCATCAACATTTATTATTTATCATTGTCTTCACAAAATTAGGCCAACATATTGTCATATTTGGACATGACTTTAAAGTAGCAGTGAATGTTAAAAAGAGAGGCATTATAAAACAAACCACATCTGAAAGTATGTCCTTATGGTTTCTGGATTCAAAAAAAAGTGAAAGGAAAAATAGCTTTGGAAATAGGTTGAAGAGTCTGGATTATTAGGTACTTCTAGGTAAACCAGGCATTTTTATATTTAGCTTGTGCTCCTTCTCCAAGTAATCAAGCCACATCTTGTGTTTAATTTGGACATGATCTGTATTTTTAAAAGGAAACTAATGCAATTGCATATAGATAGAGAGACATATCCAGAAGACATATTCAGGTATATGTGTAACTTTACACATGTTGGTAAGTAGACTGATTGTGATGTGGGCAAAGTTACACAAGTGTCTACCAATATGTCTTACTCTATTGGGAGTCTGTCTGTGAGTCATCCTGACTCCACACTATTGTCAAACCCAGGTGCCCACCAGCTCTTTCCCACACGTCTCTGTCAGTCCATTTTTGATGGAAAAAGAAGTAGGGTGTTCAACCAAGAGAATGGTAGATAATGTGAGCATGGTATATTTTCTGCATAACAAGACTGAGCACTTACACTTAATCATTTGATATCAGCCAGTTCATTCCCCATGGAGTGATGCAAGAGTGGTATCACAGAGTCAGGAGAGCATAGATGTGTTTTAGCCCTGAGCTAAAGTTTTGATCAACAAACAGAACTCAACAGCTCTCGAGCTTTCCGTGGTTGTTATTATCACTGCTATTCATTCAGAGGGTTATGGAAATCTGAACTGCACTATCTTTTGGTATCCCCATACAGCACAGTTGTACTTCGGACGATTGTTTAAAGGATTCTGTTTGAGCTACAGTGAACCTCAAAAGTCATCACAGATAACGGACCGCTCTGGAAATATCATTAGGGAACTGTCCAGCAAAAATTTCTCCCTTGAAGAGTGTTTCAGTAGCACGTCCCTCTCAGGGGTGTTACCCTCCAGGGAAAGGGCAGGCTGTGAACTGGCCATAGGTGTGCTGAGAGGGACTGCCTGCTGTGGGCTGTGCCTTCCCCTCTCTGACCGATCCCGAAACAAACATTTGTTCTTTAGGTCAGGTAATAAGGGTAGATGTGGTTCCTGAAGATGACTAAGGTGATAGTGGTTACAGGAGGAGAAACAAACCTCTCTTCCATTTAAATGACTAATGGAACCCACTGTCTGCCTACAAAATGCAAAACTTGGGTGTTGATGCATGCTGGACTGGAAGTAGGAAAGATGGGCAGGCCATAAGCTTGGCACTGAGCTAAAATATTCAAACTCCTTCTGTCCATGATTTCTTCTGGTCTTCCTTGGTCAGAGATTTCTCTCTTTGCTTTCAAAATCCTTTCATAACCTGGTAGTGAATATTTTTTTTTGACACGGGCCTACCTGTGTGTCTACCAAAACGTAAGAATAGTTTGAAGAGAGACTTCAGTAATTTTCAGTCTCATATGCAGAGTTCTTTGCATGCAGTAGGATGTTCTGCTACAAAACATATTTTCTTTCTTTCTTAGAGAGTTGGGATATGTATGTAGTGGAAAATGTCTTTTTATCCAAGCCTTCCTTTCATATCACTTTTACTCTTCCATTCTTTCACCATTTTACTTCTTACTCTTTTTGACCCTGTCTGTGCTCCCCTACCCAATCACCTACAATGAGTCCCTTCATTAACATCCTATTAGACACCTTGCATGGATACCTAGAGATGAGCAACAGAGGTAGCTGAAAGACTGCACAGGCAGTTCCAAGACAGAAGTGATATATGACAAAGTGACTCCACTCTGCTTACGTAATTGTCTGGATCTTGATTTAAGTTTCCCCTGCTGCCAGAAATGAATTATGTCACAGAATCTGTGTTCTTCCCGTTTGAACTCTGGAATGCCATTAGTGATGATTTGTGCCACATATCATTAAAATTATGCATGAAAAATACAAATGATCTGCAAAGCAATTACAAGCTTACAGTCTCAGACCATTTTTAGCCACCCCAGGCTCTCTCTGTTTTGAATGAGAGTTCCATATACATAAAAAAAAGCTGTCCTGGGTCCTTCAAGCTGCTTTCAGGATTTTTGTTGTTGTTGTTGTTCAAAAATAGGCAAGTAATTTAGGAGCTTGGGTCTTATTTAAAAGACAAACAAATTTGGTACCCAAGCATCTTAGCAAGTCTGGGCCCGAGAGCACCTGAAGTTGAGTGTACTTCAATTATGTGACCCTTACTGGAAGTGGGAATAGCCGGCACTTCAGAGCACTGCGAACCTGAACTGCTTATTGGTATGTTTTGTTTCTGTGATGTATTTAATTCCATAGAAATGTGAATGCTAGCCCAGATTTGAACCAGGTAGGGTGTCGGCAGATATTATACAAATTTCCCTACACAAGATCTGCTAATGTATCTCAGTTTGAATTTGTAGATCTGCCAAGTTTCACTCATTTGGAGAGAGGCTTCCTCATTTGGGATTAATTTTAAGACTCTTTTAAAAAGTGTCTCCACTTGTGATGAAACATTTTGCTGTGTGTGAATGAGATGTATAAAATATCATTCGAAAGGCCAAATTCATCTCTGGTGTAAATTCTGGGGAATTCCCACGATGCTTTGAAATCTTCCTCATTCAGATGATCACAGCTCAAGGAGCCCGAACACTCCTTCAATTTGATCCTTCTGCATTTTGCACTGAGTGTCAGTCATATATTGGTTTTCAGATATGTTCATATGGAGTGAGAGATGAGGAAGTCATAGATCATTTCCATTTTAGCATAAACCAGGATGAAAACTCTACTGATGAAGTGAATGTGATATATAGCTTAAGTATTCGTATGTAAGAATAATATACATTTTATAACATATATAAATACATATAGAATAGTAAAACTTCCCTATTTTCTTTCTTCCTTTCTCCAAAATAAACATATTAAGAAAGTAACTAACTAGTGAAAGAAGCTGCTGCTGGTGTAAAGCTGTTATATATATTATAATATATATTATAACTAAGACATCCACCTGCCTTTTTGAATGCAATAAACGACCAGCAACAGAACCAAACAGAAAACAAAAATCCAAAACCAAGCCCCAAACAGTTCGTGTTAGCTGATAATATCATTCGGGGCTAAAGATTCCTTTTGTCTTCCGTGTGATACTAAAAAACTCTCAGGCTGATAAAATCAGCAAGGACAGGGCAATTGTCATTGCTCATTTTATGACCTCGGGCATTGCTCCAGTGCCTCAGACTGCCTTGGCACCATTAGTCCCTAGACTGCTTCTGCTGATCTTAAAGAGGCTTTTGTTGGTAATCAGTACAGACTCTGGAATCCCAGGACACCACTGCTGGTTATGCTGAGCTAAAATCATAAGGAGTGCAAGCAATAACAAGCACCAAGGCCCATGCTGACCCTTAGCAGCTGTTTATATGCAATCATAACTGAGCAAATGACTTTCCAAATGAAAGGGCATGTTTTTGGAACTGATAATAAATCAATCTTTAAAGAACGAGAAATACTTATTAGTTTTATTCTCTGCTAGGTTGTAAAAAAACCAAATAAGAACCCCTGCCTTAGAGCCAGACGTCTTTCACATATATAAGGAGATTTAAAGGGGCTGCACATCAAAAGGGAGCATTTTTAATAGCGCTCACATGACAGAAGAACACTACTGCATTTCTGAAAGTGATACACTCCAGCTTAATGAAAGGTAACTTTCAGAAAACCAGCTAAATTCCTACCAAATCTCTGGCAATTAGTAAAAATAAAACGTATAAATTCTTAACAGGGAGAAGGAATAATAAACAATGTAATTCCGATAGTGTGAATTTCAGTGTTGTGGATAACGTGGTAAGGCTGTTCTTACTTCAAAAAGCGCGAAGGTAATTAATAACAGAAGAGATTTTTACAGATGCAGGCGAGAGAAGGCAGCAGCGCCCTGTGCGAAGGGGGAAAGGACGCACTGTTCCAGTACCGCCAACCCCATGCAGTCCTGCTCCTGCTCCTCCAGGAGACTTGGTGGGAAGTTGGTGCCCGTGGCCAGCCCCGGCAGCACGGCCGCTGGCGGGCTCCACTACCTCCTTCCCCAGCCGATGTGCCAAGGGTGATGCTGATGGATGAGAACGTGGGGGGGCAGTCACCTGTGCCACCCTGATGATGGTCACCTACTCCTGCCAAGACCATATATTTCGCTGTACAAATGTGCACAAGGAGCTGCTTTTCTTCTCTCTGTCTCCCTCTGTACCGGCTTTGTAAATCAATGGAGTTGATGAGGAACAGGCAGGACGCAGGATTCATCTGGCTGAATTAGGGGTTTACGTCTGAGCTGGCCAGCTCTTCTGAGAACAGTTTGTCTCACCCTCAAGAAGACGACCTGTAAAACAGTTCAAATTAGGTACACCAAGGAAGTACAGTCCTTTCGCTGACCTCAGAGGGAGCTGATGATGACTGTTCCAGGCATAGAGGTCTGTATGGCAGACATCTCAGACTTAGGTGAAACAAACCTCCTGTAAGAGCCATCCTCATGTTTTCCTTTTGTTGGTTATGAATCCTGGGTCAAGAAAAGGTTGGGAATATTAGACCAAGATGAGCAATATCATGTTTGTAGCTGTGGTGTTGTTTTGAACTTTTGCAGAGGACTACCACACCCCTCTGATGTTTTCTTCGTAACATACCGACTGCTGTGAGATTGGCACAACAATGTAATATTAATAGAAGAAATCTGTTTTGAATTCCCTTAAAGTCAACGTTCTTGTAAATCTAATAAGTACTTAGATATTGACGTGCTAGTCACCATCTGCAGAATTTAAAAATCTGAAATTCATTTAAGTCTTATAATTAATAAACAAAATTCCTCAGACTTAAAAATGTCAAGGACATCATTAGTTACACTACATTTTTATGGTGCTGTCCCTCAAAGGATATTAACGTGCTTCGGAAGTGGCCCGATCCCTTACTAAATGCTGTAAGAGGAATGTTTTTTATCACAATTCCACAGAGAAGTTGAAGAAATTACTGATATAGGCTAAACCTTGAAATTCTTGGCTGTTTGCTAAGGACCGTTCCCATGCTGATTGTAGGACATGAGAAGATGAGAGAGACACCCGGCAGCCTGTAGGCTGCCACAAACAGTAGCCTAGTTGGTGGGTCCTCTGCCAGGGATAAGCATGCATGGCCTGTGCTGCAGCTGAAGTCAGCCTGGGCATGCAAAAGCTGCTTCAGGGATGGATTAGAAGGTGTTTTCTGAGGGTCATTTAGCAGAGTGGCCGTGAAAGATGTGCTTGCCTGAAGTGGCTGATGAGAGGAAGAGGTAAGGCGGAGGCAGGGAACACCACTGGAGACTCTGGTGGAGTCAGCCAGGCGGGTCGACACATTTGCTCTCTTCCTGGCACAATTTGCCATGGGCACTGTCAGATGCCCAGTAACGATTAGGATATGCTAATTGGCAAATGAATTATGCTAATGATCAGATGAAGCAGATGCTAATAAGATTGGCAGAGGTACGGTTACCCTGACAGCCGAGTAGCAAAATAATGTTATGAACAAAAATCAATGAGAAGGTGAGGGTATAGGGAGGTGCCCAGCTGACCTCTCTGAAGGCCTTTGTTCCCAAAAGCAAGATTGTAATTTAGAGGGACGCGTGTGGGTGGTGCTTGTGCTGCTCTCTGTGGTAACCTGAATCCCTCTCATCTGGAGCCTGCCTGCAGAATAAAAGTATTTTCTATGACAAGGATGAGCTGCCCTCATCTGCCCGTTGTGACTCTCTAGGAAAAGTCAGACATGTGGTGGCCATAGGAATATTTGGTATTATAATTAAACTATTCAGGAAACACAAGGGGCCATGTGGCTTGTACCAGCCATTGGTGCTATTATACATGTGCCATGAAAGGATGGGGCTCTCCCAGCATAAAAAAACCTGATGGTCACAAACAGATATTCTCTGTGGACTTTCCAAATATTTATGGACAATTAGACTGGAGGCTCTTGCTGGTGGCCAAAGACAGATTTGAGAGATACAAATAGGTAAGGCAAATGAGGGGTACTGTGGTACTGTCATTTAACTTTGATATTATCTTTTGATATGTTCCTCCTTAAAAAATCCCAACCGACCAAAAGAGACTGTAAGCCCTGACAGCTTACCTTTGGGTGTATTAAAAAAACCCAAACCACAGCATTTTTTTACTTTGGATGTTTCTCTATGTTTTGTAGGTTTACTGTAGGACCTGTGGAGTGAGACCATTTCTTAGGATCATTGAGAATTCAGGAGGCTCCCGTTGGGGTTCATGTTCTAAATCTCTCGTACCCCTTATGATGGCATCTGCATATTATGCTCTACTGAATTTCTGTTCACACCTTCTGATTTCACCTCCAGAAATTTCTAAGGTCTTAATAAAGAATGTAGTGCTTGGTTAGGTCATTCAAGAAGAACAGAAGGATTTTTCAAAAGTGTACACATGCACTCCTTCCTAATCCCAGAACCAAACAGAACCTCTGCGAACTTCCCTGTTTGACTGGAGAGGCCCCCAGAGACCAGAATTGTGCCTTTCTATGTGTTCAGACCTGTCTTACTCTTGTCAGGCTTATCAGTTACTATGAAACTTCTGTTTCACCCCAGCCAGTTGCTAGAAACTGGCATTTCCCCCCCTCAGTTCCCTTGAGCTGTTTGTTAGCTATCTTACAGCTCTCTTGGAGAGCGCTTTTCACACAAGGCAGTGGGAGCTAAGCTTTCTTTTCAAAACCAGCTGGAAAAGGAAATGGCAGGGATCTGATTTTGAAATAGTGTCTACCTGAGAACCAACAAAATTTGACCAATCTTTTCTTCTGCCTACAGGAGCACCTGCTTCTCAGAAAAACACTCTAATCACCAAATTATGCAGTTTGGGAAAGCAACCTCCTTTCCATCTCTTGAACAACATTTTCATTTTGAAAGTGAGAGGGAATACGTCTGCACTGAAGTATTAAAGAGCTTCTGTGCATTGAAAGACACTCCAGCATGTTTCAACACCCCTGTGTGGACTTTACAGAAGGCACCCTATTGGACCTGTAGATACACTCATGCATTCTGCATCCCTCCCCTTTAGTCAGGGCCTAAAAAATAAACACTGGGATGCCAAAAAGGCCATTACTGATTTTGGCCTCAAGTATTTTAATAGTGCAAGATCTGTTGCAAGTGGGTATGGCTTTGGCCCTGAAATTTCCTTAGCTGTATTTAAATCCCACCTTCTGGGATTCAGTAGCATTTCTCTCTCTTGCATGCTTCCCTCTGGGCTTTATGTCACGTTTTAAACTATTCCTGGTGAAGACCATGAATTGATAAATGTTTGTGAAGTGCTTAGTGTGTTGAGGTTCTGCTGGAACTGCTGCTATCTAAATAAGATTATCCAAGGATAGGCACTATCAGATACTGAATCTTGAAAGAGGAGCTGATGTCTTGCAACCTCTCTTGCAAGAGTTAGAGGCTCTTGAAAAATATGGTCCAGGGAACAGTGACAACTTCAGTAAGGTAAGAAGGATTTTGAAAGGTGGAGTAGAGGCGGGATTGCAGAATATGCAACTTCCTACTTACAATTTTCAAGGTGATTCTCATTCACCTACTAATGTTTCTCCTTCTGTTTTCCCTTTATTTTACTTGTAGAAATTGAGCAGTTGGGAAACTGCTCTCTCGTGCTTCCAGTGGATGACACAAAGTGAGACTCTAGGTGACGTAAATATAAAAATTCAGTTAATAAAAATATTAGCAATTAAAATTTGCGCCCCTGTCACTAGGACCTTGCTCTTGAATAGTATGTTTCTTTTTGGGGAGTTGTGTAGCAGTGATCAGTGTAAGCAGTAATGGCTGTGACCTGTGAGTTGCAATAACACACCTGGTTGGCACACGTTGGGTATGGGCTCACCCTCTCTGTGTGACAGGGCTGAACGACATGGTGAGGTGGCTTTGGAGGGGAGGAGAGGGGGCTGAGCACTCCATCCCAGGACCAAGGCTAGGCTGCCCACACAGGGAAGATGCCACTATGTTTTGTGACAAAACCGACACCAGAAACAGTGCTGGAAGCTGCATCTTTCTTCAGATATTGAGCCTCCTTGCTACCTTTGGCAGTAGTGCTCACAGGCACGGACACTGAGGTGGATCAAGGGAGGCTAAACAACTTTCAGGAAGTCCATGGTAAAGTGAAAAAGAACATGGTCTTTACAGGCTACTTTACATTATGTTGGGTCTCTTTATTCCCATTCCTGTTATATATAGGTATTGATCACTGTTCTCTACTGCATTCAGCTATGATCATTTTCTTGTAAAGAAATGAGCTATGTGAATGAGCTTGAAGACAAATTTTAAAATATTAAAAGCTGTCCTTCTGCTCAAACCTAACTCTTATGTTAGTTGTTTACATACATAATTTAATAACTTGCATATATTTTTTTAAATATTAGTCTGACGGTTGTAAATGAAACTGGATTCAGGAAAAATATTCCAGTACATGGAATCTGAAAATACACATTTGCACTGGTAAGGTAGTACTGTATATTTTGGAGGGCTTATATTACTCCTCATTGTGGTTAGTGGTTAGTATGACTATCATGTTTTTGCAGTATTACGTATCCGAGAAAATGTAATTTTTTCTATTCCTTTTAAAATCAAATTACAATGTGACATTCAATAAAATATCTTTTGTGCAGCTAATAAAAATGAGATCCCATCTCACTGCTTTGACAAATAAACCACACAAGTCAAAATACTGCCTCTGATACAGTTTATAGCTTAAGCTTTCATGTCAGCCTTTCCTATAAAAAAGCCCCATTATTTATTAATAGCCTTCTATGTCTTAAAAGTTTCTTTTTCTTGTGTGGAGAAAAAATCATTTGCCTTTTAATGGGGTGTCAGATTTGTTTTCCAAACCTTCTAAAAGGTTATCGTTGTTACATATGGACAAGTGCTTTTTTCAGAATCAATGTAAACTCTGTTACCAGGGTAATTTACTGCAGTCCCCTGGTAGCTGTACGGAAAACTTAATTTCACCATTTTGCAAAGTGGAGGGGTGGGACTCTTTCCTTGTGGTTAACTATTTTCACATGGAGTGAAAAGAAAATGCATGCTTCTAGCACATACTAAATAACTGATGGGCTCTTACCCTCTGTTTGAGTTCAGGGCACACTGGCAGTCTGGTAGGGTTCATGGCATGGAAGGATGACTGAGCCAATTAGATATACCATAAAACCTTTTGGCAATTAACTCCCAACTAACCAAAAGATTCAGGGTAATGCTAACAGTGGATAATAAAAGCTTGTTAAATTTCCATCCGTTACCCACACACATGCACACACACAAATATCTGAGCCACATTTTTGATGACAGAGAAATCTGTACGGAGGGGAGAATATTCTATGAAAGATCCAGAGGTGTCAGGTTTGAGTCTGTCTTGCAGTTTGAGTTAAGAAATGACATGAGACACCAGCAAATATCAAATTCAGACTTGTGCATTTAATTAGAGCTTGCACTAGCAGCTATGGTACTTTATTTCGAAAAAGGCAATAATAGCAGTGTTTTTCCTTTAACAAACGCTACTTAAAAAAACTCCAAACCCAGAAACCACTAGGAACTACTCACCTGAACAACATTTTCAGATTAAATTAATTACATTTTAGTAGTACTTTCTACTAACTTGTTTAATTACCTGATGTATTTGGGGGTGCTGCCTACATATGCAGAGTGAAGAGTGTGTTTCACAACAGGCATCAGCTCTTTAAATACAGCAATTCATGATCTTTCTGTCCACACTGGTGTCTGTTCAACGGGCTGAAGGCAGTTCACCACATCTGTGCTGTGCTTAAGAAGAAGTAAGCTGGTGATCTCTGCTACCGAACTGGACTGAGGCACAGATGGCTCTAGACTTCCTAAATTTTGAAGCTCGCACTTGTTCTGCACCCGGGAGGCACATGCAGTGCAAGGCTCTTTCTGGATCTCAGCAAGAAAGACCTGACAACAAATGGCATAGTAAAACAGCTGGTTTCATAAGGTAGAATAAAAAGGGAGATAGAGATAACAAGTAAATCTTATGCCAGTTCAGATGCTGGGAACCCCGTGTTTATGCAGCATAGATGGACTCTGGATGGATTTTCCCATGGCACACTCAGCAGATCCCATCCATGGAGACACCTTCCTCCCATACTGTGGTTTTTGTGTAACAAACAAAACCATATATCTTCTCCTGAGAAGTGGGAATGTTATACCAGTCATAACCCCCATCAGTGTGCAACACAGACCATCACGGGGCACCAGAGCAGATTCCCGTAGAACAGCTACTTATGCAAACATATGGGCTCCTCAGGCCCTAGGTATGAAGCCCAATAGAGCAGATGTGGCTTGCCCAAGATCAATAGCTCCTTGAATACAATGTCTTCTGCAAGATTCCGAATACTAAGTTACTTAATCTGTTCAGTGTCTCTCCAAAAATCTCTGTAGTATAGGCTGAATTAACATTTTGTATTTTGTATTGTATTCATTGTATTGTATTTATGTTGAATTAACATTAGGCTCTTGTAATGTAGGCTTCTGACAGCTTGGGAATGTATACAGCTCAAAGCCCTAAAACAACTGACTTAAGTGAAAAGATCAGTTGTCATTTAATAAACCAAAGTTTCTAGCCAACAAAATGCAAAGTCGAATCCATGAGACAAGAACCTCAATGATATTGTTTTGAAAGACTGGGATTTTTAAACCAGTCATGGATTTGAAAGCCCAGCTCATTATTTTTGAAAGCTTGGGATTGGCCAATATTCTTCCTCTGTTGCTATGTATAAATGCGAATGAGGAACCATAAAATTGTCTGCTGAAAATTTTGGAATATCAAATTTTCAGTCTTCTTCATGTAGGAAAAAGCAAACAAGACTTTGGAAAGCCAAGCTCCCTTCTGAGAGAAGATCCTCAGACCCTCCTAGACAAAGGTTTAGTGGTCAGGTCAGCTCCCCTGAGATGAAGGAAACCCTGACATAATGCTTTTCCTTGTTTAGACCAAGAACTTGCCTCCCTCATCAAGATCACAGACCAAGAGTCTTTTACCTCCCACATCCAAACTTATTCATCAGTAAACTATTTGCTATCCTGGAAGAAATTCGATGAGAATTTCCAACCTGGAATCTGTGAAGATTTTTCTGATGAAAAATTTCATTGAAACTAGCATGACAATTCAAAGACTTCTGTCTATTACTTACATTTTAGCACAGTCTTCTAACAGGATAAGTAGGGAAAAAAAAATTCCAAAACCAAGCAACCTTAATTACTAGTATGATGGACCTTGGTAAATTTGTGGATGAGATTATGTAGCACCAGTTGCCTGTGATAACAATGGACTGAATTCAGTGACCCACTGTGTCCTGTGGCACGTATTATATGAACAGTTCTTCCACAGGAAGCTTTCAGTAAAGTGTCATTTTCGTATTAAAGAAAGGCTTTGTCAGAGTGTCCTGGACTGTTTCCAAATACGAGTTTATACTGAGAGTGGGATCCAACATCCTCGGCACTTGTCTGACTGTGCTCTCAGGAGAATTACCAGCCACTCACATGCTGAGAGCTTCTGAAAAACCTCCTGATGTCCACCTCTCAGCAGGCTCAGCCTGCATCTCTTCTTCAGAAAATCCTAAATGTAAAGTGAATGTCTGTGTTTAGTGACTTTGGAGCGTTGATTTCCAAGATCAGGAACATATTTTGGGGATGTTTTTTCCCCCACTATCTTCATACCCATGCATTTGGGAGACGCTATTGCAGATTATTTCTTAATGCCATTGACTGGAGAAGAAAAGGACGTGCCGCACGCCATTCATCCAGCTCATCTCTAGTAGTTTGGATTTTGGGCACTGTTTCTTTCCTGATGTATAAGTGTATAAGGCATACGGCAGAGCAGAGGTATTCAGTGAAATTAAAACTAATCTAGGTAGTCTAGCTGAATCAGTGTAGACATGGTAGAGAGAAACTTGAGCTATATGCATTCGCAGACAAACTTCTATTTCATCTAGCTCATGTAGAGATCACCTGGATGTGTGTACCTTGCATTGTATCCTGACGTGCTGTCAGACAAACCTGTGACAGTGCAGATAAAACCTTAGGCCATGGAGGATGAAGCTGTATTATAGTCAAGAAGCAGAATTTTGGCATATGGAGGCTTTCTGTCTCTGCTTGATCTGCATCGTTGGAGTAGCATGGTGATGATGCAGCAGCATGTCCTGCAGCTTTTGGACAAAACGCCCAGAATCAGTACAGACCATGCATACCTTGGGTCTTCCTTGCAGTAAATATCTGAAGTATATGACACCTTGATATAAAATAAAAATAGATCAAATACGTTTTCACATGCTATCATTGCACCATTCACCTACAATAAGGACATAGTCATTGTTTCGTTCTTAGAATAACTTTATAAGCTATTTGTTGTTGGAGCCTGGACTTACCACTCTTCCTCACCACAGTGTGAGCTAATGCTTGACTGTAGCTAGCCTCGAAAACAGAAAGCATCTGAACTTTCACCAGTTTCCTTTTCTCCTCATGGCTCAGGTACTACTTAAAAAACAAAGGCCACCGTCGAATGGAGATACTGAAAAGTAAGTCTTTCTCTGGACCAGAGCTAGCACACAGCACTCCTGTCCTACCCAGGACCTGTGAGGGGATGAGGTATGCTCAGTTGTCCCTGGGGCCCCTGAGTATTGGCTCAGCCTGTTCAGCCTAATGAGATAGTAGGACGTGCTCTATGCTGATGGAAATTTTCAGATAACTTAGTCTCTATATCGAAACGATTTTCCAGTGAACATTAGCAAACAGATTTTTTAAAAACTGAATAATTTGGCCAAAACAGTGTAGATTTTTCAGAGGGTGATAAAAGAGAAGTTCCCAGCTGAGAGGGCACTCCCTGACAAATATCCTATTGGTCTATCAAAGCAGAGGTCTTGTCTGTGCTATCATAAGAATTATTTTAACACACGAGCCCCAGTTTTTTTCTTTAGAGAATCTTCATCTTTAGAAACTATGCTTAAATTTCTAAATATTTCTACTACTTCTTTTGTCACACTGTGGCAGTCACACAACATGAAACATTTTTGCTCAGACTATTAGCATTTGGCAAAGTTACAGCGTCTGAATATGAGGTCTTATAATGGGAAGTATTAAATAACTATAACTCACTAAGCAGCTCTATCCACATAAGCTCAAAAATATAGCTGTAAAAGAAGGAAAGCTCTCCCCAAAAACAGCACAGGGTTTTCATGTGATCCTACTTTTTATACAGGCTTACACTGGGGCAATGAAGTCACCAGAAGGTCAAGTGACCCACCCAAGGTCATTGACTGGCAGTCCATGACTGAGCCACTATCACAGCCCATGGAAGTTCCTGTCTCCCAGCGAAGTACAAGGTAAGTGACACTAAGGTACATCTTCTCTCAGTTTCCATTATGTTTCTAATCTCTCTTCACTACAGTAATGAATGATAATGAGTTGCAATCTTTTCTCTGGGTTGTTCTTGCCGCTGCATCGGTGACACTTATTGTTACAATAATGATATAAGTGGAGAAAAAAATTGTGCTAAGTGATATTATGAATAAGTAAACCTAAATAACTTACAAAAAGAACAGCAGTTGCAATAACTTGTTAGAAAGAACAGTCTTACTCAATGTGTCCCTATCAGGCAGGTCACCCTGTCCTTCATCCAGAATTGAAAATACTGGGAATAAAATGGACATGATTCAGTAACTGCTACTTATGTGATCAAGCCTTACTAATGCAGGGATGGGCAAGGACAGGTACATAATTTGCTACACAAAATCAGAAAGTCAGTTATCCCAGCACTGAGGATCAAGCTCCTGTTATGCACTTGCACTTAGGTGCTGGTGAATATTAAGCATTTCAGATATACAGGGAACCAATTTTCAAAATTGCACAGTGGTCATAGCTCAGGTCAGATTTTTCGAAAGAGCTCAGCACTCAGCAAAACTTCTTCAAAAGGCAACAGATTTTCAACGCTTCTCTGCACTCAGTGGCTCCCACTGGGCAGACGGTGCTCTGTGGAAGCTGTTGAGTGCTGCATCCTTTATCAAAGTCTGATTCCTACATTGTGCAGTTTGCCTGAGGAGGAAGGGAGTGAGGGGGAAGCAGGAAAGAACCTTCAGCTGCTCCTGTCTCTTTTTTTTCTCCTCCATCCTTCTCTTAGCCCCTGTCTCTTCTTCCCCTGCTACAACACTTGCATCTCCAGCACAGTTCCAACTAGAAAGAAATAGCGGCTCTGAGCTGGGGCTGGAAAATACCATGGCAGAAGAGTATGGGTTAGGGACAGATTTGGGGAGAGGTGGGTAAAAACTGTGCAGTCAGCAACGTTGATCCCCCTTGGTGCTACTCTCGAAGCATGTCCCATCCATGTGTTCTCGTAACAGTATTAGTAAAGTTGGCAGCTGGTGAAAATTCAATAGCAATGGAATCCTTCGTGTATTTTAGCATGAGAATATTCCATATGTTTGATTCTATCCCCTTAATTATCTTATGCAATGTTCACGATCTTGCTTTTCCTTGGTCCGCTGAAATGCTTTGTCTTGTTTTTTGCAGCTAGCTGTAAATATGTGTGTGTGTGTATGTGTGTGCACTATAATTAGTTCATAATATATTTGGTTATTTTTTTTTCCATCCCCAATTTGTGATTTCCAATGTCATCATTCCTCTAATATGTTCTTTTGGAAATTCAGCTACTGGTTTCCTTTCTATTTAAAATTAACATTTGATTCAGACAAGGACACAAATATAAATCTACTTATAAGCATAATAAGTCCTGGCGGGAAGGATGAGTCTAACTGATTGCTTAGAAGTCCTGGGTGTAAAGGAGAGGAGTAGCCAAAAAATAATATAGTAGGGGAGCCTGTGCTATCTGTAAACCTTGGAACCCCCATAGTATGTGATGTTTATCATGGGGTAAGGTGCAACTTGAGTTGCTTATGTTTATGCCACTAATGTCATCTATACTCTGGCTAAATCCATCCTCTTCCTGAAAAAAAACAACTAACTTGTTCATTAACCTTTGCAGCTCTAGAAAACATTTTGCCATGACTTAGATTCAGCTGTTGTGCTGGTTCCTTCTGTGAATTTCCATTTCTGCTGGAGAACGGAGGGTGGGAAATTATACTAAAATAATATTTTTTATATTTAGCTACTCATTCCCCGAGTCTCATTTGACAACATCAGTCAGAAAGCCTATTATCTGTTTAAAAGAACCATTTATTACAGTTACTATTTTTTTCCTAATCTTTGGGTTAAAAAAAAAGTTTAAAATGGATGTGAGATTTTTAACCTTTAGTTTGATAAAGTCTGGGTTGTGAAGTAGGGTTTTTCAGAGGCTCACTGAGGTAATTAAAGTTAGCATTTCTAGTTTAAAGCATGCTGAAAGCTTTAGAAAATCCATCATCTCTCTATCCATTCATGTGTTATATAGCTTTAGCTCTTATGAAATCCGTATAAAAGCTCTGTTGATGGTTTTGGTGGTGCTGGTCATATCAGGGAGAGTCCCGCCAAAGTGGCCAGACAGGAGAATCATGATCCCTTAAAAGAGAGCCACAGTGAGAGTAGAATGGTGGCTCTCCACATTTGAAATACTTACTACATCTGTACTGCTGTGTGATACCAAGTGTTTCAAGCCTACAAGAAAACTCAGACTGTGAAGGTTCTTCTTTCATGAAGAACAGTTTCTGCTCTACCATAGTAAGTAGCAAGCAGAACTGAGTAAATAATCCATTGACTGAATTTTTCTTGTTTTTGTGAATAATCAGTATAGCAACTTTTGATTTTTGTGAAGATATTTATTATTCTAAGTAGTTTAATGCTACCCAGAAATATTTCTGGTCCTACAGATTTGTTTTGAGTATTTGATGCATGCAAGTGGACCTTTGCTGGTTAATTTATCAGCTACATCACACAATATTGTCTCTGTTTCTATCTGGAATAAGCATAATTCTTCAAATTGCGTATCTGTTGGGAATACAGTGTTTCTGAATTCACAATTTGTATTCTATGAGTATACAGTAGTATTCGCTTAACATTCATTTTCCATGAATGTTTCATGTACCTTGTACTGGTTAACAACATGAAGAGACTTTATGTTTCCAAAACTCTTCTCTTGGTGTATTCAGGGAATTTATAAAGCTGTTTTGACTACAGCCCACTAGTAATTTGCAAACAGAATTTTTCAGGTCTCTTCCAAACTCTTCTCTCTTGAAACCTCTTCTGCATCTTCCACAGGCCACCATAATGCTGCTCGCATAATTCACATTAAAACTGAAATGTCTTCTGAAAGTTAATGCAAAAAGAGCACAGAAAATCCCAGAGCAGTGTTTCATCTGAGCTCACATTCTCTTTTATTTTGGGAGACATTAGCCAAGTTAGGGTCAGAAATTAGGAGGTTACTTGCTTATTCTAGAGGAACTTTATGAGAAAAATAAACCATCAGTTTTTACGAGAAACCTGCTTCCAACCCTTTCCAGACGGATGGAGGACTGCTTTTCTTCCAGCACATTGGGTATGTTCATTTTGCTTCTACTTACAAATATTGGGAGCTATAAAGCAAGGAAATTCCTCTGTCTGTCTATGTGTCTGCGTTTAAGATCCATTCCCACATTTTTGTCTCTCTTCCACCCTCCCCGTAGCAGGAGCTCCCCCTTTCCTGTGGTCATACTTGTACACATGGATCAAGGAGGGTAGTTTGCCACTCTGATTAAATTTAAGAAGCAACAGCTGCTGGATGTCGGGTTGACAATGCTGGAAGTGGCTGTCCATCGCCCTCCCTCCCCATCAGCCCTTGGTACCTGGCCAGTGCCCGGAGACGCTGCACACCGTTGGGGAAGGGACAGGTTGAACCACCAACCTATACGTACCCCTGGGACCCCCAGCCATGGTTTTCAACTATATTCTGGGGGATACGGGACATTCAGGACTACAGCTTTCCAGAAACATGGCTTTGATGGGGCTGTCATCAGCCATCTGAGGCAGCCCTTCTGGGAATGTCATCAGAGCCTGCCAGTTTGGCAGATGTACAGAGTCGCTGAAATACCTGTGGAAGTGCAGTGCAGGGAGCTGGATAATCATAACACTCACAACACTTCCACATTTTAATCATGATATACTTGCTTGTAAAGAGAATTTCAATAGGGCTGAACATTATTTATTTTTAGGGAAGTCTGTCAGCTGCAGAAATCCTAAATCACAGCATTTGCTTTCTGCTTGATGCTAATTTGGGCCAGTTCCAGCCAACGGAGTTCCTTTTCCATTGTGTCATTTAATTACACATTTACCCACACTTCTCAGCTAGTAAGAGCCTTAATATACGGCCTCTTAATCTAATACTGATCTATTAAAAACTACACTCAGTATTTTAAAGTGTTAGACAACAGATGGAATTGACAGTTTTAATAGGTAGCAACTAACATCATCTCCCAATCTACACCTCTGTATTGGATTTCAAGCAACTGATATCACTGTGGACATGTGCAGATATGGGGCTTGCATTTAAAGTCAGAAATTCAATCAATAGCCTGTCTCTCAACAGAGCTTACTAGATTATATCAGTTAGAAGTGACCATCTGGCCTAATCTTGGGAGTTCTGAGATATCATGTAGATCTTTTTCACTAATGTCATTTTTATTTGGTTAACATTAATAAACTGTAGCAAACATTGCAAATCTTGCACTCTGAAGCTGTAACTCAATTTTTGCCTTTTACATGAGACAAGTCAAACATCTGCTTCTCTAGAGGGAACGTGTGCGAGAGCGAGCAAAAGAAAGACGTAATCGCTCTGAAGATTTTGCTGTCTTTCTAGGTGTTGTGAAATGATGGAAAGTGGCAGTCTTTTTTATTTATTAAAAGAAAAGTGTGTTACTAAAAGGTATCCAACAACTAATGTGATTATTTCTGTGAATACAAAATATGGAGGGAAATATGTAGATAGCATTCTGGGGGTTAAAGTCTCAGAGTATTCTATGACCGCGATAAAAGAAGAACGTACATTACATATTCATCTGCCAGATTTATGCTACAAATAAAGTCTAACTTTTAATCTGGTACAGTCAATATATATCACAAATCTGTGATCAGCCATTTAACTCTGTCACAGCCAGAATACATAAACTCTGAAAAGCCTTTTTTTAATACCAGAGTCAAGAACATTCTCTTTACTTGTGCTTCTTTGCTCCTTAAAATTTAATTTCAAATTCTATTTTGTGTTTGGCTGAACTCCAGCACTATTAGAAGTTCAGAAATGTTCTGTTCACAAAAAAGGAAAATTAAGGTCAGTGTCCCAGGTCTAATTATAACTTTGTGCACATAAGCGGCACAACAGTGATTTGATTATGCAAATTATTGTCATTGGATGCTAAATAAAAACCAGGTTTGATTTAGAAATGAATCTGATGTAATCAGAACCCTTGAAATTCTGGAGACTATTCTTTTTGGCTTTGACCCATTTCTGACCCACTGAAATTTTTAAAATCTCAAACAGTAAAGGAGCACGTGACGAAAGCCCATAGGTGGGGAGGGGGAGAAGCAAGAGAGGTGACATTGCTGAACAGAAACAATGTGGGAAGAAACTGTAAAAAAAGAATATTTGGGTACTTTAGTGAAGTAGGACGTCTCATGGAGGTCCTGTTGCAGGGTGCAGGGGAGAGGGACTGGGTTAGAAATCAAAGATGTATGTCCCTCCCTTGACCTTGGTACTCAGAACTGTAAGAAGCTGGGCAAGACATTTCAGCTCCATGCGCCTTCATTTCTCCACCCAAAAAGGATGAAAATGATTGTTACCTGCCTTTTTTTTTTAAAGGCACAAAGTTCTATTATTAAATGCATTCTAAAGAGCCAAGCTGCTTTGCTATTGTGAAGTATTTCACTTACAAAATAGAGCTAGCTGACTTTGACACCAAAAAACCCCACTCTGCCTCCCACCAAACAAAATCTGGAATACAGACAAGCCTCTTATAGCCTCAGAACAATAAGAAAGGATAGAGTTTTAGTGGTGTTATTGTAAGAAGAAAATTTCAAAGCTGGAAGAAAAAAGAAAAGGGAAATAGAACCTGGAAAAACTGCAAAATCGGGGAATAGTACCCCTGACAAGTTAAGTACTTTTATTGGAAGAACAAAATTTTGGTAAAGACTGCCCTTGAAATATCTTGGATTTTTTTATGGTTTCTTCTCCTGTTTTAAGTGGACTTAAATTCCTGAGTTTTTTTGATCAGCCCTCCCTCTCAGAATTCTTATTCAAAGTATCTAAAAAATATTGTTTCTTTCAAAATATATCACAGGCAATGCTAGCATTTTTCAGCCAGATCTAGCAAGGGAATGGAATTTTGCATAGGAAAGACAGTCTGAAAATGTCGTCCTTTTTTTTCTTTTTCTTTCTACCTGTGAATCCAGCAGAATCATGAGATTGTCACTGGCCAGCTCTGCTCTTGAGCAAACATCAGATTTTTGCAAAATTTGTTTACAAGAAAAAAACTAAGTACATTTGCCAGAAGAAAACCCCTACATTTATCCATTGCTAGTAGCTTATTGACTAGTAGCAAAACACAGCTAATGGCTTCTTCCATGCTAGCAGGCTATGCACATACAGTACATTTTTTAACTTTCTGTTTCTCACTGTAGTTAATAAATCAGGATGCAGATGAGAGATTCATAGTTAATTTTCAGTAGCTAGCACAGCGTGTCTCAGCCTATAAAGTCCTGGAAGTCTTGGGCTGTGAATTCCTTGATACTGACAAGCCAAACAGCTTAGAAATTATAATTATAAGTTACAAGTGTCTTAAGGGTTGTTCTTCTGACATAAAACTAATTTCATGTTTTTATTCATAATGTGAAAGAGACGAGAGGATAGGGCCTTATTTAGATTGAGCTCCCAGAGATATCACAGGCTCTGTGTCCTGATTATAATCGGAAGAGATCACTTACTTCGTTCCTTGTAGCTAGTTGATTCTTTCTGTGTGCTTTTTTTTGACAATCAGGCTAAAGGAAAGTGGGGTTTCTTCCACTTTTCATCCCAGCTTCGTTCATAGGCAGACTTCTACTGGTGCCTGTTGTTTTTTTCCTTAATGCTGGTCATACCAGAGCGTATCGGGCTCCCCCATCATGAACTGGTTCTGGCCTGAAGCCTCCTTTTGCATAAGTGATGCACACCAGTGAGCACTTTCACCCATACCATTTTCTTTGGCCAAGGGAAAGAGTCAAGGAGAAAACAGATTCAGAGGGGACAGACAGTCCCCATCACCTTCCCTGAGACGAAACACCACATTCTGGAGACAACAACTCACTACACAAAACTCCTGCAGGGCTTCAAAGCCTGGGGGTGCCCGAGGGGTGTCCTAGAGGTGTTCTGGCACCCCGAAGCCCATGACAGCTATGTCACCAAAGCCAATACCGGTCACGTTTTGGCACATATGCTGGGATTGGCAGCAGCTAGAAGGCCCAGGGCAAACCACAGCATGAACAAGGGACCAAAGCTGATTCCTTCCACAAGCCTCTATGCACACCTGAACAGGTCAAGGTAGATGGAGGAGGGGAGGCCAAGGGCTGTAAGACAACAGTGAGAGAGAGAATGGGTTTCTGTTTGCTGACTGAGGTCTGCCAAAGCCTTCCCTCCCTGCTTCAGAAAATGGATTTGGCTCATGTTTGCTGCTGGGGATTAGGAGTGACTCTGCAGCAGTAGTTGAGTTGTGCTGGCCTCCAAATTCTTAAATGATCTGCTATAGTTTCATTGTCAATTTTGCACATGTAACTGAAGGTTTGCATTACTTACAGCTTAAGTAATTCCCACATGGAAGTGCAATGTCAGCATCAGCAAATTCAGATATTAAGCAGGTAATATAATTTTAGCTAAGAAAGGTGAAGGTCCTTAAATCCCGCTCAGAAAATTCCATGCTTTTATATCTGCTGCACTCAGCCAGATCCTTCTTCAGAGTTGTTTGAAGTGGGAGATATTTCATCTAGTTTTAGCCATCTAAAATTGGGGTGCTGAGTCTAATCAGGTTGTCTAGACTTCCTTTGCAGTCCACTCAGCTGGAAGGCAATTAATTTTACTTGTATTTGCTACCCCCCTTAAAATGGGGTGACTCACCAGGTAGTTCTTGCCTCTTTTCTCTGGTTACAGGCAGAGGCCAGAGTATGTGTTAGACACCTAATTTTGGGATGAGTAAACAGACAGACCACAGTCTACGGCTGGAATATTTGCTTTTACTATACTTACCATTGGAATAGCTTAGTCTTTGTCTATGGCCTCAAGCCCTTGCTATGCTTATCTTCCCACCTTCTCATTTGCTGAGAGATGTGACTCTTCTCTTTCCCATCAAAACATAGACACAGAAGCAATATTAGTAATCCTGGGGGGCATCAAAATCATCACCACTATCAGTGTTTAAGAGAGATGTGGTTGCAAATGTTGCACTTTCTTCTGTTTTTCTTTTTTTTCATGTTTTCTAGATGTGTATGTTCTTGTCACTGTATCCACAAGAAAATGGTTGCAAACTGGAGTAATTCTGATGTGACTTGGTCTTTCTGTAGAAAAAGCATTACGTCTTATATTCTATGCTCAAAGAATGGTAAATTAAGTGAAAGTTATACATTGTGACCAATTTTTTACGATTTCAGATGTGCTTCACTGCTAAAAGACTCAAACAAATATCCACTTTCTGGATATAAGGAAGGAGACTAACATAAATGCCAAAGTCTTCTTGTGTCAGCAAAGGTCTAAGAACTGAAGAATCATAGAGAAAATATTTTCTTTTCCTCCACTCCTCCTCAAATGTAGTTTCACAAGGCCAGGATTGCAGTATATAAGCAGCAAAGAAGGACTCAATGTGCACATTGGCTTTCTTATTCTGTGGGATCTTGGTGGGAAATTTCATTTTTCATAGTCAGTTGTCACATTTCTACAGCACTATTTTGCTTGAAAAATAGGAATCCTTTCTCTTTTTGTCTTTCAACATGGAATAAGGAGTTTAAAGACCCTCATTTGAGTTTCTGCATTCATCCAAGATTAAAGAGGACCCCTGGGCATGGATTTTACTAACATAAGGTCTACATCTCAGAGAAATAGAGAATTGTACAGTCATTTACAATATTTACTTGCATGTGGTACTGAACTGAGGCATATATGAAGGGGATGCTGTTTCCAATTTCTGTCACTGACCTCCTGTGCAGGCTTGGGCAATTTGCTTCAGCTCTTTGTCTACAGCTGTGGATCAGACCACAGGGCTCTGTCCCAAAATCACCTTGCACCTTGTGCATGAATGCAGACCCGTGTAGAGGTCTGTGCTAAATCTCGACCCAAATCCAGTCTGTGGTTATAACAGATAAGATGAAACTTGAGCTTGACTGTCTTGGGGAATGGATGGGATACTGAGTGGCCTAAGCTATGCTGGGCCATCTTCTGAAGGTGTCCTGCAGTTAGCAATGGATGTGCACAGAGCTGGGCCAGGGTTTCAGCCTCTGGCTGCTGGGTCAGAGCAGTGCAAGCGTGAAGATTCGCTTCCTGCTAGCTCGTCTACATTCATCTGTTTGGAGGAGAAGCCTTTGGGGAGCAGGTGCCCTCTCTTGCTATTCCTTTATACTGTGCCAAATTATCATGATTATTATTAATTATATTATTAGTATATAGTAATTATTACTATATTAAAACTTCCTTATTATTATCATTATTACTATCAATAATAATAATTTTGCCTTGCCACACTATTCAAAGTTGTCCATTATCTTGGGTTGTCTTCTTCTGCGTTGCCTTTCACTTGCTTTTTCAGTTTTGTTGGTGTTCTATTGTACTTGTGAGTCTTGCTTGGATTAGACTGTGATGCATGTCTTGCTGGGCTGAGGCAGACTGTGAATGATAAATATCAAAGAAAAACAACCTGCAGCTGCTGGAAAATGCACTGCAATCTTTCTGCTTGCAAAGACAAAACCCTAGAAGGTCAACTGATAGAAGGGTTTTCAAGATATTCATGAAACAGACTTGTGTGAGGGAAATGCAAATCAGGTGTAGGATATGTTTGAAAGGTGGGATCTGGTTATTTCATTACACAGAAAGACCAGTTAGAAGAGTTTTCCTCAGTTCAGATTAGTTTTTGCTCACAGAACCTTGCTTTCATACCCTGAACTGTTGGTCCTTGCTGGGCCTATTTTCATTAATACATCTGGAACTTCTTCTTAACAATAACAGGTGAAAAATCTCTGGGAATCTTATACTGATCCCCACCTCCTTGAAGAATATCTTTTCTAAATATCAAATAATTATTCTTATTATTTGCATTCCAAGAGAGAGAAAATTTAAATTTGTTGGAAAGAAAGTGTGCCAAGCTGATGGACAATATTAATTTCATTTAATTATATTCATGGCTTATGTGTGTCTGTAGTAGCAAGGCTTTAAAAAAAAAGGGAAGGGAAGGGAAGGGAAGGGAAGGGAAGGGAAGGGAAGGGAAGGGAAGGGAAGGGAAGGGAAGGGAAGGAAGGGAAGGGAAAGGAAGGGAAGGGAAGGGAAGGGAAGGGAAGGGAAGGGAAGGGAAGGGAAGGGAAGGGAAGGGAAGGGAAGGGAAGGGAAGGGAAGGGAAGGGAAGGGAAGGGAAGGGAAGGGAAGGGAAGGGAAGGGAAGGGAAGGGAAGGGAAGGGAAGGGAAGGGAAGGGAAGGGAAGGGAAATCTAAGCCCTCCTTACAGGAAAAAGCCCTCAAAAGTGGAAGTAACATCAGAATAGTTCCTGGGTCTAGAGACTTCAGTCTGAAGTAGTGAGGCCGGAAAAAAATAATCAAGAGCTGGGAACACAGGCTACTGTGTTGGGCGGAGGAGGCAATTGGGAAGGAAAAGTGTTATGCAGAGGGAAATGGAAATAGAAAAACAGAGGAGAGGATAGGAAGGAGCTGCAATTAGAAGGTGAGGAAGAGAGGGAAACAAAGGACAAGAAGAGAAGTGCTTGATAAGAAATTGTGTTTCTGAAAACCTTGTAATTAAGAAACTTGCTGATGAGTTCAGGCACCACATGAAAGGCCTGTCTTCACCTTGGTATAGATCACTCTCCCACATCTCTAGGATGTCCCACAGTAGATCCAGAGGTGTGATTATTCCTTAGGCTATATTCAGCCAAATATGATCATAACTAAAGTGGAATTTAACGTTCCCCACAATAATGTGTCTGACACCCCAACTTGATATATGGGAAAGAAACAAGATCACTGTCTCCACTGCTAATAAATGTTCAAAGCGTAGGATTTTTGGTGGACGTTAAGGAGAAATATACACTGTATAGCATTAATTGCTTATCTCCCAAGCATGAAACGGTGATATATTATGACTTTTAAAAAATATATGACAATAATATATAGCATACATTGCAGAAGAAAATTATGCCTTTACCTTGAAAATCTACTTTCTCTGACAAGCTGATGTAATCATTTTAGTGAAGGAAGAGGGCTGCAGAGAGGAAACCTGCAAAGATTTGAAGGTTAGAAATGTTGAACAAAAGGCTGAGGGTTTACTTTGCATGCAAATAAGTAATTCATCACAAATCCATAAACGAATTAGTAATGAACTAATGATATTGCTTAACAACTGTATTTTTGATTAACATATAAATAATTTAGGTGAGTATTTCTTTAGTCATGCCAGTTTCTGCTATTATTTACTAGCCTTGTCATGGCTGCTCTTAGATCACATGCCCCTTATAAAACATTTCCCAATCTATTGCAAGGACCAGTTTGTTTTAATGCGCTCAGTTAACACCACTAGAGCTATTAACAAGCTTATTAGCATAATCCATTGTGATATATCATTGTATAAAAGTTCAGCTCCACAACTGAATGGGACTGGGAAATGGCTTTGAAGATTTTATGATACAATAACTATCCATTTGATAAGCAATTAAAAAGATACTCTGAGACACTAAGAGTGAAGACAATGGCAACGCAAGGAAAAGAGGAGGGGTTTGAGAGCAGAAGCTGCTGTCTGGTGCGGGAACTGTGTAAGTGAGTTGTGTTGCTCCTGCTCCTTAGTTGCAAATTGCATGCTGCTGAGGGGCTCTAAAGCTCTGGTAACAAGTTGGGTCTGACTTTGCCTTTTTAAGCAAGGAAAAGAAAAAAACAGTTTAAGGCTCAGAATCTTCTGCTAGCTCACCCATGATCAATTTCTCCGCCTCTCAAAAGAATGTTTTAATACACAGCTGAACCTCTGATTTTATGCTGGCTTTTTGCTTCTCTTAAATTTCAAATTCCTTTCCTTAGCCGTATGCATTATCCTTAGTGAACTTCCACAGAGAGAAACAGAATAAAGGTTACAGGACACATTACCACACATTATTGTTCGAAACTCACTCTGTATAATATGGCTGTATTGTGCTTCTAAAAATGAACATGCAATGAAAAGAGTAGCATCTTTATTGTGAAAAAAGTAGCTTTTCAAGAAAGTGTTGCTTTCTCTGATATGCAATATCTCTGATATGCTAATATTTCTGTTCTGTTCAGTCCTGATTCTCCAGAGATTATTTGACCAAAATGTCCATTGTCCATATAATAGAAAATATTCATGATATCGTGCACTCACACAGAATTTTTCTACTGGCTTACTTCAATGTCTTACACACATCAATTAATTCTTCTTCCTGATGAGGGAAGGAATGGAAAGCTGATTTCTGAAGGCAACATGATCTAGTGGTTTGTGCAGAAAATGGAGATTTAGTTTCTAATCTTATTGTCTTTGCCAGGCTGTGTGATCACAGGCAAAACTTGCTACTTTTCTAAGACTCAGTTTCCCTGTTTTAAAAACCGGTATCAAAATATCCAGCTTTTCAGAACACTATAGCAAAGTCCATCAGGCACATTTCCTCATAAGGACAAAATTATACATAGTGGATGGAAGAGTGTTTTGCATTTGCTGAATACAGAGAACGCAGAAGGAAAAAAGGTCCAACAAGTAATGTAGCATACTCTGATAAGCTACAGAATTAGTCCAGAAAATGTACTGCTTTGCAGCAATATGCTATATATATATTTAATATCAATGTAGAAATCATGCTGTACTAGGTAGAGGTGTGAGTTAGTGCATTTTAAGAAATTATTTATCCAAGAAGAAGCTGTGGACCAAGGTAAGCACAGCCATTCTAAGCACTGGGTACACCCACCTGTGGAACCCCCAGGCATCAAGAGAAATTTGGGATGGTTTTGACCTGGCAGGGTGGCTCCATGGTGCTTCCCCTCCTGATAGGGTTAGTTAGAGCTGCTGAAGAAAAGGACAATTAGCTGAATCTTCACTGGGTTGTGGTTATTGACAGCTCCTGGGAGAGTTCCTTAAAGCTGCTCAGAGGTTGTTGGGGAAGAGCTAGCCTGTGATTGCCCCACTCATGTTGTTTGCTTCACCACTTCAGTGCCACCTGAAAATTAGGAAACCACAATGGCAGAAGAAAGCCACCTTCGTCTCCTGGTCCCAAGTCCAGCATCATCTGAGCCTCCCTGAAGCCTGAGGACTCAGGCCTTATATATCTATTTGTTTGCCAAGAGACTGGGCGATATATAGGGTGTCATCATTTTAAAGGGGGTTCAAACTCAAAGCTGTGTGCTTCATTTGAGTGCATTGTGAAGTATCATACACCTCAGGCCAAGGAACTGCAGCTCATTTAATAGATAAATTGAGATGACAAAAATGGCACAATTTAAATATCAGCGATCAACAGGAAGGGTGGGGGGGGAGGGAAGAGAGAGCGAGAGAGAGAAGGACCCCAGCTTCTTTTATTACAGGCATCTTAGTGCTTCAACAACAGGTAGCAGTATTACATATTCCCTTTCCACTTTAAAGCTCTTGTAATTTCCTTCCTCGTGTCGGGGCGATTTTATTCATTGTTTCCTTGCAGCAGTGATTGATGTTCTGAGCTGCTAATCTCTCTGAGTGATAACTATTTTCATGTAAGTCCATGAGTCTATGACACAGGCTGCTCGGCCAGGGCTACTGCTGACTACTTATTTTGTGCCTCATTTACATTTCAATCTTGGCCTCATGAATGTAAAACCTAGGCTGCAAATTAATAACAGGAAGAATATTAGACCGCTCCAGAGTGGGGGAACAATGCAAATCCACCAGAGCACAAGGCTTTACCATTGTGTTCCGGGAGGGACTCATTTATTGGCCGGCAGTGAATGACATTACAGAGAATGGCATATCCAGAGTGACACAAATTTATTTCTGTCCCCAGCGCTCCAGTATATTTTCATAGAATCAGGGGGCTATTTGTCTAGGGACAATTTAGTTTCCATGAAAAATTTAAATGGTTTCTGTGGAGATAGTGGAGTGAAATTTAATTTGTTTCTCATTTACTACAGCAGGTATGAAAAGGAGAAAAATTGGATGTCTGATGGGCTGAAATTGGTGCTGTCCCTCCCCACTATCCCCAAAAGGCCTGTGGGCCTATATCATAGAGATTGAGCAAGACTACCTCATCCCTCCCCTTAGAGAATGGTAACCTTAAACCAACTTACAGAAAACCTTTGGGGAGGCTGCCAATCACCCTGAAAACAACATTTCCATCGATCCCCTGTCTGTGTGATTTATGGCTTCATTTTACGGTAATTGAGAATTAGTGAGAAGATTAGCAAGGCTCAACACTTCACCTTGATATGCACACTAAGCACCGTAATTTGTCACTAAGGGATGTCGGACACTTTTTTAGTTACACGGGGTTCCCATCTAATTGAATTTGGGGATAACATGGAAATTAATTTGACACAGGAAAATTTTGAATACAGCCATTTCCTCTATTGTAATGCACAATACCGGGCTGCATTCAGGGGCAGCTATATTGATCCTGATCACTTTCAATTGTGGCCAGCTGAAGGATGGAATACACTAAATCTTATTTAAGCTCATATGAAAGCAGTTCATCTGCAGCAATCTGTGGCAGATAAAGAATATTACCTTTCATTTTGTCTGACTGCATCAAGATGAAGTTTTGAAAATTTACTTCTTGCAGCAAATATACCAAATGTCTAAAGTCAACAGTTACAATTCAATTACAGACCAGCTCTTGTGGGCTGTTTACAGGGTAATTTGCTACTTAGGCAGCAAATGAAAATACTAACTATACTCTCCATGCATAGAGAAGTTACAACACACAGAGAAGCCCATGAAAATACTAACTATACTCTCCATGCATAGAGAAGTTACAACACACAGAGAAGCCCCAAGGAAAGACAAAGAAAAAAGATCCCAAACTTCTCAGCAATTTAAAGCACTGCCCATTGGATTAGTCTTGTTATAGCTTGAGTGGTTTCATACACAATCATTTTTTGTTTGTTACTGAGCTATCTTGTGGGAAGTTTATTTTATCTTGGTTGCTTAGCATCAGAGTCACAATGATGGGACACAGTGCAGATCTTTTCCTATCTGAGAGACACTCTACCACAGGACTTACCTGCACTTACATTTCTATTTTATTCCACCTTTATTTCTTATAATCCCCCTTTATGCTGCACTTTACCCTTCAAATAAGGACTTTGGTTTCAGCAAACTGCTTAGAGAGATTATTTCCTGAGAAAGGTGCTCCCTGCAGTGAACAGGGGAAACAGATCTTGGCACTGTGTGCCAGAGGGTGCGTGGCTGGGATATTTATGGACATTCTTTACCAGACCATCTGGCTTGCTTTGTTCATATCTGTTTTAGTAATAATTAGGCTGAAATGAGCTGTAATAAAGATATATTATTCATTACCTATTATTATTACATGATGGATTTTAATCTGATCATAATTGCATCACTGTTTGGAAAGTCTTTCGAAGGGTTTAATGGTAATAGTTTGAAGTTTTTATTTATGCAGCCCTGTTCAGTAGGCATGGGTACATACCATCTTCTCTGGACAGTGAGAACATTCCCCAATGCACAGGTATCAAAAGATGGTACTTAATGATCAGAGATAGGTAGATGTGGTCAATAGGTCTAACCTGGAGCTCTCAAGATGTGGTCAAGCAATTTGGAAGAAATGCTATGCTGAAAGCTGTCCTCATTCAAATGCCAAATTCCCTTGGATTACTGATGGCAAATGACAGTTGTCAGCACTTTTACATCCCAGAGTACTTCAGTCTTCTGTGGCATATTATTCGGTCTCAAGAGTTTACCTGCAGGTAGACTTCTGCAGGAGATGATGAGTGGCAATACTGCAAGAGGTCAAACTGTTAGAAATGGCATTGTGATTTTTACTCATTTTATTGCTAGAAAAGTTGTTTCTCAAACTGTAATTTGATAAAACTTATTAACAATGTGCATACTGCACATATAATTTTCTTATCACATTTTCATGGGTTGTTTTCACTAATGTAATATAAAAGGGTGCTAACATGACATAAATGTCACTAAAATAATAATCTCAAAGGAATTTGGATCATGTTAGCTGGGGTTTGCTTTCATATTTGGATGCCTTCTGGACCATATTAGAGAAATGGAGCTCTCCGATACAATGAGAAACATATTAACATAATAAAAAACTACTTACTAATACAAGAAAATATCTATATTTAATTTATAGGCCAAATTACGGCATCAAGAAAAAAAAAAGTAGACTTTTCTTCCTTTCTGATTGGCAAGCAGCAAGTCATGACATTATAGTTTTCCATGCTTGTGTGTCTTTGTGGAAAAGGGATTGTTTTTTACTCCAGAATTTCTTCTCATTGCCTACAAGTGTACTCACTTAAAAATCTGTCCATTCCAAGGTGAATTAGAGGATTTGTATTACTAGGATCTTTACATCTTTGGTATACCGTGCTGAAAAGCTGTAGCCACTATCTTTTGTCTACCCCAAAAAAGAGAAGAGAGAAGAGAAGAGAAGAGAAGAGAAGAGAAGAGAAGAGAAGAGAAGAGAAGAGAAGAGAAGAGAAGAGAAGAGAAGAGAAGAGAAAGGGAAAAAGAGAAAGAAATAAAGAGAAAAAGAAGAAGAGAGAGCAAGAAAGAGCTAAAGTATGAAAGATGGAAATAGTGAGAGGGAGAAAGAAAATAAAGACAAAAGAAATAAAAAAAGATGCAAAACCACGACAATTACTGTAATTTTGCCTGAAGTAAAAATGTACTCAGTGTCTGAAGTCATATCACCATAGGCTCTGATCTTGTTAGTTTTCAGAAACTGAGGGTTATATACAAAGGGATTCCAACCAACTGTAGGTATTTACTTTAAAAATTACTGTCCTCAATACCTTCACCCTGCTGTTGCCCTAAGACTGCAAGTGTTTCTGTATCAGACACACTGTAGTCTTTGACCATGATTTCCACGGGTGTTGAAGGTGTTCTGTGTCTTGATCTCAACACCGGTGAGCATTTTGGTCCCCAACGCCCACCAAAGCAGAGGAAAGGCCCATTCTCTCTCATTTAACGCCCTTGAGGGATTTGGTACAAGGTTCAGCTCTTAAAATGCAAAGGTAGTTCACACTTTCTTTTGAAATACAGCTTTTAAAAGCAATTGCTTAGTGGCCAGAACCTTGCCAGGAAGTGGGATTTCTGGTTCAATTTCTGCCTTTGCCTGAAGAAATTCAATCCCAAATCACTCACCTTATCACAAGAATACTGACTGTTCTGTGCATGTGTCTCTGGACATATTGAATGCATTTTCCAGCCAAGAGAGAGAAAATCTGAGTGTTTCTACCAGCTGGACTGGAAATGTATCTGTGGTTAAGGAGAAAGGGGTTCATTTCCATGTGAAGTATTTCCATGTTCTATATGAGATCCATTAGATTGGTCTCCATTTTTTACAGCAATGAAATAATAGTTTATGTATATTTGTTGAGCTCTGCTATAAAGCTTTTTATATTTATAGTGTAACGTTAATCAACGTGGTTGTCATCTATTTTATTTTAACATCTTCTTCCCTAAAGGAGAGCTGTCTTTGGGAGGTTTATTCAAAGATTTTAAAATGTGTATGCTCAGAAGTGTCTCTGTTTTCTTATATTACTAAAGATGATATCATAAACACATGCCTTGCCCTTGGAGTGGAGGGTGATGAGCTTTGCTATGATGTTTAGTTCCCATAAGATATTATTACTCAAAGCTGGGGTGGCTACTGAGAATATGCCAACAAGTGGTAGTGAGTGCTGCACTACAACTTAAAGCTGTATTTTAATCTTCTTGGCCAGTGCCACCAAGAGACATTCTTTGAAGATGGTAATCTAATTAAACCCCTTGGAAGAAGTAGAGTACAGGGACAAAATAGCCATGGTTGCCAGTCTTGCTTGTAAGATGTGGTGCAGTTTTCACTGTCAGACAGTGTTTCCTAACTCCTACATGCTGAGTTACAGCACTTTGCTGTAGTCTAGTTGAGGAGGGCCATGACTCTCATATTGTCAGTTTTCAGGATGAGGTGAAGTTCAGATAAATACGCATGAGTGCTCTGATTTGAAAGCCTTTTGTTAAGATGGAAGTGATCCTATGCTGGTGGGCTTATGTGAACAACTGTAGTTGTGTTATTTTCCACCAGAGGAGATTGAACTATGGCTGCAGGTTTTTCAAAATTATTTTCTTGTACCTTTCCTATCTCTTATTTCTCAGCATCACCTGGTGGATCCCGGAGTATGAACTGAGATGAGCTGTCTTGTTCAGGCCCTGGACCATCCAGGTGACTGTTGTGTAATTATTTGTGATGAAGGAGAGGTAGATCTGGGTACCACATATAATGATCTATTATGCCGTAAAATACTTTAAGGATCATCTCGAGCTTTGAGTACAGATATTTAAGTACAGATTTCATAGTAGTTTGGGGCTCAATTCAATCCATGTGTAGCTAGGCAAAATTCTTTTTATTTCTATCAACACATATGAATTGCTGAAGGCCCCCTGTTTTTTCAAGAGTCTTTCCTGATTGTCTATGTTTCATCTCTGCCTTGAACAAGAATTCACAGGGGATTAAAATTAACAGTGGAACCACAACTGTGGCTGACATTATTCCAGTTCTAGAATAAAGTGGCCTAGGGTTCTTTGCTGCTTCTCCTTTCTTTAGGGCTTTGATTACTCAAATTAAAATGGAAGAGGTCAGATATGTGTCATGATGAAAGATGCTGAAGGTGCTGGTAGAACTGGAATTCTAATAGCCATATTGGTCTTCCAACTGCAAGTTCAGCTGAAAGCCATAAAGCTATTGTCTCCACTCCCCCTTTTCCCTAACAGTCCTTCATAAGATGTGCGTTCTTGAAAACATCTTCACATTCCCAGACACTCTTTTCCACACTGACTGTGAGTGTCTCCAGTTAGGGCTCTGCGCTTCACCGTCCCCGAATGTCTCTGTTTGCTGGGTGGTATTTAGCACAATCCAACAGAAAATAGGAGAGCAGCAGCACCTGGGCCATCCCTTGCTGATGTTGAGAATACAGGGACTGCAATGAGTTGTGCTCTCCCTTTACTTGTGAAGAAATTAGCTGTTATTAAAAATAACTCTGCAACACTAGACCAAAGAGATGACAATCTGTGGGTCAGAATGAAAGAACAAAAGGTGCAGGAAGTAGTGATAATTAGAAGCAAGAACAAAACTAACTTATGACGCCTCAGAGCTACTATGGAGTTAATGCAAAAAAACCAAAGAAACAAATCAAATGCTTAAACAGAAGAAATTTGCATAAGATGCTCCTTAAATGTAATTATGGAATGGGATATAATTTATCATCATCACTAGGGGCTTCCTCTATCTGTGCTAAAATGTGTGGAAGGGCTGTACTTCTGTAATTACTACTGTACTTGTCCGCGAAAAAGCATCCTAGGAGGGACATTGGTTTGAAAGTAGAAATGATCTATGGCACTTGAGAGGATTTGGTCTCTATCTGTTTCACTCCATTTCACTAGGTCAGGCTTCCATGCTTCTCCCAAGCTCCAGCCTCACAGCATCGCAAGACACACGTCAGACCTGGCTTCCCCCACACGCACCTTGCTTCCCAGGGGGCAGGAAAGGGAGAGTCTCAGCCGCCATGGGCAGCAGGCAAGCTGCGATTCTTCAAGGGGCCTGCTCTAAAGCAGCTGCTGCCCTTTTCTCCCATGGCTGTAGTGCCACTTGCCAGAGAAGCTGGGTATGGCTTTGCTCAGAAGGGGAGGGAGCAGTAGAAAGGGAACTTCCTGGGTAGTCTCCGTCTGCCTTTTTCTGCTCTCCCAGTTTCTGCTGTGGAGAATCTGGGTCAGTTATCCCTCTGCTCTACTTGAGGAAAAAAGCTAAAAATAGTCCTTGTTCCCTTTGTAAGAGTTTCTCAGATGGGTAAGATACTTCAAGCAAGAGTTGAAATAATCAGGCTTCCAATACTTTGGATAAAGACAAGAGTTAGCTTGAAAACCTATTATTAACGATTAGTTTTCTGTAGGTGTCCAGATTACGTGAACGTGAACAATGACTCAAGACGATAAACCACCAAACCTTTACACCTCTTGAGATGACTTCCAGTGCTCCTCAGGTTCACAGCAGATGTTGCTGCTTTGTTTCCCTGTGCTTTGCACCTTGAGTTTCTCAGGGACTATAAAGCCACCATGTGTTTGATGGGAGCAGGCAGAGGGGGATGGGGTCGAGCTGCAGGAGAAAGCGTAACTGAGAGACTGATAGAGACATCCTGACAGCTGCAATGGGTCATCAATAGATCCATCACACCAGTAATTTGCAACAAATTTAACATACATCACTTTAGTCAGGCCACGCTGTATCTGTCTTGTCACAGCATCAGAGTGAATAACACTTAAATCGGGTGTCACTGCCGACCTTTCTGACCCTCGAATTGACACTGCTGTTTGAGCTTGGCCTAGCTGGCAGCAGATGTAGGGAAGATTAGTACAAAAGGTGGGGGGGGGGTGTAAAAGGAGGACAGAGTGTAACAATACAGCTTAACAAGGCAAACAAGCGGGGTCTCTGGATTTTCTCCTAGTCGTGCTTTGCTTGATGAAGTGTTGGCATTTATTTAGACCTACTTCCAGCATTCTTTAGTCACAATTTTAACTATGTATATATTTTCCATTCTGATTGATTTAATATGTATGCATGTATGAATGCGTATATGTATGTCATAAAATTTGTAGACTTCAAGGTGACCACCATGGATACTAAAGTCCTATAGAAGATGTAGAACACAAACAATAGTAAACTAAACTGCCCCCTTCCGTGTTTGAAATGTGAGACCCAGCCTGAGACATGAATAGCTGCTTTGGTTTTGTTGCCACTTTCAGCACGTCGGTGCAGACCTAGCCCTACAAGAAAAGATGAAGCGTCATGAAAAAGCATGTCTTAGGAAGCGAGCAGGAGAGATCAAGAGCCTCATCAAATCCTGAAATCCTGTGATGACTTGGGGCATGCTAAAAAACCCTCCTAGATGATCGCAGGAAGAATGAAGAGCCGCCCAGCAAGCACAGCCAGTCTGGAGCTTGGGGAAATCTGCTCCTGACCTCAAATCTGAAGACTAATTTAACTTAGAACTCATGAGCAAGACTCACGAAACAGCTAGACAACATATTTTCATGCAGCCAAGAGAAGCCGTTTCCCCCATTTCCAATCTTAATGAATACCTTCCATAGACTTCTATAGTTGTTTCTACAGACTAGCATGGAAATGACTACAAACCTGTTAAGTCTCCCTGGCGCTAGAAACGAGACACCCTCCACAGCGAGGCAGAGCCAAGTCAGTCTGTTCAGCATTTATTTTTGAATCAGCACACGATAGAATTACACGATTTGTTTGCTCACCCGAAAGGCGCTTTAGAGCCATTCACAGTATGTGTGAGACCAGGTGCCGGGTGGGCTTTTCCCCTTCAGTCATTCATCCTTCTAAACAAATATGCAGCTATGGGCTGAATTTGGATTTTTTTTCTTGAGCTATTGTTCTTAAATGTGTGATTTTTAATTAATGGATTTTGAATGGTAATAAAGGAAGAAGCTGTCTTTGAGCAGGTAATTGGAAGTTACAAAATTAATATGCATATGACTTGTATAATAGCTTGTCCTTTTTTTCTGCCAGTCTGCCTGATGGTTGATATCTTGGTTAAACTGATTTATCACATTACTAAATATCCCTCAACTGGAAGAGTAAGAAGCTCTTTGGTTATTCTGCATGTCCTATAATGAGTATTTGAAGGTGGAAACATATCACAAGTGACAGAAATAATAGGAAAATTAGAAAAGGTTAGAGAAATTACTGCTTTATGCAAGGGAAGACAAAGGTGGTTTGGTGTGGGTTTTTTTTTTTTTTTGCATTATTGCTGCTTTTTAGGAAGGACTGGTAGAAAAGCAGAAGGTATGCCTTAATTAGTCATCGAGGATGTTAATCAGATTCTACATGTCTCTATTTTTTTCTGAGAATAAAGACCATACAATGCCATTGTGAGAATTTCCCCTGTCCTTCCCAGGAGCAGAACTGGGCTTCAAAGGATCTGAGTTAGGCAGTCTTATTCACAGCAAGTGCTACTGAGGGCAGTTTATAGCATGTGTAGTATCTTTAGAAGGAATCGTGCCCAATTTACTCATGTTTGTAGTCTTTTTATAATTAACAACTGAATTGGTGTACACTGTGTATAAATTTCTGTGTTGCTTGTGCAGAGAGAGGGAAGAAATTGGAGGCAAATCAGCACCTGGCAGCCCATGTTTCAGTCAGGATTCCTGGGACTGAAGAGCTAAATAGAAGTGCAATTGCACTGGGAAGGTGAAGACCTCTGCCCCGTTGGCCAGCTGTCCCATGGTGCCTGTGGAAACGTGTCTCAGAGAAACTGAGGGTCATACAGAGGTGGGCATGGGGCACAAGTGAGTTCATCCACATACAGCTTATAACCATGTATGAATGGTGGTTAGCCTTGATAGGGAGTCCTGGTTCTTGGGATAAAGTAGCTCTTTCCATTTTGCATATGTATGTTCTCCCCTTCCTTCAACTTGCCCTTTAAAAAAAGTTTGTTTTATAGTGATCTGTTTGCATTCTGCTTAAAACTGTTTCTTCCCTCATTAATTTTGATGTGAAAGGACGAATGAAAAGAACGTGTATGACAAAGGACCTTTGATGCGTGTCTGTGATGGTTTTGGGGTTTGCTGGTGGATCCAGCAGGGAGACACGCTATGGATCTGAAGGCAAATTTGAGACTTTCTCTGGACTCTTGTCCTTGGGAGTATGTGACAGCTGTTCAGGATAGGAGGTCAGAGATAGGCAGAAAGGGTGCTAACCGTACGGTCCCCTTGGGTGCTATTAGCTGCAGGAACTGGCCTAACTTAGCTGTGTGAGCCCAGTGGCTCTTTGATGAATACTTTCTGCCATGCCATCACCATATTTATATTACTGGGAGATAAAGTATTCATTGAGTTAGCTGTGAATACCCCTAGGTTTGGAATATTTCAGCACCTGGATTTTTATTTTTTTTTTCTCCAAGGAAAACCAAACTTGGGCCTGAAAATTTAAAATTCTAGTAAGGAATACTGTGAAAGTATCTTATTAAAATTGTGATTTCTTTGCTTTATGGCTCCATTTACTCCTTTGGTCCAGTCTCCCTCACTGGACAAAATTTTCTGTAACAGACCACGACTTCTCCTCAGAATGAACTACTTCACCACTGGGCTTTCTGGTTATTGTGCACTGGGGCATGCAATAGCCAGGGAGCCTCCTCCAGATGAAAGTGATGGTACAAAGCATTTTCCTTCCAACCCCTGTAATGCACTCGTATGGCACTACCTCAAAGAAGCTATTCAGTTTGGGAGGAAGGGTGCATATGACAATATTTTTGTTTTTCAAATGTGTTATTAAATAGCAAGTTATTAAAGAAATAAGCTAGCTCTTGTGGTAGCTGTAGTCTCCTGCTCCTAATGTGGGTAGAAGAGAGTGCTAAAGTATTGCCCATCACCTTGTTTGTTCTGGTAGGTGTTAATACCCACAACCTTTACTGTTTTCACAGGAAATTAAGCTGAAACATTACAAAGGGAAATGATACAGACTGAAACTTTTGATGGAGAACCGTCTGACTGTGGCTACACTTCATTTCATCCTCAAAATACTTTACAGACCATTTTTTGGCTCTGAATTTGCTCCCGCAAGGCAATTGCATCCTTTATTTTCACACTTTAAAAATAAAGGAGACTGGGATTATATCCCAGCCTCTTTCTCTCCCTCGTCCCTTACGAAAACAGAACCTCTCTAGCTACAGCCCTTTTCTGCTGAGAAAACTGAGAAGTTTAGCAGCAGTACTTAACAGAAAAGGAAGCCAACTTCACTTTCATGAATGCAGCTAGTAGTAATGCTCATGGTAATGCTGTTGTGCATATCTGTAAGAGACACAGCCCACGTGGGGAAGCACTTTTCCTCTGAAGCCTGGCACCCTGGCACCCCTCCTCTCCTCCAGGGGAAAGAACAAGGCGTGTGGGCTGGTCCTGATGGTGGCTCCCCCTTGGACAGTCCTTCAGCTCCTTGCTGCTATTGGCAGGAGAGGCACTCATGCCATCTATGCATGCCCTCATCAGCCTGAGGGGCTGTATGGGACGGCTGGGGGAAGGGGGGAGCACAGCAGTATAAGCCCCTGCCAAGGGGCGGGGAACAGTGTGCACCCACTTTTCCTCCTGCTCCTGGGGGGGTGCTAATCCTACTGTTGGGGAGGGTTGCCAGTGGGCATGGTGTGGGTGCTGAGGTGCTGGCACCAGCGATAGCCCCACTCCAGCCACCAAAGGCGTTGACACATCCTACTCGTCCCACAGGAGGGAAGGAGGGTGATGTAACCTCACATGTTTCTTAAAGCCTCATGGGTGTTAGGCTGTTCCCACTGGCTTGAGCTTGCTTAAGCAAATGTCTCTGTTCTCCTGTTTTCTTGTCACTTGTTTAACCATTCATCTGTTGCCTTTCAATTTTTTCATTTAAAATTTTTAGCTGTATATTGTTTAAAACCAGAGGCATGGAAAAACCTTCCAAGTGTAAGTCTCCTACTGGATTGTCCTCTGCAGCCCCTCTTTGCTGCCATGGGGACAAATAAGGGGAAGCTAAAATAAACATTTGGTCCGGCTTTTTGCGACTGTTTAAGCCTAAAATTAAAAGATGCATATATAACTTTCTCATGACAAAGTCATAAAGACTTTAAGTTTTAGCTTTCGAGAGTTTTAGATTTGCAGTTGTTAAGTCTCCCTGACTTATACCGAATACTTCCATATTAAAAAAAAATAAAGGTGTGCTAAGACTCTTTCCCAACAATAAGTTTTATTAGGTACATCAGGTGCTACTGTAGCATAGATATACAGTAGTGTAGGTACATTGCAAACAGCATCTTATAGTATCAGACAAAGAGAACCTTTTACAAACCCCATGTCTCTAATTTCATTTTAGAAAATTAGATACTCAGAATTTTGCATAAGATAACTGTATTACTGGGATGCAATTTGGCCCAGGTTTCTAGCTTTAGTGCATGTGGCTCCTTAATAAAAAGTGTCAGTTAAAATGAAAATACAGCTTGGGTAATTAAATTTAATTGGATCTTGTCACTTTAAATCCTCTTCGTTTTTGAGTGTTTCTACAGAATTGCAGCTTCTGGTTTGCTAATTTCTTTATTGCAAGCTGTGCGCTGAACCTGACTGTCTTATAATAAAGTGGGACCTTGTTTTTGTAGAGGGCTTTGAACCATGACTGTAATAACAAACAAAAGGAAGGTGGGAGCTAGTTTATCGCCAAAAGAAAACCTCTCCTTTATTTCCTACATGTTCAGTTAGTGAAAAATAATGGGTCTGAATTTATTAACTCTTGAATTTTCTGGCCAGTTGAGCACCATTTTGCACAAGTTCTCATGAATACTGTAGTATGATGCTATGTCTGTGACAGGTAACAGCAGCAATTATCATACTTTTTCTTATCAGAATTGTTTGGGCAAGCAATAGGGATTAGGTGAACTGCAATATTCATACGTAGGTCAAGCAGGGTGCAGGCAGCCACAATGCAAATGGTGTGTACTGCCTGCCAATAGCCACTGTGCTGATTCGGAGGGATCACCTTCTCCAGGGGTGAGAGGTAATTCAGTTTCTTTATTACACATTGCACATGCACAGCATCCAAAGTGATGAAGAGAGAAAATATTGGCCACACCAACAGACACATCATAAAAATGATCAGTCTGTCACAAATCGTACAGCTGCTAATGCCCATATTTCAAACTAAAGCCAGTTGAATGAATTTGTACGCTCACGTTTAAAATGTGAAATGCAGTATCATTGCATCCTTGATTAGAAGACAGGTCACTTAGTGCCGACATCACAGAACGATTAAAGATGTAAGACTGTCCTTCACAGCACAGTAGTGGTCCCCTGATTCTATGCTAAAGCAGATGGATATGATGTAATTACATTTTGCGAAGTGCTGGCAATACAAGTATCTCGAACAGGAGCATTATGCCAGTATAGTCAGTGCTGCTTATAACCTCTTCAGTTCCAGAGGTGTGCCTCGCATCTTACCAATACACCTGGGAGAGGATCTCTGCAACCAGACACGGAACACTCTGGTCAGTTGTCCACACATGGGCATCCAGGGCTGTTTGAGGTGTCTGAGGTTACACGAGGTATCTACACAGGGCTGGAGGACCTGGGGCACTTAGAGTGAAATTCAGAGCACAGATGAAGATGTGTCTTCACACATTGATGTCTACATGGGAGGTAGGTGCTTAAGTGCCTATTTTAACTAATGAAGCTCTAGAGTTTGGTTCAGCTGCCCACAAACAAACATCCAGTGGCAGATAGGACGTCCTAGCTTACCTCAACTGACCTCTACCTCCTGGTCGAGAAGGGTATAACTATCACATTTTCCTGTCATATCTGTCTTGATGCTTCAGGAGAGTTCAGCTGCCACTAGTCACCTACATACGATTACGCAAATAAATCTAGGCCTAAAGATCCATTTGTTCCATAAAAGAAGCTCATATACAATGAACTATAGGTGACACTTAAATGTGTCTATGTCTGAAGTTTACAGTTACTATTTTCGCAGACCAACTCCTCATTCAGGTAAAGCTCACACTTACCCCAGGAGCAGCCTGGAAGCACCTGGAGCACAGACATGTGGCTCTTCACTCTTGGTTCAGTTTCTCTCTCTAATGTGTGTTGACCAGCTTGCTCCCCTGAGCAGCACCTCGTGGGCACCAGTGCTCCATCATTCCCTTCTCACTCATCTGCTGCTCGTTCCCAAGGCAAGGCATCTTGTACCAGCCTGACATGACTTCCTCAGGAGGTAACACTTGCCTTACCTGCATGCACGGCTGCATTAGGACATGAGATCTGAAGGAGGCACCTGGAGGCAGGAATAACCCATCCTTTCTGAAATAGGTGGCAAGTACCATTTTTGAAAGATCTGCTTTTTCCATTCTCTATATCTGGAACCAGGATAACTAGTTTGTAGTATTCACCTAAATTTTAGACATCTAAATTGATGCATCTAAGATGAGGTGAATCCTGTATCATCTGTGTTTCTATATTTTATTAATGAAGCCACAAAAAATCCATCTGCTTGAAACAGTACAGTTAGATCAAGGTAGGAATAAAAAACTCTAGTAATTAATTATAAGGATCAGACTCACTATAAGAAAATGTCCTGGCTTGCCATCACTGAAAATAGTGGCCAAACATCCCATCAGTTTCAAAGAACTGAGAACAAATGTTTTCACACTGCTTTGTGGATTTTTGCAGTGTTTTATAATTTTGTTAGGGGAGCATGTAAGTAAAGACAGTGTTATTTTCACACTTGCCATTTTCATCAATTTTTTTAGAGCCTCTGGAAAGCACTAGACTACAAAGATCTATTTAAAGAGACTACCTGCTTTATTTATATACATAGCAGATGAATAAATGGATAAAAGTAATACATGATTCCTTATAGCCATCATTTAGCCAACATGATTTATAAGACTGTAGTAAGTCTGCTAATAAATCTGGCTATTTCTTTTTTTTACAGATTTGAACCTTGGGATCCAGGCTGAAATCGCAATTTCTTTTGCAGATGAACTCTCATTTCTTTGTTTATGAGAGTGGTAGATGGATACAATGGGTGTCATCATGTTCGGTGTATGACATGAGACTCAGAGGATGGACTGTGCAAGCACTTCCTGGGTCGTTGAGTTATTTTGACATAATTTTTTTTCATTTTTTTCTGATATTCAAGGTATGGAATCTCAGTCACAATGGAATAGCATTTTTTAAAATACTTAGATTTCTGATGTAAATGTTGGTAAGGTATTAATTCCTACACTTTTTATTCCCCTTCCTTCAAAAAAGACAGACATATGTATTCCAGGTGTCTTTCATCAGATTTTAAGCTTCAAGGTTATTTGGCACTGCTTGGAAAACGCTATCTTGTATTTTTAAGCTTTGGAAGACAATTAAGCTAGCTCCACTTCCTTTGCTGGTCTAAGAAATTTTATCAGACCTCCCTGACCCTCGTGGGGACCTGATCCACCTTTTTATGGTTTAATATGTAGTCTTCATGTAACCCAGTACTAGCAAATTGGCCTCTAAAAAAAGGGGAAAATACTGTGCCTCACAACCAGAAGTATAGCTATACAGATTGAACTGCATTAACAGCTACAGTACTAGAATTAATACTGCCTGATTAATTTGCCCATTTTAGTGAGCAATGTCTTTTTTTCTGTAGTGATGTGTGGCTCCTTAAGGATATACGATTACAAAATTACAGATTGTTTTTTGTGGTCTTATCTCTATCTCTTTGATCCTTGAGGGTTTTCAGCAATCTGCTGTTAAATTTTTGTATCATAGTGAGAGTTAAATTTATGGATGATTTCCAATTTTATCACTTCTGTCCTAAATTAGAAACCATCTGAATGACAGCTTAAAAATCACAATAACAAATCTTACTTGACCTCTTCATCATCATCACATAATACAGACTTTTAAATGAACATTTTTAGTATCTGATTGTTCAGCACTTACACACATTATCATGAAACATTTAATTTCAGGAACAGCCTTCTGTTGGGAATAGGGGGAGCTCAATACATATATGCAAGAGATTATACAATGCACTGCCCAAGATCTCAGGGGACAGTCTCGATGACCCAGGTGTTTCCTTCTGTCCTTATGTTTTTATTTGGGCAAGTATCCTTTTTGGGTCCAGCAATGCTGGGTGTTACTCAATCTGTTAGCCCTTGTAACCGCTTTTCTGTAGAACAGCTCCTGACTTCTGCCAAGGAGGAATTCATGTGAACATCACCATTTTGCTGCAGGTTGGGTTCGCTTGAACAGGCAGTTGTATGATTTAAGCTAGTCAGTCTGACCTTGCCTACAGTGAACAAGGAAGAGCAGGCAGCTTGCTGGAAGTGTTAACCATCTTCAGGATGGGCAGAGATGAGTGGCCACCAGCACACCTCAGTCCTGAACAGGACTTTTGAACCTTCTGAATAAAATTAGTGAACTCTCCTTCATGCAATTAGGGCCATTGACTTCCATGGGACTATTGCCGCCTGTAAGAGTACCACATACGTGATCCTACAATTTTCCTTCCAAAAACTTCACTTGTTTGAGAGACACCAGACCGGGTACTAGTTACCTCCTGATTTCCCTGATAGCTCTCAGGAAGAGAAAGAAAGTGTCTCCCTGTGGGTCCCCACTGCTCCATCGCAGTAAAAAGGAAATTTGTTGTACAGCTCCCATAGCTCACTCGGTTTCACAGCTTGAGCGTTGGTGTACCTAGCAGCCTCCATACTGGCAAAACCCTGTTGCTGTCTGTGTAATATCACCCAGACTGAGAATTGTACTTGAATAGCTCATGAGCTGCATGTTGCTCAAGTGCTACAGGTTGTGCCCCTTTTTGTGAGCTAAGAAGAAACTAAATTGTAGACCTGCTTTGCTGAGGTCACCTGAAGGCAAAAGTCATTATATCCCATCAGCAATTCCCTGAGCCCAGTTGTCTGTTATTCTTTATGTAGGTTGAATTTAGTGACAGCTGCCAAATGTAGCTGGCAGGACGCACTTGCTGCATTGCCAAAAGGACTAAGTGCCCTGCAGTCTCATATCAGCATCGCTGGTGGAGCCATGGAACCCAGCTGGTTCTGCACTGCTTATGAGGATGTCTGAAAAGCATCATTTTGCATGACAAATATATTCCTCGAATGTTATCCTCTATCCACTGAGACAGGAAACCATCTACCCATTCTGGGCCATGAGATTATGATGTTTGGTTTCCTTCATGCAGCAACTCATGCACTTACCGTGTATGTGCACCTCTCCCTTTCTATGTGTGTCTTCTTAACAATTTTGGAAGTCCCAGACAGTTTCAGGCATAGCTGGCAGAAGGGAAAATATCTCAGAGATATTGATTTCCTATAATTATAATAAAATAGCTATATACAGAAGAGAAACCTTCCTATAGAGACCACTGAGGGAAACGCTCGGTCCTTGTTAGATACCAGGGACTCTGAGCAAGAGAAATACTGTGAGTATCCCAGCTCTAGGAAAAGCTTCAGTCAACCTTTGCCCTTTATAGTTAAGTAATAGATCAATTGGGTCACAAATCTGCAGGAACCCAGAATTTGTTAACTGTGTTGTTCGCCAAATTACATCTTTCTGCATCGCCCTTCACCATCCACCACAAGAAACTTCCGTGGCAGTCACAGGTGGTGGACATATATATTTTTGCAACCCATTTTCTTTTAAAAAGCCTACCTTTATTGGGTTTATTTTTGCACTTTGGGTGCCTTTTTTGTGCCCTTTTCTTCTCCTAACCACCTAAAAGACTTTGTTTGTGTTAATAACCTGGTGGTCATCCATTTAGTGTTGTTTCACAGGTTTTCTGTGCTACTTCCTTAGCCCAATAGTGTTGCATCAGGTGTTATTGCAGATGATTCTATGAATCTATGATTTTATGATGTGTATATGGAGAGATGGCTCCATGCAATTCTCAAGTGACCAAGCAAATCCAACAACAAAGAGCAGCATTCGTCCTTTCACCCCAAACTCAAAGACCAGTAACAAAGACAAAGGGTTCCAATGCAGGAATCTGGGATGTAAGGAGGAAATCCTTAAAGAAAAAGGAGGCTTAATGCTCCATAGAATTGCCAATATTTTAAAAACTCAGGTGCAGAACATGGTACACAGCAGGAGTGGCCTTAGGCTGATCTACCTGGATGGAGATGCACAGCCCAGTACAGCAGCTTAACAGGCCCTGACACAAACCCCAAGGCAAGCTTGAACCTCCTTGGCCGTGGGACTGAGTAAAGGGCCATGTAAAGGCCTGGTCCCTCCTAGGCGAGCTCCAGAGAAACAGACAATTCACTGGACAGGTGCAGTCACTATGTAGATGTCTCCTGTGCTGGCCAAGGCCGCCCACATCTTCTCTGAATTCTCTGCTGAGGTCTATTAGTGTGGGACTGTTCTCATGTGCCTTTACCAAACAGATCGCTTTTCTCAGGGAGGGATTCATCAGCCCCTTTTAACATAAGGCCATCACAGAGCAGCACTAAAGGTTTTGTCTTCTAAGTCACTTGCACCCCTTGATAAGATAATGTACTGGAAATGTATGTCACTGTGATATTTCGGAATGGATAAATAATGCATGACTCTGGCAAATGAAAGTTTTGAACTCAAGAGGAATCACTGGTATTTTTTAAATAATTTAGGAAGTGTTCATAAAAGAGAAAAATGAGGAAAAGGCCTTTAATAAATGTCACTTATTTGGCATCATAACCTCTTTAGAATGACTGGTATTTTTTATTAACTTCATGTGGATATAAATGTATTTAAATGTGGAAGTCCCTGCTTTCTTTGCAAAACTTGAAACCATTCCTTACAAGAGAGGAAATTCTTATTGAAGTTTAAAGTGTACGTATTCAGTGGCTGCTGGGTAATTAATGACCAATACTGACCATTAGTATTTACTTATTCAGAAACACAAGAATTTGGTAGTTTACTAAGCGCAGTTAGTAGAACCTGTGACAGAACTAAGTGACTTCTCAGTTTTATGCTTTCTTCTTTGTTCTTTCATTCATACCATACTTGCTTCCATGTCAAAAAGTGACCATAATGATTAATGTTTTATAGAGCAAGTTTAATATCCTTTGATAACTTTAGCAAAAACTGTTCACATGGGTTAACTCAGATGGTTAAAGAGACTAGAATACTTACATAAAACCCCCATGGAGTTTCTTGTTCATGAGATAAATCACTTGAATATGGTTTTATAGCAGTTGTCTATCTCTTGCTTTGAAAGTGTTCCTGCTGAGTGCCTATGCTTAGTGGCTTCTTCCTCACCCAACACCTTTGTTTGCAAATGACTTGCACCTGAAAGAGTACTGTATACTTTAAGGTTCAATTGCAGAAGTCATACAAGGAAATCTACTAAGTGCTCCACAGCGATTCTAGTTTAGTTTTGTTTCATTTAATTTTGTGTTGTTGAGTTTAGTTGATAGTTCCTTTTAGTACTAAACCATAGCACTATTTTTGGCCTCTGTCATATAATATCATCCACAAAAGCCAATAGCAGTTCCTCAGCCTGTCTGATTCAGGCTAACTTAAATTATTTTTCCTCCCCTTTTCTGGGCGTTCCTGGTTACTGTAAATGCAGGTTGGGAAAAAGAGGGCACATGCACCTTTTTCTTTTAGTCCATTGATGCTTGGTGAGGTATTAGAGGTGTAGGGACATTTTTTCCAGAAGAACTTCTTTGGAGTAATTTCACTGCAGTAGGTGAAATATCTAGGGGATCTCATTTTGTTGGTGATGTCAGTAGTTGATACCTCTCTTTTTTCAAGAAATAATTTCTTGATGCGCTGTAATTGTTCTACAGTCCTCTTTTTATTAAGGTTATTGAAAGGTTGTGATGTAGCACCTCTCACCTCTTTGGCCTTGGTCAGGAAATGTTAGAAACCTGGCTAAAGTTTGGGAATTAAGGAAATTTTCTCCAAGTGATGGCTGAAGAACTGCTATGCCTGCCTGGGGTGTCAGTGATCATGACAGATTAGTGATTTACCCGAGATCTGCTAGGATTGCATCTGAGCCACGTCACGTGAAGGTACTGAGCAGTACTCCCCAGAAATGCTGTTGTAGACTCACATTCAGTCTTCCTGTTCAATGCACATGCACACTAGGGTGGAAGGTAGATGCCTTGATTGTGGGGTTTACAGTATGCTAAAGACATCTCACTCCAAATCAGTGTTTGAATTGAAGATGCCAGTCCTGTCAAATGTCTTAAGCAGTGCCTGGATGAAACCGGAGCATGGGACAAGAGTTACCTGGCATGATTGTGTCATAACATATCACTCGCCTCAAGAAAATCCCCAAACATTACGAATAGAAGTAGTGGCTTGACATTTTTATTGATGCTTTTTGTAATGTAAATTTAGATATATTGATTAAAGAATTCAGCTTTGATCCAACATCTTTTGAATTCAATAGAAAGATTCCCAATGGCTTAAAAGACTTCCCACTGGTTTAAATAACTACCAAATCCTGTTTAAAATCCTATCCTATTGATTTCAGTCGCTGTTGTATGGTATCTTCTATATCACTCAAAACTATGTTTGAATTAAGAGAATCTTTATTAGAAGTTTTTCAGAATGACAATGTAATAATTTTCTGATTTTTTTTTAAAAGAGGAGGTAAGTGGTTTAGAAATTTTTGTGAACATACAAGTAATGACTTAAGGAAGGAAAATATTTTAATTTCATACTTTACAGACCTAATTTATAGGAGTTGGATCATTAGATTTTCTAAAACTGATGTCTGAAAGACTTTGCATACACTTTTTATATATGTTTGCATATAGGCATGTACTTCTGTATGTATGTATATGTGTGTGCAAATGAAACTTTTAACAATATCAATCATGTAAGTGTATTTCTTCATAAAGCAAACTTACATGTAAACAATGTTTTTATCCATGAAAAATCCATAATTTTTCATTTTATTCAAAGCCATTCCTGTCTACTGGTGTAAACCCTATTGAAGTCAGCATCATTCTTCCAAAGATATATCAGAACAGGTATTGCCAGGATGTGACCCACTCACTTGTTTAATTTTATTTCCTTTAAACAAGCCTACCCAGCACTAAACATACTCTGTCTTCCACTTTGCTGAATAGAAAAGTTGTTTTCCCAAACAAATAATAAGCACTGCATGAATGCTTTGACTTTAAATCTCATTAAATACCCCATAGCCAAATAATAGAAAAAATCATGTTACTACTCTAATCTAAATACATAAATCACCTGTACAAAAATTATTTCTCATGAAACATATTTGTCTTCATTTTTTTAATCTTTTTTTTCAAACCTACATATATATACACACATCTATTACTGATGCAGGTAAGCTACAACTCTTTTTGAATGTGAAATTGAACTAGCAGCCTTTGATCTGAACTACAGGCTGATCTGAATTCAAGAAAAGGCTGCTGCTAAGCCACATTCCCATTCAATCCATTAAACCATTCACTTCCGTGCTCCTCATCACACTGACTCCTAATTTGACAATGACAAAGAGCTCCACGGTGATTTTAAATTTCATAATTTTAATCTGTCAAGTCTGACATTTAATTAGTGCCCTTCTAACCTGTGCCCGCTCACTTGAAGGTTACTGTTGGTTTTCCTTTAGAAATTTTTCCTCTGGAAGAGTGGATTAATAAATATGTACATAACTGGCAGGGATAAAGACAATACACACACAATGGTCTATTAGTTCCAAATCTAGACAGATGAGGTTAATAATATTTTAAAGTGCTGCTTTATTGTATTAAGAGTGATTAAGCCCTTGGCTCAACCCTGTATGAGTTGTTCATTGAAAACATAAAATATAAGGTCTATTAAGCAAAGTCTAGCGAGAATGGTTACCCAAACTACAGTAGTACTGTGTTCATAAGGCATACTACAGGAGTGCATAATTTCTGAGATATAATTTCTTGACTTAGCAAACACAATGGAACATGCTAAACAGACTAATTAGATTTTGATCACTAGTCAGTCTATGAGAACCTGTCTTATAGACTAAAATCTAGCGCAATTTAACACTCTGGTATTTCATTTTCTGGAGGACTGAATTCAAATGTAACTTAGGTCACTTGTTAAAAATGAGGGTGCTGTTCTTAGATCAGCCCCACAAGGACATAAATCCCAATCACAAAAATATGCCACCATTTGTTAGCACTGGGAAAGTGGTCAGCCAAAGTCCTCAGGGAACAAACCTCAGCTGAGCTTTCCAGCACCATACCTGACTGCAGTCAGTAATGTATGATGTTCATTATACTGTCACTAAATATTGAACATCTAGAAGTGAAGATAGGAATAAAAGAATACTCTTTCTTAAAACAGGCATTACAGGAAGAACACCTGTCAGAATACAGCAATGTCATGAGCCTCTAGTTCTCAGCTTTTCTTCACTCTGTGCCACAGTGCATACTTTTCAGAAAAAAATTAGTCTACATAAATACTGTTTTCTTTACTAAAGAAGATACCACCATGGTATAGTAGCCTAACTGGCAACTCAGACTCCTTCTAGTGCAATTTAATGTTATTGAGGCTTCTCCAGATTTTTCTCCAGAAGACCCAGAAGACGAAACAAATAGAATAGTTTTCTTTAAACACTAGAAGTCTCAAAACCAAATTGGATACAGGTTTATTTCCTACTACTTTCACCAAGATTCCTCTCTGAGAGTAGCCTTGCTATGGTTAGCTGTTGCTGAAGTTAAGCAAGAGTTGCCAAATATGGCTCTGAGCAACCTTTAGAAAATCAAAATGACAAGAAAAATGATTCACCTTTGGCTTTATTTAATGTATTGGTTTTGGTGTACAGGCTGATATACACCAGTATCTCAGGATTAACCTCTCCCTCTGGATATTGTTCTTCCATTGTAGCAATTACAGGAAACATAACATCTCTGAAAAGTTTCGGTACATTTCCTGAATTTATCATTATTTAGTTAAATAGAAACAGAAATGTGTAATAAAAAACAGTATATTATGCCTAAATATTTTCAGAGAAAATCTGGGGGAGATCAACTTTGGATTTGAAATAAAAGGATAACTGGTATGCACTGCAGCAAAAACATATATGACACAAGTCTGGAATTTGCTGTCATCCATTTCTTGTTTTCTTCATCTTGGCTCACTAGTTCCTTAAAGAACATTCCTGGCCTCTTATAGCTACCAGAATATATGCTGTTGCACTCCAATGCAAATCTGCAACTTGCTCTGGGTCTATCAATGCTGCTATAGAGTAGAAGAGTTGATTTTCACCAATGCCCTACTGCCCTGCAAGGTAAACACTGGAAGGAGATGAAAAAATGTTAGTGAAAATGAACTGCAACCTCCTTACTAGTAATTGCAGATTCCCTTTTCCTACTAGTCTTTGCAAATTTTTCATGTCTTTATGGGACTTCCATGAAGAATAAGATGGCAGTGGTGTATAACGTAGTGTGCTCTTCACTGTTAATGCTGTCTTCTTCATCAGGATCAACCACTGAGACTCTTACATGGTTTTTTGCATCTCAGCAGTAAATGGTGCTTTTCTATTGTGCTCAGGGATTCAAGCTCATCATGTATGAGGCCATTTTTTTTGTTTAGAAAGTGCTGAGCAGTACGGTCAAGTTTTTGAATGGATGTATAACTGTTTCAGCTGAACTTTTGCCAGGAAATATTTCTCAGCTTCAAAAACTCCAGAGAGTTAGGTGCTTCCTCACAATAGGTTTTAATGGACCTCATCTCCTGCGTGCGAGAAGCAAGTTCAAATCTCTCTGACTCAGCACCTTGCAACTTTTACTGACAGCTCTCCATTTCATTTCTTTTTTTGGGTACAGATTTTCAAATGCTTCTGCCTTCCATCCTGTTGTGGAAAATGAGCTTTTCTAAAATCTTTAAAAGTTTCACTGTATAGGTATTTTACAGAGAGTTCTTGTGGTACCTCTTTCTCAATTTTTTTTTTCCCAATTTCAAATTTTCTAAATTAGGGCAGTATTTTAAGGAAACAATTCATCTGTGATTATTGTTCCCAGATGTGACAGCTTATAAGAACAAATCCATGCTCCTGGTGACCAAGTTAGGAGTTATCCATTTTGTCTGCAACCAAAATACGTCTTTAAGTTAGGTAGGGTTCCTCTCTATCTCCATTTCTGCTGTAACAACTGTAATAACTTATTATGTGAGCTGGTATGACCAATTATATAATATTATTAATGGAGCACTGTTTAATATAATATGGCATAGGGATGAATTTGTTCCCAAAAATTGTGGCACATAGGTTATTACAAAGATCTTAATATGTCCTTTACAGTTAGGGCTGAGAGAACACACACACATCTACTAAATTATTTGTGACAAATGACTGTCATGAAATAGTGATAGGAATAACTAAAAATGGAGACCAATGCATTCAAATAAATTCACTTGGTATATGTACATTTTTTGTATATGAGACAGCACAATGAAGACTACAGTCATTTTCACACCATTGGCCAGACACCAGTTTAACTCAATGCTTGTGAATAACAGAAGAGTGGCAAGTATTTGCTTGAATGACTTTCATGTGAACAGAGATATTCCTGCTCAGCACACGAGCCCTGACTACTTCTCACCTCCATGCGGTATTCTGTGAACTGCAGGAATGCCTATCTTGGGGGCTCACCAGATGTGCTGGGGGAGATGGTTCTCACCAGACTCATGTTTTAAAAGAACCAGAGGCTTTTAGGTGTGTATTCAAAGTGGTTTAGACTCTGAGAGCAGACAAACTTGTCACAGACCTAGCCAGGTTTTGAGATGGTGGGACTCTTGTTAAACAAATAGAAGTGGGGTCTACAGTTCAAGCCTTCCTACTTGCCCTCTGCCCCATGATTTTGACCCAACTGATACTCACTCGTTTCCAAGAGCAGACAGGGGTGAGATCTTGGGGGGAAAACCCCAGAGTCTTTTGTTTAGGGCATTTTTTTCGGAGTAAAAACATGAATGAATGAAAGACATGAATGCATGACTCTGCTTAGCTGAAAAGGCAATTAAAGCTGAGTATTCCACATAAGCAGCTTCTAGCTTACTTCAGAAAAGAAAAAAAAAAAGATAGTTTCTCTCTGCTGTGGGATAATAATGGCAGGTGCTTACACTTGAACAAGGATCCTGGGGTTGGGATTTTAGTGGAGAAGCTTTTCTTTAATTCCTGCTTCAGAACGGGATCTCTGAAGAGGGGTGGAAATTCAGTTGCCTCTCCCCGCCCTTAGCATTTCCTGTGGACTGGCTCTAGCTCTCTTCCTGCTTTCGTGTCTGGAGTTTTCCAGTTATCAAGCCCTGTGCTCTGCTTAGCGCTGAACTTTGGATATCTTTCCTGGTGTCACATGAGCAGGCGTAGGTGGATGGGCAGTAATAACAAGCAACACCCTGGACCATCTCAGTCATAGAGGATACATTGATTTATTGACAGGTTAAATGAAATGGAGTAGCAAAACAATACAGATTACATACGGGAAGTGTGATGTCTTGCTCATGACCTCTTTGTCCTGACTTTCAGCTGCAAGGCAAGGGGGATTTCTGCGCCTTGCTCAGAGATTCGTGCCATCTGCCTTCTGCTCATCCTCTCAGTGTGCTTGGTTTTCGCTCACTAATTACTGTAGTCTTAATATCCACTCGACTATTTATGTGTCCTTGCCATGGGAGGATCCAAGAAACATTAGCTTCTGCTTACTTGCTAAGTTTTTTTCCTGAGAAGTTTTGAATCTGTTGTCCTTTCTTTGTCATAACATCACCTGGGCTTTTGTTTTATCTTGTCTCTCTTCTGTTTGTTTTACAGTGCCCCATCTGAGGTAATTAGGGGTCTGACTGAATTTACATCCCTTTATATTGATATTGGAAGGGTAAGAAAGACAAAGGAGGACTCAATATGTAACCTGCTCACTTACATAGAATAAACATACACATACAAAATGGTGTTTCTCTGAACTGGCAACCATGGTCATAGGGCAGTCTGTGGGTATCACTGTGGAGAACTTTTATTTTATTAGAGATAGCTAAAACTATTATAGCTGGGAAAAATAATATAATTGATGACTGGGTACAGTCTGTTTAGTATAGCATGGGTAACTAACTGCTCACTGATAATTGCATAATTTTTAATTATTTTTTCTCTTGTCTACAGACTACACTTTTATGTAAAGGTAAGATTAATATAAACTCGCTTGGAAACCTCAACATTGTTTAGTTTGGTGTTTCCAAATCTGTGGTTGTCCTGGTTTGAGGTAAAACAGGACCAATTTTGTTCAGTAACTTCGCTTCTTAGCTGGGCCTCTTCTAACTACTGAAATTAACAGCATATTGTGCAGACAACGTTCACTCTCCCAGAGCGATAAGACCTATGTTTATAGCTGATGTCCAGACATGGTATGCAGAGATGCTCCTGCTTATACTTATTGCTCTAACACCCAAGGCCAACCAACTTTGTTACTTGTGCCGTCGGACGGTCGGAAGGGGAAAAGCGTAGTGGGGTCCCACCTGCGGGGAGGAGCGGACAGGACAAGTGACCCCAAACTGACCAACAGGGTATTCCATCCCATCTGCCTCATGCTCAGTATAAAAGCTGAGGGATCAAAGGGTCAGGCCTTCTTCCTTCAGTGGATGATGTCTGAGGAGGACTCTGTCTATTTGTCTGCCTTTGGACCCGATCCTGAATCCAGATCCGAATCCAGTTCCCGTCCGTCACTGAGTCCAGCCTGGGACTGCCCCAGTGCCAGCCGGTGTTGTGATTGTCATCTGGGAGCTTGATACGGTTTTGTATATTTCTCATTATTTCTTTTTATTTTATTATTAATATTTCATTAAAGTAGTTTAGATCCTTCTAAACTCGTAAGTCTCTTTTTCCTCCTCTGTCTCTCTCTGAAGAGGGGTAGAGGGGAGCATCTGTCGGTCCCATCTGGGGTCCCCTATGTCCCCAGTGGTCGATTTGGCCTAAACCATGACAGTGGTACATGGACTATGTCTGTGACACATCAGCGTATAATTCACAAAATACCTCAGAAAACTCATTTTAAAGAGCATAGATATGAATTCCCACATGCATTCGAGGCTACAAACAAAGGAAAAGCAGATTTAAAGTAATAAAGAGACTCAAAATTTATCATAATTCTTATTTGTCCACAGAAGAGGAACAGTGTGGTAACATTGCACAAGACAGCCTGTGGATGTCTTCCAACATGATCCTGTTGGCTTTTGCTCTTCGAAGAATGTTGCATGGAAAGCTACCTATGTTTCCTCTGCAATAGAAAGGAAAGAAAGTATCTAAATCAGGCACTCAGATTAGATCAGATTAGAACGAGGCTGATGTGCAGATGTATGTAAGAAGATAAAATCCAAATGAAATCCCACCTTATCCCTGCTACCAACCTTTAGTCTGTACCGTGTCCTAATGAACGCATTATATAAACAAACACTGTAAGAATGTTAAATTTCAGAATCACTATGGCCCATTAAAAGCTGTCAAAGAAAAATAAATACATTACATTTCTTATAAAAATTCACAACTTAATTTTCCTCAAGGTAAAAGCTTTTCAGAGCCATCATGATGCTGCAGAAGCATTACTTAAATGGACCGTTAATTCTCCTCCTGTTTGCCTTTTTTCTTCTACGTTGTCCAGTAGTTTCTTGCCTAAAAAATAAACAGATGGAGTGCTGTTAAATCCACAAAGTTGAGGAGAGGATCCGAAAGCATTGCTTGAACGATTAAGAGAGTTTCCTACAGTCAGTCTTTATGATTTCATAGAAAGAGGAATACATACTTCCCTCAGGCTTGTCTGGATTTGATAGGGATACTTTCTCTCTTATGCTTTCCCTGGCTCACCACTTTCCTGGGTTTGTCTCAAATATTCTGAATATGCAGAATGTCTAACGCATACACAGTGTACTCCAACTGCCTTTTTCATGTAGATGGAAAACCTCAGAAATATTTTTAAAGTTACTTTTACCTCTTTCTATTAGCTGTTTTAACCACTCTTTCCTGTTACATCATTTTAGTTTCAGACTTTAGTAAGAATTGGAATTCTGGTTCAACTATCTAAACAGATTTGTTCTATATGAGTCAGCTAGATTTCAAAATATTATTTTCAGCTTAATTAAGCTCAAAGAGTCACTGTAGGAAACTGAAGAGTCATTGAAGATTTTTTTTCTCTTATCAGTCTTTCTAAAAGTGGTTTTATATTTCTGAACTTGATAAGCTTACAAATTGGTGCATAAATATTTCTATACTATTATGAATATTTTTACAATTATTATGAAGCTTTTTTCGTCAAAAGACTTGTGTTAAGAACCAACTGCAGCACCATATAGGACCTTGCTGTACTATAACTAAGACACATCATTACTGAAATTATAAAGGTATTAGGCAAACGTGTGGATTTGTACAAAGGATATACAAGATTTGCAACTAGGAGTTTCAGAGAGAAGCTGCTAATTTCAAATTTTTAGACATAACCACAATTTGCATTCTTTCGTGGAAACATTAGCTAGACCAAAGCAACCAACATCTTCTTTCGAATATTTTCCAGTCTTTGTTTGTTTTCCTTGAAATCTTTAGTGTATGAATGCAGAAAGTATTTTTGGTAATAATTTTGTAAAGGCTGAAGCTGAGGGTTTTCTGAGGAATGAAAGGAAGAAAGCCAGCTTTTAAGACATGGTTTATGGCTCTGATAATACATCCACGTTTACCTTTACTTCTAAACAGAACATCCTTTCATTCTTTCAAAATCAGACCTCAGTAAACCAGGAATATCTTACAAAGTTCCTTTCCTGAAATAAAGATCATAATTACACCACACAGGTTTCTTGTACAAGGGCCCTTATTCTTTGAGAATAAAGTCTTGTTGGCTGTCTAGGTCGCAAGCGTGTGGCTCCCTGCTCTACAATACAGCATATGAAAGATATTTACAACTTGCAGCTGAAGGCTCCTATCTAATGCTGTAGAACAGCATAAACAACAATCAATGCATACATGCATTTTCTAAAGTAAAATAAAAAAACAAAGTAAAACACAAATGTTAAAAGCAGCTTTTTAGACTCTGTAAAAATGTTAGTGGCTATTTTGTGGATAGAGGTGCTACCTTTTTTGGATCTTCTTTGGGGTCTGAATATATTTTTGGGTAATAGAAAGCAGAAACATGCACATTTTCTTTAATTAACAAAAACATTTATTTAATTAAAACAAGCAATCAACTTCTTCTCTTTCTAGACCAAAAAACCAAAAGCACCATAAGCATATGTTATCACTAGGTCCTTTTCATCATATGCAAAGTAAAAACTATTTGCTTTTTTGGATTCTACAAAGATGTAGCCTGATTTGTAAAGATTTGCCAGTACAAGCTATAATAGCTCTAGTACAACTATTCTGATACCAATAACCAAGATTTCTCTTCTAAAAGTTTTCCTACCTGCAAAGGTATTCATGATATTGAAGAAAAAAATAAAGAATGCATGCCATGTATTTTTGTTCTCTATCTGTATTTCAGGCAATCAAATCAAATGTTAGAGATGCCTGAATCCTTTGGAAGGCTGTATTTACACAGCCAAACCCTGATTGATACTTTCCATAATTATAATTAGACTGTGAATGCAAAAACATACTGCGTAGTTGAAAATAATATGTATGGCTCTTACAACTTTTTTGAAATGAAAATATTTTACAGATTTTTAATTTTTTTTTTCATTTGAGAATACAGACAAATATGAAAAGTCTGCAGTTCTACTTTACTCAGGTTATCTTCATCTTTTTGTCTTTTTCCATATGTTCCCTAGGAGAATGGTGAGCCCCAGCGATTTGCTGAGACACTGCTTCTGTCTATTCATGTTAGGTCATCCAGTTGGGGAAAAGAAACAACAATATCTTTCTAATTATCATTGTGGCATCTGAGTGCGTAAGTAGGTGAATGATTACAAACATCAAAACATGATTTGAGAATAATGAATTCCCTAAATGAGCATTTGCAGCAAACTATTTGCAAAAAAAAAAAAAAAAAGACCAGCAGTTTGTTTGCACAAGTGTGTCAAACAGCTCCAAATTGCAAACGCATACATAAGAATCTTTCGGCTTTTGGACAATTTTTATGACAAAAAAAAAAAAGAGTTGCACTGACATAGAAAAATATTAGTTATGAAATGTTTGTCCTTTATGCTTTGTATACTTGGTCCCACTCAGAGAAGTGTATGTGCCTGTTGAGTTTTGCTTTCGGAGTTTGTCCTGGTTTTAATTCTCTGGAGAATGAAGTGTTTCTAGGACTCCTATCATATATTCAGATAGAGTACTGACATCTGATAGGACTGTAAATGGCTATGAAACAGAGCTGCTCTGAGATGCTTAATCTTTCTCCCAAGGAATGTGGCTCCCTTCACTTCTGTAATCAGCGAGGAACACAGCACTCAAAGCAGTGTCTCGAATCACCAAATCAATCTCTGTGTTGTTTCACGTACAACACACAGTATTATCTCTTCCCAAACCAACGTGATTCCTTCTTCTGATCCATCTGGGCAGCTCCAGTTCATGCTGCCTCTTTCCTTCTCAGCTTGTTCAGTCTTCTGCTCAGCCAAGGTTTTTTCCTTGCAGGAAAACTGAGCAATGCCAACAGGAGCACTGCACGAAGCCCCAGGTTTGTTTCACCTAATATTAGCAACCCAAAAATTCAGCAGTTAGGACCGCGTCTAGTTTGTGTGTGGGCAGCAGAAAAGGAGAGCCGAGTCCAGAGGATAATTCATTCTGCTCTAAGATACATGTCTGAGATGGACAGTGTGAACTGGTCTCTGGGGTTGCTTGCCTCTTTTGGTCACTGTAAAACAGGCCCAGGTAAGTAGTTTGGGCAAGATGCTAACTTCTGGATGTCTAATATCAGGTTAGACTACCCTTTAAGGTCACATTTGGCTCTGTTGCACTGCTTGGTTCCAAACAGCAGGAGAAGAGTATTTTAATTCTGTTTTCACTTGTTCAGTGCATTTGACAAGGAGGGAGAATCCTTTTCACATGCTGGCCAGCAGGTGTTCTCACGAGTAGTCTGATTCCCATATGACCATTTGTGCCCATTGTGGGCTCGGGGATTGGGCCCCATATGCATAGTTAGTTTAACCTTTTCTTGTTTTAAGAAGTCTTGTTTAAATCATAAAAATTTAAATATAAAGATGGAAATACGAACAAAAATTAAGGAAAAACCTAGAAATGTGTTCTGTCAATTCCCCTTGCAAAAGCATGAAATTCTTATATGAAGCCAGATCCAATTCCTCTTGAAGTGAGAGGAACATTATCTACAGATGATTAACTTATACACTTATGTTAGAGCTCGTTTAGTGAAACGCTGCAATCATGGTTTGTGTTTGTTTGAGGGGTGAGCTAACAATATTTTTTGTTAGTTTTTACAAACAGCTGGCAAACATGTTAAAAAATGTAACAGATGGATTAGCCAAAGTTTGCAGTAAAGGCCACATCAAATAAAGTGAGATTTGAATCAAGAGAAATTAAATTGAAACTCTTGAAAAATAGATATATTTTGTCCCTTTTGGACCAGACGCAACACTACGCATAATGTGCCTTCTCATGTCGGACTCCGCGCTATACATCTCACAGCAGATGCGGAAGGAATACAGATATCACTGCAATAATAACAATGATAAACCTCCTTCAAAAACTGTGTGAAATAGGGAAACATCTTCATTGTTCTTGAGCCAGAGTTCAGATTATGTGGTTGACCTCTAATCAGTACTTTTCATATTACTTAATCGACATAACACATTTTGCATCTCCAGCACATTTTTTTTTTAATGCGTGGCTAACCTAATCTGTAGTTCAAATACGCTGCTGGATAAAAGCCCAGCTCTTCAGCATTCTTACTAGAATTTCTAAGCAGCAGGACACTCAGCATCCTGAAGGCTTGTGTATAGATATGTTCAGGCCTGTGCCTACAGCCCCCCATCACATTTGATGAATGCACAAGGTAATATGTGCATACAGGAGAGATTTGGGCTCCTGCTTCTACTATTTTGGGCTGCTCTGGAACAGCAGACTTGGGTATGGTGGCAATGATAATGTGTATTCTTCCAAGCCCACTATGAATTCTCAGTGGTTAGACAGACCCTTTTGGAGCCCTGTTTCCCAAAATAAAAATGAGGCAAGGAGCAGGCAGTGCAGATGAGGCTGTTCCAGCTCTTAAGAGGAAGAAGGTCATAAATAACCCTGGTACACATTGCTCTTCCCTTCCATGTCTGAGGATATAATCTTCTCATGCAGTAGCAATATAAACCTTTTTCTTCACATAATTCAGAGGAAGCAGAGTCTTTGCATTTCCCAGCATCCTGCAACTTTAACAAATGTTTAGGTTTTACAGCAAAGTCAAGGCACTGAGCAGTATTTTGGATCATGTCTCAAGAGCAGCAAAGAACTGCTGTGCAGAGCACGGTCATTGGTCTCCAGAGGTATGAGCACCCTCTTGCACAGGGCTATAACACTGCTTATATATACTGACTGGCATTTCTGTCTCAGACCACTGTGCCTTTATTAGTTGCCCTTTGCAATGTTATTCTTTTTTTTGCCTGTGGAGAGGGAAATGACACATACTTTTCCCAAAGCTTATGTCTCTGTCCCTCTCAACTTGCAGCAACAAAACCAGTAAAAAACAGCTCTTCCATGGACTACAAATTTGAAGCTTCTGTTTCTGGTGGTTTGATTCTTGCGCAGGTACCTATGGTTCCCCAAACAGTTCATCAGTTAATCTTGCTGTGTGTACGTGTATGTATGTGTATTTTCTCCGCAGGGCAGTGATTGACCCTCTTGTAGAGAAACATATTTATAAATAACAAATAAAGTTGAAACACATCAGTGGAAAGTAGCTTCAGTGTTAGCAACATCATTTGAAGCAATGTTCAAGGTAGTAGGAGAACATGATAAGATTCTCTGGCTTTCTACTAATGAAGACACAAGTTTGCACTTTGATGAAGATTTTTGCATTTGGAAATTTCCTGTGAAGACAATGAAAAAAGAAAATATTATTCTATTTGTTTCCTAACCGGGGGTTTTCAAATGTCTAAATAGTGTGGGTTTTTCCATGGGCAAGTCACAACATCCAGCTTTGCCCAATAGATCTTTGTTTGGGCATGGAAGATATTCTGGAAGCAAAGAGAACATCATATCAAAGATTTTGCATTTCTTATAGCAATTAATTAATTCCAAAAATATACAAAGTATAACTATTTATGTTAGATACTAAATTTTATGCGTACCTTATCATTGACTATACTTTCTGATTTGCAAGTATGATTTTCATTTGTCCACTGTATATACTTGTATACATCACGCAGCTATCTATAAAAGACAAATAAAATCAATGAGCTATTGAAATAACTTCGTAGATAACTCGGCTTGATTTAAACCTGTGATCATGCTTTATTAAGTTTTTCAAGCCTATTATGGTGGGTTGGCTCTGGCCAGCAACTAAGCACCCACTCACCTACTCACTCTCTCCCCTGTGGTAGGATGGGGGAGAGAACTGGAACAGCAGAAGTGAGAAAGCTCATGGATTGAGACAAATATAGTTTAATAAGTGAAGCAAAGCTGCATGTGCAGCAGAGCAAAGTAAGGAATTTATTCATTCCTTCCCGTCAGCAGGCAGATGTTTAGCCAGTTCTTGGGAAGCAGGGCCTCCACATGTGTAACAGTAACTTGGGAAGACAAATGCCATAACCACGAACATCCTCGCTTTCTCCTCATTTCCCCAAGCCTTTATTATGGAGCATGATGTCATATGGCATGGAATATCCCTTTGGCCAGTTTGGGTCAGCTCTCCTGGCTGTGTTCCCTCCCAACCTCTTGCCCACCCCCAGCCTGCTTCTGGAGGGGGGAGCATGGGAAAAAGAGAAAACTCCGATACAATGCAAGCACTGCTCCACAACGTTATGTTATCAACACTGTTTTAGTCACAAATCCAAAATATAGCACACTATGGGCTGCTATGAAGAAAAAAGCCTCCACCCCAGCTAGAACCAGTGCCCCTATTTAGCAACATCATACTAAGAGTCTTTTTTCAGCATGTTAAGTGATGGTGGCTGTTAGACGAGGTTCTGTCTCTGCTTCTTTTACCAAGAAAATTGCAGATAGGTTTTTTGGTTGTTTGTATTTTTAACGGGGGTGCTTGGCTTTCCATGCCCTGGTGAAATAACTGACCTTTGGAATATAAAAAGGTGTGGGTCTGGTGATTGTCTTATCTTTTGGCAGTGATAGCAATAGTACTAGATTGGCATCTCCCATGAAACCTCCATGAAAGTACTTAATATCTGTGCTACGTGGAGGGTGTTGATGCTAAGGGACAGAGTCCCAGAGGTACCCTGCGGGTGTCCTGAGCCTGTGTCTCTACAGCCGTGCTTAAACCACGTCCTGAAGGAAGCCTGGAAATGAGGTGATTGCCTGACAAAATGTCAGCATAAAGGAAAAGATAAGCTAAGAGAGGATGTAATGCCCTTCCCTCCTCCTCCTCCTTGCAAAGAGTCTGGCATCTTTGCCCTCCCTTAGGGAGGCATTGGCAATCAGCTCCAATAATGAAGGAAGCATTGGCAATCAGTTCCAATAATGGCTCCATTATTAATGGGTATGTTTTCTTCCTACGATATGTTTCTTCCTTGATTCTGTCTGTAGGAGTCTTATTCTCCTTACCCCTTTGGCTAGCATTAATTTGTTCAGCTTTTTTTTTTTTTTCCTGCCCTTTCTTTTCCCTGCAAACCTTAATTAATTCTGTATATTCTTGTTTAATAATACTTACCTACCTCAGAGGGACGTTTTGAAGTTAATTAATTATTGTACAGGTATTTTTTTCAGTTGCATCTTTGCGCAATCCCTCTTTGCAGCTATTCTGGCAACTTCTCATTCTTTCCATTCTTCTTTTGTAGGCCTTGTAAACTCTTGCGCCTCTGTGAAGATAATTAAAATTTCTCTGCTCTTCTTCCACACTGAGGAACCCTTTCTTGCATTAAGGTCTACTTGCTCCGGGTTGGACTGAAAGGGAACCTACATTACTCCTGCTTGTTTGCTTTCCCATATATTGAGTTTCAGGGCCATGGTCCCCATCCTAAGGTGCTGAAGAAGTGCTGTTCTGACCTGGTATGAGGCTCCCCAAGGCTGTGAAGAAACAAACAAGACGGGAAGGGAGGCACCATAGCTAACTTCTTCAGCACTTGTGAATTGGTGATTTTAACCAGATGAAACACATCTAAGGTGCTTCCTGTCCATTCTCATGGACAGCCAGGGGCTGTGCGGCACCCTCAGCCCTCCCCTCCACAGCCTTCTCTGCCTCTCGGCAGCCATTGAAACCACTTCACTCACCATCCTGTAAGACTTTTTCCAGTGGCTCCTGATGCATGTTTTCAGATTCCTCTATATAGTCATGTGCCATTTTTTGCCTTCACAGAGATGATTTTGTTACATCTGCATACACCCCCTCTTCCCCCACCCTCAAGATGAACCTGTAGGCAGTTTTATAGCAGAATAAAATTTTCTTTTGCCACTGTAGAGAAAGAGGATGGCTGAAGTATTTCATAATGTTCCCAACCTACCCCCTCCAATTGTCCAATTACTTTAGTAGGAGCTTAATGACAAGGGTGTTGGAGCCTTGTGATAATTAGGGATGGGGTGACTGTGACAGAGAAAGGAAAAGACCACTAATCTAAGACTTTTTATGAAACTCTTAGTGAAACAACTTTTTACAACGATTAAAAAGTTCTACTGACATTTATTTTTAAAATATTAGCTAGTTCTACACCTCCGGTTTTCTTTGATCTGAGACATCAAACTTCCACAGAACCACCCCAGCGGAAGGGGACATAACTCTTCTAGCTGATTATATTCAAGGAAAAGAGAAAGGAGGAGGAAATCTTGTCTAAAAGCTCCGAGTGACTTCACTAAAGGCAGAATATTTTTTTTGTAGATAGCATTGCTTTTCCTTTTTTTTTTCCAGATGGAATTGCATTTTGAAAACCAGCGCGCTCTGCTTATTCCCCACTGCAACTGCTACACTATCTTGGGTTTATTGCTTGATACATCGTGAGGTCAGGTGGTCTTAGGACAGAGATACAGACAAGAATTGGAAGCAAACTACATTACTACTTAATAAAAATCCTGGTTCTTGCATTAGCCTGGTGATTATGACAAATTTGGAACACGTAGGACAAGCCACATTTCTGAAATCATGACAGATTGTAAAAGCAATAAATTTTAACTTATGTTTTAAGCCAAATGCAATTTTTTTTTGGCCTGAAGTGCATTCTGAATATTCTACATACTTTTCATAGGCCTTAATCCCTTGAAAATCAGTAAGAGAAATACAGTGTAAGTCCAAAGACTGAGTTTTGCCCTGGTTGCTTTTGATACTAAAATAGCTAGTTTTATCTAAGAAGGTGTGCACTTCAGATTAGCAAAATAGTCTTTATAACATGGAGGTGAGACAGCTTGTAGCTTGTTTTGGTTTCCTGTGGGTACCCACTCCCCTTTCCCAAGCCAAGGATGGGCGCAGTAAGGGGAGGTACAAAAGCACCTTTGTGGTGTCATTGAAATCGATGGCCAAACACCCTCTGATTTGAGCTCTCACATCAGTTGATATGTAAATTCTCTAAACCAGATCCCATGTCACAACAGAGTCGATCTGGTTTGCAACAGCTCTTCTGTGAAGTTACTAAATGTTCATCGCCATAAAAAAAATTAGTAAGAAAGAATGGACAAATATATTAATGCACACTAAAATTATTAATCCCCCCTTTCCCATTCCTCCCAGTGTTGTGAGAAGCATGTGCTTTGCCAGGTCTACTGCTACTTGAAAGACATCTACTAAAACAATAATTAAATAATAAGACTAGTTGATATGCTTAAAATTCCCCAAGAGTTATTACAGAGTGCTCCCAACTCTGAAGTGGCCATCAAGGAAAATTTTTATTGTAGTCATCATCCATGCAGCATGAGCTTCAAAACAGCTTTTTGCTTGTTCAGTGCTATCCTGAAATGTTCCAGATATCTCCTTCAACTCTTGCCCAGAGCTGAACTAAACCTCTGTCATCGGTCCAGCACTCACCACTATGGCTCAATAAATGCACTACTTGGAATGACTTGAAGAAAAAAACCCCAAAACACTCAGATATTGACAGAAAATAATTTACCGTCTGCAGAAAGTATATTTCAATTGCAGATTTACTGCTAATCAACCTTCTTTCCTTCTTCTCTGTTGGACATTTTTATCATTTTTCATTACAGTTTTGCTTCAGTTCTCCATGCACCCTGCTTTTATTAAGAAAAAAATGATCAATGATCTTAATGCAATGCTACCTACAATATTTTCACTGTGTTACTATTCAGCTTCTTTCACACGTAAAACAATTTTTAAAATTGCTAAAAGTAGTGACTGTTCCCTGCTTCATTTAGAATGTAGCAAAATTACATTAAAAGATGAAACCATGTGGATGACTTATTAAACTCCCCCACATTTGTGTAATTTAGACATTACATAATGTATGAAGGACCACATCTCATATATACATATTTCAACAATAAACATTAATAACATGTTAATATCTTTATTTCTATGCTCTTCCTTTAATCTACCAAAGGAAGCTGGAAGCAAAGTTCATATCACAGTTATTTTCATTAAAGCTACCCTCTTTTAAGAAAGACCTAAGCTTTCTTCAGTGGGTTATGAATATTTTACCTTTCAGCATACACATAAATATACAAATATATGTATTTCATATACCTGCTACTTAACAAATGTTCTCCATCTGGACAAGAAGATATTTCCAGGACATTTGGACTCATCATGATGAATGGGGCCATTACCAGAAGATCAGGTACAGGGTCATAGAAAACAATGGACAAAGTTAGTAGGAGACTGATTTGAATTCCATAGAGATGGATATAATAGCTGTTTTCTCAGTTACAGTTATATTTATTGCTTATACATTCTATACTTTTACAGTTATTGTTGCAGCTATAGTCTATATTTTATAATGTAAAACAATGGTGCGACTGCTGATAATAGAATTTGATGTTTATATTGCAATGAAGCCTAGAGACTACTCCACTTTGCCCTTGCAATAAGCACTGGGCAAGTGCAAAAATGTCTATGGACTAGAATTTGGAGATAACTGGGATGTACTCAGCTTTGTTATCTGTACCCCCCTGAAATCACATCTTGTTTTCCTGAATGCAAAATGTAATTTAAAAAAAAAAAAAAAGTCCAAAACCTGTGAGCCAGAGGTAAGAAGAGCAGAGAGTTTGTATTCCTGGTGCCAGGGAGTGGGGCTGCCCAGTTGGTCACCTATGTGAGAATCCCACAGCTGCTGACTGAAATGGAACCACTGGCAAAGGTTTATTCCCAGCTGAGAAAAACTGATAAAGAGGCAGGGTCAGAGCAACGCCTGTTCTGGTATACTTAGAAAAGTCTGGAGTCCTTTTATATATGGGTGCAAATGCAGTGTGAAAGCACAAGCTCTTCCTGAGACCCCAGACGAATCACTGAGCAGATGGGGAAAGAAGCTGGTCAAAGTTACTGGTACACCAGGACACAGCTGAGGCAACTTCCACTACTGGATACTTTTGAGAACAGGCTAGCAAAGGACCTGCTAAGTGTGTTTTACATATTGTTGATGCTATTTTGGAGGAGATGAATGGACTATGTTCTTCTAACCCTATTATGACACTATTTCTTTAACAGTGCATTTAAAGGGTGACTCATAGTCCTTGGGCCAAGTCGTATAAGCACCACAAGATCATGCTGATCAAGATACAATAGTTTAAATAGCAGAAAACACACTCCTAGCACCCACAACATGTGAGGCATAAGATCCAGTAGTTATTCTGGGACTGAATGGCCACTGGTGGCTGGCTCTTTGGGTTCTTGGCAGGGTAATGCATGACAACTTGTTTTAATTTCCCAGTTGGGTTAATTAACCAGCTGTGGGACAAGATCTGCCTGTGGAGGCTGGTCTCTCCCCACTGACTTTGGGGAAGGTCGCCTTCCAACCTCAACCATTTGGTGAAGTTACACATCCTTTTCTTTAGGAAGGCGTGACACTGAGGGGCAGTGCTAGTGTGGGCACAGGCTAGGTGTCAGGTACTGACACTGGGCTGAAAGACACCTGCAAAGAGCTCTTTCATCGCCACCATCCTAATCAGACCAACTGGCTTTAGAAGCTAGAGCCCTGACCATGACTTCAGCCAGCTGTGCTGAACCAGGGACATCCGTCTGCCTTTCCATGGGGAGAGAGCTGTCAGCCCTGTCAGGGGAAGGATACCTGTTTCCCTGGTGCTGTCATCCATCCCAGGCCCGGTGAGCCTCGAAGCACGATCCTCTGTGCCCAGGCAGGACTCCTTTCGGTGGGCGCTGCAGGGATGCCATGTCACTATGTCCACACCGATGTTGTATGATTAAGGGCAACAGAGAAGGAACTAACCTAAGAGGTAGTTTTAGAGCTCACACGGTTTATTGTGCATCCACAGCTGGGAGTAGTGGAGAGCTGGGTACTGAGAAAAGCCCCAAATTTCACCTGCAGAATTGCAGTATCTGGCTAAGCACATTGATCTGATCAGTTCTCATACTTTCTCAGGCATGTGTCTGGAAAACACACACCATTAGAAACAGTAGTAACAAGTAAATAATGATATGACATGCATTTAAAATCAGTGTCGATATTGTCAGAAAACCAGCTTGCTTACGGAACAGATCATACCAGCTGGAAGACAGCAACAGTTGTTCCCCTCATGGCAGAATTAGAAGCAAATCCTATATATACGGACAATAAATGTTTAAAAGAAATCATCAAGATTTACTTGCATGACTGAAAGTATCCCAGATCCTCACAGAGAGGAAAGAACCTATAAAAGTTTATTTATCTTAAGGAATGGATTAGTGAACTTGAGAATCTCTATGAAGAGCAATCAAAAATTCCATAAATCAACATTTTTCTAATCAGTCAAGGGTAGAATCATGATAGATATAAGCATCTGGCTCAAACCATGTCTAACTACTATGGTGTGATATTCCTTAGCAATTGTATCGTAACAAAATCAAGATTAAATGTGAAACCCCAACAATTAAGTGAATTCAGTTAGGTAAGTATCAGTCATTCTAGATATTGTTACAAGTCAAAGACTGGGAATAAAGGGGAATGATGTTTGCAAATTAAAGGTCACATTCAAATTGTCTAAGGAAGTTCTTTCTGCCAGACAGATCCATATTAATATGGCAACCAGACCAGAGCTGGCTTTATGGATAAATATGGCTAAAACTGCAATTTGGTTAACTAATGCTAAAAAGGAATTTAATTTTATTTTAGCAAAGAGAGTCTCACTAAAATATCTGACTGCAGGTTTTTGCATTCAGAAGCTTAACCTTAGCTGCTCTAGTTATGTTCTCTGAATTGTTCACTTTCTAAAATGTTTGTATAAAAATTATGCTCATGTTAAAATCGTTGATTTAAACAACATATTTGAAAACTGCTTGAAAAGCATAAAAAACTGCATTAGAGGTTTTGAGGTAAAAGAGACCTATCAGCATGAATCATTACCACTCAAAAAGTCTTGGGGCCGAGCACTCATGAAGCATCCAGTACAGAAAGGACAGAAAGTTAAGGATCTGGGCTGTAGACACATTTTGTAGAATTCATGGAAGTCTATCCACAGATTTGTCTTAAGCACATGATTTTTTTAGGATAGTCATGTGCAGCAGGCACCGAGAAACTCTCTAATGAGAGAGTCGTTTTGTTCTCCAAGAGACCTCCATCTGCTCCACTAATCATGACATACACAAAAGCAGAAAAACACATTGTTTAGAGCTGCTAATAGTACATATGTTTGTAAAATTTAAATTGAGGAGAAGCAGGTTTTTTGAAGTTGGAACCTTATTTCAGTTTTTGAAATTTTGAACTATTTAAGAATTTGAAAGTCAAACCTCCTTAATAATCTTGCACCAAACTGAATTTAACCACAGATTCTGCAAGAAAAAATTTTCAAACCTTTGGGAAAGTCTTGCACTACTTCACGCCAAATATTAAGACCGTTTTTAAATTTGCAGATAGCTCCATTGATTGGCCTGTGGCCCTTAAGGTACAGTGTCAGTTTAGCTCACATTTTTCTACCTTTTACATCTTTTCCTGGAAGACTGAATGTGGTATCTTGAATAGCCAATGCTATGACTGTTCTAGAAATTGTGGGAATAAGATTAGAAAAATGTAATTTTTATCTGCATTAACATTGAAAAGTGTGAGGCAGATTAGATCACTCAACTGATTTATTCTCCATATTTAGTAAATATCTCATTGCATAGTTTTGTGAATATCAACAGCTGTAGGTCTGAGTTTGTCCTTCTGAATCTCCAAAAAGGTGGGTGATCATACCTAAAATTTGGGTGTAGTTTTAAAAACTGCTTTCTAAATAACTCACAACATGCAATGGCAGTTTGAGATTTCTGATGCTGGTTTTTGAGAGGGAAAAATGAAATGTTTTGTAGTCATCATATTACCACAAACCTGTGACGCAAAACACCGAAGACACAGAAGTAATACTCTGTAGCTTCTAATATTGAATGCTGGGGCATACTTACGTAAAGCATGACCAGTCTTGATTTCTGAGGGGTGAAAAGCACTGGAAAAAAACTACAGGACTGCCTGCTGAAACCTGGCACCTGAACATTTCTTGCATTAGGGAACCTTGACTTCCACATCACTCCGGCAGTGAACATTGCCATTTGATTTTCCTACATGGAAGAGATGGCAAGTTTGATCTTGCCCAAATGCATGTCTTAGATCCTGCCTAAAGTCCAGAGCTGGATGGGGGTGTCATTCCCAGCCAGCCTCTCTGAGAGCCTGATAACCACTTAATTGGTCCTGCCTGGAGGCTGATCTTCCTTCCTGGTCCCTGAACTCCCCCAACTTTCAGGCTTTCATCTCATCCTGAGTTACTGAATCAAAGAAATACGAGATGAAAGAGCAAATAAGTTAAGACAAGAGTGAAATGTCTATTTATTGCTGTCTCAAGACACCCACGTCCTACATGGGTCAAGGGAAGTGCACGGAGGACCATTTGGGGTTAAGCATGAGTGGTATGGCACAGAGGCTGCTTCACCCCAGCAGTGCTGCTGCACCAAAGCCTTCACTCTGGGATGCTGGGAGCTGGCGTGTAATGTCCTGGTATGGCCCAGATACCTGGGTCGTGTCATAGGAGGAACAAATGTTAGTATCTTCAGCACTCTTGGGAGACTTCTGGACAGGACAGCAAAGTGCTTGGCTGCTGGCAATGTCCCAGTGACACTCAGCTATGTATCTTAGCTGATACAGCAGCCCCACTGTTGCTCAGCCATTATGCATTTGAGGATGGCAAAGGGGGATGAAGAGCAGCTGTCAGTCAGAACATGGCCAGGCTACACCAAGGCAGCTCACAAACCACTTGAGATGCTGTCTCCAACTCCCATTAACTTATCAGTACCAACCAAAATCTAAGTCCTGCTGAGTGCTTGTTATATTTGAACAACCAAGGAGTTCCAATTTCCAGGAACACCTCTCCCCATCTCCCCTCACAGGGGACTTTGACCTTTCCTTTCAGACAAGGATTTGGCTGCAGCGTGTGTGCATTTGTCATCTCTTGCCTGTACAACCACAGTTGCACCACTGAATCGAACATAAAACTGAAGCAAAAAACTACAGCTGATGCAGCTTATCTCATTTCTTCATGCCTCCCACTCTGGTAAACCTGTGCTCAAATCTTTCGACCAGCCAGTCATCTCCTGATGCCAGGTTTTTGTTCTAATCTCAGGCTTAATTTTCACAAGAATGTATGGAACAAACTGCAGCTAAAGTCAGTTCCTGGGGTAGATCACAAAACTGAGGGTGAAGCATTTGAAAACAAGGCACAGCATGTTACTCATTTTCAAGCTCTCGTAAGAGAGGAGCCCAGATGGATCCAGAACCTGTCTGCCTTAAGAAATGCTGTGAAGCCTCCTCATTTAAGTGAGACTTTTCCACAAAAGGCTCTTAAGAGCTCCAGTATTCTCGGTGATTCCCACCAGCACTGCCTAATCAGCCAACAAACACTCTTCTTTTCAAGATGAATTTGATTTCAAGGGTAAAAGTCCATGAGGAAAGAGCCTTGAGGCTACTGTGTTTGATTTTATGTGAAACACAGATATTCCAGGCATAAGTGACAGGGCAAATCACAAGATGGTGAGATTAGACAAAAAAAATCTGCCATTTGAAATAACATTTGACTGTTATTTGTTCTGAATGCACCATAGACAGCAAGTCATTGGCCAAAGCAGCTGAAATTTAGGATATTGTTATGGATACAGGCCCTCTGTACATTTCCATGAAGCAGTCTTGTAGTATTTGGAGTTTTGGAGAAAGCTAGAAAATTTTCTGCTAAAATGGAAAACAGTTTAATCTTACCCACCCCTCAGGTCCAAACCCCTAATGTTATGTAAGCTAATATTGATAGCATAAACATTACTAGGGCATTAGAATCAAAGCTGCAGGAAATTCAGGCCTGCATAGTTGATGTTGAAATTTAATATATGGATTCCATATTTACCCAGTGTCAACAACAGCTACTCACATGTTTTCAATGCTTTCGGTCTATGCATGAGGCGAGTGTATAAAAGATAGGAACCATGTGGCAAACCATATACTAGCAATCTGTGCTGTATAATGGACAGAAAAAAATACCATACAACACTGATTATTCTATGATTACACATAAAGATCTTACATATAAAACAACCATCAAATCCACAACAAACAGAAGATACATATTTAGCCATGACCACCAGATCTGTTGGGGTATATTGCTTTTGGTACAAATAATATTCTCAGTTTTCTGTTGCATAAAAGTAGTGGAATACTATCGCCTTAATCCAAACAAACCTCTGTCACTACAATTAGGTAGGCACATAGATAGTTATTAAGATATGTCCATGCTATATATGCATAGGTGCATACACACTTAAATATATGCACACATCTATGTTTGCACGTACAGATATATATTATTTAGATCTATGTAGAGAAAGAGAGAGAGAAAATGAGAATGAAGAAGAATAATGCAAACACAGGATAACTTAAGTGTTAATGTTTTTCAATACAATCAGAATATTATCCACCTTCTTGAAAGGAGAAGGAAGGATTTGTTTGTGGGCACATTCACAAGGAGTGGCCAAGACAGTGCTATTTCTGTCTCATTAAAATTTTCAAATTTTAAAAGGAAATTCAGGGGAAAAGTTTCAACCTGGAACAGAAATTTGCATGAACCATCAACTTTAATTGTCTCAAAATTGGATTTCCCTTTACTCTGAAACTTTGCTCCATCTTCTTGCTTGAGCTTTTACTGAAGAAATGCTCAGATTTTCTACTTCCTGCTTGTACTTTTGTTTGCCCTGGATTTTACATAACAGATGCTTTCCTCCTTTTCATGTAATGATGGATTAATTGTGTAGTGATATCAAAGCTAACTGTTAAAATATGAGACTGTATTGGTTTTGAAGCTTTTAAGAGAAACTGGACTTTTAGAGTCATCCTGCATGACAATATGTGTCAGACAGTAATAGGACCAAAGATAACGATGAAGTAGTTAATATCCTGAATGGCAGAGATACAGCAAGACTAGAAATAATACCTTATGGACACACTTCTATTACTACAACGTGAAGTGTACCTAGAGGTCAAACCTTTTAAAAATGAAAACTTCAAAGAACCTGATATCTGTTTAGGTACCTTAAGGACATTGAATAATTTTCAAAGGTCTCATGAAATGATGGCTCAATGAAATGTGCTGAAAATGAGAGAAAAGTAATTTCCAACATCATTAGGAAATGAAGACTTGGGCTTATTTTTTTTTAAGCTTTGGACATAGTGCCTCATCACAGTTTACAGCATACAAGATCATTATGGGCTGGACAGTGAGAGTAGGAAAATGGTACTCTCCCATGGTACTTTGCTCACTTGGCCACAGGAGATTTTCATGTATGTTAGAGCCACATTGTATAGACAGAAGTAGTTGAACTGCGGAAATAATGATTCACAGATGTGTGAGAATTTGTTTCAGACACTGGGGAAGATACACAAAATGTGCATTTTGTGAGCTCTACTATCCTTTTCCCTAATGGCATGAGTTTAACTTATGAGTAGCTAGCATTTTTTCTGAGCAACGCTCTTAGTATATGTTATACACTACTATATTCTACATTTTTTTCATCTGCCACGTGGTAAGAACATAAAAACTCCATTGTTGCTAAGCTTAAACTTCCTCCCTAGTACCACAGTACCTACAAACTGGGAGAAATTGCAGATAATCTGCAAGTCATATGTTTACGGGCTCATTTTGTGCTGCCTTCTTCTTTTTATAATCCCTTCTTTTATTTTAGTAGCGAGCAAGATGCTTCTTCATTTCTTTAATAGTTGGTGTAGTCAATTATTTTTTCAAGCCAGAATACCTGAGTGGAAAAGTCACCCCAAGAGCATGGTCTTTGCTACCATTCTCCATGGTCCATTATGCTGGTTGTCAAGCTGGTTATCGATTACTTGTATGTGCTAAAGCAATCAGCGGGGCACTTCTTTCTCCTGTGCTGCATTGGGTTCTGATGACCCCCCAGGCTCCATCTGCACCTCAGTATTTTGGCTCAACAAACCTGCTTCAGGTTCTTTTAATTGCTGCTGATTTTTACTCTAGTATTGCCACTGGTGAGACCACACTGCAGTGGTACTAACCAGCTAGAATGGAATAGCTTTTTAATCTAGTAATGTGAGTGTTGACATTGCCATTGTTTGTGGCATTGAAATGTAAATACATTCCTCTCCTCTTCTTGGTTTCAGGTCAGAAAACAACAGCAGTTGTTGCTTCTGCCCAAGTCCCCAGATCAGTCCATCACCTCAATTTTTCTGCAGTCACAAACTTATCAAACACCTTTGTGAGCTGATCCATTGTCTTGGGCATTCTCCTGGCAGTATTCTCTTCTCGACCTTTTTATTCTCTTCTCGACGCTGAGAGGACAAAAAAACTTTAAGTTTCTTATTTTTACCCCACCATGGTCAGTTCTTCATGCATGTCCAGTCCTTCTTTCCACTGCTTCCATATTGCATAACAATTTTTTTTTTTTGGTCTGGAAAAACCAACCTTCCTTGTAGATAAGGGTCTCTAGGAGGCTCTTTGTCTCTGCTGCTGTCTAGCTGCTGTTTTGTTTTCCTGTTAACCACATTCTTCCCCTAGCTGTGGATCTCACTGGACTGACCATTGCCACCATAATTTATATAGTACCCGCTGGGAAAAAGCAAGAGAACTCTGTGGCTCTGAAACTAAATTGGCACTTTACTGTTTGGAGAGATGTTGTGAGTGCGGCCACCATTTCTTGTAGGTGTTTCCTGCTGCCTCCACCAAACTTCTTCCTCCTGGAATATACAGAATTGTGGGGCTGTGTATGTCCAGGTTGCAGTTTATTGCATCCAAATGCAACTATAAAACCAGACCAGAGGACTGTCAATCTATAAGCAGCTCTTTCTGCTGACTAAAAAGGAAGGGGGGGGGGGGGGGGGGGCAATTAGATCAGATAAAGATGTCTACCCTGTCTAAAGTGAGGTGAGATAAACCCCATCAGTGTGACTTGTGATGGATGGTCTTTACTTCACAGCTACCATTAAATAACATTTAAAGATATTTAAAAGAACCTTAATAAAAGGTGTTGTGAAGCAAAACACAACTACTCTAAACATGCTGTAATTGCACACTTCAGCGTGTCTGGCAGATAAGGCATCTATTGTTCCTTTAATGCACATGAGACGAATAGCACATTTAATTACCCTGTATGTCAAAATTAATACAGATCCCAAAGCAGGCAGTGTCAATACATTTAGTTATATGGCAATTATAGTGCAGCCAGAGCCACTTAATGTACAGGATTGAAAACAGAAACTAAACAAACATGAAAAAAGGGGAAAAAAAGCATGGATCAGTGCTTCAAAGAATAACCTTATAACCTTAGGAAAGCAGGAGTTGTTCATTAGTACTAGGCTGCAAGTCCAAATAAATATGTAACCTCTCAAAAGTGTTCAGACCAACCCCAGAGCCTGTTAGGCCTTGTTGTTTTAGAGACCTCAGAAAGGTGAAGGTGAGCTCTTGACACAATGCTTTTCATTTGAATTCACTTCCTGCTCTCTCGTTTACTGGAGGTAACTTCCCTTGGTACCTCAGCTGGCTTTCTTCACACGGAATTTGCATTTTGGTTCTAATACTGAATTCGCCTAACATGATTCAATCTTATTTTCCCAGTGGTACCATTAATATTTTAATTTAATCAGAATTTCAGGAACTTGTTTGCCATCCAGAGCAACTTGGTTACCTGTCAGCCTCCATCAGCTTGTCATATTAGAGGTGATTGTTCCTTGAATCTAATCTACTTTAAATGATTTCATTGGGTAGAGGTCTATAAATCATTTCAGAATGGGTCTGACAGATGAAGGCTTAGGTAAGTAAACAAATCAGGCTTGCTTTACTTTAGGCAGCAATGAACTTGGCTTTATCAACTTCTCATTGATTTCTGCACTCCAAAAGGTCAAAAAAATCTCTTTAACATAAGAACATTATTAATATAAGTACAGTATTACAACCAACCATAATTAAGATAAGTCCCAACATTCAGTGATGAGGCTGACTTAAGAACATTGCCGACTGCATTTCAATAAAGCCTGTTATGCAGTTTGAATTGATGAATTCATTTCCAAAAGGTTTACTTTCGTCTTTCCAATCAAAACAGAAATTAACTGAATATTAAGCAGTCCAGAGTCCCTCTGGATTTTGAGCCAAGTTTATAAAGGATAATATGATAAGGCTGCAGCTGGGAGTCTTATGTACAGTATATTATTTGAACATTACAGTATGTTCACATTTACTTACCTAAATTGTAGTTAAAAGCAAAAATCTGGTCGCTGTGAAATGTTGCTGAGGAATCAGACATCACATTGTGATTCATTTCAGACACGTGCTGGGGCTGACTTAATCAGCAATTGTCATCATGAAGCTGGCAATGACAAGGTGATACAGAGAACAAGGTATCTTACATAAGAGCATGTTTAGTCGTAGTCTCTGGATTTCAAACAACAATGGCACGTGTGGCATGGAAGAACTACGTCTCCTTCAGCGTTGGCAAGGGGGAAGCTCTGCTTCCCTGGGGATGATCTCAACCTGTGATAGGTAGGGGAAAGAAGTAAAAAATAGGGGTAAATAATGAAAAAAAAACCCCTCATTTAGTTAATTAATTGTATATACAGTTGACACAAATGCTAATAGGAAATGTATAAGGAGACATCCTGCAGCAATTTCAGATGCCCTTAAAACAAAGGGTAAATCAACATCCAGAAACCATGATCTGCATAGCCCCCTCCTCCCCCAGATCTGTTCTACAAAAACGAATGAATGCCTATTTCTGTTTCTAATTAGTTTACAAAACTGCATTCAGAAAAAAATATACATATAGTAATACATTTAAAGAATGTTTTCCTTGGAAAAGCAAGTTTGGCTGCACTGACACCTCCTGTCACATCACCGATCAATGGAAATTAGACAGTTATGCAGGCAAACATGCCCATGGCTATATGTAGCTACAAAGTATGAACTCACCAAAAAGGGACCAACTCTTCTCAAACCTGCATATCCCAAGGAGATGTGTGGGAGGTAAAAGGTTCAATAATAATTAATATAACTCAAAGTGTTGAAGTAAAATCTCTTCATGCTGATCTCTAAAACACTGCAGAGAATTTAGCTTCACATTGGGCTGACCCCTTCTTTTCTGTAGATTAATATCCCCACGCAAAGCTGTTTGAAGATCGTTGCTAAAATTACAAAGTCCATGGGTCATACCAGGCTATGTAGCATATGAGATTAATGAGAGTTGGTGTCTGTAGCCAAAGAATTCTTAAGGCACACCCACTTGTTTTGGCAGCTTAGCACAAGTTATGAAGCAGCTATTTATGGGTGAGATTACTGGGCAAATTTGCAGGAGTTCATGACATGGCTTAAATGCACAGCTCTAGTTTGTAGCAATTGTCTTAAACGCTCTGCTCCAACAGAGCATTAAAATCACTTAAAACTTAGGAAGTGTGTTGCCTGGGAATGCTTCATTCTGTCTCGGGCAGCAGTATTGCATTACAATTTCCAGTTACATCATCATGTATTGCTACAGGTCACCTTCCTGCACAGTAACAAACTGTTGTTGTGTAGATAGTAAATTGGATTGTAGTTGGTGATAAACACTTTGTTTTGCCTTGGAGAATGTTGGTGAGTCAGGCTGACGTGTAGAAAAAGAACATGTATATTTGCCTGAAAGGACACAATTCATCTGCCTCAGCTGTCTAAAATCTGGTGTCTGGTGGAAAAGGCACCTGTAGATACTAATTTACCCCAGTTCTCATTCATGGGTATCTGAAGACTGTGTCGTAGAAATGCCCAGCTCCCCCTACCAGGTATAGAGAGTCTGAACGACGTCTAGTCATAGAAGACTTACACTTAGCATGGATGGCTAAAATCATTGAGAAAAAATCCATCCTTAAGCTGTTGACTATCTCCAGCCCACAAACTCCTTCCTCTACTTAGGATAAGGGAGCATGTCATCTGCTGGTAGATGGTCATTATGGCTGGGGTCTGAACAGAGTCCATTCTCGGCCCTCCGCAGCATTTCATGGGCATACATGAAGGATCCCATGGATTAATCTTTTGGGTTTTTCTTTTTTTTTTTTTTTTGCTAATACTGGTTAGCACCAAATTATTTCCTCTGCAGAACTGCAAGACAAACAAAATTATTTGACTGTCTTTGGGAATAAACACTCTTACTTGGGTTGCATCCCAGTAACACAGGGAAGAAAAGAAAAGCTTTGCTTGTAGAGGTTACTGCAACGTTCAGGCTACAATGCAAATACATAAAAATGTGATTTTGTTTTGGAGCAGCTTTTCAATATCCCCCAAATGATCTTCAGGGCTAACATTGTCAGTTTCTAATATGGATTCATTTATTTATAGCTTTGATTATATTTAAATTTAAGAAAACAATATGGTAGCCACTTAAATGTTTCCACCCCAGTTAGATCTGCTTTAAGTTTTCAGTTACAATTTTAAGTTATCACTTGTAAAATGCTATTTAATTTAAAGTCACAGCTGCATCAACATCAGAAATAGTATTTTATTTAAATGAAATGTATATATGGTAGTGACTTCCAATACTTCTGTCCACTTTTAGTTCTTTTAGCTCATTTGAAAATAGCCATGACTTGAGAAGAGTTCAAGTTTTACCTAACATTAAGCATTGAGAGCTACCATGACAGGTATGGTAATATATATATGGGAAGGAAGAAAATACAGCCCTCTAAGATTTATATCACTGACAGGCTCAGCTTTAGCTGGCAGTGAGTCTGTCTTGGACCTGGCTGAAACTGGGTCTGTCTGACACGGGGGCAGCTTCTGGTGTCTTCTCACAGAATCCATTCCTGCAGGCTCCCTGCTACCAAAACCTCGCTATGTAAACCCAATACAGCCAGGTTAAAAGGACACTAGACGTATGCCTGGAAACTCCATTGGCAAAGTCTCAGAGGAAAAAGGCAATGCCTTTTCTCAAACAGGTGAATGTCATATCTTGCCAACAGCACCTACCTGGCCAAATCACCTTACACAAGTAATTATTGGTCTTTGGTATTTAACAAAGACAACAAAGACTGACTCACAACTGACGTGGATCTTTGTGATGGTCGTACCAGCAAGCTTTTTGTGTGGGCACATGATTGCCATGAAAGTATTATTCTCAGAAAAGCGTACGTTATGTGGAGTACATCTGCATTTTCGACCCTGTGGTGAGTAATCTATGGAATTCATTGCCTTGCAAGCCTCTATGCACTGTAGAGCCAATGCTTGAATTGGTAACGCTGAATTTGTAGGCCAAAAAATTGCAACATCCTACCACAACCAACTCTCAGCTGGAAAAGCTGATTTTCCATCTCCTACAGTGGCAGATCCTGTCAATGGAAGGCAGGTGCAAATCTTTTCCTTCAGCTTAATGAAATGTGCTTCTGGAGGAAAAGATGTTAGAACCACTATGGGTCATGTTAGACCTGTGCAGCTGTGCACTTGGAGCCTGTCTCTCTATGGAGAAGCTGAAGGCGTTGCAGTGTTCGGCAACCGTCTCCATTCTTCTCTGTCAGCTTTTGATATGAATAGTGCCCTCTCTCACACCTACTGCTGTCTTCTGAGGGCTAGCTAGTACAACAGTAGTTGTACTTTCTACCTTTTGAAAGCTAGGTAGTACAACAAACAGGGCTGGGTCCCCTCAACCCTTGGGTGCAGGTCGCTTGTACACAAAGGCCTCGAAGGACATCCCACTCCTTCATGTTTCTCTGTCAATCACTTCTAAGAGCTTCAGGCACTGACATTCCCCTGAGTGGATGTACTAACCCAAACCCTCTCAACAACCAGGGCTTGGGCAGATGCAGCTCTGAGGGTATGAACTTGAGGTGACTTAGTAAAGCGGATGCTGAAAATGGGGTTAGCAGACCTGGGTGCACAAGCCTGAAAATGTGGACCAGGATGTACTCATTAGAGGAGACTGAGTCCAGGGACTGCACTGTCAACCACACCAAAAATCCCCATTAAGGTACTAACACTAAGACATTCCATAAGGTAATCAATCAATAGAATAAAATTGCCCATGTATTAAGATGTTAAGCAATGTTGTAATTACTGCTGTAACTACTGAGTGGACAAAAAAATAATTTCACTTAATTGATTTCATTTTGTCTGATTTCAAGACATGCAATTATGTTTTATCTCTTTCACAGTATTTAGTTATGAGAGTAAAAGCATATGCAAACTGTGAAATTCTCAGGATGAGACTTGCCTTGCATGTCCTCTTAGAGAGCTTTTCACATGTTCTGTTTTCAAAAGAATGGACTGTGCCTGCTTGTGTGGGTCCCAATGCGGCAAATTCTTTGGCAAAGGTTTTGATTTACCTGACTGAATAGAAGGTTTTGATTTACCTGACTGAATAGATCTGTAATTTTTACAGAAACGTTTCAAAGTTGGAATGGTAAGTATGACTTTTAGTGAAATGGTCCAAAAAAATGATTCTTCTAAACTCTTAAAGTATAATTATCTGTGTCTTGTGTGTTATCTGAAACCCTCTTAGCACCAAACTTTCATTGATATGGACAATGCAATTTCATACTCAGACATCAGTGTTAAATATACTCTGGGAGTGACATTTACCAAACTTGTCACAGATTGTTCTTGTTTATAGAAGCAAGATTGCATCTTTTCTGCATAGACTTTTTTTTTGGCCTAGCAAAAGTAGCATTTACCAACATTAGTTCGAGTGTTTACAATAAAACTCTTTGGTAGTAACTTCAACATTTCCTCATCAGACAGATGTCATCTGAAAACAGAAAACATTCTGACTTGCTTTAGTTTTGTTGGCTATTGCCATTCAGAAACATTTGGTGGGAAAGAAACCTATGTGATCGGAAGGTCCAACATCTGGTTGTCTTAAGCAAAAGTTAAACTGAAGGTGTAAATTTGTATTTTGCTGTTTTGTAATATTTTTTGGTATGAGATCAGTAGAGGGTGTCTAGTAAGTGACATTTATCACTGTTTTCTATTAAAGCCTGCCTGGAAACTTCAGGATAATATTATCAGTGAATGTACATGCCTACGCTAAAATAATTGGGTGCATGCTTTATATTAGAATACATAATGCAATCATACATTTCCAATACCTTAATCAAAGCTATGCCTTGGAATTATATTAAATATATCTAATACATGTACAATGTATACTTTATATTCCATCTCTCCCAGGCTTAAAATACAGTTCAGGAGATATATTGTTAATTGCTCAGTGATGGATCCTCCTCAGCCTCTTCATTCCAGTGGGAATTTTTCTATTAAATTCAAAAGGCTTTGGATTTAGGTCCTTATTGCCTTTTTAGCTTTTGCTGGCCAGAAATGAGTTTCTTATTCAATGGTAAGCAAAAATCACATGGGCTGAGATGCGAAGTGCTCTTTAGGTGGGAAACCTACTTCTTAATGGTCCAGAAGCCACTTGGTCCTATTCATGGGCTGATGAGAGGCCAAAGTAATTTTCAGATTTCGTATTGAGTTTTCATCACAGTGTGAGCCGATCCACACAGTTCCAGAGTTTACCAACAGGGAAACTAGTAATTAATGAGTTTGTTTTTTTCAGCTGAGATGTCTGCATGTGTGTTGCACAGAATATACAATAATCAGTTTTGTGACACAATTAGCTAAAGATAGAAGATTTTGTACAATGCAGACATTTCTTAACTAAGCTAATGTTGGAAAATTAATGAATTTAGCTATACAAGGAATTCATTTTGCTCCCGCTGGTGTCAGTGTGAGTCTTCATTGCAGCACAAATGGTCTATATGTTTCTTGCCTTGTGAGGCCAAACATTTTGAGGAGGCTGAGCCACAACCATGATTCTCTGAGGCTACAATGAAATGGGGCTATGATCACTTAAAAACTTGAGACAGCCATTGAAATCAATATTCCACATGGCAAATAAATTATCCAAGTTTTTTAAAATGTAAAGATACTGTGGTCTGGCTTTTTTTTTTTTTTTTTTTTCATAAAAATTGATATTACATGATTGAAATGTATGTGGAAACAAATTATTTTCAGCAGTCCCAGTCTCCATTTGAATAACAAAGAAGAAATATCAGTGTGCTTGGTTTGAAACAATTTTCATTTCTGAATTTGCCAGGGAAGGGGAAGGAGTGGGACAGAAGTAGTTCGACAATGCTATGTTCTTGTTACTATTTTCCTGATGGCACAGATATGAATTAAACTGAACCTAGGGAAATATTAAAATATTTTGATTCTTATGTTCTCTAAACCTAATGTTGCTATTTTATTATATGAAAGTTTAATGTTTCTTTCCTCTTGGTGCCAAATATAGGACTGTACTTTGCTGACTGACATCATTGTAAATTCACTAAGATCAGCTTTTGTGTTTGAAATGAATAGTGAGAGGGTGGAAAACTCAGTTGATATACATCTCCTGCAGATCTTTTTTAGGTTAGCCGGTTGTAGTTCTCTTTTGGTTTAGTTTCAGCTCAGAGGGGTTTTTTGTTTGTTTGTTTTGGTGATTTGTAGTAAGAAAACAAAAACTTTGGGCCCTATTCTGCCAATATTATATTTAGAGAACACTCAGAGGCTGTCTACAGTACTTTCCCAAGATGAGATGGTAGATCCAGAGATTGGCAGGATGAACTAGATGATCTAAAGAGCTTTTCTTTTTTTCTGTCTAATCTCTATTACATAAATTTAAAGAAGAAAGATGCTGACACATTTGTCCCTTTGTCCAAAGGCTTGAAAATGTTGGAGTGATTACGAATAGCCTCTGTTTAACAGAGATGATTCTAATTGAGATTTAAGCTTGGTTTTTGCAGCAATTTTGCTGCAATGAGAAGGGAAATCATAGGCACTGAAAAGTGTACATTTCGATGCATGATATAAAATATTTAATTTAAAGATTCCTTACCCACGAACTCTAGGAAAAATGTATATAAGACATCAGAAAAATGTGTCCATTGCAATATGGTTGATAATGATAAGACCGGGTTGTAAATGTAGTTCAGTTCTTGTTGACTAGTAACATTCTGACAGTTATGATGGAAAAGGCTGTGAAAGGCTAGCATGTAAAGCATTAAAATATCAAAAATGGCAATAATAAGAATAATAAGTTTGTTAAAATGTGTACCCCCCTGCTTACATTTATTGGGGAGTACTGGTGTTGGCAAATTCTTTCTTAAAAGATCTTTTTATACTCATTTAACTGCTAAGAGGAATTAAGTAAGTGACAATCAGAGCAGGGATTCCTTGCTGGTTTACCTAGTCAGCTGCTACTTTTGAAAAAATGACTTGGTAACTCATGATATAATACTTTGGAAAAAATACCTTTTTCAGTCTATGAGCCTGTAGTTTTTGCTTGGTAGATTAGCCCTGGACGTTTCAAATACTCTCAAATAACACATTCTTCTCTTCCGGTGACTATGTCAAGAACATGATTGCTACAACATACATCCATGAGTAGGTGGTCAGCACAGCAGGCAAATGCTAGGAGTATAAGACAAATGATAGGTATAAATTATTTGCAAGCTCAAGTAACAGCAATTTGACTTTTTATGAGCCTGTAACAATGCCCCCAGAGACGAAAGTGTGAATTTCTGTAGATCATTGCATTTTCATGGCCTTGGCATTAAGTAAAGGTTGCAGCTCTAGGTTTTGAATTTCCCTACTCATAAATAAGAACCATTTTGTTTTTTATGTCTGATTTTTGCATGAAATATGTATATTCTAATCCTTGCTGAGAAGTCTTCAAGGAATAATAGTGGAGGCTTTTTGGTATAAAATTTCATCTCACATGCTTGCAGAAACCATACATCTTTGGTGTTGAAGTTGCAGCACCTATATCAAGGACTTGCGTATCAAAGCCATGCTCTTCTGTATTCTAATGTTTAACAATTTGCTGATCATGACTGACAGGTTTACAGAGCTAACACGTTCTGGAGTTGTGGGTGATTTATTCCAGAATAACTCAGGCCATTCAGAGAATTTAGCTGCCACAGTCTTCCTTCTCATCACAGAAAATAAATGCCTATTAGGATTGATTGCATTTCCTTTAAAATTCTTCATTAGAGAAGGGGGGACTTCACCCTACAGTGTCCTCAAGTAACAGTAACATGGGCATCCAAATTCTCATTGCAGAAACACAGAGAAAGGTCTGTTAGTTAATCTTCATCGGCCTCTGCAGTTGTAGTTATTGTGACTTGCATTGGACAAGCATTTTTTCTTTTCCTTTGTTGAAATGACAGTTCATTGCTAATGTTCCCATACAAAGAATGACGTCTGTATACAGAGCTCATGAGACAAATAAATGCCTGGCGTGATGAAAGTGGAAACTATTCTTACAAGAAAACAAGCTATTTGACTTGGATGCTACAACTGTGATAAAGGTGAGATCACAGGAAAGAGTGAAACGCAGACCTGAAGTGGACATAGGTCCTGTTTATTTTCAGTATTTTTCTTTACACTGGCACTGAACCTAGCTTCCCTTATCTCCACTATAGAATGCCATGATGTATTTTTGTAAGAGCAGAAATATCCAAAAGAGCTAACTGCAAACACTTAGTTGAAATCTCCTCATCTGATTACATTTTTGTTTGGATTCTTCAGTGGGAATTAACTTCTTTCCCGTTATTTACATTAGTGCTTGTCTAGAAGCCCCAGGAAATCTAAAACTCCAAAGTGCTAGATCCTGTACAGAATATAATAGCAGGCCAACAGCCGAAGATATGATGAAACAGGTGGGTAAAAAACCGAGAAACAGATGTGGCACAGAAATGGGTGTCAATCCCACAACTAGAAATTTGCATGCATTGACTATTTAATTTGATAGAATAAACCAGTCTCGCTCAGAAGCTTCCAGCTGGCAGATTTGGATATGGATAGTCTTTATTCACGATCTTGTTTAGCCCTCTCAGAAACAAATGCATTTCTAGAAAATCGTCCCATGAGTGATTTATCTGATCTTGAGCTCACATGGCTCAGAATGGCTAGATATCTACAGTTTTATCACATGCACTGATTATTCCATCTCTCAGTAGAGCCAGGTGCCCGAAATTGCAATCCAGGAGCCATGGAATTTCAGAGCAGTGCTTGCTCCTGGAAATTGCACCTAAATGTAAGGATATTACTGAGACAGCCATTATATGTGGGTTTTTTTACATATGCATCCTTCACATTTGTGCCACAAAAGGAAGCAGCAACATGGGTCTGTGACCTAAGAAATTCAACAAGTATCTGTTTTTATTTAGAAGTTTCTGAAAAAACTTCTCACATAGGTGAATACTTTTTCCTAGCAGGGAGGGGAAAGTAGTATCTCAGTGCATTCCTGGTTTCAGTTCTGGGCTAACTGAAGAAAAGTGTTATTTTCTTCTTTCATGTTCAAGGGTAGGTTTGCTTTGAGGAAATGAGAACCAAATTTGAACTACTGTGGGGGGCAGCTCCAAAGAGAATTGGAAAAATATATAACCCCAATAAGCATTGGGAGTAAGTAGAGAGCTTACGAAGGCTCCCAAAGTATTATTCACTGAAGAAGGCTGTGTCTGAAAGGCCAGGATGTTACTGGGTGGGATGATTCTGGCCAAATATAGATGTCTACGATCTCTGTTTATTCCTGGGTTAGTTACACTAGAGTCTTTTTGCAGTAAGAGAGAAACAAGCATTTTTGCAGCCATGAATCTCCCTTACTCATGTAAAACTCTGGAAGAGGTCAGAAGAACCACATCATAAAAGCACTGATTTACCTCCATTAGGTAGAAAGGCATCCTAAGGTAACTAGTATAGTTGTAGTAAATGACACTGTAGATACCTCAGTTTGATTGAGATGAATCGTGGTGAAAGAGACTCAATAAAATTTACCAGAAATCAGGCTTATGTAGAGCTAGAAAAGGAAGTCTAAAGAGGAAAGAAAGAGGTCTTTAGTAATATATGTGTAGGTATCTATTCGTATATATGAATTTATAATAGGACATATATAAGAGGACAGGGATCCAGATGATGTAGGCTAGGCCATTTGAATATTTGTTTCAGCCAAAGAAGGAGGAACAGGCTAATCAAATTTGGCAAAAGCAAAACTGAGATGAAATAGGACAGCTGTCCTAAAGTACATCCAAACAGTAAAGACAAGACAGGGAGAAGAGTTATTTATGCTGAAGGACAAAGTAGGAAACAGAACATTTGAGTGGAAACAGAACATTTGAATAAAAACAGTACACAGAGAAATTAGAGAAACGTTTCTAATGGTTACAAGAATTAAACTGAGGAAGAATATCTGGAATTACAAACTTATCAAGTTTAAATTTTAAAATACCTGACAGATTTATTAACAACTTTACATAATGTGTGTTTGTCTATTATAGTAAAAGTTTGAAGCTGATCCAGTCTTAAGCTTTGTTTTTATTTTAGGAGCTTTCTGGCTGAAGGATGCTGTAAGAAAATTATGTCGGCTGTCAAATTCTCCACAAACTTCATTATTTTTATACCACTTCTGCTGTTTTGTTTTTGTTTTGTTAAGTTTTTGAGAGCAGGCTACCCAAGAGAAGGAAGCTGTTTCTCCCTTGCCTCTTCCACTTATCCCTGTGCACTAATACAAAGGCCAACTGTAATACAGACCTTAGGAGAGTTATAACCACTTTGACCACAGTGGTTGAAGACCTTTTTGACAATGCATGGTTTCATCTCTAATTACCTCTTCTGCAACATGCTTTATTTTGAGGGAAACCTTAGATTTTGTTGGTAAAGAAAGAAATGTTTTGGTTAAAACTATTTATGTTAGAAAATTCCCTTAAAGTAGGATTTGGATTTGCAAAAGTATTGAGCATTTCTAGTTGTGTTTTTAAGACTGTGCACAGTAACTGAACACAGAATTCAGAATTAGAAATCAGGTATGAAAACACATAAATGGGAATATAGCATATCTATTCTACCTTCAATATTTGTAATTTGGCATCTCTTCTAACATTTGAGTTTGCAGATAGGTCTTTGAATTTTCCAATTATTTCTTCTTTGGAATATATAAGCCCTTTCCAAATTTTAAAACAGATCTCTGGCCAGTCCAGACAGACCATCAGGTAGGAAAAGATAAAATGTTTGGGCATGGTATCATCCTATTCTCAATGCTTATCTCCAATTCCATTGCCAGGGTACATTCCAAAGCTTTCTCAGGACTTGCAGGAGGATCGTTTTGAAGACAATTAATATCTCTTTTTTTCTACGTCCAAGCACTTATATTTCTTGATCCAAACAAAAACTGTCTAGGTATCAATTAAAGTATATTGACAAACATTTAAGTTTTTCTTTATAGCTTATTAGCAAGCATGTTGAATTTTCAAAAAAATTCAACCAACTTTGACTTACAGTGTCTCTCCTAACCACCTGAAGCAGCAGGTCCTTGCTGAGGACACTCATGGAGATGATTTGCCAAGAACTGTGGTGCTCCAGAGCTCCTACTTGTCACAGTCTTTTAAGACCGTTCTGTCCCATGGTGGTACCTCAGGATGGCTGAACTGGAGGGATGGATTTTTCTCTTGCTTTTGCTTTGCAGCTTCTGGCTTGTTGGTGGTCTTCCAAATGTTGGTGAAGCCAAAGTAGCTTTGCCCACTGTAGGAAAATAACATGGGCTCAGCCGTCCATTCTGGTCTCCCCTCTGCCCTTTCTGACATCCTTCTCTTCCTTCTGATAGGGCTTCCTTGCGGGGAAAGGAGCACAGCTCTTCAATGCCACGTTTCTGGGGACATCAGCAGTTGAAAAGACCCCTGTTCTTGTGAAATGCCTTCTTCCTTCTTCCCCCTGGATGCAGGTGAAATGTCATTGCAGCTCCAGAATTCACAGTGAGTTTTGTTGAGGATCAGCTGATCATCCTGGATTTTCAATCAGCACCATGAATTTTTAAAGCTGTTAAGGGTGTTAGGACTAACAAATCTGCCAGCTCTTCCTCAGGCACCTCCATCTGAGTCTTTGGTCCTAATCCAGCAAACTGTATAAGCGTACAGTTATATGCGAGTGGAAGAGCACCATTTCTGGAAATATGTACAGGTCCAACATTGAGTAGAAGTATAAATTCTTTCCTGAACTAGAAGTTTCTGATGAAGCAACTCCTTAGTTCATTCATATTATCATCACAGTCTGATTTAGAGGGATAGAGCAGCTGTACTGTGTATGTCCGTGGTGCACAGACTCGAGGCTTAGAGCGCAGAGATCAGATAGCACAGCTGGAGGGAAGCAGTGATTCTTCCTCATTTTCTTTCCAGATTGTTGAAAAAAGAACATGTTAAAAAGGGGGGAGATAATGTTCTTTTTGACACAGTGTATTTAAAATAGCCAGGTTTAAGCTGTTAGTGAATAATAATGATAAAAACCTGCAAGTTCATGTAGCAAGTACACTTGTAACTCCTTAAATTCATTTAAGAGAAAATAATTCTTTTCCTTTCATTTGCTGCTGTAGTGGTATAGCCTTTGCAGGCACATTATTCCTCTGCTATCTACCTTTTAGTGGTGTTTAACATTCTGCACATTTTCCTTCTTGCTGTTATTAGCTGAGGCATAAAAGGTTAATAACTCTAATTGTACCTCACACATATATATACACACTTATATTTCTATCTATATATGCCATGTCTCAGCTTTGCTGCTGGTGCCAAGGAAAATGTTGGATTCTATTCAGTTTTCTTCATATTCATTTTCCTGCCCACTTAACAAAATTACATTCAATGAGCTGTGGGAGAAATTCACATCAACGGGCCATGTAATGCAATTTCTGGTATATATGCAGGAAGAAAAAATCCTACATTTTCTTTCATTTCTGTCAAAATCAATCAAATTGTACTGAACTGAACATAATCTCTTAAAAAAAAAAATCACCCAGGCATTTCCAGTGAAATAAGCCTCTCTTACATGGTAACATGCACATATTTAAGAGGTCTCTGTTTTATTTTTTTTTAATCATGCCTAATTAGTTTTTTTTAATCACCCACACAACTAAGGCTCTTGCCTGCATAATTTATGACATAGAGGGGCCGGTGTCAGAAATCAAATGTTGTAAATTAAAAATAACAAGTTTGAGACTAGTGATTCAATTAAAACCCTAGAAAACATTGGATTATGCATAATTGAGAGCTTGTATGCAGAGATGCATGTCATGCTTGTCAGCTTGGATGGGAGGATTGGATTGGAGCTGTCAAGAGCATTTAAATCAACTCAGTAAAAAAATTAGAAAACAAAGATGATATTTATTATTAACTTCCAGTGTTCAAAAATAAACTGAGAGGTATTTAAATTGAATGCTTAGATGTCAAGGCTTTATTTATAGCAGAAGTTATAAAACTCAGTAATAACCCTAGCTGGCACAGATGTAAAGATACTACTGTGCAGCTGAGCTGCAGCCGACAGTGTGAGGATTCAGCGGTTGGCCCTGAATCAGGTTCAGCTAATAGAGAGCTGTGTTGGAAGACAAGAAATCCAGATTCTTGAAGGGAGCTGTGAATGGCCAAATCTTTTTTTTTTCTTCTCCTTTTCTTCCCCATCTTTTCTTCCTCCCAGAGACTGACGATGCTCTATGAAATACTTTGTGACCTCTGAGAATATGCGAGGCCGTTCTGGGGAAAGGCTGAATTGTCCTGGTGACCCAGCTCTGCAGGACTACCTTTTACCAGTCGGTAACATGACTTGGTAGGAATAGCTGAGGTCTGAAGATTAACAGCATCTTCCCACTTCAGCTGCACGCCCCAGAGTCAGTTCCAAACTTTACTTAAAATTTTTCAATCAACAGTAAATTGGGGTGTTGAGAATGAACATAAAAGCTAGCCAGGACACTTCCCACGTTTGAAATTAAAGAACATTTTCATTTCCAGCTTGAGAAGAAAGACTCCAACAAAACAAAATTTTGACTCCTGGGACTAGAATATATCTGTCTTTAAAACACCTATTGACTCATCAGGACTCATCCTTGCCCTCAGAAATACACCAAGGAACTAAATGCTCAGGAAGATCATTTAGTTCCCAGTCCATATATCAGTCAGTGTACCCTGCTCCCTATCAGGGTATCTCATACCAAACAAAACAGGAATGCAAAAAGATTGCCATCAGCTTTAGAAAGTTTTAAAGCATATGGCTCAGTAAGGCAGTACCTGAGAGCGACAACGCCAGCCTTTTAAATGTTTTGTGGCTCTTAAACCTAAATAAAATGCTAGGGAAAAAGTCTTGCCTTGCGAAAGGTAAAAGGGACCTTCAGAGAGTGGACAAAACTATATGAAGAGTTAAATTCTTCTCCTTTCGTACACCACTAACCGCTGACGTCAACGGGATTTGTGAATGCACATCTGAGAGTGGAATTTGGCCATAAGTGAGGTGGAAAAATGATTGATGACTGCCTAACGGCAGAGGAGTTGGATCAGTGCAATTGCAGAGCTGGAAGTTACTCAGTTTACCCTTAAAAAATTTCTATCAATTTTCCCTGTGGGCTCAGGGACAGGTGGAGAATCTCCAGAAACACAGACAGCTCTAGGTACCCAGCTACCTCGGCTGAACATTAGCCCCACACAGTGGGGATGGGTTTTCGGGGGCCCGACAGTGGAAGGAACGCATCACAGAGGCAAGCTTGGGCCACCTTTTGCATAGCGTATGCAGGGGATGTACACCAGTCCTAATTTTAGAAAGCGAGGCAGAAATGTATTTAGGCAACTTCCAAGGATTCTAGAGGGAAATACATAGTTAAAGCTCCTTAGTGAATCTAGAGGTAAGATTTTAGTGCTTCATTTTTTAAAACCTCAATTGGCAATTCCAAATCTTTGCTATACTAAATTTCTCTTATAACCTACGATCACTTGGTAGCATTTACATATACTATCTTTGTATCTCTTTCATCATCTTTCTTTGATGTTTTATTAGTTACAAGGTTTAGCCTAGAAAAGCCTGTGCATTCCTCTTTACTTAAAAAAATTAAAATGGGAAAGATTTTAATTTAAGCCATTCTGAGAATTCTCCAAATTATAACAAGACTATAAATATGAGTAGGAGAGTTATGTAAGCAGAAGAGATGAAGCAGTGGTGTATGATTTTTACTGTATTGGAAACTGGAGCTTTATTCCTGAAATTTCAAAATATTAAAATAATTTTCCATTTTATAGGCAAAATCAGCTAAATGAGAAAGTTGTGTAAGCAACAGGAGATCTGCAAGTGCCTTCAACAATGGCCTAGCTTTGCTTTTATTAACCTCTCTAACAGTTTTCTTATAAGCTTCAATGGGAATAGAGTTCAGCCAGAGTCTCTCCATTTATTAATTCTGATGTCTGGGAAATGGATCAAACTTTTGCTGTTTCTTGGAGGAACTGCTGGTGTCAGTAAGTTAATGTATAATACTGAAAAAAGTTAAATTCCATTTCTGTTAGAGTACAACTAGCTATCAGAGTTCCCCACTAAAAGATAAGCAAGCCCTTTTCTTCTACACCAAAACCAAAATGTAATTATTTCATTTGAACTGACTTTCTAGACTTAAAGGAGTGGAAATTAGAGACCATTTTTGCAGGCAAAACCATTAATCATTAATACTGTTCATTGTCATGGGACTCTTCTCTTTACTGTGTTCTACACTTCAATTTCCTAGAGAAACTAAGAGCTTTTGTGTTTCCCTCATGGACTAAATCAAATGGAGGGTACTTTAAAATCCATTCTGCAATTTAGGGCTGAGTAGAGGCACCCTACAAAAATACCTGGCAAAAAAGGCCGAGCACAGATTTCTAGAATGAGAATACAGTAAACAGAATAACATGGTGAAGGCTGGATGTGGATGAGGAAGGTCTATGAAAATGGAAATGAAATTCTGTGTCTTTGAAGTAGATGGGAGTTTCTATACTTTATTCTCTGAGATTAGGACTTCACCCTTTGCCCTTGATGTCTTTCTTCTACTTTCTCCCACCTCCACTGCTTCTGCAGATCATCTGCAGATATGTGCAAAGGAAATAAAACTCAAAACCACATGATTTCTGCCTGTATCAGAGACTCATTAAAGTTGTTCAGATTGCCCCTGACTTGGGTTTTACTTTTGGTAGAAGCTGCATGGGGTTTCAGGGGATGAGAAGCGTGAGAGAATACAGGGCTTTTATTTGGTCAAATGGCAAATCAAATGTATGTATAGTTGCACGGACCACCACTTAACACTGTATGACTCATCTCTTTAATGGGATCCCCAGGTCTGAGTTAGGTGCCCTAACTTTATATGCAGGGTGAGATGAGATAGGACTCAGTAATGCTTTCCATGAAATCCATTGTGCTGCATAGGCAGCCCCATAAGATAACCACTTAGAGAAACTGTATGTAAGCCCTTGGCTCAGCTTTCAACTCTCTCCTTGAATTAGAGATTCACACCAGCTCTCAAACACAAATTCCTCTGGAAGAAGACAAGATGAAGCCACTGTGACGCACTGAGAGCAAGAGGGGATGAATGTGCACCTACTCTTAAGGGACGTCTGTTTGAAATTTCCTTGGATGCAGAAAGTGTCTCAAGCACTTTTGACCATAGCCTAAGCTACTAAATAAAGCAGAGCGAGTGGGTGGGCTCCCTCTTCTTGTAGTTGCATTTCTCAGTGAAGCTGAAACCATACTGAGACCACTGTGTGGAGCCACATCTTTCCAGCATATAAGCAGTGTCTTTGGACTTGACCTCACACATTATATCCCACTGTGGCTCCAAAGCAGAAGTATTCTTTGGTTCCTGTTTTGTCTCATACCAGAGCGATGATTTTATGGTGTAAATCTGAGGGCATATGTTGCATGCCTTGGACAGTGTCATGAGGAGAACCACCCATGTTTAAGGGTGCAAATCCTGCGGAGACTGTGATGAAGAAAGAAGATGTCTTATGTTGGCTGGAACAAGACAGACCTGGTACGGGGCTGCCTATACTGCTCTTTGAGAGCGTTCATGCTCACCCCAGAACCATATGCAGGTGTTACCTGGTGGAAAGGTACTAGGAGTGGTCCAAAGGAGAGCTGGGGAACACTCTAACAAGAAAGCAGTGTGGGCTATGCACAAAGTCATCACGTTGACCTCTTAGCTAGCAGTGCAGATATATCCTCACAAAATTTAACTGGTGAACAGCAGTTTTCTGGATGCCGGTTATGCATAAGCATAAGCCAAGACTAGGATAAAAACTGAGGTATATTAGGGCACTTGCAGAGACAGAAGTGGTATGTTTCCCACAGAAAGTTTCAGGGAAAGAGCGTTGCTTGGGTGTGATCAGTGCCTGCCAGGTCAGGTGGCAGCTTAATGGAGCTATTCAGGGTTACAGTTTGGCACACAGACAAATAAATTTTTTTCCTAATTTCTGCTAGAGACACCTACCTCTCTTTCTGGATGTGGTCTTACATATCTATAGAACATTATTAGCAGAAATTTAAGTGCCATGGGAAGACAACTATCTTCCCCTGGGGTGAGGCAGCAGCTCAGCTGGGGTTTTGCAGATCTACATTTTGGACTTAGATGTTTACAATGGCTGTTAGACTCCTAATTCTTTTCGTGGATCTAGGCCATAGCATGTAGGCAAAGCTTGGTAGAGTCAGCTGAATTTTTTCTTAGAAGTTTTGGGTTTCTTTGAAGCTGAAACTCACAATGGAACTAATTATAACTTAACTGTAGTTGTCTGACTAATGCCTTATAATATTCTTGTTTGACATCTTCTGTACAATTATTTTTATACTTTTTAAAATGTGGTTTCATGTTATATATATATAAATTAAGAGTGTTTGTGATTAATATGAATTCTAATGTTGAGAGGTAGGTGTAGAATTTTATCGTGAAACCAGAAATTTTTTTTTTCTGTTGAAAAGCTTAAATTTCTGCTGACCATTAAAGAAAAAAAAGAACCAAGCCCAACAACAGTGTTTCAATTAGTTCATGTTGGTCATACTGAATTCGTGAAACACATTACTTAATGAGTGTAAATAGTGATGCAAAGTTCTGTATAGTAACTATACATCTTAGTAACTTAACATCTTAGTAATATGCTAAACCCAAAGATTTCTGATCAAACATTCAAAACCTGGGATTTCTGATTGCATGATTCCTAGATTTTAAGATCGGTAGGAACTGATAGAATCATGCAGTCGGACCTTATGTACTCAAAATCTCATCTGTCAGAGAGTGAGAGAGAAATTCCCATTCTGTGGCTGTACTCCCTGTGAAAAGTGTGCATCCAAGAGACTGTAGGATAACTACTTCATCAGAGGAACCAACTTAAATGTTAGCAGACTGCTAGCTTGCCCCTAATGATTAGCCTGAAATCACTGTATTGCATTAAATGGGAAGCTTTCCTTCCTAACAAGCTACAATACAAGGCTAATGTGATATAGGTAACAAAATATTAACCTTTATACTAATCAATTTTTTTCAAAAGACAATGAAGAATGAATATGCTTGTATAATGTTGAGGAATTAATTGGGGCTGCCCCATTTCATAAGACTTGATTAAAAAGAAAAAGGAATGGTGTGATGAGAAGCAAAGAGGAGACCTCAGTAATAAGAAAATGAAACAAGGGCTTGAAAATACAGGTTCCAAAATCCCAAATCATCCAAAAAAAAGTAGTAAGTGAAATCCCCAAAATACAGGATCAAAAAAACATCAAAGCAAGCACGTATACACTGCCAACAATTAGAACAGTATTAATTAGCAACAATGTTCTTTAATCTATAAATAATAAAGTGATCAAACGGTCCCACAGAGAGGTGTATAACAATACATAGAATTTTACAGTCGTAGGTCAAAAAGTCTATTTAAAATCCCTGTGGCTAATTCATATGTTCAGATTTAAAGCCCTGTTTATCGTTTAGTTGAGAGATCACTTGGAGGTGGAAGGGATGTCAAAATCAGACCCAGCGCCTCAGACATAGCATACAAGGAAGAAACTGCATTCAATCTCTACTTCTTTGTAATGAAGGAAAAAGGTGCAGTAAGTAAAAAACTACAACAAGACAGACTTATGTTTTAAAAGAAATTTAAAACAAGCACTAAGACAAGGAGTCTACACAACATATCAGGAGTGAGCTGCACCATCAAACAGAGTTATGACAGGTGGCCACAGAACTGTAACACTACAGAACACAGATAAATATACATCTATATATCAAACTATACAATAGGGCAGAGTACTCAGAAATATTCTTGATCAAGTTGTGTTAAAAGATTTACATAATTAAACCACATGATGATCTGGTGAGCTAAGTTAATACTGCTATCTCCATTTAACTATTGAGTCAACTGAGGTAGACAGGTTAAATGAATAATAGAAGGTTATTTTTTGTCTCATTGTTCCATCTGGGAGACTGCTTTAGGATCTGATTACTCAAGTAGTTAGCTGCCTTCTTAACACTCACACAAATTTATTAAGAGTTTATTTTTAAAATCTGAGCTTTTGTCATTTTATAATACACTACAATCACAGATCATTCTCCACCTACTATTTGATTATTTCCATACAAGGGTGGAGCTCTATAATTTTCTTTATGGAATCATGCATTGATTTTTTTTTCCTGGACACTTCTTCAGTTTACTAATCTTATGATTCTAACTGTGACCTCCAACATGCTGCATTCCTATCCAGATGGCTTTATCTTAAGACTCAATGAATACATTTTCTATTCTTTCATTGAAGTCATTAATAAAAATATTGACCAGTAGCAGATTCCAGACAGACCCCTTCAGAATCTCCAATTTGACAGTAGGCAGTTTATAATTATTCTTGCAGTAAAGTTTCCCATCTAATAACTGTTTAATCACTGATATTAGCCTAGCTTGTTTGTGAAATCATCTGTAAACGACAGAGACAGGGTACCACTGAAGACAAGATAGATCAAGTCTACTTTTCCCATAAGAGAAAAACCTGTTGATTTGTCATTAAAAGTAAAATTTGACATTTGTTTTTCTTGATCAGGATTGTTTATTACTTGTTTCCTCATTATCAGCTTAAAAATGGCTTGCTCTGTTGCTTTTCTGGGAATCTGTAATTCCTAGACTTCTCTTTTTTTTCCTTAAAAAAATAATATATCTATATAGGCATTACACTTGTCATTTTCTGATCTTCAAGAAACTCCTGTGAGCTCTCAAAGAAGTGGTCCTGGGCCTGCTCCACTCATTTCTCTGAACATCATCTGTGGAATCTCACAAGGTTCAGGCAACTTGAAAGCAACTAGCTACCACAGTGTATTCTGACTGTTCTTTCCAGTATGGACTCTTAAATCTGTTAGTGATGCCAGCTTTATTAACCATTTGGTCTTACCTGGCTATTTTGATCTAGGCAAAAAAGCTTTGAATGGCTGTTTTAGTGTAAAAAACCCTGAGATCTTTCTTTTCCTACTAAAAAGTAAACTCTTTCCTTAGCCTTCCTCTAACTGCTCTTATGGTCATGATTTTCTTTCTGTGCTTTGCTACTGATATTTCATTTATACCTTGGTCTAGCTGCTTATCTTCCTATTTTTTTTGTATTCTTTTACATTTGTTCTTGTTCATGGGACCTCCTTCCAGTTTTCACATGCTGTCTCCTTGTTTCTATGGCTCTTGAAGATCTTCTGCTGTAGTTTACTAACTTGCTTAGCTTTCCTCATCACAAACATAGTTTGATCTTCCACCTTCTACATAGTTTTCTTCAGTTATCTACCGACTCTCCTAAACAATTTCTTCTTTTAGGCTGATTCCCCAGTCTGTCCATTTTCTATGTGTAATCAAGAAGTTTGCATTTTTGTAATTTAAACCACCATATTATCATTAGTTTTCTTCATCCTTAGATTTATATCACTTTCAGACAGTTCAGGGTCATTCCTGGCAATATTATTAGTATCCACGTGGAAGAGCAGCATGTAGCAGTACCAAGAGGGCTAGCTGGATGTTGGTGACTTTCCCACAATGTCACATTAAGAGGACTGTAGGGTCCCAGTAGCTAGCCAGAAGGTCTCTTCAGCCTCTGCTGGAAAGAGAGACCAGTCTGTTGTTTTCTTTCTGGAGTAATCTTGAATCTCAGGTCCTTTGCAGCATGAGGCTTATCCTTCACCACTCCTGGAGGTTAGGTCTGCTCTTGTGGCTGACCAGTGACTTCGCTGATGACCGTGTGGTGTGGGGCAGTGGCAGCACTGTTACAGCAGGTGAGTGGAAGTGCTCCATGACTAACCAGCACTTTTGGGTTAGGCATGCAAAGCTACTCAACATCTTCTTTTCTCTCCATGAGCTGCCCATGGGGCAACTTGTTTGTTTGGGCAGCTCCAGGCCAGACTTACAGTAGTGCTCTCAGGTAACTACTCTCTTTCTCTTCCTGGTATTCCCATATCAGTATCTGAAGCAGGACATTGCTCCTACTCCCTCACTGAAGTGGATGTCAGTGGGTTCTTCACCCACTGCGCTGTAGACAAAGCCCAGGATCCTTTACTCCTTCCTCTCTCCCCCTGATATTCTGAAATGCTACTACTGAATTACTGTTATGTGGGCTCTGCTTCTCTGCATTCCCTGCCTCCTGTGATACTGCTTCATTACCATTTCTCTTCTGGAGTACAAGACACAGGAGTAACGGTCCAACGGGGCAGATTTGGTATCAGTTGCATGCCACAATCCTTGTTGTTGTGACTGAGGAATTATGTCACATCTCCTGTGTGGTTCTTGGTGTCTTCGTGGCCTTTGTACATAAACAACACCATGGAGAGATCGCGGAAATGGAATTAAGCTGCGGCCACAGCATAAATGTGCTCCTGAGTCCTACAGAAAAGAAACATACATGTAAATGGTATATACCTGGTGAGCTATAAACATAAAAAAGCTCCATTTGGGATATGGGAAACCACCAACCATTGAATTTGACTTCCGTTCTGGGAAAGTTGGTTGGGTCTGTAATGACAAACAAGATGCCTGAGGAGATGGGTTAGCACAGTGCCCTGGACACTGCCTGCTGGGTGGATTCAGCACGGCCTCTGTAAAGTGAATTCCTCCCTGGACAACCTGAGGCACTTCTGTGACAGAGTCAGTGAGCACACAGACTAAAAGGAGCCAGGGCAGGCAACTTATTTGGTCTTCAGAAGGACTTCAATAAGGTTTCACATCAAGATTGTTAAAGTAACTGAGTTTCTTCAGGACTGTAAGGAAAGTCCTTTTATGGACTTAAATCTCATCAAACACCTGGTCATTTTTCAGGGTTTAGAAATGTCACTAGTAGGCTCCCATAGGGATCAGTGCTAGTGCTAGTTTTATTCAGCAGGGACCAAGGAAACTTCAAAAAGTTGAGCAAGTGGTTAAAATGTGGCAGAAGAACTTCAGTATAAAATATATATATGTTAGTGGTGAACCTGGGGAACAGTAACTTAATCTGTGTCTACATGATGCTGAACTGAGAGCTGGCAGTCACAGCTCAGGAAAGAGACCTTGGAGTCATTGCTGTCCGGTTTCCAAAGTCGTCATCTCTATATGCAGTGGCAGACAAAAAGGCAGCAGCATTGGGCATTATCAGGAAGAGCTCTGAAAACAAAGCAGATGACAACATTTTGCCACAGTATTAAGCTGGGATAGTGCTGTGTGTGCAATTTTGGCTCCATGTCTCAGGAAGGACTTAGTGGAGTTGGAGGTGATACAGGAGAGAAGCAGTGAAGAGGATCCATGGGACAGAGCAGCTTCCTTCCAAAGGGAGACTATAATGGTTGGGATCCTTTTTTTTTTTTTGAGATGGTACACGCTGAAGGGGGGAAAGAATAAGTGTGGTGGAACCAGGAGGGTGCTGGGTAAGACGAATACGGAGCTGTTATTGACCACATCCTGCAATACTGTAACTGGGGACCACCTGGTGAAGCAAGAGGGAAACTGGTTTAAAAGCAAGCACTCCTTCACCAAGCACATAGTCAACTCCTGTATCTTTCTCCCATGGAGCGTGTGAAGGCAAGCAGCACCAGCAGACTGAGAAAGAGACAAATTTATGATCAGTACAGATGCCAAAAGAACTAGAGAGGGAGATAGCCTCTAATAACCCTAATCCAATGATTGCAGAAGTCAGGATAGTGCAAGGGAAATGGTCCACCATGAAGGGCCAGGCTCATGTGTTACATCTCTCATTGCTGTTTCTGCAGGCAGAGGGCCAGACGGGATGGACCACCCGTCCTGCCCAGTTGGGCATCTCTTCTCTTCTTATATTCATTGTAGGGCGATGGGGGAGATCAAGAACTGCGTATCTTGGCACCTCTGAATCTGAGTTGCCTCCAGCTGTCTTTCTGTATGAACTAGCAAAACTACTTATACCGCAGTGCCCCTGGGGTTTTACATTACAGAATGGTCTGGAGGCAAAGGGGAAACAAACTGATGGAAAAATGTCTTACTGCAGTCTTATTAGCATACCTGGGTCTCTCTCCTTCCCTCTTATTTGAAAGTGATTAGACCTTTGCAGAAATTCTTGCTATTAGTCCCTAAGTACATGACCTTATACTACTTATTTTATACACTTCATTAGAAATATAAAATACTTTGACAGAAAACTTATATTCCATATACAACACAAAGTAATTGTACACACATATATGTACTCGGTATGTTATATGCATTTATATATAAATACCAAGTAAAGTTACTGTCATTCATGGGTCAGGATGAACTTTTACACAGAACTGACCTCTGTCTTGAAGATGGAATACAAGTTTTCTGGTAAACTAATAAACTGTGTTTGAGAACTTTGAATTTTCATTTACATATCTTGTGTACTTTTCTCTTCTTGTGTCATTTCCATAATTTTTAAGATTTTCAGAATCTTCATCATGTTTGTTAGATTTAAGAAGCTAACCTTTAACAGAGACCTGGGTGACCACCACCTTTCAGCTTGGTGATTAATTCACCTTTAACCACTATAATGAAGTTTAATGTGCAATGACTTCATGCTGATGCAATGTTTGTGACAGAGCATTATCATCAATATCTTTTGGAAACTTTAACATTGTTTTACTACTGGCTAAGTGTATCCTTCAGCATCTGCCTCCAAAACTCAAAAGCCCTTTAACAACCCAGTTTTTCTTTCTGCATATTGCAGAGTAATCAATTCCCTATTCTCTTTAGATTGGTCATCAGGAGGCCTGGCCCATACTGTCTTCTACTCCCAAGCTTTCTTAGGCCAGTGGTCCCACACTCATCCAAACGATTGTACTTCTCTGTTGGGAATAACTAGAAAAGAAGGGAAATTGTTTTAATACAGAGCTGTCCCCCATGTCTCTGTTAGTTGTAGCGTATTTCTTCTCAGCAAACAGAACTTCAAACTCCCCCAGCTTGCAAACAGATGCTGCCATATAGTAACTGAAAACTTTCTTCTCTTTTCATTTTTTTTTTATATTTTTCTTTTTGTGTGATGTGCAGCATTGGGATATATGTCCCTTTTGTCATCCTAGCCTCTTTAATTTTTTTTTTAGTTGAGCGTCCTTTCAGCTGATTTGAGCCTAGAATCCTCTTAGCTGTCTTCAGCCAGAAAAAATATCTCTCTTCCTATCCAGTTCATAAAAGCTCCTTTACCACTGCAGTAGAGTGCAAAAAGTGAATCTTCTTGTAGACACGGATTTAATTTGCTCAGGTGTTAGGCAGTTTTGGTGCTTGTGGTTCCCTGTTCTCCATTTTCTCTGTGGTAAACTGTATGCAAGCTCTAAATCTTTCTACTTAGCACTGCTCACTCATGCTCAAACCCATTAATGCTGTATGTCAACAGTAATTTCAAAATCAGGCAAACACAGAAGAAGGAATAATTTAGCAACAAAAGTTTTACATTTGCCAATAATATGCACTGAAAAGAGTGCCGAGTAACTTTTAGCTGTGGCCTTTTCTACTTACATTGCCTACAACTCATCCCTGAAGGTGAGGATGACTCTTACAGTGTTGTAGGCTCTTCTAGGCCAACGGCACTTTGAGGAGGTGCTTTCCTCTAGAAAAGAGTGATTTATAGACAAATACAGCTGGGCTGTATGATACATGTGCTTGCTTACCATTGCCATTTTTTTGTAGAATTGTAGGTGGTTCACTGTTTGCAAAGGACATAACCGTAAGTGCTGATAGCTCTACGTCCACAGGGTCTGCTAGCTTTTCATGAAACAGCAGGAGTTCTCTGGCGCTATTTGGTCTACAGATTTTAGCTTATGCAACTGATACTTTCGCATTTCTGATTTTTCTACCTGGGGACTAACTAACGATTATTTGGATCATTTCCTACTCTTCTCGTCTCACTGTCTGCCCCTTCCCTGAACTGTATAACTCTGTATAGCAAATATGATATGATTCATGGTACATAAATGAGCCAAAAAGAAGATTTATCTGTTCTCTTTAAGCAAGCAAAATGTAGGTTTATCTATTGTACAGGCAACATCAGGAAGCTGCTCAACACAAAAGCATGTATTTTTCTAATGACATAGGTAATTCCATTTAATGAAAAAAGGACATTTTCATGTCATCTTCATTTCAGTAAAATTTCCCTGGGCAATATCTTACTCACATTGTGAGTGTCTCATAGTTAATTCCAATTTCAGTAAAGCTCATTGGTGCATTCCTCAATATTGATACATAAGTAACTGGGCATTCTTTAAAATTTTAATATTAAGCACAGTTTAAAGAACTCTACGCTATGGAAACCTTGGACTTCCACTTTCAGAAACCGAAACTTTCAGAAACTGGGCTTTCACTTTCAGAAACTGGACATTCCTGTTCAGAAACTTGGATTTTGGATGGTTATAAGAACATCATAGAATGCCTGCATTGGAAAATACTTCATATATTTGTAAGAAACCAGGGCCAATGTTTTAAAGTTATATATCAAATAGTACAAGGGTGAAGTGGGTTTATGATTCATTTTGCCAGCGCTGTAAGTAAATCTTGACAAGACCACAAAAAAACGCAGATGTACATAAAAAAGCTTTCTGCCTGTTTTTTCCCTCTGTGGTGAAATTCATAATAATATCAAGACAGTATTTGCTGTCCCCTGACTTATATTGACTACGCACTATCTCCTTTCTCTTTAAAGGCTTTACGTTACGATCCCTGGTTCAGTTCTGCAGTAATCAAAAAAGCGCAGTCTTCTGGGCTGGGCAGAGTTCAATTAAGTTCACGCCTTTTTGTAGTTGCTTTTGGTGGTTATTTAGCAAATATATATACAGACAGACTACAGAATTTTTGCAGAAGGAGGGAGAAAAAGGTAATTGCAAGTATTTGCTTAAGTAAGCTGATTCTCATCTAGCCAGGACACAGGAATGTATATCATGTAACCCCAATTTCACACCTCCAAATGTATTGAGAATTAGGTATAGATGAACAGGACATAATTTACATGCTGATCAAGAACTTGCAGAATAATTAATGCTTTTTAAATAATGAATACATTTGACAAAATCAGTTTGTTCAGAAACAATCCATGGACAGATAGGTATATTCAGCGAATATGATTTTTGTTATGAATTATTAACCTATGACTAGTAATTAGCTCCCAAACATGGAGTTCTAACACAAGCCTTTTGCAAGGACCCTCTTCCTCCCAAATATAGGAAATGTCTCTCAGCAGAGCAGACATTTGTGTGGTCAGGAACAGAGTTAGCATAGGAAACTCATTGTACATGGAGTTTTGTGAAATATTTTACACAAAGCACTTTTTACTCAGGCTACTTTCCTTTCACCCACTGTGAAAGCAAGAATAACAGAGGAAGTTGGACAAGCTGATGATCAAAGTTTAAATGTCACTTGCGGCATCTCGTAGACCTCAATTTGAATTCTGCTCAGTGTGATCTGTGACATTCCTATTGTCTTAAGGAAGCTTTGAAAGAAAAGGGAAAAAGAAAGCTCACTGTCAGGAAACAAAAAAAAAAGCAAGCCTGAATTAAAATGTAAATTAAAAAAAGAGGGAACTAATCGTTCTCTTCCACTTTGCTGCTGATGGCAAGAGGGTTGTGTAAAGATAAATACCCACTTAATTGTACTCCTGAATTGAAGGTGCTCATGTAGTCTCTGTTACTGTGATACCTAAACCTGTCTCCACCCTTCTTGTAGGTATACACAAATCCCCCATTGGGATGGCAAATTTTTATTCTCTATATTTTAAATATGAGGAACAAACAGTGAGTAAGGGAGAATTGTCTATGCCTACTAAGGTCTGAATTTATTTTGTCTATTTTAGGTGCTTCACTGAGGCATTTAAGCTAGCAATGCAACTGTCCTTTTGTAGAAATGTAGAGTCTCAGGTAACCTCTCCTCAGATGTCGCTAGGTACTTCGGGTTAGGCAAAGTCACCCAGACAAATGATGATGGAGCAAGGACTTTCTGACTGCTTCTCCAGCTCTCTCATTTCTGGAGCCTCCTTCCTCACTTGTCAAGTCTTTGCTTATCATTATCACAAAAAAGGGGACTGTGTGGTGATGATAGGTGACTATGTGAGTTCATGCCGACTGATATTCACCTCGACTGTGGGGTTATGAGTAAAATCGCCATAACACTTCCAGTTATTGCTGGCAGCTGTGAGTGAAAGGCTGTCAACCAAAGGGACAGGAAATAAATTTTTTCCTCTACAGCTACTGTGCCGCACTTGTGGGCGATGTGGTGGAATGTGCATTGCTACCTCTGTGTCACACAGCCTCTGTGGGTAACGGGAGGGCAGCGAGTTCTCCCCCTGCCAGGCATCTCAACGCACGTTTTTCTGGAGTGCTCAGTTAGCTCAAACATTCCTGCTGGCACACGGTTTACAAAGAGGCTGTTTTGCCTACTTGCAATCCTTTGAGTTTTGCTAATCTGTAAGATATCGTGTCTGGGGAACAAAACCTTCTCCCTGGGCTCAAATGAATAGTTCTGCTAACTTCAAGAAGAGTATCAACTGCCATAGAGCAAGCAGAATTTGGCCCTTTCTCCTACCAGTGATAAAATATTACAAAAATTACTTGCAGAGTTATATTGATAACACATAGCTGCAATCAGCCTTGAAATATTTTGATGCTAACCTTTGGAGCACAATACAAGTATGTGTTGTTTTCCTTAAAAAAAAGAAGCTCGAACTCTCATGCTGTAAATATTGAATTATCATTAATATATTAGCACAGAGAACTTAAGCCCTAAGACCTTCAGTGTCTTTGCTGAAGTCAGCAGCTTCAACCAGAGCGTATCATTGGTGTCTCTTGTGTAAATCCTTTGAAGTTATTACTGCTCTGAAGTGAGGAGAGAAACCAGGATTTTAAAGGGGAAAAGAAGTATGTATTCAACTGGCAGATGAGTTCTGTTCTGGGAGGAGGTGGAAGAAGAGTGAAAGCCTATGTGGTGGACAGCACAGGACCACAGAGCACTGCTGAGGGCTGATCACCAGCTTGTATTTATTCGTGTGGCTCTATTTATGCGTTGATAGAGCTACACAGGTTTCCACCACCTGGGAGACTGCACCTTTATAGTCTGGTCTCACCTGAGCTACTCTCGCTTTACCTTCATCAAGGACTCCCCTGAGACAGAGACAGAGTTAAAGATCTTACTCCTCCCACCCAGGACAGGGGTCTGTGGCCTGGTGGTTGCCCCACCTGACAAGAGCCCTGTGACTGAAAGAGGGCTGGAGGGCAGACACGTGCGAGGAGTGCATGCGTATTGTCCAGGTGCCAAAAACTCTACTGCAGCTCCTAATACCAACCACAAAAACTCCCTTGCGCTGCCAATGCTAAGATCGCAGTTTGTGTTGCGAGACTTGCCTACATCATTGATCTTCATGAAATTATTAAAGTTTTCCAAAGTAACATTTATCCAGGTTGTTGTTCTTATGAAAAAAAAACCAACCCCAAGACAATAGGAGTAATGAAGTAAGACTCCATTGAGAAACTTTCTCCTTGTGAAAGGAGCAACAGCTCTTCACTTCAGTGGGAGGATCCAAACAGTGCATTACTCAGGCAGTTGAGATATGATGGTGTTTGAAGCAAATGAACTTCACATGTAAGTAGAGGTAACCAGCTTTCTTTTGTGGACAGATTTTGCTTCTCAATCCCTTCTTTCCCTCTGCAGTTACACAGCACAGAACTAATCTGACATTTGAAGAAGACACCAGGGGAAATATAGTTCAGTACATTATATAACCAGACAGGATACACTAACATATTAAAGACTCTGGACAACTTAGTGGAAAAATCCCTACTCAACATCCTTTCCTATTGCTGTAAAAAAGAAAGTAGTTTCAACTTCTGTTTCTTAAAAATTGGCGCAATTGGAATAAATATTTTATGTGCTGGCCATCAAGTTATTAATGTCATCTGAAGCACTGAATAGCATTTTGCCTTTGTGTAAGTAGAAATCAGGCAAATAGAGCTGCAAACTTTCCTTTAAGAAATGCAGGGAGTTGTGCAGGTTGGGGAAAGTATTTTTTTCCATGATCGCTAACCACCAGACTTCCTGACCTATAGTCACTGCAACTTTCTCTATGTTTAGTTGTCAAGATTTCCCCAGAGTGGCAGGATCTATGGATGAAAAACTATGATGTCTATGCATTTTTAATCTTCTGCTTTTTAAATGTGATGGCACTAGGAGCTGGCACTGTTGTAATGGTGAAGCATGTTCCTGCAGGTTTTACTCAAGTAAAATTCTAAACTGAGTCACACTAAGTTGGATCACATAAAGAAATAGGGACGAATCTCTTGCAGCCAGAGGTTCCCTTGAACCAGTTGGAAAAAAAAGTAAGGAGTACAACAGACCAGACAAAACTCTTTGGTACCATTTCAGAAAGTATTATGATCGACCAGGGATTCATTTTTCTTGCTTGTTCAATTCCTTAAGCCTTGTCTAAACTATGGAAATGTACCATTCTAAGAAGTGGTTGGCCCTCCTAACATGGTTGTAAAATACCTCATGTCCATGCCTATAGACCTGATTTGATTTGCGGAAGTGTGCAAATAAGAAAAAATTCCCACTGGTGGGAGCCACAGGGTAGACAAGACGTCTATGAATGTAGCTATTTTTACCACCATTTTGCTTTGCTTTGCTTTTCCAATAGGTTTAATGAAAACTGTGGTTGTGGCTCCCACTAGTTTTAACACATTCAGCAGCACTGGAGTTGAACCTGTGGAATTCTAACCAGTTGTAAATTTTCTCACTATTAACTCTGCCAAAAATTCCTCAGTCTGTCTTTCTTTCTTTCCTTCTTTCTCTTTCTTTCTTTCTTTCTTTCTTTCTTTCTTTCTTTCTTTCTTTCTTTCTTTCTTTCTTTCCTTCCTTCCTTCCTTCCTTCCTTCCTTCCTTCCTTCCTTCCTTCCTTCCTTCCTTCCTTCTTTCCTTCTTTCCTTCTTTTCCTTCCTTCCTTCCTTCCTTCCTTCCTTCCTTCCTTCCTTCCTTCCTTCCTTCCTTCCTTCCTTCCTTCCTTCCTTCCTTCCTTCCTTCCTTCCTTCCTTCCTTCCTTCCCTCTCTCCCTTCCTTTCTCTCTCCCTTTCTCTCTCTCAATACAGCTTATATTACATTTGATATGAGCCATTCAAACCATTACTAGGGTCTTATACATTAAACTTGCATGGTCTTAATGCCTGTGCAAACAGAAGTCACTGCCCTTCATGCAGTCACTTCCTTGAAGTTCACTTCTGGCCTTTCACAGTTTTCAGGTCTCACTGAATTGACAGTTGCTGCCAAGTGCATCTGCAGATTTACTGCCCCTGCTGTGACTAGGTGCTGTGTGAAATCCATAAGCAAGATGGGTGGCAGCTCTACCTTCTCTCTGAGGGACATGCCGAATGCCCATACAGACCAGTGGCTCAGCTAAAGGACCCTGGGACATCTAGGTGGAGGAGTTGGGAGGCACTTGGCAGTTGGTCAGAGAACATAATGGCTGGGCAAAGCTGGAGGGTAAGGTAGCTCTGAAGGAGGAATGATCCCAAGACGAGAACAGCCCATGCACCCGCATGTGTGGCTCTGCTTATGTCACTCAATATGCCCTGTTCAGCTAGAAATAGCCCCATTTTGTACTGCTGGCACATAGCCAGGGTGTTGAAAAGCTTTGTGTGGGTAAGTACTGGAGAATCAGGTTATGGTCTAACTCTGCACTTTCCTCACATTACACAAATACTAGACATGGTACCGAGGGGGATACATTTTTAACCTTAACACTTCAGTGATGGATAGTAGGATGGATAGCTATGCTTTCTTTCTAAGAGTCTTTCATTTACATTTGGGGCTCTCAGGTGACAGACTACTATTCCACCCTCCTTCGGCTTGCATTCAATGAATATGCACAGTTGCAGATTAGTTCCAAAAACAATTTTTAAGCTGAAAATTAATGTTTTCTTTTCTCTAGGAGGGAGAAAAAAATCCAGATGTCCTACAACCACAGGCTGTGGCTGTCTCTTTAAGTTTTCAAATCTTCACAACCAATTTACAAATGAGTACATTTCTATAACCCCTGTGAATAGCCATGTTTTTTTAATGCAAGAATCTGTTTTATTTGGACTATCTCTTTTTTTTTTCCCCCAGGAAAGCGTACCACATGAAGAAGAATGTGTGGGTGTTGTGAGAATGAATGATTTTCAAGCTGTGAGGACATTATGGCCTCATGTACCCTAGGAAAAGTACTCACTGCTGACGACCGGTGTCAACAGTGACTGCAGCTGAACAGTGCTGAAAACAATTTAAGTCCTTCTGTCCCCCAGCTCACACAGTATTCAGCAACATTTCAGGTAGTTTGATTAAAATCCGAAGAGGCACTGATTCTGCTAGCCTGGTATTAACAGGAGAGTGAGCCCTAGTGTAGACAGCTGCCTGGCTCCAGAAGCCATCGGCAGTGCTCTGTGTGCTTGACATGTCCTGGAAATGGCTTCTGAGCCAGAAAGCTGTCTACACTAAAGTGTTCGCTATTTATGCCACCCTTTTTTTTTTTCGTGTTAGCATCAGAATGGGGTGAAAATTAAATAAGTGCAGTTGAAAAATATAAATATCCTTTTTGTTTGAATTTTCTCACCAAACAGAGAGTTAAGATACTTTGGAGAAACCTGAATTACTTTTTCTTCATATCATTTTCACAATAGTAAAAGGAAAGAAAGACAGACTGTAAAGGAGACAAACTGAATAATTATCTGGTTTAAGATTTTCAATTAAAAATATAATTTTGGCAGCGCTCTTTTTAATTCTTCCCAAAAGAAAAAGACTTTTTCACATTAGCTTGTTATGCACCTATGAAAGGATCAAGAACAGTGCACTTTAATACTGTTTCCACGAGAAACAGGATGAACAATCCTCTGTTACCCAACACGTACCTCCAAATGAAGCTGAAATGCAAAGCTAGTAGCTTCGGTCTCCAATAAAAAGTGTAGCAATAGGTATCAGCACCTTGTTAATAGAAGGACTTTTTAATGGCGTCCTGCCCACCTAGTGTGTCTCAGCCCATAGACTGAGAAGGAGACAAAAAAACCCCAACCTCACGTGAGGAAACACAAGCAAGCTAGAACTTCTTCTTATTGAGTAAAAGTGTGAAATTCTTTTGAAAAATTCTTGTGAAAAAAAAAGCTAAAACCAAACATTTGGCCTGATGAATGAATTCAAACACATTGTGAACAGAATCTAATTCATATTCACAGAATTTAACAGATTTAACTTTACTTGCTGTAGAGCAGATGCAGAAAAAGGGAGCTGAAACATTGTAAAGCAGGATCCTACATCAGTTTATGCCATTTGGCAGAACACTTGTAAGAGCAAGAGCAACATTTTTTACACATGGAGCAAGGCAGAAACAGATAATCACAGGGAGCCCCTTTGCTCATGGGAAAGCACATACACTGTGAGGTGTCATCCCAGCCCCAAACCATGTCATTCAGAGCAGCAGGTTTAAGCCATCTTCTAGAAGAAACAACTCCCGTTTCCCAACTTTGTATGGAGATGAGGAAGACCACTTATTTAACTTCAGTCACCTACATGATGGCAAATGTTTTCCAAGTTCCTCCCTGTGTTACATAACTTTGCACCTTTGTTGGAAGTTAAAATAAATAAATAAACCTATGGGGAATCATATCTATTCCATTTAAAGCAAACGATATATCATGCTTTTGCGTTCAGATTCCTTCATCAGACAACACCGCAGATCTTAACAGTGGCCCACCGCACTGGAAAAATTGTCTCTCTTCTCGAGCCTCCCATCAGATATAGAGTATTATGATGGCTTCTTTGTACAAAAATTTGTTTGGAAACTATTGGAGGTTGTTCTGTACAGAGAAATGTCTCCAAAGAGCATACCAAGCACTACACCTCTCTGTCTTTCTGAAACCGTGTGCGAACCAGGTGCATTTGAAAAGTGTGCTGATTGTGTTTTCTAAAATGATGCTTACCTCCTCCTGTTGGTTCACTGATCATCCCCCTTCACACACATGAACATATTTGGTGCCCTACGCTTCTCCTTTCACGTGCAATAAACGGAAAGGTCATTAGTGCTGTCAGTCACCAGTATGTCTTGTTCTCTAGACCTGCGAAGCACATTGGGCTCCCTGTCTGTTTCCCAGGCTCGGGAAACGCAGGAAGGATAGGCTTTGGAACACAATGGAAAATTTCCTTGCATTAGCTACCAGAAAAAAGAGACACCCTGAAGGCCTTGTCTTTTTTCATTAAATTCATAAAAAGCTGTATAATTACAAAGCTTGTGCAATGCTAATTTTCTACATAACTTTCACACTTTATCAGCCCTTAAATATATCTGAAGTGGCAGCCCTGATACACAGATCAGGTGCCAGCCCACATATCCTGCCACAGATAATGTGAGCCACAGAAGCATGGTCTATTCTGTAAAGAATTAGGAAGAAATACCTCTACTAAGGAGAAATACTCTGGCTGGATTAGTCAATGAGTGCTGACAGGAGAGGCATTAAACCAGGGCATTAACAGACTGCAAGAATTGCAGATTTGCCCCTGCTAGGCAGAAATGTGCCTTAATCATTAAATTAATGATAAGCAGAACCTCCAAAAATCGCATGCAACTATTAATAAACAATCTCACAGAGTTACATTTCATTAATAACCATAAACAAATCTATAAATGGTGCCCATTGGAAGGATAATGTTTTTCCCTCTCTCTGAGAACATATGTTTGTAAACTGTGTAACTGGGCCCCGAGTAATTTTGGAGTGAGTAATTTCCGAATGTGCAATTACAAATGGCTAAAGTGCAATAGCTCCCCGAAGCATCATCACAATTTCTGCAGTGAGTGTTTAATTGTAGCCAGACTTTGTAACCTTACCATGGCCTGTGTCCTTGCCATAACCCTAGGCCTAAGCTCCACTCTTCAACATATGGGAAAATTTTTCAAGCTGATTGCTCCAATCTGATTAGGGGAAGTTATGTAGCTGCCATTTATTCAGAGTCTTGTTACCACACTCCAACAGCTGCTTTGTAAAAGATTCCCATTAAGGCCATTTTCTGCCTACTCCAATTCCAGCACGCCTGTCAAAGTAATTGTGATTGCACTGATCGTTCCGAGGGTGCCAGCAATAAAAAAAAATTAAAGATCTCTTTGATACCAGGTTGGCAAAAAGCAACTTCAGTACAACGGTAAATTGGTTAGGAGAAAGTGCTTCCTGTCTCGCCCAGCTTTCCTACCCTGAATCCCTTGGTAAATTCCCCAGTGCATGGAGGCACAGGTGTCTCCAGGACAGTTTGAGAGGAAGAACTCTGTAGCAGGTGACCACTAAAAACCCAGTACAATTCCATTCTATGACAACAGCCTTTCCCTCCAGTTGCCACTTTGGCAAGTTAAGAAGCTTTGCTGGGTTTTTCACTCTCAATTGTGGTAATGTTGAGGTTGATAAGCTGCACGCAGCTGAAATTTCATGCCAGTACTGTAAAGCAAAAGGAGAATAGATGGCTTTCCATGATGGTGATTGTTTCCAAATTGAAAGAGAAAAAAAAAGAAAAGACAAGAGAAAAAGAAATGCAATGTGTTCCAAAGTGGGGGTGTCTAAAGAATGACAGGGTCCCCTAAAATTGCTGCCAATCATTTCAACCTCTCCAGAAAGCCATCATCCACATAGGATAAAGCATGAATTTTTCTCTTATTTGTTCAGATATTTTGCTAGGTTCAGAAGTTTAACTTAGACGCACAGTTAGAGAGATGATCTCAGTTACTTTCTGATATAAATATGTAAATGACTGGGTGACTAAGGGTTAAAAATGGTCCAGACTTTTTTGGTTTGAAAGAGCACCCACGTAAGTGTTTGTCGAACTCCTTTGAGTTGCTTAACACTTATTCCAACACACATGCCTTTGTTGCTTTACATTTCTGGTGTGCTTTTGCACTTAATCCAGTGATGATTTTATCATTGCTTGGTAGTCAGAGATACAAGATTACCAAATTTCTGACATTCTTTCTTCTAGCTAAATGGGACTCAATATTAACATGATTAATGTCTGTCATATGTTTCAGTGCTCGCTTCTCCACGCAGCAACTGTAAGGTTCAAACACAAAGGAAATAAAAGACTTCTAGTTAGGATCATACCCACCTTAAGAAGCTTCAGGCTAATAACTGGCAATTATTAATATTACTTTATATTACATATAATTCATGGAGTTTGGATTTTGGAATTGTGCGTTATATTTCACCTCTAACTGTAGTGGTTTGGCTGAGATGGTTTAAACAGGTTTCTCCTCAAGTGAGAAAGTATTTTGGTCTTGCTTTGATTTGGGCCAAAAAAAAAAATGCACAAATCTAATGAAAATTCTCCAACCTGAATCTTATAATCAGCAAAGCGTGTTTATTGTTGACACAGGCTTCTTGAGTACCTCTGCCTGGACTGTGTGAAATATATAAAATTTAACCTCCAAAATCCAGTTACAGCTTAACCACAGTCTGAGAAGGTTAACTCTGCCCGATCTACATTTTTTTATACCTAAGCTCCTCAGATCTTCTAAGAATTAAAAATAACCTCAAGTAACAGTATTTCTCCTTTACTGAGTAAGAAAGATTTGAATTGTAGCTATTCTGTGCAATGAAAACTTTTGAGAAGTTGACAAATGGAAAAGTTCTGCTCTAAGATGTGAAACCCGCGAAGTTAAGTGATTTTTCTCTCTTTAGGTGGTGAATCCAAATTCTGGGTATAGATCAGATAACAGCTAAAGGCTAAGATATCTGCATGTGGGGTCCTGTGCTAAGCATCAAACCTAGAAAAAATACTGAAGCCCCTAAGCAAGGTTTCTAAATAGGACATAGTCTATAGTAAAAGGGCATCCTTGAAAATGAGACTTTTTCTCTTTGGTTAGTTACGAAAATTGTCTTCGGTATCCACAAGGAGGGACCGCATGTGTTCTCTATTACATCTGGCTTTCCAGGGGTCAGCAGCACAGAAGTTTATTTGGTGAGTTGTCCATGTTCCATGTTCCATGACAACTTGTCTGAAGGGGTCATGTTCTTGGACAGAAAATATTACACTTTCAGGCTATTTTTGATTAGTTCCTGGTGGCTAATAAGACCTCTCAGATGTGACTGAGCCTTACTGTGTAAAATAAAGTGGTTAGGTATTCCAGCAAAAGATGCTGGCAGTGTGAACATAGGATCTTACTGCCATCACTGCAGACGAGTCATACTCTCCAGAATCCCTTGTGTCTCATCAGCTTATCATAGCAGGGCTCTCACAGGTTTATTTCTAGCTGTTTTTTTGATGATGTGTATTATAGGGAAGGACAGTTTGGCATTACAGAGGCAAAAGGAGAAGACAGGAAAAGAATTTAATGTCATTAATTTCAGCTCATGATCTCTTGGCAGAAAATACTTTTATGAAGTAATTTTTGGAGTTGAGGCAGAATCTAAACATTTTTAGCTTGAAAATGGTGGTGAATAGATTTTTCTTTCCATCCGGAGGCAGAAATGGTTTAACCAAAGCAACATGTTCATCGTTTATGCCCACTGATAGCCCAAAGGTCCAGTCCGAATGACAGCTGGCTGTGCACATCCAAACATTACCTGTCAGAAACTTAAAATCCAGAATTCAACTACAAAACTTTAAATCACTGTATTGAAAACTTTCTTTCTAAAGACATTGATATATCCCATGACTGCAACTGTTTTGAATTTTATAAGAACATGTCTCCCTCATTTTCCATGAAAATGTTAATTTTATGATGGCTTCTTGTAGGTCTCTGTTTATTTTGAGTCCATGCGAGTTAACTGTTGGTTAGACTTCCCTGGGCAGCTCTGTTTTTCCTAGAATTCTGTTGATGGGATTTTTTCAAATACTTGCTTTTTCTGGGACAGGAGACTGGGTGGCCAGGCTTCTCAATGGTGGTGAAGTAGTGGTGTAACACCTTCTGAGAGAGTGGCAAAATTGTTCAAATCCCCACTGCTTTATAGGGATTAATTTAATGAGAGCTGTCAGTGAACATCGGAGGTGTGAGAGAAGACCAGGGTGTTACAAGTGCTCTTGAAACCATGCTCTGGCTGCATACCTGCCAACATTTGAAATGTTCAAAGTGGGAGACTTGGCAGATAGGCTGAGTCTGGTTCCTACGTCTGCCTGCTCCTGCAGAGCCTCCTGCCCCTTCTCTCCACGCCTTTCAGAGAGGCCAGAAGGTTCTTGCTCTTGCAGGCTGGCTTTCCCTCCTGAAAAGTCACGCGCTCCCTGCTTGAATCCGCCTGCTGCCATCGTTCGATGAGGCAAAACACCGCTGATGCTCTGGGCAGGGTACCCAGTGATTGTGTGCCTGTCATTTTAGCAGCAGTAGAAATTTTGCAAATCGAGTGTGTTGGACCAGAAGTCTAGTGTTGGCAGGCATATTTCTAGGGCACCAAAAAGAACACTGGTCAAAGCAATGAAAAGTTGCATTACAAAGAGAATTAATTAACAGACCCCTTACTAAGTTATTTAGCAAAGGAGAGTGGTGAATATGCTAGACATTGCAGGAAAAGGTCTTTTAGGCATGAAGCAAAGTAGGACAGAAGGTAGAATTGATTTCAGATCTGAGATCCCCAAATGGGATTAAAAAGTTCTGCTTTGCTTTAAGCAGATAGCTTTCTCTCTGGTGGATAGACATTCTTGTGAATCTATAGGTGCTGTATGAAACATAAAACTGGTAGATTTGTGCATTAAATTAATCTATCTACTATGGATTTATACACAGTTTTGTACCTAAAGAATCCAAGTACACGCAGGACGCACCTGATTTCCTGTGTTGTCACTGTGAAATGTAACTCTGCATGCTCGGCAAACTCAGTGCACCCAGCATGAATGTGAGATATTAAGCAGGCATATACAGGCACATGACTACTTGTCTGGGATTTGCAAGTGCCCAGAAACTCAGTAGATTCAGAAACTATGAGCAAATGGCCAAATTGCTTTTGCCCCCACAAGGAATCAACAACAACACGTGAAAGGGGAGGTAGATGACTCACAGAAGTGAATATCTATGGCCAGGACTGTCAGGGTTGGCAGGTATGGGTTCTACTACAAAAAACAACCCCAACAAACAACAAAAGAAAGCAGTCATGGAGGCCACACCTGGCCTGAGTCTATCGTGGCTGTGGCAGAAGAAAGGAAATAAGAAAGCAGAGCTCCCAAACCCCTAACCTCCAAGTATCTGAATCTCCCTCAGCAATGCTCTTATTTTGACCTCAAAAATGAATCTCATGGCCAACCACACAAACAAATGTTGGCCAGACAAGTCAGCTAATACTCTCTGCAGAGACAGTAGTGTTAAGGATTGCTTCTTTGGTTACCCAAAGCGGAGCTTCTCTTCCTTCTGGCAGGTCATATTTTTTCCTCACTGCCCTGTTGATCTGGTGCTCTATATACGCTACCCACACCCACTGTGTTTACCTCTAGTGAAGGGAAGGCATGTGGTGGGGAAGTACAGGATACTTCTGAGAACGATTCTCTCTCCTCTAAGGAGTTAGAGTTGTAGACAGTGGAAAGAAAAAGAAGAGAGCTGGTACTGGACTAAGAAAACAGAACGAAAAACCCAACAACTCATTTTGGGCTTGAAAATCACAGTACTTGTCTCCTGATGGGAGACACCCAGAAGGAGAAGCCAGAAGAGGCTGTGACTCCAAGAGCAGGAGTAATTGCAGGTGCACAGAAGCATGTCTGGAGAGGGCATCAGAGTTACTGACAATTAGGTGGGGCTGAGGAAGGCTGAGATCAAGAGAAAGACAAAGTAGAGCGGTGCCCTCCAAAACAGCCTTCAACAAAACGGGTAGAGCCAACCTTGCTGTAAAGATTAATCTGAATGCCTCTGGTTAAGACTTCAGCATGGGTCACCCATTTCCTTGTGAATGCTCTAATCAACAGGTTTATAATACAAAAGGAGCCAAAATCCTCATATATTAAAGAAAAAAAGAGAGGCTGTCTAGATGACGGGCTCTAAGAGGAGTTTCCAGGCTCTGGTTCTTCAATTCAGACCCGGGTCTCCAGCACTGAGAAGAGACGATGGTTAGACAGACCATGTTGCTGCCCCGCTGGCTAGTTCTGAGTCCCAGCACGATGAATGGGACTGATTCTTGGCAGCTCCATGCCTAAGGTGGGGTGCCTTGGGCCCCATTCCACACCAAGCTCTCTCCCGTTCCATGTGAGAGCGGGGCCTAATGGTGGCGAGGCAACTAGCCTCTGCTCTGACAGACACATGCCTGGGTGCGAAGTGCTCCTAATATTAAATTCTGATGGTGACATGTCTCATGATGTCTTTGGCTCATTCAGCATTTATGTGCTGGATACACCACACAGGCAGGAGGGTACGTGCTACCCACCTCCCCCTGAGTCAGTCAGACGGAGTATTTTGTTGCAGCGTGCCCGTCTGGTCTGTGTCCTGAGGTTTCCTTTAACACCAGGGGGAGGATGGGAGGGAAGGATGGGGAGGGGAGGGGAGGAGCACGCCTCACTCCTATCCCCATCTGGAATTGGGGTCCGGCGGAGGGGCACACCTGGTTGCGGGAGCTGGGGAGCACCGCTGGGCCCTGCAGCACAGGCATGGCCTTTGTGTTGGGAAGGGCTGCAGCGAGCAAGGCGGCTCCTGCCACGTAACTTCACTTCTTCCTTAATGGCGAGTGTTTGACTTTGAAGCTCCAGTCTCCCCTGATCAGTTTACTCCATAAATTAACGTGTTAATTGTACACACAGTGCTGTCTATTAGGGAGGTGTGTGTTTGACAGCCTCCAGCTGCGTGTTTGCAGAGATCCTGTTGTAGAAATCATTACAACGAGCAGTTTTCACAACCTTTTTAATGCACTCTTAAAAGTAACAATTACAGGGGCTTTAACATTTGCAGCTGAAACATGTTTGGAGAATGGCTCATTCAGCTGCTTTAGTGTTAACTTGATGTTAGATCGGATTGCATGATGCCAAATTAGCCCTACACCACATATCATCCCACTAACATTGTAAGAGCTTTTCTTTTTCTCAAAAAACAAATCAAAAAAATGCCACCATTTTTAAAGCTCGTACTTCAGAAATTCTTTTGTAACAGGTTCCATCTGTTCTTAATTTCTTGCCTAAACACGCAGGCTCGAAAGCAAACCCTTTACTCACATAAACTCCTGTGTGAGTCACAGCTCACAAAAGGGTGCAGGCAGTCTGGCCCTCAGATAGAGGCAAGTGCGTGTTGTATATTTACAACAAGTCTGTTTGACCTCTCAAATGCAGTGGGCACTACTGTTAATCGATCAAACCCTGTGAATCACAGAAACAGGGTCAGAACAGATGGGTTTTAAAGTTTTTTTTATTTGTCATTGTTTTCTCTTTGGACACTGATTCATACACCTGCAAAAACAAGTAAATGTAATTTTGTTTCTTTTAATGATAGGAACTGAAGTCTAGCTGATGTTGAATATAGAGGTCTACTGTCAGAAATGACTATTTCACAACTTGTCAAATGAATCCTGCTGGGGTGCTCCAAAGGGTCCAGAGATCAACAGGTTTGAGACTATCCACGTAGGCATTTGCACCCACCACCAAGGCATACAACCCAAGCAGCAGCTGATTAATTGCTTGGCACCTCTACAAGCAAACATATATGTGCAGGGACAATGCACAGCTCATTGCATTGGTAAAAAACACCTGCACGTTCAGCTGGACCTGTGTTTCAGTGGCTGTGGCTAGAAGTTGTTTGTCAGGAAGGCAGGAATGATCTTTTTTTTCTTTCCCTTTTTGTGCTAATTTGCTGTCTCCAAACAGCAACTGGAGCCCCTGGAAGGGCTGAAGGTGGATGGTGTGAGCAGAGAGGAGCAAAACATCGAAAGGTGAGAAAAAGATGCAGTGGAAGTTAAAGCAGCTTGACCCAAGGAGACACCGATCTGTGTAATGTAAATGGGAAAACTTGAAGAAAGAAATGGTTTGCAGACGAATAATTGGAGAAGGTTGACCCTGGTACTGAAAGGGGAGGGGAGGGAGAGAAAGAGGAAGAGCGGAATGAAGGCCTGTGTAATGTAAATTAAGAAGACTTCAGTATAAGCATTTACAGACCAGTTGGAGCCCAGAGATCGTACGTCTGTCCTCTAACCACAGAATGTTTCAATATGCAATTTTCTAAAGTAATCTAAAGTGCTGCTTGTTTCAAGGAAAAAAAAAAACCAAACCCTTTTACAAGGCTCTGCAATTTGCTATTTAAATTGCATTGAGGTGTTTCATGCAGTAGGTCACAGTTATGCTGCCCTACTTCTCCAATCCTTTCCAACAGGCAGCGTGCTTAATGCATGCTGCTACCTATCAGGGTTTTCCTGAATTTACTGGAGGCCTTCACTGATGTAATAATACAGTAGGTTCTAAAATGCTTGAAAAATAAAATGAAGATTAAGATTAAACAAAACATTTTTCTTGGTGATAAATTTAAACAAATTGGATGTAATTGCTCAATTTTATTCAAAGAAGGAGTCTGGGCTGACCTTACACTCAAGTATTCTTCCTGACTTTTGCTAGCCTGGATACATGACATCATTTGGACAATTTGCACATATTTATACAATTTGTCATCATTCTGTCTTTACAGTCTGGAGAGTTACAGGATTTGCCTCTAGGCTTACTTTTCCCCCTGCACAAGATGCTTTATGAGAATCATATGCTTGCAATACTATTTTTAAAAACTGAAAAATTTAAGTAAACATTGGGAACCTACTTCATATTTAAAGATGATATGAAGAAAATAAATTGTGAACAGAGGAACAGGGGCTGGAAAATTCTAAACCCAAGCACGTACTGGAGGCACAAGTGTTTTTTTTCCTTAGGCTACCTTTGACATGGGTATGTATGAACAGCATGGGCCAGGATAGTATTTCAGAGATGGGGGAGGCATTAAATGAATTTTTTTGTCCTTCCACCAAATGTAATTGACTCCTGTACCTCATTACCATATCAGTCAGTTGTGCAGATTATCAGAAAGATTAGGAAAGTGGCTATTTGGCATGCACTCCAAACTTAGATGCTTTTGAGATGAAGGAAGGGGAAAAGATTGGCACAGTAGAGAGGAGAAGCAAGAGTTTATAAACTAAATGTTTATAGTTAAGTCCTTAGCAGTTGGAGCATGTGAATAAGTTGTTTTGGTACTTCAAATGAAAATTGGCATTAATTTTTGAGAACTTAAGCCTTTATATTTTGAGAGTTTTCTTAGGTCTGCCTCATTTGGCCCTGAGGTTTCAAATTAGAAAATACTTTTTTCTTGTTTATGATAGTTTCTATTACTGAGGCAGCCTTTAAAAGAGAAAGGCAGAATATGTTCTTGAGAGGGCTGAGGTGCTTTTTTTCAATTCTGTTCTTTTATGCTACACCTGAACTGCGGATATCTGTGAATTTTGATTTCGGTGCATACTATCTGTTTGGCTTCTTATCAGGGCAAGACCTGACTGGGTACCACTTTTCCCTTCTATCTACTCATTTACTCCTGCATCCTGAAGTACTGATCAGAGCTGATCTATACAGCATATTGGCTGAATCACCACTTGAGGGTGGTAGTAAATATGGGGTTGGCTGAACTCTGGCTTCGCTGTATTGTCTGCTCTTTCCTTAGTTTGAATAAAAAGATCTAGCACAAATTTTTTTTTGTTTGTTTCAAAAGGAAAAAGAAATAATTAATTTAAATGAAGCCAAAACCATTTGCAAATAAATATCAAGCATGATTTTTTTTTTTCCTTGGAAAGAGGAAAATTTTTTTCCTGAAGTCATATTTTTTTCTGTTTTGAATCAGCTTTTTCTTTTGGATTTCACTTCATGATTTTGGAATAATTATAATTGTCCCACAATTAAAAAAGAATTTTCACCTCATGTTGAGTGCACTGTTTTGTTCAAATAACATTTTTTCAGCATTATGCTTGACCATTGAATCAAGAAAAACTGCAGTGTGTGCAGCTAGTAAGACCTTTCTCCCACAGCAAGAAACAAGCTTGATCATTGATTTCAGCTAGCATAAAATGAAGTCCAAATCGATTCACACCAACAGCTTTTAACTTTCAGAGGGGACTTACATTTGAACGATAGACTGAAAGTGAGTGATCCATAAACTCGGTAAACAACACTTTATTGCTCTTGTAACTCAGTAGATGTGCATTGAGCTTTATAGACAAAAGCAAATCTTCTCTCTAAGTTATTATGGACAAATAGAGAGGAGACAAACAGCAGACTCGGAAAGGTGCGGATGGATGAAGATGGTAACCATCAATTGAAGTATATTTCCAGTGAGTAATTGGAAGCAGGGGTCAGATATTCTGGCTTCTTGAAACAATCACTTTTTTAGGAGAGCTATAGGGAGAAAGATGGAGGGTCTTAGTGAAAGCAGAAAGGGATGAAAGCAGAAAGATAAACAGAGAACTTTGCTTTGGGGGCACGCGTTTTGGGCTCAGTGACAGATGCAAGGAAAGAGGTACGGTAAGCGTATAAAGCAGCAGGACATCATAGGTAAGGCTGAAGAACTTTATTCTGACCCTGTAAGTGAAAAAAAACCTGAAGAGAGACTTTCAAAGCTCCTTGTGACTGAAGTCATGTCACGATTTTGCAGAAAGGCTCAGTTAATTAAAACCTGCAAAACAAAACACTGCTATTAATTCATTAAACGGTCCTGTGGGCTAACAGGCTGCTAATGTAGATTGTGCAGACCCTGTGCCAGTTGCCACTTGTGACAGCAGATCCTACAGGCAGCGATGAGGCAAGACTTTTGCCTATGCTTACCTTTATGCACTGCCACTAAATCTTTGCACAATCAGGGCCTAAGCATCTGTCAATAAGTCCTGACCACACAGGCACATTGACTTATAATCTGACTTCTATTCAGTATGCGCACGGGTTATCAATGCACATATTTGGTACCCTTCATTAGTTTAGTGTGCTATCTTTAGAGAAAAGTCAATGGCCTGCCCATCTCAATGGATACCCTAGAATAAATTTGTGAACTAACTACAAAAGAGTACATAAAACCAGATGAGGCATGACAGAATTAAAGTCTTTGAGTCAGAGGCTCAGCTGTGGCAAGCAGCCAGCTGTGCCACTGCCAGTTAGGCCATGCGTATTACCATTACAATTATATCGAAGGGAAATGACTTCATGCGCAGGGTATGGCTTGAATATTAAAAATTCCTTGAGCGAAATGAAAGGCGCATTACAGTATGATAGAAAAAGAGTGCAAACATGTTTCATTTTATTTCAACACTACGCTCCAGCAGATGCACTGGTAAGCAAAGGAAATTGCTAGGTCTCAGTTTCATGTTCCAGGGCTTTACTGATTGGAGGACAGATTTACAGCACATGTAAGAAACAATTAGAATAGGGACTCCACCAACAACAAAGCGAGGGAATAAATTCCGATAATGAGACGGGAAAAGTACAAGGTAGAAATGATCTATGTGCTTGCATTTGGGGTATAAAATGTCAAAAAGCCCTGTGTCAGCATGAATTGCACTAGGCAACAGATGGTGTACAGATTACGCTCTCTCTCCTTCTTTCTCTCTCTCTCTCTCTCCCTGCGTCTCTTTCTTTTATAGGTTTCTTTCCAAAAATCCTACAGATTTCCCCCAAACACTTTGCTATTTATTGGCTGTCAACTGAATAACCATAAATGTTTGGTTGGGAGATTGTTGGGGAAAGAAAGAAGGGAGGGAACAGACAGGGAAAACTTCAAAGTTTTCCCAGTCACGTTGCACAGACAGGAGATCTACTCTTTGGATTCTGAATTGTTGCTTTTGGTTAAATTTTCTAGGCTGAAAGTTTTGATTTTTTTCTTCCCTGTCCTGGAGACAGTAACTAAGTGTCATGTGAAAAAGAGAGAGAGGTGTAAGAGTAAGGGCTATGCAGTGCTGAAGTCACGTCTGATATCACAGCAATGAAAAAGAGCTCAAAGAAACTTGTTGCTGCTTCTTAGCATCTATTTACATTGTGTAAGCAGAGTGCCTGGATAATGCAAAGGTCTCATTTTGGGAGAAAAACTCATGAGTCATGGAGGGATCTGAAATTTGTGACATAGTTTTACCTCTGTGAATCATAAAACGCAACACTTTATCACTACAAAACAACCAACACTGCAGAAGCCATGTGGGTAGGGATTGTTTTGATCTATTTCCCCAGCCACTTTGTGTGTGAAACTGTGATATTATATACGACAGTTTAGGACAAGAGATGAAGAAAATATTAGTTCTAAGACAAAGGTATTTGAAACACAAGATAGTAACCAAATGAGCATTCACTTACAAACCTCCAGCCCAATGAAAACAATAATATATGAATGTCAGTTGCATTAGGCATTTTAAAGTCAGAAGCACAAGAAACTTGAGATTTTACAGTTGTTGCACTTCTACAGTCTGCTGGTGTTTTTAACCATACTGTTTTATTTTCACAGAAAATGCTTTGGAAGAATTAGATAAAAATAGCCCTCTGGGTGACATTTTTCTAATTTTCCAATTCTAAATTTGAAGTCTTAGATGCCATTTATTCAGAATGCAACTAAGCAAATTTTTACCTTTTTTAAATTCTCACAGTGTATTTTCTGACTAGACCTTGGACAATCTAAGTGCCCAAAATTTAAAGTTCAATATCCAACTGTATTATTGTGATACTATTCCTTGCACATTCTACCCAGACCGATGTAATCTGTTTAGAGCCAGACCGATTTCTAAGTTGCTTGATCACAAAGATGCGAGAGATGCAGATTTACCAAAACAGCAAGGGAGGGTTTTAACCAGAAGTTATGAACCCTTCATAGCCTATTAACACCTGCTGAGGTGGCACACACTCCTCTGCTTTGGGGCACAGCTGCAGCTGTGTGCTAACCTTCCCCATCACACCCCTGCCCCAGGTGCTGCCTACACTGCTGCTGCTGCGTCCTACTTGCCCCATCTGGCAGTAACAGGCGATGCTTAGAGGTGTTATGTGAAGAGAGGACAAGGGATGCTGTAAGGGGCAGTGCTTCCTGAGACACTATTCATGATAGGTACTTTACCACCACAAGGACAAGGACATGTGCCCAGAGGCAAAACACCCACAGCTGAGCTCTGAGGTTGGGGCAGTTACAGAAATGCCTTCACTCTCAAATGATAGTTTCAGTGTCAGGCTCAGGGGGGAAGCAGAATAAGTATAAAATTCCACTGGAAATGAAAGTATGAGTTGTCAAGAGTACAAGTAGCACACCAGGTTGTCTAGAAACTTTCCAAAACCAGCTGACTGTGGATGGCCACGTCGGTGTTTTCTGGTGTGTGCATCACGTAGGCATGTAGTTCCAGTTTGCAGATACAACCCACCTCGTTTACTTTACCTGTTGAGTGGGGTGATGACTGTCATATGTTGGCTCTGGCTGAAAACCTGATCGAATCCCATGTCTGTGGACCCTCATTACCCCGTAGCAGTTCAGAGAAAATCCCATTTCCTTGAGGGGTTTTGTGAATGCTCTACTTCTGAAGGAACCTGCCCTCTCAGTCCCAGGGAGGCCAGTACAGCAGATCTGATCTATCTTTGTCTTGCGGAGATCATATGGAAGTGATGTCTTCACAACAGTGGGAGGACATGTGCCTCTCAGAAGGAGTCTTAGTGTGTGTCTCAGAAGGATCAGCAAAGGAGGTGTAGCAGCTAGTCTCCCACCCCCTCCAGTCACTCAGGGCTTTTGCACTTAAGGGCTTCTAAAGAGGCTAACAGTATCAAGACTTGAGGGCCTTTTCATTTCTCAGTGGATGAGGGAAACATTTAAATAATTTTTCCTCTAAAGATAAGTGTTCCAGGATGTACACTCATACCCAAATGTATGTTGATGTCAGTCTTGACCATGCTTGAAAAAGAAGAGTATTTCTAAAGGCACTGGTGGAAATTATGAAAATATTAAGCATAAAAGTGTCTGGGATGTGTTATCACTGAAACAAGGAGGTCTGTCGAGAAGGAAAGGAGAGTGAGCAGTTAGAGGAACATGTACAAGGGGCTGACAAGAAGAATCCTAGTGGGGAATAACATCAAAGACTGAAGACTAAGACTACTGGACTTCACATTATAAAACATGAGCAAAGAAAGGTCCAAATACACAAAGACTTTTCCAAATTTTACAACTTGGAGAGAGAGAAATTCAGCTCCAGATCATATGGTTGGGAGTGAAAAATTCCAGATTTTCAAGTGGTAAAAGTGGCTACAGCTTCACAGTCTGCAGCCAGAGGCTCCAGCGCACAGGAGGATGTTATTTCTTTCTATTTCTCCCATCTCAGAATCCCGAATTAATTTCTAGAACTTAATTAAAACTTCAGAATACCTCTGTAGTATAGATATTCTAATCACTTTCCCCATTATACAGATTGTGAACAGAAAGAGAATGAGTTTTTAAAAAATACTTAGCATTAAGCTAATTGATTCCTTTGAAGTCTGTAGGAATATTACAAAGAACATGAAAGCCAAGAGTTAAGCCAGCTCTAAGTGCCAGATTTTCAGAGATCTTATTAGAACTGATTAAAAAAAAATTTCCCTTTGCTTAAGAAACTCTGAAGTTTATTTTTTATACCAAATTGGAAAATAGATTCAAAATTTCCCCTAGAACTAAAATGTCAGCTTGGAAGAACCAAAACATTCTATTGGCAGGTAGGTTGTTGATATTGTAACATAGATATGCTTGTTATCTAGCTTTTTATATTATTGATTATGCAATAAATTCTCAAAAATAAATATAAGAAAATAGTAAAGTTATACTTTTTGTTTTATTTGCATGAAATATTGGCTACTATAAGGAGATAAGAAGATCAAGCCAATTTGGATTGACTTTTATTTGTAGAAAATGTCATAACACTGACACATCTCTATGAAATGCTTTGAGTCTGACAAAAAAAGCCTTTTCAGATGGAAAACCATTTCACCTAAAGTGTTTAATCATTTCTATCACTTAGATCCTCAAAGATGAAAATTAGTTGCTTTGGAGGATCTTAATAAGTAACTGAACTGGCAAAGTACGTGTCTTTCAATGAACTGAATGTCTGTTTACATCTTCAGGTTTCTCAATAACTTTACAAAATATGGCCCTAATAAGCTTGAAAATCCCACCCAGGCTGGTTGGCTGCCTCGTTTCTGGCTACTGAGCAAGTAGGTGTTGGCGCCAATGGAACACGATTCGAAAGTCTGCATTCTTAACCGTAAAAACAAGCATCGCTGTCCTTCCTTTTACAATAATAAAAAGGAGATAATATGAGATTTGTGTAGGAGAGAGGTACAAACTAGACTGAAAAGAGAGCCAGGCATATTACTTCCATCCTGGTTGCATACCCTTTCAGCTGGCAGTAGTAAGGGCAGTATATCCTTCCTAAGGAGCCAGCAGTCCGTGTAGGTAGCAGCAGTTCTCCTGACACTTTGTTGTTCTTCCAGCACCATTTCATTTGATTTGCACTGACCTAGATACAATGATTGTCACACCAGGAACTCCTGAACTAGAATCTATGCTTGAGCATTGCTTTCTTCTTTTTTTCTGGGTTAAATCTTGTGAACTTCACTCCTTTCGCTGCCTCAATGTCTCTAATAACAAGGTATACACCCTGTAGAGAAGTTGTGAATACAAATTAATGAATACCAATTAACATACAGTGCAGAGGAAATCCTTATTAGTTAGTACTATATTGCTCTGTTTTACTTCTTGGATCACTCTCCATTTTTAATCTTAGTTTATTTTAGAATCCCTATGAGAATCACTTTGTTTTTCAGTTCCCAATATACATATTCATTATCAATTATTGTGACATTGTGTATTTGCAAGCCTATGATATGTTCAAAGTTTTTGTAAAGAGAAATAGGATGTCGTTCTTTTGTCCGTTGATCCAGGGATCAATGGAAGTGAAATTCTGAAGGCGGGCTAGTTATAAAAAAAAAGTATGTGTGTACATAGATATGCATATGCATTTCTTGTGAAAGATTATATTTGAAGCGCTGTTTAAATAGATATAAAATAGATATATGTTGTTCAAAGGAAAGCTCCTCATATTAAGGTGAATGTGAATGCTCCAAGACAGAGCTGCTTTGCATCACTAGGGACAGGATGATCATCAACTTCCAGGATTAAACCTATTTATCTGAAAAGGACCTCAACAGAAAACATTTCTAGTCCAAGAAATAGGCAGAATTAAAAGCAAGTTTTCAGATCAAAGAAAAAAAAAGCTAAAGCTGTCAGTCTCAAGCTGTGAAGAATTTAATGACAAAACCGTGATCTGCATCATTAGTTTTTGCAAAGAATACTTTTTTATAGTTTGTGCACTTAAAAACTGATCAAATTTAAATGTAGCAGTAGGTTGGGAGCTGCTTTGAGGAAACTGCAAATGTTACAGATAATTTTGATTCTAGCATGTACTTTCCATGCGCTCTGGATTCAAATTATATTTTTAGGTTATTTCACTGCCTTTTATTTTTCTCCTGTTACACTTTTTCTTAGACATGGAAAATCAACAAAAACTAGAGAAATATAAATTATGGGATGTATAGAAAAGAAGCCAGTGACATTAGTTCAGTCAGGTAAAAATGTGGCAAAAAATGTCCAAGCTTCTCTTAGCTTTAGATTGTTTTAAAATAAGTTAGCTCTACCATGACTATAGTACTTGCCCATTAAAAAGAAAAGTTAGATTAAGAAGAAAGAATCGTGAATAAGTATATGAAACACAGACACACGTAAATAGATGAAATGATTGCATAATCCATTTCATTAGGCAACAACCCTAAAATAAGGACTTCGAAATATTTCAGGGAGGTCTATGCAAAAGTACGTAGCACCTGGGGGAAAGACTGTTACTAGGCTTTGAGGAATGCAGAGGACATGGCATAAATCAATTATAGGGATGGTGTTAGGAGTGTGATTAAGTGTTAGGACTCAGCCATTTGGTATGATAAGTTTCCCTGATTTCTCCCCAAAAATTCTGTAAAAATTCTCATCTCTTCTATTTTGACTTGGTCACCTCCTGTTCTGAAACCATCCGCTGGCTTTTACTTGCTTCTCACTTTGTCACCAAACTCTTCAACCTCCAACTCAAGGCTCTGCAAAATCTGAGGCTGTGGATGCTGCATGTCTCTGTGCTGCAGGTGTCTCCTCATACAGACCAGGCACAGAGGTAGTGCAGGCTGTACCACCATGGCACACCATGGTACGTGGTGCATGGCCGCAACGCAGCTCACACAAGTGCTTGTTATGCCACATGGTGCTAACGAGATTGCGTGAAAGCCCCTCACAGTCTCTATTTTCCTGCCAGTAAACCTGCATCTGTGAAACTCACTTCTTCAGCTGCCAACACTCCTGCAAAATGTATTTTCCCACATGGCTACCAAAAGCAAAGGGAGGAAGAAAGATTTTTAAAAGGCTTTTTTCACAGGTTCCACCAAGAAAATTGATATATTTACCCGGACCGTATGTCTCTGGAAAGGGAATTTTCTTCTGTAAATTCCACCCTCCTGTTCACAGCATCAGAGCTTCAATGAGTTAATTACAATATCAGCAATGCATTATTAATTCCAAGATTCAGAAGAAAAAATGGTAAAAAAGGTGGTCTGTTATGTAACTTGTTTTTAAAGTTTTTCTTTCTTCATAAAGGAATTTATCCAACAGTGCTGGTTAAGCGTATTATTACCACTTTTGAATTCTCTGTAGTTTGTTTCTTCTCTGAGACACAGATCAAACACGTAGTGCTGTTTATTTTTTCCTGAAGTAGTAAACAGTACCTCTATTACAAAGACACAGGACAGCTGATGTGTGATCTTCAGGCTGCAGTCTCTCTTGCTGAATCAATGGTAGTGCTGATAGTGTTGCAGCCTCTCCCTTCACATAAAAAGCCTATCTTTTAGAAATGTTTTACTGAGAGCACAAATGCAGGGCCTTGCTGTCCTAGTTTGCACAATGCATGAAGAAAGCCTGAATTTAAATCATCAGCAACCTGCCTTTTTTGATGGTGGACATTATCTAATACTGATGTCAAAAATACTTCCTTGGAGTTTCTGACATGAGATTCACTCAACCTGACGCAGCCAAATATGGGAAACCTGTGTGGTCCCCTGCCAGAGCTGTCACTGGCACCTCTACCGCTGAGCACACTGTGCACTGGGTCTGCATAAGCTGAGAGCAGGGCAGCCGAGGAGGTGAAATAGGTGAAATCCCATCAATTGATCAGGAGATGAGGATGCAACATGGGATGCTCGCTCCTCTCTGCTGCCTCCCCACAACCGTTCCTCTGGGCTGGAAGAGTTATTAAAAATTCCCTGTAATGCTCCATGGGAAACAGTATAATACCTATATAAATATGAACGTGTATGTGTTTTTCCCTTTTGGCATCACCCTTCACCTTCTCCTACTAAGAGCTGTGCTCCTGAGTATGTTAAGTCAACTAGAGACCCTGCAGCTGATGGCTGCAGTGCCATTATTTCCATGATGGGATACTTTAGAGATAAACTTCCTCAGCACAGTTATATGACAATGGTTATATGGAGTCTTGAACGTTTTGTGATTCAGTGATAGGTTCCATGAAAATGTGTAAAATTCTTTTAAGGATGCCTTGCTTTTTAAGTGGCCAAGTCCTTTAAAATAGAACAAAACAGGCATTTCAATACTGTAAAGAGAAAATTTCTGAAATAATCGAATTCAGCTCCACAGACATTAACACTATAAGTAGATTCATAGTCTTCCAAGTTTTGCTCTGAGTTTGTTTGAAGCAGCAGACAATAAAAGACATTAGAAGGGTGGTGAGCTTCTACTAAGGGAAACTTAGTGCTGGAAAAAAACTCCTACATTTGCTTGCACACTCACACATACAGATGGGGTATAGCATTATGCCATATGGAAGATAACCTAAAATATTAAAATACATTAATTCTCTTGCCCTGAAGGCCTGCTGGCTGATTACAGACAACTCACTGGGGGTTTACACTCCAGTAAATTCACTTAGTTTCATAACATAGGTATTTGCTGGTGCTGCGATACACTGTAGGGCAATGAGCCTATTGATCCACTGTTATTAGATGTGTTAAGGCTCTGAACCATATTTAAGAAATAAAATAACTGAAATCTGAAATTTTTCAAAAAGTTAAATGGTACAAAGCTGCAAGTGAGCAGCAGAAAGTGTGGCACAATGTTGTCTTATTTCTTTAGCAGTTTTAGATGTCTTTTTGCTTTGAATTTCCTTGCAGACCAGAGTATTTCTTGGTACATCCTGTGGTTTTGGTTGCACCCATATGCTTGTGTACAGCAGCATTACAGCATCAGGACAGCAAAAGGGGATGTGAAGCCTTTTCCAACCAGCTTCCAACCCTTCTAGCTGCCTCTCACCTGTGACTGGAACTTAGATTTGTTGAACTGGTACTTAACAGTGGTCAGAGGAGGCTGTAAATCCTGCCATGGTGATGCTTCTTTACTCATTGCTGGTCTGATTCAGTTGCATGAATTTTGGTTCCCTTGAGGTATACATCAGCCTTCAGAGAGGATGAGATATCTGAGTCCTTTCCACTGTAGGGAGAGACCACTCACAGAGGACAATCAATCCACAAAAATCATCACCATTTTTAGTGAGTAAATATGAAAAAAATTGTAAACAGCATGTTAATGTGAACAGAAACAAACACTCAGTTGGATGAAGCTACCAATGTTGGATCACCTGGCTAGTTGTTTCTGAATACAAGCATACCAGTGAATGAAATTTCAGCTGCCGTGATGCCTGTATATATTGATAAAGCAGGCAGCAAGGAGACTGTATTCACATAAAGCAACTGCCCTACAGATACAGTGGGCCAGCTCTTTAACTTCTCTAAATCAGTTTAATCTGACTAACTCTCCTGTAGCTATTACAGTTCAGCCTAGAAAAACCTCTGGCTGAACTGTTGAATTCTCACTTCAGGCCTTTGTTTTATATTCTTATAAAATAGGGAGTATTTTTAAACAGCAAAACAATCTATTTCTTGTACACCATCTTTCAGACAACAGCCAAGCAGCCTTCTCTTGTTGTTAGTCTTTGTTTCTATAGCAGACAGTCGTGACATGTGCTATTTCAGCAAATTGATTTTTTTCCATGCACCATTTCATTTCTAGACTGCTTGGGCCCCATCCAGTTTCTACTGAAGTCAGTGGAAAGGCCTAACGTCAGTGGGAGCTACCTGAGGCTAATGTAGATAATCTTCCCATTTGAGAAAAAAACACAACCAAAACAACAAAATAAAAACACCAAAGAGAAAAAGTGTTTTCAATGTCACTGTGTCAGCCTTTGATAGATTTATTCTGAAGAAGACTTAAAATGGAATTAGATGGTGGTCACTGTCCATTTCAAAATTCTTCCTTGGCTTTGCCAAACATTCACCACAGGCAGCCTGGCCGTGCATTTTTTTTTCACGGGTATGTGTTGATCTCATGGCTGAGCATCATTCCCTTGTCTGTGTCTCCATCCACCCATTTTGCGTTCGGGCAGGGGCTGACATGATAACCATGGTTATCACTATTACCTACTTCTGCCTCCTTCCTCTGTCACAGTCTCCCAGTGCCCCACCGGTCTTCACTCGGTTGCGCAATGCTAGTGTTCCCACCTTGACAGACCACACTGTTAAAGTAATTATATCCACATCAGTTAGTATATGGTTGTTTACTTGGTGCCAGACTGGGTCTGGTGCCCATGGATGGGAGGACTGGCGTGGAGTGGGGCTGGTGGGGATTCTCCCTGGCTAGTGGGGAGACACTGGATGGGCTGAGCACCCCAGGGTCTCCGTGCCAGGACTCATCCCCTGCCTGGCAGCACCGGCAGTGCCTGCTGTTTCAGAGCAGTTAGGTGTGTATCTCTGTTTTCATTGATGGCACTGCTACAGTGAATTCCAAGATAACTCTGGGGGACCTCAGCCACCCTGACATCTGCCGAAAAAGTATCACAGTGAGCTGTAGGCAATCCAGGAGACTCCTGAAGTGCATCGAAGGTAACTTCTTAAGCCAGGTAATAGACAGTCCTACCAGAGGGGATGTGATACTGGACCTGTTGGTCACCAACGCAAGTGAGCTAATCAGCAGCGTAAAGATTGGAGACAGCCTGAGCTGCAGTGATCAAACACTGGTAGAGTTTGCAGTCCTGAGGGGTATGGGTCAGGTGAAGGGTAAACTCAGGACCCTGAATTTTAGGACAGCAAAATACTAGTTATTCAAGGAGTTAGTCAATAGGACCCCATGGGATACTGCCCTTAGGGACAAGGGAGCAGAACAGAGCTGCCAGATCTTTAAGGATGCTTTCCGTAGACCACAAGAGCTTTCAATCCCCAGGTGTAAGAAATCAGGAAAGGAAGGCAAGAGACCAGCGTGGTTGAGTCGAGACCTGCTACACTAACGGGCAAGAAGGAAATGCACAGGCAGTGGAAACAGGGACAGGTATCCTGGGAAGAGTATAGGGACACTGCCCAGTTTTGTAGGGATGGGGTCAGGAAGGCCAAGGCACGGCTGGAGCTGAACTTGGAAAGGAATGCAAAGAATAAGCAGGGCTTCTACAGGTAGGTCAGCCAGAAAAGGAAGGTCACAGATAGTTTACGCCCCTGATGAACAAGACTGGCAAACTGGTAACAACGGATTAAGAGAAGGCTGAGATACTCAACAACTTTTCTGTCTCAGTCTTCACTGGTGACTTCTCTTCCCACACCTCTCGAGTGGATGGATGGCAAGACAGGGACTGGGGGAGCAAAGTCCCTCCCACTATAAGAGAAGATCAGGTTTGTGACCACCTGAGGAACCTGAACATGCAGAAGTCTATGGGACCTGATGAGATGTATCCCAGAGTCCTGAGGCAATTCGCTTATGTAGTTGCCAAGCCACTATCCATGATGTTTGAAAAGTCATGGCAGTCTGGTGAAGTCCCTGGTGACTGGAAAAGGGGAAACATTGCACCCATTTTTACAAAGGGTAGAAAGGAGGACCATAGGACCTACCGACCTGTCAGCCTCACCTCTGTGCCTGAGAAGATCATGGAACAGATCCTCCTAGAAGCTATGCTAAGGAACACAGAGGACAGGGAGGTGATTCAAGACAGCCAGCATGGCTTGACCAAGGACAAGTCCTGCCTGACCAATCTAGTGGCCTTCTGTGCTGGAGTGACTACACCAGTGGACAAGGGAAGAGCTATGAATGTCATTTATCTGGATATCTGTAAGGCCTTTGACATGGTCCCCCACAACATCCTTCGCTCTAAATTGGAGAGGTACTGATTTGATGGGTGGACTGTTTGGTGGATGAGGAATTGGTTGGATGGTTGCCTCCAGGGGGTAGTAGTGGTCAACGGCTAAATGTCCAGATGGAGACTGATGACAAGTGATATCCCTTAGGAGTCTGTATTGGTACCAGTACTGGTCAGGATCTTCATCAATGACATAGACAGCGGGATCGAGTGCACCCTCAGCAAGTTTGCAGATGACACCAAGCTGAGTGGTGCGGTTGACATGCCTGAGGGACAGGATGCCATCCACAGCGACCTGGACAAGCTCGGGAAGTGGGCCCATGTGAACCTCATGAGGTTCAACAAGGCCAAGTGCAGGGTCCTGCACGTGGGTCAGGGCAAGTCCTGGTATCAATACAGGCTGGGGGGTGAAGGGATTGAGAGTAGCCCTGCTGAGCAGGACTTAGGGGTACTGGTGGATGAAAAGCTGGGCATGAACCGGCAATGTGCACTCGCAGCCCAGAAAGCCAAATGTATCCTGGGCTGCATCAAAAGAAGCATGGCCAGCGGGTGGAGGGAGGTGATTCTGCCCCTCTGCTCTGCTCTGGTGAGACCCCACCTGGAGTACTGAGTCCAGCTCTGGAGCCCTCAGCACAGGAAAGACATGGACCTGTTGGAGCATGTCCAGAGGAGGGCCACAAAAATGACCAGAGGGCTGGAGCACCTCTCCTATGAGGACAAGCTGAGAGAGTTGGGGTTGTTCAGCCTGGAGCAGAGAAGGCTCTGGGGAGACCTTATTGTGACCTTTCAGTACTTAGAGGGGGCTTATAAGAAAGATGGGGACAAACCTTTTAGCAGGGCCTGTTGCCATAGAACAAGGGGTAATGGCTTTAAACTGAAAAAAGGAAGATTTAAACTAGATAGAAGGAAGAAATTTTTTACACTGCGGGTGGTGAAACACTGGAACAGGTTGCACAGAGAGGTGGTAGATGCCCCATCCGTGGAAACATTCAAGGTCAGGTTGAATGGAACTCTGAGCACCCTGATCTAGTTGAAGGTGTCCCTGCTTATTTCAGGGGGGTCAGAGTAGATGACCTTTAAAGGTCCCTTCCAATCCAAACTATTCTGTGATAAATGTTGCATTCACACCCTTGAAGAAGGGCTTTCTATGCTTGCCAGCAATTCGGCAGATGATATCAAGATGACGGTTCTACTCACCTGTTTTTTCAGTATCAACTACTCCAGTACATAAAGCACTGCTGCTAACGTGCTGTTAACATAGTCTAATATGCACCCCTGGTGCAATTATTTTTTGATCAAATTGTTATTTTTATTGGACCATTTTTTTCCTGGTGAGTGACTGTCAACTACTTGCATTGGCTAATCCACAGAAAAAGTCTAAGAAATGCCATGGCATTTGTCACCACTGTATTTATGTGAGTCACTTCTTCCTGGGTTTCAGTTTCTTTATTTACAGAAGTAGAAATAGATGGTCCCTGCTTATTTCTGGGATAGCGTCTTAAGACTCTTCTGATACAATATTTCCTAACCAGCTATATATCATCATTACCTGTTACGTTATTAATTTCCACATTTACTACACGACCTTGCCTTGCTAACCATCTAATTTCTAATAACTGAACTTCCTTTGTATGTCTGTTCATACTAAAAATTGTTGTTAGCTGATTGTAGTGCTAACTGTGGCATTTTAACACACAAACAACCCAAAGAGTGTTCAAGTCCCTATTAGACATGTCAGGTATCTGCTGACATACTGAAAGGTAGGATCTGCTGCCCAAGTTTTAAAGCACTAGGGTTTCTTAAACAAAGACCACAGTCCTTCTACACTTTGTCATCTTTTTTAGATGACAAAGCACACAGTTGGCTAGCATTCAGCTGAAGCAGTGTATTAAAAAGAATCACCAAACCTGTACAATAGCCTAAGATGTAAGGAGATTTTTAATTTTTGGTGGTAAAAACTTTTCCAACCTCTCAAGTATGGCATTTCTGGTTTCATCACAAACCTTCTCCTAAGCTTAGTGTCATTTACACTATGGTTCTAGGTCCACAGCAATAAAGTTTTAGGTCAGGCTGGTGAATGCTTTCCTACAGCTGACTTGACATGGTGTGATTTTCGTAGGCACTGAAAAAAAAAATATCGTTTTTCCGTTTTACCCTGAGAACACTTGATCTTCCCCAGAACTCTCAAATTTCTCCTGTAAATCAAATACAGTGATTTCTTTTTCAAGGAAAAAAAAAAAAAAAATTTCTTAAAGTAAAAGCTTTTTTTTGAAAAAAAAAAAGAAAAGCCTGTCTACTAAAATGTACAGGAAACTATTTTAGCCACTGTTGGTTTACAATTCCTAACCTCAAGGCCACATCAGCCATGAAGTTTTACTGTACAGCTTAAATGTGTTTGAGAAAAACTGGATGAAGGTCAATGTGCCTCTGACTTAAAATTTTAATCCTTTAAAAAATCCTTTAAAACAAAAAGACTTCCGAATCCTAAGGTGTGCAAACATTTTTAAAAGGTATTTCCATCATCCTCTGCATTTCAGATAATTTAAGACTTTTAAATTTAAATGTAACACATTTGTGAGGGCTATTGTTTTTGCACTTCGGTGGAGAAAGACAACTTCAGAGTCCCTGGGCTGAGTTGTGGCAGCCCTTCTGATGCTGCATAGTACCTTTTACTGAGTGTCGTCCCACAGCCCCTTCTAGGTATAGATATTGCATATGTTGGAAAGCAACATCCTAAGTGATGCATATTAATCTTGAGATAAAAAGCAGACCCATTTAAAGTGGTCCTCAGTTTTCTTACTGCATTTTGTCTCTGGGACAGGATATGCTATTGCATCTTGCAGTTCTTTGACCCCCTCCCCCTTCTTCATTCCGCCTTTCTAGACATTTTTTTAAATCCACAGTTTGGAGATATTATTCAGCATCTTCCTAGTGAGAAGGACTGGATGAAAATCCTTTCGAAGGCTTCTACGTCTTTCCCTTAATCACGCGAGGCGTGGCTGGTAAGTGATGTAAGGCATGCCTTCCCCGGGGACCGAGTGCTCAAAGATCCTGATTGCTTGGGGAACAAGAGAGCCAGAGGGGGTCCTAAATCAAACCCTGTCTCTCACTCACTGATACACCACTTGCTGCAACAGCTCGCTTTCATTAGGAACATTTTCTTCAATTAAGGGAGGCGTTGTCAAGTATTCTTCTTTCAGACCTCTTAATTTGTTAGTTTATACTGGCAGAATTTGTAATGCCATCTCAGATTCCATGGCATCTTCTGGGACAATATATCGTCTGCTCCTGTGCCATGACATATCACCATAAAACACAAGGCTATAAGAGCCTATAATAATTTATGAGAATACATTAGGTACCCATGTATAATTTATCAAATGGGCATTATGGAGGCAGGACTATGCCTGACTGACAAAGGTTACTTCTGTACAGGTGTCTTGTGTAACCACACAGGGAAGGATCCAATAGCAGACATTCACTGAATTACAACAAAGAAGCTTTTACTCCACAAACTGGGCACTCCAAGAAGTGAAGTTGGAGAGCACGAAAACAATTCCTGGTCTTTAATGTTTTTACTCCAAATTGATACTCTCTAAAAGATTCAGATAGGGGTTTCAACACACGTTAAAACTAGAGAAAGCTGATTTTTTAAGGGGAAAGTGGTATAAAGGCCGTTTGAGCTTGTGCCAGGATCTGGATTGGATTTAGCAAAAAAAAATGTGGGACATGTTCAAAATTAATTCAAATATAAAGTAAGGAAGCCATTAAATGTTTGAGATTCCCATTTCCTAGGACCCGTTAGGCCTACAGTAGCTGCTTAAACATGACTTTATGTAGCTTTTGGGGCTGGGCACTCTTCAACTCCACTCTGTTCCCACCAAACTGAACATGACCTGACTCATCTTGGGGAAAACCTCAAATGCCATTGGATTTGATTCAAGATAAAGGTCTGTATCTTATTCACACTGAATATTCACACTGAATATTTGTTTTGTAGATTAAGAAGTCTGATTAGAGCCCTGAACGAAGCTTCTACAGCATGGTACTGTGCACTTGGCCATGCAGCAATGCTATATTCTTCAGAGCAAACTGGCTGGACTCTGGGTTGAGCCAGAAACTTATACATTGGCCACCCTGCCACAGCCTTTCTTCTGGGCCTCCCGACCAGACCGACAGCTGTGTTGGTGGGATAATCAATTGATCACATCACTGTATGTTCAACTTTTTATCCAGTCCTCAGGGAAAGGGAGTTGGTTACAGCCTGTAGCTACCAGGCATGGTTTCTAGCTCAAAGTTCAACGGCTGCTGCTTTCAGGTTTCTTCACTAAACTCTCTAATTTTAGCAAAGGTAGTATTTGCCATAATAGCTAATAGCAGACTGAAGCCAATAAATTAATTTTGAGTCGGCTATTGAGCAGCCATCACACAGTAAAAAAAATGCTCACTGGGACTCTGAATTAAATTTGTTCATTAATTCAGGACTGAAAAGACTTGAATATCCTTAGGAATCTGAATTTCTTGCACTAATATTATTTTCATGGCATCAAAATGATCTGTTTCCCCTGGGGAGGCAGATAACTCGGTGGGTGGGCTCTGGTCTGGGAGTTAGGGCATTTGAGTTTTCTGCCTTGTGGAACCAGTTGAAAAATAGTTTTAATGAGTGACAATTCTCAGAGTACAGTTTTGTTTCCTTTAAAATATTTTTTCCCATCAAAAAACATCATTCCATTGTAAGCAAAAGGAAAAAAAAAGATTTCTTTTTTGAAAGCTTGTATTTTACTTATCAGTTTCCTTTTACTACTTGTGGAGGAATTGTCTTCCTTTCCCTGCTCCTCTTGCCCTCCAAAGTTTGAATGATGTCACCTTATTACTTCTTTTGGAGAATTTCCACCAAATATTCTTCTATCTACCTAGGAGTACACAAACATACCATTATCTGAGCCCTTCATGATGACATCATATCTATCTTCCAAGTGTCTCTCTGAGGCAACAAAGTCCTCTTATCTCCATTTTCTTGAAGGGATGATGAGACAAAAATTTTGGAATCTCATACTCATTCAGACACCCCAACTCACAGTAAGAATGACTGAATCAGTTAAATATTAAAGTCCAGATTTTCAAGTGTGCTTAGGCATGTAGAAGGGGAAAAAAACACCCCAAAACATTGGTCCCATTTTTTTCCCCTGTTATTTTGGGGAGATTTTTGTGCCCATCTTGAGCAAAAAACAAGAAGGTCTGGAAACACAAATATCTCTCCAGAACTGAAATCCCACTTCTTGCACATTTATACAAATGACACATCTGTTATAATACATACCACAGTAAGCCTAGGCTCAATTGAATACAAATAATTAATATGAATAATACATGGAAATTTTCCTGTTTCTTAAGTGCTAGCTGTGCTGTGTGGTCTACAAATAGAGAAAATGATCCTGACCATATTCCAGCTGGTTTGGACAGCAATGTAGGTAGTCATCAGAGTTCAAACACGTAATGTTGGTTGGTGGCACGTTCTCCAAGAATCGCGGTATACTTTGAAAGGAGTTTTGAGGCTCTTGTTGGAAAGCTTTAAGGAAGAAGTGAGTTTTTGAAAATAATGTAAATCAGTAAACCCAAGATAAATAGCCTAGTATAAGAAGACGCAAGTTCTTTGGGGTACACGTGTGATACCCTTTCATATTGTGTGTGAGATGTACCTAAGAGATTACGAATTACAAACCACATGGCATTTTTTTACTATTTAGAGGGGGAAAAAAAAAAAGAAAGCAAGGCCTGGATGATGTTGCCTAGAAGTGCGTACACTTGTTTATTTTCAAAAGTTGGTTGAGGGCTTGCAGGGAACAGCAGGGTAATGGAATATTCATGAAGCAAATGCCCTTCACTTAGTGGAGGGCAAAGGAAAGCAGATTGCTAAACCCCTTCAAACTTCCTGTGCCAGAAGCTCGCGCTATAGAATAATGAAGCCTGTGTTTGCCACTCTGCAGCGTGGTCCTAACCTGGCACTGCTCGTCTCTTTCACCTCTCTCTTCCCTTTTGACTCCTCCTCCTATTTTCAGTTGTGGAACCCCAGCGCTGCCGCGTGCTGCCCCTTTGACCACAGCTGCAGCGGCGCAGACCTGCATAACTGATCACAGCCTTGTGGAAACCCTCCTGTTTTCCCCCAGAGCCAGCCTGGCACGATGAAAAGCACCAAGCTGCTGCTGCTGCAAGAGCGGTCCTTGCCTGTCAATGCCTGAGCACAGGGCAAGCGCCCATCACCTGCCAGACCAGAGAGACAGGCTGGTTTTCACTTTGTTTCATGGGTTTACTTTTACGAGCATTGGGACAACTGGAAGGAAACTGTATCTCCGTTATCACAGGATACGGACAGGCTTCAGGGCTCAAGCTGTTGGTCTCCCACTATACAGAAGGTGTTAGCCCCAAAACTGCACAGCATCTTGAATGCCAGAAAAATACCCCACCAACCCCAGCATCCTAGCATCCTTGCATTCCAGCATCCCCGCACCCCAGCATCCCCACATCCCAGCATCCCCGCATCCCAGCATCCCCACATCCCAGCATCCCCACATCCCAGCATCCCAGCGCAGGCAGGCACAAAAAGACACCCACTGCCGGAGCGATGCCTGTCGTGACTAACAAAAGCAGGAGCGGGGGCAATGCCCTGCCCTTGCGTGGGCTCCCACGCCCGTGGCGGGCTCGGCATGGCCGAGCTCAGCATGCCGCTGCCGGGCACACGGGGCACGATTGTTCCTCCCTGGCTGGCCAGATTGGAGTCAGCTGCCCACGGCCCCGGGCGGCAATTCCCCCGGGAACCCGCGGAGCGGACGAAGGCGGCCAGCGCACAAAACCAGCAGGCACGAAGCAGCAGGTGGCCCCCGCGGAGGTAATCAGGATCACATTCAACGGGGGAGCCGGCTCAATTTTCAGCCCCGTGTCTGCCGAGGGGCCTGGAGCTGCCTTGTTAATGCTGCAGGGAACACGTGGGACACATTGACTGCATTAATTGTCCCCACTCATTCAGCGGTGGATGAATTATAATGTTACCACTCCAGGGTAAAGCAAACACCTATCATAACAATCATGTCATTAGTGTGCAGATGCCGGCTGCTCTGCTTAACCTTTTGTATCTTTTTTTTTTTTTATGGCATGCAATAAGAATATTTTTTATTGTTTTTCATATAATTGATTTTTAGGTTGCAAGTGTTGCTAAACCCTTGAAACAAGCACAGCTGCATTACTCAACAGCTAGGAATAAGCACACGGACTGGCAAAGCACAGATTAAAGTTACTTTACAGAGAAACAGTGAGGCTTTAAAAGTTTAGGTTTGCAGTTTGGTTTATCCTTTGCAGTGTGACTGACACATTTGTTATTCACATAGCAAGAGCTCTGAAAGGACTAATGGTCCTTAAAAAACATAACAGTCTTAGGAATGCTTCTAATGTAACTACAGCTACCAGTGACCAAGATTATACATGCACACCCAGACAAGTGCCACATTCTGGTTTGAAAACTAAACTATACACATCTCTGCAGAAAATCTTTTTGTTTGCTGTAATGTACATGTACACACATATACGGAGAGACACACAAACTCACATATGTATACACACATCCAGATGTACATATGCATAGAGGTATGTATACAGGCATTCCTTTTTGTCTACGAAACTTTATATTAACTTAATTCTAGTATGCATATTAATAACCTACGTGTAAAAATATTATGTTGGCTTCAAGTTGCATTTACTCACATGTGCGCCACAAAGCTTCTGTGACTGTTGCAACATCATTTTCCAGCAATTAGTGATCCCGAGCTGGTGCAATGTTCTCATTTCTCTTCTATGGCAGGGGGGTTGGAACTCGATGATCTTCAAGGTCCCTTCCAACCTAAATCATTCTATGATTCTATGATAATCAAGCTTTATTCTGCACTTAGTGGGTGTTCTTAAATGACACCGCCAAGTGTGCTTGGAACTTCCCACTGCATGTTCCTAAAGTGATCAAGTGCTCTTTCAGGTGTTACCTGTGGTCCCTTGCCTTGTGAGATTTGCAAGCAGAGAGCCCACTCCCACCAGACTGTGTGCATGCCGTAAGCAATTGCTCTAAATCTAAACACTCCAGAAAGCAAGACTGGCAGGTTGTGAAAGGGGTTTGCGTGGTTCAGCACTTGGCCCTTCCCTGGCTCTGCACTGGTGGCTGTTAAAACACGCAGATCCCTTATGCTTTTGTAGACCACTGCTGGAGCCAGCAACCTAACGTCACTTTTTTCTTAAAGCTACTGATATGTATTGCAACACCATATAGAAGTTAACTGTTAATTCATCTTCCATATGTAAACTTCAGCACGTGTTCTTTGTGGAGGTGGAAAGAAGATGCTCCCCCATCTCCCCTCTGCCCTGTCCCACCACTTCTTCATGCCCTCTTCGCTAGGAAATGAACTGAGGTCCCAGATTCACAGACATTTACCAGTCAAATGCTTGACGTTACCTGCTGCAAATAAGCTCAGGAGGTTCGATGGAAATAACCACATGGTGTAAAGCCGAGCTTGCAAACAAATCTTTGAGCAATTTGCACCTAAAGCCACGGTGCAAGAGGTGGGAGATGTGCACAGAGAATATGGCTGCACTGTTTGTAGACGTACAAATGTAAAGCTGTGTTATTCATTGTTTGATACTATTATTGTGAGTTGGGTTTAGAATGAGACCCAATGGTAGACGCAGCGTCATAAGGCAAGAACAGGGAACAGGGGAGGAATGACAGAGTAGTACCAGCACAATTACTTATACTAAATACATGTAAATCTACAGCAAGAGTAAGTGCATGGCAGGATGAGGTTAAAGTTTTATGGTTATTGTTTCGGTGTTTTTTAAAATCATTAGACGCCTTAGCTGACTAATTTTGTGTAGGTGCTTGCGGTTTGTGAAATGGAGAAGCCATTTAAAATGCTTTAGTCACATTTTAGCCTTAAACAAGTATTTAATTTTTACATATGCATGTAAAACCATGTTGTTTATTGGTATTTCCACTGAAAATTACTGTGATTCAGCTCTTTTGGATGCATTTCAAAAGTGTAAACTGAATTTATGTTCCATAATCAGTAGAAGGTGTATTTCCCTGAAATCAAAGAAGTCATTTTTTATTATGATGGTGGATTCATCTGAGAATATAATACCATTTTCTGGTATGCTATATTTCTATAAAACCAGAATACAGTCTTACATAGCCCTTATAATGCCATATACAAATACATTAAACAGTATAATCTTTTTTCCATACTTCCCCTTCAGATTGTTTGTGAATGGGAGAATTCATCTTTCAGACTCTCATTTGCTTTATGTGTGCAAGCACACACTGTCAAACTAAAAACTCTGCAGTTTCTGAAAAGTGTTTTTATGAACAAAATAAAAACCTGCAATTGTATCCTGTTTGATCATTTTTTTTCCTCCAAATAATATTTATGGTATGTTTTTTCAAGCACACATATTTGGTTGATCAAAACCAAACTCTCTTATTCAGTGGCAGTTGGGTGTCTGTACATCTATTTTTCCCCACAAGTAACCTAGGCTAAAATCAACTTTATCCAGACGTTTTTTTCTCCTAGTCTCCAAAAAAATTACCGTAAAAATGAACCCATATGAAAATGAGCTCTTGTATGTAAAATATTTTCCCACACATTGCTGCTGCTGAATGTTTTTACTTAGCTTGCTGAAAATGGTATGTCTCCACAAATAATGAATGTGTGCTGCCGTCACATCCATTCTCACATTTTCCTATTTGAAAAATATGTGTACAGTATGGACATGCTATAGATTGGGAAATAAGTCCTCTCTTTTTGATTACAAAATACTCTACTGTAAATCAGTAAAACATTTGATGATAATTTGACCTGCTGCAATATACTAAAGTTTGGTTACCAATTTTTAAACCTATAAGTATGTCTGTTATTTGCTAGCATATGTGCACATATTTATAAACATTAAAGCGGCGTGATATTTTGGATTGTATATACAGACATAATAATACTTAATAGATTGTTAGGCACATTTATCTTTTATCATATATTTTTGCTAATGCCTGGATGATAATGAAAAATAAAAATCTAACCTAAAGATGACTTGTGTTACAGTGCTATAACAGTTGCTGTAAGAATATTATTCAGACATGAAAATCACTTATGGGGAGAAGTTCACAAGTAAATAAGCTTATAAACTTAAATGCTGATTTATAACAGCTGAGGTTCTGCTCTCCAGGACACTTTTTTTTCCTTAGTAGTCATGGATTGTTTTATACCCAAATAACTGGAGAATTAAAATAGCTTATAGTTCCCCATATAGTATCCATTATTTTATTAACAACACTGTTGTAATGGTTTAAGAAACATAAAATTAAATTCAGGGCTGTTTTCTTAAACCCTTCATAAATATTTTAGAAGTTAATTAGGAGACTACAGGTATGAATAGACCAAGATTTATTCATAATTAAAAATCAGATATCACATGTCACCTCTTCTGATAGAGAAAAACCTTTAATTGCCTGTAATTAGGTAATTGTCCCTATAGTTTGCTAAAGCAGATTGAATTGGAATGAACTTGGTAGAAAGACATATTTATGGTAATAAGCTAAGTTTCCTGCATTTTCTTTGTTTGGTTGCTTTTTTTTACGTATTGGTACAGAATATGGTAGAAATAGTAAAATATGCATATCTTGCTGATACATTAAATCACAGGAAATACCTTTCAGTATAATTTGATATAATTTGGCATCTGACCTTTATCTAATGCCTCATAACTTTTCATGCCAATTATTTTGTCTTCTTTTACCAAAACGTGAACAAAAAACTGAGCTCATGAATGACAATATATTCATTCAGCAGACCTAAGATATATTTTTCCAAAGTTGTAATTAACATTCCATTTTTTACAATGTGGAAATGAAGCAAAGAAAAATAGATTTTCCAGAGCCCAAATTCTTGGGGGAAATTATTGATCAAAACAAATACCAGACACATTGTTGCTCAGGTATCTGACCCTGAAGTATGGTGCACGATATGCATGCGTGGTCTAGAGCACTTCACAGAAGGTACAGTGTTGGCTGAAATTTTAAATTCTGCCTTCTTTAAGGCAGGTGTTTACATATAAGCATCTTAATATAAATGGCTTAATTTCCTGCAATATGAATAACTATGTATTTTGCCAGACTCAGTAAGGACTACATATGCCGTTTGATAGTTAAGACATTTTTAGCGGAGTTTCTACATCCTGTAAAGACTTGCACACGTGCTTTACCTGGCATACTGACTGCCTTCGAAGTCACTGGAACTTCTCACAGTGCACAAAACTAAGTCTGCAGAAGCTATTGCTGCCAAGGGTCTGACTCTGGAATATTCTTGTCCTTATATTTACTAAGTGCCTTTCTAATCAAGACAATATTTTATTTTGGTTAGAAATTCCCAGCTACAAATCTATGATCAGGCACGCAACTCGGCTCACAGCCCTACTGAGTCATGTCCTTCTTGGACTTGGCCACAGTTTGCCAAATGCCGTGTCTCACAATATGTCTGCACTAGGCTTGTGCCTGCTCCCTCAGAACTAAGTAATAAAGCAAAGTATTAGTTATTTAGGACAAAAAGATTTCAAGGTATTTCATACCCTTCAGTTAATCTGAATTTTCTGCTCAGCTTCAAGTCAGTCATCAGACTTTCTTTGGAGTCCTCCTTCATTCTCATATCTATCTATCTACCTATAAATACATATATATATATGTACACTGTTGCTTATACAACTTCTGGATAATGACCCTTTTCCTGCCCTTCCTAATTACTCTTTATCTGTTTACTTTCACTAGGTCTCCAGGATTTATCATCTAGGCTATTGGCAATGCTCTTGAATTGCCTTCCAGGGTTTTTTTGTTGTTGGTTTGGTTTTCTTTTTTTTCCTTTGCCCTTTGTAGCTCTTGTGACTTTGATTCTTTTGTCTACGGATCTTTAGTATTTGTTACTTAGCATTGGCAAAGACTTTGAAATTAAGCCAGACTGGACGTCCAGTGCATATGGTTGCTAGCAGTGTCAAAGGACCGTAATGAATGTCATTGGTCATTTATAGCCCTGTGTTTTTAAGTCTCTGTTTTTTCAACTCTGGAGACAGGATTCTTGAAGCCTGCAGCTCACCTCTCTGTATTAGCAGTGTGTTCTGCAATGTCCTTGCCTTCATTTGTCATGTTGTTTTCCAGCTGGCATTTCTTATCACCCTTCGGCAGTACGGGAATACTAAAAATCCTGTTAAGGGGCAGCTGCTAAATGGCAATGCTGCCTTCCAACTGTGGCTTTCCGAACTTGTTGAGAAAATTATTACATCTCATTTATTTAGTTTATTTGTATCTGTTATGGGTATGTCTCAGAGACAATGAGAAACACACTAACAGGTTAATTTTTAAGGTGTTTCCAGCCACCTTCCCTACTTGATACAGCCCAGTCTCGGAGTTCCTTAAGACCTCTCTCAGCAGAAGCAGAGATGCTTAAGCAGAGATTTCAGGATATTGTATGTCAACTTTAAAGATACTTGCTGTGATATTAATAAATTACTCTGTCTTGGCAACAACTTATCTTTTACAGGTGGGGTCTGTCTCAGTCTAGTTTTAGCTATCTAGCAGTGGGGCACCCAATTTTAAGTGGTCGTGTAGGCTTCATTTGTAGTCACCGCAGGTAGAGGCACACAGGCATTTTAGAGACGATTAATTCCACCTATTTCAGATGCTTATTTTGAGGATCAGTTGCCCTCTAAAAGTTTATTGCTCCTTGCAGTGACATTATATGTAGCCTAGGTGACCAGCTTAGAATGGATGCTCAATTTTTCTGTTGCTATAAGTAAGTGAAATTAATCCAACTTTAGTTTTGTCACATTTATAGAATTGAAAGAATTTTATTGACAGCGTATTAGGTAGTGCTCCAAACTAAAGCACAGGGTCAGATTCTGTATTTCCCGTTGCACTTATCAGAGGCAAATTCCAATCTGCATGTTCAAAGCTAAAATTAAGATTCTTAATTAGTCTTTCCCATAAGTATTTGAAATCCAGAAAGAGCAAGTTACTATCTCTAGATAAGAGAAACAGACCGAGGAAATGTGAGACATGGTCCAGTGTATGCATTGTATGTATACATGTACACAAACATATATTCTTACACAAATACATGGAGATACATGCTCATACACACACAGAGTCATAGCCCAGTTCTGCAGACAGTGTTGTCGGTTAAATGTATGTTGGCATGGCATGAGTAAAGGCAGTGTCTGGACAGCATAGTGAAAAGAAATAAGGGCCATGAAGCCATTAAAATTTACAGACCAAATATTAGTTTGCCTTAAATCAAAGAATACCGTTGATGGTCTTCCAACAGAGTCTAATATTCTGTATTTCACAACATATTACGATCAGTCATAGAACACCTGTAAAGAGTTAGTCTGGTCATGAATAAGTTGCCAGTGTTTTATGAACATCAAGATTGGTGAATGGTTAGGCATTAAACCTTTAGAAACATTTAAAGGAGACTGGCAAGAACCTGTGGACTAATGTACAATTTACACATGTTATGTAGGGCTTCTTCACTGTATTGTGCCATAAGCAGTGTGGAGGCAATAATGAAAACTGTAACAGAAATTTATTTAAGAGAGAGGAAAGACAATAAGCCAGTTTAGAATGGAAAGCTCTTCTTTTGAAACCCTGAGCCCATTGTCTCTGTCAGATAGGAGTCCTGACTAGTTATGCTATGGTTAAGCCTATGCAGCATGTGATGACCTTGGCAAACAAGCCTACTAGTGCTACCTTCAGTGCTACTATAACCTACCACCAGGAGTGTGTTGGTCCCTGTGTGCCCAGGCACGTCCTAAGGGGCCATTAAAGTGTGCTTTGTCACTTGATATGCCCAGAAACAATGCCAACTGGCTGCTCACAGGCTGTTAACAAGTCTGCTTTCTGTGTAAAGGAGGTGAACGGAGGCGAACCTTTGAGAGCAGTAGAGGCGCAGCCTCAGATACTCTATTTGTCAGCCTTCTGCATAAAGCCAGTCACAGCTGATGGTACAGTCAGTACGGAAGCTTCAACAGGAAAACCGGTGGCTCAGAGATGAGCCTCAAATCACAGCCAAAAGATGAGGTCTGGAGCAGCCTGCTGGACTCATGACCACGTGCATCAGGTCCTCCCTGTGCACCCCAGCCCCAGCAGAGTACCTCCTTGAACTCAGTGTAAATCGCCTGTTATTCACAGGCATAAAGGGGAAGTCAGTGTCCACACAAACCAGCTGGTGAGAGGGAGCTTCTGGGACTGTATCTGCACACCTTCCTCCCAAACTGTACCTCTGCAGTGGTAAACTATTTGAGGTTTAAGGTTGAGGCTAATGATGCTGCTGAGATTCCAGACAAAGCAGATATATTTTTAGTACTCCCTTAACTTTATGAATACCTGACCCACATGCTTTGGATCCTGTTTCTTGAAGTGTTTCAATACTTATCTAAATTAGAATAACCTAATTTTAGTGAATTTTTATTATACATATATCTATAAATATATAAATACATATATTTACTGTACAACACCCATGCACATGTGCATATATTGCTTGTATGTACATTATTCATAAATCCAACTGGAGTGAAAATCCTCACATTTGAGGAAGAGGAAGGTGTTGTCTTTCAAGATTCCATTGTTATAATGCTTTGACTTTTATTCTGAATGTAACAGGATTTTAATAGATTTCAGTGCAAAAGAAATAATGAATTTTTCAGTGCCCATATGATATGATGTGTTTCTTTATATGAGCCTTATTGTGCTTAATGGGAAGATTTCTGGGCTATGATCACCTATAACATCTGTTTCATCAACATGATCTTTATAGAAATACATCATATAACACAGGTATACCAGTGCAGTATTTGTTTTTCTGTCTCCCCAACAAATGCGCCCAAAGACTTTGCACAGTGTTTTTAAATAAGGACAAAAAACATGGTGCAAGTGTGTAAACCATGGTTCTGTGTTTTATCGGAAGACAAGGTATGAAAGGGTAAGTCAGCTTTCAAGGACACTCTGCAGTCTGTAGGACAGTATAAAAAAGGTAGTGATAGTAATTAGCCTTTTAAAATAATGCCTCATATCCTTAAGCACATTATGGAAATTTATAGTACACGTCAGATGTCTGTCTCTGTGTATGTGCAGATGTGCATGTACGAGCATGTATGGGTACATGAAGTGAGTGAGAGGTTTCCAGCCATCTTTGCATGGCTGCGTTTGCAACTGAACTGAAATGATGAAGCAATTTGTAGTGGTGTCAGTAACTCCTCGGGGGATGCTCACTGAATGCATGTCATTAAGTGCCACACAATTGGCTTGGCTTGTTGCTCACTCTGTGACACCAGTTCATGGCGTGTTCTTAAAGACTATAACATTCTGCTTTTTAGTTTTAGAGGTATTAATATATGGTTAATCTTTACTGATCCCAAATATTCCACCACTGCCATCTTACAACTGGCTGCTCAGCAATCAAAAATCCTTTTTTGCTCTTTGCCAGACTGTTCTTATTGATCTATTGCCACGACTATATTAATCAGTAATGCATACCAGAGGAGAATAAGGTGGTGGGGCAAGGCTCATTGCCCACTTAAGAACTCCTAACTTTTCATCATAAAAAAGTAAAAATAATATTAAACTAGGGGACTGACTTCCAATTTGAACTACCATATATGCACAAACTTACTGTGCATATCATAGCTGTTTGTCTAGCACTTTTGGACACCTGGACATTAGGTAGTTACTATCCAGGAACTCAGCTTTACAGGGGGGGTCCTGCTGGATAAGTCAAGCATGAGCCAACAGTGTGCCCTTGCAGCAATGAGGGCCAGGGGCACCCTGGGCTGTGTTAGCTATGTTCTTACTTAGCCACAGGTGGAGGAAATGATCCTTACCCTTTGTCTGGCACTCATAAAATACTGTGTCCAGTTTTGGGCTTCCCGGTCCCCACAGGAAGTCCCATGAGTTGCTACCAAGCTGGTTAGGGGCTGAATAACATGCCATCTGAGGAGAGGCTGGGGCAGTGGGGTCTGTCCATCCTGGAGAAGAGAAGGTTTCAGGGGGATCTAATTGCTGTCTACAGCTACCCATCAAGAGAGAAGACAAAGCCAAATTCTTCCCAGAAGCATGCAGGGACTGGACAAGAGGCAAAAGACACTGCTTGAAACACATGAAAATCTGAAGAGTCTTGATGCAAGAAGGTTTTTTTTGATCAACTGTGTGGTTGGTCAAACACTGGAAGAGGTTGCCCAGAGAGGCTGTGGTATCTCCGTCCTTGGAGGTGTTCAAGATTAAACCGGACATGGCCCTAGGCAACCTGATCTGAATAGACCACCTCTGAGTGGAAGGTGGGTCCAGAGAGCTCTTGAGGTCCCTTCCAATCATCTACATGGTTGTGTGATGGCCTGATTCACTGGGTTCCTTCTTCCCTATGTCCCCCATGTGCAGTTTCATGCAATATCCTTCAGTAGAGAAAATGAGACTAACATATGGTAGAAGTAGCTATAGAATGGGAGTTAGGCTATACATTAAATTCTCACAAGCCGTGTGGAATGTGGGTCTCCTGTGTCTTATATGGCACTTTAACTACTGGGCTCTTGGATAAAAGGAGGGAACCATCTCCCTCCTTCTGGGATCTGGCTCTTTGCTTCATTTGCTTTTATATGCAGTGCCTCTAAATGAAGTGTTCTGTTCTCAATTGACCCAAACACTTTTTTCTTCTTTTTCATTTCTTCGAGAAGAAACAAAACCTGTTTAATTTAGTTCAGGCTAAGCCAACTTTTTAAAAAAAATGCTTTGGTTTGGCAGCTGCGTGTGAGTGATTCTCACTGCCCTTAAGAAGGAATAGAAAGTTCAGTGGCTTCCTTCCCAATCTATGGGCCAAGACAGTGGCCAGGAAGGATTGTTTTACAGCTTTAGACTCTGGCCCAGGGGCTGAATTTCATTCCAGTTTATCCTCTGCTTCATGCTCACATTACATCCAATCTTTACAATCTCTTTTATAGAGACAAAAACATCCAAAAATATTTAAAAAGATTAAAGTACAAATCACAATTGGCAGCCTACTTAGCACTTAAATAGCAATCTCCCTCCTTTGATTGTTTTACACAATAAAAAAAATCAAATAGAGAGTAAATAAGACACAGTTTCTAAGTGAATTCCAGAATTCTAGATGTCATTGTTCATAAGTCTTCCAGGAACAGTCTAGAAAATTCTATGTGTTTTTTCTGTGTAAAATTATAGAAATGTCAGTTCCAACATGAATATACACCAGTATTCGTACAGCAACAACCAGCACTCTTCTTTCCTCCAACTTACATCTATACCAAACAAATAGCTTTATGTTATAGGTGAGCCATTAGGAGAAGGACCTGCAACATGGCCCATTTTTTTATTTTTATTATTATTAATATTAATATTATTATTATTAGCAGTAAATGTTTTAAAAAATAAGAATTAGAGGCTGAATTAAAACAGTAGAAAAAGCATGCTACATCAATATGTACTCAGATGGGAATTGAAGAGTATCTGTTTCCTGTGGCCTCAGCTGCCACAGAAAAAAGCCAAACAACTCCATACTCCCTTTCTCACAGCTCAAGACCATTGATTTTACTTTTACGAAAGATGTAGAAAGGATGCATTGAGCAGAACTCCTTTTGGGGAAGATGTCATATAAATGTCTATGAGAGTATGTGGTTTCTCCCCTTTCATACAAGAACTGCGCTTGATGTGCACTTTCACTTCTTCCAAACTGAGCTTTGAACCTAATACAGTGGGACGTAATCTAGCAATAATGGGGATTAGAAAGCTTTCAAGCCTGGCACTATAAGAGTCTAATTTGGTCTAGCACAAACTGTGCAACTGCTAAGGAAGGTACGGGTAGCAGGGGGAGTGGTTGAGTTGTGAGGACACCATTGTCTTGACACAGCTCTGCATATCAAGGTATCTCGAGGTATCTGCATACAAAACTACCAAGCATTTCTTTGTGAGTCCTAGACACAAGTGAATCAGAGGGATTTTGGGCAGGCTTCAGTACTGCAAACTGAAACAAACCTTCTGATGAAGCTGTTTGCAATACTGATGGAAATGCAATCTCCATATGCTGAAGGAACTGAGTTTTCAAACACTTCCATTCCTATGACTGTCAATTTCTCCTTGGACAAGCAAACCGCTTCTCATCAGTTTCCAGAACTGTAAAAGTCAAATAAGGATACTTATCTTCCTTGCAAGAGTTTTTGAGGTCTGTGTGTGTAAAGAATTTCGTAAGTGGGGGTGTTACATTCCATAATGCTGTCTTTTATATCTACAGAAGGACATTTGACTACTCTGGCAGATTTTGTTATTATGTTTAAGTAAAATGCATCCTTGAAGAACAAAAGCCAGCTTTAAAAATCAATCAATAAATAAATAAATAAAAACCTGAGCAGAATGAAAAGAAAAATATTTTTCTTTTATTTATTCATTTTATGTTAAGAATTTATGTTGTTATAACCAATTCCCGCCACTTTCTTCCAGGACAAAACCGCCTGAACCTTCTGACTTCATGGAGTGCAAGAGTCATTTTGACTGGCATAAATTTTGTAGAAATTTTTCCAGTGATGTCGTAAGCTTTCTTATATTCTGTTTCTTTTAACGGCGGTATAATTCTGTGGACCTTCCATGGGAAACTGCCGGGTACTTTCCTATTCCTGCCACATACCAGACTTGGGAACATAAGCAAAGTGTGACGTTGTCTCTTTGCATCAGTTCACACTACCACAAAGAGGCCATCAGTAATGTGAGACTTTAGCTAATATGAAATATTTCATTTATAATTACCAGTATTAAACATGTTTTTCTAAATTTTGTGTTTATGGTGATTAATTATTTAACGATCGCATGAAGCCTGAATATTTGTGTGAAATGGGTTTAACATTTAAAATTACCGAACACTGTGCCAAGAATATAATCAGAGTTTGAAAAATGGGAAAGGTCTAGCTGGAGAGCACATTTGTATGTGCCTGACTTTAAGTATACCTAAGCCTGTGCTTCTGTGCTCGGCCGGGCTGGGATCCCGGCACTCAGCACCTTGCTAGATCAAGACTTCAAGAGGCACAGATTAACATTAATCCCTTCCTACTTGAGGACACCGCGTCCCAGCTGCGGCCGTGCAGCGCACTCTGCCTGCCCAAACCCGGCCTGCTAAACAGCTTCAGACACGTGAAGACACTTGGCTGAACAACAGAAAGCTAACACCTGCTTTTCTTCACGGCCGCAATGTACTTCTTCGCTGCCACTCTGGCGCCGGGGCTTCCTGCAGCCTCTTTCTCCGTCTTTGTGTTTTCTCACTGCGGGGAAGGTGGGGAGCAGGCTCAGCAGGAGCTGTGGCGGGCTGCAGCCCCGATGCAGCCCCAGCCGGGCTGGAGGAGGCTCGGCTGCCAATCACCCCTCTCTATAAGCTACGCTACCCTTGTTCAATAGAGGTAATGGGTCCAGTGGGCAAGTAATAGGTCCGGTGGGTCTATTACACATTTTTATTGAAAAGAAAAATAAATAGCCCTGTAAAACTCACACACTGCCCCAGGGCTGCAATAATTTATGCACCTTCTTACACCTTCTTTTTCCTTCTTTTCCTCTTCGCCTTTTCAGAGTTGCTCAAGTGAACTTTTCAAGCATGGCAGGCAAGAGTTTTTGTAAATCCATCACCAATCATTTGAATAAGGCAGTATTTGAAAATACTGCATGTTGTTATGTAGAGAACTGTGGCAGGCCTTTACTACTTGATTATACACATGTGTAGTACCAAAGGGGATCACATTTTACTCAGCCAAACTTGTTTAATAGAAAGGGCATAAAAATCAAAGTATGTGTACTATCAGGTTTGCTTTCCAGAGAGAATGTGTTTTCCACAAAACTAAGGAAAGGGTAATTTACCACTCAAACAAGCTGGGAAAAAGGAGAACATTCTTTCCTAAACAGCAACAATTATGCATTTGGCAGGCAGTAGTAAAAGCAATTCTGCTTCCCTTCTTAGCCCATAGTAAATCTGTACCTGGGACTGATTAGAGAACAACTGGAGAGGTGCTGCTTTTCTTTTCAAGGTCCACCAATGATTTTTTTTTTTTTTCTGAACATGTTTTACCAGTAGAGTTAAGACTGTGGCACCTCCTTTGTGGTTGGCTCCCACTTATTCTTCATTTGTGCAAATATAGATTTCTTATGAGTGAGGAAGAAGAAACCCCCAAGCTGTTGGAAAGTTAGGATGATGAATCAAAGGACATGATAAAGGAAATCATCCTGATGGAAATCCCTTGAGACCTGCAGAGATCTATACTTTCTTGAGTATCATAAGAGCAGTATTTTGAATTGTGCTTTGTCTTTTCCTAGTCCAATCCAAATGATGCAGCAGGATATGAAAATGCTGCACCTTTAAACCCTAAAACCAATTTTGGACAAAATCTTAGTAAGGTACATGTAGCTTCACTGTACCAAACCAAATGACTCCCTGCTTTGCTGCTCTGTGTCTGGAACCTGTTTCTTCACAAGAATGTGGCTGTATTAAGCATCTTTGGAACAACCTACCTTTGCAGGGAGGGAAAAAATTTAACCTCCATTAGTTAGAAGGTAATATATGCCCAAGAGCAATGGAATGGATATATTTTCTAAAACTTTTTTTTTACTTTTATCCCTATTGTTAACAATTTGGATAGTCTCATTACCAGGTGGCTGTTGTACAGGATGATTTTATCTAAAGCGGCTGTTTTCCTTTTTTATTTTCACTTGTGAGACCAAAACAAGAGGAAAAAAATCAATTTAAAATAAATAAAACCCCCTTCCTAAATTCAGTAGAATACTTTAGGTAAAGGACTTGAGACAGATGTTGAGGAAAGAGGAAAACACAACCTCTTTATGATTTACTCCTTCCCCTCCCACAAAATTGTCATTAACACCTAAAAATTGTGAGACATTAATAATTATTTCAGACTGCGAAACAGTGAATAAAACTTTATAGAAAAGCTCCTGGTAGGATTAGTGCTCAGCTGGAAACTGAAACTGCCACGTGGAGAATGCCACAAGGTAACATGGATGAGTAAGGAACCAGTGAGGAAACTAAACAGGTATCCAGCACGTGGGGAAAAAAGGAGAGCCCGGGGACTGCATCAGATTAAGTTGTCTTGTGTGCTGTACTTGGCTTCTGCTTAGGCAGAAAGTGTTTGTAATAGGCAGATAACAGTGGAGAGCAGAATAGTAAGCTATTAAAACAGTATTGAAAGCTGATTACTTGAGGCTAAACCAAAAGACAAAGATTAATAAAGCACAGAGGAAAGCTTTGTCATGGTGTTATCTTTCTGAAACGTTTCTTCTTCATATTTAATGTTGTGCCTGTGAAAGCCACCAAGCCAAGAGTCCTGGAAGTTGGCATGTCTCTTGTCTGCAGGGCAGTGAGAGGGTGACTCGTAGTGAGCTGGCTTCCCTACCAGGCTCAGCCTGAAAGAAATGCCCTGAGAGATGCAAAAAGGATACACATTATTTTCAGCAGTCCTAAATTCTACTACAGGTCTCTTTTCCTTTTGTTTCTTTTAGGCAACCCCCTTGTTTGGGACCATTTTCTGGCTATTTAAATGACTGAGAACCTGAGAGGCACCTTGCTTTCTCTGTTGTCAGGAAACACAGTGGACCTTGGTGGAATTCAGGTGAGAGAAATCCATCCCTGTGTCCCTACGATCATTCAGCCCAGGGAGCCTTGGGGGAGACAGCGGTCTACTAGGACCTGGATTGGACTGTTAGTGCATTAATGCGTGAGCACGGAGTAAGCAATCCGATTACCTGTTGTGATTCTTTACAGGTCAGATTTCCTTCCATATGGAACGAGAACTGTGCACCACTATCTGGGAACAGTAGTGAAGCTTAAGTGATAGCAGTGCTATAGGCAGGTAGACGGAAGTCCCCTAAGAACAGAGGACTTACAGATGGACTGGAAATTTTCAGGTCTAATGTCTGGATTTAATTTAATTTTTATGCTGTTGTTAGAGACAGCCTGGAGTTTCTCTAAAGAATAAGCAAAGACTCTGTCCTTTTACAATCCCAGGAGCGTAATGTTAAAAAATGTCTTCACTGTTTTTCCAGTGGCTGCAGCCTCCCATCACATTGTGTTACCCTGTATAGTGCGGACATCTGGGGGGGATTCAACTCTCTGGCTCCAAGTGAAATTGGTACTGGTTGTCTCTCACCTTCCACTCTTAAAAACACTTGACAATTTGACATTCTCACTGCTAAGTGGAACTGACAGAGACTCATCAACAATAGGACATTGTTATCAGCTCTGGCAGAAATCATACCAACAGCCTTATGCGAAGTGATGACTTGCATTTACTTCCAGCAGGATGAATACAATTGGGTGTCAAGTGTTCCTGGTGTACGACTAGGGAACAGTGAGGAAGTTACTTAAAGAACTTGTGTTCTTCCTGCTTCCATCTCAGTCATCTTGGAAGTAGATTGCAAATTGTTTAAACCTTAAAATGCCCCAGAATAAATGTCTCATTATTACACTGTAGTTTGATATGGCTTGGAAAAAGCCCTAATATGCTCCAATGATTGTTTTCAGATGCTGGTCTTCATCAGGCCCAAGATGCTGGGCAAAAGATGAAGGCAAATTGTTAGTACCACTGTGCCTGCCAATAACTCTTTTCTTTTTCTTTCTTCCTTTCTTTCTTCCTTTCTTTCTTTCTTTTCCTTTTTCTTTCTTTTCTCTTCTTTACTTCCTTCTTTCTTTCCTTTCTTCTTCTTCCTTCCCTCCATCCTTTCTTCCATCCTTTTTTTTTTTTTTTTTTTTCAGTTGGGTTGTATTAATGAGACTAGTTGTTAAACACACACTGCACTGACCTTTCACATCTAGGCCGAGCATAGAAACCCTGCCTGTGCCAGAATGATGGCAAGCAATTCGGATCTGAAGGCTATAAAAGGCAAAGCTGAAATGAATTCTGACAAGTTGTAGCTGAATTCTTCTTGCAGAGAAACAGCCATTCCTTTCCCCCTACCCCTGCCACCCGGCCCTTTTTAAAAGGTCCAGAATTGGCTGTTTAATATCTGAGAGCTCCAGAGCTTGAGACTGTTGGGATTGGAAGGGTTTTATTGATGCCAGCTGAAGGTGCTCTCATCAGGTGAACAGAGGTGTGTTGACAGCCCTTGGGTGTGTGAGTGAGTGACATTCAAGTCCTGCATCCAACAGTGACCTTGGAGAAAAGCATATGAAGAAATTAACAGAAGAATTTCAAAAGGGTTAGGTTTCCATCCCTGTCATCTTATTTTGTGATACTCACTTAATAAATAAAGAGATAGATTAAATATTTTCCTCTCACTACCCTGTCACTGTGCAGACATGTTGACAAAAATGAGTAATGTGACATCTGACTAAAAAATACTGAAAGAAAGTGGGGCCCACTTTACTTAAAAAGAATCATTATGGCACTGCATAAAATAAAATGCTGTAAAAACCTTAACTTAGCTAAGGAAGGATTTACCTCTTCCTCTTTCCTACTGGGAGGTTTTGCTGTTGCTGCTTTTAACTCCTCATTTACAATGCATTTCTCAAATAAAGGTAGATTAAAGGACATCTCAGTAAGAGGAAAATAAGAGCCAAAAAGACTCTCCTGAGGAAAAAGCCATCCACTCATATTTATTTTTTTTCTGAATATGGAAGCAACAGTGAAGGCCATGGGTAGGAAAGAAGGGATGAGGCCTCCAGGTTTGTCTTTTGCCATGGCTGTAAGTCCCATTGGAGCCCACCAGGCTGGGAATCTGCGCTGGCCAACTCTAAGTCCCTGGAGACTCAGAAATGCAGAACCAGTAGGTTCTTCTTCATTTCCTCGGCATCCACCAGGAGAAGCTCGAGTTATGCAAACCCAAATAAACAGCTGAGGGAATGCCTAACTGTTACCCACATTATCCTTTATTTTCCCTTGTTTTTTGGCTGTGTGGTGCTGTAGGAAACACCTGCACGGGGCTCTGGTCTCTTTCTACCCAGCTGACTTTTTTCAACCGTGCACTGGCTTGGGGTCAGCCCTTGAGAGCAGGTGTTTTCCCTCAGAATAGCTTTCTTGTCTGAATCCAAGTGGATCACAAGGGCCGAACTTCACTGCCGGAGGTCACGGGTCAAACACGGCAGCACGGGGTCCCCTGGGTACTGTGCTTACCAGGTGTTTAATATTATCAGAGGTTATTTGCTGAAACCGTGATAGAGTGTTCTCAGCGATTCAAAATAAATTTAACGAGAACAGTTTTAAAAGCCCCCACATTAGAGGATGTCTGTTCAATGGACAGAGAGGTTAAAGTTAATTCGATCAGGCATGTGTACTTTCTCCAAAAAGGAACATATGCACTCAGCGGCTTGGCCCCATTTGTTGCAATTTTGGGTCTCATTTCCATTTGCAAGAAAGATAACTACTTACACATGGAAGCAATAAATAAGAGAAGTCATTAAAATTTCTCTAATTTAGGGAAAAGAAAAAAAAAGTCTTAACGAAGTAATATCTTTTCCAGGGCAGACAGAAATGTAAATTAGAGATTGGAAGGAAACCTATTAAAGGAATTGCTATGTTACTAGTCTTTTTTAATCTAATGAATTTATGAATCGCCACTTGTTAGGTCACAGACTTTGTTAATTTCCTATGTGTTTAGTTAAGCAGAGAAAGTGTGGGGCAGGAGGAGGGAGGGGTGAAAGGAAAATGCTTGTGAACAATCAACCTGAGCAAATATTTTCATACAATGTGTTAAGTCTATTAGGTTCAAAAATTTTGAATAAAACCAGCTATATTTAGAAAATCTGAGAAAGATTAGTTTGCACATCTACTAAACAGGACAATATAAATTTCTAAAACTTTTCCTGTGTTTACTTTTTTCACTTTCACAATAATTTTATTAAAAACAAGAAAAAAATTCAGAAAAAAGTGTCAGCTTATGGTGTAAATTTACTAGTCACACGTCCATGAATAACATTGTCAAAAGTTATAAGCTAATCCAATACCTCTTGGGCTTTCTTTGGTCCAAAGCCTGAAGAAAAATTACTATTTTCCTGTGGATCACAGAAACTAAAACGATGCTGTGCCTTGGTTCCTCTTTTATCGCTGGTTAGGATCTGAGTTGCCGCTGAAGTGCACGCTGTGAACCCACTTTGATGAATGTCAAAGTAGGATTCTTGAGCGTCTCAGGACCAGAAGGTGAAATTTTTTTCTAGCTTTTTTTGAAAAGCCAACGTGACAGAGGAGAATAAACACCAAAAATAACAGATCAAGAGAAGAAAAATAAAGCCCTGTTATCTTTCACATGAGTATTCAACAACAGTAGGCAAATTAGTGCTCCACACAGTGGATGGCATTTTGCAATTCTGTGCTATCAAATACACTGAAAAGGTAACGGACTGGCCCTACTTCCATCATTCATCACAGGTCTTCCCATGGTAGCCTGTCCTGACACACAAAGAGTGAATTAATGATGCCAATTCAATGGCTTTTTAAAGTGTATGACTTCAGAGATAGCAATGCTAACAACTACATCAGCAATTGCTTGCCCAACATTCAGCAGCATCTCCTCCCAGACAGGCAGATGAGTGAGCAGTGTACTGAACCTGCCTACATTGACCCTGGGTAGCTGCAATTTCCTTCATCTGTGGAGGCAACCAGATATTGAAAGCAATTTCTGAACAGGCCGGATTCTTGGTGGTTAACGAAAAATGTTCAAATAGCAACCTGTTGGGGTACCAAGTGGCTGCTTTCTCATCTTTAGGGCTGAGAGGAATTAAATGTAACAGCATTCCCTCTGAATGGGCCGGCGAGTATAGACTGAAAAGTAAGTTACATGCATATGTGTGCACGCACAAGCACATACACACACTCAGAAATTCAAACCAAACCTTGATGAGTTTTCATAAGCTCCCCGCTGCACTTTGCTTCAGTGTAAATCTGTGCTCCTGTGTGATGTTTCTGGCTCCACTTAGAGCTCTCAAGTTAAAAAAAAACCAACAGCCCAAACCCAAAACAAAGGCAGTTTTTGTTGCATTTCTGGCATAAAAGGAAACAGAAACAAATGGAAATCTAACTAAAATGTCTATTCTCAGGAGGCCCATGTCTGCATTCTTGAGGGTTCAGATCGTTTGGATAAACTCTGTACAAGTATCTGAACTTTTTGGTAGGTCTCCAAATTGAACCTCTGAACCTTCTGAGGCTCACAGGCGGCTAGCCACTTTTGTGCTGCTGCGGGGTTGGACACAGTTTGCTTTCTCAGGCCCTTGATACTGAAAATATTTACCAGGTAGTTAGTAGAATCCAGTGAGAGAAGTCATGAGCCTGTCTTTTGGGTTTCATTGGCCGCTATAAGGGAAAAAATTCTGCTAATGAATTAGTCATCAAGGGATGAAATTGGAGTTGTTTTGTGGTTCAGATACAAGTCTAGGCCTAAGAAGATCTAGCGTCTATTCCAGGTCCTGCTACTGACTTCTTATGGGATTTAAACAACCCCCTCTGAACCTCAGCGACGTGTTTGCTAAAGAGGGATATCTGCGTTACAAGAACAAACCTGTGATTTGTCAGATATTATGGAAAGGAGCACATCAGAAAGCCTAGAAATCTACTAAGTAATTCCAGAAGGATGAGTTGACTAGTGTGGTTTTATTTGGCTAGTCCCAGGTACAATCCAAGAAGGAAATTCTTAGGAAGCCTAATGGACTTCAGTTACTAATTTGCTTGGTGCTCAGTAATATTTAAAACAGCTTGGATTTTAAACCGCATGAAAAATATGCCACCCTGCTGTTCCCACAGGCGTGAGCCAACAACTCGAGAAACTACATCTAACTCCTGTGCCAGTAATACATTTATTATTTATGTTTTCAATTACATTTCCATACCAACCTCCATGTGTAAAACTGAAAAATTTAAGCATACACCCCCAAAGAATTATCCATGTTTTTCTTACAGCAGGAACTGTATCTTTGAAAAGGCACCATTCCCCTTGACCTAAGTGGCATAATTCCCACTGAAATTTGTGTGAGTCAGAGTGGGAATCCTCTTCCCCTCCTCAAAATGAGCACGCTGCAGAAAAAGCTTCTGAAGCTGTATAAAGTCAGAGGCTCAGCTGGTGCTGCAGTGCTTATTGAGCAGCTTTGGGCAGATCACTATTAACAAGAGCACCGGAGCCAGTGTGATGGCCTGGAAATGAACTAAATATGACTGTGTTTAAACGAGGGAGGAAGTGAATATGAGAATATGGGCATTTATGAAAAATTTCCTGGGCTTTGATAACACTGGAAGATTTCAATGACCAGATCCTGGAAACTTGACAATCAGCTCATTCATGTAACTTAGAAGACACCATCAAAAATATCTAAATCTAAAGCCTTAACTTCAGTGTCCTACGCGGTCTTACATCAGAGGATTTCTAAAGAAGCTGGGCCAAAGGCACAGTGGAAAAAACTTTGTGGTCTTTTATATCATATCCTGAAAATATTTGTGGAACATTATGACAGCTATCAGAATATTTTGGGGTTTTCTTCTAATTTGGACTTCAGGATGAGTGACCCTCCAACACTGTAGTTTTAAAGGTCAGATGTACCTATTGTAAGTAAACAGTGTTTTGATGTATTACTTAGATTTCAAGCACTGAACCGAGTAAAACCTGTCATTCATCACCTATCCTCCTACTCTGAAAGTAACGTATATTCTGTATATTTAATATAAGAAAACATCTGTTGCACATATGCTAAAGTACATGTGACATTATGCAGATGCATTTAAAATATTGTAAAATTACTTTGTTTTTCTGTTATATTTTAAAGTCTTTCATGGCATGGTGTCAATTATAAAACATAAGAATATATCACAATCCTAGTGTCATGCTGCGTGTATTAAGTAACAGAACAGTGACGACTTTTGTAGTATTTTATGTGTGTATTCTAACTGATCATGTCTTTTCCATTTGTTGCCTCTCTAGTACCCTACAAAAGATATGAGTGATATATATCTTTTTTTCCATATTGATGATTGCTAATCTAATACTATGTTTCTGTGCTGTGATGCATTAACACTGAAAAATAGTCTTAGTATAGGAAGAAAAGAACCCCAAACCTCCAGGAGGTTGATAGTGCAAAAAGGCAGGAGAAAGGAGAAATTCCTTTTCACACCTTTCTGGAATACGAATACATGAAAATGTCTTTGGAGGATTACTTGAATCTGTTTACAGAGCTCTAGGCACTTGCTATCTGTTTGATTTCTTACTTAAGTATAGTTTTACAAAGAGAAGGATTGTACAGTTGCAGGATTCCAAGCACCATTTAAAATAATTAAAAAAGCTGTTAAAATAATTTACAAAGCCCTGCTTGCTTATATGAATTACAGTGTTTTGGCAAATGCATTTACTAAAAAGAGGAGTGTGGAGAGATGGACAGATGGGGACCACCTATTACAAATTTGAAAGAGACACTTCTAAAAGCATGTAGCTACTGTGAATGAAATTGGTCCTATCTTCTTTTAAATCATCATCTTGAAATTACTGTTTCTAAAACAAGATCAAAACCAAGATCCAAACTACGCCTACTAATTATTTGAGGTGAACAGAACAGTTGTGGATTAATGTGAGGCATTTAATTGCTGGTCCAAATCCAGTGCTCCAGAAAAGATCCTTTATGCTTCTTGCTGCTTATACCTCCACCCATTGCGCCTTTTGTCTCTTAGCAGTGGTCCTCATTGGTTCAGTCGACTAGATATAAGTGCCCGGTGCTATTTGCAATGTTCTAATGTACGCCAGAAATCCACACGACTGGCAGAAGCACCACAGGAACTTTGGGACACCTGTCCCCCCTGGAGCTGCAGATGGAGGCCAGGTGTGGTAAGCTAGGTCATCTCAACTGTTAGTAGAAAGAAATCTGTACTTAGGCAACTGAATCAAACAAGCTCTGAAAGTTTGAAGGTCCCCCAGAAACCCTGTGTCTTACCTCCAAGTTCTAAGCAGACTTTTTGAATACCCTAGCGTGTCTCATATGGTGGCCGGCAACAACATTTGAGAACCCAAATCTTGTCCTCTGGAAATAGTCCAAGGATTAATAGTGTTAAATTTATTAAAAATAAAAATAAAATTTGGCCTTCTAGAAGGGAATTTCTTTTGAAACTCCCTCATGCAGTACTAGTGCTCACCCTGAAGTGGACCCTATTTTTCATCAGTTGAAAACCTCTCCAGATTTCTTTGCACCTAAATTTAGGTACCTTGTACCCCTTAAGATGCCTTATAGTAACCAAAACATCTGCATAAAGCAGGCAGAGGTGGCACAGGACTCATACACTACTGGATACCCATGCATTACTGGAGGGCAAACTGGTGTGTATATCAGGAGGGATACCCTGTATGGGTTGACACCAACCATGTCAAAGGGAATTGGGTGAGCAATGTATTGAGAACCATTGACTGTATTGATAACCCCCTTTGACTGCAATGTGAGTGCAGATACCAATCTAGGGAAACCTGCATTTAAATACCTGTGGTTTCAGACAGACTCCTGCCCCAACTCCCCTCAGCAATCAGCAGATTCTTTCCAGGCACAATAATTTGTTGGTCTTCATAATGCTGCCAGAGTTTTGCCATGAAGTTCAATCCAGAAAATATTGGTACTCTGGCCATCACAAGGATATTTTAACTATGACCTTAGCTTTAAGTTTCCAAAATCACTAGGATTGCTCAGCACTTTGCAAGAATGAACCTGTAAAACTAGTTTTGTCTTCTTTCATTTACAGTGTGCCAGGCCTTTTTCTGATATCACATAAACGAAAGGAGACGAGAGAAAAAAAATAAGCTTCTTGCATCAGTTGAGGTGGTTCAGTGACTATAAAGAGTTGGGATTTGATTTGAGAAATCTTAGTGTGCAGCTTCAGTAACTGAAGGAGGAGTTTCTAATAGTCTGAGACCAATCATTACTAAATTGCCCCCAACACAGTAAGGAGCCTAACTCGGTTGTTCATCCCTTTATACATACAACTTCCAGTGCTATTTTATGTTTCAATGGTACATAACAACATTAACAGCCTTCTCTGTGGGGACTTTTTTCCCCTCCCTGGTCATTCATTAGTGGCTGTCCTCCTTACAGATTGTTGTAGAGCATTCATGTATATTTCCATGGACCTATTTGCTGTCAATTGATTTCACATTCAGAACATATGTAATGACTCATTTATTAGCTCTAGAGTCTCTTTATTTGCATGGACTACTTGTATCGATATCATTAGCCTTGAACAACCTCGGCAGTCTTGTTCACGGCCATGAGGTTTTAAGTTATAAGATCAGTTCTTATCAATGTTCAACTGCCAAGTTTTCAGTCAGTGCTAATTAGTCTCAGGTTAAAAATAAAAAAAGACATAGCAACAAAAAAACCCCGACAATAGCGACGCGTTCTTAGTGGCCACAGTTTCTTCTTTGTCACACGCTCAGACAAACATTTCTGTGTCACTGGTACTCGAGCATTTTACAATGTCTGAAATGCTTCTAAATATGAATTACATATCTGAAAATTATTAATGACATTCTTGGCATTCTGTTAATGTTATTTATTATTTATCATGTGTGAGACGGAACTGCCTAGAGGCCTTTGCAAAGGATCAAGGGCCCGTTGAGCTAATCTCTTGCTAGGCGTATCAATCCAGATGGATGAGCAAATGCAGGAGCACATGGCAAACAGCAAAACCTGTTTGTCAGTTCAGTATTCCAGCCTGCAAAATACAGCCGTAGCACAGTGGCAGTGGCACAGTTCATACTAACTGGCACCATCAGCTGTCACAGCTGAAAGGATATCGACTGAACAAAATCAGGCTGATTTTAGACTTATTTACTATGAATCGCCTCATCTGTTTTTTGGCCTGAATGATCATGTTTTCTAAAGCAGGCTTCGAAGGTAGGAGGAACTGTATGGTTTGTTTTTGAAGCTGTGATATGGAATCAGAGTGTGGCTGAGGAGCACAACCACACTGGGAAACGGGAAAGTAATCCTTTGTACTATATTATTAAGCATCATCTTATAGACCTTTTAACTCTGGCAAATGAGGAAACCAATACTAATGCTGTATTGCTCTCATTTTGTGTATCAAGTGGACTCTCTCTGAAATAGGTGGCATTAAAAAAAAACCTTCAGTTCTCTGTCATCAGAAACTCCTTCCACCTGCCATTGATTATGCATTCACTGATATTTCTACTTCTCCACCTCCTCCCTTCTGCACTATCAGGAAGGAAAGGACCCAATGTTTAGGGCCTACTCAGTGGCCAGGAAGAGCTGGGGTCCATGATTTGTTCTGTTACAGGTCTCTGCCATGAGCCTGGGTCACTCTTATGGGCTTTCTCAACCTTTTTTCCCTGTGTGTTTTATGGAGGATGATGTTGCCTTCCTGTGGGGCCATGAAGATTCATGGACTTGTTATTGATAGGTGGTCTCTGCTTTTCATCTCCTGGTCTCCCACATCACTTTTTAAGCTACCTTTGATTCATGGTGTCAGGAAAAAGAAGGGTTGGGAGGCTGGTGATGAAAGATGCCAGGAGTTCAAGGGTGACAGCAGGGCTGCTGTCTGAGGCTCGTGCTAACAGCCGCAGGCCTCTATTAAGCATCACAGTTTCTCCCTTTAGATTGCTCATTCTCAAAGACCTCTGAAAGCAGCCCAGAAAATACAACTGAAATCAGGAAATTTCCAAACGGCCACAAGGCCCAACAGCCAAATAAAATAAATGAGCTGGCCTAGGAAATCCTTGTAACTTGCCACCCAACAACAATAAACCAACCCTACAACACACAAACTAGAAAGGAAACAAAGAAGCCTTTAAATTATTTACAGTAGGCTTATTGTGGCTAAGTAAACATTGGCCAAGGACTTATAAAGTTAGCCTCAGTAAAGTGGGCTTATGCGGTTGTATATAGCCTGTACATTTCACATAGCAGCTTTTTAACCAGTTCCAGTCTAGCGTAAATAAAACGTATCTCCCAGCAGAAGGGCTGTTAACTTGGGAGATGGTTTTCCACTTACCAGTTTCACTGCAGTCATTTTATAATTAGATAAACTTACTATCAATTTTTTTCTTAAAGTGGGTAGTCATGGAGCTTTAGAGACAGAAAATAGTGTGCTGGCAGAAGAAAGCCTCCTGGGGCAGGGACAAGGTAGTCCCACTGCACCAAGACGTTTCTCTTATCTCTCTGGTCTATGCTCCGTGGTGGCCGTTTGTACCTCCTGGGCACACTTTTGGGTCTCTACCTCCACCCAGGAAAGCCGTGGGTAGCATGACCTGTCCAGGGAACGACGTACATGTGGGACCTAATGTTGCTGGCATGCTGTGAGAAGGTGAGCAAGGCAGAGCGCTTGGGCCTGGTGGAGCTGGGCGGGAGGGAGACGACAAGCACAAGTCGATCCAGCAGTCCTGCCCACAACCCATGTCTAGTAAATAAGCAAGTGAAGAAAATGGGAATTTCAAATGTATGTACTCATTTGTATAAAAAAATCAATCACAGAGAAACAAACTCTCAAACTGAGGAGGTTTGTGTGTGGTGGAATTAATGAAATCTGGTTTTATTTCTTTTTTCTGTGGATTTACCTGCTGTAGGTGTCCCCGCTGTGGCAGGGGAAATGGACTTAGATGATCTCCAGAGGTCCCTTCCAACCCTGACCATTCTTTGATTCTGTGATTCTGTGATTTAAGCAGGAAGGCCCTTGAAAATCCTCAGAATCATGTATGGCTTTACCCCATTCCTCCTTTCTTTCCCCTTCCTCTCCCATTGTCTCCAACCCCCTCAGCTCCCTCCTGCCTCCCCCAGCCCCAACTCAGCACACATGATGCTGTGTCCTCCCACCCCCCCCACCCCACCCCAGCTCACCGTCCTGTGTCAAGAGGCAACATGTAACAGAGAGTGCTTGAGTTCCTGTTGATGCCTTTTCCTTCAGTGATGCATTACTTCAGCTTTCTCTCCTCTACCCAGTCCTCAGGTCTTATGAGATTTTGCCATCCCTGAGACCTCCACTGCTTCTTGAATTTGGTTGAAGTTGACTACAAGTTACAAAAGGTATTAGGAGGAGACCAGCAGACAGAAAGGCATAAACTTTTAAGAAATGAGGTTACTGGAAAGAAGCTTACAAATAAAATGTATGCACTCTACTGGTGACTGAGATGATAGTCAAGTAAAGTACTTTTAGTCAACTAAGCGCTTTTGAAATTAACACACCGACCAACAAAACCAGCAGCAGATCCCACCTCACTTTTAAACAAAGTCCTTCCCATCAGTGTTAAAAGATGATTTTTATGACAGAGGCCAGAGCCCAAGTCAAGAAATTTCAGAGCAGATGGCAGCCAAGTTCCAGAAAATGGTTGGCCAAGGCCTGATCCTCCCAGTCCTTCTTGGGCAAGATGAAGCTGTGATTACAATGTTTCTGAATATTTGGTTTTGGCTTTGGCCAGAGTTTTAGCAGGGAGTAAAAGGTGTTATCACTCAACAAACTCCTCGTTATTTTAATGCATAAGGCAGAGGACTGCCACTAGTTCTGCCTACAAAAAGATTTAGCTTCACTTTCCATAAATGAGTATGTTTTAATTTTTTACTGGAAATAGCATATTGGTCTGACCACGCTAATCTTTCCCAAGAATCTTTTAAGACTGTGCCTTCTTTGGCATCAAAATCTTCAGCCTTAGGTTTAATCCTACTCTCAGACACTCACTGCTCTCCCTCTTAGTCTTCCACTTGTCCAGGTCTTCCTCTGGTTGCATCTTCTGTGTTCCCTAAATACTGCAGTCCTCCTCCAGTGACTCTGAGGGTGATGTATAAACAAGCGTTTACCCAGAGTTCGATTCAGCTATCCTTCCCTCACAGAACATGACTTTCTGCAGACCTATTCCTGATCTCCTGTTTCCTAGGTTTAAAGTTACAGTTTCCAATATAACCGGGCGACAACAGCAGTATGTGTTTCCTCCCTCCTGAGCCAAATGGTTAAAAAAACTACGCAAAATGCAAGAAAAACCCAAGAAGTGCTGCTTCACCTTGCTGCTTGTGGCTTTTGTAGGCAGCATCTGGACCGTTAAGCGGACAGAGTTATCACAGGAGACAGGGCATTATGCATTGCAAATCAGGAACTCGGTATTATGTAACAATCTAAAAAATATGCAAGTATGGTTTGAATGAAATTCAACTGCTGGACTACCAAACAGATAGGCAGCCAGGAAAGTAATTACAAATATAGATAGAAAGGAAAAAAGAGATACTAGGGAAATGTCTTGCAATATTTTCTGGTAATCAGTCAGTAGTTCTTTGTCCTTAACATGGGTCAGACAAAAAAATGCTACAGGTTAGATTCTGTTGGGCTTTATGTTATTTTTTAATAAAAAATAATTTATAGAAAGCCCCACAGGACAAAAGTCAACAATGTAGTTACCTTTCAATATATTCAAATGATAATTGTTATTTGGAGCATAGGATATGCCAGATGGTATCACTTCAGTAGTTTATCTAATTTCCAGTAACAGGCTATATAAGATAGTGATCACAAAGAGCTTTTCTAACACCCAGCAGAGAGTTTATCATAAACACTTTTAGCTCTCTTAATAACCTTTCTCTTAACTAAAGTGTCATTTTCATTGGATTTATTTAGCACTGCTATTGCTTTGGCAAGAAGGAGAGGAGCAGCATTTTTTTAAAAAAATATTTACATACAGAGAAGAATTTCAAGTAAAACTTTGCAGAAACCATTGACTTTGTTGCAAGTAAATCTAATGTAGAAATACACTTTTGATCAAATTAATCTTATCCTTGTCCATGTTTTGACAGACTTAATGAACAGGCAACGCCCAGTATTATTTCAAGGAGAAAATGGTCAAAGTGATTTCATTTTTTTAAGATAGAATTTTGATTACAATGTAATTTATTAGAGATTTTTTGAAACATTGTGGGGTTTTTTTCCCCCCCCAAGGAAATTTAGCATCAAAGAAGATACTTTTCCATCCCAGTCAATCTACTTTGTTCAGGGATTTCTCTGTCTGGTAGCAAAAGCTCATTATATAGAAAGGAACTTTAAACTAATAAACAAACACACAAAGAAGCGAGCATTGCATTCTTCCATAACTCTTATTATTTGGTGTGGCCTATTTTTGGTGTTAGTTAGTTTGGTTTGGTTTGATTCAGGAGAAAAAAACCCTGATAATTTGGAAAACTTGGATCTGGTGGTCTCACCTGACCTTTGTCTATTAAGATGGATCTCCACCAGTACTCTGACTCTGCATACTGTTTTGCTTCCTGCTCCAGGTAGAGGTTGAGAATTCAGAGCGATATTTTACAGAAACACCAAGTTTGGAGGATAGGGATAAAGTTTTAATCAGAGGTATTCTGTCTCCTTGACATTTCTTACTGGCTGAATTAGTTGCTTCATCTCACTCTTGCTACCTGTGAATCCCACCCAGAAGTGCTGAGACCTACCAAGACAGTCTGTGTGGCAGGAGAACACCTGGATGTTAGGAATTCTGCTCTTAGAGAGGGAGCCTAAAAGGACATGCCAGTGCTCATCATTGTTGCTCTAGGATGTTTTGGGGGTGTGTGTGTCTATGCTATGGTCACTACCCAAACCCCTAATGAAGCTTGGAAAGCCAGTTCTATCTTTTTGAGAGAGAAGACTCTTCTGTCTCTCCCTTTCTCTTTCTGTTTTCATCTTCTTGTCCTTTGTACGCATCACTCGGAAAATTCTGTAACCAAAAAAAATAAATTAAAACACTATACATGATATATAACTTACCCTATGGATAGATTTTCTTTCTCCAACCTACTTCATAGCAATGCCTGAGGCATATGACGATGGACCCTCTTATTTTCTAGTGATTTATGGACAGCATTAGATCACTAGCATATTTTTAGTTCCTATCTTCACTCTGTGCTTGTGTCAACTTGTAAAGATTTATTTCTCTTTCATGCTTTTGCCCAATGGGAGTTAAAAAAGCCGGAGATTTAAGTTTTAGCACCAGAATGATGTGAAAAGTCATCTTCTCTGTCTTAATTCCTTAAATTTGTGCTACATGTGAAAAGAGGAAAGGAAGGGAAGGGAAGGGAAGGGAAGGGAAGGGAAGGGAAGGGAAGGGAAGGGAAGGGAAGGGAAGGGAAGGGAAGGGAAGGGAAGGGAAGGGAAGGGAAGGGAAGGGAAGGGAAGGGAAGGGAAGGGAAGGGAAGGGAAGGGAAGGGAAGGGAAGGGAAGGGAAGGGAAAAGGAAAGAAAAAAAAAACATTTCACATTGAACTGTTATTTTAAGTAAGCACATGCATTGTAAAAGGTAATTTATCCTAAATTGCCAAACACTAGTTGTTGTACTCATTCATGGTTATTTTCATTCCTGTATGCCTTTCATCTAGTTCCATCATTTCAGAAGAACTAGCACAGGCTGAAGTATACAGGGAGTTTGTAAAGACTTCCAGTTGGCTCCAATTGCATTTCCTGACTGGCGTTATTTTTCTATAGCTTCTGGATCTCAGGCAAACATTTAAGCTTGGCTTTAGGTTTATGCCAGGAAAAGTATTGGCCCAGATATCAAGTTTAAAGACACATCACTTTCTCTCTTCCTCCCTTCTCCTTACTTCCTAATATCAAAACAATAAACTCCTAATAAAATGGGGTGTTATTTTAGTTCTTCAAAAATAATATTGTTCTAGAAGGAAAAACAGTTTGCAGATGGGCATTAAATTTGTCTGTCAAGAAGACCTCTCACTCCTAAAGCTGCTACCAGTATCTGGCTGTCTGAAGAGAGGGGAGATAACACAGGGAAAATGATGGTAATAAAACCTAATATTCTCGTGTAATATAAGTTATTTATTCTCTTGGCTGAATCTTTACAGTTTGGTGATATTTTCTGAGGTCAATATTACTGTGAATATTTCAGCATCTGGAAATCACCGACTATATTCTTCCTGAGCACTTAGTGCTGCTAAATCCCACCTTCCTTACCCATACCAGATCTTCACTGGAGTCAGGAGTCAATTGCTGGGACTGCAGTTTTGTAAGAGAAGTTAAAAACAGAACATTATTTATCACATAATAGTACAATTTTAAAGGTATGAGAAAAAAATATTTTTGAGTTAATGCAATAAACATCAATGCTTTGTACAGGTGTCAGCATTAAAAGAGAAATTCAGCCTGTGATGTTTCTTCCATTCTATGGTGTTGTTCTACCTTAGAATGAGAATTCAACCCAGAAAGGGTGGTCGGCCAATTTCTAAACATGAGTAATTCTTAGTTTTATTTACACTTTCCTGCAGGATCAATTAGATTTTTAATGAACAACATGTTGAATATCAAACAGTGCAAGATATTGTCCTTCTATGCAGATCTGTTGGTGTTCTGACCTCGCACAACTGGGCCTTTACACATTGTTTTATTAGAGAGAAGGAGACACATTTTTGAATGTTTCTACATCTCTTACCTGAAACTCTGCATCATCTAAAGGAAACTGAAAGATACCAAAGTGCAGTCATCTTCACAGGATTTCCATCTTGTCCTGATCTTGTTTTGGCTTGTCAAACCTGCAATGTCACTTTAGTTTAGCACTTCTCTTTCCTCCTTGGCTGCAGACACTGACTGAAAGGAAAGGAAGCACAATTAGGATATTTGTTTTGTAAAAGAGGGAATCAAAAACTATAAGATTTGGAAAAGTCTCTTTGTTTTCTTCAGTGAAGTTTGTCTAATCGAGTTCCCCCTTCCCAACTCTGTCTCGAAACAGAAATGCCCTCAGCTGCATAGCCAGCAATGATTATTTAGTATGAGTTGGATTTACCTCTGAGTATGTTGGATCAAATTCCTTTCTCAGAGATAATGACAATCTAGGTGTGTTAGGGCAGTTTCTTTATGACTATATTGATGACTGGCAGCAAAACCAGGTAGTTGGCATTGAAAACTCTTCCCAGGAGGTATTCGTATTGCGATTTTTTGCACTATTTCCTTGATGTCCTAGGAGGGCTGTGAATCTGATGTTGCCTTTCCAATGATTCTGGGTGCTCGTGCATTGAAAACTCCAACAACCATTTTGGGTAGAAGGGTCATAACACTGTATTTGTTATTGCTATAACAGTGATTTCAAGCTCAGTTCCATATATGCTGTGAGTAACATTGGGAATTAGATTAAATAATTACTGCAGAGAGCTGCTGTCAGATTTTATTTTTTTTTTTATGTTTTTGTTCATCTTTGGCTGTCTTGAATCCTTCATTCTGAAATTCCAACAGACGTAAAGTCCAACCAAAAAGTCCACTTCCTACGCCATGGGGACATTTGCATGAAAGGGGAAAATCACCTTACTGATCGTTTGTAAAATAAACACATATACTATGAAAGTTGCTGGGATGCAAGAAATTTGTGATCTTCTGTTAGATCTGTCAAAAAATTTCCAGTACCAGAAGAAGAGCATTACTGCTATAGTATAAAGCTTTGCAAGATCTCACCTAGAACACCAGACTACTGCCCAGTGTTCAAAAGCAATAAATTCAGCTTCAACAGGTTCAGTTAAGATGGTAAGAGGATTAAGAGCTTGATTAGGAGAGAAAGACTATAACTTGCAGAGCTTAGTGGAGAGGTGGTGTAAAGAGGATGCGATTACTCCAAATAATACAGATGAAAGAATGTATATGTGGAAATACACAGTAGAGAGCGAGAAGGATTCTTTAGGCTAATGAATAATATTGAGTAAAAGAAAGTCATGATGCCAAAGTGAGGTTCTGGTATAGCTTTGAAAAGTTATTCCAGTAGAAAGGACAGAAAACCCTAACTAGATAGTGGGGGAGCACTCTTGACGACCCTTGAAATCCCTATGGTGCTCCATTCTTCTGGTTTTTGAAACCTTTCTGTCTAAAATACATGCATTTTAGGAGCTTTTTTCCTGTGTATTCAGTTTTACCTAGTAGTGACCTGCTAGGGCCAGCAGAAGGAAATTGCTTCACACATGATGTTTGACCTTTGTTTTATCCCCGCAGAGTAAAACTATGTTTTATTCCAGATCAATAATATTGTCTTCATCATAAGAAGGATGAACTAAATCACAGCAAGGGAAAGGTCTGGTTTTTTTACATCTTGCTAGAAATCAGTGGCTGCCAACACATATAATGCTTGAGTTCCTTACAAAAAGTTTTTCATATTTTCATTGCTCCCCCGGAGCTGAACATTGTTCACAATCCCTTGAAATATCCACCCAATGACTAGGAGGTAATTTCCAGCAAGAAGTTTAAGTTACGCTGGTACTGTCCTGCTGTTTTAAAACAGTGAGCCAGGACAGTACTCAGCTAAATCTATGGTAATAATGACAGCTTAGTGTTGATAAGCTCTGTCTTTCCTTCCTTTCTTTTAATTAGGCAAACTGACATTGTTCCTTACTGTTTTGAAGAGAAGGATGGTCTGTAGTTCTCATCTTGTTGTTTTGTTTCTTTTTTTCTGATCATGCCTGGTATTATGACAGCCTTTACCTGTGTTTAAAGGTGGACTAGAATTTACTTTTTTATATTGCCCATTTAGATGCCTAGACCTCCAGGGCAGACTAGTGCTTTTTATGCACAATGCTAACTACAAAAAATACTCGTAGTTCAATTGAAGCCCATAATGATATAAATTGTAATTCTGACTGAGACTTATTTCAGAACATTCACATTATTAAAGCTATTTTACTAAATGCATAGATGACTTTTTTTCTTAAATCTTCAGAACGAAAGGAAGCACTGTGCTCTTGAACTTTCTCTGCAGCTTAATGCCATCAGTATGCATAAATTTAAACTAAAACCAAATTTTACCTCAATATTTATTTTATTACCAGTTGATGGGTCCATGGGCTGAAGTGCCATTCACAGCACAGGGGTGCTTCATAATAGACTGATTTGCATAAGTACTAAATAATTTACATATATAAATTATATATCAAAATGCTCTCTAGAATCTATTCAATTCAATGATATTGTTGTTTTGTAGCCTTTAATACTGTTGAGTCTTTAATATTTAAATCCAGCACCTCTTCCAAAGCAAACCCACAGGAATTCTTTAAATTTTTTTTAAGAGCTGTACTGACTTTGTTATTACGACAACAACTTGAACTTGATTTTGCTGCACTAAGAGAGATACAGAAGACTCCATCAGAAGTTTGGACTCAGGAAAAGGCTTCACATGAAGATTATCTAAATATGCAAAACCCCATTAATTATCTAGAGAATTGTAGTTGTTCAGAAAGGTAATTAGGTGGGCATAGAGGTACTGCCTCAGTGATTCCAAGAACCTTCTCTGCTCAATGAGCAATGAAATCTTTACAGTCAGAAAGGTAAGCAAGAAAAGAAAAGCAGGCAGCCAGAAGAAGGGCCAGAATATTATCCCATCTAGGTTTACAAAACTTATAACATACCAGCAGAAAATCAAGGACAGCTGAGTGGATTAGAGATCTTCCAAGGTTTTTCCAGTGGCTTTTGAAGTTAAGGTCGAGTGGGTCTCCACAACACACAGTATGAAGCTTTCATTTGCCAACATAAACTGCCAAATAAGAAATATTTGTGTCAGGTGATTAAGTACACTGCATATTAATGATGCATTGAGCATATAAAGCAAATACTGCTTTTAAAACAGTGTTTAAAATTGTTCTATAGATACAGGCAGGACTATTTCTACCTTTCACAGTTAATCTGTTAAAACATTAAGCCAGAGCTGTCACAATGTCATTAGCAAATCTATTTATTAATAAGTAAATCACGACTAGACCAAAGGAGTTGCTTAATCATGCATTTTTTTTAACTGTGAAATTATAGGGATTCATCTAACCATATGCAGCCTTCACTGTGGATGTCCATGTATCTAATGGATGTATCCATTAGTCACCTTAGACTTATTCTATAGGCAGTGGGAGAAAATGTTCATTGTAATGGCATGTTTTGCCTTGCTGTAATGTGCACATCTCTAATGCTTGCTTTTGTCCACTGCATGTAAGGGAAGCCCAGGGTGATTAGCCCATATGCAGTGATTTAGTACAGTTGACTAAACGTGATGTCGAATGATTTTTAATGAGTAAAGTTATCCAAACTGACTTCCAGACATGGACTAATCTGAAAGTCCTCTATTGCGTCTTCCAGCCCTCATGGATGTCCGAGACACCATAGGACACACAAAATATTACTGCATTCCTGTGAGTGATTCCCGCCTTAGGTGCCCCCTTCTGGTTGAGCGCATAGTTCTCTAGACTCAGTACTCCATTGACTGGACATGTTATGCTTGCCTAAACAGAAGTGTCTGCTGCAATCAGGGATGGATTAAAATGCATGAGACATTGTCCATCAGATGTAACATGGGTCTGCAGAAGTTCTGCACCCTTTGGTAGGAGGTGGATATCGTACTTCATGTTATGTGTAAATTGAGCTGTAGATCCCATCAACTACTGTGAGAGCTTTTGCACCTGTCTCAGATGAGAACACCCACCTGTATTTGGTTCTTAGATATCTGCAGTCTGGTGCTGAATCCTTTGTCCAAAGTTAGGGGGAATTAATTCCACTTCCAGTAAACTTGTAAATAAAATCTGTCATTTTAGCAAGCTTTTGCTTTTGCAGATGATAGTCTGCCACAGGGTTAGAAAACTGAGCTACTTGTTTGCTTTATTTTTGACCTACTGAGCTGCATAATAGTTAATATTTTGCATAGCCCCCAGCACAGGTAAAGCATTTCAAAAAACCCCTTTGCTTTGGAAATTTATCTCACTAAAAATGCTACTAAATTCAAGTTTGGTAGCAAAGGTTCTTTAAAACAGTAAAAGCAGCAGACATCAAATCAAGAGGAGCTGTGCAATACACGTTATTTTGGCTATCCTTGCAGACCTTGGGAGGGATTCAGTAGCTTGAACACAAGTGTCTAGTGCCTCTGGATATTCCCCAGGACACCCGAGACAGCTGCATGGGGCTGACAGGTATGTCACAGGACTTACAAGAGACCCGTGTCCTCCTAGACAGGCAGCTGGAGACCAGGTGGGGTCGCCTGAGATGTCTCAAGTGGCAACAGATGCCAATGTTTAAGCAATTGAATCCCGTTCTTTGTGTACAATAGAAGCTGGACCACCGTATGTGTTGCCTTGTCAGACACAATGCAGCTAGCATGAAAGCTTTCTCTCTGACAGGAATCACCATCAATGATTTGTCTTTTAAACCATGCTTAATAAATTATTAAGAAATAAAACCACATGCATTAAAGAAGCTTAGGGCTGAGTTCTGAGCTAATATAAATTATTGCAGCTGCACTGACTTCAGTGAACTGACTCCTTTCTTTTAATCAGCTGAGGATCCGACTCCTAATAGAGCTTATGCACGTCTTTTACCGTTCACGTCCACTGACATGGGATTTCCTGGAGTCAGGAACACGTGCTGCTTGCCACAGTGTGTCGGGACGTGGTTGCTGTCATTTGGGTGGCTTCAGATATTGTCCCTTCCCTGGGCAGCATTAGTGGGACTTGCAGTTGCTCTTTCCAGTCACAAAGAAAAAAATTAAATGATTAAAAAAATCCCTCTTTTTCTTTAACTGTGTGTGAGAGCACGTGTCCTTCAGCCATTGTATCATTTCTGGTGGCAACTGGGTCAGATTCCTGAGGGCCTGATCTTTCAGGAGGGGATGTGTGGTGGCTGTACTGTGAAAGACTCCTGGCACACCCAGGGGAAAAGGTGGCTGGCTCCGGTTCAGGAACTGTCCCATGGTGCAGCCTTCTCTTTAGAAATTAGTTCTTCCTGAGGTGTATGTGGCCTGTATCCATCCCGCCCATTTTTCAATGAAAGACTGCAAAATTTTGGGTTAAAAATAAGCACCTCTTACAAAAATATTGATCCTCATTTTTCAAACTGCAAGATGAGCAGGATGTTGGGACTGAAGGGATTTTTTTTCCCACTGCTTGATTTTAGCTTTTTATTAAAATACTGATAAATTATATATACTGATATAGTTTTTGTATATATATATCTCAGTGTGTATATATATATCTATACTGATAAAGTATTATACTGATAAATTTATAAAGTCCTTGGCTTTATAACTCCCAATTAATTCCCCAAACGTGGCCTAGATTGGTTCCAAGATCGGAGAAGGGCAGGTGGGATAACACGCTGAAAAACCTAGGGATGAAATCCAGTGCATCTAATTTAGGCTGATAGGATAGGCATCTGCCTATCAGGGACACCTGCCTCTTTCTGTTGCAGCTCTAGAGAGCTTAAGCATCAGGACTGTTCATCAAGAACAATTTGGGCATATTTTAGGTGCTAAATTTAGTTCCGGTGGATGCCACACTGTTTAAAACCTTTAAGCATCTGATGTATTTCTTGCGAGGAAGAGTTGCATGTGAGTGACTGGTTTCTTCATTTTTCTGTATAAATGGTCAATATTTTTTGTAAAAAAACACATTTTGTAATAAAAACTATTTTGTTTCTTATATCTTTTTATTGGTAGGAAAGATATTGGTGTTTTAACCTCCTTTTTCCTCCCTCCCTTTGTAATTATAGATAGCATTTCTTCAAGAGGTATATGCTTTTATCGTTATAAATGGAAAAGGAAAGTATACACTGTAAATATAAAACACTATTGTTACCTGTAAGAGAAGAAAATAATAATCATGTTTACTGAAATGACTGTCAGGCAATGGCAGCTGTCAGACCAAGCATGACAGTAGAGCAGAGATATAACATGGATTTGCCAAAAGCCCGTTCACATCAGCATTTAGAATTACAGTTTTCTTCAGTATTTAGCTGTTTATAAACTATTTTAGGCTGAACAGCAATTTCAGTTTTGACCTATTACACAGTTACCTGCTTCTCTGCTCTCCACAAAGGGAGACTTGGCTTGGCATAATATTTAGTTACTTTTCTGAAGAGAGCTTTTGTCTGAGTAATTGGTTCTTGTTAAAGGGTGAAGTCTCAGGCATGAGCTCCCTGAAATTTATATGTGAGCTACAACTCAAGATGAGCTAAATGCCCCTTGTCCATGCACGATGCAGAGAAGTCTGCTGCTGTCATCAGGTCTCTAACACAACCTGTAGCAACATTTCGTGATGGAGAAGCCCCAGACCTTTTCCAGCATGTGGGCGAGGTGGAGCCTGCTACATTGCTTTGAGGTTTTTCAAAGTGTTTGGTGTGCTTCGTGTGTTGTCGTGATTTTCATCCAGCAAGGGAAAACAGTTGGCATGTTGGTCAGCTATGCTATAGCCTGCTAACCTGGAGAAGATGCAAATGTGTCTGCATACTCAGTCTAGACTTATGCCAAAATCTCTGGGCACACTATGTTTCCCTCCTTTGGTGTACTACACAAGACTGGGGCCATGAGATCTCCAGGAGAGATTTCACAGGTAGAAGATGCTTTCCTCACTGCACAGCATGCACACAATTTAGACCACAATGTCAAAAAGGAAACAAGTCATGTCTAGCCAGTATTCCCATTGCTGTGCAGGCGGGTAAACCTGAGCTTACTGCTGCCACAGTGGTCAGCACAACCGAGTGGAGCAAGAAAAGTTGTGCCAGGAAACTTGATAAACTTTCCCCTGTGGAAAAATGAAGCAGCAACTGAACTGTGACTCTGCTGTATTTTCTGGTAGTAAAGCAGTGTCGAGGCCACAGCTAAAGTATAGCATTCAGAGTTCAGGACTTTTTTAAAAAATATAATCCAATTTTTCTCCTGAGTTTCATAACAGAAAAAAATGGGGGAGGAGGAAAGGAACTAATAGGAAATGAGTCTTGTTAATATATTAGTAAAGTTGGACACTTTCAGTGTAAGAAAAATAGTGCCTTATCCTAACTATACTCTTAAGCGTGCCAGTAATTGTTGAGAGAACAAGCCCTTGCAAGTCTTCTTACCATGCAAAAGGACGTTTGGACTTGATTCACCAAAAACTTTACTCAAGGTTTACAGAGTAAATTAGTTATTTTTGTTGGCATCTCACTGCTGTGAAAAATTGTGGTCATGTGAGGGTGAAGCCAGATGGAAGTTCCCTTGCAATACTTGCCTGGTTTGAACAACTTATCCTTCCTCATTTTACTTCCCACATTCAATTATTTACCATCAAAAAGGGAGGTTATACTGTATTTGGATATGATTAGATTATGATTTACTCAGCCATGGCCTGATTGTACATTAAGTAAGATTTTCCTGATTACATCATAAGCTACTCAGTGTGATGTATACATTTCTTTGTCCTGCTTGTCAGATATTCTTCATTTCATAGCAAAGAATATATAAGAAAGGGTAAGTTTACTCCATGGTAAGTGAAAACTAAAACTCGATGTGAGATGTTTTTGCAAGATTCAGAGCAATTATTTTAACTTGTTTGCCTCTCTTTCTTCAAGACATACTCTAGATTTCTTTTTTTTTTTTTTATTTAAGAGGTTCTGTTCCTAATTTGAAGAACAATGGCTTATGTTTACATGAGTTTAGTCTGAGTAAGAGAAACAGCTTCTTTAAATTCAGCTGCAAACTGTGTTTAAATATCTATCGTTCATATCAACTGAAAATTGAAAAAATATGAACTGAAAAGAGATTAAAAATACACCAGAGACTTCTTCAATGAAAAGCTGATAAATACATAAGAACTGTAAAGAACATGAACCAAATGTCCAAAGATATGATACTAATCAGATTTTAAATTTATCTGATGAATTCTGGAAAAATGAGAAGCTAAAGCTTAATTCAGTGTTTACGTCCTCAGCTTTATTTTCTAGATTCTTTGTAATAGGATGACAATAACGAAACCTAGAAACACATGAACTTCTGTATTAGAATGATTGGCTAAAAAAAATAACCATTGAAATAAACTCAGTTATGACAGTTTTTAAAATGTGTTTGAAGTTATGTATACACAACAATACTGCTAGAAAATAATTTTAGAAGTTGAGTATATTTTTTCATTTTGCAAGACAAACATTTGCAAGGCAAGGATTTCCTTTTGCAAGACAAGTGTACTGTCTGGCTGCTGGGAGTCAATAATAGAAATGAACTAATTTTATAAAATATATATAATTGTGTTGATTTTAAGTGGAATTAGACTTATGTTAGGGCTGAATTTGGCCTTTTAAAACCCTACTGTGGTGACTGATCATCTTGTACTTCCAGGATACCAATAATTCTTTTAGCATGTTAGAAAAATTATGAAGAATGTATCCATGTCAATATTTGGATCTTATTTTGAACTATCAGAAATAAAAAATAATTTGAACTCTTTTCTTTCTAGTAATTTATATAGGTCCTTGAATCATGCAGGCTTCTTTTGATGTATCATGCATAGCTTAAGTACCCCTTTTTCTCCATCATATAATCAACATATGCATGTTCTTTTATAGTAGTTACAGTGCTAAAATATAGAAAGAGAGTGCTTGGAAACCAATGTGTAATATGGTTCCAAATCCTTCCTCTCAAATAGAAATTAAATAGATCAAATTCATCCCCACTGGTTTCCACAGAGCCACATGAAGAATTAATTTATCATCAGATACCTAAATGGAGTTATTAGTAGGCACTTAAAATTTTGTTTATCCATTTCAAAGTAAATAAACACTCCAGTCAAAATTCGTGCTAAGTGTAATTTAACTAAAAGTGATTGGAATTGGCTAGGCATGAATGCGGTCTCCTACTGTCAAAAATGTTCTCTGATTTACTTTGTGAGGTGAATTTAAGTCAATGATCAAAAATTCACATGGAAGTTCATGGGCTAAAAAAAGCAATGAGATAGGCAGCTCACTTAACTCCTAAAAAGCAACAAATAAGCATACACAAATTTTGCATTTAATTGAAATAAAAGACTTGAAACTTAAAAAGATGAAGAATGTGTGCAGGCAGAAAAGACAAATCTGATATAAATGAGGCCCCAAATTTTTCAAACTTACCTCCTCCCTGTGTGCAACGTTTCCACTGATCTGCTTGGTTCTTTAATGGAAGTTTACATAAGGATAGCTTTTCTGGACAGCTTAGTATTTTTCCAACAGCAGTTGTCAGCTGATTATCAAAGAGTTTCAAGCAGACCATATGTATAGTAATTTCTCCCCAATACAGTTTTTCTGACAATTAGCAGTTTAGAGACTTCCTGAGACAGAGATCACACCATCTCCATGATGCTGATTGATAGTCACCAATGAACAGACCCTCCAGGTACCTATATAATGTTTGAACGCATATATATTTGACCTCCCAGCGTCCTGTGCCAAGGCCTTCCCTGACAGAGTCATGTTCTGTGAGAAGAAAAACTATGGGCTTCACAGCTTTTCCAAACCTGCTGCCTGATCATTGCATGCCCCTTTGGTCGTGCACTGTGGTTAGAAGTGCAACTTGCTACTGTTTTTAAAGACAGATCATGGGTTCAGGACAATGCTTACAGGTACCTTTTGCAAAACAGGTAATTGCATCGTACCTCAGCTTCTTTCTTAGTAAAATGGTGCCGAATAATATTTACTCACCTTACCGAAACGCTCTAAGATATACTGAGTAGTAAGGAAGGTGGCTAAATACACATATTTTTATGCTGTATAGGAACATCTTTTAATTAAATGAACGTTCAACATACTTGTGAAATTCAGTGATGTCCTTGTGGAAGCGGAAGATTGCGTAGTATACATAATAATTAGCACTTGGCATGGTAGCACAGTACAAAACATCAGCAATAAACTTGAGCAAGACTCATCAGGAGAAAATAATTTTTAAAATATCAAACAACATGTATGGGGTTAGCACAATGTTGAAAAGCTTTTGTTTCTCATAAATTTTTGAGGTGCAGTGCTCGTAAGCAGAGTTTGTTGGCTAAGAGACTGGTTACTGAGCTCTGGCTAGGAACGGATTGAGCATGCAATATGTTGATGTGAGCTCATAAGTGACTTTCATTTACTGAACTGACACACAGTCTTCAGACTTTGGATACTTCTCTAAAATCCTGTCTAAGATGGATGACTTGCTTTCAGATTCACTTAAGCAAAGATGTTTGGCCACGTTTAATTTGCTAAAGTAATTTCCAGATGAGTAGTTTCCTCCAATTGTCCATTAACATTAAGTGAGATTAAGGGAGCTATTAAATACTGATTCTTTTACTCAGGAGATCTCTATGCCTAGACAGCTTTCCTGCTGATATTTATGAGAACTCTTCTGATATACTTATACCTCATATGCTAAATATTTTAAATTCCTCCAAAGAGATAAAGCAGGTGGCTTTGTACTCATTACAAGGAAATCTCATTTTGCTGTCCAAATTAGCTGTGGAACCAAAACAACATAAAATGTACACCCATCTCCCTGATAAATGTTGACAGAACCCTCTTGCCAAAAAAACATCCATTTAAATCCAAAGTATTATAACTAGTTGTGTTCATACAGCTTTTATTTACAGTGGGGAATTCTTCACAATGGTCTCTGACAAGCTATCAGACTATGATTAGTGATGGGTGAACTTCAAAAATATAGTTTAGTAAGGCAACTAAAACACCGCTTGTTTATCCAGACTTCGCTAAACCTTTTTAGTGAGAACATCTGATAAGATCTGGCATTCTCCTGAGATGTTCAGTACTTGCAAATTCTGGCTGAGCTGTGTATGGGAAATACTAAAGAGGTTTCGCTAGCGTAGGCTAGATAGGTTTGGGTGAAGGAAATTTAGGATGCTGCCCAATTTGGGACACTTGTGTTATATATGATGTGTCTAGATGTTTTCAAAGACCATCAGAAGACAAATAAACAATGATAATAATTGGTTTGAATACAAAGAGTTAAGAATCCTGGCAAAATTATTAAAAGTATTTTGCAGCCTCTAAGGATTTTGGAACACCTCTGCAGACTGATTTTAGCTAATTACCTTGCAATATTTACTTCTACCTGCAATTCACTACATTCCTACAACGATGTGGCTAAAAATCTACTTCCCTTCTTTTCTTTCTCCGCACCTACCATTACAGTAAACGTGCTTGGTGTGGAGTGCTTGAGTTTTCAGCCCCGTGGTTGTGACATCTTGAGTGAGGGGACGGCAAGGAGGCAGGGCCAGGGCTGAAACGCATAGGAAGGAGGGCAATAAGTACCCCCACACCCTGAACAGGAGGTGCAGCGGCAGTGCTGGCAGGCAACTGGGTATATGGTGTCCCGAGATGCCCAGAGGATGCAACCTGCAGTACGGGAGGTACCCAGAGCAGACCCCATTTCAAGAGAGCCGTGGAGAGGCCAGAAAGCAGATAGAGGTCCCTGCTTCTGCCCAAAGTGATGGCAGGTGTCCGGTACAACTCAAAAATGGGTCAGATGTGTGCCTGCTGTTATGCCGCACCATTAACTGTGGTGTATGGAAGAGGACACGCCGCACAAGGCAACTCCTCTCTGCAGAGCTGGCAGTCTGGTGGCTGCCACTGCTTGGGATCATGGCTGTGCACAGGGTCTCTTTCCAGCTCTGTCCTGACACACACAGAGCTTCTTGGCAGTCCAGAAAACTCATCTTTTGCATATGTCTTGCCTAGGAAATTTGCTGCTGAGCCTCTCTTTGGAAACCGCAGTGAGAGACACCACGCCACCTTCCATGTCCTCTGCCCAGCAGAAGGATCACACAGGCAGGTAGTGGGGTATTACCAGGAGTCTTATTCTGCCCCACCTCCAGTGAAGGACTTCCAGGTCTGTAGGAGCACCTTCTCCTTCATTTTGCTACTTGTCTGAAGAGGGTGTGCAGCTTTCCGAGGAGGAAAGTCAAAGACGAGATTTCTACAGGAAACCTGGGAACATAAAATTGCTATGAGTAGTTGATTCTGGGCTTATTAAGCACTAATCGTTGTCCCATATCAAATGGTTGCTCCCAATCTTAAAAAATGGACCTCCTGCCCTTTTCTGTGTTGAATTTTTATGAGAATTGCAGAACTTTTTCTCCTTTCTTGTGTATCAGGTGTAAGTATCTGAATTTATTTTATTTTAGAAGGGATTTCCTGAATAACTGTCAGTTTGGGGTGTGAACATGCTGGTGATGGTTCTAACCTGTGGCTAGCAAATCACCAATGCTTAGATCCTTCTGCTAATGTTGGTTACATAACATAAATACATTTGTCCTCACTTTTTAATTTTTTTAATATTTCAGACTCATTTGGACCTCAGAGCTGGAAGCAAATCTCACTAATTAGTCTTTTACTTTCTGCTGTAGCAAAATGATCTTTTCTTTCACAGCTGATGCTGCTAAGTGATCCATCAAGTATTCTGTTTTTCCTGTCATACTCATTTGTATCAATTATAAAGATGTAGGTAGAAAAGTAAAAGCAGCTATTCATAAAACCAAAGGGGAAATGATGTTCCCTTCCCATAAAAATTCCAAGACATTAAGAAATTTCCTGTTTCCATTCCAAAGCTCTTCAAAATGTTTCTATGAGAAATGAGAACAAATCACACCAGAGCAGCTACTCTTCGAATAGTCCAGGTGATTCCTAAGGAGACCTATGGCTGCTCCTGCCTAGCAAGAGTTGCTCTTTGTGTTGGATCTGCTGCAGTTTGTATAAAGCAGAACTGGCTTTGAACCTGACTCATCTATATAAGTATCCTAGATGAGTACTTCTTTATTTGGTCTTTGTCTTTCTCCATAGCTCTAGCAATAGTCCATTTTTAGTGGACTTCAAATCCTAATTACCTCTAGCTGTTCCTACATGCAGTTCTGAAGACAGAGTGTAATACCACTACATCCTATAGTGGAAAATCTGCTAAATGACAAAAATTTAACAGTAGGTGTAATTAGGTGTACAGAAGGTATCAGAAAATGTTGGAGACCAGAGCACTGGTATCTGGGGCATAATTTTGTTCTCTTTTCTGCCAGTGTAAATGTATTGGCTTTAGGGGCATAAATGTGCATATATTATGTCTGTATCAGGGTCTTCGTCTTTAGTTCCAGCTCTAAGACACAGACTGTATCAGATAAATTCATATGAATTATTATAAACTATATCAAAGTTATGGGTCATTAGCTCTCCTGTTCTTTAGACAAAATTATTGATATTCCAAAGGATAAAGAGAAGCTGAAGGCAAGTTATCTTGCAGGATGGTTTATTTGAAAAGAAAAAGAAGAGCATGGGATGCTAAAGGAAAATTTATTTTGTAATAATTATTAAAGATTTTGAAAGAATGACAATGAAAGAATGACAAAAAGGAAGGCCAGCTTACTTTTACATTTTATTCAGACAAACAGATCAAAATATGGATGAAAATTCAGCTCTAGGGAATGCAGTAAGAACAGTGAAACTCTCAGAGCTATGCTTTCTTATGCTACATAGTGAAACGGAAAAGAATAGGCACTCTGGGGTCACTGTTTGTCTGACCCGTTTCAGACACTGGAAAAGAATGAAGTGCCTGCTTCTTTCTGTCGACTACAACAGGAGCAAGGAGTAACTAACTGGGATGTAGTCATCTACATTCTTTTTATTTGGTCAGGTAAACCTTCATCATTAGAAATGCTTTGGCTAAGTGTTAGTTGTTCAGCTTAAAAAGTGCTCTCTCATGCTTCAGAAGTGTTACAAAATATGGCAGGGCCATAATTATTCATCTAAAATACACTGACTTCTGTAACATGATGGTCTGATTACTGTGGAATTTGAATTACTTTTAAATGTTGTCTTTTCATGCTCAACTTGAATTCATTAAGATTACTTTTGTGACTTATGATTGTTACTGGTGTGTAAGAAAGGAGCTGTGGGAAGATTTGATGTTAAAAAACAGCTCTTCTTCACATGTGCATTGACCATCTTCTGTTGACTGTTGTAAAGCTACAGGAACTGACATTCCATTGCTGTCAGCTCAGCCAACAAAAGTGTATCCTGAATTACTATGGAAATTAACTGAGAAACTTCAGTATTGCTGATCGTTTTTTTTCTGGAGAACATAATGGTTCAAAATTAAATAATTGAACTGTTATAGTGAATTTTAAAAAAAAAAAATCCTGTTATTTACCATTCTGTGAGATTAACTGCTTTCCCATGCAAAATAATGGTACCAATATTAAGGGAATGAACTTTCAGAGTATCTAAACTCAATCCTGTGAACATTTATGCACATCAAACTTGATTGCTCTTGCTGACAGAATTATATAATGAGTAGATGAAAGGAATGCAGCAGAGGTCATATGTTTGGAATTCAGCACAGCATATGTTCTTGTGCCTCATGACATATTACAACGAAAAGTTATTTACAGTTTGCCTATAAAAGAAATTGTAGCATATATGAATTAGATACCATTCCTTTAAATAGTTTTTACCCTGCCTCATGGGATTCCCTCTTTTCTATTGTTTGCATTTGTACATTTGCACAAATTACTGAGCGCGGTTTCTGGAGTTTAGACGTCATACTTTGATATATCCCAAATATTGTGTTGGGTAGAGAGCAAGGGCACCAAACCAATGTTTTCCTATTGTCTAAGAAGATTTATGAGACTCTCAGGGCTCCCAAAGATCCAGTCACTCTACAGATTGAAAGTGCCAATATTGCCAGCTGTTATGCAAACGCCAGTATTGTGTGGGAAAAGGGGTATTTCTGCTTCAACCGATCTGTAAGTGCTTCTTTCACTCTTGAAAATGGCTAGTTCTTCAGAATTTGAAATATCTTTTAAAAATATTCAGTGTGAAAACTTGCTATTTTTCTATCCCATCAGAAAATTTAAAAAAAAATCTTGAAATTTGTTAGTGTTGCCAAATATACGGTTTTCTTTTTTTCCTTACTTTCTTGTTTTTAATTTCTTTGGATTTCTTTGAAAATTTCATTGAAAAATCAGAGAATTTAAAATTAATCACCATGAACTTTATAGAAGTTACTTCAAGTAAAAATGTCAATCCATTTACAATCCTATTTCAATGGTATTTTTGAGGTTTGAATTTGTTTGCAGCCTATGAGGTCACATGTTGTTCAGATGTCTGTAGTTGAACAGAAGAGCACAATCATAACTTTACTGGATCAGACTAAGGTCCACTAAGCCCACTGTCCTTATCAACATATAGCCTATAACAAATGCCTAGGGATGAATCCAGGAACAAAACTGATATATTATTATAGTTTTTTGAAATATCCTCTCATCCTTCCTTAGTGATTTATGGTTCTGGGACTTCCTTAGCCAGAGGTAATGTCTTCATATTCAAAATTGTATCTCCAACTTTCATCACAGGGTTAGCACAGATAGAAATCTATGGAGATCACTAATTATGTAGTGAAAGTTTAAAGAATCAGGATCTTATTTTTCAGTATTTCCTGTGATTGCATCAGGAAATTCAGATAATAATGTCTCAAAAATATTTATTAAGGTTTTTTTTAAAAGCTAGCATTTGTTTTCATGGGAGTGAATATATCTATTCCTATGTGTAGCTATTTCCATGTCATGAAAAGTCTGTTACTGAGTAGGGAGTGAATATGTGAGCCCTCTATATAATAAGATGTCACTGCTTTCAGATGTATGTCAACTGACAGTTTGATTTGTCTATTGGTCACAGCTTTTTTTTGTTTTTAATTATCACATAGATATCTTACACAGGAATTGTAACACTTTGCCACATTTTTTTAATGCTGAGGCACAACCATAGAAACATAGAACAGTTTGGGTTGTAAAGGACCTTTAAAGGTCATCTAGTCCAATACCTCTGAAATGAGCAGGGACACCTTCAATAAATAAATACTAAGAAAAAAATTTCTCTTATGCCAAAAATCAAACAAGCAAATGTAGAACTTGATTAAAACCTCTGTAAGTGTCAGGTAAAATGTAAGGGCCTTTCAGTTTTTTATTAGATACTGGACTCTTTTGTCAGCTGGTATAAATCAGTCAGCTTCAATTTATGTTAATAGAACTAGTCTGACTTGTACCAGTTGAGGAACTGGCTCTTTCAGCTCCAGCATATGTATGTTAAGTATCTATGTTAAGTCAATCAAAAAATTTTCTCTGACAAATGATGAAGGTATGATAGGAACTAGATGGCAGGGAGTTGTGTTATATAGTGTATTTTAAAATTCAAGGTCAAAGGTGTATAACCTGTTCAAATCACAGCGACTGAGTTTTGAACATCCAGACATTTCCTTTAGAATAAGTGATAAAAAAATAGAAAAAAAAAAGATTTTTTTTTTAAATTAAAATAATTTGAAACTGTCTGACCATCTGTACACTGTTTGATTGCCTACCTGAAGTGTCACAAGGAAGTGATAGCTCACTACATATTAAGTGAAAAAGTTGTCACATAAAAATGTCATTCCAATGTCTAGTCCTGTCATCACTACCAGTGAAGAGGACCAGATCTAAATGGATCACAGAAGCAAAGCTGCTCATCTTTGGAACTTGTTCTTCCAAGCCAGAGTTAAAATGCATTGGTTTCATGAATGAAGGTAGTCTGAAAGTTGTTTATTTAGGTATTTAACTATTTAGCACAGGATTCATTGCATTTTACTGCTGTCTTCTAACTCTTAGAATCTTGTCTTGTGCATTCAATAGAGGGAACAGGCAGCCCCCTTTACAGTCATTTATCACACCTACCTTGGGAGTGATCCATTTTTATGACAGGTTGAATCTCCCTCTAGTGGATTTTGTGTTTCTCCTTGAGTACAGAAGGCGTCTAGATGCTTAGCCTGTCAATCCACTTTTTGTACAATAGGTGGTTAAAACCTGGACATAGGGAGTAGAAGATGGGGTTTCTAGGCAGGACTCATCAGAGAATCATAGAATTGTTGAGGTTAGAAGGGACCTTTAAGATCGTCAAGTCCAACCATTAACCTAACCTGACAAAACCACTTCTAAAGCATGTCCCCAAGTACCATGTCTACCCCTTTTTTAAATACCTGCAGGAATGGCAAATCCACCACCTCCCTGGGCAGCCTATTCCAATGTTTGATAACCCTTTCAGTAAAAAGATTTTTCCTAATATCCAATCTAAACCTCACCTGGCACAATTTGAACCCATTTCTTCTCATCCTATCACTTGTCACTAGGGAGAAGAGGTCAGCCCCCACCTCCCTACAACCTCCTTTCAGGTAGTTGTAGAGAATGATAAGGTTTCCCCTCAGCCTCCTCTTCTCCAGGCTAAACAAACCTAGTTCCCTCAGTCGTCCTCATAAGACTTGCTCTCCAGACCCCTTACCAGCTTTGTTGCCCTAAATGTGGTGGTGGACAGAACACAACTTGCCATGAGGTTGTTGTAATCACACAACCATCTTGGATAAGGGTAATCGCTGTCACCCTTTTGGAGATCAGGCGGAGCCCATATGCAAAAGTCAGTGGGCAAAGGGCACTTTGACTGAGCTTTATGGGTAGCGTATCCAGCCAGGGCAACAGCAGCATTTGGGTCTAGGTTCAGCTCCCAGACATGCTGTATCAGACCGTGAAAAACAGATCCTTGGGGAAAACCAATCCCAGTCTCTGGCACCGGTTCTACATTCCTGGCTGAACAGGTTGTAGAACTAGATCGTCTCTGAGCCCAAATCATTTCTGATGCCATTACTTACTGCAACTAAGGGAACTGACGTATTTCTATTTCACTAGCATTAAAAAAAAAAAGAATAAAAGAAAAAAAAGAATAATTTGGTAAATCTCTTTTTAAAATATGTCTGTAGTTGGAAATAAAAAGATATAATGATTACACTGTGGGAAGAGGGAGAACAGTTCATTAGCAGAAGTTGTTATGAGGAGCATGTGGAAATTTTTTAATGCTGTTTTCTTCTCCTGGGCAAAAGGATCTACTAGCACCTCCCACGACCTCCCCCCTTCTCTGTTAGCAGCATTCCAAATGGGCTTAATGTTTATATGGATGGTAATAGTTTATTGCTAGATTCTAAATATGTTACATAAAACATGTGTTCTGATTTTCAGTTGATCATGCTGTACCAGAGGGGAGGAAATGCAATTAAAATAAAAACGACACACTAACTGGTATTTCTGAAGGCAGTTTTTAGAATTTAAATTGTGACCTCAGTGTAGACCATAAATATAAAATTCATATGTGCTCTGCTTCCTGCATATAATTACCTATCACAAGGTTCATAGTTTAAATGAAATTCTTTATGAAGCAAGAAATAGTATAATAGCGTTTTCTGGCTTAGTGCCCCGCAGGATACATCAAGCGAAGACACTTTTTCTAATTTTAAAGAGAAATAAAAACATGTGGAACACATGCACTTTTGATGCTGTAATCCTATCAGAATATGTTTGTTTTTATTAAATTTTCCTCATTGAATGCTTCCTTTTCTCAGTGCATTCAGGGGGTGACACTACGTTCCACATGAGTTTAATAGTTATGTGAGCAGTCTAAAGGATCTTTCAGATTCTTTTCTTTCTCCCTGTTTATAAATACTTGAAGCCTGCAGTCTGCCCATCGGTAATACTTCCTCTCATCTTGGCACAAAGCCTGAACAAACAGGATTTGGGTAGATGAATTGTGCGGGGGTTGAGAGCGGACAGGGAAAAAGGATTAATCCTGCCAGACTGTAGGTGGGCAACATAATTTTGCCTAATGCAACCTTTGGGTTCCTTTAATTGCGGTGTCCCACCCTGCAGTAGGTTCAAGCCATGGTGCCGTGCACAGGTATGGATTCATCTCTCTATCCCAAGAGTCACCATCTTTCTGACTGTTCATCCTTGCACGTCTGTGGCTCTGCATCTTTGAAAGCCATCTTTGGGGACACTTTACTGCTTTACCTTGGTGCAGAATCTCAAAGAGGTCCATGTACCAGCCAAAATCACCCTTGGGATTTAAAAACTATTGCTGAATTTCAAGTTTATCCTTTTCTTTAGACAAATGGGTTAAGCTGATCAATGTGGTTGTTTATTCACATGCAGTACATCTGTCACTTCTGTCCTGAAGAGCTCTTCTATATTTTCACACTTCAAGACTTCCTACAGGGCATCAAATAACAGATGGACAGGTGACATAAATGTCTATGTTGACCTCAGTCACTAAGGAAGCTAATTTTTTGTTATATTATGTGCTTCTGTTAGACTGGACCTTGTTTCCAAGCTTCTAAAATGTCTCTCACTTGAGCACTGGAAAGTGCATTGGTGGCTCCTTCATTCTGAAAGTAGGGAAGTTGAATTTAAAATATTTACAGGTCATGATGCTTTTTTTTTCCAAACATTTTTTGCATTCTTTCACAGCTTGCTGTTTAAATTATGTTTTCACTACGTGTACGAACATAATGGGAAAAAATACATATATTTTCTCTACATCTTTGTCATGACAGGTGGTCTTTAAAAATGTTTAAATGTATATGAAGACAACTGCAGGTATTTTTTTATGAGAATACTGATTTGAATAGATGCATACGACTACATTAAAACAGCAAAACAATAGTGTGTGGTAAGCAACAAAATCCTAGATATATTAAATACTATTTATACTCTCACAATGATTATGAAATCCCACACATACATTTTGCTTAAAAATTCTTTCAGTTACAATAGCACCTTGTTAAACATAGTTGTCTTCCTGTGTACTCTAAAGCTACGGTAATCTGTTCTGTGGTGCATGCTCAAGGATGTCTGTGGCTATTATGTGCTCATGACCATGCAAAAAAATGTGGCAGGTAAAGAGAAACATATGAAACGTGTGTCGAGATGACAGCCTACAAAGATGGCAGTGACAGATGTTCTTGTTGCAGTAATCTGATCATGGCAGAACGACAACAATAAAAAACCAGGAAGAAAAATGTTTAGGGAGCACAGAAATGTTAGCAGTTCTACTATCAGTAGAACAAATAAAGTTTAAGATAGGTTTCAGGGCTCAGTTCAGTTGCCTAAGTATATTTGTCTAATGCCACTGAAGACCACTGATATTATAGCCTACAAAGATCTAGTCAATAAAGCCAAAGGAGTCTGAAGATGCATTCAACTCAGCCTAAAGTAGCCACTAGTGAAGGTCAGCTGCATAGGTCTCTAGCCTGTGGAGAGGATTCACTAGATCTTCATTGACTATCTTCATTGACAGGAGCTTAGAAATCTTCCTTGTATATAGATATCTACACCTGGACACAAACTTCTTGGATTCCTTAGTATAGAGTTGGGGTTTTTGTTTTATTTTTTTTTAAATGAATTAGTTCCCTGTGCTTACATTCTCTAGTATCTAATAAGGTACTGCCCCTTGATCATATTACAAGCTCTTCTCCCATGGTTTTAACACTGTAATATCTTTCTCCTGTGTGCATTCAGTTTTCTGACTCATCCTATAATTTTTACCTGAGCAGGGATACTGCTAAGGGATCTCTGTTATCCGAACACTTATTTTAAGAATGTGTGTTGATAGGTAATACCTTTAAAAATATTACTCCCTGTCAAGGAGGTTGAAACTGAGCAATCGATTTAGGAGTTATTGGTGGAGTAGGTGGTAAAGACAAACAGAGAAATAGCGTGATAACGTAAAAATGCAAAATGCGTTCTCACTTATTTTTTCAGTCTGATAACTCCTATGCTACTGATATTTAGACATAGAAACAGTTTTGTGAGTTAAGATGTCCTTTCATTTTCCTACGCAGGTTTTGGCAGCACTCTATGCAGGTAGAGGGAGGATCTCCCCTCACGGATGGTGTTTCCCTATTACGCTGTCCTACATTTTGCATTTCTAGAAGGAAAACCTTTTCCTTTTTTTGATGTTTGTACATTTCATATGCTGAAGTTGTTGGTAATAGCTGCACAGGTTTTTTTTTTTGTCCTTGTAAGAGCTAGAACCTCTGTGTCCACCTGTGTACATTTTGTAGATTTTCCTAAATTTCTTCCAGTTTGTCACTAATGGGAGCAGTCTATTACCATCATTCAACTAAGATGCATGTGGCATAGGAATGTTACATTGATGTATGCATGTGTCTTTTAGGTAGGTCTTGTGTCTTTTAGTTACATCAATGAGATAATATTTGATTCTCTTTTTCCAGAAGCAGATGCAGGCACCATCTTGATCTTGTATGCCACTATAATGCGTAACAAAGATTGTCAGTCAAAGTTAGAGCATCATGAATAGATAACTACCTCAAAACAGAGCATCTTCTGGCCAGAACAACGGCATCAGACTGTATGCGCCTTACTTTTCATGTTTTTATTGGTAGCCCTTATCGTATTTGAATGGAAGAGTTGTGTCAATCTCCTTCAGTGCTGAATGAAATCATGTTGCTTGCTACTTATTGAAGAAGTAAATCTTCCTCTTACCTTTGCCGCTCTGCCTGATGGATTGTTTAGAGAAATAAAGCTGTTCTCTTTACTAAAATCATCTTGCCTGAGCCTCAGCTTATTCTTTTTGTATATTAGTTATGTGTCTTTTTCTTTTCAAATGTGGAAACTAAAGGAAGGTGCTGTTTCTGTTATTCTTCTGCTCTAGGGTCCTTTTAAAGTTTTTATTTGGATTATGCACATTTGAGATTAATCAGTCCACAGAAGACAGGCCAGGTACCCATCATGTCAGGAGGTTGCCATTACTTTTCATTTCAGCCCTTCAGGTATCTGTATAAACTGCTCCAGCAAAAATTCAGCTCAACTATATAGCACTGTATTTTTGCTGTCTGGCTCAGATTTTGTCCTGGACCTTTCCATTATTTTCAAGTGTTTGAGTGATGCAAAGTTGCTTACATTTGGGTAACTTCTGTCCAGAGGGGACATTAATAAAGACAAACATTCTTCATTCAGCAAATGTAATAATGTCTGGAAGTCTCCACGTGTTGTGGAGTGATCCCAGGCTTTCCAGCCATGGAGGTATCAGTTGAAAAACCCCTTATCTCCCCCAGGGAGGAAACCTGGGATCCATTTATGTGTTCTTTGTAGTTGATAAAAAGATTACAAATGGCCAGTTAATATTTCAAGATTATTGTAAATTACTGATTAGCATGGTAAATTTCAAAACATTAAAACAAATGAAGACATGCTTTTTAAATATATTTCCTTTAATACTCAAAGCTTCTAGGGCAGTTAGTTATAAAAGGCCAAAGGTCAACCGATTGGTTCCAGTCTGGAAATTTAGACAAGGGAAGTCCTTTAGGGGTCCTGCTTTGGATCAGGAGCAATTTGAAAGAGCAACAAGCTTGCTTCCCCCCTCCTCCCCCCAGCTCTGGAAATGGATTAATTTCTTGCTTGAAGAAGTGGCAATAATAATACAGGAGGTCCTCACTCCCTACCATGTGTTAATTTGCATCCATAATGTTTTGATTTGTCTCTTCCTATTTCTCAGAAAAGATATAATAGCTGGGTGTCATACTGAGATTCAGAATCATTAAGACTTCATTAAAAATATACTAAAGCACATTTACTAGTGTGTGATGTAATTTCATCATAAATAATGAAAAACTAAATGACAGCTGTCAAAAATATTTCTTATTATGTTCATTTTATTTTTTTAATTATAGGTCTAAAACCTCCAATAACTATAGAGGGATTTCTGTGTAATTCTATAACATAGATATGAAATAAATAGTCCTTGTTAACCCTGATGGTGCGTAATGTGGAGGTTCTTCCAGAACTGAGCATTCGTATCCCAAATTCATATATGAATAGCTATCCTTCACATCAGGGATCGAAATTTTTCTGTAATTTTGCTAAGCAGTTTAGTGTCTGTTTAGTTCATTAAAATGAGTACTTTAGATGTGAAATGGGATCAAGAAGAAAGACCCTGACCATCCTATTTAGATTTTCATTCAATAAAGAATTAGCCTATCCTCTTTACAGCAATTGCTGACCCTTTCACCTCCTTTATTCTGTTGCCTCTCCAGCCTTCCAGGACAATATTCTGGCTGACAAGGAAATAACACGTCATGTTGCTGAAGCTCCTATTTAATCTCTATCTGTTGACCCTGTTGGCAAGTAGTATCGTCCATCTCCGCCCTAAATCTAAATTATTTCTAACTAATTGCTCCCTTCATATCTTCTCTTCATCTCACCAGCTCGCTGGCAAGGGTCTGTTTGAATGTATTGATCACCTTTTCGCAGCCGTGCGGTGGAGGGCATGCCACTGGCACTAACTTACTTAACCCCCAGCAACAAGAGCACTTAACACCGCAAGGAGACAGGTTCTTCCTCCCTTCTCCTCCGCCCCTCCAAACTCAAACCGAAACACAGCAATGCAGCTTCTTTGTCCTGAATTCACTACCTATCTCCTGTGCAGCTTTCAAAGGAGTTTATTATTATTACAGTGCTTGTTGTCAGAGCCCCTTCTTCTGTCTCTTGAAGTGCCTCCCACGGTCATTGCTGACTCCAGGGCCCCTTCTTGTCAGTTTTTACATTAATGACATTCCCAGTGTACCTGAAATCTGAAATATTTATGTTTGCAGATGACAATGTTCCTCTGTTTGCTGCTAATGTCTCCTTCTCCCTTTGAAAAGACATATGTGATCAAGTAGCTTAATAGTATGCAGTACCTCTCTCCTTTCTGCCCCTCTCTCTTGACAGAAATGTGGTTATACTCTTTCCCCGCTCACAAATTAGTTACCCTTTCATGCTGCACAAACTTTACAGTTCTAGAAAAGTAGCTTATCTGCTTCCTTAATAAGATACAAATGTTTTGCGTCTACAGGGGTGATCTCTTCAGGTCGGGGCTGAAGACTGTTGGCTCAGCAGGCTCAGGAGAAGGCCTGCGTTGTTTTGGCTCTCTGGCACGTTTGGCTTTTGAGAAGGACTATATATATGTGTGCAGGCAAACATATGCAAATCTGTACGTGTACCTATGTATACACACAGATGTCTTCCTCCCTCCCCCTAGACTGCACTGGAGCATCCAGCCCTTTCCAAGGGTATTGCATTCACTTGGGGAGGGGGGTGGGGATAGAAGAGAAAGCTTCTTGTCAAATATTATGACTACTTCAAAGGAATGGAGTCCTAATCTATTTAAAATATGAAGTACATTTGGATAAGCCATGTAAATTAATGTTAACTTGGGGAATACTATGAGTAGACAGCTAAAAGGGGTGGAGATTGCTGAGGAAAATGAATTAGAGGGGGAAAAGGAAGTCAAGAATTTTTTAGCTAGCAACGAAGAAGGGAACTTTAGGCTCTAGAATTTGTATTTTTTCTGTGAAAATAAAAAAGGTGACCAGCCAAATTGGTGGACAAACCAGTATCTGTTAAAAATGAAAGGGAGTACAGGATAGCTCAGGGGAATGATAACTCATCTCTAAGGCACTAGGTTCAAATGGAATCCAGCCAGCAAGAGCAAGGCACCCTTCCCAGCACTCACTGGAGTATTGTGCAGAGACCTGAGTGGAAGTTAACACAGTGCTAGTATTTCCAAAGTTCATTTGGTGGCTGCTTCTATGTAGCTGCAAGGGGACATACACAACAGTCATAAGGCAAATAGAGTCAAAAGGACAAAACGAAGAAATGCATCTGTGATGCTGAGAGAAGGTTCCTTCTACTGGTGTGAAAATAAAATAGCCCTGAACACCAACCATGAAATGAGCAGGAGTAAGAGGTTTCACAACACCTTCTACTCTGTCATTGCCCAACTCCTGGACTTTCTGGAGAGGTGAGAAAAAACACAGTGAAGTGCTAGACTTGTCTGCATGCTAGGTTTTTGTTTTCTGTGATGTTGTTTCTGTAAAATGTCTCAGGACTGCACATAAAAGCTGTTTGGAAATGCAGGCTGGAAAGAGCTCATCAAGCAACATGGAAGGTCTACCTGGAAGAGTGCAGTGCTGTGCACAGATACCCGTTACCTTAAATACCAGCAGCTGTCTCACCACATGAGTGCAGCAGACTCTCAGTGAACACATCCTTCTCCCCTCCTTAGCCTGGACAGAGCACTCTGCTGATAAGATTGCTCCCAGTTCTCTGCAGATGTGCTCAGAGTCAAAGCTGAGGATCCAATATTAACTCCAGACTCAGAATTACAGTTCCCCGAGCTGACAAGAAATGAAACATTACTGGAGCAATGGAGAGTGGGTGGATGACTCATCCTTAGAAGCAGGCTGAAAAATGGAGTTGGTGTGGCCAGTCCTTCTGCCTGTAGAGAACAGCTTCACCTACAACGGCATCTGTGCTCTTCTCACAGTGCCTTTTCTTGAACGAACTGCTCTTGTGCCTCTAAGGTCCTCTTGCCCATGCCATTTGCTATCTACAGGAAATCACTAACCAGGCAGGTAGAAAACACAGGCCCAAGTGCCCAGGCTAGGCAAGCAAATTCTTTATGCATCTTCTTTATGGTGGCAAATTGCTTTAGTAAGATAGACCACACACAGGAACATACCCACTCTACAATATCCCAGGTAACACATGCATCTCAGACTTATACAGATATTTGCTGTTCTTTTTAGCTCTTCCATGCTTTTGAATTCAAATGACCACAAAATAAAATAAAATAAAATAAAATAAAATAAAATAAAATAAAATAAAATAAAATAAAATAAAATAAAATAAAATAAAATAAAATAATATACCACATATTTCCAGATGTAACTCACTAGACGATCGGGCTCCATCCAGTTCATCACAGGTCTTACCATAAAGGTCAATGAATACATTTGTGATGTTAAGGCAAGATTCTTGAACTCATCTTAACTTGGATGGGGTAGCCAAACTGCTGCAGTTTAATCCACACTTTTTTGGGAGGAATTGTTGCTAATGGGAATTAGCCCTTCAGCCACCCACAGTTTTTGTCTTGGGGAAACTGGTGCATCCCTAAACAGTCAGAGAGTGATCTAACTACTAAGTGATGTGAAAGGTGAGGATTAGACTGCTCTCTGAGTGTAGTTTCATCCTTGGCCCTTTTTAACTTAACAGGATCAGTGTACCCAAAGTAATTTTAATCTTTCACCTTCAACTGACTAAATTATAGAAATCCTGCTGAATATGGACGATTACAGGCATTAGGTTTCCATCAAGCTGAAAGAATTCCCATGTCCACCCATGTCTCGGAGGGATTGTTCATACCTAAATATAGAATGAGTTTAATTCAACTGTGAACATGTGCTATTTTGATGTTTGTAAGGCAGATTTCCCAAGCATGACAACATCTTTGCAAATGTCATGATTTGGGATTGCTATAATGTGCAAAGAGAAGGAAAGAATTAAGGAAGAAAGAATAGAGACAAATATTCAATTATTCCCAGACTTTTGAAACACTTGCAATCAAAAATATGGGAAAAAAAGTGCATTTCAGCAACAAAGATTCCAAACATTGGCTGAAAAACAAAAGCTTATTAAAAATGGTTCATTTTTACATGTAACGTGTATTGTAAGACCATATCCTTGCATATAGCCTTTGAAATTATGTCATCCTGAACTGTGCCCATCAAAAATCTCACCCTATATCCAATTTGTCATAACCCTGTATTAGAAAAGCTGAACTGGGCCAGTTTTGTGGAAGAGCACATAAGGAGCACTTACTCAGTAGATGTCTAGCTAGACATAAGTCTAACAAGTCACATCCCAGAAGCTTCTGTTTCCGCTAAACTCAGAGGGCCTACAGAGGGATAGCTCAGATGTACGTGTATATGCTACCATGTAGAGTTAGATGAGATGAATTATATGCTTCATCTACAACTCCATGCTACTAATTTATCTGTGTTTCCACACAAAAAGCAGAGACATTAAAGTGGTAGGCAGAGTCTGGGGTAACACGCAAAACCTATACACTGCCCATTTGTGGGTATGAAAATTTCCAGCACAGTTTAAGTCACATTATAGTTTTGAACTTTCTTTGTACTACTGGCATCTTTAGACATTGCTATAATTTTCAACAGTCTCTGAAATACGAGCTAAAGATTATATAGTTCTTCCTCTCTTTCCTTCCTCTCTTTTCATAACCTGCTGAAAAGTATAATTTTCAACTCTTAAGCAGTGATTGAACTTGAGAAAATGCTTTAGTGGTGGATGCAGGGTATATGTCTTTTTAATAATTTCAGGACAGGCAATATAACTGTGCATCCTCTGTGGAAGAAACTATTAAATAATTGCTAGGCTACCTGCTGCACCTTATCATAATTGTAATTCTTTTTCCCTAAATGTTTGCTTTGAACTAGTTTCAGCCTCTGCTACATAGGTTTTTAATCTTGGTTCTCACCTATGCATATTTACCTGAGGCTGTCAAAGAGTAAGCACATTGGTTTATTAGCTGCTCTGCTAACCCAATCAGGCTGATAAATGTAGTCTTCAAACGGTAACAATAAATCAGAAAGCATTTTGGATAAGATATGACTTTGTCCTGTTCAATCAGGTATGTTTGAAATCATTACATTTGAATATATGCACTGTTGCTGTTACAAGAAACAATGTCTAAAATGAAGGTCAGTGAAGCTTTCAAAGAGCTGACAGCCAACAGGAGATGACAGCAGCATAAGATTAGGTACAGTGTTGCTGGGATTACACTAGAGTATAATAAATTGAAAGATAATTTCACCAAGGAAGAAGGAGCAAGAGAAAGCAGGACCATAAAATATTCTATACTGGAAGTCTTGAAATAAAGAAATGGGAAATCTTGAAAATACCTTTTTCTATTGAATCTGAGAGAATCACCTCAAAAAACACAGAGTGTTCTGCTTTGATCACCGCTTAAATTAATTCTGCAAAGTTTAGTGGCAAAGAGGTGTGTGTAACGTGTATGTCTGGATTGGACAGGCAATTGCTGTATGAGAGAAAAGCATGAAGACGCACTCTAGAAATGATGGTGAATCGGACAGCATTACATTCCTAGAATGCTAAAAGTCCATCCCAGCCCAAGCGGTACCTTATTTGGTCAAGTAAACGCAACACTAGCATAAGGGCTATGGTTCTCAGCTTCACCCTCCAGTATAGAACTTGTATATATCCACATAAAATCTGGACGTACTTTCTTTTTTTTCATTAGATTCACAGTAAATCTACTTAATCTTTTGCTCACCTTGCTATGTTTTTATCCCCACTGCTTTAGAATAACTACCTCTGAACTGGAGATGCTGTGCCACAGTTAATATAGTTCACCCAACCAGGAACACTATGTTGTGCATGAACAACATCCAGGGTTTTTGAGAGGTCACCTGTGAGCCTGGAGCATGAGAGCAACAGAAGTTTATCCTCCTGTTGCTGACTTCGTACAATAAAATGATAAGAAAAAGGTAGTTGAGATAAAGAAAAAGGAGCAATACAGAAAGAGGAATGTAAAAGATGCTTGGAGAACCTTACTGTACCCTGCATAGATAGCTGGCTGGTGACTGTAATGGGCTCAGCTACTGTTTAAACCTCTGGGCTGGAAAGAAAAAATCTGAGGAAAACAGTGGACTCTTTTTGAGTACATATAGTATTCAATTTAAATCTGTAGACCTGGAAGAATTTAAGGTTGCAGAACATATGAATTTTTTAAAAAACAATATTTGTTTCTACTTTGTAAATCATAATTCTGATAGGCCAGAACACAATATGATGTTGTATTTTCCCTGTTACTTTTCCCACAGAACAATTTCATATGTAGCTCCAATTGCTAAATGCGCAGCCAGTTTTTTCTAAAGGGTGAGATTTCAGGAAGCTTGTATTCACAACTTCAAGCAGTGTTAGTCTAACGTAAAACATTCTGTTTTCAACATAAAAAATCTGGAGACCTGGCCACGAGAAGATGAAGACTGTAGTGGCATCTGATTAGCTTAGCAAAAGAGAAAACACACAGTCCTATGGTGAGAGCCAGGCAATAAATATACCCAATATTGCAGTCTAGTCTAACATGGGTTAATGCTTGTATCTTTATAATCTTGCAAAACACATTTAGAGATGTACCCTTGTGTTGTTTCAAATTATTTCCTCATTGTTTCTCTGTGAGAAATGCACACACATAAATTGTTTATGAAAGCTCATCTCCGACACCATTTATCCACTTTCCTTGAGATATCTGATTTGCCAAAACCGAAACCTTCCTTTATGGTATATGAGATGCTTCCTGACAAAATCCCCATTTAAGGGCTAGAGACGGGGTGTCTCTTGAGGACTGGTAATGAGATACAGAGCACAGTTCTGCAAAAGTTCAAAACAAAAGTATAAGCCATGTGAATCATGCCTGGTTTCATGCCTTGCTGGAAAGAAACATTTCATGTTTCTGTGCAGAAATCAGACACAGCTTGTCATGTGGTCTGGTTTGGAGATGAAATCAGACAAAACCTTGAGTTTTAGCAACATTTCCCTTTCAGAATGTAACTGTACAAAACTCAGACTGTAACTGAAGAGATATCCTATCAATGTATAATGAGTATACATTGAGTTGCTGCAGAGCAGAGCAATGTATAAGGAGGTGTATCAGCGGTTCTAATATGACTTTCAGCATCTCTCAGGTGTAAGTACTAATGCAGGGCACTTTCGCAGCAGTGGGTGGAGCAGCATCTCAGGGCCTTGTGCAAAAGTTGTGCACTATCTAAAACAAATTTCAGCTCTGGGTGACTCTCACGCTCTAAATGGTTCACCAGGTATGCTGTGGTAGGGGTGAATGCACCATCTGAGGACCCATTAGTACTGCACTGGTTTTGGCTGGGATAGAGTTAATTTTCTTCATAGTAGCTCGTATGGTGCCATGTTTCAGATTTGTGAACAAAGCAGTGTTGGTAACACAGGGATGTTTTGGCTATTGCTTAGCAGTTCTTGCACATTGTCAGTGCCTTTTCTGCTTCTCACACTGCCCTAACAGCAAGTAGTCCGGGGCTGCAGAAAAAAATCAGGAGGGGACACAGCCAGCACAGCTGACCCCAACTGACCAAAGGAATATCCCATGCCATATGACATCATGCTCAGCAACAAAAGATGGGGGAAGAAAGAGGAAGGGGGGGGGGGGGGCGATGTTTGGAGCAATGTTTTTTGTCTTCCCAAGTAACCACTAGGTGTGATGAAGCACTGCTTCTGGAAATGCATAAACTTCTGCTTGCCAATGGAAAGTAGTGAATGAAATACTTATTTTGCTTTGCTTGTGTGTGCAGCTTTTGCTTTACCTATTAAAATGTCTTTATCTCATCCCACAAGTTTTTTCACTTTTACTCTTCCAATTCTCTCTCCCATCTCACCACGGGGGAGGAGTGAGCAAGTGGTTGTGTGGTGCTTAGCTGCTTACTGGGGTTAAACCACCACAAGTACATAAGGGCTGTAGGCTTCAGGATGTATGGAATAGAGACTGGGCTGCTCTGGAGCAGCCCTACAGTCCTTCTGCAGGAGTTCAAACACTAGTCCTACCATCTCTGCATTTCCTAGTCTGGTAATCTGGCATTTGCTGCACTTTAGGGCTGAGACCTTGGTTCATATCCAGCCCAGGTGTACCAATACAGAATGCTGGAAGTGCCCGTGAACCGTTAAACTGAAATGACTTCACAACCTATTCCACAGAGTAATCAACATCGCTGCATGGGTTGATTTTGGCAGGTTTGTTGGGCACTTTCACCAGAAGTGACTCAGATGCTCATCTTGGGCATCTGAAAGGCCCTGAAAAACATGTTCTTTCTTAAGAAAGATATTAATGGACGTTCCCTGAGTGTTGCTTCATAGCCACTCCTCTTCAATATTATATAGGAGACATAATACTTTTTCCTGTGGCTTCCTGAAATAAGATACCACAAACGGAAGTCAAATTTGCTTTCTCAGTTTCATGTCCTCAGTTTAAAGGATCCTACTTACATCCAAATAACTCCAGATCACTCCTGTTTCATCAGTCTAGGTACAGATTTAATTCAATTTCAATAGAAAAGAAAAAGAGAAATTTTGGGTTTAGGGAAAAGCAAACAAATTGAGAATACAGATCTTAGATGGAAGCAACAAAGCAGAAGCAACATAAAATAAATCACGTCTGCTTCCAACAGAGACCCAGACGATGCAACATACCTAGACACATGACTAGAAAAAACAAACCTCACAGTTGGCTTGCAGTCAGACACCTGCTCTGAAATCCATGACTCAATGGATCATAGTTCATTAACCCACTCAAACTATTTTCTAATTATTGTCACATTTTATTATTCAAAAACTTGGCCACTTCCCAAGAAAAAGGATCATCCTCCAAAAATGTCCTTGAATTCTACTGAGAGGAAAAGAAAAGAGGAACTTGGGGTAAAACCAAATTATGTTATAGTATTGACAGTAAAATCCTCAAACCTGGACATGTCTACATTAATTATGAGATTCACCTTGAATGTGTATTTTAATGGGGAACGCTATTTGTGACCAGAGGAAACCACAAATCTCTTGACAGTTTTTCATCTCATGTTGTTCTTCAAGTATCTTAAGATAATTGAGAGAATCTTTGGTAACCAAAACAAACAGTTCAGACTTTTTCTTGCCTTTTTCTTGGAAATGATGTACCTCCTATAGTAACCCACATCTCTTGTATTTTTGGCATGAGGTATGATGGCTCTGACTGTTAGTTTTAGAACACAATTGCTCAAGAATTCCTTCCTCTCTTTCCCTGGTGGAACAGACCCATTAAATTCCTTACAAACTCAAAGATGTAAATACAATGTCTACAGAGAGAAAACATCTTAGATCAGCAGAGATGTCTTTCAGTGTTTAAAATGAAACATCAGAGAAACTTAAAACCTTACCGTAAGGTAGTTTTGCTTAGATTTTGCTCTAGACATACCAAAATTCAGAATGATCTAGGTTATTATGTTCCGTATATTGGGCACCTTACCTACCACAAAGTAATTTGACATGGGGAAGGAAGGATCTCATTGTTTGTAGGCTCCATCACCTATCAAAACTGTGTAGAAGTCTGAAACTTTGCTCAAGACTCTGGAGTGGTCTGACGTTGTAGACCAAGAACCCAGAAGCTGTATTGCCAGCACAGAACCCAGTAAAAAGGGTAAGAGAAAGGATCATTTCTTTCAAAAACACCACAAAAGGAAGGGCTGGCTGTCTTTTATTCATTGGCCCAACATTTTAAATATGCGGCAAGAATTTGGGAGATATGGGATCATTTCCTCCTACTGAAGGTAGACAATTGCTTAGAGGAAGGGAGAAATCACAAAATGAGGAAGGTGAGAGCAAGGCTGACTCTGTAATAGACAGGGCAAAGAAATCAAATGGGTAAAACTGGACCCTACTCCATGGAATAGCTATGAATTTTACTGTATTCAGCATGGGATAAAAGCAGTTAATCCAAGGTGTAGGCATCAGACTCATGTCTGAGACTGTCCCAACCACTAGGAAGCAAACCTCTTCTCTTTGATCTACTGTTGATCACACAGCTTTTTCTTTGCGTGCTATATATTGTTGCAGTTTGAAGGGGAAGGACTGGAGTCAGGCTAGGTGCTCTATAACTCCATAATTAAGGCATTCTCCAGGGAAGAGCCAAATAGGAGTTTGGAGCCTCCCAGGCCAAGGTAGGAACGAAATTCACATTTCCTGCTTTCTGTGCTGTGGTTGTAAATGTCAGGTTAATCTTCACGAGTGCTCAGGGCCTCCAAACTAGTAAGTTGCCTGCTCTCTGGACACAACCTCCCCTCCTGGACCCTGAGGCTGCAGGAGCATTTGCACTCTGGAGGGAGGTAGGAGCTGAGACGTGGCAGTGGTCAGCTGCTGGCTTGTTCTAAGTAGCCTCATGCTCACTGTATGGAACCACAGCACTGACTGCTAAATTAGATGATCCAGGTTCCTTGGTGTTGCTAGCAACTCAATTTTGAGACAGCATGACATCTGTATTAGGTGCTCAAAGTAGGTAACTAAGAGCAGAATCTACCCATTGTCCTCTTAGGATAAAAGATTTTCCTCCAGAGAACCTCCAAGTTTATTGTAATCCATAGCACCGATTTTGTCCTCTTCGATTAAATTAGAGAGATATAAACCCCATAGGAATAGGATTGTCATAAACTTTCAATAAGATAGCATGACACCTTCAAAAATGATCTGATAATGAACAGTGAATAGCTCACTTATTTTCTACTGATGAAGTTCATCTATGCTCAAGTAGCAAAAAATAACATTGAACAAGGACTGAGTCCTCTAGAACTGCTAATTTTCAGACATATGAATAGTTCTTGTGTTAAGAGAAAACATCAGCTTAGTGACAGGAAACTCTTACCTGCAACTTCTAATTTAAAATAACAGATACCTATGTAGTTTTTGATTGTCTAACTATGTCAACAGGCTTCAACAACTGTGATAATTTTAAACTTCCATGCAGCCCAAAGTCTTATCAGTACACCTAAAGATGACTGTTGAGAATCTCTCAGGACTAAGAAGGAAATTAATCAGAAAGTTAACCTTTTTTTTTTTTTTAATACTAGGCCTGTTCTAAAACAAGGTTAGAATAGAATTAGTCACTGTTAGTTGTAAATAAATCAACTTGTTCTTTTTTCATAGTAGACATTTTCAAAACAAATTTAAACAAAAAAATCTGAGATTTGCCACTAAAAAGGAGAGAGAGAAATTATAAGTGTAGGAGCATTTATAGAAGGAAAAATAAAGTAGGCCAAATCTCAGTGAGATTTACAGCCATGAATCCTAGAGGCAGGACAGTGTCCAGCCCCTTGATGGAGGAAGAACTCCATTTAGGATCTGCTCCCTTTTTATTTCACGGCAGCTTTCAGGGTACTGGCAGACTAACTTTCTTTTATTACTTTCCAGAGAAAAGAACATATTCCCCTACTAATGGAATTAACCATCTTTGTGGAATCTCCAGCTTTGAGATGGGAGGATTTTTGCAGTTACATTTGTTCAGCCTCCAAAACTAGGCAGGACATATACGTTCTTATTCCAAGCTAAGCTTCCCCTTATATAATATTGGTCTTTATCCTGTAAAGTTTTGCTCTTTCTTTATTTTCATTTTTCCCCCTATTCAGATAATTTCTCTGTCTCCGAGAGCAAACCCTGGCCTATCAGATTCTGCACAGTAATTTCAGATTTGTCAATAAAGATTTGTAGTGGTTGGAAGGGAAGAACTTAGCAACTAACCTTACTAAGTGTGTCATTATTTCTGGAGTGTGGTTTACTTTGAGGTGAGACAAATGGAAATGATTAAAGTCATATTTTATTGAATTTGGTAGAGGGGTGATATGAGAGAAGACAGTATGGAGATGATTAACTTAAAATCAGCCATGTCACGTATCAGAAATGACTGGAATAGTAAAAAAAAATCCACAAAACCTCTCTTACAATACATCTAGAAAGAGAAAAAAAATCTTGTCATCAAAAAGCACCAAGTATTACCTATTAGTACCTTTTACTAGCGCTTTTGGCACAAGAAGATTGTCTCACCAGGGCTGGAGTTGTTGTAGGCTCTGGAAAAGGACAAAAGAACCTCCAACCAAAATGCCGTGAGCCATCAGTCAAAATAATCAGGGAGACACAAGTCTGCTGGCGAGGCACGATGCAACATCACACATCTGCCCTGATTTTGGATGCAGTGTACAGTTTTTCACCCCTAGAACATCACAGCTCCAACATTGTTCATGTGTGGTCTTTGCCCTTCTCTGGTGTAGCCGTGTGGGCTGGTTCAGGAAGGGGAAGGAGGAATTCACAAAGGCTCTCAGGAGAACAGAAACAAGCCTTGTGTAGGATACGCTGCAGTAATTAAAACAAAAACACAGAGCAACCTCTTTGCCTTAACAATACAGGTCAATTTGTAAATAAACCTAAAGCTGTCTCTTGAGATGTACAAGAAAGAGAAAAGAAGTTCGTCTCTGAAATGAGCCCAACTCGAGCAAACTTCATCTGATCTTTACAAAGCCACTAAGTGAAAATTGTGAGTACTGGACAAGTCAATTCACTGCAGTGGCATCCTCATGTTACTTAGCTACTTGTTAAAACACTAGCCTCTTGGGAAAATATGTATTTAACATGGCTGAGGATACATAGGCATCTGAAGCATGTTTAGCTAGAAAGGCAAATGGGTTTTGCAAGAAAATTTTGCATCATTAGAAAAATTGTGCTCTAGTACTACTGTCCCATACTGTCCTTAATCGTATTTTGCTCAAAATCTGTCATTGCACAAAAGCATTTTTGACTTTTTCATTTTCAAAGGTTCCTCTGAATTCTGATTCTCTTATTCTGTTGTTTACTTATTTTGCATACTATGACTTTCTTTGATTGGTGAAACAGACAAAACTGGCTTTATGATCAGTCCAGAAAGTTACTAATGCACTATTTTGGTATTTTGCTTTTTCTCAATGAACAATTTTTTTTAGGGGGGGGGAAGAGGGGGACAGGGGTGCAGGAATACAAGTGATAGACCTCTGTGATATTAATAGTAAGTATAAATAAAGAATTAGGCCAGAGAAGTTCTGCTCTTGGTGAAGAAGTGAGAGTTTAACTTAGGGAGAAATAATTCCTTGGAGTTAATATGATTACTGGAAAAGAAGCAGAAACTTGGGGTTGGACATAGGTGAGTGTAGGTCTTCTTTTTTAGAAAATTCACAATCCAGAAAAAATTTATGATAAGCCTGTCTGGAAACTGAGTATTAAGTATTACTGTAATGTTATTCAGTATTAAATGATGTTTAGAGTATTATTTAAAGAGTAAGAAACTGATTTTAGGAAAAGTATGAGTCAGAACCACTATACAACTGGACAAATGAGCTTTTGTTGTAACTTGAGGGTTTTACTGAAAAGTACTGAAAGAGAAGCTCTTGAAGATTATACCAACATTTGTTACCAAGAAGTATATTTGCCATTTTTCACTCAGATTTACAACTAAAGGAGCATGTTAGGACTGACATCAGTCCTTTTAAGTAATAGCAACGGATAAGAGCCTTTTTCCATCTCAGCTTGGTAAAAAAGATGCAGCTGTTTCCTCGAGGTATAGAGCCTGAAGCCATTGCTTTTTTTTGGTGCTATTATTTTGTGGACTCGTTTCTTCTACTGCTTGCTTGGAAACTCGTATCTTGAAATCACAAGGAATGAAAAGAGGCTCATTCCTTTTGAGCTCCCATTGGGCATTTATTTTTCATTAATGCTGCTCAGGTTTACATCAAAACCTATAAGCAGAACTTCCTGCAGTGAATGCATAACCCAAAAATCTAGGAAACAACAGTTCTGCTCTATTTTGTGCAGGTAGGACTTAGTCTTTAAATTGTTTAGAATACCTTTTGGCAAGAATTGCAGTAACCAGAAATAGTGCAAATACTCAAGCCGGGATTTGATGCCGTAGCCCACAAAAAGTAGTCAGTTTAACTCTCTCCGCAATTAACTTTCCTTCCTTGGTGCACCAAGACTGATTTGTTAATCATATGAGCATGTTGCAAAGTTCCTCTCTAGTTTTGTAGGTAATTTGGGAACTGGACAATGGACATGTAAGACAGCTGAAAGAGTCAAAGCTTTATGCTTTTGGATGAGTGATAGATGATATCTAATTGATTAAATTCTTTTTACATGTGTTGGATGTGAAAAATTTTGATTTATTCTACAGATGTACAGAGCAATAGATAGATGCTTGCCATTGTTATAAATCAAAGATATAAAATATATAATTATGCTTATGAGTTGTAAGAGAAGCTACAATAAAAAAGGAATTTGTTCAAATAAATTGGACCTTGAGGACAGTGCATGTCATGAGATCAATAAACAGCATTTGTTAAGCAACTCTACTGTTGAAGAATGTTACAGAATTTCAGCTTCATCAAGCTCTTAGTGGAAGCGTAGGCAAATGGATGAGGTGGAAGAGAGTAAATGTTAAACCAGCTAACTGGAGAAGATAATGCTACTGAAATGTGTCTACATGAATTATAATTTAATCAAGATGTCATTTGTCCTCAATTACATAAAGATACCTATAAAAATACCCATGCTATGTCCAGTGCAAGTTTATTACTTTTTAATGTGAACCCAATTGGCAGTCACATCCAGTTAAAGGATAAAAAGATGCAAGATGGAAAGTCTTATTGAGAATATTAAGGTGTGTAGATCTGCACTTTTACATTTTTTACCATCCAAATCGCAGTGGAATGCAAGTCTTTGATGCCTGTTAGATCCACTTTTTATGAGACAGAATTTTTAATATTAGAAGTTGGATAGCACTACAGCAACTTCTGAATCCCAGTTGGTTGAGAAAAAAAAAAAAACAAAAACACGGAGAAAAGAAAAAAGTGAGAAGGAAAAAAAAGAAAAAAGAAAAATATTTGAGGAAATTAGTAATGAAAATAATTGGAGCATACACTAAATTCTCATCTCAGCCAGAGATGTGTGGACCCATTTTGGAATGTTTACATGTGTTAGAAAAATGAATTTGTCTTTAGTGAATGTCCACAGTTGAAGAGAGCTGATAAATGGTTTCTTTATATGAAACTAGTAGTTGTAATTGCCTGATGCATATTTCTATGCCATTTTGGCATATTATAAAAATCAAATTACGGGCATCAGGTCTTTTTGTACACATTATCTCCAAGGTGTAATAGATTCCACATTGGGACTTTTGTATTGTTTGTTTAGCAATGTATCCAAATACAAGTACAAGTACACACATGATCTACATGAGACCCCAGGGACATCTCTGGGCAGCTTGAAGCCAAGGAAGACACACTGTGGTATATCCCTTTGTCACTTACAAGGCAACTGAATCTCATACCAAGAATGGATTTCAAGCTTTAGATTCAGCAGCCTAAATTTAGGTTTCCACAGTGTAGGCATCCATGTGTGAGTTAGGTGTCTATGCTCCCACTGGAGTCAATGTAGATTTAATCTATCTTAAGGGCTATTCAGAGCAGCTAGAAATAGACAAAGTTCAGTTTATTCAACCACACTGAAACGTCTGGTGCTTTTTGTAACATCTCATGGCATTTTGACAGGCCTCCAGCTGTCAGTTCAGAAAGGCAAGGTGTCTCATAGGTTCTGCAATATGTGCAAGAGACCTGTATGGATCACCCAGGACCCTGTGGCATCTCAAATGATGTTAGACCACCATGTGTGGACAATCAAGTTCTCATATTTAACCAGCTTAATAGCTGTCTGGACCACACTCATTGTAGTGTTTGATCCCCATTGACTATATTGGTGTTTAGACACTTGGCTCACATGTTGACAACCTCATTCCCAGATTTTTTTCAAAACTGTCACAGAACCGTGGTGCCCATGGCAGGCTTAGCTGCCAATCAAATAGGGTTCATTTTTTTTGCACGGTACTATAGTCCAATTTGTTTACATGGGAGTGAATTCCAAAACAGTCACTAAAGAGTGGATTTAACATGCCCTTTTTCTCTAACTAACATGTCCTGAGAGCTCAGCTGAATGGGCTTTTTGCCTGGAACACAGCACAGCATTAACTGCAGCTATATGGTTTCGATCTGGAATTAATTTGCATCCATATAGCCTGGAGTCTAGGCAGAGAAAGCTTGTGTTTGCCAGTAAAAGGTATGTGCATCCTTGGAAGAGCTATATCTGCAGGTCTCCCTTTTGGGATTCTATCAACAGAGGTGATCAGAGTAACCAAACAACCTTCTTCTGGCAAGATATCGTTTACTCTGCATAATAGCAATGAAGCATTGCAAAATAGAGGGGACTGGAAAATAATCTGTATTCTACCTCTCTATCTCAATGTTTGCTACCTCCTCTTGAAAAGCTGAAAAGGCCCAACTTTCTCACTAGTCAGGCATCTGTGCCTGACAGAGGAGTTCCTGAATTACAGTGTCTCAGGTGCTAGAAAGAAAGAATTTTTATCCCGCCTGAATTTTCAGCTCCTGTATTTTGGGCTGGTTCAGTAGGGTCACCCAATCTCCCTCTGGCCGAATGACTCTACCCTCTCAAAGAGCGCCTCACCTTGACATCGTTTTGTTTTCTGCTTCTGTTCCATCTGTTACCTGGTGATGTGGACATCTTGAATCAACACAAGCGACCCCACTGTCACCATGAATGCTCACGTACGTAGTCTGGCTTAAATTCTGCAGAGCAGAAGATATAGGTTGTCACTTCCCTCAAGAATGGCTTTGTGTTTTAGTCCCCAGCACAATGATCCTGACTGAATATTCTGAGCATTAACATAAAGTGCTAGCAATAGTACTCTTAAAATTGCTGCTGCTGCTAATTACAACTGCTACTAACTGAACTTCATTTTACTAAGCTAAACTAAATAAAAAGTTTTTACTTTCAACAGAACCAGCTTTAGATTGCCAGATGTTTTAGATAAAACCCATAATTTTTTATGAAAACAGCGATTTTTTGAGACACGCCCCTCAGTAAGAAAAGGGTTTTTCCCTTTTAAAAACATTCAAATTGAAATTTTTCATCAGGGGTACCGTGTATTATCATCAAAAAAGGGATGCAGGATGGATGGTCACTGCAGAAAACAAGACTTATTATTCTCACTCACAGTCACCAAATAAGCCTCCGCATTATCCTGGTGAACTGTTCCATGGGCAATGATGAAAAATATACCTTAGCACACCGAAACTCACTGTAGCTGTATGCTGACTCATAATTACTGAAGCAAATGCTGAAATATCTAAACTCACACTGAACAAAATGACTATAAGAGGCAGACTTGCATGCAAATGTTCATCTTCATTAACGCTGAGTTGAAAATAGGCAACGTGCCAGCTTAATACATGGGTATTAAGGTCAGATCATAATCTTTTCCAATAATGGCTACAGGTACCTTAATTAATTGCAAAATTACAGTGGGATTCCTGCGATGGTGCATATCACATTTTCCTGAATACCACATTCATTCTTGTTGGTTTATCAAAATAATAGCTGCATTAATAAGGACTGGTCATTTGTTTCAAAGTGATCCTGTCAGCTAACACATGGAAAATCCTTATTCATTCCTTCCCTCTTCATTGTATTAACATTATTCATGCTTAACCCTGCTGGCATGCGTGTGACAGAGTATGGAATTTGAGAATACTTCGGCGCTGAGCAGCACCCAATTATCCGAAATTATTAAGATTAACAGAAATGGCTCAAATCCTCGCTTTTTCAGCAAAGAATACGTTGCCTCAGTTCTAGCCACATGAGCACTCTTTTAGTCTCCCCATTCTCTTTGTTGATTAAAACCAAAGCACAAGTGGGTGAATTTTTTTTCTTCCTGCCCCCCCCCCCCCAGTATCCTGATAGCTGACTAAATTAACACTGCCCTCTGATCACCAAACGAATGGTCTTTGTGGGACCAAAACATGGGTGATCAAACGGAGCGTCCGCCTGGTTTGACAGGTATGGAGTTGAGTTGCACATGTGCCTCTCCTGTGCCTGACATCAGCAGCAGGAGGGGTGGAGCAGTCCGGGGAGTTAGTGCATTTACAGTTGTTACCAGGGAAACAAGAAAAATTGCAGACGTTCTGTATTATATATAATACGATCTGAACCTGGCTGTATCACAGCAACATTTGGCTAATGCAGCAATGTACTGTGCAATAGAAGCAAAAAATTCCAATATTTTTATGGCTGTAGCAGGGACCTCTCATGTAAAACATTAGTCATTAGAATTTAAATTCAACTTAAAAGAGAAGATAAATGGAAATACCATGTTCAGCTATCTTCTCAGAAAAAAATGGCCCTACGCTGAATTTCCATTGCAGCTTCATTCATCTTCCCAGCTCTGAATGGCCAGCAATGCAGATGGTGCTTTGTTCTCCAACAGCTTCCCTTCCACTAGGGTCCCACCTTCTCCTCACTCTGTGAAGCCTAAATTTCTACTTGGTATTACACAATTCTCAACAATTTCTTATCAATTTAGACCCTCCTCTTCCCCCTGACACAGTGCAGAAATGCAAATAGCTTGCAAAAAAAACAATAATAAAAAATTGGGCTATAAAAATATCTGAAGATAAGTTTGGAATTGAAGTTAAGATGTGGTAGAATAAAAGCAACTAATGCAACCTCAGTCCTGCCTTTTGCGGTGTTATAGTGCTACCTGGTATCACTCAGGCAGCAGATAGTAAAGAAGAAAAGGAGCAGGTCTGCAGAGTGAAGCAATTGGTGCTGAAGGACTGAGGTCCACGCTGCATGAAGTTTGGAAAGCTTTAACTTGGACTAAGTCTGTGAACTGACGAAGTCAGCCCTGGGAACTGAGTTCCACTTAACGGTTAGACCACATCAGACATATTCCTGGACTGTGTCCCTCAGTTTAGTCTTATCTGATGCTGTTTTAGGACTCTGAGGCAGTCTAGGGTATGAATCAAAGTGCAGCAAGTGGGGAAACCCTGGAGATTTTTGGTTGAAAGACAGACTCCAGATCTGAATTGAAATGCTAATGCAGATGCACCCAAAGTAACCCACAATCTCAGTAAGCCAGTGAAAAAGCACAAAAAGATATCCTGCCACTTATCTGTCCTTTCTGCTGTCCCGTCCCCTCAGCAAAAGCGGTCTGGGTGATGGTATATTTGGATAGTGTACCTTGTGTTCAAAATAACTAAAGCAACATATTTCTTATCTCTCCTAACTACAGAATGCCTCTTCATTTTTAAGCTTTGTTTTATCTTGGCTATTTCTTTAATGTTTTGTGTTTGGTTGTTTGGGTTTTTTTTCATCAAAATGGTTTTAGGCTGAAGGACAAAATTGTTTCTCAGCTGTCTGAATCAGAGATCTTTTTAGATCCATCACACATATCTCTATAATTTAAGCTAAAGCAATAACTGGTGAAAATAGAAAGCTGCTACTCTCTCTGAGTTATAACTACTTTCTCAGTGCCTTACGCCAAGCCTTTGTTACATGTCAAAGGAACACGAAAACCCATGAATCTCAGCTTTATTTTTGTTGCCTCTTTGCTGTAGAGAGCAGTCAAGTGCGTACACTTATTTGATACATTCATCCTGAGTGGGAGACGCAGACTTCGAAGTAACCACCAGAAGAGACCCTTAGCAGTTCCATAGCTGTCTTATTTTGTGATGTAAGTGTGGGATGTTAACGGGCTCTGCACTTTAGAGGTGTGAAACAATGGAGTGCGTACACTTATCCCTAATCAGTAAGAAAGTAGGGTCGAAGATAATTCCTAGCTCCCTTCCCATTTCACTGGATTTGAAGCAATAAGATGACCACTCCTGATACCACTTGTGAGTTATTTTTTTCTTTCAGGTAGTTGCTGTGTAGTCAAGTGAAGGCTCAGACACAAGGATTTGGGGCTGGAGCATGCTCAGTGCGGGTTTAAAGATAAGTCTCTAACAAGCCCTACTGCAGGTATACAGCTGCAGTATATAAACTGATATATATCAGTTTTAAAAGTCTATAATCTAATCAAATCCAGCTGGTTTTCAAGGTGACAACAGAAGAAAATGTTTTCTGCAATATTTATGTTAACTTTCATCTTCCAACTAGCGCTCTCCAGAAAAAGAAATGGAAAATGAATTTAACATTGGCAAAACTATTGGTAATTCCCTACCTTTGTTCTTATAAATGGTTTGCACTTGTTCCTCTTGTTCTAAGGTAACCAAACCTTCGTGAGATGAAATCATGAAAAACTGTAACCAGTTACATTTGCAGAATTATGAGCAAGAGAAAGCAGACTAGAACTAAAAAGCGATAGACCTGCTCTGCGCCCAAGTGCTAACTGGCATTTCTGCTTCCGTCCAGTGAGTCGAGGGTGGCTTACAAATGCCAGGGCGTTAGTCGTTAGCACCACCGCAACAGTGGCTCTGACAGGGACACTGCAGTGTCAGGCAAGGGGAGAGGTGTTGGGGGGGCACAGCCCGCTGTTGCTGTAATTCATCCGGAGCGCTGGGACGGGAGCTCGCCGCTCCTCGACTTCCACCTCCTCCTCCTCCTCCCCTCTGCCTCGGCTGCGGGCTCCTCTCGGCTCGCAAAGTGCATTAAACATAAACACCATTCAAATCATCCCCGGTCCCTCTGACTGACAGCAGCACTTTTGTCATCTTCAGCAGCTCCCTGCGCTGGCTTCGCGGGGGGGGGTGATAAAGAGGATGTACGGAAGCATATTTTAATTACAGGCATTTTCACTTGAGGAGAAGAGTAAACAGGTGAAAAATGTAGAAGTGTGACAGATCTACATAATTAATTGGGGACCCGACGAGGCTGCCACTGGGTTGCTGGCAGTCACCGGGCTTAGTAGCAATTTGAGGATGAGGAGAGGGAAAAGGAAAAGGCACCCAGAGCCTCGGATTTTATGGTTTAATTGAGAGCATATTAAAAACATCTCCACCATACTCGGTCATCTCACCAAGCTGCATGTTCGTTTAAAAATGTAAATAAAAAATTAAAACCGTTTAATTATTTTCTTTCAGAATTAAAGTCATAAAGAACTCCTCTGAAAGATTTTTTAATCAGCTTCCAAAAAGGCCTCAGAGAAGCTAGCCCCCCCATTCCCCTTTTTAAATGGAATTTGTAATCTAACGAGGAAATTATTTATGAAGTATTTGCTCTGCACCTGAAAATACCTCCAGTGAAATTATGTTTGGCAACCTGAAGGACTTTGAAGTCGATGGAGTGGCAATAAAAATTAGGCCTTCATTAAAGAGCAATGCCTTTTCTCCAGCAAACTGGCACTGCCTCAAGAGGTCAAACTCTGGGAAGGCCACAGATCTCTGCCCAAGCCTCGCCTGTGCACCACACATGGAAGCAATTTTGCCCATATTCTCTGCTGCTTTTTATGAATTTCTCCTTCCCCCCTCCCCACCCTTTTTTCAGGCTTCCTTCTACAGCTTTCATGTTACATTTAGGAAATTAACAGTAACTGTCAAATTACTCTGCAAATAGGAGAATATAAGTTTGGAAGGAGTAGAACTTGCCTTTTGCCCTAGGGCCAAGTCAGTGGAAAAGCAACAAAGGGATCCTTGAGAAGTGTTTGGATAGACTGTTTTAGCAAGCCAGGCTCTTATTTTATCAAGTGCACACAATTTTTCCATTGGCAATTTTTCCCCCCTTCCTGTAAATTATTCTTTCCCCTTGTGCACCCCACTTGCTGCACGGACCGGGAAAGGTACTGGGAATGATTACAGCCACTGAGAACTGGCAGGGTGGGTATTAACCCTTGGAGAGAGATGGAAGAGGTTTGGAAGTGGGGGTCCCTTGTGGGATTATGTACAAAAGGTGCAGTTTGGTTTGAAAAAAAACCCCACTTCTCACATGTGTGTACAAAGACGACGTAAAGGAGGGAGTAGTTACTTTAATTAAATACTGAAATGTTTTGGAAAAAAGTGAGAGAAGAAAGCTCAGAGGAATTGTAATCTATGGAGATGTAAGCTAATTACTTAATCACTTGCATTTGTAAATCTTATTATTGGAAAAGAAATTACTGTAGTGATTAAATTACAGATATTTATCTGCTAATAGCCCTGATTAACTGGTGATGCTAATCTGTCATTCTGAAAGCCAATATTAACGGCATCAATCTCACAGAACAATAAACAGTTTATATGAAAGAAAACTTTGTCCGTACAGAGTCCAGATGTGCAAAGGGAATGTGGGATGTGTGAGATTCTGGAACCAGTTTGCTGGACCAAAACAGCCGACGCTCTCAAAATGAGTTGTTTTGGCCCATTAACCCGTTGTCAGGCACAAAGCGCTACTTAGTTATGAACAAGTGCTGTCTTATACTGCAAAAGCAATTTAGCTAGCAGAACTTCTAGAGTAAATAAATAAATCCCAGGCTTAATTTATTACCAGAAAGTTATTAGGGCTAGGGCAGGTAGGCCAGAGAGAGTTGTTACAAGTCTTGCTCGCAGGTCCTGCAAAGGAAAGGTAGACGATAGAAGCCAAAGAGAGGTATAATTTATTTATTTTTAACAGATACCTGACTGATGCTATTGATTTTCACTTTGGCTAAATAAACTTTTTCTTTTTAATCAGTGTTTCTTACCACAAGCGAAAGTGATGAAGAGGAAAAGTGGAAAGACCAGTACCTTAATTTCCTCTCCGTGTTGCAGGGCAGGTTTTACAGGGAAATGAAACTCCAGCAAATAAACCCACGTTAGAGCTTCAGAGGAAATTTGCTGTGAAGCGGACAATGGCAAAGTACCCAGAGAAGATCAAGTTTCCTATTTAAGCTGTTCAAGAAGTACTGCAGAAAAAAAAAAGAGAAAGAAATGAAACAATTGCTGTAAGTGCTCTCCTTACAGAGCTCCTATCTCAAATATAACTGGAATCTACCAATGTAATCTTTATGATGACCAGATGTTACTATTTCTGGGAATGTCCTGAGTTTTCAAGGGCTGCTCCAGTTTCCTGGCTGATTATATTGAAACCGGTGTTTGCCTCGGTTACAATAAAATCTGCCAGCTGGCTCATCTCATCCTATCAGTGCCTCCCACTGCAATCTCCTTTATCCTGATGATTTAAAGTAACGTTTCTTTGTTCAGAAACCACTACAATAGTCTTTAAAACAAGACTTGAGACCTTTTGCTTAAATTGCATTGGGGGTTATTGGTGAAGGAAAAGAGAGTATGGAAGGCAAGAGAGGACTATGGCATGGTGTTCCTTCTGCTAGATGCAAAAATTGGGACCTACTGAGAGGATCAGAGCAGAAAGGGTAGGAAAATGCATCCACTTTGGCAGAAACCAAATAAGTCGTTCTTTTCCCCCCAAGATTTTGTGTGGCTGGATTTAGAGGATTTTCTTCTTTTTTCTCTTTTTTTATTTTATTTTTTTCCCCTCAAGAATGACAAAGATTTTGCTAGAACTGTCAAGTCACATGTAACTGAGCATCTGCAATAGGTCTGAAGGGCTGCCACACATCCAGAAGTCCCAGATGAGTCTACACCACCTGCGCAATGTAGTTCTACAGTATGAGCTCAGTGAATCCTTCCAGAAAACACCAGACCCATGGCATGTGTTAGGCCCAGTCTTTGAACATCTGTGCATGAAGTTGCCCGTACAGCAGTCCCAGATAGCACCTGATGTGCTCCAAATGCTCCCTGCAATGAATCTGTGCCTGTGCAGTAAGTCTGAAGTATCTCAGACAGTGCTGGCTTTATGGTCTGAGTGTAGGTAACCTGGTAATACTGGTAGGCACCAGTATTTCTGCATGGGAAATATTTAGTGGATGTCCAGGTTTTAAAGGTTTTGCTCTCAGTAGCAAAAAAAAAAACAAACAACAAAGAAAGAAGAGCAATATTCAATTGCTCAAATTCAAGACATCCCACGTTCAGAGCCAGACTTTTTGAGGCGCAGAACATTGCCAGTTTTCCAATGTGCTCAATAGCAGAGAATGCTTCTGTGGGTAAATACAGATTACTGTGCATTTGCTCTCTCTGCACTTTTGAACTAAATGTGATATGCTCCTGTGTGGTTAGGAACATGGGAGAAGAAAATACACAACTGCCTGCTTCCATGGCTCCAGTCATACACAAGGATGATAGATAGTCTTGAGACCTGGAAACCCTAGATGTAAATGTAAATTGATTTAGTTGAATAAGGACACCTATTCAGCACCCTTAGGCAGCTCAAGATGTTCTGGATGTCACCAGGAGCCTGAGACAAGTTTAGGGGTCAAATGGCACAGGGCTTTCTGAAGACCTGTGTCCTGCAATGGCAAGTGAAGACCAAGTCTGGGGTACCCTCCCATTACCTGACAAAACACTTGTTCTGGGGACACCACAGCAGGCAATCTCCTTGGGAAGAGGACACCATGTTTTCTGGTAATGTAGAAATGCTCTCAATTTCTGACTGTGCAGACTAGAAAGTGGAATAGAGGGGGCCCTCAGGTTTTCTGTCAACTTTATCTTCCAGAAAGCTAGGAAGTACAGAAAACCGCAAGACCAAGGGGTGATATTGAGTAGCTATTGAGAAATGTTTTTGATTTTTTATTTTGCAGGGGTGGTGGAAGACTGCAGAGTTACTTCCTTAACACACAGGGTGCCTTGTATGTAAAGACTCTTACCACGAGGAAAAGGATACCAAACCCAGGATCGACTGACTGGATGCAATGGCAAATAACTTATCCTTGCAATGGTGCCTTGATTAATTAAAAACATTCAAATGAAAGGGACCTTCTATTTTTCTCCTCTTACTGGAATGAATATATATATTTCATTGGAAGGGAATCATGGCAAACAAAGTCAAAAGAAAGTAGAGGAATGAAAGCTCAGTGAAGCTCAGAAAGAATCACAGAATCACAGAATGGTAGGGATTGGAAGGGACCTTTGAAGATCATCTAGTCCATCCCCCCTGCCAAAGCAGGGTCACCTAAAGCGGGTTGGAGAGGAATGCATCCAGCGAGGGAGACTCCACAAACTCTCTGAGCACCCGTTCCAGTGTTCGGTCGCCCTCAAAGTAAAAAAGCTTTTCCTCATGCTTAGATGAAGTTTCCTGTGTTCCATTTTGTGCCTGTTGCCCCTTGTCCTCTTGCCAGGCATCACTGAAAAGTCTGGCTCCTTCCTCTTGACACCAGCCTTTAGGTATTAATAAGCATTGATAAGATCCCCTCTCAGTCTTCTCTTCTCCAGGCTAAACAGACCCAGGTCTCTCAGCCTTTCCTCATGACAGAGGTTCTCCATTCCCTTGATCATCTTTGTAGCCCTCACTGGGCTCTCTCCAGTAGTTCCCTATGATTCTTGAACTTGGGGGTCCAGAACTGGACACAGTACTCCAGATGTGGCCTCACCAGGGCAGAGTAGAGGGGGTGGATGACCTCCCTTGACCTGCTGGGTACGCTTTTTTTAATGCACCCCAGGATGCCATTGGCTTTCGTGGCCACAAGGGCACATTTCTGGTTCATGGTCAACCTGTTGTTCACCAGGACTCCCAGGTCTCTCTCTGCAAAGCTGCTTTCCAGCAGGTCAACCCCTAACCTGCACCAGTGCATGACGTTATTCCTCCCTAGGGGCAGGACCCTATGCTCGCCCTTGCTGAACTTCATCAGGTTCCTCTCTGCCCAACACTCTCCAGCCTGTCCAGGTCTCGCTGTATGGCAGCACAGCCTTCTGGTGTGTCAGCCACCCCTCCCAGTTTTGTGTCAGCAGCAAACTTGCTGAGGGTACACTCTGTCCCCTCATCCAGGTCGTTGATGAATACGTTGAACAAGTCTGGACCCAGTACTGACAGCTGGGGAACACTGCCAGTTACAGGCCTCCAACTGGACTGTGTGCTGCAGATCACAACCCTTTGAGCTCTGTCATTCAGCCAGTTCTCAATCCACCTCACTGTCCACTCATCTAACCCACACTTCCTAAGTTTACCTGTATGGCTGTCATGGTTTTGGCCGAATTGGGTACTGGGGATGTGGGGCACTCCAGATGGGACTGACAGATGCTCCCCTCTACCCCTCTTCAAAGAGAGAGGCAAAGGAGGGAAAAAGAGACTTAGTTCGGAAGGAACTAAACTACTTTAATGAAATAGTAGTAATAAAATAAAAAGAAATAATGAAATATGTACAAAACCGTATCAAGCTCCCAGGATCATGATCTTGCCACCAGCTGGCACTGGGGAAATCCCAGGCGGGACTCAGTGACACACAGGAACTGGATTCCGGATCTGCATTCAGGATTGGGATCAAAGGCAGACGAACAGACAGAGTCCTCCTTGGACGCCGGCCATTGAAGAAGGAGGGCTGACCCTTTGATCCCTCAGCTTTTATACTGAGCATGAGGCAGATGGGATGGAATACGCTGTTGGTCAGTTTGGGGTCACCTGTCCTGTCCGCTCCTCCCCACAGGTGGGACCCCTCTACACTTTTCTGCTTCTGACCCTCCAATGGGGCAAGTAACAAAGTTAGCGGCCTTGGGTGTTGTAGCAACAAGTATAATCAAGACCCTTACCGCATACCACCCCTTGGCATCAGCTGTAAACATAGGTCTTGTCATTCTGAGAGCAAATATTGTCTGCACAATATGCTGTTAATTTCAGTAGTTAGAAGAGGCCTAGTTAAGAAGCAAAGTTACTGAACAAAACTGGTCATGTTTTACCTCAAACCAGGACATTCCACCCCTTATTCTATACCATTTGCAGATCACTATTACTTTTATCTATCAAATCTATATGCACACAGATATATATATGTATGGATACATACAAGTCACTCATCTACGTTTTATCTTTATATACAAAAGTTTGTTAAGTCCATTTAGTTCATGATTGCAAGATCTCATCTAAGGGCAGGAAAAATGGTACGAAATTTATTGTGTTTTGTGCCCACGGGTAGCATGTCCATCTCGAAGAGCTTGTTGGACACAACTTGAAGCTTGCTGCGGTTTCATCACCACTGTGTTGTTCTGAAAAACATTTATTGAACACTGTTAGTATTATGTAGTGATCAGCATCATACAGCTCAGGACTGAGTATTCTCACCAAGGGTTAAATTCCCTTGAGGTACACTTTGAACTTCTACATTCTTCAGCATCACCCCCCAAGTACATCCAAGTCCTTGAGCAAAAACAGTCACAAAAATGGGTTTGCTTTTGCCTGAAGCTGGAAAAACCCAAACAGTTTTCCCTAACATGTTCCTTTCATGCACCACCGGGACCTTGTCCCCTTCTACAGTATGTAAAAGGTCTGATTGAGCAGGACCAGCTCGATTGATGGATCCCCTGGTATTAATTAACCAGGTAGCTTGATCTAAATGCTTGTCCCAATTTTTAAAGGGAAGACTGCTAGTTACAGGCCTCCAATTTGACACTGTGCTACTGATCACAACCCTCTGAGCTCTGCCATTCAGCCAGTTCTCAACCCACGCATCTAACCCACACTTCCTGAGCTTACCTATGAGGATGTTATGGGAGAGTGTGTCAAAAGCCTTGTTGAAGTCAAGGTAGGTGACATCCACTGCTCTCCCCTCATCCACCCAGCCAGTCATGCCATCACAGAAGGCTATCAGACTGGCCAAGCATGATTTCCCTTTTGTGAATCCATGTCCACCACTCCCAATAACCTTCTTTTCCTCTACATGCTTAGACATGACAGGCAAAACAAGCTGGTTCATCACCTTTCCAGAGATGGAGGTGAGGCTGACCAGCCTATGGTTTCCCAGGTACTCCTTCCTGCTCTCTTTGAAGACTGGTGTGACATTAGCTTTCCTCCAGTCCTCAGGCATCTCTCCTGTTCTCCAGGGCCTTTCAAAGATGATGGAGAGTGGCTTCGCAACAACATCTGCCAGCTCCTTCAGCACTCGTGGGTGCATCCCATCAGGGCCCATGGATTTGTGGGCGTCAAGTTTGCCTAAATGGTCTCTAACCCAATCCTCCTTGATAAAGGGATAGTCTTCCTTTCTCCAGGCCCTCTCTCTTACCTCCAGGGCCTGGGGTTCCTGAGGGCCAGCCTTAGCAGTGAAGACTGAAGCAAAGAAGACATTCAGTAACTCTGCCTTCTCTGCATTCTCCGTCACCAGGGCACCCACCTCATTCAGCAGTGAGCCCACATTTTCCCTAGTCTTCCTTTTACTACTGATGTACTTGAAGAAGCCCTTATTGTCCTTGACATCCCTTGCCAGGTTTAATTCCAAGTGGGCCTTAACCTCCCTCATTGCATCCCTGCATACTCTGACAACATTCCTGTAGTCCTCCCAAGTTGCCAGTCCCTTTTTGCACATTCTGTAAACTTCCTTCTTCCATCAGAGTTTTTCCAGAAGCTCCTTGCTCATCCATGCAGGTTTCCTGCCTCCTTTGCCTGATTTCTTGCTCCTAGGGAGCTCAGCAAGGCATTTTCTTCTAGTTCAGTAAGCTATAGATGAAGCTCAGAAAAAAAAACCTCTTCAGTGAAGAATTTAAAATAATATTGGAATATTTTCCTCTTTCTGGTAAGTGCCCTAACTTGTTGGGATCCAACAGATGATAAAGGGAGCTGGAAGCTTTCAGTCAGCCTCTGGAAGCACTCACATACTTATGAAATGAAAAGACATAATTCACACAATATTTCTGATTCCTGAAGTGCTCTAAAAATGAAAAAAAAAATGTTGTCTTGAAAATAAATACTTGTATTTGACAGTTAGAGTAGAAAGCTTTGTTTGTTGCCAGGCTTTTTGTGTATAATATAAGTTATCAGGGAAGAAAACTCAACACAATGAACCTGAGTTCTGGTATGAAAGCATTGGGAGCTCTAGTATCTAATTTTCCACCTACTTAAACAAATCATTTTAAGCATTTTAAGCCAAGATCTTTTGAAGTTCCCTTAACTGAGTTATTGTTGGTTTACACTCTGATTTCATTCATGTAAGAGAAGAGAAAGGCACATTCATTATTTTTTCTGAAATATTTTAAACAAAATGTCCATTTTTATAAAGCATTAGTGGTAATGGTTAAAAAAAAATGCTTTCATAACTTCCTTAGGCCCTTCATTTTCCTTTCCAAGTGTTTTGTTTGCATATTTTCTTTTCTGTGTTTGTACTAATTATGGTACAGTTATAAGTAGTGTTATCCTTCTGGTAGTAAAAATGGCAATTATGACAAAGCAAAAAAGCTTTGTCCTGCTTTCAGTTTGTCTTGTCTCTTTTGACTGGGAGCTCTGCAAGGCACTTTCTTAGTCTGTGTTTACCAAATAGGGATACAACACCATCCTGCTGTCAGTGGGAGCTGCGGGAATTCTGTAATTACCTCTAATGTTCCCGTTTTCCCAGTAAGGGAGCGGGAACAATCCATTAGGGCCAGGCGCACATCTTGAGTCTCTTCTGAACACTAGGAAACTGAATGCTTCGTGCTTCTACAGCCCACTTTAAACAAAGTTATACTTTTTAAAAGAAATACATTTTTCAGTTTTAGGGGCGATAATGCTGCATCGCCAGTAGAGACGACAGACAAGTATTGAGGAAAGGGACGAAAGCCTGGTCTTCTAATTGATATGGTATGTGCAGCAGGAACTCTTATTAGAGTTGAAATATTTGGGCATAAAAAAGGCACATCAGTTTTTATCTGAGCCTAATGGCAGTTCCCCAGTTTTGCTTCCTTTCTGAAAGAAGTATGTCTTTCTACCAATAGGACACAAATTCCAAGGAGCTTTACAAAACATTATCAATATTTATAATGATGCCTAAATGCAAACCTGCAGTCAATCTGTTTGGACAACAGCTCTGATAATATCCTTCCTTCTGAATAAACAGGTCTAATAACATCGCATTAAATAAATGATTTTCCACAGACTCTGACAACTCTAACTACCCAGACAGTAGCCTGAGCGGCCTTGTACACACAAATAGTATATTATGAGCTGTAAAACTATGTGGATTCATTTGTGAGAATAAAGTCATCATTGTGCAAAATATCAGAGGACAAAAATGTATTTCTGTCCATGCAACCCGCAAGTCTGTGATTATAAGATGAACTTGCAGAAGTTGTAATTTCAGTTTTGCAAGCAGGCCCATAAGATTTCAGCCAGTATACATGCAATGTATCAAAACGTTTTCAGGATTATACCCTAATCTGGGGAAAGATGAATCTTTCTAAATCTTCTGGATCTGGATGAAGAACAACAGCAGGTGTTAAGGGGAAGCATGAGATGAGACTGCAGTCACAACCATCACTGTTGCCTGAATGTTGGTGCTCAAGATCTTTATTATTTGCAAGAGTTGTAGAACTGTCCTAAAAATAAGATGATCGGTATCCCCACATCATCACTTTGTCACCCCATGATAAGAGTCATTGGTGTTTTCTACTGAATTTGAATATTTTGTCTTGCTTGGGTGACTTGCCCAGTTGCAGAGACAACTCTCAACCACTCGGATGTGGTTGGAGTTCCTCTGTCCCAGCTAGCTGCCCCTTCCCCGCCCCCATCATTAATCTTTCCCCAGATGCACTGGGGCATTCCTCCCTCACAAGCATGGCATGACCAAGCACAGCAGAATGAGAAAGGAAGATCTTGCAGAGCACCCTGCTCTCAAAGTTTTGTAAGCAGAAGCTTCTTAAGGAAACCTGCATGAGTTGATATTTGGCAGAAAGACAGTTTGGAAAACTTATTCTAGGATTTGAATGAGAGATGGCCTCCTGCCAAGTCAGAAAGAAGACCCTCAGCTTCCAGAAGTGTCATGAAGGGTCTTTTCCCTGGATGTGACTAGAGCCAGAGGCTGGTGATGGGGGTCACAGATAGCTGTGCAGACAACCTCTTCCGTAAGCATTGACCGAGTCATTCAGATGGTTCCTGGGAAACCTTGGAGCTTGGTCTGTGCTGGAGAGCAGTCAGGTGATTTGGGGGATATAAGGTAACCATGGGTTATCCACAAACAGTAACTGGCTGTACCGGTCTGCTTCTGTGGGTCAGGACAGATATCTGTCAGTGCTTGATAGCACCACCTTTCAGTGCCTCTGGGGGAACACACACACTTTTTCCTGATCATTAGTATCCAGCATCAAGGAGAAACATATCCTCATTTTAGCCTCTTATCCATCTCTTATCCAGGGCTTATCCATTCCCATCTCTAGAAATGGCAGCATATGATTTGAAGTACTCACTTGGCATGTACCAAAGTGAGTACCCAGGGCAGTCCCATGGCCTTGAGATTCGGAGGGCTTCTTTCCACTTACTGAGGAGGTCAGTGGGGTGGACTTACCTCTGGGCTTTGTCTGTCAAGGGAGTCTGGTGTGAGGTGGGGTAGAACACCTGTGGTTTTTGATCTGAGATGTGGGACGTGTTTTTTCCAAACTTTTTTTTGAGCTGTCAGGAGAACTCTTCCCACTGGCCAATATGTCTCTCCTCCTCATGCCTTTAGCAACAGCAGATGATGAAGCTTGTAAGGCATTGTGTTTTGCTTCAGCTGCTGCTCAACAAGCAATTATTCATATTCAACTGTGTCAAAAGCCTTTTCTATAGATGAAGAAATAACAGTGTGTTATGCAGTCACATATGGCTGAACTTTTCCATGTTGGTCATCTCTTTAATTTATTCTGTCTTCATTAATGCAGGTACAACTGTGGTAGAGTGAGAAACAGAGAATGTACCTTCAGGAAAAATACAGAAAAAAGCTACAAGTACATAATTAAAGCAATATAAATAGTAAATTTTAGTTGTGAGGTCTACAAATGATAAAAAGTATTCTATGTTTAACTAAACATGTCATTAACGCTCATATCTTTGTTACGTCTCAAGGACTTGCAAAATTTCAGTGACTTATAGCCTATTGGTCTAAGCAGTTACATAGACCCAATTCCCATCAGGGACTTGAAATTCTTGCCTTTTTAAAAAATGTTGCAATCACCAGGGCAGAAGGGATTCTGGTATGGGGAATAGACTTTTTTTTCTTTTTTTATAAACAATAAAAAAATCATTTAGCTGTTAGGGAGTATATAATGTAAGCTGAAAATCTGAATCAAACTTAACTTAAAAAGTGACTGCTGAGAACTATGAAGATAAAGCACGTAACTTGAAACACCTTTCATGCCTGATTTGGAGGAGGTTTCAACTCTGTCATGTGGGTATCTTACATGGGCATGATGGGCATCTGCTTCCTTTATCTTGTGGAAAGGGCCTAGACTTGTTCTGAAGGTAACTCCCAAAATATGAATGTTCATTTAGAAGATATTCTTTTCAGCCAGATATATTAAGTTTAATTTGCATACAAAAGTAATTACAGCTATTTTGACAAATAATTTTTAAGTCGGTAAACTTTTCCCCCACCCAAATAAAAATAAAAAAAATAAAAATAAAAATAGCTACATCCCATGGGATGAGTGTAGTTACAACTGCATAAAGATGTCCCAAACCAATAATGTGTTATTCTTTTTCTTATCAAGAAGTATTTTTATTCTCCTAAAGTTTTGTTTCATCTATAAATAACCGTGTCCTAGTTAGGAAGTGTGAATTGCACAGTTTTAACCAGATCAGTACATATTTTCTGAGCAATGTAAGAACTTACCAACAATCTCTCCTCCCCTTCTGTAGCAGTTTCACCTTGAGAGTGGCTGGTCTGAAATGAATTAAGAGATCATGAAAGAAAAAAACACTTATTTTTTCTATCTGAATAAAAAAGAAAAAAATTTTAAAAAGTATATTCCTGTGGTTAAACTGTTAAATGCAGAAAATCTGCTTTCCTGTATTTACCAAATACCTGTATTTATCAAAATTTTACCTCATTTCTACAAATTTCAAATAGTGATTTCATGTCAAAGTAGATTTTTCTCCACTTTGACACATTTTCTGCTTTTCAAATGGAAAATAATGTAATTTCGACTTCTTTTGATTGTTCAGACGTGAAAACTAAACCTAACAAAAAGCAATATTTTAAAATAACTTAGCATTATGAACAAAACTGCACTTTGCCATTATGATTTTTAACCACCCCAGGAAAATAAAAAATTTTAGTTTGTTGTGAAATAATTTGTCAATGTCATGAAAGAAAATATCTAAAAAAATCCCCAGACAAAACCTCCTAACAAACTACAGAAATGCTATTGATTTAAAGTACAAATTAATGTCTTAAATAAAAGACATGAAAGGAAATTAAAGAGTTAGTAAATAAAATAAGCTGTATACATAAGAAAAGCAGAAGTACATATAGTTTTGTTCACTTTTGCTCATTTTGTACTGTTCTTGTTGAAGGGGATAAATAAACATCAATGTATGCTTTCTTACTATGCTGTCAGATTTTTTCTGAGGAAAACCAGCAAAACCAAAAGTAATTTTTCATGAAAGCCATGTGTCAGTTTGTGTAGGTATGTGTACTCATGCTGGGTTATATTGCAAGTGATATGTCTGCCATCCACAAATAGAGGCAAAGCCTTTAAGTATGTAAATATATACACATATGTATAGTGTATTGGGAAAGCAAAGAAGCTGCTGTTGCACGGCTAAAGAGGGCACAGTTTTCCCATGGTATAATTCATTATTATTGTGAGTTTAGTTAAGTGGGAGGTCTATTTATGTAGTGGTTAAGGTGCCTGTCAAAAGGGCGCTGGCACTTGCGCCTCCTTTGCGCTTTGAAGTTCACTTCCTACAGTAACATTTTCCAGTCATAACACCTCCTTCTTCACAGCTAAAAGTCAAGGCTGCTAGCCATCCCCCTGTGCTTCAAAATGTAGAAACTGTAATTCAGCCCTAAGGAAATGAACCAATTACAAGGAACTTAGTTTAACTTCCTGCTGTGGTAGACAAATGGAGATCTGCTACGAACGTAAGCCTGCAAGCTTAAGAAATATGTGTAGGTATTGAGCAATTACAGTCAACTGGAACATGCTAAGCAACAAACCCAATCCCTTTCTGTAAGGACCAGTCGCTGCACATAGCATCTGAGGATAACGAAACCATTATGGTTGCTGTGCCCTAGACAGAGAGGTGTGTGTGAAATTTCCTGTTCTGGTTGTAGATGTCAGGGTTTTCACAGTGGTGGAATACAGGACTAGTCTATAAACTGCAAAGAAAGTGGGTCAAAAGTATGTTTTCATTTCTGCCAACAGAAAAACAGAGATATCCTGCAGAGCTTCATACACATAAATGGCATGGATATATTCACAATTAAAGGTTTAGCCTAGTAAGGAGTAAAAGGTCTGTAGTAGAAGTTTAGGACACCTTGAATCACTGCTCATTACTTGATGCCTGAAAAGTTAATACTTGCTCTAGAATCTGGGAAATACAGTAAATTCTATCAGTTAATAACATCATAAGTTAATTACCTTCATTATTTCATGCTCACGTTTCATAGTGCTGTTTTAGGAATAGTAGTCCAACAATACTTTAAGGTATTATAAGGGTCTTTAAGGTCTCTTCCAACCTCAACCATTCTATGATTCTATGAATACAAAGTAGAAAAACCTGGTATCACTTCTCTCTACAAATTCTTCTCATTTATTGGCTGGAATTGCATCACATGCAATCCTAATACTATTAATATTTTTTTTAGTATTTAAGAATTTTTGTTTGAAATGATGGATCACCTTTACCCCAAGAAATAAACAAGGTATATTGTGTGCATTCAAGACAGCTGAAAAATATGAACACATCACCATGTCATACTATCTTACAACTCAGTTTTTTAAAAAAAAGTTTTGAAAATTATTACAGTCAGCTTTTGATAGGCACTAATAAATATTTAATAGTCAACAAATATTTACAAAATAGCTAATTATATTAGCTAAACTGCTTTACTAATACTGCATTGTTGTGAAAAAGGATGTTTTAGGTATAACCAACTAGTGGCCCATAAACATTTTTGAAAACACTCTTAATAGACTTTTTTACTTATTTCATTGTTACCTTTTGAGATGTCACTAATACAGTGTACTAAACAATGCAGTGAATTTTGTAAGCAGTGCATAAAAAAATGCAATATAATGTCCTGGAAAGGAATGATAATGTTTTTATGATTCCCATTTCTTGGGATTGATTTTCATTCTAAAGAACAGAAAAATTAAACAATGAAATGTCAGAATAAGGTGAGGTGGAAATTCCAAGCTTTGAGACATTCTAAAAATATTGCAGAAAATTGGTAGATGTTCAGCAAAATATCTACAACAGAGGGTTCCGGGTTTCTTGTTTATTGGATAGACGACAAGCACTCTTTCTTCCACCGCAATTTACATAAATTCCTTTAAGCTGAAACTATGCCATATAGGGCAATTGTACAATCCTTCGTCAGCCCTCACAAGTTAAATGAGGTCAGGGTCAGGCTGGGTTAGGATTGCCCAGGAGCTCTCTAAAGATGGCTCAGGGTGCAGCAGGAGGTGGTCACGGTCACAAGGCAATGGGGCAGCCCCGGACTTTCCCTGGCCCAGGCGTGCAGCGGCGCCTCGCATGTTTGGACCAGCCTGCAAGTAGACTTGCTGGAGAGAAAGCCAATGTCCTGGCCCTATAATGGCTGTATCCTGTTGCATACTTGGCAAGCTTAAATATATTAGCACTACCGTCCTGGCCAAAAACTCATCTGGGACCGTAGTTATGCTGGCCAAATTAATTATCTGCTTTGACTCACTTAAGCAATTGGTTCAGTCTGCTTATTTGTTTGGTTGGTTGGGTTTTTTTCACCATTTGTTTTCTAGATAGAACATGAACAAATATCCACTTTTTTAGAATGTTTCTAGTGAAAAACTTTTGCAAACAATTTTTTTTTTTTGCAGTTGCACTATGAGCTAGATTATGATGAGCTGTCCAATTTTCAAATGAGTTTAGTGTTTAATAATCTACAGTGAGCACATGCAGTGGAGACTTTCAGCATCAGGTACTCATAATAGAAAAATTTCAACAGAAATATAGGTCTAGTTAAAAAAAACCCAACAAAACAACAACAAACAGTCATGCGAAACTCAATTTTTTTAGTCTGCAAAGCTGTAAACTTAAGGAACAGTGCTGTTTATACGTATCAGTTATCAGTCTTCCTAAAAAATTTCTTAGCATACTGGGAATTTTTTATTAAACTGAAAAAAAAAAAAGAAAAAGGAGTAAATGTATCAAAGTTAATTACTTTCTGTAGTTTTGAGGCACATCAGTGTATTCTCAGAGGAGATGGATCCATAGCAGTACCTCCACTGCCAGGTATGACTTTAATAGGCACGTAAGGACTGCTCAGCTGAACATCACAGGTTTATCTTCAGACTAGCCATCTCAGGGTTGCCTCTTAATCAGGGAGTACACGGAAGGGAATGGAGATTATTGTAATAATCAGATGGTTAGTGGCTCAAAGAACATAAAACCATAGGAAAGGAGGCTGCATTAATTCCAGTGGTCATGGAGTAACTTTACTTTTTATATGGAGGGATAATACACCAAAAACCGGCTTTGTTGCAGAAAATGTTGATATGCCATATGAGTAAATCAAAATTAAATTTATATGTTGATTTTTTTTTATTTTTATATTGTCTGTGTTATTCATATGTTGTTTCATAACCTGCTGTGCCAGTCCAGATCAAAACAGGTGTCAAAATGCCGAACATTTCTGCTCAGTGAGAATGACAAGTATCTATCTGGCTTTGTTTAAGTATCTGTTTTGCAGAGAAGAGTAGGATTGGTCAGGGAGTTGTTTGGTTATTTTTAATTTTATATCATCTTACCTTATGCTCTTTCATTTTAGTCTTCTGTGTGCATTTCATAGGGAAATAAGACCATTTTGAGACATATGTGTTCCTGATTTGTAGTTTTCTTGCCAGATCCACACGCCCTGACCTTGTCTATTGCAGCAGTCTCCTCGTCCACCCAGCTGCGCAATCTTAGCGCAAGCCTCCAAAGACCTTTATCCCTAGCATCCCACCAACTTTGTGACCACGAGAAGCTGCCTCCAGAACTGCATCTGGACAAAGCCTTAAGCCAGGACCTGTGATTTACCCAGTCCCTCACCAAGCTAGTTCCCTTCTTGCAGCCAGCAGTTTGCCTTACATTTCCACCCTCCCAAGACCCCCAGGAGACCACATGGAGCTGTTCCTCCAGCAAGAAAACCCCCATGGAAGTCCTCCTTTGCTAGACAGTATTTTCATGACAGTGAAATGACAATGAAAGCAGCGACTGGAGCAATGTTGGAATAACAGTCATACAGAGTGGAGGGACAACACCTCAAATTTAGCCTGATGTCTCAGAAGCTGTAAAGTTCCCCATAGTGGGATGCCTGTCCCCACACTTACTGCTTTCATCTTGACATTCTCCTCATAGTTAATGGTTTCGTAATGCACCAGCAAAGTTAGATGCCAGTAAAAATGATGTAATCGGCCATGTCTTGGCTTCACAAAATGTCGTATGGTACTGTGGTACCTCACTCTGTGAAAGCAATTTTTGTCCCATGAAGGAGGAAGGGCCTACTGAGGAAATATATACAATGTGGCTGAGGAACTCGTGATAATAGCGCAGCAACTATTGCTAGGAGTAAACATGAGTAAATCTAGCCAATGATTTCAGTCTGTAAAAACTTTCCCCACTCATGTGACTCTATCAGCACAGTTCCTCCTGGGCTCTGAAATATTTTTAAAGTAGATTGTTGTCATTTTTTTAATTTTCAGTTTTCTTCCATCCGAACTTTGCATGTCCCTCAGCTCCCATTAAACACAAACTATCTGACCAGTAACCCTACACGTGTGATGAAAAAAAAAAGTAAAGAAAAAAGGGGGTCAGGGAAAGGTTGGTTGAATAGGCAATTAGTGGGAAATTTCATAAACAATAAGGGAAATGTGTTACAGAGCAGCCTATTTTTTCTACATAAGTCTCCATTTCATCCCCAAGAATATTCTTTTCATGCATATTTAGTTTAAGAAAAAATCCACCATACATCTTTCAGGATATTTTTCATTCTTCATTTATGATACTATAAACATTTAGGTAATAATGCTGCTATTGGAAACAAGGCAAATGAGCGCAATTCAAATTAGTGGGCAAGCTAGAGGAGAGTCTTTCATTTACAGTCTGCTTGATCAGACCACATTAAAATCAGCAAGACTTAAGCCTACTCTGTTTACAGCCCACAGGTTGTTATCTAGTTTGAAACCTTTCTGTTCAGAATTGTTAAGCCAGCGCTGTACTGCATGCAGCTCACCATTAATTGGAAGCTTGGATTCTAATGGCTGCTTTTTGGGGTGGCAGCTGGAAATCCTGAAACCCACACTATGCCCTAAAATGTATTCATTTCATTTAAAACCTTTACATAAAATTACCAGTTATTTGAAAGTTAAACACTTAGTCACAGCGTTCTCTATCAGATGCTATGAATTTATTCACATCTAGATTTTAAATTGCCTCCTTTCTGTTTGAGATGCCAATTTCACTAGGCTACCTGAGACATCATTTACATAGAGTTATTACATCAGGAAAGAAAAAATCCTCCCTTGTGTTCAGTGCCTTGTTTCTCTAATCCCCACAGACAGTGAGGAAGAAAGGCTGGCTTTATACTGTCAATTTCTTTTACTGCACCCATTGGCACTTGTCAATATTCCTTACCAGACAAAATGCGCAAATACTCTAGGACATGTAACAGCTTCAGAAGTTTGCTGTCACTTATATGTGGATGTACTATAAATGTCTACACATTAATTAATGGAAAACCAGGAATGTTTTGATGTTGCAAACCCACAAATGGAGCTCTACCAGCTGAGCTAATGAATTAGTTTCATGAAATGTTCGTATTTCTAAATTAGTATGCCATTTAACAACAAAAAAATAATATAGGCAGCAGAGTACCTTCTTGTACTATTTAGTGGGAAAAAGTCACTGTATAACTAATGGAATCTTGTAAACATACGCAGTTCCTTAGGGCTTTTCTGGGAGATGGAATAAGATATGCTTCCAATGTACACTCTCCTGTTATTTTTAAACATGGGTTCAAACTGAAACATACACAAGATCTGGGGCCATTCAGCACTGGACCTGTAGCTTTTCCCACAGGTCAATGCCCTAAATGATACACATTCTGCAGGCTCTCAGTAATGGTAGTCATTCTTATGCAGTTGTGCAAACATATTCCCTTTCAGTCAGACATGACTCAGTCACACCTACTTGCAGTCATTCTCTTGTCACACTGAGTTAGAGTGACCACTAACAAATAAGAAACAATTGAGAATCATGCCAGTATTTTCTTTTCTTACCTGACAATTTCTCTGGAGGAGCCCTAGGTGTTAGACCTGGCTAAATGTAATTTGAGTAACTGAGCTCTGCCTAGCCAGCTCTCCCTGCAGTGATAACTCAGTGATGCACACTTCTCCGCTCCTTGCCCTCGACTCTGAGCTGGACTTGTTTCGTATATCACTTCTCAAAATAAACAAAACAGTTCAGTTCTGTTCTGGGAAGTCACTGGGTGACTCTTCCCACCATAGCCTCCTCAAGCTTTTAATCATGAAACCAAGTCTAGAATATGTATGTTGTGGGGCATCTTAAAAGTTTAGTCCATCAGATGTCTCAGCTGGGTACTAAACTGGACTCCATCGAGGCTCCTATCTATCTAGCTTATGCACATGATCTTCCATCTTTCCAGAAAAAAACAAGGCAGGAATTGTTGAGACCGGAAAGAAAAGGATAATTCTCTCTACACCCAGGATTCAGTTGAGACATGGCAGGTGTGCGCATGTGGACTCATGAGATCAGAAATGCTTCCATCGCCCACAATTTAAATAAAGTCTTAGAGATCAAGTACTTGTACTCATGTGGAAACCCTGAATGGAGTGATACACCATTTAAGTGTATGGTGTATTTGATTTAATCTGAAAATTGAATTTTTAGTTTGCAATAATGGTGCAATAAAGTAAAGGAAATGAGAATGCTTTTACAAAAATAAAGGAAACAAGGAGAGATTTTCACAAATTGGATGAAGACAGAAGTTTTCTTTAACCTGTAGGCTAAGAGTAAGGCTTTAAACCTGGGGAGCTCTGGTAATGAAACACCCACATATATTCCCGAACTACCATCCCATAATCTGCCAGGTGCTTGCATTCTTACCTGCTAATGCTCCAGTCCAATATGAGGCAAAAGGACAGCAAAGCTATGAAAGGCAGTGTAGTCTTGTATTCAACAATTTTATGTTTTATAATTTAGGACTCCCTGTTTTCAATTTACACACTGTTTAATTTCAAGGCATATCATACAATTTGGAGCAGCAGGTACTGACGGTAAACTACAAGATAACACTTGACATTTAGGTCATTTGCACAGAGGAAGAACAAGGAAATCTTCTCTCCCCTGACTTTAGATGTCTACATCTTACTGCAGGTGTCTACATATGACCTAATAATTTTGAACTCCCTCTACTGTAATGAGAGAAACGTGCTTTCCAGGGGTGACAGTTTTCACCAAACATAGATGTCTACTTTGGGACAAGATGAATCACTTTCTAGAAATGTCTGTTTCTTTCCATTAACTATAAAGAGACCCACATTGATTAACAGAGATGTACACATCTATGTTATAGATTCTGACATGCAGTCAGTTGAGTCCCATCCAAACACTTAAGAGATGCTTACAAATAGAAGAAATATATTGCACAAATAGTTGACAGCGAATATTACCACTCAACATCACACAAATCCTTAACTCTTTTCTCTAAAACATAAAGGAATCTTGTCTTTCTGGACTGTTGTATTTTATGTGCTAGAATTTTAACGTTAGACCAGTGGATAAATTTGTTTACGTGTAAACATGCTCTTCCTTCAAGACCTTTTAAACTGAGAGAAGAAAGAATCAAAACTTCACAATTGAAGAAAAAACTAATGGCAAATTTTATACTTGTATAATAATACCATCTAATTACTATCTATTTTTTAATAGTAAAAATACAGACTTTAAAGAATTTCTTCTCTGCACAAAACTAGTGATATATTTGCACAATTCTCATACACTGCATGCAACACAGGATTTCCCCTCTACCACTCCTGTTCCTCTCATTCATATCTCACAAGACATGGAAATCTACCTGGCCATACAAAATAAAAAAGGCTTTAAGTGTGAGTGAGAAAGCTGAGAGAAACTATGTATGGTATGTTTGCTAACTTTTTATAACAGTCTTTACCAAAAACTCAGCCAAACTAAGGATAACTCATTTGCTCTTTACAGCATATAAAACTGTCACAAAATATATGTATGTTGTGTGGGGCTTGACTGCAATTGCTGTGTGACTTGTGACTGGAATCCTTTTTTGTGACTACCCAGAATTTATTCCCATAAGCAGTTATACTCTTTGATACTCACTCTCTTAAACTACTGCATTGTCTATGATTGTTTCAGAGCTGATGCCCTGAGCATTTTCCTAGCTGGAATAAATAATTTCCATGAAAAACTTCTAGTACCAGGCAGACTCTAAGATAGATATGTAAAAACCAATAGCACAGCATTTGAACTCTTATCTTTTCATTTTGGCTGCCAAAATCCTGATCTCAAGTCATTGATGGAATAATCTACCATATAATAAAGGACTGGAAAGCTTTCTTATAATTTCCTCTGTCATGAACAGAGGATAATATTTCCTTTGAAAAATTGTATTTAGGTCTCGTGTGTCCCATAAGCTCTCTTTTCCACAGACTACTATAATAAATGATAAACTTACCCATTCTGTCTCACTTTCCATTTTGTCTGTTTTCTTTGGTAACTAGTTTTTCATCATTGTGATGCTATCTTATGATAGTAGGCATTAAAGTGATATACTACTTTTTCTGTAGCAAGTCTGATATGAATCTGTATGCTAATGCACACAGCATGAGGAATAAACAGGAATTATAGAATAGTTGCAGGGCTATGGTGGTGTTGGGATCATGGAGATGTGGTGGGATGGTTCAAGACAGATGGGAAAGACATACCAGGAAAATAAGGAGATGGAGTTGTCCTTTATGTGAGAGAACAGCTGGAATGCATGGAGCTCTGGCTGGGGATAGACAATGAGCCAAATGAGACCTTATGGGTAAGCAGTAAAGAGAAGACAGGTAAGAGTGACATTACAGTGGTTATCTGCTACAGGTTGCCTGACCAGGAAGAAGTGGATGAGGCCCTCTACAGGCAGCCAGAAGTAGCCTTAGGTTCATAGGCCCTGGTCTTCATGGGCTTCACTCAACCACCCTGATACCTGCGGGAGGAATAGCACAGTACAGCATAAGCAATCCAGAAGGTTCCTGGAGGGCATCTATTACAACTTCCTGACCTAAGTGACAGAGGAGCCGACAAAGAAAGGTGCTCTGCTGGACCTCATACTCATCAACAAGGAGGGACTCATTGGGGATGTGAAGGTCAAAGGCATCCATGGCTTCAGGGACAATGTGATGGTGGAATTCAGGATCCTGAGGGCAGAGAACAAAACAGGAATGGCTGATATGACAGAGGGTTGTGCTGCCACCCAGAGAGGCCACAACAGGCTGGAGAAAGGGTCTGACAGGTATCTCATGAGGTTCAACAAATGGAAGTGCAAAGTCTTGCAGCTGGGGAGGAACAACCCCATGCACCGATGTATGCTGGGGGCAACCCAGGTGGAAGACATCTTGGCAGAAAAGACCCTGGGGATCCTGGTGGACACCAAGTTGAACATAAGCCAACAATGTGCCTTTGCTACGAAGAAGGCTAATGATATTCTGGGCTGCATTAGGTAGAGTATTGCCAGCAGGTGGAGGGAAGTGATCCTTCCCCTCAGCTCTGGTGAGGCCACACCTGGAGTGCTGTGTCCAGTTCTGGGCTCCCCAGTACAAGAGAGACATGGACATACTGGAAAGACTCCAGCAAAGGGTCACAAAGATGATTAAGTGACTGGAGCATCTCTCATATGAGGAAAGGCTGAGAGAGTTGGGACTGTTTAGCCTGGGAGGAGAAAGTAATTTCAAGGGGAACACTCACTGATGTGTACAAATATCTGAAGGGAGGGTGTAAAGAAGACAGGATCTTTTCACTGGTGCCCAGGGACAGGACCAGAGGCAATGGGCACAAGCTGAAAGACAGGAGGTTCCCCTCTGAACATCAGGAAACACTTTTTTACTTTCAGGGTCACCAAGCACGGGGACAGGTTGCCCAGAGAGGTTGTGAAGTCTTCATCCTTGGAGATATACAAAATAATCTGGACATGGTCCTGGGCAGGCTGTTGTAGGTTGTCCTGCATGAGCAGGGGAGTTGGACCAAATGACCTTCAGAGGTCACTTCAAACCTCAGCCATCCAATCCTCATTTTAAATTCAGTGGTACTATTATCTGTACTTTTCTAAGATGTGCATTTTCCCAACAAAAAGTTTCCTAATAGGAATCACAGAATGGTTTGTGTTGGAAAGGACCTTAAAGATCACCTGGTTCCAACCCCTCTGCCATGGGCAGGGACACCTCCCACTAGACCAGATTACTCAAAGCCCCATCTAACTTGGCCTTGAACACTTCTGGGGATGCGGCATCCACAACTTCCCTGGGCAACCTCTTCCAGTGTCTCACCACCCTCACAGTAAAGAATTTCTCCTTAATATCTAATTTAAGTCTACCTTCTTCCAGTTTAAAACTGTTACGCCTCATCCTATCACTATACTCCCTGATAACGGGTCCCTCTCTATCTTTCATGTAGGTCCCCTTTAAGTACTGTAAGGCTGCTATAAAGTCTCCCTGGAATCTTCTTTTCTCCAGGTTGAACAACCCCAACTCTCTCAGCCTGTCCTCATAGGAGGGGTGCTCCAGCACTCTGATCATTTTTGTGGCCCTCCTCTGGACTTGCTCCAATGGGTCCATGTCCTTCTTATGTTGGGGACCCCAGAGATGGACACAGTACTCCAGGTGGGGTCTCACCAGAGCAGAGTAGAGGGCAAGAATCACCTCCCTTGACCTGCTGGCCACACTTCTTTTGATGCAGCCCAGGATACGGTTGGCTTTCTGGGCTGCGATCACACATTGCCGGCTCGTGTTGAGCTTCTCATCCACCAACACCCCCAAGTCCTTCTCCTCAGGGCTGCTTTAAGTCCATTTTCCACCCAGCCTCTATCTGTGTTTGGGATTACCCCAACCCATATGAAGAACCTTGCACTTGGCCTTGTTGAACTTCATGAGGTTTGCATGGGCCCACCTCTCAAGCCTGTCCAGGTCTCTCTGGATGGCATCCCTCCCCTCCATTGTGTTGACTGGGCCACCTAGCTTGGGGTTGCCAGCAAACTTGCTGAGGGTGCACTCAATCCCTCTGTCCATGTTGCCGACAAAGATGTTAAACAACACCAGTCCCAATATTGACCCCTGAGGAACTCCACTCATCACTGGTCTCCACTTGGACATCGAGCCATTGACTACAACTCTTTGAGTGCAACCATCCAGCCCATTCCTTATGCACCAAGCGGTCCATCCGTCAAATCCATGTCTCTCCAATTTAGAGACAAGGGTACATCTAAGAAGAAGAGATTCAAATAATTTTCCATGTTTAATATATTTTTTTTTCTGTTTTTTTTTAATCCCTGCCAGAAATTCTCATCCTTTTTCTCTGAAATTTAAATAGTTTGATTTTCTTGCTTTCTTGATTCCATTATCCTTTAATACAAGTGTTGAAACAAAAAGGTCTCAAGTATTTTTTTATAAAGAATATTAAGGTCTTGATTGGCATTTTAAGCTTTTCTGCAGGACTGATTGTATTGAATACTTATAATAGTGTTTTCAATAAGTATTATTATTGTATTGTATATGTATTGTATTATTATTATCACCGTTATTATCATTGTTAGCATTATTATCATTATTATATTTTATGTAGCTACTACATTTTGAGAAAAGGACATAATGTCTTGCTTTTGCCTATTGTATTTGAGAAAAATTTGGTCAGATGCACATTATCACAGTCTAGATGCTATAGATGCCTAATCCTCCCTTGTAGCCACCACGCAACTTCCAGTGTATATACATTTAACTTATTTTAGATATTTATTTTAGAATGAGACGAATCATTGCAATTCCCAAGAAGTGAAGAAAGATTACGGAAAAGTAGAAGTTGCCATCCACAAAGCCCAGCCAAAACCAACATAGACATGTTGTAGCCAAAGACTTGATCAGAGACAAGCCAAGACAGTGAACCTGACCAAATGGAGGACTTAAAAAAAAATTAAACAGGACTAACAGGAGGAATGAGAAACAGTGCAGTGAAGCAGCCTTCCTCTTCCACTCATGCCGAAATGAAGAAGTCATATTCTTCTAATCCTCTTGTGTTCTAGCACTCTTGGAGGAGTCCCATGGGCTAAGGCTCTAGAAGGAAGAGGGGTGCAAGAGAGCTGGTTAATATTTAAGCACCGCTTCCTCCAAGCTCAAGATCAGTGCATCCCTAGGAGCTAGAAATCAGGCAAAGGAGACAGGAAACCTGCATGGATGAGCAAGGAGCTTCTGGAAAAACTCTGATGGAAGAAGGAAGTTTACAGAATGTGCAAAAAGGGACTGGCAACTTGGGAGGACTACAGGAACATTGTCAGAGTATGCAGGGATGTAATGAGGGAGGCTAAGGCGCACTTGGAATTAAACCTGGCAAGGGATGTCAAGGACAATAAGGGCTTCTTCAAGTACATCAGTAGGAAGACTAGGGAAAATATGGGCTCGCTGCTGAATGAGGTGGGTGCCCTGGTGACGGAGAATGCAGAGAAGGCAGAGAAGTCTTCTTTGCTTCAGTCTTCACTGCTAAGGCTGGCCCTCAGGAACCCCAGACCCTGGAGGTAAGAGAGAGGGCCTGGAGAAAGGAAGACTATCCCTTTATCAAGGAGGATTGGGTTAGAGACCATTTAGGCAAACTTGACGCCCACAAATCCATGGGCCCTGATGGGATGCACCCACGAGTGCTGAAGGAGCTGGCAGATGTTGTTGCGAAGCCACTCTCCATCATCTTTGAAAGGCCCTGGAGAACAGGAGAGATGCCTGAGGACTGGAGGAAAGCTAATGTCACACCAGTCTTCAAAGAGAGCAGGAAGGAGTACCTGGGAAACCATAGGCTGGTCCGCCTCACCTCCATCTCTGGAAAGGTGATGAACCAGCTTGTTTTGCCTGTCATCTCTAAGCATGTAGAGGAAAAGAAGGTTATTGGGAGTGGTGGACATGGATTCACAAAAGGGAAATCATCCTTGACATCCTTGACCAATCTGATAGCATTTTATGATGGTATGACTGGCTGGGTGGATGAGGGGAGAGCAGTGGATGTCATCTACCTTGACTTCAGCAAGGCTTTTGACACACTCTCCCATAACATCCTCATAGGTAAACTTAGGAAGTGTGGGTTAGATGAGTGGACAGTGAGGTAGATTGAGAACTGGCTGAATGACAGAGCTCAAAGTGTTGTGATCTGCAGCACACAGTCCAGTTGGAGGCCTGTAACTGGCAGTGTTCCCCAGGGGTCGATACTGGGCCCAGACTTGTTCAACATATTCATCAACGACCTGGATGAGGGGACAGAGTGTACCCTCAGCAAGTTTGCTGATGACACAAAACTGGGAGGGGTGGCTGACACACCAGAAGGCTGTGCTGCCATACAGCGAGACCTGGACAGGCTGGAGAGTGTTGGGCGGAGAGGAACCTGATGAAGTTCAGCAAGGGCGAGCATAGGGTCCTGCCCCTAGGGAGGAATAACGTCATGCACTGGTACAGGTTAGGGGTTGACCTGCTGGAAAGCAGCTTTGCAGAGAGAGACCTGGGAGTCCTGGTGAACAACAGGTTGACCATGAACCAGAAATGTGCCCTTGTGGCGACGAAGGCCAATGGCATTCTTGGGTGCATTAAAAAAAGCATATACAGCAGGTCAAGGGAGGTCATCCACCCCCTCTACTCTGCCCTGGTGAGGCCACATCTGGAGTACTGTGTCCAGTTCTGAACCCCCCAGTTCAAGAATGGTAGGGAACTACTGGAGAGAGCCCAGTGAAGGCTACAAAGATGATCAAGGGAATGGAGAACCTCTGTCATGAGGAAAGGCTGAGAGACCTGGGTCTGTTTAGCCTGGAGAAGAGAAGACTGAGAGGGGACCTCATCAATGCCTTTAAATATCTAAAGGGTGGGTGTCAAGAGGACAGACTCTTTTCAGTGGTGCCCAGCGATAGGACAAGGGGCAATGGGCACAAACTGGAACACAGGAAATTCCGTCTCAACATGAAGAAAAACTTCTTTACTTTGCAGGTGACAGAGCACTGGAACAGGCTGCCCAGAGAGTTTGTGGAGTCTCCTTCTCTGGAGATATTTAAAACCTGCCTGGATGCATTCCTGTCCAACCTGCTCTAGGTGACCCTGCTTTGGCATGGGGTTTGGACTAGATAGTCTTCGAAGGTCCCTTCCAACCCCTACCATTCTGAGATTCTGTAATTTGCTTTCTCTTCCTTTTTTCTCCTTCCAGTCATACTGTCAAAACAGGTACTATTTTTCTAACCTGCACTTTATTTTTAAGTATCAAGCTCTGTTGACCTCTTAGAAATAATTAGAATTCCCTCATAGGATAAGACAATGAATTTTACATTTGTCTTTCCCATCTCCAGTTTTCTGTCTTAGCTTTAAAGTATCAGTCAGATTTAATCCCATGCCAGTTTTACTGAAGGACCATCTGTAGCTTCCCTTGGTCCTGGATCAGGCCTGGTGTGCTTGTCAGCTTTAAAATATATTAGCAGTTACAGTGAATGCTGTCTCACCAAATCATGAATTGATTCACCAAATTAATGCCAAGGGACTTTATTTCTTTTGAGCTTTTTTTTTTTTCCCAAATTGTTTCCATTTACTAAAAAAATATTGGCCCTCTACTGTAGACAATACATGAAAGCAAGTCTGTTGTGTTGCATCCAAGTTGCTTATCTACCGCTCCAACTAACAATAGAAAGTATCACATTAGGGAAATCTGTTGCCTCATCTGTGGAATGTACCCTGAAATTAAAAAATTATATGTTGCTGCCTGAATCAAATAACAAAACCTAAACTTGCAAATTTTTGTGATGCAGGAGAAATGCATTGAAGGAACTCATCTATAAAACTGAGTAAATAGCTTTAAGTCAACTCCTAAGTGGATTTGGTCTTGGATTTTGGAGGGGAAGCTTAGTATCTTCAGAATTTTCCTAGATTTATTCCTTAAAATAGATTATGGGGTTTGATATGCATATTATTACATTGTTTAGGAACAAGAGAAGAACAAATAGATATCTGAGATTATTTAGAACTTATTTAGTTTGCTGGTGAGGCTTGTGAGCCAATGAATTTCACCTGCACGGACTAAGCTGGGATGTTCAAGTGTTTTTTCCTCTGTATTCTCTAGTTCTCTTACCACAGTCCCAAGAGCAGCATTTGGAATCTCCCCTGCAACAAGAGTAGGAACCAGAAGGACAGCCCAATTCAGCTTGAAGCCGGACATTGAAAAGGAAATGAGGTGAATGTAGAATGTGCTTGAAAAGAAATTAATTGGCAAAATTAATCACAATTAAGATGATGGGGAAGAAGCAAGAGACTGAGGTAAGATTTACCTCCTAATAGGTTACCAGTTAGTTTTCAACCATAGAGGCACTTGTTATTATAGGACAACTTTCAAAAATGGTGTTGAAAATTTGTGACGAGTAAGAGGAAGAACTACAAAGATGTTTTGATGACTGAAGAAGAGGACCTTGAAAAACTTAATGCATATGCTTTTAAATAAGTAACCTGGGGGAAGGTCAGGTGTGAACTTACAAAATATAATGGTTCATATACTAACTTCTCTTGCTGTGAATTATTTATATGTCCAAACAAACAAATGTTTCTGGTTTCTTTGTTTTCCATCAAGGAGCACTTTACATAATTGCTCAGAATATACAAATACTTCTTCTATGGGAAGAAATTACTGAGGGTTGTTGTGAGAGAGAGACATAAGGAGAGCATCCGGCACTGGAGTCTCAGTTTGTACCAGAAGACCTACCACTTCTGAAGTGAATCACCCAGTTGTCCTTGCTTGCTCTGCTGTAGTACATATCATGGTGACGACTTGGAGAGCACATGCTGTTTTTCTTTTTAATGAAATTTAGTCAAAGAGGCTGATGGATACTAGCAAACTCGAATTAGACCAGTCTGAAACGCGTGTAGAGCGGACGTCATCTAATCACAATTGTTCACTGACAGCTGGTGGAAACGCAGCCAAACAGCACCACTTTTTCAAGGTTCAGTGAGACACATTCAGTTAGACGGTGGATATTTTGTTGCTGCTGTAGGCCAGATAGACACATTGCAAATACTTTTGCACACTTGTACATCGTTTTGATGATTCTTGATGTCATTGTCCTTTCCCTCCTAGTTTCTTTGCAATTATACCATTGCAGTCTGGTGTTACATTTTCTTTGTTGTGGCTTATGGAATAATGGACTCCTCCATTGCCATAATGACATCTGTCTTCCTTTCTCTGTAAACTAACCACCACCTAGCTGTTCAGTGCACTTGCTCAGCTGTTTATTGCATCACATACAGGGATGAGCAGCAATTACCTCTCTGGAACATGACTAGAACCCTCAAGGAGAACTGCAGGGCTGCTAGAAAGTGACAGTCTTTGGCTATTATTTTAGATATGCTCTCCTAACCAAAATTGCATGCATGAATTCTGCCCATTTGCCTCACTGACCTACTTGAATAGCCTGACAGAGCTGTAAAACCATACTTAAAATGCCAACTAGTGAGGCACAAATTTTGCAGGGTGCATGCACCTTTCTACTAGAAGGATTACTTTTCAAAGATCATATTTTTTCATTGCTCAGATTCCAGTTTATGTTATTATATAGCCCTGTAGGCCACTAAGGAGATTTGAAAATTGGTCCAAACTGTGTACCAGTAACAATTTCTCACATTTTTTTTTCTTAAACCAAACTGTTTTGGCAAGTCATTTTGCTGACAGTTTATTAACCATGAAATTGTTCAAAAAACTTAATTTTATTAGAAATTGGAATTTCAAAATATGAAATATCTTAGGCCTGCACCCTACAAAGGACATATGTGCACAGTGTGAACACTTTGGCATTGCACAAATCTATAGGGTTAAGGAGTAAACGTTTTTGCCCTGAATACGTAGGTGTAGTATTATTTCTCCTAGCTGATTAGCTAAATATAATCACTCTAATCAGGTGTCTAATGCTAATATTTGGTTTAAATTCAAAATTCTCACTCTCCAAATTTTTACTGGATTTACTAAAAAATAACTTTTGCTACAAACATTTCACCTGGGTAACTGCTGGTGGAATACCTGAGATAAAACTCTCATGGAAAATGTGTCAGTGAATTTGTGAGGCTAGAAACAACCTCCAGATGATACCATGTTCTTTCAGAAGCACTAACGTTCCTTATATTTCCTATTGATTTTTCTTTAAATAACAGGAACAAGCCTGAAGATGTTAAACATCCTTATATTTCTGATTGATTTTTTAAAAATAACAGAAAAAAGCTCACATATATACTTTCCTCATGTTATTTTTAGCAATTATTTTATCTTGTCATAATACATGTATCATCACTTAAATATTATTAAGAGGGTTAAACAAGCTGTAAAGCATCTTTTCCTTTTATTGTGTTGCTGTTGGAAACATGATCACACTAATAGCACTCACACTATATTTACTTTAAGGGAAATATTATCAGACAGCATTATTGATGTGACTTAATATCAGAGAAAAGACATTACAAGTGCTGGAACAGATTTCTCATGAGAATAATAATTTCCTTATACCTAAAATAACTCTTTTCCCCCTTCTTCTTCTAAGCTCTGTACTTTAAAAAAACAGAGCTGATAGAGCTCATTGATCCATCCAGGCTTCTGTTGCTATCTGTGCATGTCATCTGGCTTCTTGGTATTCGTATAGCTCATACACTTGCTTTGGGGTAAAATTCCTGTTTAACTACTCCAAGATGTTTAACTTCATGACTGAAACCTTATAGTAATCTATTATCATACGGGAAAAAAAGTGGCATGGCATACTTGTACTACTTGTATGTTTAAATTATATGTATGCTTTTTTCATAAGTGATGGTATTTTACAGCACCATAGGACTTGGTGATGTGCCGTACAGACCAAAGTAGATTTTGCAGCAACAAATGAAAGAAATATAGCAAATAAGATGTACAGGGGTTTTAATTTAATTTTATTTTTAATAAATGCTTCTGCATTACTTCCTTACTAAGTTGGAGCATCTTTCATACAACTACCATTCTTAAGTAGCTATGTTTCCAGGGGGAGATATCTGGGCCATACTTCAGCAAAACATTTAAGATTTTGTTTGACTAACTCAAAAATGGGAACTGTTCATGCACAGCTTCCTGAGTGCCCTAAATGTCAAGGTCCCATAGATATGAAGAAATCAAGAATAACGGCAGGAAGCCATCCCAGATAAGAGGAGATATGGAAGCAGAAATAAAGAATAGGAACTGTATGTTAACATATAACTCAAACATTTTAACAATTTAACATCTTGGCAAATTTTTATTCACTTGACAGAAATAGATAAAGAATTGTCTGGTTAGCTGCGTCCTGTAAACTTGAAGACAAGAAGGCGGCATTTAAAAATACAATAGCTACAAATAAATTCATAGATCAGGAATAAATCTATTGCTGCACATCAGCAGAAAAAATTTGAAGTAGTGACATGGAAGAGGCGGAAGTGTTCACAAGGTATTTTGTTTCTGTGTTTGGAATTAAAGTGTTTAGAAAGAAACGTGTATCATAGGAAGCGTTTAAGGCACCACTTGATGCTAAAATTAAATCTATTCTGGTCAACACGTCCATAAAATATATTCCTTTGAACCTTCAGGAGCTAGATAAGGAGCTCTCTAAACCAAAGAATGGCTCAAATCAGCAATTTGGAGAAGAGCTGAAGGGCATCTCTTGATCTCTCATACCTGTTGAAATAATCAAGGGTTAATCATGTGCTAAATTATAGTGACATCTCTATAAACTGTAGTTCAAGCTAAGAAGGCTCTTAAATATTCTGTAAACTCATTCCTGGAGAGATTGCATTACATAGGCAATATGGTTTCCAAATTATGAACAAGGTATAACTTTGCTCTTAAAACCAACAAAAGCTGAAGTTAATGGAAAAAGTGGCGATATTGATCATCAAAACTGAAGCTAGGAAAAAAATGGACCAGTATTTGAATTACTGCTGGTTTCATCTTTTCAAAATCACAATACTAACAAATGTTTACAATGACGCTTTCTTTACCCTTGCTTTTGGTTTATAATTAAAAACATATAAAATAGGTATTTTGCTTCTTAATCAGGATCCTTAGCTAGTTTTGCAGTGACAGTGGTAGTAATTTTGGAGATTTGCCTGCATTCAAACACATCCAATTTTAGCAGATGCTTTGAGGCCGATGTCCTACATTCTCTTGCAGTTGTCGTTACTAGATCATAGTATTTAACGTACTTGTCACCTTAATCAGTTGTAAACACATAGCTCCAGCATTTACTGACCTACTTCACAACATACTTCCTAAGAATCATGAACTATATATCCCATGAAAACACAATCATTGTATTCTGGCAGCTTGGTGAGTCTGGGAGCTCAAGATGACCGGGATTTAGTTCCAGATTCAAGCACCAGCATTAGACTTAATACAGATTAATAAATCTGGGAAGTTATTCAGCTGGTCAAAGATGCTAGCCTATTTTAGGCCAAGTGAAACATTCCTTCAGGCTCTGTTGTGTAGTTTGATGTCCATTAATGGTAATGGGAGATTAGCCACCCAGATCACACATATACACCTGCACTGGTGACTTCAGTGTTCACATGTGTGAATCTTGAGCTGCTACAACCCCGGCAGCTGCTACAGTCTGGGCAGCATCCTGTTGCGTAAGCAATAGGCATCCCAGGCCACTTGAGGTGCCTTAAGAGTATCAGAGAAATCTGCACAGATTGGCAGATGTGATGCAAGACACGGAGACCTGCACCTTTCAGCAGATACAGATACTCCATAACACCTGTTTATCTGACTGAATCCGACTCTGTGTTCAATAAATTTGTTTGGCTCACATGGTCATCTTGGTTTTGTTACACTAATTCGGATCTCTATTCTCTGTCAGGCTGCCTCTTTCAAGGACTGTTGCAATTCACAGTGGGGGTCATTGCATCTAGCTTTAGCCATGTCCTCAAAGACATCCTTATAGCTATTCAGAAATCGACTGAATGGGTGAGGCCCTAAGCAACCTTATCTAAGTTGGTGGTGCTTTGAGATGGAAATTTAACCAGATGACCCACAGAGGCCTTTTCCAACCTTTAGGACTCTGCGGTTCTGCTTGCTTCTGAACCAACTACCCTGGGCTGCTCCAAGAACCAGCAAACAGGTGCTCGGGGTGGGGGCACATCTGACAAATGCAGGCATCAACTCCAGGGTGAGGTGAATTCATAGTATCATAGAGTGATTTAGGTTGGAAAGGACCTTAAAGATCATGTAGTTCCAACCCCCCTGCCATGGGCAGGGACACCTTCCAGTAGACCACGTTGCTCAAAGCCTCATCCAGCCTGGTCTTGAACGCTTCTAGGGATGGGGCATCTACAACTTCCCTGGGCAACCTGTGCCAGTGCCTCACCACCCTCATACTGAAAAATTTCTTCCTGATATCTAATCTATATCTACACTCTTCCAGTTTGAAGCCATTACCCCTCGTCCTATCACTACATGCCCTCTCCAGCTTTCTTGTAGGTGCCCTTCAGATACTGCAGAATTGCACTCTACATGTGCCTATTTCTTGCCACTGACCTTAAAGAGAGCGTATAGTGACAGACTCAGATGTAGACACCAGCACTGAAGATCTCTACAGCTGGTCAGGTAAATCCCTCCCTCAATAGCTGTGAGATCTCTATCTTCTCAAATTTGTTTGCCCTTGTCAGTAAGAGAAAAAAACCCAACCTATTTCTAAGGTAGAAGTATTTAAAATGTATTATTACTAGATCCATATTAATTTACATATATAATTTATAATACTTTTATTATAGCTAATACACAGGTAGACAGTGTGGTTATATAAAACTTCTTTCCCTCAGAGATTAAGTTTAATAATGTAGTGGGGTATCAAAGCCTAAGAGAATAGTGACAGGAAGCATATTTAATGGTTAGTGAGATGATAGACTTTTTTCCCAACTTTTATCCCCACTTGCTGTGTGACCATAGGCAAGGCACCGTGCCTCAGTTTATTCAAATGTAAAATGATTATAATTAATATTCGGCATAATTAATGATTAAGTGCCTTGAGAACATGTGATGAAATGAGCTCTAGAAGAGAAGAGTATTTTTGCTTCAACCTCTTTAAAACTGTATCCCCTTGCCACATATTTTCAAAAAGTCTACAACTCCTTACTAGAGCTAAATGACTAATTCAAATGAATAATTTATTTGAAGAATTTTGCTTTGTTTTCTCTTTGCAAATTGTTCTCAAATAGACTGCAAAATTCTTGGGCTTATTAGTTATTGCCAAATTATGCACAGATCTCTTCAGTGACTAATTCTGTGTCTGAAGATCTCTGATTTTTTTCCTGAAAATGTTAGTAATTTGCTGTTTGCGTTGTGCTGGTAGTCCTTTCCTATTATTGAAAAGCATATGCAATTAATCAATGCAGTTGTACCTATGTGTAATGATATTTTATAAATAAATACATATATATGAAAAATTCCTGATTCATGGATTTTACAGGTCAGAGAGCACTAGGAGACCACCTACTCAGAACATCTGTAGAGTCAGTTTCCCCTGAGTTGAGCCTAATAATTTGTGCTTGCCTCAAAGTGGCAGACTCCTTTTAAGAGGATCTGCAAAAGATTATTGAGAAAAGGAAGCATATTTTCAATAGACTTAAATTCACTATATGGGGATTGATTCTTTCTTCTCCTTCCACTATGAATCAAAGATGACTAGAAACTATTGGATTAAATTATGTCCTCCATTCATTCTTGATTGGATGACTTTAAGAGGCAGAGGACAATGCACTGCTATTGGTAGGTTCTTCCAATACTTAATTACCCTCTGTGTTAGAAGTGTTTCTTACTCATAATAAGAATTTTTCAGGCTTTAATTTCCCATTATCAGTTCTTGCTAAAAACTGCCTATGCCAGTACTCCCTGTGAAAGTACTTACACATCACAATCAAATCACCTCTTGATCTTATTCATGAGCTAAACAGACCGAGTTTCTTGAGATGTTTACTGTAAGCCTGTTTTAAGCCCTCAAACAATAGTTTCCTCCGAACACTGTCTTGAATTTGTTGACATGCTTTAATATTCTACTGCCAGTCTCAACAGTGCCATTTATATAGCTAAAGTTCATGACATATTGATTAAGAACATCCATTTCCTGCTCAGAGATCAGGAGAAATCTCATTGTGACGGTTGCCAGACAAATGATGAATCATACATACTTAAAAAAAAAGTTTCAGTTTCACACACACACACCCCCCACCCAGACACACAAATTCATTTTTGTTCAATGCAAATATTTCACTTGACTGAACATGACATTTTTTATTTAGTATATATTTGTGCCTACTCCATGCATTTAAAATGCTTTGGTTAAAATTGGTATATTTAAAAAAATATTCTAATTTGAAAGAGAAATAAAAATATATATCATTTGTAAAAATAAGTACAGTGGTTAATTTTATATGTCTCTGAATGAAATGCAGGACCCAAGTTTTGATCTGTTTGAGCTTCCACTTTTCAGCGATATTGAAAATGATCTAAATAAGTTGCATCTGGCTCTCTGTGAGACTTGTGCCATTAACTGCATGAATTGTTATTGTTAGAAAGCAACATACAGTGAGACATTTTTCCCAACTAAGGTTCAGAATTAAAACTAATTTTTCACAAACACTTTATTTTTATCTACAGGAAAGCAAGCAAGAAATAAGGTGACCCACATTAAACTGAACCAAAATTTACCTTAAAATTAGAAAACACAGTCCAACCTAGAGAGAAATATGTTCCCTATGTACACATCAGGAAAAGAGGTTACAGCAAAACCCTGCTCTGTGGCCTCCACCAGACCCCCAGTATTTAATAGATATGCTCATACTGGATTCAGTAGAGCTTGGATCAGGCTCTGAGCACAAGAGTTTCTTGGCATCACATAGCAGGTTATATGAATGGACGCTTTCCTTTACTTTGCGCCTTCACCATCTGTTCTGCCCTCTAATTACAAATGCAAAATGAACATAATTAAACATTGGCATCACACAAAAATAAGCTAGAAGTTATTTCAATGCATATGCATGTTCTTTATTAAATGCAACAAGCATCTGTTTTGTTTTCTTATGTTTTGAGACACAGATAGAGGGAAATTGCTTTTTCCTGACAGAAAGGATATTTTTTATTAGTAAATTGGAATTAAACACAAGAGGTAACACTTCACAACAGTTGGTAAACCACAGTGTCTGTAAGCAGAGATTCAGGCCTGAGCTCTTTTCTGAGGAAGCACAAGATGAACAGCAAAAACCAGGAAGGAAACCTACTACTAAACATTATTCTGCCTGACTACCGAAGTCAAGCTTTTGGTCCAGGTGCCACTGGAATTGTGCGATTCAGGTAGAAGTAATAACTTTTGAGTAGGTATCAAGACTTGTGCCACTTCCCCCTTGCAATTCAAGCTGTTCATCAGCAGGTGCTGGCCCAAGCTAGCATCTGCCTTCCAAAATGGTGTAGACCCTCTTATGCTTAATCCTTGTAAAGTGTTACTTATTAAGTATCTTGGTACTTTACAGCATCTATATGGAGTGTAAGGAAGTATAGCCATCCCTCTTTTTCAGATAAAGAGGGGCAGCTCAGAGGCATTATGATCTGTACATACCCCACATTGCAAACGTAACAACCGGATATATCTATACCAGTAAATCAAAAAAGGAATAGGGAGTCATCTCTGGATGAAACTGTTCATCACGTATTTCATAGTAAGCATTTACTGGATCACACTAGAAATGAAGTGCCCCAGTTCCCAGGCTGTGCTTTACCACAAAGACAAGAATCTCTTTTCTCTTTTCCTCTGTGCCCCCAACCTGGACAGAACCTGCTTGATATAAAAAAAAAAGAAAAAAAGTCTATGAGATTGAGTTGCCTAGAGCATCTTACCTTGGGAGGCAAGGCTTACAGTCACCCTCATGTAGACAAGCACTCCTACAGCTTGGTTTAATGCTCCAACAGCAAAACAGCCCATGTTTGCTGCAGTGCTCAGAACTTCATGTTGCCAATACCTACTCAACCTGGACTGGCATGAAAAACCCAGGAAAAGAACCTGATGTTTATGTCCGAGTGGGGTTCTAACATAAATTAGAGATTATCGGTATGAAACTTTCTCTTTTGGAGGCAGGGGGCTGCACCCTGTTGCAATTCTGGTTTGGTTTTGTCTTCATGTCTCCCTTCTTCCACATGTACCCGCAATGTCTTGCTGTCAGCTGAACTGAATGACTTCTCAGAGAGCATGGGGATGGAACAGACTATGTTGTAGGCTAGGCAACACACATTTCAGGACCGGTGTGTCAACTGCCACCAGTAAATACCGGCTGAGTCCTGTGCTGGCAGTGAGCTCCCACAAGTTGTTCTCTTCTGAGGATGGTAACAAGCAGCTCAGCACTGTCAAGACTTCATCGATTTGGGCCTTGTCCAAAAGCAGGTCATTAGGCACTCTCAGTTGGAATTTCTCTGCCCTAACTTCAACTCTAAAAATTGGGTGTGTAGTCCAATTTTGTCATTTGGGCTCCCTCTAGAGCCAACTGAGGAAGACAGATGCTCTACCACATAATTTCTTCAGTCATAAGATATGTGTCCAAGACAAATAGGGTGACTCACCCAACAAGCATAGAGAGAATCCTGGTGATTAGCTCAATCTAGATGCCTAAAATTAGGAGAGAGGAAAACTGCCCATATGGGTTTTCCTAGTGAAAACTGAAGAATGTTTCAAGTTATTTTGGGGATTTAAGTCTTCAGCTAGAATACAACTAGGTATCTGTGTCTATTGGTGTATTTAATGTTAAACCAAGCAGTGCTAGACCTTTTTGTGAATTTTCTGCTGCTGTAAAGTCAATAGTAGATTTTGTAAACCAGTCCCCGTGGGCAATTGAATGGGGTTCTTCTCTTCCTTGATCACCTGTTGAAAATTGATAGTGATTATTATATTACTGCAGCTCTCTTGCAGGTTGATCAGCTTTGTTAATCTAAATCTTATTTAAGAATTCCATTAAAGATGAACAAACAAACCCTAGCTTTAGGTTGAATATTTGACTATAAATGAAAGTTATAGCAGTGGACAGGTATAAATTGCTTATATCTCCCAGACAAGTTTTTTCAAGGAAATCTCTTCCACATCTGCTGACCAGAGCCTATAGAAGCCCTATAGAAAGGTTAAGCAATATTTACTTCAGAAGGTTCATATGGCTGATGTATATCTGGTAGAAGGAGAGAGGGAGTGCAACAGAGATATGAAATATGTTTTTAGAAGGAGGTGTGAGATGCAAAATTCATATCCAAAACACTCCACACTGTAATGATGTTCAGAATCACAGTCACCATTTCAGGCACTCCAAAAATGTCTCAGTAAATGCCCTTCAGTGTTGTTTTTTAAACATAGAGGTTGTCTTGGGGAGGATAACATCGGCTTGGTACTGTACCTCACACAGTGTGTGGTGGAAAGAGTTTGTTTTTCCTAGAGTCCTGTTGAAGTGTTAATTTAAAGAAGTAATAATGTAAATCTTATTTCAAACATTCTTTCCCCCCTGGCAGACTTCTATATTAAGACATTTGGGTAATTGACCAATGTTACTGTAGCTCAGCAGGCATTATTTTCTTTTGGTAAAAGGATACCATAGTAAATTTCAATGAGAAGGAGTTAAAAAAAAAAAAAGTAAAAATGAACAGACCTAAATAAGACTTGAATATGAAAGGAAAATATAAACCAGATGGGAACGATGGAGACACGTTTTCATATCTTTCTTTTCTTTTAAGATCGGTTTAAAAGTTTTCCTTCTCTGCATTGGCTTTCTGCCGCTGAGTAACATGAGGCAACATATTTGTTCAGCAGCAGCAGCTGGGAACTATTCATTGGCTGGGTACTGCCGGCCAGCTACGTCGGGGCTGGATTCAGTGTCCAACAAAGTTCAATGGGAACATTCCCACTGCCTTCTGTGAGCGCTGGAGCAGGTGTTGGAGGGGAAGGCCTGGTTCCCCTGAAGTTGATGGCAAAACCTTTGGTGAGGCCAACCTCTCCTTGAGTCCTGAAGACAAACCTGGCAACCTCACTGCCATTCTTTTTGGGGAAGGACAAGAGAAGCCTTCCTGTTGCTTCTGTGCTGTCATACACTTCTCTGACCATTAATAAGTTTGGAAGCTGCAAAATAAATAACTGTGGGGCTGGTTGTAACAGTGCTGGACACTTCATCCTTCTTGCACCCACTAACAACAGAGAGGAATTTTTGTCTCCCTTTCTGCTCCTCCTAATTAAGCCATAGCGGCCATTGAGGCTCTGGGGCTCTTTCTTCAAGTCGTTGTTTCTCGGTATGGTTTTTTACTGACACATGAAAAAAGCTCAGGGGCAGGAGTCGCATGGTGTTTTCTACTGAAGCTTCAGCTTTAAAGCAGGGACTCAGACTGCTTCACTCTACTGCTGACAATTTAGCAAATGGTCCATGTTATGCTGCTTTGATCTTGTGAAAGTTTTCAAAAATTTCATCCTTGAAGAAAGCTACAGGCCCAACAGATCCCCCAGTTCATTAGCAATCCTTTAGCAGTTCCCAACAATTAGAGCTGTCAGCCAGCCGAACTCCGTTCGGAGGCCGCGCATTCAAAATCCCTGACTAATGACTTGGTAAAAAGACTTGACAGTGTGTTGCAATTTGTTATAATTGAATCTAAGCTGCATCAGCTGTTTGAGGGGCTGAAATGTTTTCAAACATTACATTGATTTAAATTAATGCCACAAAAATATTCAGAAATCGTGTCTGTCAGATTCAGTGCTAATAATCATGTTCTCTTCAGATACGAAGAAGACATTTCATCACCATTTGAAAGCATTGTCAAGCAGGCAGTTTAAATTCCCCCTCCTCCTCCCCCCTTAAGTGAAAAATAAGTTGATAATCATTATATTCATGAGAGGAAAGTGCTTGGTAACTGGAATGGGACGGGTTAGGAGGGAGAAGCCTCCTGAACTATGAGACCCTGGGGAAGTAAAATTTGAAAAATCTATTACAAATAATAATTTTCACTGACTACCCTTCAATATAAAACTTCCAAAAAATTAAAACCAATTCTACAGCAACTGTTGGAGAAAGTTCAAAAAGAAGAATCATCTTTTCTAACTCGCTCTCTGCCTTTATTTTAACTGTGGGCACATAAACTGAACAGTGGGACATTTGGCAAGCAGACTTCCAGCACAAGCTCTCTGGTTAAAACTTGCATCTGCTTTCAGAATACCTTTCACTCAAAAAGGGTGGGATGACATGAGATATCAAGGCAGCTTTACTTTCCAAATAAATTGTTTGCTCTGTTTTTTTAATCCTTGGTTAGTACTGGAAAGATTCCATCTAAATCGAGAGGGGCTCAGACTGTGAGCGCTGAACCTGAATTTTCCTACTTTGAATGCTCTAGAGTCTAAAAATGAAATTTAGACTCCTTATTCCATTTGTATGAGGGCTATCTAAAAGCCAGCTCCAGGCAGAATTTGGGACTTTGCCTGTCCTGAACATCAAGACAATTTGGATTCAGTGGTTTTTCTCTCTCATGAAGTACAGAACACCTTGAGTGGACAAAAGGTTGAGTTAAGATTTAGTCAGTACAGATATAGAGGTCACTGAAGGAACATACTTCTCTCTAATATACTTACGCAATTTAGGCTGAGCTGGGACACTACAGGTTCTAGCTATCATAACATTACTTCGCCTAATAGACAAGAAATCTATCGACAAATCCTAGCGTAAAAAGAACTAATGAACTCTTCTGACCTACAGAAACTGATTGCAACCTGCTGTTAACACCAGTTTTACTCCTCTAAGGTTCTGAAAGTCATGGCATTTGCCTGACCATGGGTGGATGTCTACTGTGTACATATCCAACTGTGAGCTGGTGATTGGATAGAACTGACAGGAGCAGTTCATCTCTTCATGAGGTCGATAAAGTATCAGCATTTGCAATACTGGGGCTTGAACTGTAAAAAGCTGAGATAATCTCACTTCCTAATCAGGAACGGGATGTTTTTTAGAAAACTGGCTGATTACAAAACCAGGCAAGAACAGAAACAAACAGACCCCACTCTTAATCTCTTCACGTTGATAAACTCTTCTGAACTCTCTATTCTTCTTTTCCAAGCTCACATCAGTTTTCCTACCCACTGTATTACGAATAATCCTTAATATTAGTAACCACTTTTTCTCTATATTTGCTATTAATACTGTGGGCTGGATTTTTAACAGATGCAAGGAAGGTCTCAGAAGAGTCTTTAGTATAAACGCAAAGATACAAGTATGTAAACATGTCTGTGTTACTTCAGAGGTAATGTAACACACTTTCTTTTTTTCTTACAAAGTTTTACACATGTAGAACTCTGTATTAGCTACACAGTACATAGGGAACCAACAACATATTAGTTATTCTTTTAATCTTGCTGATTTCACAAATGAGTGTGGCTCATAAAACTCCTCATGTAAAAAAGCCTTCTATGCATTGTCTGATTATTGAAAAATGTCAACAGTCAGCTTTGAGTTCTTATACTTCAGCATTCCCAGGTTTTACAAAGATGTGTGTTCTAGGGATCATGGTTATCATTAAGTAAATCACAGAAGAATATTCCACTAACACATCCTATATTTATTTCACATATCCATTTTCTTTAAGTATTATGGACCTGATTCTATTAGGCAGGTGTAATTTCAGGAATGCTGATGTATGGCCCTTATTGAGCACTTAAGGCTGGATTTATCTCAATAACCTGATGTATTGAAGCTAGTCCTCTAGGCTCCTTCTGTAGTCACAGGAGCGTGAGAAGCACCTCCAGACAGTGATTTGCCTCGCTACCTATCTTAGACAACCATCTCCAGATGCTGCTCCTGCCACAGGCATGTTGTTCATTCAGATGCCTTGCAAGGTCAAAGAACGCTGCAGCTTTTCAGATGCTGATATAGAGAAAATTCCACAGATAAAAGCCATGAAACTTTTTTTGCCTTAAATCAACCTTCTGTATTTTTGTACTATAAGCTTGCCAGGAGTTGCCCTCTAATTCCACCAATGGTTCATGACAACACGTTACTTCATTTTCATAACTATCTTCAGTTTATATGAAGCCACAATACTAAGTCCACCCCTGGAGATAATACTGCAATAAAAAGAAACCAAGTTTCTGAAAACAAGGACCTACACAAGACTCTTCATTTTAGAATTTTAATTACAATCTTATTCTGGTATGCTTTGAGTGCCTAACAACATCTGCTGAAGTCAGAGGGAACAGCTTCATATTAACATGCTCACCAGTAAAGTTTGAATTTAGGTATGACAATATGAACTGGGTGGCTTGATATTATGTGCTATTTGATAAATATATAAAAGGTGAGATTTGCTCTTTTATATTAGTGTAATGACTTACCTACTGTATGCCATACCGGTTTCTTGCTGCAGTCCCCAAAGCTTCCTTGAATCCCTACTGTGAATTGCTACCTTTTAATTATTTCTAATGTACTTTCATGTTCCTTGATTTGCTCTATTCAGTGAGGAGCTTGTCTGCTCAAAAATGTAAAGAGTTTTGGTTTTTCTTGCACTGCAAATCAAAACATGTATACTAAAGTAAAAGCTGATTTAGAAAGGTGGGAGAGAGGGAATGTTAATTATCCAAAGGTGTGATATCTACAAAAAGAGCCAAGTCACAAAAGGGTTATCCATTTAACTTAAATAGCCAAGTTAAACAAGACACAATTGGGGTTAATTTAGCTTTCCAGGCTTTCATAAACTCATACTTGGGAGGTCGAAGGAGGGAAGTCAATTAGCCCCAATTGTGTCTTGTTTAACTTGGCTGGGTGAATCACTAACCCTTTTGTAAGCTGGCTCTTTTTGTAGCTATCACACCTTTTGTATGACCGAACATTTTTCTAACTTGCTTTTTTATTGATGTCAAATATTTTTTATCAGATATCACAGTTTCTTGGGGGCAGTGGTGTGATAGCAGCATAATTAAATAACAAGAATGCATTCACCCATTTCAGTGCTCGGAGAAAACAAATAAGTATGGATAGAGCTTTGAATGAAATCACATACTCAACAGGCTTTGTATTCATAGATTCCTGAAACAAAGCCAAGTGCATAATCCACAGAGCTGTACAGAGCAGTCAGTGAAAACTGGCTGGAATGTCCATGTGTTAAATTAGAAACAAATAGAAGCATCAACGCTCCCATGAATGTGACAAAAACAACACAGACAAAAACCTACTTAACTTTGTAAAAGAAGCCACTTGGAAAAACATGTTCTGCTACTTTTAGGACTCTTGACGGAGCATCTTCTTGAAGTTTAAGAGTGCCATTCATTAGACTAATTTTTTTATTCAACAGCCTACTGAATTCAGTTTTAGCAATTGTTTCCACAAATATCAATAAAATGTTCCTGCTGACCGGGAGCTGACTTATAGCTTTTGTACATAAGATGCAAACTGTGAGTAGAGAAAGAAATTTCTACCACAATGTTATCAAGCAATAATCCTTTCCTTCTGAAACAGACAGTGATGGAAACATGGCAGACACACAGACAGCACATCTGCAATGGGACCCTGTCAACACACACCTTTGAGTATGTGCCACTGTAGCAGAACTCTTGGTTTTATAGACCCCCTTTGTTGATGTCTTTGGCAGCTTAATTTGAGGTCGGCTTTTTTTTTTGGTCGTTACAGAGCATATGTATTCCAGGAATTGCCACTGCACTGGCATTCATCCATCATCCACCACACATGTGAAGACTTGCAGTTCCCTACATGTGTCGTATACATGCAAGCTACCAACATCACTTCAACATAGTATTTGTGTCCCCATAGGGTGCTGAAATATTTCAGTGTTGAAACTAGCGAATAGAGAAACAATATTTGAATACTTAACAGAAGTATAGGACCTGGGTCTTGAGTGAGGATTTAGCAGATTTGTTAGATAATAGTATTATATATGATATAAGGTGCCTTTTCATTAGTTTCATTTCAGGTGTTACCTAGATATGAGGGTTTAGCAATGGCCTTTCCTAAATATTTTCGCTTTAGGATTATCATTCCTCCTTGTAGTGCTACTGTGTAGTGCTGCATTTCTTCCTCTGTGTGTGTGTTATTATAAGTGTTTTGTCTGGTGGGCCGAGAAATTACCAAAATATTGGAATTGTTCATTCTTCCCTACTGTGCAGAAGCACTGTGCATATTAATCATCTTTAATCAGTGAGCTTTTTGGCAATTTAAAGAGACTAGAGATGGATTGAGCCACTGCCTGGAATTAATATGACCAAGGTGAATACAGTTATCCGTGGTTTCTGGATGGTAAGGATAACTCAGTATCAGGTCTGACTGGGACCGGTACTCAGTATGTAATATGATGGATCCATTTGATGGAAACAATTAATTAATTAATTAAAAGTATAAAGAAGCCAGATAAATTTCAGGCTTGCTTTCTGATAATGTCTGTTTGAAAACAGTTGCTGCTAGAGGCATATATTAGGTGTGTACACAGTTACACGCATGCTCACGATCCATGCGAACTCATGGCCTTGTAACATACCATGCAGTACTTGAAGCTGCGCTTTGCTCTCGTTCCATCCACATTAAGTCAGAGGGTTTTCATTTCCTCACTTTCAAACTAATTCCCCATGTTATGTGGTCTCCCCTTTCTAAACCTGAGTTGCATGCTAACAGATTTCAAAAGTATTGAATATAATTTTGATATATTGTATCAAGCATTTTGCCTTTGTATTTTTTGTAGCGTGAGGCAGAAGGGATTAAGATAAAGAAAAAGTCTCTGCTTGGACATCATAGGACAAAGCAGCTGTTCCAGGACACACTCATTTAAAGTGTTAAGAATTTTTTCCTTAAACTTGTCCTGTTGTGATATTTGATCAGCTCTTTGTGGGTCTTTATCATCATCCATTTTTATTATTTCAGTAGATTCCGTCACCTCTTTGATCTCGTTCAGTATTTTGTGCTGATCCGGAGGCCGGTAGCATAAGACCACTAGTGTATTTGTACAACTTAGTGAGACTCAGCGTACTTACAATTAGTGCCAAAATGGCATTTGATCTTGTCACTACCACCCTCAGCAAAGCAGCCACAACAGAGCCAGAGAGGCTTTTTCTCGTTATTGCACTCCAGAGGATCTCTGCCTGCCAATAAGAAAAAAGGTGACTGCGAGTTCATGTGCCTACAGTGGCTGTAGTTTTGACTATTTAGCAAGCTCCAAAAGCCTTAGCTACTTTAAAGTTCCTTTCTTTCATTACAGCCAGGGCCACATAAGTGCTGTAGAACATCATTTCCCTGACCAAATAAGACACGGGTTTCCTTTGGAATAGAGTTTCATATTATAGCACTTGAACTGAGGTGTACGGTGCTCAGAGGTGCATGGTGCTTGTCATTACAAGAAAAAGGGAAGGGAAGGGAAGGGAAGGGAAGGGAAGGGAAGGGAAGGGAAGGGAAGGGAAGGGAAGGGAAGGGAAGGGAAGGGAAGGGAAGGGAAGGGAAGGGAAGGGAAGGGAAGGGAAGGGAAGGGAAGGGAAGGGAAGGGAAGGGAAGGGAAGGGAAGGGAAGGGAAGGGAAGGGAAGGGAAGAATCAATATAAACTGATGTAACAGTTGAACCAAAAAAATTTTTTTGCCAAATGATAACTAAAATACAGGGTTGATGCTTACATTGAAAGAGAATAAAATCAACCATTGCTGTCATAGAAGAATTAAGACAGCAGAAATTGCTCTGCAAATGTAATAGTCTCTCTTAGTTTTCTGAATTTATGTCTCAAAATCATGTTCCATGATGGAAAATATAAAATGCATGACAAAGGCAATGATTTCCCGCTGTTTCCAGAGGTTCTGTAACCTTCAGTGCATGTCTCCTGACACTCTGAAATCCTCTTCCATCTGCCTGCACTCTTTCTGAGTGCGCTCAGATGACAAATTCTGAAGTCTCTTAGTACTTTGCAGACATTGATTAGACCATATTATAGAAAGGGCTTTTATTAAATGAACAGCTGCTTTTGGGAGAATCTCCATTATATGGGGAGTCTTTGGGAGCTGTTCAAAATGAATAAAAAAGCAACCCGATCTTTCCAAAATTGCATTCTTCTAGGAACATCGAGGGTACTCTAGCAGTGTGGATTGGGTTGGCAAGTAGATGATGCAGGCTAATGCAGGCTGATGTGGACAGGGAAGATCTTGTAATCAAAAAAACAGGGCAGAAGGGTGCCCACCCCAAGTGTATGTGCACAAATAAAGAAGTGCTGAGAGGCCAGCACGATGAGGGGAAACTCACACTTTTCCTGGGAAATCAGCACAACAGGGTACCTCTCTGAAGTGCTATACACTAGTGTCTGCAGCATGGGGAACAAACAGGAAGAATTATATGTCTACATGCAGTTACAGGGCTATGAACTCACTGGGATCAGGGAGAAGTGATGGGATAGGTCACACAGCTGAGTGCTGCAGCGCATATATACAAGAAAGACATGGACACACTGGAGTGAATCCAGTGAAGGGTTATGAAAAAGATTAAAAGACTGGAACATCTGTCATATAAGAAGTGTCAAAGATGTCTGGGGCTGTTCAGTCTGGAGAAGAGAAGGCTCAGGAACATCGTAACCACATGTATAAATACCTGATTGGGAAGGGAAGGATGGTAAAGATGGAACCAGATTCCTTTCCAAGGTGCTCACTGACAGGACAACAGGCAATTGTCACAAACTGAAGCACAGGAAATTCCATTTAAACATTAGAAAAAAAATCTGTTATGGTCAGGGTGGTCAAACACAGGTACAAGTTGTCCAAAGAGGTTGTGGAATCTCTGTCATTGCAGCTACCCAAACCCCAGATGGACACCACCCTGGGCAACCTGCTCTAGCTGACCCATCTCTGAGCAAGTGTTGCACTACTCAGTCTTCAGAGGTGCCTTCTAGCCTCAACCGTTGCATGAATATCAAGGTAGGTGTGATCAGTGTATATTTTAGGTAAAGTAAGAAGAAAAAGACATAAGACAAAGATAAGGCAAAACAAGTAACCGCTGCTTCAAGAGAAAAAGAGCCATTGGAAAAAAGCATCAGCTTCTGAGTTTGAAAGGAATTTTTCAGGGTATGTGTGATAGAGCTCACTGTAGCTGGAAGCCACCAATTCAGTGGGTCAGTAGAAGGCAATATAGAATGTGAATTTAATATATGAACCCTATAGGAACATAAAGGGCACGAAATAGAGAAAATTGACTTTTTTCCAAAAGACAGGCACATAGATATGGTGTGATGCAGAAGAAAAGCACCAGATAGTCCTGTTCAGCTCTGCTTTCTTTCCAGCAAAACAGCCTCTAAATCTACTACTTCCTGCTACTACTAAACCTACTACCTTGTAGTCTCTCCATGTCTTCTGCATTGTTTAATTTTTAACCAGCCTTCTTATTCTTCAAAGCTATCAACAGGTCAGGAGATAACTCTATCAGCTACTGAATGGTCCATCAAGGTAGCTGTGCTCTGCTGTTGATAGACACAGAAGGTTATGGAAATTGTCTTTGTGTGGTGGAATGGTGCAGTTCCCACTGAAGAGCAGGATAACTCTGTGTGTGGCACCTTTCAAGGAAACCCTTCCCTTTTAATCAACAATTCCTATTAGAGTGGAAGGCAATGAATAAGGAGAAAGGGAGTTACTGGAATTCCTTGTCCATATGCATCCCACTTCTGGTGAGCACGTGCCAGAGATGTGAATGCCTTAGCCACAGGGGTTTAATAGGTTTCACCTGTACCCACAAGCCGAATTACAAAGATGAAAAGGGAGCAAAACATACAACCTCTTTTCTGTTATTGCAAGTTTTGTACCTGGCAAAGACCACATTGCCACGTTGCTTTGCAGCAGCCATCTGCAGCTACTCTCTACTCTGAAAGATAGAAAAAGTCTTGATGAGGGTAGAAATTGCTTCTGTGTGGCATTGCTTGAGATTTTCTTCAGCAATAGGACTTTACAAGTAAACTTCACAGAGCCTGCACACAGACTCAAGTGCTGATGTGCAAATGTCTGGAAGTGTTAAATTCCTAGCACAGTTCCTGACAAGGTTTTGCCCCATTCCAGATAGCCGTTTCCCAAGTTAGCCTTGGGGAAAACTTAAGGACACAGGGGAATAATGAAAGCTAGACACTGTTCCCAACAGGCAGTATCTATGAGATCAGCCTGCTCTGGAGGAAGATAATTTAGTCATATGTACACAAGAAAACCTACCCTATTATCATATGGTATATTATATCATTATAGCTATAAGCCTGAGAGACCAGACAGTCCTTTCCCTTTTCTTAAACTGCTCTTATCCTTGATGCGGGGTGAATAAGAGAACAAGAGGTTCTCTTAAGAGCCTACATACCACTGCTGAGGGACATAAACAGAAGATTCCCCCAAATCAGAGAAACTTTGTAATAAGAATTTACCTAGGTAGCTTTCAGATATTAGACTGGATTACTTTTTGAGAGGCATCCCCAGACACATAAATCTTTTGTGTCACCTTCATAGCAGGCTATAGAAATACAAATCATCCAAGTAGAAGAGCCAACATTTCCTCCATCCTAATATTTATGTTTGTGACCATACAGAAAGCAATACAGGTTATTTGTATCAAAACCACAGTTAATTCACGGTGCATTGTCAAAGATTTGCTATAATTGTTCTTGGGCCTACTTCTTCTCATTCCAGTGCAACTGGGATTTGTTCTGGTGATTGCTTCTGCAGTGGACTTAAATATTTCCAGGAATTGTGTCTTTTTCTCCCCAACAACTGCAATCTGTCATGCTCTGCCCTTGCTCTCTATAACTGTGCCGTGACTACAGATGTCTTTCAAGCAAGACTATCAAGACAATGCATTTGCATTCTAGTGAGCTCAGCCAGTGCTGAATGATGTTTGGCCTATGGAGTATCACCTCCTCTCAGCCAATCTGTGTGATTCAAAAAGCACAGCTGTTGTGTAGAGGGGGAATAAAACCTTCTCTCTGCTGGATGTTCAGGCATTCATCAAAAAATATCAGCTACTGAAATGTAATAATCAGATGTTATAGGTACACCTCAGAATGGGCATTTCCTCTTCCATCAGCTGTGCTATCTCACTGTGGCAGCATGAAGAATGGGCAAGTCTTTTTGATATATGAAGTCTTAATCTTTTATTCAGAAAGTATATCCTGATCAGTGTTTAAATGTGATAGGTTACAAAATGAAGAATCTTACTGTTTAAATTGCAGCCTTCAAGGCACAATGAGTCTGTTAATCTCCCTGCATAGTTACCCTGTGGCAGCTATCATGATGGCATTTCTTCTTATCACAGTAATGTGATCCAAGCGCAAACTGTTAAAAGGTGATTTCCCCCCGTCTTTGATTCCCTTTCATACTCCAAGAATATTCCAGAATTAGAGGTTTTCTACTGCCCTTGTTCACCTGCTTCCTAGTCAGCCATTTACATTTGTATTACATCACCCTAACTGACTTTGAAATTTTCATTGAGCTAGAAAAGCTAGTCAGGAATTTTCTTCTGGTCAAGCTAAAAACTAAAAGAAACCCACCGACGTGGTTGCCTACACTGTTTCAGAACCAAATATCAAGAATGCAGAGTCTTCTGCAATTAGTTACCTGTGAAATATATTCTTTTTTTTACCTACCAGATATGCCATTACGGTAACCTGCCCAACTAACCTTTCTAACAGAACATATCAAGCATAAGCTTCTCACACTTGAGGACTTCTGAGCCTCAAAAGAGCTTAAGTTGTGTCTAAATGAAAGTATGTTGTCATACAGAGATATCCTGGGATGCTTTACAGTGGGAGCTAAAGGCCAAGCATGGACTTTTTAATAATCACACAACATTTTGAATCATTTCCTCAATGTGTTATAAATTGCTGCAAGTGGTGATGCTAGAAAATGCAAAACTTCATCAGATATATTCTCATCAGACTGGCAACATCCCTCAAATTATGCTGCTTTTTCCAGAAGTCAAAGGCCTCCAATATTTATCTGGAAATCTCATGATTTGATGAGAGATGGCATTTCATGACTTCTGCCGGAAAGAAGGTGTTTTCTTAGCTCTGTTGGGCTACTTGTCCTGTTGACCTGTAAATGGGATGGATTTGTAGCAACAGAAACAGTAAGTTAAACCCTACGAGCACAGGAAGAACAAGATGCTCGGACCAGCACTGGCAGGTTGCTGAAAATGTAACCAAAATTGTTTGGACAAGTGATGGGGGCGGTTCAATCTCTGTTTCTGTTCTTAACCTTTAGTTACTGAAATTAAATTCAATAGCTCCGGACTAGTGTAGGGAACAAAAGTTTTTTTCATTGATGGATAGATTTCACTTCACTTGATATTAGTTTAATAGAAATAAGGCAATAAATAAAACAGCATCACATACTATCTCTCTCTGGAAAATCACTGGCATCACCAGAGAGCAAATACTTACAGTAAATTCCTCAGATGGGTGGAACGAATCACCTGCTGGAAATGCTTATCTATTTCTGCTGCATATAGGGAAGAAGCTGAGAGGACTGGCTTACTTTAGATGTTTAACTTTCAAATGGCTAAAATCAACATTTTTATCACGTCAATTCCATTTAAGTCGCAACCTTTTCAGTGCATAATATTTCCACTTACATTTCTCCAGAAATACATGCATGCACCTCAGGATAAAGTATGTTATATCTGCTGTAGTTTCATTATGCATTGCCTTTTGACAGACTTTGTGTCTTATCTTCTGCCTCATGTAAATCAGGGGAAAGCTAACACAATAGTATAAACGTGGCTATGCAGAATTATACATTTTTGATGACTTCCACATGAAAATGCTAGTATTTCCAGACACACAAAAGAAGGGTTGTTTCTTTCATGTTCAGGTAGCTTTCATCTACATGAAGTTGTGAGAACATTCTGCATGCTTGACCATCACGTTTCATTTTAGAAAATGGAACATTTGTGGCTACATGTGAATTACTTAAGCCAAATGGCAACGGCTTTCGCAAGAGAATGTTGTGCAGTTACATGGATGGTCCTGGAAAGAACATTGTTCACTTAGAAAGCCGATAAAACTTTAGGATGTTCATATAATATTAAAAAAGAGTCTCCCTCACTTACAATCGATGTGTAAAAAACTAATAACTGACAAATATGTTTAGTAACAATTCTGTTCCAAAGAGAGAAACAGAAAATATAGAATGAAAACACCATTGACTCCAGACCCTACTATCATGGGGTCAGTTATATCACAATGAGCACCTGCTCACAAACTCATGAAATCCCCTTGTAAAATTAGATTGTTGACACCCTACACCTCTACTGGGCATACTGTTCAGATTCTCACTCCTGGGGTATTTATATAACTTCTTCACATTTTGAACCTCATTATTTTATGGACAGTTTATACCTATTTGCTCTTATGCCAAAACTATGTTTCAAGGTGGAAAGGTAGTTGGCCTGGTTTCAGCTGGGATAGAGTTAATCTTCTTCTTAGTAGCTGCTGTGTTTTGGATTTAGTATGAAAATAACATTGATAATACATATTGGTTTAGTTATTGCTAAGTCAAGGAATTTTTCAGCTTCCCATAGAAGCTGAGAGGAAGCATAGACAGGACAAGCTGGTCAAAGGAATGTCCCATACCATAGATGTCATGCTCAGCATATAAATGGAGGTTTGCCAGGGGGTGGAAATCAGCGATTGCTGTTCAGGATGGGCTGGGCAATCAATCATTGGGTGGTGAGCAATTGTATTGCATCACTCTTTTTGTATATTCTTTTGCCATTATTATTTTCTCTTCCATTTCTGTTCTATTAAAGTATCTTTATCTCAATCCACAAAGTGTTTTTTTTTCCTTTTTCTCCCTCCTCTCCCTATCCTAACAGGGGTGCGTGGGGACCGAGTGAATGCCTGCATGGTCCTAGTTGCTGGCTGGGATTACACAATGAAAATACTTTTCCTTGTGTTGTTAAGCAGTCACTGAGAGTCAAGGGTGGGACTAATCTCTGCAAAATGGTCTGAAAGTTAGGTCTTCATTCACCTGAAGCTTCATCTATATAGCTAACGTAGAGAAGCAGTCAACTCTGAAAGAGAGGAAACCTCATTCTAAGACAGATGTATGTTAAGATCCTTAGATAGCTCACACCAGTGCTTCACCCAGTTAGTATTGGTCTTCTTTACTGAAAATGTCTTGTCACATCCATGCATATGATGACTGCAATGTCTTTTTTCACCACAATATTTATTTTGACCGCTGAAGTCCATCCTGTTTGTCTAATGCACATGATCTGGCTCTTCCATCTTACAGCAACAGCCTTTTGTAAAAGTTCTTGTTGCTAGCCCCTGCTTTGCTTGACCTCAGTACTAGTCTGTTTTCTCATGTTTCTAGTTCTCTAGGTCTCCTGGTCAACTGGTTCTTCCTATATGTTCTTCCAATCCTCCTCTATCATGAGAATAACTGCCACCTCTACGTCATCAGCAGTTTAATCAACAACATCCTGATTTCTGTGATGAAGTTTTTAATGAAAATACTAAATGCTAAATGCTAAATACTAAATACTAGACAAAATCAGTCCCAAGATCAGATCTTCAGGGTTCTTAGTAGAAATCTTAATTGAAATCAAGTTGTTTCTTTCAGCTCAACTAATTGTAATCTTTCCTTTATTCCTTCCTGCATTTCTATCATTATTCTGTATCTATCCCATTTTCCTCTCCTAATACCTTCCCATCATACCAGATGCTTTATTGTCGTCCTAATACAAAAAATTAAATTCAGCAATGGTAACATAGTATGTTAGACCAGTACAGACTAGACTACTTTCGCTGAACTCATGGTTTACTTTAACTCAAGAATCACAAAGTAATAGACAAAGCCATTTAATGATAATAATAACAACATCCACCTTTATTTAGTCTGCAGCCAAAACCTGAAGCCTCTCTTAGAGGCATAAATCAACCAGACACTTCATCCAGAGATTCCAGCTTACTTGTGAGACAAGTGAACATCCAGAACTGGAAACCAGCAGTCTCATCATTCTCTTCCCTGTCCCCCCTTCATTTTAGAGATATTTACTTTTTAAACTTCCTGAGAAGCATCTTCAAAAAAAATCTGGAATTCTAATCCCCAGTATTTTCTCCCTGTGAAGATATTTATAGGAAGAAATAATTCTCTCCCCACCAATGGTACACATTGACACCTGAAAATAACGTACAGTACATGCTACAGCATTACTGCAGAAACATTGACAGTGATCTCAAAAAAATTAATCAAACTTAGAACTGAAATTCTTAGGGTTTTTTTGATCCTTTTTTTGCTGTACTCTATTCAATTTTTCATTTGTGAGTTTAAATTCCCTTCTAAGTATGGACAAGAGGACTGGGCATTGTTGTTCAGTATTGTTAGTTTCTGAGGTTATTTTAATCCATTTTTTTTTTATCACAGACATGAAATTAGTCTCCCTATTCTTACTTACTGCTCTAAGGATCAGTTTGGCTCATATACAAGAGTAACGTAAAAGGAGCTGGCGTTGACTTGCTTCTCCACTAAGATCCCTAAATCTTTTCCACATTCATTGCCTTTCTAGTGAAAAGTAGGCATCTTTGTGTGTCCATGAGACACACCGTTTCTAATGAGGAATATTTTTGTATATTTGATTGGACTGATATGTTTTGCTTCAATGATTCTAACTTATGAAGCAATTCAGGCTCCTCTTCCAATTTGTGTTCCTGTTCTTACTTCCTAACCTGCCAGTCTTAATAGTAATGGTTTCATCTTCTCTCAGATCCTTAAAAAAATCCTGAATAGCACCAACATTGGTAGGGATCTTTTTGGAACAGTGTTACATTCACTCCAGGGTAGCAATGCCATGAAATTTCTCAATCAAATACTCAACCATTGACATGACCTTGATTGATTACAGCTAACTTTTTTACTAGTGTTAATTTAAAGTTTATATTTTGCAATACTTTTTAACTACTTTGTGAAATTTTATGTATATATATATATATATGACTACTCTTACTAGCCAAGCTTAAAAATATTATGGGGAATTTATTTGGTAATATTTTCCCCAAGAACAGAGTGACAGTTGATAAAATCCTACATTTTTTGATAATGACAATTAATAATAGCTTTTCCATTATTTTCCAGGGAGCGATGCTGGTCTAATAACCTTTAAATTTACCAATGACTTCTTAGTTTTTGAATACTGACAGAAAAGTTACTGTCTGTCTATTTTTCATATCAGATGCTATCTAACATGCTGATACAATATGAGGGAATTTTCTGTAATACATGTAGTATTTGTCATATAGTCAAAGCATGGTAGTGGAAATTGGGAGAGTTGGGCTCAGCAAAAACTGAGCCATGGTCCCTCTCTTAGCAAACACAGAGTCATACAATGCAGATGTCTAAATCTGAGTGAGTCACCTTAAGAGTTTCTTCATAGCTGATGGAGAGAAACAGATACTTCTAGAGCATCGTTCCTTTCCTTATAAATAAATGTATAAAATAGATTAAATGAGTCACACCTTAAAAATTCTCATTTCCTCCCCTGAATGTGAAGAACTGCAATAACTCACTCATATACAGAAATGTAAAGCAAGGTGGAATAAATTGTAGCCTTAATATGTTTGCCCCCATCTGTGACATGAGCAACAGCATAGACACAATGACTGAATATTTCTGAGTCTTTATTCATTAATATTTATAAAGTACTTTAAGATCTTGGGATCAAAGCAGTAAAAAGAGGCAATCAGCAATACACGGCCAATCCACCTAAGTGTCAAAGTCCCATTTTATAGAGCATTGTATGTCTAGGTAGCCCTTCCTTAAAAAGCTTATGAATTAATTGAGAGGATAGTTGGACCACGGAGGCTACGTGTTCCTGTTCTAGCTCATGAGAATAGCACAAGGAGCTTTCAGCCCAGCATCTTGCTTCTCTTAATCTTGTCGTAATATCAGAAACATTATCTTCCACACACCCTACACATGCTGCAAGTTGTAAGACTTGCCTGTAGGTCGCTTTGCACTGTCCTGCAAAGCTGACCAGTAGCAGGTAACCATTATGGTTACCAGTAGGTAACCATAGTACAGTCCCTTCCATCTTCATGCACACCAAGCTCCGGTGTGCGTTCCACTGCAATATAATGTGACTCCTGGGTACTGCTGCTGTAACGACAACCAATTCAGCAGCAAAGGCTGACTCCTTTTAACTGGGTGACATACACTGAACCTGAGCACTCACTCCTTCTTAAAAAAAACAACAACCAACCCACAACCGCTGTCCCCACAGACCACCCCAAACAGGTCCATTATCAGCCATACATTTACTAGCATTGTTTTTTTAATCACTGAATACACTTGGAGAACTAAAGGGGGTTAATGGTCACAGATTTCCCCTTTCTGTATTTGGGAGGGCTCCAACCACTACATAATGACTATGCAAAATGCTGTTTGCTTATTCTTCTGAAAGAATTGTACACTTGGCACATGGGTTCTTCTAGTCACAGTGCTGGAGGGGTAAAAGGGCTCTATAAATCCACACATCCAGCCAACATGCACAAGCGGTTTTTTAGGTTTGCTTCTTTTTTAATCTGAGCTAGTTTTACACACACTCATACACACACACACACACACACACACACACACTGCCTAGCACATTTTGTATAATTTAAGTTATTTTTGTGTTATATGCTCTTTCTGGTGTTCCCATGGATTCGTTAGGATGAATAATTTCTGTCAATAATGAACACAGGAACCCAGTACATGAATACTTGACGAGATGAATATATGCATAGGTTATACATATCAATTTGTGGTGAATGCATGAAACAAATGCATAAGAAACTGATTTAACTAGCACGAAACACAGATGAAATAGATGGCATATAAATATAATTATATTACTTTCAGGCAAATAAGATGGTGTAGATAGGAGGGTGATGGGTATGTGGACTCTGTAGTGAACATCAGGGCAGTGGAGAGGCCCTTTGCAAAGACAATGCATCATTTTATGTCTTTAAAAAAGCCACAGTCATACAAAAAGCCAATAAGCAAGCACTGTTAATAGGTGGAAAAATAAATTTATTCTGTGGGTTAAGAAGCTAGAATGGGTATAAAAATGAATGCTTGTGTACGGAAAGAAAGGTGATGAGAAATACATGGAATTACTAAGGACCTATTGGATGAGGTAGAATTTGTATTATCACCTTCAGTAGATTTTGAATCTGCTCCTAATGGATTAACTGACATGCAGCATCAGTATGACAACGGTATTATTTATTTGTATGTCTGATCACGATAAGAACAGATATTTAAAATCATCATATTTTGAAATTTTCTAGACCTTTGAAATTCCCTTTGTAATGACCATATTTAATCTTTTTTTAAAAGAATCTTAAAAACAGTGTTTTATAATGTTCAGACCATTTTCATACTATGCAATAATACTGTATGATAAAGCTCACCATGCTGGAATGCCTCTAGGGCCCTGGTCTCTAGAGATGTATGTGTGGAAGACGTAGTCTTCCAGCTGATTATTTTTATTGTCTATTCTCTGTTAGTGCTATAAAGCTTCCCAAGTTCCCAATAAAACAATGTACAACTCCTTATCTGCTCCAACATATATCTTTCACCCACCAACATTTTAGTCACAACTTTTGTCAGGCACAATCCTAAACCTACTTTTCACAAAGAGCTCTTCCTTGGTACCTGTTCAGCTTCACACATCTTTAGGGTTTCCTCAAGAATTTCTTTAACAAACTCTTAATAAGAATAAAAGGTAAATAATGTTTATCCATTCTATGATTTTGCCCCTCCTTTTTTTCTATGGCATTGCCTGTTCCTTGTGCTGCTGGATGCCAAGGCACAGACCAAACAGCTTTCATTTGGACCTTGCTCCCGGGCTCATCATCAGCAACCCCATTCCTCTCCCAGAGATACCCCTGGCTTTTTCTCCTCACCTTGCTTTTTTGTTTCTCCTTATATGAAAAGCCATCCATCGGTCCCCAAAGAGGGAGGAATGTGACCCCCATCGAGGTTGTGATATCCCACAAGCTTGCTTATAATGGGTCTGTCATTTCCTGTGAACCCTTTCATTACCAGAAAGTTTATGCTTCATGCCATACAGCATAAAAGTGAACGCTCTGAGTAGTCAAGAGTTAAAATTTACCTTGGCTGTTTCAATAAAATGCAATTTAATACGGCAAGGAACACATTTCATATCTAATGTTGACATTGAAGGATCTTGTATTGCTTTTTTACCAATAGAAATGACAGTGATTCATCAGCTTTTATTCCATTTTATATTGCTCTGGTGCTCTATCAGCCAGAGAAATGCTCTAATTTTTGGCAAAGTTTACCCACTGAGTTCTTTTCCTTGCTGCCTTTCAAATAAAAAATATTTCTTGTAGAAGGCACTCACATTTTTGTTATATTCCTGGTCTTCCCACCTTATAGCTTCCCTGTCCCCATGGAATCCACAGCTCAGTATTTCCTGTAACTTCTTTTTCAAAAGGAACATGTATAGACATGCGAATTCTTCCAGATTTCTTTACAATTTTTCACATCTTTGCATCTTCTGGTTTATTTTTAGAGTTTCAGCATGCATCCCTAAGTTTATGTGCTGTGCACTTTGAATTGCCCTAGACTCAGAGGATTTTCTGAGATCAAACAGCATCAATATTAATTACTAATAGAGTTTCCCTTTTAAAATAAACTTGGGTTTAGAATACTAAGACAGCATTTTAGCAATTAATGCATTTAATTTACTTTTACATGTGATCCATATACTTTAAACATGGGAACAAGAAGTGCTTAGATTCAAGTTCTGTATCGAAAGAGGTTCAACATTAACAGCTGAACCGGTTTTAGATTTGAGGTTTGGACTGAAATTACGTGGAGTGTAAATCTCACAGAGGCAGTTGTCATGAAGCTTTTACTCTTTGAGTAAAGGGGAGTGTTAGTCACTTCTTCATGCTTCATTCAAGCTAGAATATCAAAAAAGAATATCCAGAGAGAGGAAAAAAATAAAAATAGTTTAATATAATTCAAACCTAAACCAAAACAGGTTCCTTTGTATTAGGCTGTAGTCAGGGCGAGTTTCCTTTTGCAAATCTGACTCTTCATACTCTCACATCTGCTTTTAGTTGGAAAAGTTTGGGATATGGAGGTTTAGATGGGTTCATGTTCATCCAAACTGAAGAAGCAGCAGACCATGATTATATTAAAAGATACACCAATTGGGGTGCATATCCACATTGGACAGGAAACAGAGACAACTAACAGGACTATTCAGAACAGCAGGAAATGTGAGAAAGGTATTGACAGTAAAACACAGTGTCCTCCCACCTGACATAGTCTGAGTGGCAGGCCCTGGCAATAAGAAAGAACAACTTCTCAAAAGCACACTAACAATAATAGCAAAACCACAACTATCTACTCAAAATTGCTAAGAAGATATGTATGAAACAGTAAAATGGAATCTTACTTTTCTAAGGAACATTCAGTTTCTCAGAAGATGCAGCGATATTTCTGTGAGCCACAAGCCAACTGTACCAGCTAAATGGCAAGATTTAAGCTACCTGGATAAACCATTTCATAGCACCAACCACTTTTCTTTTGCTCTTTCTCTGTCCATTTCTCCTCCTCATTAACTTCTCCACCCCCAAACCAGCACCAACTTTAAGAAGATACTCAAAATGAAATTCCTCACTCCATGATTCTTCTAGTAGTCAGGCTGTAAACCCACATTCAAAGTAGCGTATAATTTCCTGAATATACTTTACTCTGCAAAAAAAATAGTGTGGAAAGATAGAAATAAAAGGACAAAGTACAATCTATCTCTGTGTGCCAGAAGAGGTGTTATTAGAGATGCCAAAGCAAGAAGTTTAAAGGCACAGTGAATGGATTCAGGCTAAGAAATACTTAAGGATTACGCTGGAAAACAGCATGTGCGTGAGAATCTCAGAAAGGCACTCAACGTGAGACAAAAAAAAAAATCTTGTCTCCCTTTTTATGTCTGAGACATCATAGAAGAAGTCATAAGCTTAGTGTGGATTCTTTATGTTTTGCCAAAGGTTTGGATGGAAATAATTCTGCTGCCATAAAATCTGTTTATGACAGTATTAAAGTAAGTATATCACTCTAAAAATGCTGTCTGTTCTACCCCAAATAAAGGCGGCAGGGAAACCTGAAGCTCACCTTGAAATTGTGGTGGGGAAAAGACAAGAGCACAGGGGCAATCTCGCCACCATATCACACCAGGACCATGGGCTGGTGTTGCCAAGAGGGAGTGGGTGGCTAGATCTCTTTCAGAAACCAGCCTCAAGAGCTGCCTGGGCAAAAGCGAAACAAATTTTCTGACAACGTCTGAGCTGCGTGTATTTTGGTGCAGTGGGAGAAGCAATAGTCGTGGGCAGCCTGTCTGCCGCTACGCTGTAGTGTCTGCAAATATTGGTGTCGGTAGTAAATGAGCATTCAGTGGGCTTTGCACAAACTATTTTCCCTTCAGTGTTCGTGTGTTTTATGGGCTTGAAAGTTAAGGAGGAAATAGAAATGCTTGTAGGGGGAAGTGCTTTTAATACATCATAGTAATTTTTTACTTGTGACTTTTGTGTTAACATAATTTGTAGCTCTTTCATGTTCTCCTTTCATTCTCTCCCCCCTGATTTTTGCTGTACAAACACTGAGATTTCCTGATAGAAGGAGACTTTAAACAGCCCACAAAGATCGACTGCTTTCATGCTTCCAAATTTTCTCAGGCAGTTAAGCTCAGGAGACTCATGCAAGAGCATGGATCAAGTAACTTATTGACACACACACAGACGAACACTGGGGAAGGGAGGACACGAGCCATCTGCCCTGACATGAAAGAGCAATATGACTTTACACCACAGGGCCATAACCCCACTTGAACTATGCGACGGCACTCTCTGAAACCAACCTGGGCAAGCCAGCTCCTCTGTGCCAAAGGACTGCACTGCCTTGCATTCCTAGGTTAGCTTAGAAATAAAAACCCAGAAATACCATACAAGCCTCTCTCAGGAACAGGCATTTTCTTAGTAAAGAGCAAAACTGCTACTCCTAATGGCCAGCCCTCCAGTGTCTGTGCTCCTTGACTATACCCATCTTGACTATACCATATGGGTATATACAGGATGTATATACCAGTGTATTCCATGTAGGCGAACAGTGCTGCGGAGTGAAAGTGGGAGAAACCTAGGGAAGACCAAGAATAGCAAGGGAGGGAGTCAAGTCTGTGGCTACCTCTTCCAAGGATGAAGGAAGGAAGGAAGGAAGGAGAAGAAACTGGCAAAGTACAGTGATTCTCACACTTCATCTGAGAAGACGTAAAAGCAGTGGTCTGAGCTGCCCTGGTCTGGCAGGTCTGTACGTGGCCTCTGAGTGCAGTATACAGAAGTAAAAAGGATCACAAAAGAAAAAAGGTTTGATGTGGTCAAAGAGAAAATGGAAGAAAGCTGAGCAAATAACCACAGAGCCTAGCAAATTCCAGTAAAGGGATGAGGGCTGGAACAGCAGCTAACTAGGAATAGCTATAAAAATAGTAGGGAAAAGCTCTGCTTTCTACACGGAGGCAGCTCTGAACTTGCAAAATTCTATCACAAGCTGACCTCAAACACAAGGGCCTGAGCTCACCCTCCAGGTATTTTTGGCCACTAAGCCTATTTCTGCCAAAGTAAGGGTTTTGTTTATTTGCTTCCATTCAAATGATACCACCTTTCTATCAATGGATACAAGAAATCTAAGCAATTTTCAGCTAGAAGCTGCGTTTATGTATAGTATAATTTCTTGTTGGCATGAGCTGGTGTTGTAGCAGGGATAGTTCTAATCAATAGGCATATAACCATTTTTTTAGCAATCTCAGCACAAATGGGATTTGAGGCAAGGTACAGAGATGAAGTCAGACAGCAAGATTCATTGGTACACTCTGGAATTACATGCCTTCCCCTCTCCAACCCTGAAATTATACAAGAATTTAAAAGAAGAGATGCCCAGCGTAATAGAACTGGTGCTGGCTTTCAGTCTGCAGAAACAGCAATCGGACATTTAACACATGAGCCTCGCCACTTCATAGCAAACCATTTCTTTTTAACTGCACCAGTTTCTGCAATCATTGAATTAAGAATGTTAGAGGTTATTTTCCTGTCTAGTCCTTCTGCTATCTGTTTATAGACCTACTGACCATGAATTCGTCTTCTCCCTTTCTCAGTCTGCTGGTACTGCTTGCCTTCACCCCTGCTGTCCGAACAAGGTACAAGAGTTCCCTATGCGCTCAGTAAAGGAGCGCTTGCTTTTAAACCAGTCTGTCCCTTGCTTCTTCAAGTTCAAGGACTCATTAATAACAGCTCTGCATTCAGCTTACCCAGCACCCTCCTGATTCTGTCACACTTATTCTTCCTGTTCAAAATGAAGGGTCTCAAACCTTCGTAGTCTCCTTTCGGAAGCCAGTTACTTCATCCCCAGGATCCTTTTCATCGCTCCTGTCCCGTATCACCTCCAACTCCACTAAGTCCTTCCTGAGACACAGAGCCAGGACTGCACGCACAGCACTCGAGACATGGCACATCCCAGCTTAATATGGTGGCAAAAAGTCTGTCTTGCCCTCAGTGATGATGCCTTGTAATGCTTTGGCCTGATTATTCCCTTTTGCATCTGCCGCTGTGCATTGAGACAATGATTTTGAAAACCAGCCAGTGATGACTCCAAGGTCTCTTTCTCATAGTTGCAGCTCAGTTACTGCTGGCATTTACAGCTCAGGTTTCAGCGTCATGCAAATGTGGTTTAGTTTGCTGTTGCCTAGATGCATTACCTTGCATTTATTGATATGGAAGCTCATCTGCCCCCTTTTTTCCAATTCATTCAGTTTTGTGAGGTTTTCCTGGGGTTTCTTACAATCTGTGAATCTGTTGTCTACCCAAGATAGACTTGCATAATTTACTGTGCATTGCCTTTCCCAGGTCGTTGCTGAACCGCTTGTGCCCCATGTTGGGTGCCAATTAATCTGTTGTCGTTTAGGCCAAATCGGCTACTGGGGACGTGGGGCACCCCAGATGGGACTGACAGATGCTCCCCTCTACCCCTCTTCAAAGAGAGAGACAGAGGAGGGAAAAAGAGACTTAGGAGTTTAGAAGGAATTAAACTACTTTAATGAAATATTAATAATAAAATAAAAGAAATTAATGAAATATATACAAAACCGTATCAAGCTCCCAGGATGACAATCATGACACCGGCTGGCACTGAAGAAGTCCCAGGCTGGACTCAGTGATGGACGGGGACTGTATTCTGGATCTACCTTCATGATTGGGATCAAAGGCAGACAAACCAACTGAGTCCTCCTCAGATGTCAGCCATTGAAGAAAGAGAAAGAGCTGACCCTTTGGTCCCTCAGCTTTTATACTGAGCATGAGGCAGATGGGATGGAATACCCTGTTGGTCAGTTTTGGGTCACCTGTCCTGTCCGCTCCTCCCCAATGGTGGACCCCTCTATGCTTTTCCGCTTCCGACCCTCCAATGGGGCACGTAACAAAGTTTGCTGCCCCTGGGTGTTATAGCAATAAGCATGAGCAGGAGCATCTCTGCATACCATGCTTTGGCTTCAGCTATAAACATAGGTCTTATCACTCTGAGAGCGCGAACATTGTCTGCACAATATGCTGTTAATTTCAGTAGTTAGAAGAGGCCCAGCTAAGAAGCAAAGTTACTGAACAAAATTGGCCCTTTTTTACCTCAAACCAGGACATGAACACAGCCAGCACTGGCACAGGTGCTTAGTGGGCAGAACTGGATGCAGAGTCATGGAGCTGTGGCTCCCAGACTCCTCCAGAGCCTTTTAGTATACCCCGGCCTGTGTGCCCCTTTACACTTTGGTGGCCATGTGGTCCCACCAGTCCCCTTGGCTGCTTCCTGCCATGGGTGCCTTCAGGGAACTCCTTGTCATACTCTTCCTGTTCCTTTCGCCCCTTCTCATTTTTTATTTACTTTCAACTTGCTGTGTGTATGGGCTTCCCTGATCTCCTTTTTTTGGGTCAGATTTCCATTTTTTAAAAATTCTTTTCCATGTGATACCCTGCATAACTCTCCATTTAGGGCTTGAAGGGATTTTTTGGTCTGCTTTGTTTTCTTTCTGAATTGTGGCACACTTTTTACCTGGCTTCTAGCACTGTATTTTTCAACAGCCTCCAGGCTGCTCCTAGGCTTCTTTTGTTTTGGACAGCTGCTTTTACAATTTTGTTGCTTGGTTTTTTGTTCATTTTTGACCAGTTACCTCATTTATACATAGTTCCTTTTCTTCAAATTCAGTACTGCAGTCACTATCACAGAGGCTCTTACTGCTGCAGGTCCTGTGCATCACTCCAGATTATATCCAAAATAGTCTCTTTTCTTGTGGTTTCTGAGGCTAGTTGTTCCAGGAAGCAGCCATTTATTGTCTCCAGAAAATTTATCTCCCAGCTCATTTTTTAGTACTGATGTGTAAAAGCACTTGTAATTTTTATTCTGTTGCTTAATATTGCTCAGGCAAGTCAAATGGCTTTGAAGGAGGTCTAATTTGCCTTCATTGTTTATTCCAGTTGTGACTTTACTTCCCTCTTGGCCTTTTCAGAGACGCATTGGACATTAGCCACATCCAGCTTGTATGTTGCAATATTCCAGGTTCTCTTCCATACCTATATGTTTTCTCCTGTTTCTGGTTTAGGAGACATCATAGATAAGTATTAGTTTTCAGTGACATCTTGTGAAGTCTGCTCCCTTTGTGCCCAAGAAGCCACGTATCACATAGTCACAAGAAGTTTTCTAAGTGTCTAATAGTTGAATCTCCACTGCCACCCCCTGCTTCTTCCTCACCGCTCTGCCACAGGAGCAGGGGCAGTGAAAGATGACACTTACATCAGGTGGAGTGAAGGCTCTCATCTACAAAACTGGATCCCTCCCCTGGGATATAGTCCCAGGCATCCCAGCAGACTCCCACTTGTGCCCAACACAGGGTCACCATCACATGAATGTAAGCCAAATGCTTCCTGCCCTTTCCCAGCCTTTCAGGAGCCAAACCCCGTTTTCCTTTTTTTTTCTTCCTTCCAGTTTTCCTGAGCAAAACTGCCCTGCTGCTGTCCCCTTTCCCACTGGCAGCAACTTGATGTTTCTCTAAAAGCCGCTGGCACTTATAGATTGTATATAGCACTGCCACCTGGTGAGTCTGGGACAGAAAATAATGCTCTTGCTCCACAAATCATTGCATATACGGCTCGTTGACCACAGTCAGAAAAGTTTGATTCAAATACAAAGAGATGGAACAGCAGGGGATGGAAGATTTTGTGCTGGGCTTTTGTGCTGTCCATTGGCTTTTCCATGGAGTTTAAACAAGCTAACTTGAGTGCTCGTAATAGGCATCACTTGCTCATGCAACTGGCAGGTTTGACCTGTTGCACTTACTGTTTCTCATCACATTCTTGTAGCTGGAAGTGGTTCAAGCACAAGGGACTCAAGAATTGTTTTCAGAAAAGAGATAAGAGGTAGAAGGTGCTCTTTCATTTTCCGGGGGGAGGGGATTTTGCATCTGTGACCGTATTATCTGGCAGGTGCCTACAAGGAGCATTTCCTCAATGAATCCTCACTATTGTTTTCACCAGTTCCATGCCAAGATAATTCCAGTGACCTCAGGAACCTTTTTTTTTTAAAAAAAAATAAGGTCATTCTAGAGCAGACTCAGTTTCCCTGTATCTGCATTTACTATTTATTTTTCTTGAAGTTATGAGAAGCATAGAAAATAACATCCAGAACTTACTAAAAATTTAGAGTAGGAGTGTTTGAACTTTTTGTTGACTTTCTCAACTATTTCTGTCTGCAAAATTTAGGCAGAGAGCAGGTCAGTATTTCCATCCACTCTTCACATAAAGCAAGCAGATTATTAGAATGAGTTTAATCTCTTAGTTGCATGCAATAAGCCCCTTATCTAAGACACTCTTATGTTCCTCTGTACTCTTTTGTTCTCCTTTGCACCATCCTGCGTATTCTCAGTATGTTAGACATGAAGTCTTAATTCAGTAATTGTTGAAAATAGATAGGAGCATGCCAGAAATTTTTTGTCTATTGCTTAGGAGAATTCTGTAATATTTTATATGAGGGGTGTCCCTGTTCTCTGTGACCACATGATGAGTGAGAAATTAAAACATGAGGTTTTCCAAGCAGCATTAACTGCAATTCCTGCAAATCTGCATGCCGTTGCCAGATGCACTGTCTGTGACCGTTTCTGAAAAGTGCATGTAACAGAACAGCGTACTCTATATGGAAGAAAAATCCCAGTTTTACAGAAAAAAAAAAATCCCCACTGTAAACATTAGGAAATGACAAATACTCTTAGGACATATTTATGTATCCAAAACAATATCAATTATTAAAGTGAAAGGGGAAAAAAACAAAATTTAACTAAAAATAATGCAGAGTGTTTAATAGGTTTGTTTAAGAGTCATAAACAAATAAGCCATGAATACTTCAAAAGAGTTAGTGTTGCAGGAAGCAGACACACAGAAGATTTTATTAAAGATTCAAACATTTATGAAGTGTGCTCTAGAGGTTAGAGCAGGGGCCTGACAGTCAAGAGAGCTGCCTTATTTCCCTGCTCTGCTGCACATCTTTCCTGGAGTCGGCAAACCACCATGCACATGGCTGTACTTGTCCTGCAGTGGGGATGGTTTTGCGCTGGTGGAGCTTTGTGCCTGAGCTGTGCTGAGGAACAGGTACCAGTCTGAGGCTGAGGAGAGGTTAACTACTGATGTCGCTGCGGCAGTCTGTACTATGACAAAAGGCCACATTACAATGTGTTTCTGGGACATCTCTGACTCGTCCTGACCCCATCCCCATTCCTATCACTTCACTCGGTTCTTCCACAAGATGCAAGTGTAACTCGTGGTACACTTCTGCAAGCTGCTGAAGCCAGGGCGTAGGCTTTGGCCCCTTTTGTCCCTCCAAGGCAATGACCAGGGATAAAACCATCCCACAATTTATCAGTAAATATGATTGAGATGATTGATCCTGATGGATTGTAATTCTAGGGAACAATACCCAGCCTTTGGTTTGTTAGGAGGTATTGGAAGATACCCCAGCAGGGCGCTGTCTGAGCAGGTGAGTGTTCCCTGAACATAGATAGCTGTAAAGTTGGGTCAGATGGACATTCCAGCTACAGCTAAATTTCTAATGCAACAGACTGATTTATTTTCTGGTGACATCTCTGAGCCATGGCACCCCAGCACTACGTGTTCTTCAAAGAGATGTGAAGTAGTGGCCCTGAAGAGTTTATGGTTTAAATGTGGGACCAGCGCCAACGGGTGAATCTAAAAAGTAAGCTGTGGGATGAGGGAGGGTGGCCCTGCAAGATAGCAATGGCACAACAACAAAAACCCTGTTCAGCAACAGTCACGGCATGTTTACTGCTTGGCCATTGCCTCCGCTTGGTACGTGAATGCGTCTATGAAATGCAACTGTTTTCGTAATCGGGCAGGGACTGATGGGCACAAGACTATGTGGCTGCTCCACAGCCGACTGCTTGGCTGCATTAGGAAAGTGCTCATTAGGCCTCTTGTGAGTTGCACAGTCACCTGTAATTAACGGTAAAAAAAAGCCAGCTCTACAACTCATCCTCTGTCCCCCTGGCCCTGCCTTTTTGTCTCTAACTCTGCCCCCAGAGAGGAGACTGTAGTAAGTTTCTTTTGTTTCTTTAGAAAACATCTTAAGGGAGTACAAGAGGCATGCATTTTTACTTTCTGAAAAAGGTAAAAAAGAATACAAACATCCCCGTTTTCTTGTAATCCAGATTCTAAGTAGATTTAATGGCCCTGTTAGTGCTGAGCAAAATTAAGTCCTTATGAAACATGTTACAAAGTACCTTTGTAGATCTCATTTTTCAATAAAAAAAGGGTTTAGGTCATGTTGAACAATCTGCTACTTATTAGCACTTTGCCTTCAATAGGTCACCTTTCATAGTATAATACTCTGTTTTCATTAAGCACTGAATCCAAAAAGGCTATATTTTTAGAACTCAAACAAAATATATAACTTATATTGTATGCACAAAGATGAAGAAATACAAAACATTTAACTAGAAAACTCTTATCTTACACAAATCTGTCAGATTCAATGCTTTTCTCTAAATGCTGTGATCATTACAGGAACAGCTCGTACTTTTTAAATGTGAAATGTTAGGTGTAACATTTGTTGTCCAGCCAGGAAAGGAAAAAAAAATTTAAAAAAGAAAAAAAAAAAGAAAAAAGAGCAATAAACAAAATAAGCAGAAATTGCAGACTTTGACATGTTCAATCTGGTCTACATCTCAGAATCATGCACACCTGAGAAGAAAGAATATGAGGTAATGTAAAACTTAGTGTACTTATATTTTAATAGATAAAAATATGCTAGATACCAGTTATTCCAGGGTTTGTTTTTTTTTATTTCTTTGTAAGCCCATTTTGTTTCAGGCTTGCCTGAGAAATATTTTTAAGATTAAAAAATCTCCCCTCATCTTTTGTAATAACAGTTACTTTGCCATACAAAAACCTGAGGCTATGCTTACTTTTCTTAAAGGTTATTCCAACATATGGATATGTTATTCTTCACTGATCGTTTGCTTTTGAGCGCTTGTAATGGTCCAGCCTCTTCTTGGAGACACATTATATGGAGAAGAAGGAATGGGCAAGTAACCTTCTCCTGTTTCATCTTCTGCAAAAGTGAGATAATACTTCTAACCCTTCTACCTTAGAAAGTTCACTAGTCCTTTAGGAGCACTAAATTATTTGCTTTGACCAAACAATCTTCCTATTTGATGAGTCATATGCAGGTGGTTGCATTTGCACGGGAGGCATTGATATACACTTTTTCAGTGTTGACTGAAAGAAGTAACAGTAGATGGTGAGATCAATAATATCTGCCAGAAGACAGGAAAGTTACAATTCTCTACAGCTCTGCCTTGTAAGTGGAACCTGGAAGCAGAAATCAGTACTACATTCAGTCCTCTGTGCCATACGCAGGGGCAAGAAATTTCAAGCACCAGCATTTTTTCCTTATTTAGTGCTGTACAGGGGATAATTTTTTTTTAATGCTGGGAAATGTCTTGGAAACAGAAACACTGTGCCTTCTCTGTTAGCCACTAATGACGAGACAAAAGACACCCCCCACGTACACACTATTTGTTTTCTGCTTCAAGTTATCTCCAACACTTTTCTGAATAGGATGCATGGAAAGTACTGTCATCCTGAATATCCTAGTAGCAGGCTGTAGGTCTCTGCCATGGAACCCCTCAGAGGTACCTAAATCTGGCTGTGATCCCCCTTCCCAAAAGAGCAAATACAGGGAGACATCCTCAGCTGTCTGCATTCCAGAAGAGGATTACAGGCGCTGAAGTCAAAGGACATTCCTAAACCACAGTGAGGGAGGAGATTTCGGTGACAGCCTTCAGCAGTGCCTTGTGATCAGGGCAGCCTGAAGAAGTTGACTACAGGCAGGTCCTCCTTCAGACCGTTGATGGTTTTGACCTGAGACTTGCTCCCCCCATCATCCTCAGAGCCCCTCCTGCACCTGCCCCTGTGTGAGTCTGTCTTTTTGAATGTGTGTGTGAAGGACATGTTACTTCACATTAAACTAACCCCAATGTCACGAGAAAAGGCATTGGTTCTTCCCTCCCTCTACTGGAAACACGTCTCTTTCTGCATCCTGGCAGTATGGTTGTCTCTCGCATGCCAGTGTCTCTCGCATCTTACTCCTTCTGTGATTAAACAGGCAATGAATAAACCACATAAAAACTCATTATATGACCTGGGACTGAAAGTAGGCAATTTAAGAGTTGGTAGCCCACTCAGGGATGAGTTTTAGAGTTCAGGCTAGAACTAAGTTTTGAACTTCACGTTGCCCCTTCCTCTTCCCTCTCCATCTTTGGAATGACAGCTTTCTGTTGCTTGCCTTGTTTTGCTAATCATTTACACATGCCCTATCAAATGAGTTACAAAAGTTGAGATTAACCATAGCTATGAAATTTCCCTTGCTTGTGAAGCCAGTACTCTTAGAAGAGGGAGACAACTGGTTGGTTTGTAGTGATCTATCATTCTTAATTTTATCCCATTTTTTATTTACCTCATTGGCTTACTTGTTCTTCTGTTTAAAATGCATTTATGTAACTACTCCATTAAGGGTGAGCAGCTCATTGATTAATGTTTAGTTCATTTTTTGAAAAAATAGAACAGGAATTGAAGGTAATTTCCAATGTTAAATCCTCTATTTAAATCAATATAATTTCCAAAGACAGTATTGATATAGTAGAATAGGTAATGTTTACACTTATATGGCATGAGGAATGTACAAATTTGAGCACTATATTAATGTCTGTGTGACAAACAGGTAGCTGATTTATATGAGGGACTTCTTTGTGGAGAAGCAGAATTTTAATCCTCCGTTTCCATTCTCAGCATATTGGAAATAATTTCTCATCATGCTGTGGATTTTAGCTGGTGTATACATCCTTGCAAGTGATAATCATGCACATTTGGGAAATTACTCCCATAAATGTTATTCCATCTGAGAATCCTATGTTTTAAGTATCATGTTCAGCACATATTGGAAAGAAGCTTGCGGTTCATATATGGAAACATCATTTGTATTTAATCACACAGTTGGGAGTAGTTATAGTAACTAAGTAGATGCAGGCAGTTTAAAATGCACAGATTGTTACTGCAACCTAGCTCGCCACGGGCACTTTTTCCCTTTGATAGCTCAAGTGCCGAATAAATAAAGTACAATCAATGCTCAGAACTGGTCGAAAAAGCTGTGCCATGTAGGTTATGCTGTCAGTCCCATTAAATAAGGCCGCACAGCTTAGCTATGACAGTGTGAAAACAAAGGGCACATGGGCAGCCTTCCTACTGCCTTTTGTACATCGTCTCTGGCATCTGGAGGGCACAGCAGCAATTTCACCAGGCTTAACTGGTCTCCCCTTTGTGCCTGTTTTGGTTTTTTCTTTTACAGCAGATGGAAGCTGGGCTAGGACATTCGCCGTGTCTCCAAGCATCTGTGTGATGCCAGCTGCATGCACGGGGTCAGAGGTGTGACAGGGTGGCTCCTGCATCAGGTCTCACCACGCAGTTTCTGTTCAGCACCTTTCTGTTCAAGCAGTGTTTAACTCAGTGTTTGACGAATATTGGAAAATAAACATGTGCTTTTCCAGTAATCATTCAGGGACTGAATTTAAAGAACAAATGAAATGAAACTAGATCCTGAAACGATTTTCATAAATGTATCAATCTACAGGCATGGATACAACAATGGTCAAAATACAAATGTATAGACCTTCTTGTCTTATTCAATTTACATCAAAATTTTCAGCTTAAGGATGTCAGGGAATAAAATCTTAACACCCTTTCCCATTAAAAATTATGAAAATATATGCAGTTGTAGGTATGTATTGTGTGTATGTTCTGATATGTGTGTACATACATGCACATGCAAGAAAGCCCTACAGAGGAGGAAGCAAATGATTCTGTGTTTGTTTGAATATAATCTAATTTGTTGTAAGGCACTTAAATACTGCAGAAATGGCCCTTAGAGAAAAGCTGAAGCTAGACAAATAGATCTATACCTGTACAGGAGCATGCCTAGTTTTTAAAGATTTACTTATGCAAGTTTCCTATAAAACATTAAAACACATCTATGCCCATATACTATGGCAGAATTGTTGATAGAAATTTTTCTGCCTCCTACATTAGCATTACACATGATGTTTGTTTTCCTTTCCTCCTTTTCCAAGGTATAAATGAACTGCTTATGTGGAGTTCAGTAACATAACTGTACAAAATTAGTTACAAAGAGAAATGTCAGAGTTGATATTCCTGACACAGCCTTTTTAACTCTTGTTATGTCTTAGGCTTGCATATCGGAGATGGAATAATGCAGCAGTCCAAGATCCCAGGAGGCTCCTGCTACCATTGTCTTTTAGGTTTTTAGCCTGTGGCCTTGATTGAAAGGAGAGCTTCAATTGGGAGTACTCATTCCTTATTATTAAAAAATGGGCATTCTGGCATGCCTTTGTGAGGGGAAAAGAAAGACAAGAAGAAAAAAAAAAAAGGGAGGAGTTTAAAATATTTGCTCTCTGTTCCTCTATAAAAACTTCTTAGATGGAGTTTGGCAATTGATGTTGAAGTAGAGTTAGACAGCCTTTGAAACACTTACCTAGTTCACTAGCATTATGGAGGATCTAGTTCACTGCAGTTTAGATTCATAGACAGCATTTTGCTTTTCTGTGATCAAAATGCCTGTGCAGTTTGAAGGGCTTATCATCAGAGTTGAATCCACACAGAGCCTAACCTGAGAACAGCCAAGAAAAGCATACATTTAAAGGGCTTTGATGCTCCATCACATAGCCATTCAGTGGCTATAATGGAAGAGGAGTACATGACAGACTTTGCTCGTGCCTGTCATTCATAAATCTCAGTTACATATACCAAGCGGTCCAGATTTCACAGTGAAATTGCGTCAGTACCTTGCCCAGCTGCAGAATGAACTCTCACTGCTTTAATCGCATACATTACTTTTCTTTGCTCATACTACTGTGGAGCATATATACTGAAATTAGATTATGGTATTTTCAAGAAGATCTCTTTAATGTATTTAGATATTTTAGCAGACGGTGTAACCTACCAGATCACAGGAAGCAGGCTTATTGATGTGTTTCATACCTCTGGTTAAAGAATAAATATGTGCAGGCACTTAAAGTTGAGAAGTAAGCAGAAAAGTGACAGATTTCACATATTAATATTACATTCAGGATAATTTTTTTCTTACTTGTTCAGTCAGAATGAAGTCCTTTTTAAAGCTGTTTGGCAAAGAATTAGGACTTGTAAAATATGTCTGGTTGAGACAGTAAGTAGATTAGCCAGAAGCTGCGATATTTTTGCCATTTTCTTCAGCAGAGCCAAGATTTTGGCCCATGGTCTAATTTTGTAATATTTCATCAAGTAAAATTCATGAGTATCTAATATACACAGAAGTGTTGCCACACAGACCATCAGTAAGGCTGTGAACACACAGTAAATAATAAAGAGCAAAGGGTGAACTTTTTTTACAGGGAACATAGTTACTCCGACGAGTGGTCATTGCCAAATGCCACTCTGTGTAATGACTTTCTCACCATCTTCAGATGTATTTCTGGTAACACAGCTCTCTCTTTTGCAGCATACTATCCTTTCTTAATCCAAAAGCACATATTCTATATTGTTCTATCCATTTCTCTCTCTGAGATGAATATTACCAACTGCATCAGATCTTCCTTGATTCTCATTTCTGTGGTTCGTTTATACATTGTTGCGTTGTTTCATTCTGGAGACCATGTGATTTTTATTTTTTTTTTAATTTTTAATACATCATAAGAATCTTTTATCTTTAGTAAGAATAGATACTTCAGCCTTGCACGTTTCCCTCTCCATTTTCTCCCATTTATTTGGTCTACTATTCTTAACAAAGCAATTAACAAACGTGCATTTATTTTTATTGTTTCAATAAAAAATGAACACTTACATTATTCTAGCAGAGGAAAAATCCTGTCAAGTAAAGGCCTATTCAATTGTTTAATCAAATTATTCTTTCTGAAAAGCAAAACAAAACTCCAGATGCTCAGTAGCTATAATAATTACTGGGGATGTACAAGCCATGCCCACACATTCCCTGAGAATGCAAATATTCATCTTCATTAAAGAAGTCCCATAGCCTTCTCTTGGTATCAAAAAACCTTGTGCATCTAGATATGTGTACTGCAAGGCTCTGGAAAACACCCCAGGTGAGAGGACCCTCAAAGCCTTCAGCAAACAGGAGTCGGTAGCGGGTGCATCCTTCCCTGGTGCACTCCCCTCCCTCCGTGCCCCGTCACTCCCTGGGTGCCAGTGCCCGAGCACAGCCCTCCTCCCCAGCACTCCTCTGCAAGGCCGTTCAGGGGCTGCCTCTCATCCAACGGGATATTTTTAGTAGGCCTGCTAGTCTTATCCTTGGATGACGTCTGCTACTTCTCCTGCTCCCTGGAGGCAGGACACAAAGAAACTTGGCGGGGGGGGCGGGGGGGGGAGTATCTATTATTTGCAGGGTAGCACAAGCAGAAGTGGCCATTGGAGTCACGATCCCACTGTGCTCTGTTTCATGCATCGTGAGGGTGTGATCCATGGCACAGTGGCAAGGGATGCCAAAAAGACTAACAAACAGAACCTTAGTAACCTATGTTAGATCCTGAACTTTGACGTACTTCCTGGAGAGTAATTTCCCTTGAAATGTTTTCCTTTGTCTCTTGGCAAAGAGTCTCTGCCAGCCAGCCCCAGGCCAGCTGCCTCCCGCTGCCCCGGACGTGGAGGCAAGCTGGGTGCGAGCACTTGTGGGGCAGAGCGCGGAGACCCTCTGTGTCAAACCCCAGACCCCAGAGGGAGCCCTGTCAGCTCTCAGCAGCAGAACAGCCTCCTGTATAAATGTCTGAGGCTCATGGGCCACCCCTCCTCGTCGACACAGGTTTGTGGCTGAACCTTCGGTTTCCACTTATATTGGCTAGAAGGTCTCAGTCTGGTTGACGTATTCATCTAACCCACATCCATCCATCTGAGTAATCCTTTAGGCTCTGCCAGTGCAGTGGGTAAATAAGGTTGCTAAGCCCCCACTTTTACTGAGATATGAGCAGTGCTAATTGCCTGCTCTTTGCCAGACTGAGCAATATGTTTTCCAGATTCCCTAAAAAGAGAGTGACTTGTTGGCTCAAAACTTATAATCTTCCTTCATCACTTCTAGTATTTATTATCCTCTAATTCTCCAGTAATACCTTAGGTCTAAATTAGGTCAGTGACTCAGTAATTGGCAGTGTTCTCTGTAATACTGCCACTGAAATGGTATGGGGACTGGATTTCTCAATCACTTTTATATGATGCACACTATACAGAAGTCAGGTGAGGAATTTTTCCTCTTGGAGACTAACTTCCAGGTTCCAGTCTTTATTGAAGCGTGTCAAGAGTTTTCCCCTTGACCACAGTGATTGCTGGCTCTAGACCCAAGATAGATTGTCACATGGGTTTTTTTCAGTTCTTATAAGATCTGTGGGATTTACAGCCAGAAATCTGTCTGTAATTGTATTTTCAATCCAATTATATTGAGTGATCTGCCTATCTATTATTTGGTAGATAATATTTTAAATCTTCTTTGTAACATTTCTCCATTCCACTTTAGCTACAGCTATGGAACAGAGCTATCAACGTCCTCCATGATACCGTTCTCACATGCCTCGCACAGCAGACATTTTCAAATGTCATGTGGGTTTTTTTGAAAGCAAAACATTCATAAAAATGCTACCATTTGTAATCTGCTTTGATCTCCAGCACCACATAGGAATTCATAAGATCCCATTTTTGATCTACAGGAAAATCGTTGCTCGATTTGACCTGTTCACATTGACAGTCACTAGACCCGAAATGAGAAAATCAAAGTGCTGTAACACAATAAAGTCACTCATGAGTAGAGTTGCATCTCTCCTTCACAGGGAAATTTAGAAGAGTTGAGACAATTTCAGTGATGGTCCGTGTCTGTGATACAACACACAAAAGCAAAATGAGGGGGAAGGTGTTCCCATCTGAAGGGACTTTACAGCATAAAGCAGCAGTGAAAATACAAAAGTTGCTGAATTACAAAGGAATAAAAAGAAATAGGAAATTTGCTAGTGGTTGTGGAGATTGTGAGCAGATCATATACTCAGGAAAACTCTTAAGCTTATGATTCAATGTAAGCATGTAGGTAAATCACTTCTCCACCCCTCCCCAGGAATAAAAGTATATTTTCAGTATGATGCTAGGAAAAACTTCTTCTGTAAAATATTGTCAGACAAATCATTAAAGGAAGGTTTAAAAAAAAAAATCAGCACCAAATGGAGGGTACTGAGCACCATGGGATCCAGCAGGGTCAGCCAACCACAGAAATGGAAAACTATAGAGAGATCTTTGCCATTTATCTAAGCATCAGTTCCTTGTTCCATAGCTTCCCATACCTCCCCTACCTCCCAGAAGTGCCATATGTGATGCTGCTGCTCATCTGCTGCATGCTGCAGCTGCAGAACAATGAAATGACGCCAAAGAAAGTACACAGGTGAGTGAACTGCTACCACAATACCAAGCACTATAGGTTGGTGGCCCCATGTAGGAAATATTCATCTTGAAATGCTCTTAAAACAAAGGCGGGTCCTAGTAGACACTGTGTCAATAGGTCTGTCAGCCCAGCAGGCATCACCCCTGATGACCGCAGGCTGCCCCTTACAAGCTGTCATTTCCTCTCAAGCTGTGTTTTGGTGCTGTTGCTGTCACCAGAAGAAGGAAAGGAGAGTAACAAGCGGTCCAGGGTAGGCAACGCTGGTGACCTTGCCTCTTAAAGGTAGGCACAAAGAACTGGAAAGGTGTGCAATTAAAAACCAATGAAAGGGAATGCTTTTCTATACATTATTTAATTAGGCTGTGGAATTCCCTGCCACAGCTGTTCTTTGTAATTATTTTTAAAAAGTGACTACATGTGCATACTCTTAACGAGAATATTTGGTTATCAACATCAGTAACAATGGTTTTGGATGAGAACCTTGAATAGCCTGTACTGGCCTTTGGCAAAGACAGGGAGAACCTCAGGATCGCTCTGTTCCTGTGATTCCTGACACACCTTGCCACTCCGTAGAGCAGCTATCATCATTTCAGAGTGCATTAAAACTCAGGGAGTAGCCAAACAAATGCCTCAAGATTGTGATCACCAGAAGGACATTAAACAGATGGGATCTGTTTCCCTCAGAACATCTATTACCCCTTTTTTAAAAAAAAAAAAGTTAAGTTTTTGGTGAGATTGATTTGCCTTTGATGCTTTGTCCTGTACTGTGAAAAGTTGCTTAAGAAGGTCAACAAGTAGAAATACAACATGAATCAGCTGAAAGGTTTCAATAACAACGTTGCATACATTTAAGATGTTTTCTCTCAGTGGCAGACAAGAACAAGAAGTTATTTTGTTTCTCAGTTTTGCTGAAACTTGCATAATTGTAATGGGAAATTTACTACAGGGATGCCTGCCTTCTAGTGAAAAGAAGGAGAAACTCCCATTGTCTCTGTGAAGCTGGCTGTATCATTTTGCCAGAGGAAAGTATTCCAGTGGATGGGTGTGTGGAGTAGATGCAATCAGTGACTAGAGCTGCTTTATCATATTTTTTTTTAAAAATAAGGCTGTTGCTCAGTTCCTTTGGAAATCATACAGAGGATTATCTGGATTTTAAATCAATATCAATAAGTCTGGGGCAATTTGCTTGGAACATCTAATTACTTTTCCCCTCCCACTAGATTTTCAGGCCAGCTGGTTACCTCAGGGCTTCAAATACCTTGGGATCCATCTTTCTCTCAGAATTGTTCTCAATTAACTTTGCATGCCTGCTTTAAGATCTTGGAGTTGGCAGTCCTAGGTGGCAAAATCTTCTATTAATTTATGGGCAGAACCATTCTAGTAATACAGCATATGCTTTTTCTATGCATTGCATTCGTTCACATCCTGCCAGCATTGCTTTCAAGATGTTATGGGAAGGATCTGAGAAAGACACATTACAATTTTTTCTGGTGAGGGAAAAACAATAAAAAAATAAAAATAAAAAAAGCAACACCAAAAAAACTTGGATCAGTTTGTTAAGACTACGATATCCAAAATTAATATAGGAATTCATCTAAATATCTATAAGAAGATCTGCAAATACTGTATATAAAAGACATTGGTTCTATCATGATGGAAGTTAAACAATTGGCAGACCTCATTTGATGATGCAGCCCTAGTTTCTTCTAATGGTATTCATCCTCTTGTAACCTGGGGTAACCAAAGGTAGAAGGTCATCAGCAGGATTGCAGCAAGATCTCTGCTATCCCTTGCTATCACTTACAGCAGCTCCTTGAGATGAGCTGTGCCAGAACTCAGAATAGTCTCCCGTAGGATGTGTGGGGAAGCCTCACCATCATTGAAATATCTCTTTGTACCAGATAAAGCACTAGGAAAACCACAGGGATATCCTTTGTCGGCAAGGAAAGGGACTAGATAATACATATCTAAACAATACTTAGACCTGGGAAAAGGCACAAGTGAAGGAATGATGGAGATCTGAAAAATTCTGAAAGGAAAGTCAATTTGGAGCAGCTGTTCACTGTCTCCTCCAATACATGAAGTAAGGGGCATCAACATGATGCTGAGCAATTCAAAAGAAACAAGAGGGTAGTTTGCTGAATGTGTAGTTTGTTGTGCCAGGTAGTATAGAAAATCATGTGAAAGCATACATGGGTTTCCAATAGCTGCAGAAGAAAAAAGTTTGTGTAAGGCTTTGCACAAAAATACCACTTCTTGCTCAGGATGATCGCAAGCTTCAGTCAGCTGTTTTCTGGAAGTCTGTACTGGGGAGGAAGCATCATTACATACGTTCTGATTTTCATTATCTTCCCCAGATAGCTGATATCCTTCACTGCCAGAGACAGGATATATAACTAGATAGTCTGACCTAGTCCAGACATTCTTATATATTTTATGTGAAATATTGTAACTGACTGTGAACTGAAATATGTTCCCTGAAATATGCTATCTTTTCCTTTTAAACTCAAGGGTTTGAATGAGTCTCATCACTATAGGCAAGGAACTTTTTCGTCTGCAGGAGCTCCAGGATGCTCAATTAGGTTTCTGTGAGCCTTAGCGAGAGCCTAGTGAATGATTCCACCAGGATTTCCTCACATGCAGTGCAGCATGGGGGTAGGGGGTGGACAGGAGAGAAGGAGAAAAGCCAGAGTTTAAGGCCAGAAAGAATCAGCCGAGCACCTAGACTGCTGCACAGATAAACATGAGTTAAACACAGTAATTCACAAATAAAAAAGCTGCTTTATAGGCAGCAAAAGATGCACTTTCATCATTTCTTTGGGTTGCTCCAGTGGTTAATCGCACTTACTGTTAAAAAAGCATGCCATAATATTTTTGCCTTCAAATTCCAGCCAGTGGTTGTTGTAAGATTGATATTTGTGAGACTGTTGAGTCTGATAGGAGCTGTTATAGTTTTCTTATAGAGGTTCTTATACTTTGTAATCAAACTATCTCTCAATCTTATTTTTGAAAAACTCTCCTTCTTGCTCTTTGCTTCTTACTGTGAACATTTTATGCAGTCTTTAAACATTTTTGTGGCTCTTTACACAGAGTTTTGATTCTTTGTGAAATTTAGAGGGTGTTACTTGCTTGATACTGACACCTTCCTTGTTGCTATGTCAAAGTCAACTCTCTAGACCAGTTGGGAGTGTTCATTGACATGCCAGTAGTTTATAAATGTCATCTCAAAAACAACACACAAAGCAAATGCCAAAAGCAGAATCCACCGTGGTCTTGATATGCGTAAGAGCTAGCTATGGGAAAGTTGTAGTGGAGATGAATTTAGAAGCCTAAATGACTACTTTAGACTTCTAGTTTGCAGATTCATTTTAGGACCCCAGTGAGTACATCCTCCTGAAAGAAGGGCCTAAGTTTAATGGAAAATGGTGAGTACTTCTGAAGATTGCTGGAGAGTAATCCTGCTAAATTGTACACATTAGCTGACCTGGGATGTCTCTCTTATAACCCTTACAAGCACTTATGTCGCTCCATTGCCATAACAGGAAGCTTTGGGAGAACTTAATTAGGTGCCTCATAATACCACTCGGTGTTACATGACCCATCTATCAACATATGCACAACACAGTAACTTTTTAATGTCTGAAGGCAGATGTTTACTCCAACTCATAAATATTCTGACATATTTTAACTTATCAGCAAGAGGATCATACATTGATACTGCTGGGACTTGAAGAGGAACAAACACCCAGGTGTGTTGGTATCTGAGTGGAAGGACCTTAATAGTAAGTGCAATTTCTAACCAGGTTCATTAGAACCTGAGGAGGCACAAGGGGAACATCCCTGCCCATGGGAGTGGCGTGGGAAAGGCGTGCTGTCCTTGTGTGTTAGCAGTGAAGCCAGAGTTGTCTCACAATCCGTTCTTCAACATTTATTAAAGCTGCACGGGTGAAGGAGGCAAGGACTGAACTCTGAGGCTCTGGGTTAGATTTCCACTTCTCTTGCAATTATTGGTAGCTATTGACAGTGAGTCAAGCAGCAAGCTCAACACCTTGGTGGTACCTGTAGAGTTTGTGGATTTCTTAGGAAATAAATTGTTGGGTAAAACCCAGTGGGAAATATGGACAATTCGCATGCAGTCTAGTTTATTTTTACTCAAGCAAGAATATTTCTTAAAAAAAACAACCAAAAACCAGTTCTACTACAGCAGCCTGTAACATTTCTACCATTTTAAGTGTCATTTTTGAGGATTACACTGAATGCTGCAAGAGAGCTAAGTAGTGAAAAAGCTAGCTGTCTCTTCCTACAGGAGGAGGAAAAGATGATCCTGGCAAATGGGGCATGCTGGGAATATGGAAGTTGTCAAGAAATTCTTGTTTTGAGGTTACCAACACTTTTACCCACAGCTTCAGTCCTCGCCAGCTGTAGCCCTCTTTCAACATACCAGTCAATTCCTAATTGCACATTGGGATACAACATGCACTTTTGACTCCAGAGTCTAATTTAATGAAAAGCTTTGCCATCTTTATGGCTAGAGAATGTCAGAGGTGCTCTTTGCATAGACACTGTTTTTTCAACTGGTTTACTAACATCATTTTGCTATTCATACCTAGGGGATTTAGGAAAAACACAGTTCCTGACACAGTTACCGTGAAGGCCTAATGTTCATAAATGCCAGGTTGTCAGTCTCATCAGGTCTAAGCAACCGAAATAGAAGGTGCTTTTTAATGCTACCCCAGAGTCAATTAAAATACAGTAATGCTGACATCTGCAGAATACAGAATGATCAAAGTAAAGAATGCCCATACAGCTTCTGACATAAAAACAGTGTGTTTGGCGGCAGAGTGACACAGTGTAACAGGTCAGGTAATTATGAGAAAATCTATGATGTATCTGTTGCAATTGCTTAGCTTCTTTCCATTATCAGAGCCATCAAACAGAACAGCGCTCTCACTTCTCCTGATGGATCGTAAAGCTAGTGACACCCTCGCTCTCCTGATACAGATGGCATCTCAGGAGCAGCTGAATTAATTTGACAGTAAATAGGTGATAGCAATTGCTGTCTTCTCTTTTTCTATTATTTTTATTATTTTATTAATTGCACCAGGACAGCTTTTAGCACTTCTGGGAATAGCTCAGAAAGCCTATGCCATGATTAGCAGTGTACCCTCCTCTCCTGTAAACCCCTTCCAATGCTTTTGCTGCTTTTTTATTTACATGATAATTGCTCAATGGCAACAAAATTTTATTCTCCCCCATTTCCCCACCCTAACTCTCAGTCTGAACTATGTGCATTAATTATGATGATTAAGGAATTCTCTCATTTTTTGCCTTGATGTGTTTATTAAATTAATGAAGGAATCTGACACATGGGCTTGTATGCTTAGGGTACAGTTATGCTAAAGTCATGGGTATATTTTAGATGGCTGCATATTTTCTGCCTCAGTAACATTATAATTGGCTTAATGGATTTTCAGTTATGTGCATTGGCTTTCTCCCCTCTCTAAAGCAGACTAATTACAGCTTTTTACATTAAATTCTAATAGATTTCAATTTATCTCCTCTAAATTATCACAATAATTACAGTAATAAATTAGGCATGTAGCTGTCATTAATCTAAACAATTTGAATTGTGTATCATAGCAGCACAGACTGTTTCCTAAATGTGTATTCAAATATATTCCTAACTGTATAACCATTGCGTGGGAGGGTCTCATTTCCCAACAAGCTGCAAAACCCAGAAGGCAGAATGGAAGGAGAGAGAGGAAGAGAAGCGGGGAGGGGGGCGGAACATGGAAAAGGAATGAGAGAATGGAGTAAAAAGCAGACCAAATTTGAGGGACCACTGCATACAATTAACAATGGCTGAAGAATTGTCTTGGACAGGAACATACCTGAAGCATTGTGGCAGACCTCAGACTCCATCACTAATCCGTGACTGGTTTTTTCCCTCTTATATAAAAATGTGTTGCAAATGTTTCTTTACTCATGCACACCTACTTGAAATTGCAGCTGGCTGAAACATGAAATTTTACCTTTCATAGGAAATTTTGGCAGGGCCAACTTTGGTTTTGTTTCTCATTTAGCCCAATTTCCAATTATTCAGAACACATCACAAAATGGAAATTCTGAAAAATTTCATGGAGGAAACTCATGTGACCATTGCTTTTTAAATTAAGAGCATTCCTTGCTTTTACCTTTCCCTCCACTGAGAGTTATTGAGAGAAGTATTGACTTGACCGTAGTCAGCTTTGTAACTGCTCGTCAGCAGAAGGCTGCGAGGCACTGACATGCTCATGCCACTAACCTTGGCAGCTGCCAGGCTTGTAGGATTTAGTCTTGGGACAATTCCCTTCGCATCCCTTTGTCTCCTCCCTTCCTCTTGAGGCATCCTGACTTCCAAAACATCTGCCTGAAACCAAGGGCAGTTGGACCCTTCACGCTGCAGCGTACTCACAACCAAGTCTGCCTCAATAGCAGTTCAGGCAGCATTGCAGCAAACTAAGACCAACAGACAAATCACTCCGAGGCTGTGATGTGAGCTGGCGTCTAGACTCTTATGGGCATAGCAGTGCTGCTCCCTCCCCGAGAGGTTAAAGCCAGGTTGGCTACGCCTACACTAACGCCCAGCCATGCTGATGCGCTACGAAGCAGGGCCACTGTGCAGCAGGACGGCACGGCTAGGGTGTAGAGACTCTTCTGGGGAGACAGCCAGCCTGACTTTTTGAAAATGTGAAATCTGCATTCAGAGAGCCAGCAGCCCCTTCTCAACCACAGATCCGTGGGGATGGGTGGGACCACAAGAGTTCGCTGCCCCGGCAAACATGTGGACACAAACGTATGCCCACCTGTGGGAACATGTGGACACCTTGCACTGTTACCAGAAGGAACCTCCAGGCTCTTCCTCAAACGCAAAGCACTGCTGTTTCAGTGAAGTGCCATCTTCTTATGGCACATACCCTGCCTGGATAGTTTCCAATTAGCTCCACTGATAATATATTTCAGTAATACACAATACTGGGGCACTTTTACGCTGCAAAGGGGAGAACGATTTAGATCTGTGTCATAGCCAGCAATGCTTTATTATCCCAACATGTAAAAACAGGGGCAAGAAATTATGTAACACCTGGACACAAATTTGTATGTACTGAATAATTATCTGCTTCTAATTATCAAAATATTAAGCTATAAAGATCCTTATATGGTATATACCTGTGAAGCTTTTGGCTGTTTCTGTTATGAAAGTGCAATGGAATTTGTGTAAACATTAAAAGGATTAGAAAAGTGCACTTTGTAGAAAAGTCCGAACTCCTGTACTGCAGTTAAATAAAGTAGCCTCAGAACACTGATACCGTATATATATATATTACATAATGTTTAAAGCTTTCCTGCACACCAAAAGGGAATACCTAATGTGCAGTTTCAATTGAGTTTCCATATATAAGGACACTTACTACATTTCTGTTATACCTCCTCTAGATGAAAAGAAGTCACTAACATTTTTCCTAGTGACTAAATCATTTTGCAAATTCAGGCTGTTTGGTGAATTTGGAGAGGTTTAAATTGGTAACACTTAAAATAATAGCACGTTGATTTGTGCAGCTCTGCAATGGAATTCCTCTGGAAGGATGTATGACCTCTCCATTAATATGAAATGAGCTCCTTGTGATACCTTAATGAATATGCAGCGTCCCCTTAGTGACATGAGTAACATTTGAAACCTTATGCATTTTCAAAGGGCATTCACCTCAGCTAATCCTCAGAGCAGGTTCATTCATAGTCATATTTCCTGTTATCTGCTTACAAAGTTAAGATGTTCTTACTGTTTGAAATTTGTCACTTACTCCAGAAGAAGAAGGAGAAGAAAAAGCAAGCGATGGCTTTAATGGGCAATGTGCCAAGATAAATGGTCCCTGCTGTGCATGTTAGATTTGATGCAAGTGTTCTTTGTGTAGATACTACTTCCTGTACAGAATATTGCAGCCTTATGGCAACCTTTGTCCTTTGTCTTGATGATTGTATGAAATATTAATCTCTCAAACAGTAATGCTAAAAAGAAGCATTCTGCAGTGTATCTGGTGGCTACAGCTGCGGACAGGGATTCAGATGTCGGATCCTATTGCTGTCTGCACCACAGTCTCAATGGGTACGTTTTTCTGTCTCTCAGCTCCCTCACTTGTCAAAGAGGAAACATTATCGTTAACTAAGTCCTAGGGGGTTTTCTGCACCTTACCTAGATAAGTTGGTAAAACACATTGAGACCCCATATAGGATTGGATGGTAAAGTTTTCTGATTATACTAACTTGAATTAATACTGGACACAGCGCGTCATGCTATTTTGTTGGCTGACCATAATAGTTAGCCTTGAACATCCTGACCTAAGAAGTACTTTCCAATATTCCATTCTTGAAAAGTTATTGCAGTTATTGCTCAGGATAATTCAGTGTGTTTCTGCTTGAAGGCACATCCTTAAGGGTGTATTTGGGAGGCTTTGGGAGGCTGACAGTCTCACAGTTCATTTTCACGTTTTGGGGAGTGACAAAGATTGAACAATGGGTACACCTTTTCTTTATGTCCATTGGTAGTTACAATTCAGAATGGATTTTTTTAGAGATGATAAAAAAAAAAATCCAGCAGGTTTTTTGTTCTATACATCACTCATGGAGGGTATGAAAACCCTTTGTAGACTGTTATCCTCCTTGTTTCTATATGCCTAGAAAGAAACACACCAAAACAGGCATCTTCTATACCTACATATCCAATATGAAGGAGTCAGTTCTTTCCTGTAACCCCTTTTCCACTCTAAATAATCTCATGAGTACATCAGTTGAAGGGAATAACAAAGCTATTTGCTGCTTTTAGTTTTTTTGGTTTTGTTTTTTTTTTTTTTTTTTAACCGACTGGTGGTGTCTGCTTCCTCAGAGGCCTATTTACATCCACAGTTACTTCTTTTTTCTCTTTTATTTTTTTTAAAAAAAGAAACACCTTAATTTATTGCTAAAGTGATTGCTGGCATTTATTGTTCACAAAGCCTATGAAAGCCTGCTATAGACAGAGCAAAAAAGGGAGAAGGGGAAAATAGGGATGAGATATGCTTGGGGTTTTTTTTCTTTTCCCAGCAGCCTAAAGCTTACAACATCCATCCCTACTTATATGGCTGTATTTCCACATTGTTTATAGCCAATGGACACAGGGATGAAAGGCGTAAGTAAAGGGAGAGGAAAGAATTGCATAATTAACTTTTTAAATTAATTCATGACCCAGTTAAAAGGACAAGGAGGGGGTTATTAATTAATTAAGGTGGGAAACCCTGTGGGCATGTGAGATTTAGAGAGTTTTAACTTACCAGCCAGGTTAAAAGGCTTTCTAAGGGTGTACTCAGCACTCAGTGAATCTGGAATGCAGTTAATGCAAAAAGAAAAGGTGAAAATATATTGTAAAAGGTTTTTTCAAGGGGAATAAAAAGTCTAAAAAGAGTGAAAATTAATTAGGAGGAATCCTGACAAATGTTTCATCAGGATTTGAGAAAAAGCATAGCCCAGTTCTCAGCTTTTTTAAGCCTGCTTAGCTCTACTGAGAACAGCGGATGCTTGATCCTGTACAGACAGAGATTTGGTCATGAAATATATTTTTAAAATCTTCTCAGGTCCTAAGAATTTCAGCAGAACTGATGAATTAATAGCTACAGCAATAGAAGCAACAATAACTGATATTACACTAAGAGAACTTTTTTGACTCTCTGGAGACATTACAGAGTCTCTTTGCAGATGTGGCACTTAAAACACATTTTAAATTGGCCATTATGAGTTCCTTCTTTTCTCAGGCATCTGTGACTGCAAATGCCTATTTACAGTATATTTGTCTATATGTTCTTAAAGGCTCGCATCATCTGTGCTGCTTCCAGCTTATGTCCAGCTACCTCGGGGTGAAACTTCGAATCTAGGTGAGTTTAAGAAGTCCTTGCAACTTGTTTTTAACTTCTGTTATCTTTCTTTATGTACTTTGGTGTCTTCAGGCTTTGCAGTCTTTAAAGTCAGGGATAAACCTTGCATGAACTTCTGGCACAGCCAACAGCAAATATGTTAGTCCAAGAGTTATTTTATGAATTTATGAAAAAGAGTGTTCTTTCTCACTGATAGCATTTGAAGTGGATTGCATGGTTTGTTTATTTAGCTGGTCTCACATTTCAATCATCTAATGATAGATATGAAGACTAATTGCTTTCAGCTGACTTTAAACGCCACCTTCTTTTGTTAGCTGATAATGGGTACGTGTCTCTGTCTCATCAGTGTTTGGCAAAATCTCAATCACAGTTCAGATGTTGTCACAAAAGCTAATTATGCAGAAAATCTTTGGTTTTTCCCAGTTGCCCACCTTGGAATATCAAAGGTTTAAAAAACCCCAGAACTAATAAACAAACGATGTCAGACAAAGCGATATGGAAGTGTTACTAGAAACCATTTGAAAATTAGGGGGAAAAGAAAATTATGATCAGTAGAGACAGGCCACTGCTAATGGAATTTTGGTCTTTTTATACACAAAAAATGTCATACTAGCTGTGCTGTATTACTGTTCCCTAGGCAAGTAACAATCTTCATTGCTTTATGATTCTCTTTTTCTTTATCATACTGCAGCATTTTGGTGTGAGAATTTTAAAATTAAATCTCCTTATTGTGCAGGCAGGATGTCCAGTTTTATTCTATCAAATGCCACAGAAACAAAGGGAACAATCCATTTTTCCTGATAGAAGCCAACAGTTCGTAAGAGGTTTGAGATGAGTGTAAGGATACAATTTGCCTAGAGAGTGCCTGAGGATCAAGACAACCTGACTTTCCACGGAATGAGTCTGTCAGCTGGCATCTTGCAGTAATTGCTTCCCATGGCAGGACCTTACCAGCCGAGGGAGGACTGCTCTCGTCAACCCAAGAATCAATTTCTACAGTAGCTGAATGATAATTGTTTGCTAAGGCTCGGGGAACTTGTTGCCAAGCCTGAAAAAGGGGCTGAAGCTATGATTGGCACTCATTAACCCGGGATTTGGATTTGATCATTTACCCTCATAGAAGAATGTATGGGGGTAAAGGAGGGAGAGGACTGCAAAATGTTCTTTTGTTTGGAAGAAACAAATGAGATCAACTGCAGAATGGGTATCTGAACGTCAAGCCCGAAACCATATCTGTCTTTGCTCAAAGGGACCAAATAGCATGCACTATGAGGTGATTTGAATGCTTCTAGTAGAAACACCTCTTTGGAATTTTTTTTCCTGATAGATACCTCCGTTTATGTGTCTTGTTCATTATGGTAAGTATGTCCTGATGACTGATGTCCTGAAGTTCAATTGCTGAGTTACACAGCAAAGAAAGTAGGAGAAGACATACTAGAGGTCCAGAAGACTAACTTCTGATTTCCATAGTCAAGCTTGTGGTTTCGCAAGAAGCAATCGCCACTGCCTGCCCTCTGCTGCAGACATTTATGCCCAGCTGCAATTGTGCCCAGCAATGTTAGCTGGACAGCTGTGTGTGGTGTGTTCCGATCCTCACTAAAGTATGCCCAATGCCAGGCAGTATGATTGCCAAAGTTCCTGCCACACGGCATTTTAGCAGGTAGACTAGACACCTGGAGTGTGATTTAGAGTATGATCAGCCTCTGATACCGCCTTTACAGTTGTCTTTCCGAGTGCCTGTTGATTATTTATGTGACCTTTCAAAGTATATTGACTGACATATAAACATTTTTATTTCTGCATCACAACCAGTGCATTCACGTAAGTCTGCCGGTGCTGGTTCAGGGAGAAGCACAGGACAGTGACTAAGTGGTATTTATGACTAAGCAGTATGGTATTTAGAAGACTGCTTCAGAGTCATGCTCCATCAGAGAGTCCCTACATCATTTTTTGTACCTATCGACTCTTTTGGAAATTCCAGATCAAGCTCTTCACCCCAACGCTGTCTTTTGCTCTCCTTGTATATGTGCACTACCAGAAAAAAAGCAGTCTCTGTTTCATGACTCTGGTCTCACCAAGGCTGTCCCTTTCAGATCCTAGTGTGTTAGGGTCTCCAGAATGGCAAAACTGTGGGTCTTGCAGCCTGAAAGTGGCCCAAAGGTGGCTGTGGAGCTGGTGGTGGCTCTAATGAGTTTTAGGTCATGGGGATCTCAACAGAAAATCTTGTAGTAGGCGTTTCAGTATCTTTATGTGTGTATAAAGCAATGGACATTAAAAAGAACAATATTGTGCAAAATAAGAACAGTACGGTTTGTTCATTATCAAGATAATATTAACAAGACTAGGGCATTTAGCTGTTAAGTGTCAGAAAAAACCCCAAACAACAGCCATTGTAACATTCTACGCAACCTTATTAGCGCTCATCACAAGTTGCCTCATGCAGAGCATCCCCTGAAGCTCAGCAAAAAGAGATGGCGTATGGATTCTGTAGAGACAGGAAGGATGTCCTCTCTTGCATAACTTCACAGCACTGGAAATGCAGCAAATCTGTAACTCTTCTGTGCAGGCTTGTTTTGCAGCTCTTCCCGTGCCTGGTTTGTGTGCACATTAAAGCTCACTTGCCCATCCACACTTGTAATAGAACGGACAAAACAATATTCAGATCTGGAGGAGTTTCGTCATCAACTGGAAAGTATCTGTACTCAGCCGTGGTCTTATTCCCCACCTACAAGTCACACAGAGGTCTGTCTTTTTTTTTTCCCTGTCCATAGGTAGTTTGGAGTATTTTTTTCACAACTTTCCATTTCCAGGGAATTTCAGCTCTGAACTTTATCAGGGTGTTGTTTCCAGCACATTCTGAATGCAAACCTGGTTTTTCAATTCACATTGCATGGTGCAGATAGTGTCACATCCCTTGTAGTCCCTTAGCAGATCACTTGCGTCCTCAGTGGCAGCAGTACCAGGGTATTTTGATGTGAATTTGGCAGTTAGAATAACTAATCGCTAGACATGCTAGTTTGGAGACAAACATTCTGCAATGAACTGACCTGTGGAAACCTCCATCTTAAAAAGAACTCCCCTGTTTTATGTCCTTCTGGTTTGGGCAGGTTCATGTAAAATGCTGAGTGACTTGAGAGGAACTGCGTAGGTTCAAGGGCTTGGTAGAACAGAAGTCCTCAGATACTGCAGGCTGCTTCTTTAGCTCATGTGACAATTATATATCAATTTAATCTCAGGGGAACACATTTCCTCTTTTCCACAAGTTTGGACATTACATGCTATACCTTCAGTGCAGGTTCACCAGCAAATCAATGTGAACAGATGTCAAGTTACAGAATCCCAGCCTGGCAATGGGTTTGCATTCAGATTCAACTGGGGGAAAGCAGCTTTGTAAAAATGCCAACTTTCCTAAGATTCACAGCCAATAAAGTTATACTAAATGAATCTTGTGCATGCAAAAAGCCACAGTCCCTTACAAAACCAGTCCCAAAAGAGCCGATGTCCTTTAACTAGAAGGATGTATTATCTAAGGAACATGATTTTCAATCTAAATCTAGAGTTATACGTGCAATATATGCACAATCAATGGAAACAGTGATTTTATGTCTGACATACTTTCTTATGTATTTTCCAACTGGTTATGAACTACTCCTCCTTAGTGAGCAGATACGGTACTTCACAAGGGATTTGGAATATGAATGACTGCTGTTCTTTATACTGCAAGAAACACTACACAGCTGAGTTCTTCTGATCATGTATCCAATGGTTTGTATAAAACAACTAGGGTGACATGCTCCTTTTATGTGTCAGACATATTTAATCTGTAGGCCTGATATTTTCACAGAATAAGGCTCTTAAATGAGCATCTTCAAAGGAACTGTGTGCCTCCAGCTGTTCTGGAGGGGTACTGCCTAGCCAGAGATGCAAAAGGCTAAAAGGAGAAACACTAGTTTGAAGTCCAGGTAATTTGTCTTAAACTGTGGGTTTAAGACACATGAAAAGACAGAGAAGAAACCATGCTCCCCGAAGTTATATCAGAGTGTTGCCATGGAAGTATTTTGTGACAGTGCTCCGTCTGGACGGCTGGTTTGGAAAAGGCAATGGCCTCTCACCTGCACTCCTAATTTTGTTGGGGCTACCTATGTACTCCTACTAGCTAGGCCTGTCACTCAGAAGCCTCTCTATTTTGGGGGCTATATTATGCAAACAAATATGGAAGCCCACTTCTGTGTTTCTCATGCTCCTCCCCTCTAGTCTGCTAGCGGAAAGCAATGTGGCACTGGTTATCTCTGATGTACATTTTTCAGCCAATAAACATTTGCATTCCATACCTTTATTTTCCACATTCCTGTAGAATTACAGGAACGGTAAGCATTAGATTTGTACCTGTGCTTTCAAATAACTTACACAGAAGTTGAATTATGTAACTCACTAGGATGAGGATAAATCCCTGCACAATACCTTGAAAATATGAGGTTTAAAGTGAACATTATAGTATCAAAGCATTGCACAGCCAAGAGTCTTTGAAGGTTAAATTGATGAAATATGATGAAATTAACAAAGTGAAACCTTATATCCAAAGATGTTTTCTTTGTTCTTGAATAGAACAGCTTACATCAAGGTCTCTATTTGAATGCCCTTACAGCATACCAAAATAATAATGTTAGGAAAAAGTCCCATCAGGTTATGTATTTTGTGGTTAATGGGTTCTGCTGTGTTTCATTTCAGAAAAGCTGTTCAAGAAATGCTCCCCAGTTTATGTTCTCCTTGGGAGAAATCCTAATCCTAAACTGGTATTAATTTTCTTCCAGTGTCTAAATCACCCTGTGTACAGAGGCTTCCATTTATATAACTGGAAATCATTGCAATTATTGTGTATCTCTCACTCTCTCTCTTCACCCTTCTGCTGCACCCATAACCCGTGGCATCCTATCTGTGATAATGTTTGTCACCGCTCTCTCCTGGAATGAGATGTGTTGTAGGGTGTATCATAATCTTAATTCATCAGGGCTGCTTAAGAAGAGGATATAAAGTCCGCTGAGACGTGGTTGACAGCTAAAGTGATATTCTCCATCACTTCAGGTGTCTCAGGTGTCTTTTGGAGAAGAATCTCCTATGGCCACGGTGAAGCACAGACAAGATCTAATCAGCTGTAAATCAGCACCGTTTTACTGAGAGTGAGGTGGTTCCATGGTGCAGGCCTAGTGAGCAATTAATGATGGTGTCAGCTTCTAGGCGTGAACACTGATGACAATTTGTGCCTTTTTCCTGAATGACTAGCCCAGTCAAATTTGCCTCAGCAATAACAGTGTTTCCTCAGCAATCCCATTCTCCACAGGAAAAGACTATGGACTTAGAACAACACTGATTTAGAATAGAGATCAATAGCCCATGAGGTTTTTTGTTTCTGTGAGAACCTATGAATTTTTCCAAATTTTGCGTGGGCACATCTGTTAGTCTCCCCTCCATGTGGTGGATTCGGAGTCAGCAGGACTTAAACGGTCCCCTGCCAAAAACCACATAGCTGCATGAATGCAGTGCTGAACCTGACCTTATAAGCCCAGCTGGCTTGTGGGTTCCTTGGAGGATATTTTTATCCTAACACTGATATTTGTTTTCTTTCAGCATATAAATCACTCCATGTACAGTCCTCCACTTACACTGGTGGTCATTATATCATTATAATGTGTAGTGTTCTTAGCTTGGCCCCTTCACTGTTCTTACACAGTGTTATGGGCTTTTGAGTTGAAGATGGCTTGTCTCCTTTTGGCTTGGGGCACAAGGATGTGAACGCATCACTCTCCACGGACAGCTGTGTAGGCATGGGTCATGCCTAAGGAAAACTAGGCCAGTGGAATTACCAGTTTTAGTTCATTTCTGTTTTGATTGCCCTCTTCTTTGATTTCTGCCCTTATGGTTGTGAACCACCAGGTAGAAATCCAACCCACATCATTTTTTATGATGATGTTCCAAGCATGCAGTGCTTGTTTATTCCTCAACAGTGAATAGTCCTCTGCTTAAAAAAACCCCAAAGCCACTGTTCTCAAGTCATTTACTATGAGTAAAACTCATTTCTCTTTATTAGGTGATATAGTTTCTTACCTCTTCTATAACTCAGCGAGCAAAGCTCTGCAACTGGGCCATGGGGGCATTAATAACATCCCTATTGCAGAGATGGTGGTAGCGAGACCCGATCAACACAGGTAGTGAGGGAGTTACGCTGCCTGTGGTGCCTGCCCTGCTCTGCTCACTGCCATGCCAGCAAGACCACGGCACCAGCAGCGCCAAGGGAGCACAGGGGCTCCTCCGCACCAGCACGCTGGTAGCACATCGCTCCCAAAGGACCCAAAGCCTGGCATCTGCCTTCTGTGCGCTCCCTACAGCCTGTGAAAAGGAAAATAAATGCCTCAATTGATTTTTTTTTTTTTGTTAGAAACCCCAATAAGCCAAACTCTTCAAATACACATTATGTGAGGAGGGTTTAAATGTTTGGGAAAGGTTGTATTCCAGTGTATATCACTGGAAGGCTGCCAGAGGCATCCTGGAGCCAGCGAGGAGAAAAGTGTTTATTGTGGTCAGCGTGGTAATATCGAGGGCAGCAGGGACAGACCAGAAGGAGACTGAAACCAGAACAGCTGAACGCAGAAAGTACACAGAAATTATAATCTAATAACGAGTCTCTGAGAAGGCAGGCATGAGAAGGAGATGCCTGGTCTGTGGAAAGGCTCAGGTAGCTAATTTCAGGAGCCTGGCGGAGGCAGAACAGCCGCTGTGGAAGCGGCAGTGATTTGTTGCCGACCTTCGCACTAGCAACAAAGGTTGGGGGCAAAGGGCCCTATCCTTACACCTCCGGAGCTGCTTAAAAACTCTGACCCCCGCGTCTTCCCGGTTCTGACTCAACCTGCATCTGACAGCAGGCAGAAATGTTCTTCCGTGCTTTCCCTGCAAAACGGGTTTTACAGCTATTTTTCTACTTCCTTGTAGTTCCCTTCTTTTCTTTTTCTTTTTTTTTTTTTTTTTTTTGTGTCTTATTTTCCCCTTCGTAATGGAGGGAAAAAAGGTTAGATTAGAAAACTTCAATTAAGCCTTTAAAAAGACCATCTGCTGAATGCTGACTGGGGTTTCATGTAAACAAAATGCCTGTGCTGGTTACAAACAAATGATCTTATCTATTGTATTGTGTTACAAATTAAAATTAGATTAAGCCACCTACATGGTACCGCCGCTGAATCTTAAATTTCTTATGGAAACTGAATGTTTGCTGCAAGTATTCATTCGGCCTGATGAGAGCCTCATTATTTTTGTACCAGCAGTACACACTGGGTATAGCATAATCAAAGCCTGGGGGTACGTATTAATTATCCTTTTGAATAGTGATGAAATTTTAAAAAGATCTCCTTTAGGCTCACATCATCAGCAGATGAAACAAAGCTTTGCACAGCTTGTGAGCAGTGGCTCACATGTGTTTTTACATCTGTTCAGGATATTTCAATTTGAAGCGCAACAAGCCAAGTCTGGGATTAAAGACCCGGAGAAAGAGGGGGGAAAAATCTGCAACAATAACCAGACCCCTCCCCTTCCTGTCTGCAGCGGAGAGGGAGAGCGCCTTCTCGGTAGTAAAACCTGGCTCCATTTTGCTTTTCCTTTTGGCAGCAGTGGTAATATTGTTTAGAAGAGGGGTGTAATGCTCTGAGTGCACTGTGCGTTGCCTGTGGGTGCCAGGACTAATTACCTGGTCCCCTATTCATTCCTGCTTGTTGCAGCACCCGGTAAGGTTCTGGTTTAGGCTGTCAGTACGAAGGTCTCTTGTGAGTTTACTGATGTTTCCTTCTATACTATGGGTTACAGTCAGGTTAAAGAGAAGAACTGTTTGTGCTCCCCTGGATTCCTGCAGATCCATGTTTGCCAGCTTGTGAAAAAATGGGGAAACGGGGATGCCCTTTGTCAAGAGGGTTATGTCGTTCTCTCTGAATGCTGTTGGGCGCAGGCTGTAATTGCTTTGCTGGAACGTAAAAGGATCAGTTCAAAATACTTTTTAAAGCAGTGTCAAAACTGCAAGCCACAAATTGCACAGGTTAAGTCCTACTGCTGTGATGAGTAAAAGCAAAAGTGGTCAGTCAGAATGGAGATGTATTAGCTTTCAGTGGGAAAGGATTGCTGCGGTTCGGTGCTCAATCAAAGGACCGGATTCTCAGGCAGCCACAAAGCTAGAACCCCTCTGAAGTCTGCGTGAGCTCTGACTTGATAGACACTCAAAGATCAAGCTGATCATGTTTACAAGTCCGTACACATACTGCTATTTGGTGGGTCTTCATTTCTTTTTTTTCTTTTCACTGCTTCTCTTGAGAGAGAGGCAACAGCCATTCAGCCAAATTAAAATAAGAGAGGCAAGGGCAGGACATGAATGGAATCAGTGCTGTTGACCAGACATGAACCTAGAGCAGGTGGTTTTTAAAAGTTTATTCATTTTTACTTAGCAGAGCAGGCCAAATTCTGCACTCATGTACACTGCTTTCTACAGACGCATCATGATTGCAGTTTAGAATGTCATCCAGAGGTTAATTTTATCATAATCTGTGGTTTACATGTCAGAATACATCCTTCAGTTTTTATGACAGATTAGAAACATTTTAGCTAATTGTTTTAAAAGTACATAGAGACACTACCCAAGGTAAGTCATATCACCTATTTCAAATTCTTACTTCGTTGGTCATCTATGTTATTTTTGAAGCAGAATAATCTTGTCAAAGGATATGATTTATAATTCACTTAGTGGGTTGAGGCTGGAAGATCCATAGAAACAGGGAATCATAGAATCTCCCTCTATGGGCCATTCTGAGATACCATAAGCATCTCCCTGTTGGTGTATGTTGTACAACAAGCGGGACTCAGGGAGGGATCCCAGACCCGCCAGAACGTCTGCTTCCTATAGGTCCATTGTGTAGGTGCCAGGGCATAACCACACAAACAGCGAGGGAGCACAGTTTTGTTCACAAGTCACCAGTGAAAGACATGAGCGCTTTTCCACTGATGATAGGATAAAATTCACTTAGACAAAGCGAGATCTATCTAAGTAAGGGCTAGTGGGAGAAGGCCCTACACTCTACTTTTCAAGCAACAAATGAATGCTGTCATTATTAAAAATTAATTATGCTAATGAGTTGAAGACTACACTCCAAGTTGTGTGGCTTTTGCAAGCTAACAGCTGTTGCGGTTCCTTCTCTGTGCTCAAGCCTGCGTGGCCTGTCATTTACTATTCCTTACAGAGTCCGGAGCACGGATCATAACAATATAAATATGGATATATGCTTAAAAACATGATTAAAAATAGTTACTGCTCATGGACAGTAGCCAATTTGCCAACATGAATAAAAGCAACGCTATTTTTAAAAATGCAGCATGACATATAATGGACAAGCCTGTAAAATTCAAATAATGAAACTTTTTCAGAGTTAGAAATGACTGAGTGTTAAATCTGCTTTCCTAGAAAAATAAAAAGTGACCAAAAGTATTTTTTTTGTATTTATGAAAAAAAAAAAAAAAAAAGTGCTTGCAGGCTGAGCCGTTGCATGCCAAGTTTCAGCCTAAAGCAAAATTTAACAGCTGAGTTATAAACCCCTAAAAATAGGGTTTTGTAATGGAAGTGCTGACACAACTTTATCTATCACAGTAAGAATGGCACAGCTATAATTAAAAGTACATAGTGTACTTTGTCTTTGACTAACATAAATAGCTGTCAGGATGGCCTCCGATACAGTCCTCCATGTTATTTTGACTCCAACACAACAGAAGCAATTCCTTATTCCTGCATGCTGAGACAAATTACCTAAAATTATAGGGTCCTTGGATTTCTCTACAAATAGCTCCCAAACACCCTCACAAGGTGATGTCAAGTGGCACTAAGAGCTCCAGCTGTTGTAAGGGACAAGGACTTTATCCCGATGCTGCCCTATGAGACTGAATTACTTGTTTTTCTGCTCCACTTCATTATGTGGATGATCAGTGTGTTTTCACTGAAACATCAAGGTAATGCCCATGAACTAGACCAAGCCTTTGGCTTTGGGTGCCTTTAAATTGCTAGATATCACTGTCGCTTCTTGTTTTTGTGGTGACTCTTGTTTTTAATGAAACTTCATTGAATAGGTGATATGTAATCAAACTTTTCTGACAAGGCTTGTTCTTTCTGACCTTTTCCAACCCTTCTCTTACATTTCTAGGAAAAAATCCTCAACCATATTTATATATTTAATGACACTCTTAGCTTTTATCTGGTAAATCATCTTGTTGGGTTGTTTTCCCCTACCACGTCTTTTTCCTGTTTCTCTCTTCTCCCTGTGTATGTTGCTCTTCCTTTGCCCCTCTTTGCCCTCCTTTCTCTCTATAGTACTGCTTTTCCCATCTGGCTCTTTCCCCCCATACTTGGCATCTGTGTCTGGCTTTTTCTAGTGGGGCTTCATTCTAAGGTTTTTTGTGCATCCAACTCACCGAAATCAGTGAGTATTTTGAGCACTAAGTGCCAAACACCTAAGTTTTGTCTCTCCTTTCCTAAAGTACTTGAGTTTAAACTTAATAGTTGAAAAAAAAATTGCAAAAGTCAAGCACCTTATTTTGCAAACACTTTCACACATGTGTAACTTTGTGTGAGTTGCATCTGTTATGGCTTGAGTCCGAGAGACTGGGATCGAGGCGCGGCTTTCAAAATACTTATGATTTGACTGTTTTTTTTTGCAGACAAAGAGTCAAGGATTCTCTTTCCCTGGTGTAACAATACCTTGTGTAACTTGCATGATGTGTTGCCATCTTCAACGGCGGGCTTTAAAAGTGAATTCTGTCTAAAAAGAGGATTCCTCACATACGATGTGCTTGCAGCGCAGGGAAGCTCCCCACACCTCTGCCGATACAAACAGGAACAACTCCTTTGGTTTCTTTTCCAGGACATTTAACTGATTTTACTGTTGCTGTGGCAATTTAACCACGAGGGATGTTTCAGAGACAAATATGTGATACACATTGCTAACCATCAGGTGACAAAAGATAGAAAGCAGAAAATAAGAAATATAATAAAATAGCTAATAGAAGAAACATGAAACGACATTCTTTTTCTAAGTAAAATATTCTGTAGCAAGGACAAGAGGAAGGTTTTGTTCTTGCAAACCACATTTTTTTCAGTGAAAACCAGAAAAACACCCCAGAATCTTAGTTAGATGAAGTTGAAACCTAAGACTTAAACAATTTTAATTCTTTTACATATGTTTAGTTTAGAAATTTGGGGAGGTTTTATAAAACTGTAGGACATTAAAAAAAATAGTGGAATTAAGATACTAGAGAATTAATTAATTTTAATTAATTTATAATGCTTATTTTTCACTTTGAAGCCAGTAGGGGGAAAAAATTAAATGAAGATTAAATAAGAGATATGCTTTTATTGCTTATGGTGCAATGGAAAGATGGATAATATTTATCTTTTTGCATTTCTTCCTTAATTCTTCCTTTTTGCCCTGAGCCTACTCGTACACGTCCAGTGGACAGTGCTGAGAAAGGGCAGGGCGTCCCAGGACAGCCCCGCTTTTCAGGTGATTTCGGCTCTGCATTTTCGGCCTCCCGCCTAGCGCAATTCACCCGGGGCACGGCGATGCCCCAACGTAACACAAACCTTGTCATGTCTTACTGCTTAAATAACACAATAAGGAAATTAAAAGGCTTGCAGGTTATGATTTTCATTGTTCCAGCTTATGAAGCCTTGAAGAATTTCAGGAAATTGATTACCTGGGGGGGGGGTGGGGGTGGGGTTGGTACCTATGGTTGAAAAAAAAGCCAACCCAAGAGCAACAAAGAACCTCTGAATAAAAGTCTTTTTGATATTAACACAAAATATATACCCTTGTCCATCCTGGCAGAGCTGGGATCAGGCAGCGATGAAAGCGGCGAGGAGGCAGCGGCGGCGGAGCTCGGCCTGCCCCGGCCCGGGCTGGATCGGCGTGGACTGGATGCCCTCTACCGGGGGATCCGCCATTAACCGCCTCCCCTCCGCTCCCTCCTCTGCCCAGGCTGGAGACCACGACAGGCTTTACCCGCTTCACCTGCATCTCCTTCGCATCAAAATGTGATGGGAGAGGAGAAAGGACAAGACTAATTAATGCCGAAGTTGTTTCACGGGGCAGCAGCCGGGAAGGAAAGCAATGGTGTGGCTTGCCAGCGGCGCTGCTTCAGCGAGGGAGGTGGAGGAAAGCCCATCAGGTTCCTCTTCCCCCCAGTATTGCTCCTGGTATTGCCCCGGCATTGCCCCCGGCAGACGCTTGCCCCACTACAGCCCTGCTGCTCGGTGGTAGGAGTTTCACCCCCAGCTTCATGCAACACTTGTGTGAGTGAGCTCCGGAGGCCTGCGCTGTGTTGGGCCTCACGAATTTAACAACACCCTTGAGTTTCATTGTGTTTGGGGGGGGGGGGGGGGGGGGGGGGGGGGGGGGGGGAACCCCAACACCAACATCAGGGTGGGTTGCTGCCCATGCTGAAAGGCAAAGAAGATGGCAGCGGGAGAGCTGCACATGGAGTGGTGCGGCCCACCCTGCGCTGCAGCTTGCAGCGGGCCTCTCTGTCCACTCATGGCACCTCTCTTTCTCTCGCCCTTGGCGCGGGGCGGGCGGTTGGGAGGAAAGCGCTGACGGACGCTGGGAGGGCAGCGGTTCTGGTCCGAAAATGAGCCCGGCCTGGGGGAGGCTGGCCTCCAGATACCTGTGGAGAGGAGAGAGCCTCCCGCCTGCCGCAGGAGTGGGGACCCAAGGCCTGCCGCCGGGTGGGATGGGGAGCACGCAGCGGCAGGAAAAGAGAAAAAAAAAAAAAAAAAAAAAAAAAAAGGAATGAAAAGTGGGGAAAAGGAATGTGTTTTCAGTGGGGAGACCCAGCCACCGCCACTGCTGCCAAGTTTCACCGGCTGCGTGAGCGGTCTGGTTTTAGCCACGTAGGCAAGAAAATTTGGTCTTTGCGCAGAAGCGCTCATCCAAAGTCAGCAGCCGGTGCAGTGCACCCTGCCAGCGCACAACTGGGTGGGATGAAGCTGTTACAGCCGTACCCCAGGATCCGACCGCTTACAAAGGCTTCAATTAGATCCATCATGTTATCTGAATGGTTATTTTGTGACTTAATTCCCCCTGCTTTTTCGCAGTGGTAATTAAATGAGCAAGGGGAAAAAAGAGACAAATTAATTGATTGAACTGATTCCAGGAGAAACCATTACTCCCGTTCCTCTTCTGCTCTATACGGTGTTTAAACAACTCTGAAATAGAGCTGGGTGAATCCTGCCAACATATTTCTGTGAGCATTGCTTTGATTTTCAAATGAATTGTCTTCATCTGCTTTTATCCCCCTATTGCCTTGGCTTTATGTGAACATTTGTACAGTCTAGTTTGCTCATGAAAAGAAGAAAAAAAAAAAAGGGCTAGCGTGTTTCAATACAATGGAAAATGAATTTCGTTTCCGTGAGCTCAAGAGTTATGTAGTGACAGGACAAAAGTAGCGTCACGTAACAGGCCAATAATCACTAATGACATTGTTCAGATATGCCACAGTGCGAATGAATAATACTACGTCATATATCGAACAAAATTTATGAAAAATACTGAACAGAGCTGCCAAAACCATAAACCATAGAAACTCTGCATTTAGAAAAAGAGGTGAAATGTACCAAATACTGCAGTTATTGCCAGTTATTCACTCTTTTATTGAAAAGATTAGGAATATTTTTCTTTTAAATTGCATTCAGTTAATGTACATTTATAAGTGTGATGGCAGCAAGTATAGAGCATATTAGTCAAATCTGTGTTTAGGGAATATGAATAATGTGTATTAATCATAAAAGTCCCTTGGTAGTAACAAATATACTTACAGATTTTTTAAAGTATTTTGAAAGGAAGGAAGGGAGCAAGAAAAATTACACAGGAGTACACTTTTAAGAGAATTTTAGAAAACAATCATCAACATTAAGGAAATGCAATTTTTCATCTGGATCTAATCTATAGCTTCATAAAATCTCCTTGTTGAACAATTATTCAGAGAGAGACTAAATAAATATAGTGCTGAAATCATAATAAAGATTTCCAGAAAATTTGAAAAGTAGGCAAAAAAGCCACTTAGCTACTTTCTCTCCATCTATAAGAAAGATTACTATTTTAGCTTGTGTTTGTATGCAACTTTTCTTTTTCATAAATTGCTTGATACAGCAGTATCAGATTATATAAGGTTACAGAACAGCTGAAATTTTTCAAAGGTATATTTTCAATTTTTTTAACAAGCAGAACTGATGTTTAGGACAATGCATTTTGCCAAATCATGCATCCTTGGTTTAATTGTCAGTACTGAGATTCCAGTTTCATCCTGGATGATTGTTCCCCTCAGGAATATGCTATGGATCCTCCTCCCTCCAGACTGACCTGCATGCTTGGAGAAAGCATTGTGATTTTAAACCTCTCAGGAAGAATGCAAAAGGCAAATTAGAATGGTAAAGAAAAAAAAGAAGAGGGAGCAAGGAGGAAGTTTCTCGCTGTGTTCTTTCACCCAGGATATAGCTGAGTATACACATGTTCCTTTAGAACTAATGTAGAAAACAAGATATAAAATTGGCTTTATTATACAGTATGCAGATTCCATAAACAGTTTTCTGTAAAAAGTGACCAGAGAATTGTACAAAATCAATATGAGACTATGCTGGGGGAAAAAAAAAGAAGTTTAATTTAATTCTGACATGAATATCATATATAAGTCAAAGGAGGTGCTGTCTTACTTAACAAGAAAGGTTTTTGCTGCTTTACCGTCTTGGGCACAATTCTTTGAGAAAAATGTAGACAAACAGCAGAAAGTCCAAGAGGAGAGTCTGAGAAAATTTGAGCAACGAAAAAAGATGAAAATGGTTTCTGATTTGTAGTAAATATGCATTCATTACTTTTTTTTTTTTTTCACATTTATCTCTGTAAGCTTGTGCAGGGGGAAAAAGACACCTAATTTAATTAGAGAATTAAAATGTGTTGTTTGGAAGTATCTGGTAACTTGTGGCGAGCTGTGTATATGAGAGCTTACGAAGTCCTTATTACTCAGCAGCGCCTGATCGCAACCTACTGGCTAGTACAGTTTTTCAGCCAAGAAGGGGGGAAGAAATGCCTCCTGGCAGAGCACAACTAAATACGTCGGAGAAAATAGTTGTTATTTCAGGTGCACAGGTTCCCAGTAGAAAATAAGTTTAATTAATTAATTTATTTTTCTAATTTGTGAAAATATGCCTAGGGTGACCTCTAGGCATATGTGCAAAAGCCATAAAACCAGATTCATTCATTAACCAGCTGACACAATGTCAACCAAGGATAGTCAAATAAACAAATAACATGTGAGGAAAAGTCAGACTCCTCCCATCCAACTCTCCCTAGGAAAAAGCCTTTGAGAGTGAACGCACTTGGCTGTGTGCCTTGGGCTCCCTGCTCACTGCCTTTTTCGGGTGACAGAGAGAATGAAGTCTGAATCATGATGATGAACCCTCTCATTTTTTATTTTATGTTCATGCCATTCAATTAAATATCATAAAGGTACCCATTTTTTCATCTCTTTATTTTTTAAAACTTGTTAAATGTGAAATAGGAACCATGTACAAAAACGAGTGTGTAAAAACTGGAAAATCAGGATTTCTGTCTTCTCCTCCTCCACTGCCACCACTCGCCAGTCTCCTGCTCTCTGATCATGGCAAAACTACTCAGTCCGCATGGTTAGATGCGCAAATACAGGGCTCCTCAGTTCCTAGTAATTCCATATATTGCTCTTTTGCCAATGTGTTGCTCTGTGAGCTTCTCTCATTGCTACAGGTTGCTATAAACAGTGAAATTAGCTGAGGAAAAAGCAGATGCACCTCAGTAATGGCATTGCAGAGATAATGGAAGAAGTCCAGCCTCTCCTTGAAGCACCAGGGAGCATCACACTTCCGTGGACAGGTGACAGCGGTGCTGAGGCATCTGTGCTTTACACCTTTCCCAGCGCCTTCCACATGATGGTAGTGACTTTGCTGTTGCCAGCATCCTTGAGGTCCCTGAAGAAAGTGTCTATTGGGACTTGAAATGCTGTCATCGTGCTCATTCACTGTGATGCCACCAGCAGCTACAGCTTTCCTCTCACAACATCCTTGTTATGCATTATGAAATAATGTGTTATGGTTTACCTTATAAAAAAGCAATTTTTGAAAACTTGTATTTCAGCTGTTTGACAGGCAAGTTTTTCAATAGCAATAAAAACAGGTTTATGTCCAAACATCCCTTATAACCCTCTATTTATAATCACATGGGGAAAAAAATCCTTTCGGGCTACAACTTCATATTTGAGTTCTAACAGACGAGATTCTGTTCAAACCGGAGCACTGTGGCTGTGATGGACACAGAACAGGGCAAAGTATATCTGGTTTTCAACCTGGGAGGAAATCTTCCCCCTAACCTGCCCCCCTCAAAAATGTTTTGAAGAAAAGATCAGACACGGGTTTTTAATGCCTGGGGAAAAACAAAACATGACCCACAATGGATTTAGGCAGTTCCATTTTTGCTTGCTATTTTTAAAAGCATACATGTTATTTAAAAATAATTAGCTTGAGCCAATTTATGTGCAATGTATATATTGCACATATGTCTAGAGGAAACCAGAAACAGGGTTGTATAATCGTAACCTTGCTGCACTGAAGGCCTGGCATAATTACCGTTGCAAGAGAGAAAGCCGAAGAGATTTTATCTGTCACATTTATTTCCCCCATGTAAATATAGTAAAGCAAAACAAAAATACACTTTTGATGCGCAGAGCTTAACCCAGTTTATATAGTATGCATTTCATTCTTTATTATTATTATTAATAATAATTCCCCACATATTCATGTGCAGTAAAGCACTTGAGATGAGATCTGTAAGGCTGGGTTTTCAGCAGCTGCAAATTTCATCTGTTGCTCATGAAAAAAAAGGCATTTTCAAATGTGCACATGCGTTTTTCCCTGATTTTGTCTCTGCATGGCAAGTGAGGCTGTATGGGGCAAAAGTAGGTTTAGCTGTGCAAATGTGAGCATGTGCGTCTGCATAGTCTTCTGGCCCTTTAAAATGTAATTAGTGAGTATAATAAGGCTGCTGTGCATGTGTAATATCATCATATTTAATGAATCGTAGGACTGAATGTGAGGAAGAAAGTCTATTGAGTCAAGATCTCCCAGAGGCTTTGCTGGAGCTTGGACTGGCACATGACTGATGCTTTTCTGTATCCTCATATTCAACACCCAGGCCAACTTTACTTGCAAAGAAAAGATCCAGTTAAATAAAAAACATATGAACCCTGCTAACATAATACAATTTGAGTAAATCAATGCCTTTGGACTTTCTCAAGAGTATCTGAAGAAACTCACTGAAAGGGAACAGTGCATTTCTAGTGAGTACCAGTTAGGGACTTTAACACGCTCCGCCGTACCTTGGTGACCTTGCAGGAGGTTGGATAGGTTTTCCCCACACAGAGCACACATCTTGATTTTGCAGCACATTGTAAACACACTTTTCATGGTAATGTCTTGTTTTGGTTTGGTTTTTTTTTTTTCATAGATTATGCATTAGTAATTTGTGCATCACATGCTGGCAAGCGGAATCACAGTATATTGCACACACTACTAATGTGAGACAGAAACCTCAGCATATTCTAGCTCTTTTCTCATATCTTGTTAGCATCTGTTTGTGGTAGGCTGGGATGATGAGGTGCTAATATGATACAGCGAAGGAAGTGTAATCCATGAACATTTTTGTGTCACATTTGTGTAATATATTACACTAATCTGACCAGACTTTCATGTGCTCTTACCCAAGGAATGCCATTCCAGACTCCTCCCTTCCCCCATCAATGCCTTTGAAGGTTTGTGAATGATTTCCTGTACACAGGCTGTGTAAGAATGTGCGCACATTCTTTCCCTGGTCGGGGAAGGAGTGCTTTTTATGCCCGCTTGCTCTCAGCGTAACAATGTTCGTGAACAAATTGCACTAAAAAGGGAAGCATGTTCAATTATATTCTTCTTTCTCGGCTCAGAGGTAAATGAAGTAGAAGGTGCACTCTCTCCAATAAGCGTCAGATCCATTCAGAGCACTTCGTGCAGTGTCTGGGGGCAATTTTTTAGCAAAACTTTTATGAGGCAGCAGTCTGCAGGTTGCACGGCAATAACGAGAGTGTCTGGGTTGGCAGCCATTGTTTCTTCCTGAGAGGTACCATCAACCAATGGCACCTTGCAGACTGCTTCTGATTTGCACCTTGTTACTTGTCCTTAGACAATTTGCTAGGTCTGTTTTTCCTATCCATGATTAGTTTTGCCCTTGACTGTTGGTTCTTCAGGTGACAGCTGTTTCTTCCTATGTGTTTACGTAGCTTTAACACATTGGGATCCTACTCCTGACTGGAACTTCTTGTCAGTACTGCAATAGAAATAAATGCGGTAGTAAAGTGAACTCATAAAAACCAAAATTTCATTAGAATTATAACATACAATGCTTCATCTTGCTGATCTGATTCAGGAAGGGAAAGACGAATCAAAGGTCTGGATGAAAGAAGTGGAATTAGAAAGTCATAATGGTTTTGGAAAGTCATTGCGTATTTCTCGTCCTCGTGGATCCTCAACATAAGTTAGAATTTGTAAGGACTAGTGAAGGAAAGGTATCTAATAGTGAAATTTGACTGGACTGCGGAGCCCGTGTGTGTATATATATATATTTTGATACGTCCTTATTTTAGATATTCATCTGAGACTAGAATGCCCTGATACCTATCACATGGTGTAACTCTTTAGGTGGGTCATCTTATAACTTCCCAAGAGCCGCATGCAATGCAAGGTCACAGCCTGACTATCCCTGTGGTGGACAATGCAGCAGATGCTCATACGAAGATCAGTTTTGCTGGCTGTTATGTTGCATTTTTCCCCATTAGAGAGGCTAGGGCTTCAGGAAACAACAGCTCAACAGTCCTGGTACTGGGGAAAGACTATTCCCTTTGGAAAAGCAAGGAGGAAGGCAGGGTGCACATGTTCTAATAAATTAAATGGTGCCTGTAACATTTCATAGCACCAAAATGCAATCTTGCACGCTGTCAAGCTGTTGGCATGCTTTGCCTTGTACTAAGGAACATTTCTTGAGCAGCTCCCAAACAACAGCCACAGAATGCAATCGGGGGACCTACTCAGCCCAAGATGATTAGCAGACTTGTGTTTTGGACTACAAGTAGCTCTATGAATTCCTTCCCCGGTGGTTCCTACTTAATTTGCTTTCTAGCGTTTTCACCTTGCCAGATATGGCAGGACAAAGCTTGACTCTAGATGACATTACTCATTGCAAAGTCAAGGTGGATTTAAAAATATTTCTCCTGTAGTTGTGAGCCAAAATTGGGTACTATTATACTTGCATAGCTGGGGGAGTATTTATCTAGAATAGCACAGTGCGGCAGCATGTGGTTACGCTATTAGCATCTTGCAGTGTCAGCTTGCTTGAGTGTACACCACTGCGTTCGGTGTAATAAGAAGCCAGAAGAAGTCTCAGAGGTTATGCCTAAACTGCATGCGCCTATGGTGCTTCTCAACTACTGGTGCATGAAACATGCTCTAACCCATCCACGACTTCAGGTTAGAACAACGCCCAGCTGCACATGATCCTCTCCTGAACCTTGGTGGGGTTTTTGCTTGTTTGTTTTTTTGCTTTGTTTTACTGGGGAAAAAAACCCAAAAAACAAACAACCACAAGCATGCAGGGTGAAAAAGAGGTATGGTGTTTTTCGTGTCCTGGAGAGCAACCAGAATGGCTGGTGGTGCCATGCAGCACTTTTGTCCAGCCCTTCCGTGCAGCCAGTGGGAACTGGAGCAGATGTGCAATGCAAAGGCAAGCCATGCTCATCTTTTCCCTAGGCAAGCAAGCTGTACATTGTAGTATTTGGTATCATGAAACATAATATTGGTGAATTAATCTCAGCGGAAGAAGGACCAAGACCCCAAGTAAAGTGTTTGTGGATAATGTTGATGTAAAAAAGACAAGTCAGTATGTACTACAGTACATTAACTTGTTACTACAATATGGGAAAAAAAATGCTTCATGTACTGACTTCCTATTGATGTGATGAGGTTTTGAGCATAGCTAGTTTACTGAATGTCCTGGTAAAGCAAAGATGAATAAAATTAAAATAAAGAATGTATAAATTGTAAAACAGAAAAAAAAAAAAAGGTAGTAGACAGAAGCTTTCAGAGTCCCATGAGCTGTTTTTAAAACGTTTTTTTCTCTAAGAACTACTCGTTTCCTTATGTCTTTCCCTGACAACTTTTTGCTTTTTATCTCATTTTAATAAAAAGATAGCATTTGAGAGCATCTCAGAATCCAGCATCTCAGCCTCTGCCTTTGTTGTTTAAATTACAAAAAGAAGACAAAAAAAAGAGACAAGCCAAAACCCAAAGCCTTTCAAGAGAACCTCATCAACATGTTTTGGGCCTCCTTTTTAGGATTCAGAGCTTCTTTAACTGCCATTAAAATCAGGAAACTTGATCATCCCCTCCAACAAAAAGCCATTGAAACAGGACTCCAGTGCAATAACAGAAAAACAATGCTTTATCCGATGCTATTTGTTGTGAAGCGGAGGCTTAACAACGATAGGAAAAGATGGTATCCTCGGACTTTCCCTGAGCTAGTGTGTACCTCTTTTCTTTGCACTTACCTTGCAGAAGATATGAAAGCAGGAGCGTTCCTGAGAGGTCAGGTCCTGGGCTATTGAGACTATAAGGACCTCATGACTTCTCAGGGGGCCCTCTGCAGGCCATGTGCCACATGCGAAGGAGAGCGATGAGGACAAGAAGACTGCAGTGTAGAAAGATGCTGGGGGGATCGCCTTGAGTTGGTAGAGAATTGCCTAGGAGGAAGGGGTGCTTATCCTTCAGGTCCCAAAGAGATGTTACCATGGCGGCCCAGCTGCGCATTGTAGCAGGGCTGAACAGCTTGGAGGAGGTTAATTCAATATCTGCAAATGCTTTGGAAGGAGCATATTGTTTCTTTTGCAAGGTTTCTACTGAGGGTAGTGAAAATTGTTATATAATCTGGAGAACCAGAGAGAACTATGTTTAGACACTCTGGTAGGTCACTTCCCAGTTAATTCTTTACAGGAGAAAAAAAACCCAACACGGTGGAAAACACCGCATTTTCCATGTTGGCTTTGGACTACATTTGTTTACAATCTCAGTTTGTTACTTTGAAACTTGTGTCAATAATATATATCTACAAAAGGAATGTTTTATCCCAATGTCTCCTTTCTTAATATTTGGTCCTAAAAGCTGCACTTGATGTGATAAGAAGCGGTAAATGCTTTTTCCAGATCTTGGGAGAAAATCAGACCCATTTTGATACTTTTAAAATTTGAAAATACATGTCTTCACCATGATGAAAAAATGCAGGTGCACGCAGAAGAGATAGTTGTTATAAGAGGGTATTAAAGTGATTAATTCAATGCTGTTATTTCTGGTCAGCATAATTATTTGCTGGGAGCTGAATAACCAGAATTTGTGGTAGCTGTTGGCCAAAGGTCTGTATTAAGATCTGGGTTTCCTAAGTGCCACTGTTTTGTAAAATATGACAGGGAATATAATAGAATTAGTTCATTGTACCTACAAGCTCTTTCCTGTCAAGCAAGACCTCTTTTAAAGATTAGGCACGTGTCAATGTAGTGACTGTTCAAAGCATATAGTCAGTCCTATCTGCTGGGAGAAGACCTTTGGATATACTTTTGTATCATCTATGATGTCTGAGCGTGCTTTAGGAAAGAAGCCTCTGAAAACGATAAAACTATGGGTTTATTAGCCATACTAACTGTCAACAAAGGGTAAGTGATTTGTTTAAACAATCAAACACTACAGTAATTAGTATTATAATATAACATGCAGGAAGTTTTCATGTTCTATAAATATGTGTAAGACATGGGAAATTGGTCTTTTGGGGCTGATTCTGTAATAGAGCAGTCCAGATAATTGAGTTTGTGTAGTAAATGAAATACAATATGAAGGGACTGGATTGTAGCATATGCAGTCTTCATTGGTGTAGATTGGTCTGCTTGAACAACTATTGATAGCCCAACATGATGTATAGGAAGTCTCATAAGTAAGATTTAATGATGAAGACTTCAGATGACACATCATCACATTTTCCCTTAGCAAAATGAAGGTAGGACGAAACAAAAAGTAGGGTGTGATGCACACATTTTCATACTTAGACTGAAAAAGATCTTACCTAGAACCACTTTCCCACCGGAAAAGCGAAGCTGAAAAATATTTTGAGGTAACATTCAAAACCCACAAGAGCTTCTAAAATAATCACCAAACTAAAAGTATCTTCATATAGAATTTGGTCAAACTCAGGCTAATGTTATTAGAATCCCATTGATTTCAACAGAAGCCAGATCAGACCGTAAAATTATTTTTTCAGTTATCTTAAAAGCAAAAGAAATGGGTAATTCTAGGTGCAAGCAGTAAACAATTTTATAAAACGTATCTACCTTCAGATTTGTTTTTAAGAATGGAAAGAATGTTCAGTTTCATACAGATGAAAAAAGCATAGAAACATCTTTATTCATAGAATAGTATTACTTATTGTTTAATATTGCTTACATTTGCTCACTCAAGTAACCAAAAGAAAAATGGTAGGTAAGTATCAGGAAGACACAGCACTGTCATAGTAGCGAAACACTTCCTCAGTCACTTGAACTAATGCACTTTCTTTCATGTGAAGAATGTTGCCCAAATTATAGACGGAGTCCAGGCTAACTGAACTTTATATTTTGGATTAGGTTGCTTCTTAAATGATAAAATAGAATTTCCAGCTCATAGCATGAAGGACAGAAATGAAGAGCAAATTGGAAATTATAGTTTTCTTGCTACAACAAATATGGTTTACATTTATTCCTGTGTAGATTTTAGCTTGTCTTGTAACACTGAATTATTTGGCAGAAGTTGCTTGACCTCAGTGGAAACAGAATCCTTGCAGGAGGTCTGTGACTGGGTTTACATGGGAGAGAACCATAATTTCTTCATTATAGTTTTGATAAGGATCTTCTTTGGGATTTTTTCCACGCTTCTACATTTTGTTCTCAATGAAGCCGAGTAGCACAGTTACTCAAGCAAAAGGTACCAGGCTAAAATTTAAAGATTCTTGAAGGTGGCTAAGCAGAGCTGACATGGGAGCTGCTGAAATGCTCGATGGGAGCAGGACTTTAGGCACACAAAAGACCTAAGGGAGGAAGTTCTTCTTAGAGAGTTTCCTTCCTTATATTTTGTTCCCAAGAGTTTTGCTCATTATTTGATTCTCAGAGGCAATCTAATCACTGCTGGCATCACTTAACACTTCTGGGTTCAGTTTCCCAGTCTGCCACTTGCACTTAGAGTAATTTTCTCTAGTCTCAGTGTATCCTAGTTTACTTATTTTAAATAAAACCTGTTTTGTTATTTATTCTATTCACTGGAATTGAATGAGATTGATTTATTTAAAATATTTATAAATAAAAAAACATTATATACGTAGGGCATTACCTATATAATTTTAAACAAAATAATATAGTATGTTATTAATATATTATCTATTTATAAAGTACATAGAGAACTGCAAGCAAAACAGCACACATATTTATGCAAACATATGTATGTGTCTAGATTATTGGAAATTACATCGGTACTTGTGAACAGACAAAAAAGTCACTTCTGATATCCCAGTTAAAGTAATATCATCTTTACTTCTTTCTTCTGCATTGATTTTTCTCTTTTAAATTGCCTTATTTTTCTCTAAGTTAAGGCCTTAAGTGAGGAAATCTCTTTGTAAGTCTCCGAATTAAGAGTGAACTTTCTCCTCAACACACTTGGTTAAAGGAACCGTTGGCTTTAACTGAGCTTCTCACCTCCATTAGAGTAAAATGTATTTGTCCCAGATGTTTATATAAGTGTATAATGCATACAATATTTCTACACAGGCAACTTAAGGTTTTGAGGACATTATTTTTAAAGTGTCTCTAACCAGATGTGCTTTGTGCTCATTCTTTCATTTCTCTGACCATCTCTAAACATTTTACTTTACCCATTTTCATAAGGATTCCATTCACAGGCAACTTCAAAAGCTTTGTACCAGTCTTCCTGTTGTATAGGATGCAAGGGGACCCGTCATCTTAGCCAGCATCCCTGCCATGAGCCATTTATTGCAACAAAAGGCACTGTGTTAACGACATGGCTCATCATCAGTCAGTCCTGATGCAGAAGATGTCAGATCCACTGCTGGAGAACAAGGATAATTTGGACTTTGCTTTTTGAAATGGAAAGATGGCAGGGGCTGTGAACAAAGTCACCTGTAAATTGGTTGATGATTTTCTACTTTTTTTCACAGTAAATCCCTACTCTGAATCCTTTCTTTTTTTTTTTTTTTTTTTTTTTAATTTTGCCTTTGGAAGACATCTTGATTTTAATCAACCTCAACGTTTTAGTTTACCCTCGCATTTTAAATTCAAAGGAATTTTATAAATTTAAATTCCTGTTCTAGTGTGAAATGTTTTTTTTTCATGATCCTGTAACATAAAGGGCTGAGAAATCAGTACTATAGAAATTGGAAATATTTCTGTAGAAGTCTCCAGAAAATTATAAGCCTGCCTGCCACTGACGTGTATCTTTTAATGTTTTGGTCTCACTTTTGACAAGTTTAACAGTAATGTTGGCCAGAACGCAGCTGCGTGTTCCAATAGGAGAACATCAGTTTTAACTAGTAGTTGGGCTGGAAATAATTGTACAGGCCTTTCAAAGGCTTTTGCTCAATTTTTTTCTTCCTGAGTTTTTGTAAAAAATTTGAGTATTGGTATGAGAGTTTATCACTATATCCTTTATTACTGCACTGTTTCTGTTTCTATTTTTTTTCCTTAAATATACTACTAAGCAGAATTGAAGCTTATGTGTCCAAGGATTTCAGCACGATATATAGCTCTTTGCATTGAACTTTGGAGGAATAATATTTCTGGAGATAAAGAACTAATGTCCTAAAAGACCCCAGATTTATGGTAACCATTTTTGAGCTAGGTAAATAAGCCACCAGCTTGCAAGCACGTGCATGACTCATTTAACTGCAAGTAGTGTTTACTTGCTCTTACTTTAAACACATGCTTAAAATTAAGCATGATCATAAGTGTTGAAGAATCAGGGCTTCCACACATAAAAGGAAAAGTGAGACATGTAAGTTATTTGCATTCAACTAAAGCGTTCAATATGGAGTCTCTTGAAAATTGGACTAAAAAATTAATTCAGTTTGGTTTGAATATACATGCTCTTCTGTGGTTTGAAGAGTGTTCAAAGGAGCTTGGTAAACAGATAAGTAGCAAGTATCAAACTAGGTTAAGGTGTCTAGTGAGGTACCACAGGGATCTCTATTAGGTTTTATTTATTTAAGTGTCATTAAGAACTAGAAGAGGTATTCTGTTAGTGAGGCATATAAAATGAATGTTAATGACCACAGTTTAATTACATTCACAGTTAATGCTAAATTGGAAAGAAGTTGAGAACAATAGAGAAATAATAGAGAGGGAGATAAGCATCCGGACAGGACAAAATAAACTGAGGATCAGTTTGAGAAAACTGATACAAATGGGGAAAAATATTGTCATGCAAAAGGCAGATGTTCCATAGGAGGAAGAAACAAATAATGCAGAGAGACTTAGGAATGACAGTGAATAGTAAAAAGCTCCACCAACTACTTCTTCTTGGTGTGTCTGTATTCAGAAAGTATTATGTCATGGGGCTGTTTTCCATACTACTTTTGTGCACTGCCCCATGATATCTTGTTCCTATATTGAAGTTGGTTTTTTATTGAAAATATATTGATTGATTCGTTTAATGGATTACAAAATAAAAAGCACTGTCTCAGAATGCTGGAAGAAACAAGAATTAGTTGTGCAAGTAGTTGCCTGAGACCACAAACAGCTGAAGACAATGGATTTTATTTTGGACAGTAAAGGGCATCTTATTTATTGGTAAAAGAAGCAAAAAAAATAATCTGATGTGGCTTCCTTTATATGGTGGAAATATGCGTGTTGGGGCAGTCTGAGGGACTACGAGGCACTGCTTCGACTTTTAAAATCCATAATTTTTGAAATTTGGAATGATTCTACCTGACTGAGAGACATTATCCTATCAGAAAAAAAAACAAAAACAAAAACAAACAAAAACAACCCAAAAGTTTATTTGCCAGCAGCAATTTCCTTGACAGAGGACAAACCCTTGTAAGCAAGCCATGCCTTTTTTGATTCTGACTCCTAAGTTTCTATGACGCAAATTGTTCCTACACATAAAATGCCAGTGAAGCGTCTGTACTGTGTGGTTTATGTGGTTCTATACTCTGCTAGGAGACGAGACTTTCTCCATGTCAGTAATTTTTCTTTGTTACACAGCCATGTGTTCTATAGCACTTGTAGCTGCATCGCTGGCTTGGAATACGCAGCGGCACACCTTGCAAACTTTGAAAGCTCTGGCAGAGGTGTCCTTGGTGTCCTTATTATGCAGCTTTGGGGAGCAGGACAGTGCAGATTTCAACATGAAAGTTAAAAGGGGAACTCATTTGTTATTTTCTGCATCTTACTGATGTCCATTCCTTCCATAGGCCCCTCTGATTTATCATCCTAAAGCTACAGAATGGCTGTAGTTGATGTTCTGTCAAAGCTGCAAGGGGAATAACTAACAGCTGTGCATGGATTGTATTGGAAAAACCCCACATCCTATGATTTTACTTGTTCCTTTCTAGTTGCAGTTGAAAATGGTACTAACAGATGCACTTTAGTAGTCTGTTCAATTTACGAGTTTTTTACCTCAGACATAATGTATCCAAAGGAGTATTTACACTTCTTGGTTAATACAAGATGGTTAAACCACAACTTATGAGCTGAAATGCATCTAATGTTATCTAATTAGCTCTGTATTTACTACCTAACATACTCTTATTTTCTTTCTCTATTTGTTCTCAAACTCATGACTCTTGACGTGGCTTCCTTCTCCTTTGTCCAAAAGTAAGGGTGCACAACACTCAAGACCAGGTTCCAAAATGAAGCATTAGTCACTTGAAGTGAATTGAAAAATGATTGAAAATGTTAACTGAACCACCCCCAGCTCGGAAGATGTCACACCTTTTTCTCACTGAAGGCTTCCAGGAAACCAAAGTTGTCTGCATGCTAAGAAGCACAGTTTAACCGGATGCTATCTCACAACAAAGTCTGAGGAGGATTCAGAGGGCAGTCTTCCTCTGCTGAAGGCCCCTGAAGCCGCCAAGCAAGCCTGTGCTCTGAGAGCACACCAAAAGCACTTGGACAGGGGAAAAATCTCATCACAGATCACAGAGTGGCCATAGCGGGAGATGGTTTCAGCACACTTATTGTACAACAAGGTGATAGCTAGAGAGCATCAGACCAGGATGCAGGGGGGCCTGCATTCAAGTTTTGCCTGTCTGACAGGATTGAAAAGTCCACATCTCCATTTCTCCTAGGAGTGCCCTGTTTATGCATTTTATCCAGTGACAGTTTCAGATAAAACACATAAATACTCCTTTACATCAAGCAATCATTGAACAAAATAGAAAGGAACAGCTTTTGATGTTCAGACTGGAGTCCTAGATTGCCTATTGCTTCTCCCTCTCTCTCTTTCTCCTCCCATTTCTCCTCCTCTCATCTACCAGTTAGCTCTGGTACACTGAGTGTTTGGATTCACATTGTAGGACACCCAGTTCTGCATTCATTGGATTAAGTGCTTTTTGTCCAATTTGTCTTCAAGATTTCATTCTGGGAGTTGAATAAACTTGCAAAACTTGATGGTTGGGTTCCTAGGACCCCGTTTTGAGTGCATCTGTTCCTACAGGGGGGCAAACAGCATCTGTCTGAGAAAAACTGATAAAGCTATGTTGTGAGCAGGCTGATGTGGGATGCAAATATGTGGCTTCTCCTAGATAAAAAACTGTGCAAAACACAACAAAAATACCTTCTGTTTAGATTTTCAGAGCACTAAACTCAGGTATTGTCTTGAAAATGTCATTATTTAAAAGATAATAGCCAGCTGTAGTCACACACCTTAGTGAGTCATTAAAATAGAAATGAATAGCAAACAATCTGAATTAGTAAGAACATGCCTACAGCTACTGCTTTAGGTTTCAGGTTTTTTAACTTCTTTCTTTTCTGATGTCTATGATACGAGACAAAAAAAAATACATTCCTGTTTTTTCCTCATTATTATTCTTTTCTTTCCCTGGCGCAAGGACCTCCCCCAAAGTATAGTCTGTAGCTTACAGGTATTTGGTCTTTCTTTTATGAACATTGGCCTTAGCTTTAGCAGGAGAGAGATTTTCCTTCGGTAAGTAATCAGGGGAAAGAGCAGCCTGTCCTTAATAGGCTGATAAAGATCTGTTAAAGTCAACATCCCATTTTTACAACACATATCAAGGCCTTATCTACTGCAGAAGTTTGGACTGCTGTAATGAGATCAAGCGAAAGTGTCTTCATCCCAGCGTAGCAGTCCACTAGGACTTGAACCAATGTAACTATTTCAGAAGGAAACCACACACCCACCGCCATATCTGTACTGATGTGAATGCAGACCAGGCCTGTATGTTCTATGTTCATGTATATGCTATGTTCATGCCAGAAAAAAATGTGGGCTTTGATAAATATACAAGAAGGATAAATTCCACAAAAAATAATTTCCAAATAATTAAAAAGAATTGCTGCTGGTCACTTTTGAATCAAAAAGAGTAACATTCTAAAGGATTCTTGTTAATTAAAGTTTGGAGTTTCCCATAGAATCATAGAATCATAGAATCATAGAATGGTTTAGGTTGGAAGGGACCTTGAAAATCATCGAGTTCCAACCCTCCTGCCACAGGCAGGGATACCTCTCACTAGACCAGGTTGCCCAAGGCCACGTCCAGCCTGGCCTTGAACACCTCCAGGGATGGGGCTTCAACAACCTCTCTGGGCAACCTGTTCCAGTGCCTCACCACCCTTAAAGTGAAAAACTTCTTCCTAATGTTTAATCTAAACCTGCCCTCTTCCAGCTTAAAGCCGTTCCCCCTCGTCCTATCACTACATGCCCTTGTAAAAAGTCCTTCCCCAGCTCTCCTGTAGGCCCCCTTTAGGTACTGGAAGGCCGCAGTAAGATCTCCCCGGAGCCTTCTCTTCTCCAGGCTGAACAGCCCCAACTCTCTCAGCCTCTCCTCATAGGAGAGGTGCTCCAGCCCTCTGATCATCCTTGTGGCTCTCCTCTGGACGCGCTCCAGCAGGTCCATGTCCTTCTTATGTTGGGGACTCCACAGCTGGATGCAGTACTCCAGGTGGGGTCTCACGAGAGCGGAGTAGAGGGGCAGAATCACCTCCCTTGACCTGCTGGCCACACTTCTTTTGATGCAGCCCAGGATACGGTTGGCCTTCTGGGCTGCGATCGCACACTGCTTGCTCATGTCGAGCTTCTCATCAATCATCACCCCCAGGTCCTTCTCCACAGGGCTGCTCTCCAGCCATTCTCCGCTGAGCCTGTATTTGTTCTTGGGATTGCCCCGACCCAGATGTAGGACCTTGCACTTGGCCTTGTTGAACTGCATGAGGTTGGCTTGGGCCCACCTCTCCAGCCTGTCCAGGTCCCTCTGGATGGCATCCCTCCCCTCCAGCGTGTCTGCCTCGCCAAACAGCTTGGTATCATCAGCAAACTTGCTGAGGGTGCACTCTACCCCACTGTCCATGTCGCTAACAAAGATGTTGAACAGTACGGGTCCCAGTACCGACCCCTGAGGAACGCCACTCGTCACTGCTCTCCACTTGGACACCGAGCCGTTGACCGCAACCCTTTGAGTGCGACCATCCAGCCAGTTCTTTATCCACCGAGTGGTCCATTTATCAAATCCATGTCTCTTCATAGTTGTGATTCTGTTCTAACTTCCTGAAAGACTTCTTATGAAGAGTGAAGCTGAGATGTCTACCATTTTTTATCTTATGCAACTTTATAAAGAAGGAGTTATTTATATATTTCTTGATTCTAATGCTGTTTCAGTGAAAGCGGTTTATAAATTTGTTCTTTCTCATGAGTTTTCAAGTCCCATATTAACTCAGCCCTCTGCCACCAACTTACATCAGGCATGGCAAACCAAGCAAACAAGTTCTGTGTCGCTTAAAAGTAAGCCTATTTGCAGTAAAAATGGGGCCAGTTCCAACTGCTCACCTGAGTTAGTGAGATTTTCACTGATATCAGGCCCATCTTCTCTTTCAACCAGAGGACTGAAGAACCTTGAGCTGCAGGTGGTTTTACATTCAGCTATGACCCATTTGTCCTGTTGAGACCTTGTATTTAAAAAGTGCATTGGGACCCTCAGACAAGAGAAAACCTGTATGTGCAGGGCACAGACTCCCAGCACGGGCAGTATGAAAAGTCAGTGTCAGGAGGAGCAGGACCCGAGAGGAGCAGGATGTAGTGTTGCATTGTAGAGATACATAGATGATGTGTCCAAGGACGTGGTGCAGGGGTACCTGAGATGGCTTTAGCTTACTACTGCCCTAACTAACAGTACCATGCCTGTGTTCCCACGGATTTCATCAGCTGAGGGCTTAAAAACACTCTGGAGAGCCTTGTAGCATCTATGCTAGCTCCTGTCTACCGCAGTCGGGCAGCTACTGATAATGGAATAACCTGGCTGAAGTTAACTTGGATATCAAAGTCACTGCTTTGGATTCCGGTATTCTTGTATTTGGATTTCAGATTTAGACAACGGACCTTCTGCAGGCAGTGAGCTGCCAGTGGCTTTGTTGGTATGAGGTTGCTGGCTGTGGGGCTGCAGAATAATTCTTGTACTCTGATGTTCTTTAACAAGAACACAGTCATACTTCCTTCTGGAAAAATATGTGCTATAGTGAACCATTTTACCAAGTTTCTCTTGTGGGATTTCCCATAAATTCTTCTTGCAGGAGCAAAAAAAGGTAAAACTAATGGTATTTAACAGACATGAGGAGCTGGAGAAGGTTGCCCGCTATGCCTACAAGGCATTGCTGGAGACAACTGGTGAGGTGGATTCCCATTACTTTCCCATTATCTTTTGTTCTCTCTGATTACATAGAGAAACAACATTATCGGTAACTGCTCAGTCCCTAGTTGTCTCAGAGTTCTCTCAGAAGGGTTTCCCAAAGTAGAGTGGATGTCACAAGAAATTTATCACAGCTTCCTTATCAGTGAGTTTCTGTGGGCTAAGAGGGATGGCCCATATTTCCCGCCTTCTCATTCTTTTTCCTACCCATCCAAAGCAATGAGACCCATGTCTGTAAAGTCCCCAGGGGAATGATTACACTTACACAGCAGTGGTGCATGGCCGTCTCATAGAGCTACTGAGCTTTGAATGAAATGTGTCTCTACAAAATGACCATTTAGTACAAACTCCATGAGAAACAACAAATACACAAACAGAAGTAGGTATAAAACTTGACACAGTCCTTTCAATTTTACTTGAAGCTCCATATTAAAAAAGGTTGAAAAAAGAAGTGCAATGGAACATTTCACGCCTCAATTTAAACCATTGTTTTTCGAAGGAAATGTAACTTGAAATAACCATGTATTTCTTACTAAGTGGAAGCAAGTGTTATGCAAACAGTCATGTGTGAAAGTAATTCTTATCTTGCTGCCTGGACTAGTTGGGGGATAAAATAAAATAAATCCAAGTCAGGTCCAAATAGAAAATGGAACTCAAACCTCTGGAGCACATAGAACAGGGACTGAAAATGCTGTAAATCAGGGGAAGTCAATTGACTGCAGTAGGAAACATGTTCTCTTTGTGCACACCTGTGGGTCAGGACTAGCAAACGCACTATTAAAAGCAATATCCCTACTTAATTTTTAAGGACTGTTTACAGATCAAAGTGCACTCATTATGAATATGGATGTCATGTTTAAATAATCCCTGCTTTACTGCCATATAAAGTACTCTTAAAATATTTCCTTTTTTACTGTGAAGTAAAACATTCTTGGCACCACCAGTCCTCCCCTGCTTTAAATATCACTCCTACTAGCAAATGGTAGATATATAAAATAGCATATTTAAAAGTTTTTCACTGTAGCTCACGTCATCTCAAGCAGACATCAGAAAAAGTCCAAGCTACATCATCCATAGGACTCAGGAAAAGTTCTGGTTGTTTAGGACAGCTTCTGAGCCTGCTACAATAAGAGGGTAATATGGCACTCGGTAGATGGCTCCGTGGATTTAACAAGAGTTTATATGAGGACAGCTACTGAATGCTGTAAGAAAACAAATATCAGTTCTCAGTAGCTCACAGGTGTATCTTCCCTGTGCTGAGGTCAGTGTCCCCATTTTATTGAAACCAGGTTATGAGCTTGCTGTCTCCTCCTGCTTTCAACCCCTCTACTATGTCCTCAGCCATCCTTTTTCCTAAATGCCTGCCCCCCTCCCTCCACTGCAGGCTGTACAGCTTTCTTTTCATTGAAATGCAAGGATGCCGTTATGGGCAAAGGAGCTCATGAGCCATAAATCAATAGAGACTGGGAATGTTTTTCACAAAAGTATTGTTATTCATTTTTTCCTTTTTATGCTCTTTTAGAAGATATTAGACTGAATGGACCTTTGATCTGATGTACTATAACATTCTTAGTTTCTTGTGGTTTTCCTTGTCTGTCCAACCTTCACTGCACTGTTGTACAGCCTACCTCAACACACCCAACTGAGTTTTGTGTCACGATGTGTCGCCAGTGGTACACTTCTAAACAACCTAGTCCTGAGATACAAACAACAGTAGCTGAAAAGCAATAGCAAAATTCTTCCTACCATGTTCTTCCAGATGGTGTCTCTTCTCCAGGAAATGTACTTCAGAATAAACGGGCTGACTTTGCAGTGTGTTTTGAAGGTGGGTGCATTCAGGTGAGGATGAACTAAGGCAGTAAACAGATTCCTTAGTAGAGCCCTTTGGTGAAAAAACCCTGTCTTCTGTCAGTTGACGGTAGGGGGTGGGGTTGTTGCTCAAGCATCATAGCTTGGAAGAGGTAATCAGGACTTCCTAGTGCTTTCCCAGTTTCCAGGTAAATAACCTTTGAACTTTTGATGAGCCATCAGCACTTTAAAAAAGGATTACCTTAACTCATCCTATTCAGAAAGAATATTTGATATGAATACTTTCCTAATATTTAAAGGCTCAGAACTTGTATTCTTCAGTGTCTGGGTTTAGCCTTGCTATCTTTAGCGTATAATGCTTCAGATTAGTAGTGTAGATGTTATTCCATGCATTTTGGAATTTCTGTACTATTTCTTACCTTCTAAATACACCAGAGGCAGTGATCTTTGCTTATATTGATACACCGGAGAGTTTGATAGTCTTGAATACAGTTATTCTCTAATACAAGCCTAAATCAGGAAAAGTGTGACTGGAATCAAAGCAACCATATGTGTGTAAAGACAACTGAACATGAACAGACAGCAGACTGACCTACAAATTTCTTCCACCAGTGTAATGTATAATACCTGTTTGTCATCCCTAATTTGAACTTTGTCTTGTACTTTGCGAACTGTGTTTGTATGAGTTGTTCTATGTGGCTGTGAGTATAATAATACATCTCTTGCCACTTGTAAAAAGCACAGTAGGATTTTTATTTTTTTTAATACAATCTGAAATTACAAAAGCAGCCAAGCAGAGTTTAGTCAAACTTAGAAAGCAAATATTTAACACTAAGTCTATAAATAATAGTAACAATCAGCTCAGGTTGTTACCAGTTCAGAAATAAAGCCTTTGTAAATGGAAATGCTTTGATGTCATAATTATAATGCAAGGGAAATCAACATCCTTTAGTCTTATAAAACAGCTTGGAAAAAAGACACTAGGAATGAAGTGGCCCTTATTCTTACCTAAGGTTGAATCCTGAGAGATGCAAAGCGTCTTCAGTTCACATCAGTTTCAGTTTGAGTTGATAGAGGTGCATTCGATGTCCCACAGAATCTGCCCCTCACACCTGCTTGGGGTTTCTTTCATCCTCTAAAGCATAGATGGCCAACTTTCATATCCTAAAGCTGTTTTTTTTTTTTTATTCCCAGCCAGGTGCTATGGGGCCAAACAGATATAGACATATTGCTACAGTGCTGCTCCAGTCGACCAGACCAAACCCAGATCCGCACCTTCTCCCTCCTACAACATGATGTAGGAACAGGCCAATTGCTGCCTGGCCAGTGTTTCCCAAGCCAGAAAAATGTCCTTACAGGCTGAGTCCTGGCCCTGAGCCATCTGCTGACTAGTTTGGCACAAGACTATTCCAAATCTCTTCCCTTTATTCTTCCTACCTCAAGGATCTGAGTGATTGGATTCCAACCTCCTTTCCAAAACCACCATTTTTACAATACTGGCAGTGTGTCTGCTAATGACAACCCCTTCCTAAAAAATGAGCTTCTTCCTGTGAGTTTTTCTGAAAGGTTCTGTAATACTAATCTGGTGCAACCCCACTGAACAGCACTACCCTTTGAAACCTTTGCTAAGAATTGCTTGTCTCGTTATTTTCCTCTGTTTTCAGGGCAGTGGTACAGCTTTTGGTGTGTTTTCCTTCATTTCAACTGAGGTGATGTTTTAATAGCATCTGCTAGAAAAAGTCTTTCTGAAACTCTGTCCCTCTCCTAGGAAGGAGGCAAAACATTTTTTATAATAATTGCTACAAGGTCTACTCTATTTTTAGTTATACTCACGGTAAATTAAAATAACCATCATAAAAATTAACATTGTAATTAAATGGAATGAAAAGACTTTAAAGATAAAGGCTTTAAAGCTAAAGGCTAGTGTCTGCTTTCCATTATGTGAACGATGAGTCGTGTGGCATAACTTAAGTGACGACACTGGTGCTGAGCTCAGTGGTATCCACTAAAAATCAGAGGAGATGAGGGGAGGTGGGGGGGTCCTTAGCATGAGAAGCTGGTGAAGGAAAAGACAACTATCAACTTCCTGATGTGCTTGGCCCTTGTCCATTGTGATTAAGTTCCTTCACATTGTCCAGTGAAATATATCCATATCTGTAACAAAGTTCTGAATATTGACAAACTGAGGACTTGAGGATTTTCTGTTGGTGGATGCATTTCTGTAGGAGTCAAACAACAGACACACAAGAAAACTGTGGAGTGCGTGGTGCACTGTAATGGGCAATGTCTTGATGGATGGACAGGCAAGATTTTCCCTTTCCTACTCTAGATATCCCATGGTCTTTTGATCAAGCCACTGCCCGTTTATTAGCTGTCCTTGTGACTCTGTAGCTGCTGCTTTTCCTGTATCAGCTAGGAACAGCCAAACTGGAAATAAGGTACAACTTTTAACTGTGCTGGTAATTAATCATCAGAATTACTTCACTACCTCACATGCAGTCCTTAAGTCAAACCTGGTTATTTTCCTAACAGATGTATTTGAACTTAACCACCCACGTCACTGGACTTGATGCAGCGAAAGAGTGTAGCTTATGTTGTGCCCCAGGTCAGATGAGATGCTCATACCACTCCCCTTCGGATTTAAGGATTCATGAATCAAAACCGGTGCTTTGGTTTATTTCCAAAGAAACTAAGTAAAACAATCAGAGACAGTCCCTGAACAAACAAAACTGGCTGCCTTGCATCAGTGGAAGTAAATTCATTTAAAATGTTTTTTGACACCTAAGCTCAACCTAGTAAAAGAAAGCTTCCCTTTCATTGGTAAGCTCCACCTCACCTGCTTAAAAATATTACCGCAGATGAAGTTTCCCTTTTTAACAATAAACTATTTAGTAAATGTTGGACTTCAGCCTCTCACCTTTACAGCCAAATCATTAATTATGACCTTTTTAGTGCTGTTATTAAGCAGTTCCCCTCTTCCCCTTCAAATTATTTTCCTTTTCTAACAGTGAACCTTCTGTGACAGTGGCTCACAGACTCAAGCAGTTGTAACATGTAAGTAGCATCCACAGATCAAAGGGGAAAAAAGTTTACTGGAAAGGGCCAATGCAGCAAAGACAGGAGGAGGCAGTACACGGATGGGCAAAGCAATAACTATTTTGTCTTTGTCCCTGTTATGAGCCAGGATTGTTTGGGGATGACTCTGCAGGGACAGCCGTCGGGATTCATAGAAATGTGGAGGTTTAAGTCATATGGGTCTCTGCCTTCTTAGGGGAGAGGAGAAAGCTGCAGGTATCTCTCCAGCCGGTGGGCACCCAAAACAAGCATGATGGGCTGCCACAGGAACCTGCTGCCAGCAGGGCTGCCTCCAGCACTGGCTATGCTATGGCCTGGGCACTGCCTGGGGAGCCCTGGGCAGAGGGGAGGGACCCCATCTGAGGAGGATCCATCACAATCGCCCTGGAGACTTCCCCAACACAGTTCATAGAAAGAACGAACAACTCTTCCCTTTGAATAAAAGAGGCCCTCCCTTTACACTGCTCCCAGAGGGGATGTGAAGGCATGGGGGGATCTGCTCTTGGAAGGGACAAGAGCTGCATTACCCAACACATTGGCTCAACTACAGCTGCATCAGCCTTGTTTATTTGCATTTGTTCAGTGTGAGTAAAGACTACAGTGCTGACGTGTTTGGTGCGAGAGCTGAGGCCACTTTTGCCCTTGCTCGTGCGTTCACTGAGGCTAACCACCCACTGGCCACTTCCCAGGCTGCCGGTCACACTGCGCGCCCAGCCTGGTGGGAACGCTTTCCCTTCCTTGCTGAATCTCCAAGGCGTTTGGTGAGGGACCTGCTCATGAGTTAGTGCGATGTCATCAGCAGAGGTGAGAGGCAGTCCTCTCATAGCTACCTGTGGCATTGAAATTGAGATACCATTTTCCTCAATAAGTTAATTTTAAATTTTATTCCTCCCTTCCTTCTTTTCTCTCTTTCTGAGTTGCTACAGAGGTTGAAATCACCTCAGGAGAACTGAAACAGAGATCTGCTGCCACCTTCCGATCACTTGGAAATTCTTCCATGTCCCCAACAGAAACTGCTCTGTAATAGAAGTGGCTACATTTCACTAAACGGTGAAAATATCCTTCTGTCATCTACAGCTGTACTTTGTATCAGTTTTCATCAAAAATACACTGAGAACTTTGGAATAAAATGCAATCTTGAGTGAAATATTTAGGGGAAGGGTCCCATTCTTGTGCATATAATATAGAAAAGCATTACATGCCCAGCTCCAGTGTAGGTACCCAAAGTTTCCAGTAAGCTCAGTCAGTATTAGAATTCAAAGTACTTCTGTGTGTCTTGCTCAAAACTGGAAACAGCCCCAGGATCCAGCTTATTCTGAGCAATCACAAGAACTTGAAACCCTTTCATTTATTAAGAACCTCTTCAGTTTATAGTTTGTAATGTTGGCATGGCAGGGATGGAAAAGGACATAAGCAAACAGCCTATTCCTGTTGATGGAGTTTTTAAAAAACTCAGGGGGCTATCCCTTGGCTGCTCTGCAATCACTTATTTCAAACCTTGAATTACTGTGGTATGTAAATACTGATAATAGCTAAATATAACAGAAAGTGGCCACATACACATGTGTATACCATATTCATCTGTCAGGTTATTTTCCTGGGTCTTCAGCACCAAACCCCTAACTTTTACTACTTGAAATAAAGGCTCATTTGTCTATAAGCAAAGTAGCAGGCTGAACAGTAATTTTGGCCAGCCACAAGAAAGACAGTATTAAGCATTCACTTCTCAGAGGCATCAATATTGCTAATGATTTCAAACCCCTGACTCAGGCCTCCTGAAACCATTAGACAGGCCTTACGATCATCAGCGCTTAAGACAACAATAGAGATGTAAGGAGGTTTTTTATTTTTCATCTGTTTTTTAAATCTTTACAATTCTGTGTTTTAAATTTTCGTCAATCACCCCAGCAGACAATTTTTAGGGGAAACTCAGCTTGTCCTGTGATTACCTGGCTGCAGGAACTGGGGTTTTAAGGGAGGCAAAACCACACATACACACACACACACAAAACACCCACAAACCAATGAAAATGTTAAATATTGGATGGCTATGAAATCAGGAAAGTCAGCAGCATAAGCATAAGCTTTTTGCAGCCCACCAAAGCATGCAGAATATTAGAGCCCCCTTAAGCTGCCAGTACCACATCCAGCTTTGGAGTCCTCAGAAGGACGTGGACCTGTTGGAGCAGGTCCAGAGGAGGGCCACGAAGATGATCAGAGGGCTGGAGCACCTCTCCTATGAAGACAGGCTGAGAGAGTTTGGATTGTTTAACCTGGAGAAGAGGAGGCTCCAGGGAGTTCTTATAGCAGCTTTCCAGTATCTGAAGGGTGCCTACAGGAAAGCTGGAGAGGGACTTTTTGCAAGGGTATGTAGTGATAAGACGAGGGGTAATGGCTTCAAACCAGAAGAAAGACGATTTAGAGTAGATATCAGGAAGAAATTTTTCACTCTGAGGGCAGTGAGACACTGGAACAGGTTGCCCAGAGAAGTTGTGGATGCCCATCCCTGGAGGTGTTCAAGGCCAGGCTGGATGGGGCTTCGAGCAACCTGGTCTGGTGGGAGGTGTCCCTGCCCATGGCAGGGGGATTGGAACTAGATGATTTTTAAGGTCCCTTCCAACCCAAACCATTCTGTGATTCTATGATTTAATCACTGGTACTGTCCTGTTTCACAGGTGACAGCAGCCCTGGCTCAGACTGACTGCTCAGGCTGACTGGAGCTTTGCCATCCCGACCTGTCCAGCAGAGAAGGCAAGACATCACACATAAGGCTCCTATCATCCTCTCACAAAGGAACAAACCCTGGGAGGAACATACCTTGCAGCACCCCTACTTAGGCATTGTAGATCCTCGCATGCCCTGGCCCCAGTCCCCGCTGTGCCTCCAAGACGAGCTCTGCCCCTTGCCCAGGGGCAGAGTTAGCTGGGTCGCATGCTGTGCCTCATCCAGTCATGTGGAAAACCATGCCATGGGGAAAGACCAAGTCCTTCTGCGTGAGATCAGCAGCCTGGATCACAGAGATGAAACTGTGTTTATCTGACAGGCAACGTCAAAACTGAAAGGCTTCTGCGAGTTAGGGAGAGGAACTGGGGACCCTCAGTTTTTGTTGCAGAGCTTAACGGAGGCTGGTATTCAGAAAACGCTCAGCATCCACCCTCAGAAAATCAAGAATGATGATGATCCCTAAAAGCAAAGCTCTGTCAGCATTAGTCTTTTCTGAAAATCTCAGCAGGAGTTTTTAATCAGGGTCAGCCTTGTAACGAAGAGACAAGTAATGATTTCCTATAGTCTGTAAAATTCTGATGAAGGTAAAGTAAACATTGTTATTACAGGGTTACAAAGTCAATTTCCTATCACTTTTCACTAGGACTATTGTAGGGAAACATTTGGGTAACCACATGTTGTGCTAAAAAAACCCTAAACACTAGCAACGTTTCCTTTTTAGGAAAAGAGACTTGTGAATGATTTAAAGCCTGATTCGGTAATTTGGGCCCTCTTTTACTCTGAAAAGGAATGGGGGAGAAGGGGGAGGGTGCCAAAACTATATTGCACATTACCAGATTTCCAGGATTCTGCATTTTCTTACTCATTAAACTTCACATTGAATATGCATCACTTCTCCACACACAGTTCCAGCCCTAGGGATTGCACAGTCCAAATGTATTTTAATTACATTATTTATTATTTAAATTAATTTAATTACAAAAAATAACAGACTCTGCACATGTTCGAAAATGCCATGCTGTACAACTAAATCTTGAGTAATTGTTAAATTTCTTGCAGGCCTCCTGCTAGGAAGTACTGTTTTTCTTTAAAAGTGAGAACACTATTATATCCGTCAGTGGAAAGTTTACACATTGTATTTCTTCTTTCATATGCCGTTAAACATGAGGCTCTCTCATTTCCCCCTTTCTTCAGAAGGCAGGAGACCCATCTGGTAATATTCTGCAGATCAGCATTTCTTAAGGAGAGTTTGATTTAAGTGGTGGTTTTGTTGAAGGCAACGAAAAAGAAACTTATGAACCTGGGTTACAGCACTAGGTCTTGTGTTGTTATTAAAGTTACTCCATGCTTGTTCCATGCCAAAGATAGAGCTGTCCTGAAGCTGCGGAGAGTAAGTAAGAGGTATTCTCTCAGTTCTCATCCCACTGTGTTTTAGACTTGCAGTAAAGAAAAAATGTCCAGTGTTTGCATAGCTCTTGACTTGCCAGCTAGCTTTGTTTTGAGAGTTGGAAATGGATGTGGATAAAATAAGAGCTCCTTCATAAGCTTATATGTTGTTAAATTTTTAGAAAGAAAATATGAAAAGAACCATTTTCAAGACTGATAGGTGTCTGTGTGCCTTTCACTTCTGTTTTCTGACTGGCACTGGGTGCACAGGTGTTGACATACTGTAAGAAGGATATTGCCATCTTTCTCCCCTGGACCAAATTTAGTGATGGAGCCTCTTTTCCTTTCTTTATTTGACCTAGGAATCCAGAACAAAATGTGTGAAAACTCTGAATAAAGCTTTCTTGGATGAGAGAATGCAGCTAAGGGATTTTGCTATAGAACAATGTTCCAACAAAGATCAGGAAACTTGTGAAAAGTTTCCTCTTGGAAAAAAAACCACACCTCCTTGACCAGAAGTCAGGTTCGTAATACAACTATATTCTTCTTTTCTTAAACCCTAAATGCCCAAAATTACCCCAGACTTCTGTCTCCTTTTCAGCAGGACTTTGATTCCGTAACAGAGACCAATGCATGAAATCCACTGGAGAATTTTCTGCTGGTGTTTTTTATGGATTTTAGTCAACAGTGATAAAAGCTCAGCACAGGCATCAGGCAGGGGGAATGCTGTACAGGAAATGCCAAGTCACATCAGCCATCTATATAGTTCATATTTTGTTTCAAGAAAGGCTAGTGACAGATAATTCAGTCCTGGTCATTTAAGTAATTGCATCATCTGCAAATATTACCATCTCAGTACTCAACATCATACCCAAATGGCTAGCAATTATGTTAAACAGTTTTACTCAAACACACTGAGGCAGCGAAATGTTAAGGTATGCAGTGGTGAAAAATGCACTTTTAATTTTAGCCTGGTTTCAGCCAATCTAGCTTTAGGAAATTAGCTGAGGTCCAAAAATATAACTGTACTCCAGGCTGTCTTTGTAGTTGTTGTAAAGAGAAAAGCAGTTGTAGAAGGTAAGTAATCCAATCTAAGTGTCCCACTTGCAATCTATAAATAGTCTACCTTCGAAGAGTCTACCTTTCTCCCTCTCTCTGTAAAGAAGGGCCAGCAGGACTATTCTCTTGGCAGTAATAATGGACAATTTATGAATACAGTTTTTTTATTCCACACCATAAGACAGCTTATTTGATGGACTGGCTTCCACCAGAGACTTCGACAAAGACTTTCTGACAGTCCTTTCTCTCCCCTTGGTTGAGAGAGCAGTGGATATTGTTTACCTTGACTTCAGTAAGTCTTTCAACACTGTCTGCCATAACATCCTCATTGAGAAGCTGATGAAGTGTAGGCTGGATAAGCAGTGATGTGGATTGAAAACTGTCAGAATGGCAAAGCCCAGAAGGTGGTGATCAGTGACACAAAGTCTAGTTGGAGGCCAGTAACTAGCAGTGTACCCCAGGGGTCAATACTGGGTTCAGTCCTGTTTAACATGTTCATTAATGATTTGGATGATGGGAAATATACCTTCAGCAAGTTTGCTGATGACACAAAATGAGGAGGAGTGGCTGATGTGCCAGAGGGTTGTGCTGCCATCCAGAGGGACCGCAGCAGGCTGGAGAAGTGGGCTGACAGGAACCTCCTAAAATTCAACAAGGGGAAGTACAAAGTCCTGCACCTGAAAAGGAACAACCCCATGTACACTGGGGGCTGCCCAGCTGGAAAGCAGCTTGGTGGAAAAGCACCTGGGGGTCCTGGTGTACACCAAGTTGAACATAAGCCAGCAACATGCCCGTGCTGCAAAGGCTAATAGTATGACACACTGTTCTTTGACACCCTGCACCTTGACATCGGCATGCAGGCAGGATGCCACACACTTCATCCAAAATGACATGTAGTGCACGCTACTGCCATGTGAGGTGCAATTCTCTCAAATCACACTACCATTGGTGGAACCAAGGGGTGGCATGACTCTTACTCACATTTAAAAAGCATTTGTACAACTGACTGCTGCTGTGAGATGACCTGGATGTTAAGTGTCCCTGATAATCTGCTGGAGCCATGGCATTGCTTATGATCCTGTATTTGCTATCAGTGATCAGGTGAGTCACTCTGTGGGTTCATCATTGCTCATCTTTCTTACTGCCTCAATAAAGTTTGGTTTATAACATGTTGTCAGATCCCGTTACTGTTCGGATCATTTGGTATCCTGGGACGCATTAGAAGTGTTGCCAGCAGGTCAAGGGAGGTGATCCTTCCCCCTACTCAGCTCTGACGCGGCCACACCTGGAGTGCTGGGTCCAGTTCTGGGCTCCCCAGTACAAGAAAGACATGGACATACTGGAGGGAGACCAGCAAAAGGCCACAAAGATGAACAAGGGACTGGAGTATCTCTCATGTGAGGCAAGGCTGGGAGAGCTGGAACTGTTTGGTCTGGAAAAGAGAAGGTTGATGGGGCGATCTTATCAATGTATGTGAATAGCTGAAGGGAGAGCATAAAGAAGATGGAGTCAAGCTCTTTTCAGTGGTGTGCACTGACAGGACCAGAGCCAATGGGCACAAACTGAAACACAGGAGGTTCTGTCTGAACGTCAGGAAAGACTTTTTCACTGTGAGGGTGGCCAAGCACTGGCACAAGCTGTCCAGAGAAGCTGTGGAGTGTCCATCCTTGGACATATTCAAAAGCCATCTGGACACAGTCCTGGACAACTGACTCTACGTGACTCTGCTTGAGCACAGGGGTTGAACCAGATGGCCTCCAGAGGTACCTTCCAACCTCAATCACTCTGTGACTCTTTGGTGATGTCAGAGAATTTTAGTTTAGAAATTATAAATTGGTGGCTTTTTCTTATCTCATAGATTCTCTTCTCACTTAAAGTAGCCCAATGTTACTGATGTAGGTTTAAAAGCAATTTCATATTTACAATGAGGATGATGACTGATGGGCCCAAGCACACTATTTGCTTTCTGTAAAGGATTTGAACTTTCTGTTTCCCAACTTCTATTTCTGTGGTTCCTTTTTTCTGTGATCTTTAAAAGCTCATATCTATTGTTGGAAGGATTTCTTACCCTTTGTACTCCCACCTCTGATCTTTGTCATTGTCTTGTAGTTGCCCTTCAGTATGTTAGTTGAAGATAAACTTATAGTATAAGACTGATTTTAGCTTCCATCTGGAATGATACCATGGGGAGATATATGCCCCATGCTATCAGGGCCAAAACAGAGTCTCCCTGTTTCTGAAAGTTTCATTTTCATTCTAGAAAGCTGTGTCCTTTGTCACCACAGCAGAGCTCAAAATTTATAGGCCCAGTGGTGAACTTCAAGAAAGTTTAGCTAAAAGCTTCAAGACAAGGACCTGAAAAGGTCTCCTCTTCCATGAAAAACTTAAGAGATTTGTGGTACAGTGACACTTTTCCTCCCTTAACACAAATGACATGTAAGAAATTCATCCCTCATTGCTAGATTAAACACCTTCCCACCTTCCCCAAGTCTAGCTTTGCTAACTGGGAGCATCATGAAGGCAGAGATGAAATACTTCAAAGTCTGGATGTATATTTTGAGTACTTTTGAACCCAGTATAACCTTGGACCCAATGGACCTTCATGCGTCTCGTATACTCCTATTTTCTAGAGTCAGGATACATGCAGATGTGATACCTGATACATTTGGCTTCTGAGGAGGGTGGCACCAGGCAAGTTCCAATGCAGAATAATCCTACCAGATGCATCCATACTTTAGAAAGAGCTGTTCATTTGGCCCTTCTCAATGAGAAATAAAAGGCTGGCAAAATGGGAGGGTGAGTGAATAGAGGGAAAAAGTGATGACTCCACAAAAAATGAGTGGGCTTTGCTGAAAATGAGGTGAGCCTTGGGGCAAAGCAATAATAGAATAGTAACTTAAATTGATAAAATACCTTTCAGCATGGTCTCAAAGGACTGCACAGTTATTAAAACCTAATGCCAAATTTAGCACTACAATAAAAAGACAAAACAAAAGCAGTTCCACAATATAGTGAAATATATATAAAATACCAAAAATAGAGTAACTCTAAACCCCAAACAATCTTACTTTATGCCTAAGTTTGGGAATATGAAGTGATTTTCAGGGCATTGAGTACTGGGTTATGTAGTTTTACAAAGAAGACAATAAAGTAAGTAAGCAGTACACATTTTTGGGTAGGAGGCACACCATGGGCAGAAAGAAAACCTACTAATTGTGTCTTGAAAATGTCCTATACTCTAGGAAACAGATTTTTAATATTGTTCATAGACTTTAAATTTGAGATGGTCCAAGAAGTTGATCTTAGAGGGAGAGGAAGGCAGGCAAGGAAGAAATGGACTTTTTTCATTGGGTCACGAGTTATTTGGCTCAGTCAAAGGATTATTACTTAAAATACCAGGGTTATGCAGGAAATCAGATTATATGATTGTAATTATCCTTTTTAGTTTCAAGAACAGGAACATCTACCAGTAATTAATATGTTTTATTTATTGTGGATATAAGTATAGCTGAGACATTCTGGAGTTGGGAGATTCTTTTTGCAGCCTACGCCTGGTCTGGACATCCTATTCATTCCTTACAATTCATGGAGAAAAATGGGCTTCTTCATTCATTATTCACCAGCTTCACTATAGGTACCTCCATTAGGAGGTGATGACTTGTGTCCCAGAAATTCCTGTTTCTCTCCATCAACTTTACAAGGGAGTTTAGCAGGACAGGCAAAGATATAGAGCTCTGCACTTGGTCAGAATTCTACCTTGAACCAGGGGCTGAGGGAAACAGAAATATTTTCCCTTTTTGCAGAAAGAATAGAAGAGGCAGAAAATATTGTACTGGCTGAAATTTACATAGAAGATATGCAATTTGGATAAGACAGTTGTAGGTATTTCTCATACGCCACCAAGCAATTTTGGAGTAGTTAATGAACACATTCATTTACAGGACATGCATGTAAAACATTTTTTTTCTGTTTGACTGTATTGAATGCAGTTGGTTAAACTAGAACTGCATTCAGTTATCAAGATATTTATTTGTGTGTCTTGCAATTTATAAAACAAGCTGTGTTGTCTCTCGTGCTCTCCTTCCATCCCTTCTCTCTCGGATTTGTTCCTGAGTGGTAAACAAAATCATGGGGAGTGTAATGAATACAACAGGCTGTTTCTAAAAGCTTTACCTACTGATTTACACAAAATGAAAAATACTGTCAGAATTACACAAAAATGAGCTGCTTTGACTTCATACCACTTGAGCAGATACATTATGACTGAAAGCTGAAGAAAAAAACACAACCTTCAACACTTTAAAATGGATATCCCAGAGAAAATGCACTGTCCTGTCCTCTCTGGCTTAACCTCAGTGATGTGATACGTGAATTGTCAGTACAATCAAGATTTGGTAGGTTTAAAATCAGTTAGAAGGAACTGGGAATAGGATTGGCAATCTACAGATATGGACCAAAACCTGCAAAACTGTAGTTAGGAATGGATCTGGAAAATAAAATCAAGTGGATTTAGAACATAAAGGAAGAAATAATCTAAAATTAGCTGTTTCCCACAAGTCACAGAGGAGAGGGAGATTCTGTTAATGGTTTTAGGCAACAATCTGCTGTCTTCTGCATCTGAAAACAAAGGCAACAGTAAGGCTGATGCTCACAGGGGTCTCCAAATTGCCTCCTTCTGCAATCCTTTCCAAACAAACCTAAGACCACCATAGTAAGTTTGCTCAAAATAGCACATTCTGAAAAGTCCTGGGAAGCCTTAGTGTGGGAGGGCATGAGGCACAGGTGCTTCATGACCGTAGCCTACTATGAGGAAAGTAAATGAACTGAATGAGACTACTGCCCATCTTAAACCATTAAATGAAAGACAGAGGACACTTTCATCTCAATGCAGTTTGGATTGCAATGGATTTTACATATCAAGAACAGAAGCATATAAAAAAGAAGAGAAAAGAAAGGAATGCAATCGTACAGAAACTGAAGTTAGTAGAAATGGTCTGGGAAATTATGAGCCAAATTTGTCAGAAAGTGAAAAGCTTCACCATTTTAGAGAAGTGGATTTTTTTACATATAAAACAAAGAAGGCATCACAGAGCAAGGAAAAGAAAAGTGAATAGAAATCATGAAGCTGTGGTTGTTTGAGGGAATTCAGGTGTACAATAGTATATAAAACAGTAAAAGTATTGCTGTTGGTAACAGAAATATGAGGAAAGTGGGTATCTATCCTGGTTTGAGGTAAAACAGGACCAACTTTGTTCAGTAACTTTGCTTCTTAGCTGGGCCTTTTCTAACTACTGAAATTAACAGCATATTGTACAGACACTGTTTGCTCTCTCAGAGTGATAAGACCAATGTTTATAGCTGATGCCCAGGCATGGTATGCAGAGATGCTCCTGCTTATGCTTATTGCTATAACACCCAAGGCAGCGAACTTTGTTACTTGCCCCGTTGGAGGGTCGGAAGCGGAAAAGTGTAGAGGGGTCCCACCTGCAGGGAGGAGCGGACAGGACAGATGACCCCAAACTGACCAACAGGGTATTCCATCCCATCTGCCTCATGCTCAGTATAAAAGCTGAGGGATCAAAGGGTCAGCCCTCTATCTTCAATGGCCGGCGTCCAAGGAGGACTCAGTTGATTTGTCTGCCTTTGATCCCAATTCTGAATGCAGATCCGGAATCCAGTTCCCATCCATCACTGAGTCCAGCCTGGGATTTCTTCAGTGCCAGCTGGTGTTGTGATTGTCATCCTGGGAGCTTGATACGGTTTTGTATATTTTTCATTATTTCCTTTTCATTTTATTATTAATATTTCATTAAAGTAGTTTAGTTCCTTCTAAACTCCTAAGTCTCTTTTTCCTTCCTCTGCCTCTCTCTTGGAAGAGGGGTAGAGGGAAGCATCTGGTGGTCCCATCTGGGGACCTTCGCATCCCCAGTAGCTGATTCAGCCTAAACCATGACAGTATCAAAAAGCATAATTCTAAACCCAATAAGAAAGAAAAGTGAGGTGTGGGTGTAGATTAACACAGGGAATGAGGAGGATGACCTGAAACATGGAGTAATCCCCCTCCCAGTTCTGCCTGAACACCAATATCTCATTAAACAATACGAGGCTGCATCTTCACCCTGGTGACAGACCGAAACCCTCCAGGTGGGACTTCACCCTGAAGGTGAAGAGTGGATGGGTGTTCCTCACCATCACAGGGTAAGGGTGAGTTTCCATGTCTAGGGGAAAGGTTGTGTAAAGGATTATTTTGGGGGTCCACATGGATGGGCTTTTGAACTGAGGAAGCTGTGAGGGCTGAGGAGTAAAGTGCGGAGACATATTTAGCTGTTGGGGACCATGGTTAAGAAAGTTATTTTTAGAGGTAGGTTGTATAAAATGGTGAAAGAAGATTAAAAAAGTAACCCGTAGATATTGGGAGACTGAGAAATAACCAGGTCATTTATTATCTCTTCATTGTAAAAATTGAAAGTCAGTTTTAAGCTATACACTCAGTATTACAGCTTAACGCTGTATTGGCAGGTCTTAGTCTGACAGGGTTGGAGTTACACTATAGAAACAAAAAGGTTAAAAGAATATGGGCTGATAAACTGTGGATTTGTGAGTCAATGAAAACTGTATCTATAAAAGTTAAAGGTCCAAATGGCCCTGTCAAGAAGAAGAAGGTTTTACAAGCAATACAGGTAGATATACCAGGTAATATACTGTAAAAGAAATCCATTTGCAAGCTGGGGAAAAAAATAAATAGGAACAACATACACACGCAGCACATTGTTCTCTACAAGAGCTAACTGAGAAAATGAAAGCCACTTTATTAGCTAAAAGTCACTTTTGTTTTAGGGCATAGTCTGAAGAATGAAGAGGCAGATTAAAGGTCATCTAAAGAGGAATGAAAACTAATAGTTTTCCTATGAGCCATAGGCAGAATCAATTCTTTTCTTTTTATTGTTTTTAAGGTATCTTCATAAATTCAGGGAGCAGGACACTGCTGAAATGCCATAAACTGCCCCTTTTAGGTCAAGGGAGTTGAGAACTGGACAAAGAAGTGACACAAAGAGCAAGTAAAGTGTTAGAAATAGGAGATCTGAACAGTATTTGGAAAATGAGGAACTTCTTTGACATTACAACTCACACACACTGCCACAATACAGAATATATATGGATATCCTCCCTCCCAAATTCTCCCCAATGATCAGCTGCCATCACCACTTACACTTGGTGTTAATACACTAGTAATCAAAAAGCAAACAGTACAGACGGAGCCTGAGCAGAATTATATCCCGTGACCTCATAAAAGTACAAGAATTATACGGGCGCCTCTCAGAAATTTCTAAGAGAAATGTTGAAGATGAAATAGATTAAAAAATGTTGTGGGCTTCTGGCAAGCAGTAATGAGAGAAATCTTTATTATTGAAGTTCCCCATCTTTGAAAAAGAAAACAAGAGCTAAAAAAAGACAGTATCTGTCAGAATCCTGGAATTAGAATAAGTTTAGAGAGTCCAAAAATTATAAGAAATTATGGGAAGTGAGAAGAAATTGAACCTCTTGCAAATTAGTGAAATAGAACAAACTTTAAGATACAGTTAAAACGAAGAATGTGACACGGAAAAGGACAGACAGATCTGTAACAAGAAGGCTTCAGAGAAAATGGCTGGTTTGGCAATCATTTTAATTAGAGACAGTGAGACATTAGTATATAGTTCAAAAGAGACAGCATATTATTTGAGCAATTCTGTGGATCTCAAATTTTCAAAGCTGGAGGCCGGGGTAAGAGGTTGCCTTAATGTTTTATACCTGCTTCAGTTACAACTAGAAAATAGAGACTTTCTGGAGAACTGCATTGCACAGGAGATTCTTATTAGGAACCGAACAGAAATGTGATAAAATTTTACAAACTTCTGAGAAAGATGATGGTTTAAGGGACAAATTCTTTCCCTTCCAAGCAAAAAGGGCATCTGTCAGAGTTTGAAGCTGCAAAATAAATGAACAAGTTTGGAAAAACTGAAAGTGTATCTTTCAGGGATATTCTGTTTGTGAAGAAAAATCATTTGAAGTAAAAGAATAAATAGTTTTTTAAAGATTTTGGAGATAAACTGAGGAGTTGCATGTTTCTACTTTCTATAGAAGTCCCATTGTTTTTGTGGTAGGGAATAGAAACCTCAGATTTAATGAGAGTGATGCACATTTTCACCACTGTTGTTTGCGCTACCCTCAGAATCCTCAGCTTCAGTAATTTTCATACGAAAACAACAGAACATGGATCCAGGAGGGAACGTGAAGGTAGTTCAACATGCACAGATCATGTGACTCCCTGTACAAGGTCGTCTTCTTTAAAAGTAATAGTGTTGTAAGCATGTAAATTTAGCTGTGCTTCTCAATACAAAATAAACAATGACAATCCAGAAAAGTTAGATGGCTGCATTTTTAAGGAAATTTAACTAGAATGGAAAAAAATGTAAGAAAAACTACAAATTCAATTGAGTTAAAAAATGCAATAAGACACCTAAACATGAACCTTACAGGAAAACATGGCAGCATGTGAAGTTCCTCATCTATTTGTTGCAGCCTTCTGAAAAGACACGGGTTAACCCTTATTTGCCATATTATGAAGAACAAAATCTTTCAAGAGGACCACAACCATAAAGACTAACCATGACGCAATAGTAATATTGGGAATGAGATACTTTGACAAACTAGTTCTCCCAATACTTGGTACAGGTTTAAAATAATGAAAGGCCTCAAGTAATGGGCAGGAAGAAAGATCTTTTCAAGGGGAAAGAGCAGTTACCATTACAGGAAATATACATTTATTTTTCTTTTTTCCATTTCAACGTTGACCTTTAAATATAATAGATAGGTGTGTCTTTAAAGGGTGGGTATGAATGTTGCCTGAAAGAGTGGCCAAGTATGACCAAGCATATCAACATTGCCTTGTACTGATGTTCAAAGAAGAACATTTTCACAGCTTTCTCAGCCTAGTGAACTGTTCTTTCGTACAGCTCAGTTGAATCACAGGTGTGGACTGGAGCAGAATGACATGAGGAATTTGGTTTATTAGAGGTTTGCTGAAAGAAAAAAATCCTGATTAGTAAAAAGTAAAAGCTACAAATTTACTCAAGCTATTCGAATATCGCTGAATAATTACAAGAAATTTCCTTCTCATGTATGCTAATTAACTTTAAAAATAATGAATTCTTACTAAGAAACTTCTGATGAACCTCTTGGAGAGAAAAAAAAATCTCAATTCAAATATTTTCAAATAAGAATTTTAAAAATCAAAATAAACATATTGAAACTATCACTGAAGGACTCCTATTAAACTATACCAAAAGCTCAAGAGGAAAAGCATTATTTTTTAAAGAAAAGAATAAAGGAAAACGAGGGAACAAGGAGATTTAAGCAGAAGATGACTTTGGAAAAAGACCTTTAGGAAAGATACTTACTGCAGTAAGACTATGTATTTTCCACTTATTTTCAACAGAGAAAATAGTATGAAATACTACTTATATGAAATATATGCCAATAGAAGCTTTCTCCAGTTAGGATCAATGCATTTCCTATCAGCAATGCAATTTTCTGGATAGCTATAGAGGAAGAAACTCTTTTTTCTGTCTCTGGTTGTTACACTCAGAAGTAAGAAAGTGCTGAAGAGAAATTACCACTGTAGTGGATAGCACTATTCTTACAGGTCTCTTAAGCTGTCATGTAAGGAAATTAATTTTGTGCAGAATAGAAAAGAAAACAAACAAACAAACAAAAATCACCTATCATTCCCATGAATAACTTCTGGTAAAGATGATGCTTAAATGTGTAAGGAAATTTTCATCCCTCTTTCTCCTGTTAGTTGTAAAGATATGATATGGGATATCCTGATATTAAAGGAAAAATTCTGTCAAGGCAAATTGTAAAGACAAGGCAAAAGAGGCACAGATATTTAGAAATACAGAATGTTTGTTGTAGGATGCCATGCTACAGATTTGGTAACCCTAATTCCCAAATCAGGTATTTTGAATACTAATAGTAGTATTGGATGATATAAAGTTTCCCTATATAGTGGAGATGACTCAAACTTCAGAAAACTTGCCACCAAGGATTTCTTCTGTAAAGTTATAATAACTTCAGCCTTAGGCAGTTGTCTAGTTATCTGGTGTGTTTGTAGGATTACTTGCTGCTGTTTCTTGAGTTGCCTGAATAAAATAGGTCATTGAGCTCTTTCCAAGAGATACCTGCACCATTCCTGACTCTGCTCCTTAGCAAACTTGTGACTGTGGAACAAGGATGAGGTGAGTGTTCTCAATTTCACTGTGTAGTTGCTCTCTCACTTGCCATAAGGCAGCCCCAAATAGAAAGTCACTGTTTTCTGACCTGCTGACCTCTAAAAGGGTGTCAAACACTTTTTCTCTTTCTTTATGCTGGAAAGAGAGTATGTATTTATTGTATCCTTGTGGAATTCATGTATATTCATAGAATCGTAGGATCATAGAGTATCTCAAGTTGGAAGGGACCCATAAGGATCATCAAGTCCAACTCCCTGCTCCTCACAGGACTGCCTAAAACTAAACCATATGACTAAGAGCGTCGTCCAGACCCTCCTTGAACTCTGACAGGCTTGGTGCTGTGACCACTTCCCTGGGGAGCCTGTCCCAGTGACCGACCACCCCCTCAGTGAAAAACCTTCTCCTAATGTCCCATGTTGCTACATATCTCTAAGCCAGCCCAACAGACAACTTTTATTCCCCAAACCTGGACGAGAAACCTGAAAGAGTAAACGATATGGAGGAGAAAAAAGAGTGACTGTTGAGCTAATATTAATTTTGAGAAAACAGATATTTTCTGAATTTATAATTTATATATCTTCTGGTTCAGTTTAAGAAACAATGCCTAATACAACCTTCTTTTTTTTTTACATTGTATACTTTTGAAAAAATTACATTCACATTTCTATATCAGAACTACTGAAATTTTAACTTCATTAGTGCCCTATCAAGGAATTTTTTACCTCTCTCTTCCCTCTTCAGAAATATACAGAAGGCATTAAAACCACCTCTGCTGCATTTATTTAAGCATAAATGCAATGCTTGATGACTATCAGTGTTCACAGCTGTAACACAATCATGACGCAGTTCTTGTAGGAAATAAAAAATTATCTCCAAGCAACACAACATCCAGAGCAGTGGCAAATCCACTCTAGAACAAAGAGAGTAACTGACCAAGCTTCAGGTGGTGTCAAATTTGATAGAAAATGATAACACTGAAACAGAGATTCAGAAGGGTCAGTTTGAACAGTTAGAAGGATTGATGTGGAAATGTTAAGCTCCTGATTGACTACTGGGACTTAAATGCCCCATTTGTGCAGGAGGTACCTCTGCAGCAGGTACCAGTATCTCTCTCCTAGATGGCTTACCTCACCTCCAGTGGTCCTTTCTGAATGCTGGTCTAACACACCAAGCACTGTGTGAGCAAGGGCAGGGGAGGCTACAAGGCCACACTTGCTTCACACACGCATTGTGGGTCCCATTTGGTCACTCATCATTTTCTCATCCCCCACCATCCGCCTTCTGATGCAATGTGCGCCCATCTTCTCACTCTTCCCCCACCAAATTGGGGTTCCTGTGCTGACAACTATATCCATTAGGATTGCTAACTCAATTTCCCTCACCCTAAAGTAAAAGAACCCAATTTTATCCTCCTTTCCTCCTCTGCAACAGTGCTTTTTACTGAGATCAGAGACGCCAATCCAAGCCTAATAAACATTAGTAGCACTGGAGCCTAATTTCTCCTGAACAGACCCTGTATTTAGTTAGATTCTTTTGCCACATCATCCATCACAACCATCAGGTTTAGCCTGTTCCTGTGATTTGGTTACATTTAATGCAGCAGTTCAGTTAATTATGTGGCCTTGTACACACAGCAAAAGTTTTGCCTTATTTGCCATTTGCTGAATTAGCATTTTATGACTAAGCACCGATGACCATCACTATACAGCCTCCTGACAAAGAGGAAAATAATCACTTACACCATGTCACATTAGAGATGGAGATCATTCAAGGGAAATACGCCACTCAGCTGAGAATTGTTAAAGGGGTTTGTTTACAGGGTGAAACCTCATATAAAGCAGAAGTCCCTGTTTCACCAAATATAAAGCAATAACAAAAATAAACTTAAAACCGAAACAAAGTCCTCCCCTGCATACTGCTTGGCAATTTGCTTTGGTGCTAACTTGCTTAATCAGGAAGCTCAATAAAAAAATGTTCATTTTATGTTGGAAAATCAGCATGTCTGTCATTCCATGTTGCAACCTTTCCACATTTCAGCCAACACTGGCCTTTGTCAGGCTTATATAGTCTTGAATTTATTTTGATCAAGTCTAATGCCATCCAAACTGCCAGAGGTACTTAACTTGGCTACTAATACCCAAAGTAATAAAGGCTGTTCTTCAGCATGGACTGCATGATCTTTATTAAGCTTGATGAATAACCAGTAAGTTACTAGATGAAATTAAGCTTTTTATATATATGATGTCTATACACACACACACACATATTCAAACATACATTAATACACACATACATTTGTAGACAAAAGTATATTCATTTCCTCTCAAGAAAAAACAGAACTCAAGCCAAATAATTTTTCTACAAAGGACTATATTAGGTTAGCAGAGAAATCAGTTGCATTTTCAGCACTGCGAGAAATTCAGGTATAAACAATTCCAGAAGAGCATACATATGAGGAACATTTTAACAACTGGATTTCCCAATTGCTTGAGGCACCTTAAGGTGTGAGTAGACCTCAAGGACAACTTTCAGAAGTGTTTAACTAGCCTCACTCTCTAAAGGTTTTTTTTGTTACACCCTGGAGGTGACTACCTCATGTTTAGATACTTGCTCATATTAGCAAATTTGTCCCCACTGCATTTTGGAGAGAGTATTATGCAGATTGACAGTGGACAGCACCTCATAAATGACGAAAAAAGCAGAAGAATCAAAACATTTGTCCACAGCATTTAGGGCTGGAAACCTACTGTGAACCCGCTTGCACAATGACCCTCTTGTACGCTCTCTTCTACATGAAGTCTTTATTCAGCTGAGAAATACTGTGATTTGTCTGGCAACCTAATTGAGCCCTTATTCAGAAGAAGGTAAGATGACCTTCTGACCTTAGTTTTGTCTCTTCCAACTGTCGTGAAAGTAAATAGCCAGACGCCATCCAGACTTTGCCATCTTGATGTAGGAACGGCCGCTGAGCTCCTGCAGCCCCTGTGGTTGAGAAGATCAGTGCCAACTGATACTATCTGCAGTGAAGCCAATTTTAACTTCTTTTTACTGATTATAGTGAGCTTTGAACCGACTTTTTCGACAATTTTAAGGCAGATTTTGAAAAACAGTTAACCTAGCAGAGAGATGTAATCACAAGGTAGCTTGGCAAAGCAATCAGCTACTGAGGTGCTGGCAGAATAGCCACATTTCCTGGGAAGACCTCAGATCTACCTGATGTTCCTTATACACGTCTCAAAGCTTCTGTGACAATTCACAACAGTCGTATCGCAGGTGGCGCTGGCAGTAACACAATTACAGACATCTATTACCTTTCCCTGGAAGTTCGTGCTTTCAGCCACTTTGAACTTTGCTAACCTTTTTCTCACTGCCTGCTGCCCTGGCTTTCACACCCCTTCAGTCAGAAATTTCAGAAATCTGACAGGGACAGTTCAGCATGAGAATTGCTGGAAAAAGTTTTTTTCAAAGTTTTGAAAAGAAAATAGAACTAACTTTCCCGACTCTAGTCTGTGAAAATGGCTTGAAATTCTAAAGAAAATATTATTCTACCTCAGAAATAATTATTATTTTCTCTGGGGAAAGAAGAAAATTAATTAATAAATGCTCAGGCTATATTGCTCTGGAAATCACCTTTTCAGAACTTCTTAGTTGGCTCCTCTAATCTCTGAGTAACCATGTGTACATGCTTATGAAAATAAGGCTCGTACAAACTCCAGCCTCAAAGAACTCTTTACCTTTATTTTCCATAGAGTATGCTCAGTGCCCGCAGTGGCGCTTTCTGCATGCCAGATCTGCTTACCTTGTTTGGCTTCTTAGGAATATAAAAATTTCTTGATCTCCACAGTTACATACAGACCGACCTGTGCTTTATTTCACTCAAAAAGCAAACACCACTGACAGAAGAAAAGGCTTGATGTTCATGCAAGGTCAAAACATTTTCAGTGGTGTCCAAAGTGGTAGTCCTTCTGGTTCTCCCACAAACTTACCAGGTTATACTGGATAAAGAAATTAGGGAAACCCTGTCATTTCTTAAGCTGGGATCTAGCAATTTCCCACCTGTAACATTAAGCAATTTATTTCATACTTTAAATATATGTTTATCATCCTACAACATACTTAGTAAAGGAATGCTACGATTACAAAGTCGCAACACAAAGAGAGAAATAAGAGAATGACAGTGGCCTGTGCGCATGCATTATGGTGCAGTCTTTAATTACACAGTCATGTCCACCCGCAGGACCCCTGCCTCATTCAGTGCACAAGGCAGACTGTGCTAACAAAATGAGAAGCCATGCAGTATTTCTTTTTCTTCTCATCATTTAATAAATGTCCCCATGCCTAATTTTCTGCACACCATCCAAACCTTGCACTGAATACATAATTATTCATTTCCTAATGGCTTTTCCCTGGTGCTTTTTTTTCATAGTATCCTACTTATTAACAGAAATTAATGAATTTATCTTCATAATGTCCCTGTGGTATCATTCTCCCCATTTTACAGATAGGGAATTGTCAAAAGTGCCAGCTAATTTGGGGTGGTAATTTGAGATGCCTGAGGTCTGATTTCTCAGAGTATATAGCAGTATGTATGCTCAGAGTAGTGCTCCTATTTATCTTGGTGACTGCTGCAAAAGCTCAGCAATTCTTCAAAAAAGATTGCAGGACTACAAGTTGTATGTCCAAATGTGAGAACAGAGAATTTATATGATTTTCTCAGAAAATCTCTAACAAAGACAGGATGGACTCTGGTTTTCCAGGAACATTCAGTGACTTTTGTCACAATCCTTTTTGTTCATCTGCCTCATGCAGTGCCCATCTCCAAAGCATCGAGTGATCTTCAGTCATGACACAAAACTGATTCACTCCTAAGCACTGTTCATCCTATATTTTTAATGAAGTGGGAGTCTTATGATCTTTCATTTCAGTCCTTAGGCACAACACATATTCATATAGTGATGAATTAAACTTAACTTTATTTGGACATTTTCTAATGTTGGACTACCAGGCAATTTTGCAGTTTAAAGATTCTTTCAATGTAGCCTTGTGGCTTAAAACTAATTAATTTGAGCGCAGAGGATGTGGGGGGGAATAAAATTGAACGGCGCCTATATATACGTGTCCCCACACAAGCAAACTCACTGAAGCAGAACTGGAGTTGTGGTGAGTGCATAGCAGCCCTTTATTCTTCAAAGTATGGTGGATACTGGAAAAGGGAGGAAACACTTGCTGTGGGGACCTCCCACTAGAGGGAGGTGGAGGAACACATTTGATCAGTGACTTTGGAGCCTCGTAACAAAGCAGAAATGTTAAGATTCAAAAGCTAGTGCTTTTACACTGGTGGAATTGTTAAGGGGTGTGGGTGTATTGGAAGAGCAGTAGGAAAGCTGTGCCACTCTTATTTTCCCCTTTTCCTGTACACGTGTACTATATGTTCTTGATCACAAGACAACTATGCAGTAGCTTCATTGTTCCTTCATTGGGTATAGCTGTACCCAGCTCTCCTCTACCCAGGTCCTGAGGGAAATATGTCCTAACGGATACAATATAATCTGTGTTCCTGCTCCTCCCTAGCTCCAGGTCTTCCTGTCTTAACTTTTTTCCATCCGGTGCCTTGCTTCACCACTTCTTGCTCACTCTCGTTAGCTGCTCTTAATGCTCCTCCTTAATGATTTTCCATCTCTCAGGGATGGATTGTCCATCTCTCAGCTCTGTTAAGCTCCTGACACCTTCTTTTTCACCACTTCTCTTTCAAACCTCTGCCCCTCACTCCTCCATCCCACCTTCCCATTCTTCTCCTCATTTCCTACTCGACTTCCAAGTACAGCTCTCTGATGGCATGCCGCAGGGATGGAAGAGTGTGGTGTGGGCTCAGAGTGGGTGCATGTGGCATCCGTGACCAACGCTGGCAGAGCACATTTTGCTGCACTTGGGCTGGAGCTGCCCAGAGTGGCAGCCACATGGTCAAGCAGCATCCCATTTAGTAGCGGGACTGGCAAGACTTTACAAAGTGTGTATGAGGTTTCAGAGAGGTAGGAAGTGTATGATTTTTCACAAGTTTATAACCTGGCCAGATTTGGGTAAATTTACACAATACAAGGTACAGTCCTTACATGGATATTATCTTGGAGGGGCCAGAACATTTCCAAGGCACAATTTTCTATTTTCCTCTCTCGTTTGTAATGTGATCTAAAGAGTATTTTATGGAGCATCGTTCTCAGAAGTATCTACACCATTTATGTTGAACAGCAAAGTAACCTCTGTTACTCAAAAAACTTAAAAACGAAAAGCATAACATAAACAAAACCTACCTTCAGCAGTCCCATGGCATGCAGTTTTTCAGCTCTATAGTTGCAGTTTGCCAAGCTGTAAATAGCTAGTGAGTTTTAAACTGTGTAGTGATGTGAATTTTAGCTAACATTGTACCTGTTGCATACCTCCTGCACTATAAACCCCCTCTAAACATTTCCAAAGCTCCATTAGAAATGAAAGAATTTTTGATCATATTTTGTATAGTTGCCACAAACCATGAAATAACATCAGTGGCAGATGTTTGCTTACATGAATATTCAGTGAAGACCTGTCCACTGATGGCATGTTCTCCATTCCTGTGTTTAAAACTGGGTTTGGCAAAATGCTCCATGCCCTTATTATAATAAACTGTGTTGGTTCTTCTGTCACAGCATTGTGGTAAAGTGAAGTCATATAGTCAACCTATGAAGATGTCATTTATAACCAGGATATGGTTCTGTAAGAGTGAGAGCTGTCCCACAAGTTACACTGAACATTTTATAGACTTATTGATCTTATTTTTGGCCAGCAACTTTTTTAATAAGCTTGAAAAATATTCCAGCTCTGATGTCATGGACCTAGTTTTAGATGGCCAAATATGGAGACAGACTCATGAAAGTAGATATTCAGCTTTTAAAAATTTCTGAATGGTTATAAAAGATTAAATTATTCAGATAAAAATATTTTTTGAATAACCCAGACCAGAAAAGTCCTGTCTGAAAAGAATACAAGTAAAAATAATGTGGAATGTCTCTACCCACATTAAAAATATTCATATTTGGCATGCTTTCATTTACTATTATTTATTTTCATCTTTCAGAAAATTGTATTAAATTATAATAGTATCTTATTTCTTGAGATCAAAAGAATCTGCATTTAATATTTCCTAGGGGCAATTGTCCGTGTGGTCTCATATTATCTTATTGGAACATCAAAGTTTGTTGTAGATTTCTGCTAGTACCCCCCTGGGCAGATCCCATGTTCACATGGAAGCTATTGGTTGAGATTCAGGACTGACTTTCATGTGGGGGGAGGAGAAAAATATTATCTCATACCTATAAATGGACCACCAGGGGATGCTTTGAAGATGGAATGGAGGCAAAACATACACGCTGTGTGAATGATTACTCAGGAACTTCCTTCATGTGACTGCTGGGAAGAAGTTTTGTTTCTAATGGACAAACCTGATGACAGACCTGGGGAAGTTTGACATTTCCGTATGCTTTCTTTGCCGTTTTGCCTATGAGTGTAGGCATGTTTTGAAAGGCTCTTCAATGAGTAGCTGTTGCATACAGGAATCTTTCTTTTGAAAGATTTGTGCAACGGACATTGACATTCATTACACATATTTCTTAAAAGCCCCTGATAACCTCTTAGTTTATATGGGACCATTTTCAATATTTTAGGTGATTGTGTAGGGTTCAAGTCACTCCTGTATAAAAAGCAAAACACAATAACCACACTGGCAGCTGCATTCTTGGACATTCAGGCAGGATTTATCTCTTTCAAACTCACCCACGTAAAAGTTAGTGGACTAGTCTGAACTGGCTTAGCTGCGGTCTAGTCAATGGAGAGAAACAGGAACCCCCAGAAGTTATCCAGACTGACTCGGATATCTCAGATGGGGTGAACTGCTCTCTAGAGATACCTGTTGCTTTCCACAGATGATTTGCTTGAGTGGATGTGAGACAGCTAGCACTTGGTCAACTCAGCACGCTAAATGCCATGCTTTCATACCAATTTGCTTTTGGAGAGACTGCTAAGGATGTCACAGTGTTCGTCTAGAACATTGTTCCCAGACATCAAGGGGCAAAGTACTACTCAAAGAGGCACCTCACTGCAGCACATGGGCTTTTACTGACATTTGTCATTAGAATTTAGGCAGATTATTTCCTCCCTGCTGAAGAACTGTGAAGTCTGGCGTGACAGCTGGAGACCAGGCACAACACTATGGGCATCTCAGGCGATGCCAGATACCTATGTGTGTACAATTAAACCCAGTCCCTTCATTCAGATACTTACGATTAGATACCTGCAGCTTGGTGGTCAATCTGATTTGCACCTCTCACCTGGCATTAAGAAGAAACTTCCTTTGTCTGTCATTTAATTGTCAATTCTGGAGGTGTATATATCCTCTGAAACACACAGGGGTCACTGAGAAAGGATACTACATAAAAAGGGACCTCAGGTAACACTCGTCCCAGCTCAGTTTGAATTGTTACGGCATGCATGCTCACATCTGAGTTAATTGTCCTCAACCTGTGTTAATGTCAAGACAGAGAGGGAGAACTCTGGGGTATTTAATTCACCCCACGTACTTTTTATATTTTCTTTAGGATTAAATTAATAGTTCCCTAAATGTGCTGGTTTTTTGGTACTGACTATGAAGGGGGTGGAGGGTGACTAGCTCTGAGGTAACGTCTGCGTTAGAGCTGGCCACATCTGATGGTATGAACCACACCTGCTCTGCACACCACCCACCCAGCAGCACTCTGCAAAGGGTTTCTGAAGCAAAGCCTGCTTTACAGAGGCATCGCTAATCCTGAAAGTGGTGGAGGGAGGCTATGACAGCTGCCCTCTCTCTGCAGCTAAAAGTTACAACATGAGCTCAGCAGAAAAGCTGTTTGCTGCATTTTCCCAGTCCTTAACCTCTTCAGGGAGGAAACAGTAGGGTCTAATGCAAGCAACAGTTGCTACCTTTTGTCACTACTCATTCAGGAAGCTGCCTCTCTCTACCTCGGTTCTGTATGGGCTCACCAATATGAATAACAGAACCCCAGAGAATCTTTATGTAGTTTTTCTCAGTCAGATTTTTCATGCTTGTGTTCAGATGATGGCAGATTCTAATGAGCAAGAAAGCCAGTTCCTCATTGTATGGGGTCCTGTGAGACCGATGGATATCCTTAGGGGTATTTGAACTATACGCTTCACCACAGTGTATGGAAAGCTACCTTCAAACTCCAGTGTTTAAAGACAAACAAGAATATAGGAATTATCATGCTGAATCAAACAAAAACAATTTGCTAGCCTGTTCTGCTGTTGCTACTACATAATTTACACAGATAGGTGAAAAATCTTCCAAGTAGGCTGAAGTGGTAGTTTGTTAACACTCATGCTTTAATCTGAATTTAGAATAGGCAGTGTGAATTTAGTTTTAGACACTTTTTCAATTCTCTAAACTAACCATTCTATTTCCAGATACTATGATGATATCAGTGAGACATCTTTACTGGAGACTTTGGAAAAAAAGGTAAGTAGTAGGGATCCAGAAGAAAAAATACTCTCCTGGAATACAATATAGGGGAAGAATAGCAAGCAAACATAGTCCTCACTTTTTGAGAAAGTTAGAAATAACACTAGACAAAATGGAGAACTTATTTTCTCTTATTTGTAAACACCAGAAAGATTATTTTGGCCTTTTTTTCCAGCATTTGTCTAGAGAAAGCATTGTGATGCTTTTTGTACTCAAAACCTTGTTTCATGTGATTATATAGCTTGTATGTAGTACTAAGCCAGGCAGAAATTGAAAGATAGTACTCTCCTGTACATGTCCCACTGGACTGTAAACATAAGCAGCATGAAATATTTTATCCTTGAAGATTTCATGGCACTTGATGGGTTTGTTGCACCAGGGAGAACCACCTGATTGGAGGATGTTCTGAGAGAAAGTGTCCTGAGTGAATTTTCAGGTTGAGTTTGGTGGAAGAAATGCAGACTGCTTCAAGCTATTCTCATCATGTAACCAGAGAGAAAACGATATTCTATTTTGAGAATGTGATGTGCATGTTGGTTACTGAATTGATGTTTTAAGCAATTTATAGCGTTCACTGGAAACCTACAGAAATCAAACTACCTCTTTTTATCTTCATCAGACTTTGTAATTTGCAGTGTCAGTTCTTTTGACCGGTGAGGCTATTCCTTGTCTTGAGCTGTCTAGCACTTTTTATAGCCCTCCTTGGTATGATGTGCATGCTCATGTTATCTAGTCTATAAGACCCCTTAAGGCTTCTTGCACTTAAAAAGTTAATGTACTGAAGCAATAAACTGAACTTCTATACAAAATAACATAGGACGCTGTGATAATGATATTTTTCCAAAATACCCAGAGGCAGCTGACTATATTGTCACAGTACTACAAGGACAGAAATACATCTGATACTACTAAGATGCTTTCTACATTGGTGTGTGGTCCAATAGCTTATCTGTATCTTAGAGGACATATTTTTATTAGATTTGCTAAATCATTTTGCCCTTCAGGCTGACTTTGTTTGCAAAGTTTCTTCCCTGTCTTCAAAGACTGAGCTGCAAACCTCTATGTAAATGCTGACAGAATGTGTGAATGGCATCAGAGCATTTGTATTCCATCTTCAACTCTTGCTTCTTTTAGAGCCCTGAGAGTAAAATCACATCAAGACATCAAAAAGGTTTGTTTTCTACTGTTTGAGAGCTAAATTTACTACACCACGTGTGCTATCCCTTCCTCTCCCACATACCTCCCTGCTTCTTTTTCAGTTCAGCTTTTTGCTTTCTGTATGTGCTGCCTGTAATTCTGTGCACTCTTTGCATGGTTTCTAGTACAACAGTGTCCAACACTCAGTTTTCTCTTAACTACTACCTTAATAAACATGATAAACAGTAATTTATTACACTGTTGTTGTAGAAATGGGTGTTATCAGCTTTTACCACAATGGACTTTCTTACATGAATGCAGGTCAAAAGAGTGGATGAACCATGTATTTTGCATTCACACGGAAGTGTCATCTGTGCAAAATAATTTGCTTATATTTAGACAGTGATATCAAAAGGCTGAAGAAACAGGGTGACAGGAACTTCGTGCAGTTCAGCAAAGAGAAGTGCAAAGTCTTGCAGCTGGGGAGGATCAACCCCAGGCACTAGCATAGGCTTGGTGCTGCTTGGCATGGAAGGCAAAGCTAGTAGACAACAAGTTGACCACGATCCTGCAGTGCACCCTTGCAGCAAAGAAGGCTAATGGCATCTTGGGCTGCATTAGGCAGAGCTTTGCCAGCATGTAGGTGTAGGGGATCCTTCACCTCTGCTCAGCACTGGTGAGGCACATCTTGATTGCTGGGTCCAGTTCTGGGCTCCCCAGTACAAGAGACACATAGCCATACTGGAGCAAGTCTAGTGCAGGGCCACAAAGATGAATGGAATGGGAATGGAGCGCCTTTCGTGCAAGGGAAGGCTGAGAGAGTTGCCACTGTTCAGCCTGGAGAGGAGAAGGCTCAGGGAGGATCTTTTCCATGTGTATAAATACCTGATGGGGATAGGAAAGAAGATGGAGCCAGGGTCTGCTCAGTGGTGCCCAGTGACAGGACAAGAGGCAAAACAAAAAAAATGAAATTCAATTCGAACACAAACAAGCACTTTTTACTGTGAGAGTGGTCAAACACAGGAACAGGTTGCCCAGGGGAGTTGTGGAGTCTCCATTCTTGGAGATACTCAAAATGCAACTGAACATGGTCCTGGGAAACCTGCTATGGCTGACCCTGCTCTGAGCAGGTAGTTGGATTACATGACCTCCAGACATGCTTTCCAGCCTCAGCCATTCTGTGATTCTGTGTGGACCTGTGATTTCTCTTCTAGCTAAGCAAGGCTATAAGTTTGAAAACATAAGATTCTTTGCCTTTTGGCAAAAGAAAGAAAGGAAGAGGAACATATCCTCTTTCTTTTTTTTTTTTTTCAGGTTTAATTATTCTCTAGGAATGACTGCCTAAATGTCTTTCCTAAACATTACCTGGAAGACTGGAATAAAATTTAAATTTTAACAGCTAATGGAGGGTGTCTATATTGGACTGGTTATAAATTTTCTGACTCTGGGGTACAGTCAACATACTTGCAGTACAAAATCACATAGAAACTTATATAAGCAAGGCTTTTAGTCATCACTTCCAAAAGTGTCCTTGCAGTCAGATTGCTCTTCTTTTTCTTAAAAGAGTCCTTTTTCTATGAGTTTCCACGTTGCTGCATAAGCAACACTGGAACAAAAGGTTGCGTAAGTTCTCTGCCTTTCAACTCCTTTGGTTTCTCAGCTTCAAAGAGCCACATCAAAATATCTTGCAACAGAACAAACACCAACTGGATTTTCTTTCAGCATTCAACAGATATCACATTCTGCCAACTGCCCAGCAGAATATGGGGAAATGCTGCCAAATTCCTGCTTGACATACAACAGAGCCCGTTAATACTGAGGTAGCTTTATGGGTATGTTGCAAAATTTTTTGCTTGGTTTCATTAAAGACACTTTCACATCAAACCAAATGGTGCTGTAAAAGGCTGATATATAACATTTGAGGTAGAAGTGCACTGTTGAAACACATCATACAGTTCCCTGAACTTTGTCTCTTGAAGCTATGACACTTAGATGCTCCCACTTTCTCCCCATTCCCTTGAGTTCACTGCTGAGGACAGTCTTTCCATTGAGTCCCATGGCAGCAGAAGCAGCACCTCAGCCGGGGTGTAAGCTTTGAAAACAATTCTGATTTGAATGATTTCAACCCAAGATGTGGAATAACTTCACAGTTGTGGGTTTGATGAAAATTGAGAAGTATAGACTCTCTTCTGATTGATTGCCTTTTTTACCTCATGCTTTTAATCTACACCATATTAGCAGTGCTACTTGTTTTATTCCGGGGGGGTGGGGGGGTGGTAACCCGCTGAGATTTGTCTGATGTGGAGATTTTCTCCAGTACCTGGATGTTCAAATCATTTGTGTTGTTGATTGTGATCTAACACCTTCTGCAAAATAGCATGCAAAAGACAGGAGACACTTGCACGCATTCAGATAACACAGCGATAACTGCTCTCAAACATCTGCTAGACCCTTTGTTTACTGCTGCTCTTTGTACTGAAGTTCAAATATTTTGGAATGAATGGGGGGAAAATTGCACAAGAAGCCCCCCAACTCAGCTTTAGGTTTTTTATGAACAACATCTGCAGTATATGATAGGAAACAAAAACATCTGTTTCCAGTGGCTTTGCTGTATTGTGCCTTTCTAGTGACTCATATGCAAAACTGAAGCCAGGCTGTTTGGGGCGTTTTCTCCTTATTTCTTGTGTAAAAGCCCTGGGCAAACTCAGTACACAAAGGTAAAATACTCAGAGGTGGAGCAGGTTTCAGTAGGTCCGCAGTAAGCCTGCTTCAACTTCACAGTTTCTGGATGAAGAACGTTTTGGATGGAAATGAAGATTAAGGTCTTGACTGCCTAATGAGAGAGAAAACCCCAAACAAGTCCATTTTCTAGTGGTAACACCATTGTTCATGGCAAGATTTACTGTAAAACAGAGGCATACTATTGTCTGTATCTATTAGCTTCACCTGGTCTGTGACAATGTAATGCACTGGAAATGTGGTGGGTTGCCTTGCAGACCGGTGTGCCTGCTTCTGCTGTCCTGGTTCTGCTGTCTGTTTTGCTTGAATATCCATGAGATGCTGGGCAACGCTTGTGTGACCTGGTAAGTGGCTGTGGTGTCCCACTGCCTCTATGAATGCATTTAAATGGTGATACAATTAATATTTGAAAATCCACCCTTTAAGAATTTCAGGTGAAAAGCATTATTTACGGTTATCATTGACCAAACATCGCTTTGAGGTTTAGGTCTCCTTGTGCACGCAAAATTGAAATTTTCCCTTCATCATGCTCTTCTTGCTTAACCTTATAGCTCAGCAGTTAGAGTACTCACAGGCCATGTAGAAGTCAGGCTCTTACTGCTCTTTTTTTTAGTAAGAATGTCCTATGCTCATTAAAAACAATGGTGCCTTTGTGTATGCTGTTCTGATCCTTCTTTTGAAGCTTGGCTTTTTCACAAAAACAAAACTCTTCCAGCCTGGCTGGCTCAGAGGAGTAAGAGGATATATGGCTCTGCAGCCCAGAGACACAGGTGCCCACCAAAAGTGGGGGCTAATCCTTTTTCCATGGACCTCATCACACCAAAGAGCCACTGGACAAAGCAGAGCTGTTTGTGCCGAGATACAGCAGCGTAGGTAATACATGTCCCTCTCTCTTCCCCAGTTAAGAGTTATACTAAGGACACTTTGTAAGGGAGTCGTATTCCTTCTATGGATATCCGAGCTTCTGCAAGTGTATTAGGGATATCTCATCCTTTAAGGGGATTGGGCTGAAATTTTTCGTCTTATTTATATAATTACCTAGCAGTGAAGAGAGCTGATATTAGGATATAGCTTGCTCTGTCTCTTGACCTTACAAGACATATTGCCTAAAATTCATCAACCCATCTTGTTTTCCTATTAAAAAGCTGAAACTGATTATATTCTTCCCTTTAATAGCCTTCCAAGAGCACAGCAATAGAGGCTACTTTTCAACAGAAGTCTTTTGCAGAGCAATATAAAGCAGGAAAACATCTATGAAAAAATGGTGATCCTTGGGGATATTGATACAAGAAGAACAGGGAGGAAGAAGCAAAATAAAACCATGAGAAAGTATTTGTTCCTCTTCTATTCTGCATAATGATTATATTATGTGATTCAGAAAAGTAAAGATATTCCTTTGATCCCTCTTCTGATAATATTTTCATCCTGCCTAGATATATAGGGGGAGATTCTTTTTTTAATATGGTGCGTATTGTTTCTTTCTCACACTTATCCTCTAAGACTAGGAAACCAGAAGCTCTAGCCACAGAGCAGGTAGACACGAATCTTACCACTAATTCCAGCGATTTTGATTTGAGAAAGAAATGGTGTTATTTCACTAGGAAAATGACACAGGCTCCCTTGTCTGCAGTCTGTGATAGAGCATCACCTGTGGGGCTGCGGGGCATGGAGAGAAGCTGGGCTCTGCATCCGCCTGCTCCCCTGGCTCTGCCACATCCAGATGAGGAGAGAGGAACCCCAAACAGCTGCAACTTCTTGTGTTGCAAGTTGTGGGCTCCTCTCCAAGCTTGCCAGATGGCAAACGTGGATGCATGCGGGGACTAGTTACCACTCAGGGTGAGTGTACACCTGTTTCCCTTCCACAAAACTTTGTGCCGTCAGTTGCCAGCAAGAAACAGCAGGAGCAAGCCCTGCAGGTGACACTAATCCAGCCCACAAATTATAAGGGTTTTGAGAAATCTACATGAAAGGATGAGTTACTATTGCATTTCTTCTCTTATTGCATAATACCGCTCTTTCAGCCACTAGATTAGTTGGTGATAGATGTCTACTTAGATACTCAGTGACAAAAGGTCAATTAGGGCCATGTTTGCTTTTCCCATGGAAAATGCTGACTCTTTGCCCTTGGTATTTTGACAAGTTTAGACCTGCGTGGCTTTTCTCCCCCCCAAAAAAGCAAGGATGGTTTTGAAAGCTTTTATGAGTACACTGTAAGAAAATTCTAGGTTCATTGCAAAAGAAGCAACCATTTTCTGCTCAAAATTATGCATTTGATAATTGTGCAAAACATATTTCCAAATAAATTGAAAAAATACTAATGTAACAAAAACAAACAAACAAACAAACAAAAAAGAGAAAGCAGAAGTTGCAAGACTGGCTTCAATGAGTCCTGTTACTTGTTTAAAAAAAAGCATGTGATTTCCTTCTATTCTTCCTCTCACTGAAAATCAGACATCAAAAGCAAAGCAAACAGTATAGATGTTCAATCTATCAATGTAAATTGGCTCAGCACTGGTACAGCTAGCACATAAATTGCATGAGGAATAAATATACAGTCTGTTTGTTCTGCTGTTGAGAAAATACAGTTCAATTAGTCTGGACTACCATATGACACATGGTTTCTCCCTTTCTGTGGGATATAATTAGGAACAAGATGTAGCATCTGAGGGACTCATGCCTTTGAAGAACGTGACAACTTTTGAATAAATAAGAAGGAAGATGTGAAAGTTGTCGTGTACCCTTCTTCTCACTGTGGGGAGTTGAACAGGCCTTTTCCTGTCTGGCCATTTAATTTGCTCATTTGTAGCTAAGCTTGCATGAATCACTGCAAGCCTGCTCTGAGAGACAGGCTGCACAGCTGTGTGACCATCTGGGAAAGGAAGGAAGGGAGGAGAGGAGAGGAGAGGAGAGGAGAGGAGAGGAGAGGAGAGGAGAGGAGAGGAGAGGAGAGGAGAGGAGAGGAGAGGAGAGGAGAGGAGAGGAGAGGAGAGGAGAGGAGAGGAGAGGAGGAGATAGAAGAAAGAAGAAAAAGTGATGACAAAATGATGGAAAATGGCAGATGGGTGATTAGGGAAGCCTCACGTTACTCTCTTTTCAACTTGCCACTGTGACAGTAGTTGAAAGCAGAAAACCAGCCTGCTGTTCTGGTCAGTAAACTGTGTGGAGCAATGGGTCTTGAATTTTGCTACAGAGCTGCACAGCACTCTCCTGCAAAAAGAGCACTAGGCCAACAGGCAAAGAAAGGTGAGAAAGTTTCATTTTTATAATGTGAAGAAAGTCCCTCTTATTTGAACAGCAAGTCTATAACCTGTGTAAGCTAAAGGTATTATTTAAGTCAATATGTCATAAAGGAGAAACCAATGCTGATATGAAGACGAGGTGATTGGTTACACAGCATAACAGAAAGGAAACTCACTTCTCAAGCTTATCTGTCATGCTAATATTCCTCTCTGAAGTGCCAGATCCATCCAAACCTTCTTAGATTTGGTGTAGAAAGCATGCAGTTGTATTTTCATAAAGACATTTTATTCCACCCTTCGGACAAGTTTTATCTGGGTCCAGCTTATCATACTCTGCCTGATTTTCTCATCGTTCTTTTACTAAGCCCCCAAGACCCACAAGCAATGACTGTTGCTAAATTGATATGTATCTTGTTGTGCCATGTTTGATATCATCATCAATATTTGGGGGAGGATTTTTCCTGTTGCTTAAATCCTGTTCTTCATCATTCTGTAGACACTTTTCTAGAGTTCTCCAAGAATGGAAGGTTTTTTTTTGGGAAAAAATGCTTTGTTTTGAATTTCAATAATTCCCTCGTTTATTTTCTTCATAAGGAGATGTTTTAAAAATAAATATTTGTGATATGTGGGTGGTTTATTTGTTTTATTTCTAGTCTGTTATATACAATGTTAATACGGTTGTATACATACACAAAAAGAACCTTTACATCTATAAAATATAATATGAGATATTATAGTTTGCACTAAAAACTTAAATGACTATAACATTTCAGTTCATGAACGCCGTTTAAACAGTACACTTCAACATGACTCTCTTCTCTTTTTTTCCCCCAGTAAAAGTTCAGGAAAATATACTAAAACATTTTGAATTCAGACAGAAACGTATTTGCTCAACAGAAAGTGGTTTTATTAAGGTATCTAGCAAGCTCTGTAGACAACCATATGTATGTGTGGTGCAAACATGAAGTAACTGAGCAATACGTTCTGGGCTTTACTTCCCACTTTATTGTTTGAACCATTACTGGAACAGCTTTTGTCTGTTGTAAGCTGCTGTAGCTTCTTTAGTTCTCATGCAATAATCACAGAATCACAGAATGGTCAGGGTTGGAAGGGACCTCTGGAGATCATCTAGTCCACCCCCCCCCTGCCACAGCAGGGACACCTACAGCAGGTTGCACAGGACGGCGTCCAGGCGGGTTTTGAATGTCTCCAGAGTGGGAGACTCCACAGCCTCTCTGGGCAGCCTGTGCCAGTGCTCTGCCACCCTCAAAGGAAAGACGTTCCTCCTCATGTTAAGATGGAACTTCCTATGTTCAAGTTTGTGCCCATTACCTCTTGTCCTATCACTGGGCACAACTGAGAAAAGACTATTCTCATCTACCTGGCACCCTCCCCTCAAGTATTTATAAGTATTGATAAGATCCCCCCTGAGTCTTTTTTTCTAGACTAAAAAGACCCAAGTCCCTGAGCCTTTCCTCATAAGAAAGATGTTCCAGTCCCCTAATCATCTTTGTAGCCCTTTGCTAGACCCTCTCCAGCAGTTCCCTGTCCTTCTTGAACCGGGGAGCCCAGAACTGGGCACAATACTCCAGATGCGGCCTCACCAGGACAGAGTAGAGGGGGAGGATGACCTCCCTCGACCTGCTGGCCACACTCTTCTTGATACACCCCAGGATGCCATTGGCCTTCTTGGCCACCAGGGCACATTGCTGCCTCATGGTCATCCTGTTGTCCACCAGGACTCCCAGGTCCCTTTCCACAGAGCTGCTTTCCAGGAGGACAGCCCCCAACCTGTACTGATGCATGGGGTTATTCCTCCCCAGATGCAGTACCCTACACTTGCCTTTATTGAACCTCATCAGGTTTTTTCTGCCCAATTCTCCAACCTGTCCAGGTCATGCTGTATGGCAGCACAGCCTTCCGGTGTGTCAGCCACTCCTCCCAGTTTTGTGTCATCAGCAAACTTGTTGATGGTACACTCTATCCCTTCATCCAGGTCATTGATGAATATATTGAACAGGACTGGACCCAGTACTGACCCCTGAGGGACACCACTAGTTACTGGCCTCCAACTGGACTCTGCACCACTAATGACAACCCTCTGGGCTCTATCTGTCAGCCACTGTTCAATCCACCCCACTGTCCATTCATCTAACCCACACTTCCTAAGCTTGCCTGTGAGGATGATGTGGGAGACAGTGTCGAAAGCCATGCTGAAGTCAAGGTAGACAACATCCACTGCCCTTCTCTCATCCACCCACCCAGTCACGCCATCGTAGAAGGCTACCAGATTAGTCAGACATGACTTCCCCTTGGTGAATCCATGTTGACTACTTCTGATAACCTTCTTTTCCTCCAGATGCTTGGAGATGACACCCAGAACGAGCTGTTCCATCATCTTTCCAGGGATGGAGGTGAGGCTGACTGGCCTGTAGTTTCCCAGGTCATCCTTCTTGCTCTTTTTGAAGACTGGAGTGACACTAGCTTTCCTCCAGTCCTCAGGCACCTCATCTCTTCTCCAGGACCTTTCAAAGATGATGGAGAGCGGCCCAGCAATGCCTTCCACCAGCTCCCTCAGCACTCGCGGGTGCATCCCATCAAGCCCCATGGACTTGTGGGTATCCAGTTTATTTAATTGTTTTCTAGCTTGTTCTTCTTCAACCAGGGGAAAGTCTTCCTTCCTCCAGACATTCTCTGTTACTTGCAAAGTCTGGGACTCCCGAGAGCTGGCCCAAACAGTGAAGACAGAAGCAAAGAAGGTATTCAGCAACTCTGCCTTTCCTGCATCCTCTGTCACCACAGCACCTATCTCGTTCAAGAGCGGGCCCACATTTTCCCTGGTTTTCCTTTTGCCTCCTATGTACTTAAAGAAACCCTTTCTGTTGACCTTGACATCCCTCACCAGGTTCAATTCCAAGGCTGCCTTGGCTTTCCTCGTTTCTTCCCTGCATACCCTGACAGCATTCTTATACTTGTCCCAAGTCATCAGTCCCCTTTTCCACATACTGTAAACTCCCTTCTTCCACCTGAGCTTTTTCAGGAGATCCCCGCTCATCCATGCAGGTCTCCTTCCCTTGCCCAATTTCTTGCTCTTCGGGATGCACCGATCCTGAGCTTGGAGGAGCTGGTGCTTGAATATCATCCAGCTCTCTTGAGCCCCCCTTACTCTCAAAAGCCCTCTCCCATTTGATTTCTCCCAGCAATTTCTTGAAGAGCTCAAAATTAGCCCTCCTGAAGTCTAAGGTTTCAACCCTACTTGTCGTTTTGTGCATACTGCACTTAATCCTGAACTCTATCTTGTTGTGATCGCTGCAGCCAAGTCTGCCCCCAACCTTAACATCCTCCACCAGTCCCTCTTTGTTTGTCAGTACTAGGTCCAGTAGTACACCTCTTCTTGTGGGATCTTCTACCACCTGAGTCAAGAAGTTATCATCTATGCACTGGAGGAACCCCCTGGACTAACGCCAATTTATATCAACTGAGAAGAGCTGAGCTAGATTCTGCTCACCAAATTATATACAGCTTGCATTATTTTAAAATCCACTGCATTCTTATGGTGCTATTGAAACTTTGCATGGATACCTTTATAAAAAATTTCCAGAAATATGTGGTGTAGAAAAAGCCCCCCCAAACTTGCACACATCTGTTTTAGATAGGAAGAGGCAGAAAAGTCTTCAAGATTATTGGAAATTCTTTGTTAGTATGTTAATCTTGTTAATGAACAATCAAATTTGAGGTAATGTCAAGAAAAACTTGGGGAATGTGCCTGAACTATCCTTCCAGTTAAGTTTCCCAATTATTGGCCAGAAAATTTAATGATTTTTCCTTGTACAGCAAACTGGGTCACTTAGAAACAGATTTTGAGACCTAATGATTCATATTGCTGTTTACTGTCCCCAAGGAGATCTGGAGTTGAACTTTTTTAAGCACTGAATTAAAAATATTTCACTAATCACTGTAATTTTCTGATATGTGCAATTTCCAAGTTACACTATAAATTAGTCAATGAAAAGTATGCAATTGGCAAAGCTTATGCAACTGATAAAGTCATTTAATGATTGACTGATATCCAAGTAAATAACTGGAGCTAATTCAACATAAAATCACAGTATATCTACAAGACTTTACCCATATCATAGATGCTTTTAGCACTTAAACTTTTTTACAAAATTTGCTTTCAAAGAGCAAGTAACCTAAGTGATACAGGGAAACTCACAGAATAGTCAAGATGGTTTTTTCTGAGGTCTAATTGCATAGTATATTGCATTTTAAATTTAAAATTAAACATATTTTAGAAGATGGTATGTTTAGAAAACATCAGAACATAGTTTGAGAACAAGACGCTGGTCTATGCAATATGAATAAGAAGTCCTAATTTAGGTCAGCTGCTGATTGCGTTAAAAAAAGTTTGAAATAAATGTGACTCAGTTAAATATAAATATTGTTCAAAATGGGTCTCAGCTAGAAGAAGTTGCTTAGTCATACAAAGACTGAGGAACTGACCTCAGAGGAGGCCCATGAAGCCCTACTGTTCTGGAGGAAGCTGCCTACACAGCACTACTTGCAGGATAAAATGTGACTCAATACTGTATATCCTCACTCTTCTGTTCTTAGACATGGGGCTTATTCTTTTTCTTTATAAAACCTTTGATGCGTGCCATGCAGCACAAAGTTTCACACTGGGAGAAGCAGCTTACAAAAGCAAGTCTTCTAGTCTAAGGAGGGCTTCCAAAGCAGTATCCTATAACTGTGAAAATGAGCAGTATATGGTCTAGTCTTTGTGAGACAAAGACCATTAACAGAAAAATCCCTTTATTTTCTCTCTTCATTTGGGATGAATAAGAATGTAGTTTGCACTGCTCTACATACTCCATAAGTTTCGGCTCTGCGAACATGTATTATGGAGGAGTTCTTGTTCTCTCTTGTCCATAGCAGAAAAAGGGCACTCAGTTTGGTCTTAGAGATAAACCCCAATTAGGGCAACAAATCCTAACTCTATTAATTATCAGGCTGCTATTTCAAGCACTGAGCCTGCCCAAGTGGTCATGTGTGCTGGGAAAGAACAGATCTGAAACCAGGTAACACAGCCTGGTGTCTTTCTTAAAGCGAGTCTACTCATGACAAATTTTCTATTTAGCCACTCCCCTAAACTCATCAGGATCTCTTATGTAATTATGCAAATTTTATAACATTACATACATGTCATCATTCATTAAAATCTGGAAGCCAGCAAAAGAAGCTATAGTGTTGGATGTTGGCATCAGGCAGGCAATCTGAGCTGCTTTGGGGTCATTATTTTCAGCCGCTCTTGAAAAACTGAAGCTTTTTTCTTGAGGCCCCTGTTTGTCACTATTCTTCTCATCTTCTTGCTGGCTTTCTTCCTCAATGATGCACTCTGGCTCTTCATATTCTAGCTTGGTTTGTACCATCGCATGATCAGTTTTGTCTATCCATTCCTAGGAAAACGAAAATGTTGATGTTGGCAGGGACTGAGATATCAGTCGAAAGAGACCCGGCTGTGCAGACCCTGATTTTCCTTTAGCAATGGTATCTTTCCAGGATAAGCCACAATGGAGAAGATGAAAGGGAAGCAATATAGACAAGCAGGACATAAGACAGCAAGATGGAAGAAAGGTAGGATGGCAGGAAAGCAGACAGGATTCCACAAGTGCGTACAAACTCCTACTTATTATCAAGACCACGTTAAATACATCTTCATAATTAACTGGGGCCTTTAGAAAACCTTGGATGTATAAAACAGCTGGTGTTCCCTCCTTGACAGACTCATAAATTCGTTGACTCGAGCCCTGACTTAATCTAAGTTGAGACTGAGTTTACATGGAGATTTACAAAACACGGCATTTCTGTATTAAAGCTTCAGTATTAATTTGCATTTATATCTTTCTTCTTTAGTTTCAGTTTAAAGCTATTTTATTTATAGAAGTTTGTCAGTTTGTCACTGAAACATTGTTACTGCTCTTTGGTATTGTCATTGATTTTGAAAATGTAAATATGTGACCCATCTTCACTTAGAGGAAACTTAGTAGTAACTAAGATAAAGACAGCCCAATTAATACAGAAAAATACATCACATATGTGATGTCATGGACTCAAGAAGCAGTAAGAAAACAAAAGCAAAAACTGTGGTCTGTCCATTTGACAGCCATTTTGTGTCTAAAGGTTTAGTGACTATGCACATCTGTGACTAAGAGACTTCCTACTGTGACTGATGCCTCCAAAGGCATGAGCGCCATCACTGGCTCAGCACTGTCTCACAGCACTTCACAAACATCAAGGGCAAGATCAGGCTGAAGCAAGCTCCCTGATCTATTGTGTGCAGGAATGGATGCAAATACCACAATGGCGTCTCACTGGATATTGTGCCTCTGGAGACCCTTAAATTATTCTCCAGCAATTTCTCTGCCTTTTTCTATCGCAAGTGTCTTTTCATGGTGCCAAAGCAGCACTGATTGTATGAGCTCTGGTATATGCTCTGTGGATCCCCTTGGTGATCGTGCATGAGGGGAAACGTTTTTCTCTGGGGTCAGAGAGTGCTTGTGGTAATGTCTATGTAGAGCAAATATCAGCAGCTACTTTCAAATTATTCTCAACACTGTAGAGTTTACAGCCTTACTACGAAGGGATTGTTTACCTGAAAGTTTCCATTATGGTCATTGAAAAGATCAGCAAAAATGTATTTTGGATCTGGTATAGCAGGCATGACAGACTTCTGAAGCCTGCAAATAGGAAAGAAAAACACAAACGGGTGTTTTGTTGTAGTGTAGTCATTCATACAAAAAGCTACTTCAGCACAGTCCTGTAGCCACAAATATATTTTACATGACAGTACTCTAGGCTTAATTTCTTTCAAATGTGTTCTAAAGTCAAAAAGCAGTTATAACAGTATGATAACACCATCAGGCTAAGAGTGTTTTTTCTGCTGGATTTTCAACCAACTCCATCCTAGTAAAATCTGGACTCTATACAAACTTCCAGCTAGTCAGCAAGTGCCATTCTGCTCCATGCAGTAGTCAGAACTTTACATTCCCTGGCCACATTGCCCCAGACAGGGAAGATGGTCCAGCAGCCAGCTATATTGGATGACTTAGTGAACACAAATGTAAACTTGAAATATAGAAATACAGGAGAACAAACTTATCATCTGAAAAGGTTATCAGAGTCCCATATACTTTCAGTTCTGAAAATACTGCATTTTTGGCTTTTTTTTTCTCCACTGAAACAACCAAAATTTGGGGCCATTGCAGGTTTTGTTTGTTGTCTGGCGGTTTGGTTTTTTTTCAATTGTAGATTCTAAAAATGAACAGAGTCATTTAACTGCAAATCCAAATGTTGATACAGTCTTATTAAAGTTGAATGCACTCAAGCTAACTTCAGCCTACTACAAACAAACATTGAATCTGATGAAAGTTGCACAAAAGAATGTCAGTTCAGAAGAAATAACCAAAATAATTGGCTTCTCAGGATTTAACTAGTTTTCTGAAAAGGAGAAGAAATGAAGTGGAAGAGACAGAATTTTATCCTGAAACTTTGTCTTTTACCAGAATTGTTCTGTTTTTGAAAATTACATGCCTTGGTGTTTGGAAGGTCAGGATGCATTATCACTCAGACAGTAATTAAGCTATTGACTTCTACATCTTCACGACCACTTCATTTATCAGATAAGAATTTTGAGTGCTAAGAGACTTGATCCTGAACGATAAGTCTATTTTCATGGCATAATTATTTAGTAGTAACGAATAAAACTATATTTACCTCTGCCATTTACACAGAAGAACCAAGAGGACAAGCGTCATTAGAAGTACTGCCAGCAAACAACTTAAAACTATTACTGTGTTTGACTGAGATTTTATATCATCATCGCATGAGTCTAGGAATAATCACAAAAAAAATTATGCAATAAAGTGGGTTTTTTTGCTTTAACAGTAAATATTCCCAATCATGCTAGAACATTGAATTTTCTTAAAAAAAACCCCACCAAACAGAAAACCTTTTAAGAAGAAATAAGGTAAGTTCAGTTGTTCAATTGCAACTCAAAAGCCATCCTTCCCCATACTTGCAACAAAAGAAAATTGTGCTTTGATTTCTATAAATTAACTTGGTACAGGACAAAGAGTAGAGGCATTATGAATGGATCAAATATTTCTTCTCATCTTGTCATTGCATTGACAGTGATACAGTAACTTTGTGCTAAGATCTATATTACATACATCTACTTACAATCACCAAAGCAATGCACCAAAGTGCAATTTTACATGTAGCCTAAATGTCTTATCTCCCAAGATAAAGCAAACAAACACAAACAAACATCTCCACCATCCCAGCAAACAAAAGCCAGCAAACCACAAGTGCTGATACCCAGAAAGTAACTAGTGGAAGGATATAATCTATCACATGGGTATATAAAATTAATGTATTTGTGCACTTTTCAGCATTCTCAGTGTTTTTCCCTGAAGCTTTTTCAATGCTACCTCAAAGCTCTTCCTCTTACTACTGACCTTCTGCTCTCCACATAAATATTATAAAAACTAAGTGATTATTCACACAAGAGCAACTATCCATCCTGCTCCACCTGCCTACTTTGTTCAGCTTGCCAGAAAGCCACAACAAAAGTTGTGATCCCCAAGTGAGATATTCAGAATCTATGAAATTTCTGGAGCACAGCATTGTTGATGGCTCCTCTGATGTTAAATTTGGAGTCAATAACAACTCACTAAAGTCCTGAAGTGAAGTGCTTGCCCCAGTGAAGGGGCTGTGACAATGTCGCTTCTGATCCAGGGGCACCCAGAGTGACTGAACCATTAATCTGTCACCTCTGCGCTTTGCTTCCTCGCAGTTACCTTCTGGCAGCCTCTGGTCAAATGGTCCAGGTAGGGCTGTTGTCTGCTCACCTCTCAGAGGTGCACAGGGAGACATTGTCCTCTGTGTTTTCTTAAGGACACTTGCCAGTGTGGTTGCAGGCTCACAGTTTGCATGGTGGGGGAGGCTTCTGTGGAGGTCAACACTGTGGCTACTACTAGTGCGGAGGCTGCACATACCTATGCTCCAGGATTTCATCCCAGCTTTGTGTATATAGATTTTCTTCAGGTGAGCTAATAGCCCACTACATTTTAGAGAACTCAGGTCTGGGTACACTGAACATCTGGGTGTCTCATACTTCCGATAAAGCCTAGTGGGTGGCATTTTGTGCTTAGCTGATATGATATGAATATGTTTGGGTGGTGTACAGTCTTTACTACAGAAAATCTGGGTTTTGGTTTTGATAACCAGTAGAAATACTGTTTCCGTCAAAGATCTAATCGAAGTCAACCACACTCAGTTAATATGTCTGTCTGGTGGGAAAGCACTGCTGATACTGACTTTGCTTCCATTTTACCTCTTTTCCCCCATCCTCCCTGTTTTGATTAATCCAGCACATACGAGCATCAGACTGCTATGTCTGGTCCTGTAGTTCAACTGTATGTACTTTCAAAACAAACTGCCTTCAAAAGTGGGACATCGAAGATTTTCTTAGGGTTCAGGTTTGATGTCCACATATCATATGTGGACCCTTCCCCCTCCCTCCGCCATTCATTACATCACTGTCATTGGTGGACCCTGGACACTATTGTAACACAAATAGTAAGGACCCTCTTAACTTTGCTGATTGTGGCACAAATTGATAGTGTTATGGGCCATCAGGAATAAAGTGAACAGGAGTTAAACTTGGACAATTAGACATCCACATGAACTTTAATAACAGAAGGTGGAGCACAACAATGAAACATTAATTTGCAGCATGTTCCCAGCCTCTTTTGCAGTCACCCCTTCCCCATTCATACTTAGACAATATATGAATGGAGCACAGCTGTTACCTAATAATGTGCCATTCATCCAAAATGTTTCTGCTTCCCAGTCACTGCTGTAATTAACTACGTTGCAGTAGGGTACTAGCCTCTTCAGTCTGACCCGGAAAGAATAGCATTTCCTTGGATCAAAGCCTTGCTCTCCAACACTGCAACACTTAGAAGTTCTGGACTGAGAAGGAAGGCAGATCATCATTAATTCTGGTTTTCAAGACAGCGTTTCAGAATGCTACACTCAGTCATCATCACAACTAGGACAAGGGATAGGCCGACCCAAAACCTCAGAACTGCATTTTAACTTCTCTAAGTTTCAAGGAATTCTGTTTCTTGACTGACTCTTCACTATTTTTAGCCATTCCTCATTGCCTGACATTGAGTTGAAGGTCATAACAATCATTACAAGGTGCACTATGTTACCGTTGTGTATTTACAATATGCAAAGACACTTCGATCCCCAAAATATTTTCAAGTTATGTTTGAGACTGGAAAGGTTTAAGTCAATGAAATAGTATTTAGAAATACTTAACAGCTGACTTTAGAATAAATAAAAATCCTGTGTCATCTCTTTTCTTTCATTCTATTTCATGTTTTTTTCTCTCTTCTTTTAACTCTGCTCTGGTTTCTGCTTTTTTCTTCCAAAACTCCTCTATTCTGAATGTATGAACTTTTCCTTAGATTGTCTTCAGCTCTTTGCATAATAACTAGATACAACTCAAAAAATAAATGATTTCTGGCATGACAGGGATCCAGGATCCTAAAAATCTGTTTTCTGCTACCAGCTATATTTGAAAATATAGGACAGAATATAGGAAGGGAGAACAATTTGAAAACAACACTATTTTACATTCTATCGAGATGCTGCTTCCAACTCCTTCCAATGTTGATTAAAATAGTCATGTCCAACTCACTTGCCAGTCTTTATCAAACTTGCTTTTGTATTGAAGCTCAAGTCTCAAGCACTTCACAGCTCGCTCTGGTTTATTACAGCTTACAGTAACGGTGTCTGCTTTCCAGAAGAAGGTCACATTTTCTGGTGGATTGGGCTTTACTAAGAAGAAGAGAAAGAAATTACACTGCAGTCTTTTAAAAAGAAGTACTTTGCAGTTAAAATTCTGGTTATTCCTTCCTTGTCTCAATGTTTCTCTGAGTAGTAAGTGAAGAAGGTGGGCTTTCTTCTTGGAAGATGCACTTTTCTAGCTGACCTCCCTATTAAACATCAAAATGGAGCTTGCCACCGTGACACTGCTCACCATTTGAGGTGCCACATTGAAAGGTAGATACTATCACATTTCAGAAACCTATTGCAAGTACTTAAGGAAGGTCTGTAGTCTCCTCATACTCCCTGCAATCAAGAGAAAGAGAGAGGCTTCTTCATTGGAGAGGAACTGACAAATTCAGTATCATAAAACCTACAAGAGACAGTTGTGCAGCTGCTGGAGGCTATGTGGGATATGGTGGGGCATCTGCAGAAAGCACTGGGTGCCTACCTGTGCACAACTGAATCTACCCCTCAGTGTTTTCAGATGGTCCAATGAGCATGCAATGGTTTGATCTAAGTAGCTGGTTAGTCTTCAGTAGTAAGAAATAAAGGGCTGAGAAGATTGTTCTCTCCTTTCTCAATTCTTGTAGTTGTCTTTTTGCATTATAAAATTCTGCCTTCCTAACTTAAAGACTTAAGTCTGACCCTTGATATTTGTGCTTTCTTACCTAACCGTTTTGAAATTCATTTTACTATCAGTGGGTCTTTAATAGCTAAAATTCAAGGATCAGGCTGCAGCTTTCTATAATTTACCAGATATCGGTAAAATTATGAGATAGAAAAGTATTCTCAAAGTTAGATGTCTTGTGAGGTTTTTGTTTAATCCCTTTCACTAAAACATAATAAATGCTAATACTGTATTTGGAATATTTTTTTTTCAGATAATTCTGCATTGTATATTTTCTATGTGATTTTTATCAGAAAAAAATCCCTCCATTTTAAATGCTGTAACTATGTGCAATTCCAGATGATTTTCATAAAATAATCTCACACTAGACGTGAAATATGTATTCAGGAGAAGGAGGGATTTAATTAAAACGAGAACACTGTCTCTCTACTAGTAGGAAGATGTGTTTTTTACAGTATCAGACTGTACCAGAGCCACTCAACTAATTTCTATTGACATCTGACGATGGTTTTATGACAACCTCTTTGATAAGAAGTAGTTTGCTGCCTCACATCAGATGGAAGATGGTAAAAAAATGGAAGGTTAAAAATACAAGAAAGAGCACACACCCAACAAACACTAACATGGGAAACTATCAACTTTTATTCATTTTCCTGGTATGAATATTGAGCATGCCTGCACTAGACTAAGCACACCCATATATTTTAGTATTTTCATTTTTATTTTGAAACTCTCTTTTGGGATAAATCTGGCTGCCCCATGTAATCTTACTTAGCTGCAGCTGCACACAGGCTGGTGTAACAACTGATGAGATGAAAATCAACATGAAATAACTGTAGCTTGGTTTTGGCACACACACTAATAACATTTTATACACCGATATAACTGATTTCTTCTCAAACTAAGGATGACCAGAGAATCAGTGAAGACTATATGACTACCAAAGTTGTTGTGATTTTACGTACTTACTATAAAAATCAGATTTTAGTGTTTTAGAAAAAAGCTCTTCACTTCCATTGCTGTTCCTGATAGAGATGGCAAGGGTGGGTCCTTCTGTCTTGAAAAGACATCCAGAATTATAATCTTGATCCAATAAATAGGTGGGACACGACTTCCAAACTTTGTTCTTGCCTTCATCAAATCTATAAATGAAATAATATTGGTGAATGGAACACTCTTACCAGTTAACACAAGTTTATTCCTTTTTGTTACTGGTGGGTTTTTTTTCCTTTTTTTTTTTTTTTTTCCTTTTTCAAGTCCTCCTACCAAGAGAAGTCTGTGTATGGTATTCCTTGAAGTGGCAAATTTCATAGTGGTGTGAGGGAATTCATTGCCCAAGCCTCATTGACTTTCCAGCCCTGGGTTTTGACGCAGTCTGAAATTATCAAGTTTCCTTCATGATGTTGTTGGTGTTTTCTAATAAGAGAATGACTTGCTCAAACAGATATTTTCATGAACCTGTTTCCAAGATTGTACTTCTAGAAGTTCTTTTACGTATACCACTCAGAGAGAAAAGGGAAAATCAAGTGCTATGACTCTCTTTAACCAAAACATTAGATTTCTGTTAGTGATTAATGACATCAGTTAATAAGGAAAATATACACACGTACATGGAAAAAAACTCTTTCAATGGTGTTATTAGCATTAGCATTTAGCACAACAACAGAAGAGGGACAAATCTTTCATATAATGTCTGTTGTGACTGACTTTTCAGCAAGCTTTCTGATTTGTACGCTTCTGTAGCAAGTTATGAATATAAACAGGTTTCATGCTGGACGATTAACAAATATTAAAAGCATTTTCAGATACAGTTCACAGAAGACTCAAATAGACTTACATATTTCAGCCTCCCAAAGTAAATCCTTTAAGAAAAGAATAGACATTGTTAATACTCACGTATAAGAAAATGACACATTCTCGCTGGGAAATAATTCTCTTGCTGCCCATGTGATCTGCATCTTCTCATTATTGAAATTAATTATTGTGGTGCTGATGGCATCTTTCCAACCTACCCAGGACATTGACGGAGAATATGATTTCAGCAGTGAGTATGCAAAGCATCCCTTGACATTGTTAGGCAATCAGTATTTCAAAGATATACATGCAGTAGACTCAGATGACCATAAAAAAAGAAGACATAAGAATATCTAAAATGCAAGGAAACAGAGTAAAATCACCTAGAGAGGTTGAAATTAGAATTTCAAAACAGCAAAATGAAAGCATGCACAGCAACACCAGAGAGCGCACCATGGTCCCTGGACCAAAAGTTGTAGACTGGTTCCTGCATATGCAATGCATAGGGCCTATACCTTGAGGCCAGCTTTCCCCCAAAGTACCTGCTAAGGTTTTCCTGCTAAGGAAAACTATTTGGGAAGTAGTGCCGCATGGAACCTGCATGTAAGCTGTTAAACGTTTACTGTAAGAAAAAAGGGACTGACACTACAGGCCAAAACCTATAGGAACCCAGAGCAGATCAGCACAAGTAGGTGTACTGCATATTTGATCTATGCTCTTCTGGCCAATTCCACCTTACAGACATGAAAGATCATTTAATGTCCTCTGACTGCACACAGATTTTATTTCCTCTCTTGACCTTCTCCTTGTTAGAGCTCTTGCTAGGGACACAGGTATTTCAATTTTGCGTCCATCAGGATTCCACAATCAGACACTGAAGATAAACCTGACATTGAAAAATGGAGAAATTAAGAAGGCAGAAGGCTTAGAAATCCATTCTGTATCAAGGAGAAGGACAAATAATTTATTTTGCATTCTATAAGATGTGAAATTATATTTACTTGAATGAAGAAAGAGGAAGAAAATGTGTCTTGAATATCAGCAAGCAACCATTTGAGGGTAAAATTTGCAGATTGCTGTCTCTAGACAAGAAGAGTCTACCAAAAAACACTTTTGCTGGAATATTCCTGCCTAGCAGGAGAATAGAGGATTTTAGCTTTGATTGCTGTCTACATTTTATGCCATTCTGGACTTTTGAAGGGGTTTAGAGTGGAAAAATTTTAAAACATTTCTTATGAGCTTTTTATCACATACAGTGATCCTGAACGTTTGTGGGAATCAGGCCTAACTATCCTCATGGTTGCTATCTTTTGCTCCGTAATCAACACTAAGAATGTGAGAAAGGCATGTGGGTTCAAGTAACCGTTTTGCCTGTTCTTATGGCTATATCTCTGCATGTAAGTGTTTCATTATTTCTAGAATTAGAACTAGTCAAAACATTTTTGTATAGATGTAATTGTGTTGTAACATGTTGTTTTGTCAAAATCATTCAAGAGACGGTTATGACAGAAACCCAAGAGACACTGGGTAGATGTAGATGCAGGTCCCTGCTACGTGATTCGTGGAGGTCTGGTAAAAAAGATTCTGCTCTTACTCAAGAGAAAGACTTGAAACTAACTCCTCCATCTCCTAACTAGTGCCTGCAGGCTTGTTCTGTATTGTTTTCTCAAACTGAAAATCTCAATGTGTTTTTCTGAAGAATAGAGAAGTGAGTACTATCACACGCTGAAGCAAAAACAGAACTTCAAAACATCAAAAGCCATCATAAAATGCAATTTATCCAGCCAGTTCTACCTCTGTTACAAGAGACTAACTAATATTGTTTCGTAATTCTTCAAGCCCTTTGTAAGACCCCTCAGCAAGTCTAACAGATGATCTTGTCTTCAACTAAAGCCACTAAGAAATATGATGGCAAAGTGCCTAAGAGTGGATTCTTGGTCTGCAATTGCACTAACACAGTTTAGTTTTTATGGACTAAAGTCTAACATGGTTGTGTTTTGTAGTATATGGTGTTATGCTTAGTGTAACTGAAATCCGTATGACTATTTGGACTTAGATTTTCTATAAAGACAGTTAAATGTATATTTAATGCATAATTGAGTGTATAATTACATGTTCTCCATCTTTAAATAAAATTAAAGTTATAAAAAAGAATATAAATGTTAGTGAATGAAGAATATTGTACTGTCCTGAGATCATTTTTATGAGTATACAATGAATCCTTTCAATTCCCTTTAGAAGCAACAAAATATGTACTTTCCACTTTTTGAGAATTAGTCACATTGCTGACATTTTCACTTCGAGAAAGAACTGTTAATGTCCATGCTTCAATTATGAAAATAAAAACAGGAAGAGTAGTTGCTTTCTTAATCGCATGTTTTCAACGATAAAAAATTTCAAAATTAATTTATGATGCTGTTTCTATGTGCACAATAGTTTGGCACAATGACAGTTGACAAAATGCTGTTTGTAGGGCATGTTTTTTAACCAATTTTTAAGTCAAACGTGAACAAAATTCTTCAGTTTAATCTCAGAAGGTGGCTTAACGTCTCCGCAGAGAGGTGTGCACACAGATCTTCCTGTGCTTGACAAAAAGATTTCAAACAGGCTACGTGCTAAGGAGAGGCGCACAGTCTCTGCAGTAGGACATAACCAAGAGTGGGTATCTGAGACTCCTACCTGGGTCACAGCCAATTAATCCAGGCTGTGCCAGGACCCTTACCAGAGGAAGGTTGCTGGCTCAAAACCCTCACTTGGACTTCGGCGCCTAGGCAGCCCCATTGAAAAACACAGCAGTGATTTTTCCATTATTTGGAGGGTGGGCTCAACACCCAGTGTTTATCCCATTGCTCTCCAGCTGTGAGGTTGCAGCAGTTGGCCCAGGATGTGAACGATCTGCTTGTGTGGATTTCCAGTGTTAAGCAAATGGTGCGGGTTGGGTTTTTCTATAAGACTGGTCTCAGGTTGCTCAGTACCACAGAGCTGGGCAGCATAAATAATTTTTATGTTTATAGGGAAACTGGTGGAATTAACACAGATAGCACCGGTTCATAAATTGTGAGAGAGAGCACACAGAATTTGCTCATGTAAATTTTTTTGTATACAACTGAGAAAAACTGTGGTGCCAATATTTTGATTGAATTTGCCTTTCAAATAGGCGATGCATGCTTGGGAAGCTCCTTGAACTTGTGACTCTGTACACCACAACCCTGACATTGCCAACAGAGAAATAAAAGTCCAAGACAGTAAAGATTTTGGTAAAGTAACAACTCATCCTTCCCCCTCTGTACAGACCAACTCTTGAAATCCTTTTTCAGGCTGCCACATTTCCCCTCAATTGCAACAAGCAAAAAGGACACCAGCATAAAAATGCCGAGTCCCATAAAGGTTCCTTTATTGGGGTGTTTGATCTTTTTGAACTTGCAGTGGTTTAGTGAAGATGTGGTTGGCTCTAGAGGTGGATAACAAGGAAACCAGATAGAACACATGGGGTTTCCACACACTAAGAAGTGGACACTAAGTAAAACCTGAGAGAATTTTCTGTGTGGCCTGTTTGGAAGGCAACAAAATCCACCAATTCATTCTGATCCTCAGACAACACTTATTATTCTCTATTTTTCAATTATATTGTGATAACGCTATACTACTTATTAGAGGCTGCAATTCAGAGATGCACACTAACTCTTGGGTTTGGCAAAGCTTTGGTTTCTTTGGATGACAGAGAAGAATACCAGTTTGGTTCCAGTCCTGCAGTGATGTATGGATGGACTTTGCACTTTTAAGTAGTCTACTTGACTTCAGCAGGATTACTCAGAGCACATCAACTTAACAACACATATAAATCTTTCTAGGATCAGATCCTTTTTCTGCAAAAAACCTACACATTATGAATTGGAACTCTGGGGTTTTAACATTTAAGTATAAACTCCAGCAACCGCAGTTATTTATGTACTAAAATGGAAGGTAATATGTTACTAAATACTTAAAAAATAAGTAGAACCATTTAATAGAAATGGAACAGAAATTGTAATAAACTATCTGGTGATATATACGTATTCTTTCCTGTGCTCTAGTTTTTAAGAACTTCATAAGTCTTAACATAATTAACTAGCTACGTAGGACAGAAAAGGCCTTACCAATCTTTTATTATTAACAACAGTACTTCTAGAACTCTAGTCAGGGCAATTTTCTACTGCGCTTTCTAATTTCATGAGTTTTGTAGCTTTTTTGAATGTGGTATGTGCTGCATTTTGTGTAAGTGTTCAGTAAACATTTGCATGCATCTTTTCGAATTATAGCAAATATATGTTGCGAAATTCATGTTTCAACATGAACAGATGCGTAGCCTAAGTGAAGTTTTTGAAATTTGGATTAAATTGACATCAAATTCCCTGAGGATATGTACAGGTTATCTGAAACGTGGTATTTCCTTTTGATGATTTTTCCTTTTTTTGTCTTTAACTAAAAAGATGCTCAGTTTCCTTTTCCTTTTTCTTAAGCACCTATACTTTTGGAGGCAGAATCATTCCTATCTTTTGTTAATGGAAAGAGAGAGAGAGCAAGAGAGAAAGACAACAGAGGGGACCATTTGTCTCCCTTTCTTTGCAATGAAATTTTTATGAATCCTTCTGTAACACCATGGATCTTTCTCAGCTAATGTGCCAGCTATTCCACAGTAATTGTATTATTTAAGGCATTCTTCTTTTCATGATCCTAGAGGCACACAACAGACCAAAGCAATAAATTTATCATTATTCTTTTTATTATGATAATGGGTAGATTGAAAGGTCAAAAATAGTATGCAGAAGCAGTCCCCGGGCTACAGAGGGGTGGCAGCAACTTTCTGCCTGAGGATGGCCTGCTGGTCTAGCTGCTATGTTGCAGTACTGTAGGACACATACCGGTGCTCTGGAGCATGAGCTTCAGAGAGAATTATCCAAGTCTACATCTTTGGTAAAACCAGAGGGGGACTGGTAGGTCTCCACACAAGACTTTAACCTCTTCTCAGGACAGAGAAGCATGGAAAATACCACTATGGTGTGTGGAGAAATTACATTTACAGGGGGAAAAAAAGAAATTTCCTTGAGCAAAAAAATCACGCAGACACAACCATGAGCAAGAATATGAGCAAGTACATTCCACCTCCAATTCACTTGTCAAAGTTTATTACTGAGAAAAAATGCTATTGAAGGGGAACATTGTAAAAAGGCTGAATGTCATGGAACAGAGAAAAAAACAAAAAAGAAAAAGGAGAGGCAGAATGTCAATCTGCAAAGATAACAGAATGGAACATGCATGTACTGGAACAGTTGCAACCTCATTGAAACATAACAAAGAAGAAAAACCACTTTTGATTTCCTCATACTGATGAAACCTGATAAGTAACCACATGTTGAACTTCCACATATAGCAGCACACTGCATAGAAAGTACCGGAGAACAAGACCCAGATCTGAGCCTACAGTCTTTAGTTACTCTTAATACTACTCATCTATGAGAACGATGTCATTTCATTAATAGGAACACATGTAGGCGAAAGTGCAACTCCTTGAGCACAAGACTGCTGAATTGAGTATACAGAACAGAGACTGAATAGAAAACCTCTTTTCAAGAAAAGGAATGGGACAGCAAGAGAGAGACTTTTAATACAAATTTTGAGGCAAAGCGTAATCCTTTTAGCATAATTCTTATAACCCATCAAACTGTGTGGGTTTTTTTCAGAAGATCACCAACCATTGCTAGGCATCACAAAAACACGCATCAAATAAGCACCACCAATGTAATTTTCAACTTTTGTTCTACTAAGTCATCCCAGTAAGGCTATAGGTGGTTACCATCTCAGGACAAAGAAGAGTCCTGTCCCCTCATAGGAGAGCCAGTGACTCATGGGAGCAATTAGCACTGGAGAATCAGCTGGTTCTCCATTACCTGAAAACGGTACTTGCCATACACACAACAGAACAGAGAACTGATTTATAGGGTGATAAGATGAGGGCATAACTTTAAAGTATTTCTTTCCCTTTATAAAATTAATGACAAGGAACTTGTGATAAATTAGCAAGAGAAAAGATTAGATTAGCGGTATATGTGTTGGGCTTTATGTACGATTTCTGTAAGAATCCATTTATCTTTGGCAAGCTATAATTAATGGAACTGCAGACAAACACATGAAATAGAGATTTTCTTATATTTAGGTAGGCAAATAACCAGTCTTTAATGTCTTTATTAATTTCACTCTTTAATAATATTTTTACCTTGATGCTTTCTCAGACACAAGATATTGCTGGATATTTTCCCATCTTGTTCATTCTTCCAGAGTGCTAAGCGCTGAAGTCTTACCTGGAATCCGTTTTATCCATCTTCGTTCCATATGAAGGTTAGTCCTTTTCAGATGCAGTCTACTCTGTTAGAACCTGTGTCTTAGCAAGTAGTCCTGCTTAAAGAATTGAGTATTTCTTTTTTTAACAGTAGACACAAACTTATCAAGCTGACTTTTAATTAGAAAACTTTCATGGAAATCTGTTATTATTGCCATCATAATTTTATTTTTTTTAATCAACTTTCATCTTTGCTGGATATCAGTTTCTGTTTGGCTTATTCTTTTCACCAATAAAAGTGCTGAATATTATGACACATAAAGTAAAGTATGCATAGAAATATTACTAACTAATATTTAAATTTCTTAAATAAATGTCTGTGGATTTGAACTTACCAGCAGACTGTGACTGAGAAGCCACCAAGTTGCCCAGTGTGAAAATCATTGAACATGCTTGAAAGATGAGTCTCATGGTTGGAATGACACAACAGGCTGTGAAGAGATGAGTAACCGTAATCTCTGGACTTTACTGTTTGATCACTTTATACCAGAGGCTGGGGGGAACTGGAGGAAATGACTACAGGAAATAAAAAATTGACATATCTCTATCTATAAACAAATCAGAAGTGCAGGACTTTAGAATGCACACCTTCTTCATACGATGTTAAAAAAAAAAAAATTAATTTCTCAGAATAAGAGTATGTCTCTTGTCAGCACTTTGCTTTATCTTTTCACAGCTGTATCAGAGGTGACTGTAGCCCGGATCCAAACGAGGACCAGGTAGCTGTGCATAGCTGTGACCACATCATATCATGGATGAAGACACTGATCTCAAAGTGCTCAGTGACCTGAGGGCAGGAGAGGTGCAAATAGTCTGCCTCTCCGCTTGCAAACCAGGACCTGTTCCCGCTAGCAGATGTTTATACTGCCACTCCACATGCCTGGTGTACCACAGCTGGCTTGAGCCGCTTCAGTCCCCAAATCAGAGGCAGAAATTGTGGACTCTTTTGTAACAGAGAGAGCTGAGCTGCCAGGCATAGGGAGGCTATTACACAAAAAGTAACACTAGGATGAATTTCCTCCTGTGTTACCTGGACACATCTAGCTGCGATAGCTTCCAAATATATCCATATACCTAGCATTATATGTATCTACACCTTATATATCAATGTGCCTAAAATTATACATAGAAAGTGGGGAATAGAATAGTGTTTCGTCTGACATTAAACATATTTTAGAAACAGCAGAACTTAAAGTCTTGTAATAATCACAATTATCATGTCTAAAGAAACCTATTATCTGTAGATCTGCAGTAAATGGGGCTTCAGCTACGTCTACATATTGGTGCAGCAAACAGGAGCAGTGGAGCAGTGAAGCAGTGGGGTGAAGCAGTTGGTGCTGAGGACCCAAGAGCCACACAGTGTTCATAGGGACGGGGTGCGGGAGGGACTCTTCCCTAGACTGGCACCCGTCCAGCCCCATGGGCTGAATGCCTGTTAGGAGTCAGAGTTTGCTAGGTGCCCTCCTGCAGTGCCTCTTCTGGGCTAGGTTCACCCAAGAGTAACCCAGTGCTCTACTGTGTGTACAAAAACATGATGATGATTGTAAGCGTCAGTTCACAACCCAGTCCTAATCTGAACTGAAAAGGCGGTGTTGCCCCAGCCTGCCGCCCTTCTCCAGCAAGAGCTCAGGGAGACAGCCGTGAGTGACAAAGTGCTCTCTTCCCTGAGCTTGCTGGCTGCTCCCTTCATGTCCTGGTAAAGGTTTGCTGTTTATTTTTCTAGGGACATGTGAAACAAGCAAGTACACCAACTTACTTCAAATCCAGTCTCTCCCCTCATTAAGCATCACACAAAATATGCTGCTCCATGAAATCAACAGGTGAAAATATAAACAATAGACCTCAGTTCCTGTCTGTGTTTCCTAGCTGGTCTCAAGCTTTTGCTCAGTTTGCATCCAAAAAAGTACAGGAACCTTCTTCTCATGCAGGGGCATGCTTGGGCAGATGAATGCAGTCATGCTGCATGCAAAGTGGTCTGGGCACACACACTATATGGCCTTCTGGAGACCCTGTTCCATAGATGTTTTGTTGCCTTAAGTTTCTCACGTAGGGAGAGTGAAAGTTTGTCTGCTGCATGTGGTACTAGATAGGGAGCTGGACTGTGGCTGGGAATACATCCAGAAGTTCTGCTGTGATTTCTGCTTGGGCTTATTTTCATTCCTTTCAGAGCCTTCCCTAATGGGTTCACTGTCCTTTTTAACCCTGCAGTACTGTTGGTCAGTTGAGACCCTTATCAGCTTTGTCACATCATCAAAGTCTCCAACCAGGTGATGTGATACCACTTGTGATCACTTTTCTTGGGTTGGCTGCTTTCACTGGCTTATCCATTGTATGTCCCAGGAAGACCTATTCAAATCCCAGTGACTCTTGGAAACCCCAGCACGGCTGCCTGACACACATACAGTACTCTGTTAACTGTCTAGCCCCTGCTTCAATCAAGTTCCTCCAGGGAGGCATTAATTCCTGGAATTAAGATAACAAGCAGCACAGAACTAAAATACTAAACTAGGTCATACACAGTAGTCAATGGAAAGCTGAAATCGCTCATGGTTTCCACAGTCAGCATTGCAGAAGCCAGTGTGACAAACAAATGAAGGCAGAGAGGCAAAATCCTCTTGTTCCCCGGGACAGGGCAACTCCCCCATGTCACCATTTGAGTTAAAAACACATTTTCCTTCCAGAACATATGTGTCTTGTCTTCACTGAAGTGTGATGGAGACTGATTTGTCCCTGTCTGCTTATTATACAGGTAAAACACACTGGACTGCAGACCTCCTAAGACAGTTCATTTTCTGGCAGAAAGGGGTGTGGGGAGACAACATGCAAAGAAAAGTTATCTAAAATATCTTCTGCCTTATAATTATTCTGATTTTGAGACACTACATCAAAAACAAGGTCTAATTCTTAAGTGACAACAGCACATTTTCACTGACCATTTCCTCCTACCAGGTATTTTGGTACCTCAAGTAACTGTCCCTCCCACCAGCCTCTACTTCCTTTTAAGATACTGTGGGCCTTTTGAAGCCAAACAAAATCACTCCTTTTACTACTTTTGAAACCAAATCTAGGGCTGAGATCCTGAGGAATAAAAACCAACAATGACTGGGTAAAACAAACTACTTGCACAAAGCTGATGCACTCTCGAGCTATTTTTGCTGCTGCTGCAAGAAACATCAGATTTGGCACTTGAGGGACACAGGGCTTGGGCACCTCCCACCTCTCCCCCATGGAGGCAGACACTAGCCTAACCACATGCCTCAGGTTCTGCTTTCTGGAAGCCAGCTCTAATTACCTGATTTGATTTTTTCAAATATGGATGATCCCAGTCCGTGAACTGAAAAGCCACCTGTGAGCCACGGGATCTGTTCTCCCCCAGGTCTTTTTCTGCCTGCCTGCAGGAGTGTAATTGATTAACTTGCCCACATCCTCTGTGTCATCGGTCCCATGAGGTCAAAGACAGCACTGTCACAGTGTGCCCCCTCTTCAAGGCTCACGCGCAGTGCAGCGTTGACATGTTTGGCCTGAGAAAACAAGATCCATCCTGATACTGCAAATTCACACAGGAATAGGGAAAGCAAAGAGTGAGGACGAGTTGAAAATTAGCAGCCAGGGCTTGTGATTTTGACTGCCAGTAGAGGCAACTGTTAACAGGATACCCAGAGAATGAGGACGATGCAAGTGAAGCAAGTAAATCAAAAGAAGCCCTTTTGACTTCATCTTGCACTTTGGATTAAACCGCACAAACAGCCCTTGGCCTTCTGCCACCTCCTCCACCCATGACAGCAGCTCTCAGAGTCTCAGAGGTGGCTTCACCTGCCAGCTGCAACCTTCAGCAGCCTTACTGACTTTCATCAGCTTCCTTCCTCTCTTTTTATTCCCCTTCCTATTATTTAATCAGTGGTGTAAAAAGGGCCTTTGAACACCACATAGTTCGGCAAAGCAAATTGTCTGTTTATTTCTTCCTTCATCTGGAACCTAAACAAACGACAGCCTGGGTGTAGCTTCCATTTAATGTTATTTACTTATGGCCTTGGTAACAGACTCAACAAAAAGCCCCACAAAACAGCAGAGATTATCTCTTTTTTGCAGCGATGATCCCTTGTAATTTTTAGCATTAACAGGAAGTGATTTCAGTGTCCTTTAAGTGGGTGCAGTAAAGGGAGTGATGACCCATCTATAGAAAACAGTGAGTCCCATCACTCCATGACAAATCAGCTTAATTAACTTGAGTCAGTGCAGCCCGTTTTTCTGACAGGAGAACCTTATTCCCTTTTTTCATATGCTGCAAAGTTCACGTGTAAAGACCTCTACTGTACTTTTCGGGCACATCTTCTACCCATGGACAAAGCTTAAAGGATTAATCCTCAAGGGTCCCTGGCATTCGTAAAATTCCCGTTCTTGTGCAATCACTTAAAAAAGTGTCACTTGTTGGTCTTTCCTCAGATCGCCATGGCTTGACCTGTCCCAGCCTTCTTTATGAATGACAGGAAAGCAATGGAGTGAAAAAAACAAGCAGAGATGGCAGGAGGTCTGCATGGATGAGCAAGGAGCTCCTATCTAAAATCAGAAATAAGGAAGTGTACAAGAGGTGGAAGCAGGAGCAGATGACCTTGCAGCCTAAAGCTGCTTTTCAATCTTGCAGGGACAGGATTAGAAAAGCCAAGGCCAACCTGGAGTTGAGTCTGTTAAACGATGTGAAGGGCAACAAGGAAGGATCTATAAGTACATGAACAGTAAAAGGAAGACTAAGGAAAACATGGCCCTGCTGCAGAAAGAGGTAGGGGACTTGCTGATAAATGACACAGAAAATGATGAGGTACTTAATGCCTTCTTTGCTTCAGTCTTTACTAGCAAGAGCAACCTTCGGAAGTCCCAGGCCGCTGAGACCAGAATGAAAGTCTGGAGCAAAGAAAACTTACCCTTAGCAAAGAAGGACCAAGTTAGTGAGCATTTTAACAAACTGGACGTACATAAATCCATTGGGCCTCAAAGGATACATCCATGAGTGCTTACAGAACTGGCAGATGGGAGAGGTTCCTGAGAACTGGAAGAAAGCAAGCATCACTCCTGTCTTCAAAATGGGAAAAAAGGAGGATCGGTGAACTACAGGCTGATCAGCCCCACCTCAATCTCTGGGAAAGCGATGGATCAACTAAACCTGGAAATCATTTCCGAATACATGAAATCATGCTCAACCTGCCTGATAGAATTCTACAACATGGCAACTATCTTGGTGGATGGGGGGAAAGCGGTGGATACTGTTTGCTTTTACTTTAATAAGGCCTTTGACATTGTCTCCACCAATGTCCTCATAGACAAATTGACAAAGTACAGGTTAGATAAGAGTTGAGATGGATTGAAAACTGGCTGAACTACCAGGCCCAGAGTGCTGTGATTCATGAAACAAAGTCCAAATGGAGGCCACAACTAGTGGTGTACCCCAGGGGTTAATACTGTGGCCAATACAGATTAATGTCTTCATTAATGACCTGGACACTGGGGCAAAGTGCGCTCTCAGCAAATTCGCAGATGATCAAAACCTGGCAGGAGTGGGTGGTACACCAGATGGTTGTGCAGCTATTCAGAGGGACCTCAACAGGCTGGAGAGTTGGGCAGAGATGAACCTCATGAAACTCAGCAAGAGGAAATGCAAAGTGCTGTAATGGGGGAGGTATAATTCTGGGCTCCAATATGTGCTGAGGGTTGACTGGCTAGAAAGCAGCTCTGCAGAAAAGGACCTTGGTGTCCCAATGTACAACAAGATGAACATGAGCCTGCAATGCACTGTAACAGCAAAGGTCAATAGCCTCATGGGCTGCATTAAGCAAAGTGTTGCCAGCAAGTTAAGGGAGGTGAGTCTTCCTCTTTACTCAGACCTGGTGAGACATATCTGGAGTGCTGGGTCCAGTGCTGGGCACCCCAGCACAAGAAAGATGTAGAGTAAGTCCAGTGAAGGGCCATAAGGATAATTAAGAAACCAGAGCACCTTTCACACACAGAGAGGCTGTCAGCCTGAACAGGGCTTAGGAGGATCTTATCCTTGTGTATAAATAGCTGAAGGGAGTAAAGATGATGGAGCCAGATTCTTCTCAGTGATGCCCACTGACAGGACAAGAGGCAATGGTCAGAAATTAAAAAAGGTGAAATTCAATCTAAACACCAGAAAGCGCTTTTTACTGTGAGGGTGTCTGAGCACTGGCACAGGTTGCCTAGGGAGGTTGTGGAGCCTCCATCTGGGGAGATACTCAAAACGCAACTGTACATAGTCTTGGGCAACTAGCTCTATTTGACCCTGCTTGAGCAGGAGGATTGGACTAAATGGGTTTTAGAGATGCCTTCCAACCTCAACCATTCTGTGATGTTGTGAAAACACAGGAAATGTCACACTACTTTGCATTTACACATTTGAAGTATTGGAGTTCTGGTACCTCCTTATCCCCCATTCCCCAAGGAAGTGGTAGAATTCAAAAAGAGAGAAGAGCTGCAAAGTCAACCAGAGGCAGGGAGCAATATCTGTAAGAAAAAATGGAGAGAATGGTGCTTTGCAACTTGGAGAAAAGATGAGTGAGTGGAGAATTGATAAAGGTCTAGAAGTTCATGAATAATGAGATAGTAACTTAGGAATGACTGTTTGCCTTTTCTCACAACATGAGACTTCCTGATTTCATAAATGAAGTTACGAGGCAGCAAGATTAGAACAAACATCATAGAATCATAGAATGATTTAGGTTCGAAGCGACCTTAAAGATCACCGAGTTCCAACCCCCCTGCCATAGGCAGGGATACCTTTCACTAGACCAGATTCCTCAAAGCCCCAGCCAACCTGGCCTGGAACACTTCCAGAGACGGAGCTTCCACAGCTTCCCTGGGCAAACTGTTCCAGTGCCTCACCACCCTCACAGTAAAGAATTTCTTCCTAATATCTAATCTAAATCTACCATCTTCCAGTTTGAAACCATTAGCCCTTGTTCTACCACTACATGCTCTTGCAAAAAGTCCCTCTCCAGCTTTCTTGTAGGCGCCCTTTAGATACTGGAAGGCCACAATAAGGTCTCCCTGGAGCCTTCTCTTCTCTAGGCTAAACAACCTCTTTCAGCCTGTCTTGATAGGAGAGGTGCTCCATCCCTCTGATCATCTTTGTGGCCCTCCTCTGGACTCGCTCCAACAGATCCATGTCCTTCTTACGTTGAGGGCTCCAGAGCTGGATGCAGTGGGGTGGGGGTCTCACAAGAGTGGAGTAGAGGAGAAGAACCACCTCCCTCGACCTGCTGGCCATGCTTGTTTTGATGCAGCCCAGGATATGTCTGGCTTTCTGGCCTGCAAGCACACATTGTCAAGTCATGTTGAGTTTCTCATCAACCAACGCCTTCAAGTCCTTCTCCGCAGGGCTGCTCTTGATCCATTCTCTGCCCAGCCTCTATTTGTGCATGGGATTAGCCCAACCCACCTGCAGGACCTTGCACGTGGCCTTGTTGAACTTCACGAGGTTTGCACGGGCTCACCTCTCCAGCCTGTCCAGGTCCCTCTAGATAGCATCCCTCTCCTCCAGTGTGTCAACTGTGCCACACAGCTTGGTATCATCAGCAAACTTGCTGAGGGTGCAGTCAATCCCATTCTCCATGTTGCCTACAAAGATGTTAAGCAGCACCAGTCCACAACCCTTTGAGTGCAGCCATCCAGCCAGTTCCGTATCCACCAAGTCATTCATCCATGAAATTCACGTCTCTCCAATTTAGAGACAAGGATGTTGTGCGGGACAGTGTCAAATGCTTTGCATAAGTCCAGGTAGATGACATCTGTTGCTCTCCCCTTGTCCACCAATGCTGTAACCCCATCACAGAAGGTCACCAAATTTGTCAGGCATGATTTTCCCTTGGTGAAGCCATGTTGGCTCTCACCGCTCAACTCCTTATTTTCCATGCATCTTAGCAGAGTCTCCAGGAAGATCTGCTCCATGATCTTGCCAGGCACAGAGGTGAGACTGACCGGCCTGTAGCTCCCTGGATCTTCCTTTTTTCCCATTTTGAAAAGGGGGTTTTTGTTTCCCCTTTCCCAGTCACTGGGAACTTCACCAGACTGCCACAACTTTTCAAATATAATGGAAAGTGGCTTAGCAACTTCATCTGCCAGTTCCCTCAGGACCCACAGATGGATTTCATCATGTCCCATGGACTTGTGTACCTTCAGGTTCCTTAGATGGTCACATATTTGATCGTCACCTACAGTGGGCAGTTCTTCATTCTCATAGCCCCTGCCTTTGTCTTCTGTGAATTGGGGAGTGTGGTTAGAGCCCTTGCTGGTGAAGACTGAGGCAAAAAAGTCATTGAGTACCTCAGCTCTCTCCATATCCTGGGTGACCAAGTCTCCTGTTTCCTTCCGGAGAGGGCCCACCTCTTCCTTAGTCTTCCTTTTATCACTGACATACTTATAGAAGTTTTTCTTGTTGCCCTTGATGTCCCTGGCCAGATTTAATTCTGTCTGGGCTTCAGCTTACCTAACCTGGTCACTGGCTGCTCAGACAGTTTCTCTGTATTCCTCCCAGGTTACCTGTCCTTGTTTCCACCCTCTGTAAGCCTCCTTTTTGCATTTGAGTGTGTCCAGTAGCTCCTTGTTCATCCATGCAGGCCTCCTGGTTTTTTTTTGCCTGACTTCTTTGTTGGGATACATCCCTCCTGAGCTTGGAGGAGGTGACCCTTGAATATTAGCCAGCTTCATTCAGCCCCTCTCCCCTCCAGTGCTTTATCCCATGGAACCCTACCAAGCAGGTCCCTGAAGAGACCAAAGTCTGCTCTCCTGAAGTCCAGGGTAGTGAGCTTACTGCACACCCTCCTAGCTGCCCTAAGGATCTTGAACTCTACTATTTCATAATCACTGCAGCCAAGGCTGCCCTTGAGCTTGGCATTCCCCGCTAGTCCCTCCTTGTTGGTAAGGACAAGGTTGAGTATAGCTCCTCCCCTCGTTGGCTTCTTTACCACTTCGAGAAGGAAGTTGTCATTGATGCATTTCAAGAACTTCCCGGATGGCTTCTGCCCTGCTGTGTTGTCCCTCCAACAGATATCAGTGTGGTTGAAGTCCCCCATGAGGATCGGGGCCTGTGAACACAATGCCGGTCTTATCTGTCTATAGAGGGCCTCATCCACTTCACCATCCTGGTCAGATGGCCTGTAATAATAATTGTAATCAAATAACACTACTTCTGATAATATATCTTCAAACAGCGGAGCTCGCTCCATAGTGAGCAAGTTGCGGCTTTGGCAACAGATATTATATTTTCAGTAGGTCTAGGAACGCTGACACGGCCAACACCAGTAAGCATGAAATAAGAGATGGTAGACAGTGGGTGAAAGAGGAAAGAGAGAGAAATATCACTTGTCTGTTCACAAGAAATAGAACCTGACAGGAACAGAAAAGGCATGCTCCAGAACCTGAATTTTTAATCACTATGGATAAGAAAGAGGAACAAATTACACAAAGTGGGACTTAGTCAAAGATCTTAATGTCACATTATGGTTAAGAGATCTAACTTCTTAACGTACAGAAAAACAGTCAATTTTATCCCATAAATCCTGGACTGGCAATGTGGGAATATTTGGTGTCTAAAACTCAACAAACATTCACTTCTTTCTTTCTTTGGATGGATGGATCTGCAACAGTTGCATCCAAGCAGCGTGTATAGAGAGTCAAATTAAAATCTGACTACCTTAAATTGCATCCCTAAGAGCAAGAAATAAGGCAAGGGAAGCAGGAGGCCTGCATGGCTGAGCAGGGAGGTTCTGAAAAAGCGCAAGTGGAAAAAGGGAGTTTACAGTATGTGGAAGAAGGGAATGACCACTTAGGAAGAGTACAAGAATGCCGTCAGAGCATGCAGGGATGAAATGAGGAAAGCAAAGGCAGCCTTGGTATTGAACCTGGTGAGGGATGTCAAGGTCAACAGGAAGGGTTTCTTTAAGTACATAGGAGGCAAAGGAAAACCAGGGAAAACGTGGGCCCACTGTTGAACGAGACGGGTGCTGTGGTGACAGAGGATGCAGGAAAGGCGGAGTTGCTGAATGCCTTCTTTGCTTCTGTCTTCACTGCTCGGGCCAGCCCTCAGGAGTCCCAGACTTTGCGGATAACAGAGAATGTCTGGAGGAAGGAAGACCTTCCCCTGGTTGAAGAAGAACAAGCTAGAAAACAATTAAATAAACTGGAAACCCACAAGTCCATGGGGCCTGATGGGATGCACCCGCGAGTGCTGAGGGAGCTGGTGGAAGGCATTGCTGGGCCGCTCTCCATCATCTTTGAAAGGTCCTGGAGAAGAGATGAGGTGCCTGAGGGCTGGAGGAAAGCCAGTGTCACTCCAGTCTTCAAAAAGAGCAAGAAGGATGACCCGGGAAACTACAGGCCGGTCGGCCGCACCTCCAACCCTGGAAAGATGATGGAACACCTCGTTCTGGGTGTCATCTCCAAGCATCTGGAGGAAAAGAAGGTTATCAGAAGTAGTCAACATGGATTCACCAAGGGGAAGTCATGTCTGACTAATCTGGTAGCCTTCTATGATGGCGTGACTGGGTGGGTGGATGAGGGAAGGGCAGTGGATGTTGTCTACGTTGACTTCAGCATGGCTTTCGACACTGTCTCCCACATCATCCTCACAGGCAAGCTTAGGAAGTGTCGGTTAGATGAATGGACAGTGGGGTGGATTGAACAGTGGCTGACAGATAGAGCCCAGAGGGTTGTCATTAGTGGTGCAGAGTCCAGTTGGAGGTCAGTAACAAGTGGAGTCCCTCAGGGGTCAGTACTGGGTCCAGTGCTGTTCAATATATTCATCAATGACCTGGATGAAGGGATAGAGTGTACCATCAGCAAGTTTGCTGATGACACAAAACTGGGAGGAGTAGCTGACACGCCAGAAGACTGTGTCACCATACAGCGTGACCTGGACAGGCTGGAGAGTTGGGCAGGGAAAAACCTGATGAAATTCAACAAAGGCAAGTGTAGGGTACTGCATCTGGGGAGGAATAACCCCATGCATCAGTACAGGTTGGGGGCTGACCTCCTGGAGAGCAGCTCTGTGGAAAGGGACCTGGGAGTCCTGGTGGACAACAGGATGACCATGAGGCAGCAATGTGCCCTGGTGGCCAAGAAGGCATCCTGGGGTGTATCAAGAAGAGTGTGGCCAGCAGGTCGAGGGAGGTCATCCTCCCCCTCTACTCTGTCCTGGTGAGGCCGCATCTGGAGTATTGTGCCCAGTTCTGGGCTCCCCGGTTCAAGAAGGACAGGGAACTGCTGGAGAGGGTCCAGCAAAGGGCTACAAAGATGATTAGGGGACTGGAGCATCTTTCTTATGAGGAAAGGCTCAGGGACTTGGGTCTTTTTAGTCTAGAAAAAAAAAAGACTGAGGGGGGATCTTATCAATACTTATAAATATTTAAGGGGAGGGTGCCAGGCGGATGGGAACAGTCTTTTTTCAGTTGTGCCTAGTGATAGGACAAGAGGTAAGGGGCACAAACTTGAGCATAGGAAGTTCCATCTTAACATGAGGAGGAACTTCTTTCCTTTGAGGGTGGCGGAGCACTGGCACAGGCTGCCCAGAGAGGTGGTGGAGTCTCCCACTCTGGAGACATTCAAAACCCGCCTGGACGCCGTCCTATGCAACTGCTGTAGGTGTCCCTGCTGTGGCAGGGGGGTTGGACTAAATGATCTCCATTCCTACCCTGATCATTCTGTGATTCCGTGATTCTGTGATTCTGTGAAATTTGCAGGCTGATCTCTCTGTTGCAGGAATTTGCCCTGAAGTAGGAAAGCAGAGGTTGTTCTAGATGAAGCAATGATTAACTTGTGTGTGTTTGCAAGAACATTACCTTTCTAGCTTTAAAATGCAAGTAAGCTTAATTACAGATCCCATACATGATTGCACTACAGAGTTTTATCACTAAAGAGGACTGAAAGTTTCCTGCTGCTTTTCACTTGTTTGCATGATATCATTAGAATCTGAACTTACTGGAAACTCTGAGCTTTCATTCATTCTCAGGCATTGCCTGTTCGCTAGTAGTAGCCACAATAAGCAAGTATTCAAAACTGTGAACTCACCAAAAATACTGCAGAGAGCAGTGTGTAAAAGCTTGATCTGCAGTCATTTGTACCTATGCCATTCTCATTCAGCACTGTCCTATATATGCCTGGTACTCAGCTACCACCAGTGACAATACCTGTGTCAAGGGAAGGGTAACATTAAACCAGACTCCATATCTACTGCACCAGTAGGTAAAGCTGTCTCACACAAAATTATTTCAGAAGGTTATTATTAGAGCTGCAAGGTGAAGTATCCTGAAGTCAGAATAAAGAGTGAAGTATAAGCTAAACCCTTTATTCAACTCCTTTTGTCTGCATACTGCATACAACTTAAGCACAGAGAAATGAGTCTGGACAGCAGAAAGGAGCTGCTTTTAGAATGGATCACAGCTGGATCATGAAGGAGTCTTTTATGTGTAGGACCCCACTTGATGTGCTAAAGAATATGGAATGTATGTGCTGAATGAGTCTGGGTGCTACAGAAATAAACAAGAGGGTGTCCTGATAAGGATAGTCATATGCTATGCAGGATATTTGTCTACACATTAGAAGTTCTTAACTTTGGTAAGCTCTGTTACTGACATTAACAGCTCCCATATAAATTTCAAGTCCTTACCAAAAAGAATAAGCATGCTTGGCCATTGCAAAGAAGTATATCGGCAGAAATATTTCAATGTCAGCAACCAAAAAAAACTTAGTCATTAAAAAAGAGGAGAGGAGAGGAGAGGAGAGGAGAGGAGAGGAGAGGAGAGGAGAGGAGAGGAGAGGAGAGGAGAGGAGAGGAGAGGAGAGGAGAGGAGAGGAGAGGAGAGGAGAGGAGAGGAGAGGAGAGGAGAGGAGAGGAGAGGAGAGGAGAGGAGAGGAGAGGAGAGGAGAGGAGAGGAGAGGAGAGGAGAGGAGAGGAGAGGAGAGGAGAGGAGAGGAGAGGAGAGGAGAGGAGATTATATTTCAGTTGGAAGGGACCTACAGTGATCCTCTAGTCCAACTGCCTGACCACTTCAGCGCTCACCAAAAGTTAAAGCATATTATTAAGGTCATTGTCCAAATGTCTCTTAAAGACTGACAGGCTTGGGGTATCGACCACCTCTCTAGGAAGCCTGTTCCCATGTTTGACCACTCTCTCTGTAAAGAAATGTTTCACAATGTCAAGTCTGAACCTCCAAAGGAAAAAAAAAAAAGAAAAAAAATATTTTGGCTAAAGTTAACCACCTTCAAAAAAAAAATCAGACACAATCAAGCACCCAGCATAATATAAAAATTAAAAATGAACAGTTCAAGTTACAAAGTATTGAAACATTATAAGCAAAAGAAAACCATTTTAATGGGTAGTATACAACAATTTGCCTATTATAAGGTGTTACCTGTGTCCTTCAGAAAAAGTCTTTTCATTATTCCAATGCATGTTTACTTTTTCACTATATCACTTTGTTACATTTCATCCTTGCCATGTGTATCCTTAAAACCACTTGTAATAAGTACTATGCTTTTTTCTTAGTATTATGCTTTTATTTTCTGTGGAAGAAAATCATAGAATTATAAATTCAGGGATGTAACTGAACCCATTTCTCTTTTTGGGACATCCTCAATTTTTGGAGTATTTTGTGTCAAATGGACACCTGACAGTCAGTTATGCTTCTATTCTCTTTCTGTTTTCCTATCTACTTATGTTATCATGTGTGGGGTCCTTCAACTACAAGTCTAAATATTGCCTTAGACCCACATCTAAACTGAAAAGATGGCAAAGCAAATTTTACCATATTATCTATAAAACAATCTATAGAAGACAGAGAAGTAGTTGTGTACAAGTGCACTTGTGATAACCTTTTGACTACATAATCATAATAAATAATAAGATTATGCAAGATTAGGATCTTTATGATTCTAATAATATACATTAATAATAATAATTAAGAAGATGATGCAATTACCTAATTACAGCATTACAGTCCTGTAGTGCTAGGAAGGATTATACGCTAAAAATAATATCTGTGACTTTCAGTCAGTCTTCTTTGAAGAAGTCTGCTTTTTCCATCTCCCATCATTGAATATTTTGACCTGTTTTTGAAAATTCCAATCCTCTGGCACATTCCTTACCAAAATACCCAGGACAGCTTCCCTTGCTCTTTCCTGGTCAAAGGTGGAGCTCCTGTCATCCTGAAACAGTCTTGCATTGCAGTCAAGGGGCTTTATTCCTGTTTCCCAAAAGGGTAAAGGAGCTGAGAGTAATGCAACCTGAACCGGTGTTCAACACGTATATACGGGACAAAGGTCTGACCTATTAAAAATACTTATGTAATAGGTAGGAAATTCTGGCATATTATATGGGAGATGAGAGGAAACCTAAATAATCTTTTGTAATCTGGAGGAAAAAATGTTTTATTAAAATGAGTATATTCTTCTCTCTGTACTTTCCTCACATTTAAAAAAATGAACAACACAAAACCAAAGCAGAGGAGAAAATAAGCATCCTCAAACTAGCCACCAGTGTTTCCACTGCTAAAAAGAAGGAGCAAGTAATGGAGCCAATACCAAACCAGTAATTTTTCCTTCTCCCCCTGAACAGCTATTTCATCCCATTTATCTCGTTTGTCCCCAAGTCCTCACCTGCTGCATGCAGTAGGTAAGAGATTGCGCCAGGAATACATCAGGGCGTTATTTCACTTTTCAGAGTTTGAACTATTTTGGAATACATCCAACAAAACTTGCAAGGCAAAGTGGTGAAACACCTCTTAGAAAGCAGAGGGTGAATGGAGAAGACCTGAGGGTCACACAAGCGTTTCAAGACTGGTTCATAGCCTGTTCTTACTCTGTTACTCACTGGCTGGTGCTGTATTACTGAAATCCTAGCCTGCCTTTCGAATCATGAGAGAAATAGCATTGTTTCTGAAAACAAACTTTTATGTCCCACACATGAGGAAACTGTGCATTGACCTATTTGTTGCAGAGATTCATAACTATCGCTGTCATGGTTCCAGCTTCTGAAGCCCAGTTCTTATTTAGCCAGCTCGTGTGAAAATTAACTTTAATGCAAGTTAATATGTTAACAAGGGTAAGGGAGGGAAAGAATAAGATTTTGTCTCGATTTGCTTCTGTGTTTGTACAGACTAGATAATCATCCCCAAGGGTGCTCTGTGAGGGATGAGCCTGCTACGAAAGCGGGCAAGTGGATTTTGCCTGCAATATGCAGATCGTCACTGGGGCACGAAGAAGACAGCAACGAGACGGGCATCAGGAAGGTGCTGATTTCATGTTGGTGTTCTCATGAGATGTTGCAGGCTCCTGTGCATACTAGTGAGCCCCAAAGGGTTGGGAAACTCCATGAAATATACCCTGGAATTTCCAGCCAGCTTCCTTCCCCCTCCTCCCTCTGCTGGTGCAGACATCGATGGGGAGGAGATAAGGACTAGGTTTAAGAGCTCTTCCGGAGAAGCATCTGCACATGCAGTTGTATAGGAGATACTGAAACTAAGATAAGAACATTAAGAATTATTTTTTCCACACTACTTTTAAATTCTTATGAATGCAGTAGTTTTCAGACGGCATGACAAAATGCAGTTTTTGGATTTTCCTGTTGCTGAGTGCCATATTTGATGCTCTGAGTCAAATTAGATTAATGAAATAGGTCTGTTTTGTTGTTTACAGTTGTTTGGGCTTTTCATTAGAAAAAGTCAAGTAACAGACGTTTCCTGATGCATCTTCTGTGGCTGAAATGGTGTAAGCTATAGCAACAGCACTGTTTAACAGTGCTTATAACCTTCCAGATAGCAGTTAATTTCAAGAAATTCGGCTCCAGTTACAACATGCACTGACTTACCTTGAAAAAAAGAAACCCCACCAGATTTCACCCATTGCTGATATGAAATGCTGTTGGTGTTTCAGCAGCTTGCCAGTGGAGGGTGTGTTGAAACAGGCTAAATGCTTTCCATGCTGTGCTCAACTGTTAACAGCAAACTTTTGTGGTATCTGAAACCAAACTTATTTAAAAAAAAAAATCAACTGATCAGTGGGAAATAATGATAGACTGAGTAGTCAGTAATCTCAGGATGTACTGAGATGACTGAAGATTCTTATCTTTAGAAAGCATTTTGATCCTTGTCTCAGGTATTTGCTTTCAAAGATGCAGGTACCACACTCATTTCATTCATCAGGCAGTTTATAGCATTGGATTTTATTCTTTTTTAGATAAGATTAACTCTTCAGAAGAATAAACTGTCCCAAAATTACAGCATACTAACTATTTCATTCTTCTGAAACTACTGAGCAAGGATTTCCAGGAACATAGGATTTTATATTCAGAAGTGGAACTCTGTTGGTACTTTCTTTTGGAGAATTTTTATTTGCTTTCTCAAATCACTACATTTCTTTTTCCACATAGAGTTTGACAGAGAATCAGCATTTTTCACCTTAACATGACTAAATTCAATCACAGAAAGATCTGCAAAGCTGGTACTTGGAATTGAGCCCTGTGGACTTGTGATGCGCTGAACGGTTCGTTCTAGTTTTCATAACAGATTAAATCTCTCATGAAATAACTGAACTCACTACTCCTGAAAACTCTCACAATTCACCATTGCTGTTGACACTGTCTGAAAAATATTCCAGACTATAATTATTGTTTGAATATATTTTAGTGCTCTCAAGTTTAAATCTTGCACAAAACCTGATAACATCAGAGATATTTTGAACAGTTTTCCCTTGGCCTTGAAGTCAGGTATTGAGTTAATTTAAACTGAGATTAAAATCAACAAGAATTTAGGTCAGTTACAGGGCAGTGCAGGAATGGGAGTACGAGGGCAGGGGACCGTGAAGGGGAAACACATAGGGAACAGAGTCTCCCTACGTTGATGTTTCTACCTGGAGAAAAATACGTCTCGGTCACAGTGGTAGATTTGTACCCCACACCGATTCAAGGATCCTTTTGTACAAAAAACACCTGCACTGCACTAGTAGCATTTGCTACAGATAGCGATAGTCCTTAATTTACCAGGACTTTGAACACTAGTGGGTTTTGCTAGAGTATATGCTTTGCGAAGAGGAATTGAATCATACTTTGGAGGGAACTGAGAAAAGCTATAGATTAGCTGTAAAAGTTAATGTGTCCTGTTGGGAAAGAGTTCACTCCAAAGAGTGTTATCTGCAATGAGCAGCAAGCAGGGAACGGAGATCCCTGATCTCGCAGGCCAGGAATGCACCTACAGCACGTCACCTGAAGAGAGGCATAAACAAAGCCTTTAGGTTTTGTGCTTGCTCTAGGAACATCATACTGTTTATTTTCTTCACTTCTCCCAATTATCTTAGAAACATCAGCTATTTTGAATGTACCCTCCAGAACAGACATGTTTCCACTTTAACTTAACCTGCACTTAATGCATGGTGATTCCGATCTGACTAACAGCAAGCACTTTTCACGCAAGCCTGCTGTGATTCTTAAAATGAGCAGAGGAAGCATGCTAGCAAGTGCCCAGCTCTCTGAAACATTGCTTGAGGCTGTCCAAGGAGGAGCAGAGGCTCTTCTATAGGAGCAGGCTGGTGTGAGAGCTGTCACTGCAGGGATCAAGAGAAATCGTGTCTTCCAATGATGAGCAACAGCCAGGCAAACCTCCAGCATTTACCAAGCTAAATGGAAGCAGGCTTGGATTCTGATGGGTCTCAAAGGGGTTTTAATAAATAAGAACTCTTGAAAATTTGGTTCACAAGACAGCCAGGCTGGATCTAAACTAACTAAAATATCAAGAGTAAGATTTGCTAATTTTCACAAAAGAAACATGTAAATTGAACACTTTTTGCGACTTACCCCAAGAAATTGTGTCCCCCATATGTTAAAAATGGGATGTTTTAAGGCATCCCAAACTGCACAGGCATCTCCCCACACTATGTCAGGGTCAAGGCAGTTTTTTGATTGCAAATATGCAAAATAGTTATTTGTGTCTTGCAGTCAGCACAAGAGGAAGGACAAGCTGATGGTATCATCTGGCTTTGGTCTGTGTTCCTGCCCAGCCTGTTTCTTGAGTTTTTAGATTTGTTTTTCCACCTGTACCTGTCTCTCTGCAGTAATAAGCATGAGCAAAGGTGGGTGCCAGATGACATAAACACATGAAAATAAGGGTAGGGTGTGAGAATCTAAGCTTTCTTCTGTTTTTTTTCCACCTGATGTTCTTGACAAGGTGCACCAGAAAAGAAACTGCCAGGGTGTCAGCAGCAGCCAGAGAGCACTGATGGCCTTTTCCTCCTGCACAGTGAAAGCACTCCATGTTTCGCCACTTTCTGCATCAGCAGCTTCATCTGGTTACGGGTCGGCATTGTGACAAGTGCTTCATTTGACTCCTGTATAAGGAGATGGAGCACGCACATGATCAGCAGTCTTAAAACCACCTGCACCACTTTTAATACTAGAATAATGTATTCTGGACTCTGGGTCAGATTGTATTGTCAGTGTACCTGGGTGCCCAAATGGAGCCAAGTGAGAATCAACTGGGACAAACAATAAATATTCTTTAAATGTATAAAGTATATCAGATGAAGAATTCTGGCTTTTGAACTTGAGATCAAAGAGCAGGAACTTGAGTTACCCACATACTAAAGTGACAGATATAGTCTTGAATTTTTCAGTTAGAATGTTTTTGCTCAGAGGAATGATGGATGCGGTTAGTAAAACTAGATAAAATTCATTAAAAATAATTCAAAGATGCTCCATAACAGCAGTTAGGGCAGCAAGAAGAACATGCCTTTCTATTTGGAAGTTTTCTTACTGCTCCTCCTTTTAAGCCTTACCTTTCTACATTATTCACATTTGTAAAGTAACTCTGTAACGCTATTGATATTATCCTTTCCATCATTTTATCTGCAGAGTAGATACATTTTTTTTCTTTTCTCCCCATTTAGTTACAGTCTCAGATCGCAGTGCTCCATTACTCACTTTGGAACTTACTCAATGTTGGATAAAATCAAGCATTAAAGACAATTTGATGGGATGAAATGCAGTGATTTAAGCCCTGAAGGTGTCTCTAGACTGGGACAACAACTGTTCAGTATGAGTATGCAGCTGTGTGTGACTCCTCCAGCCATACGCAGCCCTGAAGATCATACAATTAAGATGTGACTCCCATGTTGGTAAATACATACTCCACTGTTAATTGGCTTTTCTGTTTGGGGTGATAGGAGAGCGCATGCTGAGGTTTTTAGCCAGCTTCCTAAAACCTAGGGCTAGAACTTGTTGTCATAATAAACTGGAAGACACTATAGTTTACACTTCCAGCATTGTAATCCATCCTGACCTCCTGTGTATGGCAATAGGAAGTTCTATTTCTGTGGGAGATCACCTGTTCGGTGCTGAACAGCTTCAGCACAGAGCAGTATGGAAGTCGGGTGCTGACAGAACAAATCGCTCTCCAAGAATGTATCACTGTGGGAAACAAAATATGCCAAAGCTGTGACCCGGTAGTGGGCAGCTTCCCCATCACGCTAGGCAGCTCTGTCATAAGCAAGGAGGAGAGAAGGTGCACTGTATATCACTCTAACTGCAAAGCTCTTTAGTGCTCTCCTGGTGTTTGTATGCTTTGACCATATGTGTGTGTGTGTGTGTGTGTATAGGTTCTATATAAATAGATACATAAATATATACATATTCATATTCCATAACAAGTTATTACTAAACACACATATGACCATATATACATATATATATTATTATTATATACACTCATTATTATTTTTCCCCGGGAATTAATCAGACACATCATTCACATTTCTTAATCCCATGAAATCAGATTTTAAAAGTGACTTCAGTACACCCATCAAAATACTGCATAATCAATACCTTCTCCTGTCCTGGAAGACTAACCTAGCACTTAGCCTGCTTTCTTTGCTCACTCCCAAGTTGTTGTTTTACTTCATATAAATTTTATGTACACAGAAAGTGAGAGAACTCACATAGCAGCTGGCGTTTCTGTCTACTCAGAGGTGCCTTCAGATGACTGACTCCATACCTTAAGCATCACAGGTTGAGCCCAAATCTGGCATTTTTCCTTTGGTTTAACCAGATGGTTAGCACTAGCTGGCAAGTGTCCTGACTTAATAACTGTGCCAGTCGCAGCCTCTCGGGGAGGTCTCAGGGAGGCGTCACCATCCACTGGCACCAGCCTCTGCCCAGTGCTCCTCAGGACCTCATCCAGTGTGGGGCCAGGAGCAGCTCTGGGAGGGCGAGAGCTCCAGCTCCAGCTCTGAGCTCAGGCTTTGACCAGCCTCTTCCACAGGAAGACACAGGAGCCATTTGAACATACATCTTCGAGTGTGAGAACAGGGATGAACTACATGGGGATAAATTCCTGCACAAACTTTTTAAGAAAAAATAGCACCTACTTAAGTTGATACTCAGCTGTCACTAGTTAAGATAAGATGTCGGACTAATGAGCAGCAGCTTCGAGGATCTCAAGTGGGGATACTCCAGAGAATACAGAGAAATAAAGTGGCTTTGAATGCCTGAGTAACTGAAAAGTTGAAACCCAGCTAAATTTTAAAACTGAACATTTAAGTTCATGGAGAGCTGAGCTGAGAAGAGTGACACAGCCAGGCGCAGGCATTGAAAAAGGTGAATCGGCTCCAGCTCTCCCATCCTAAAGACACCAGCAAGGCTACAGTTACTTGTGTTTCACCTTGTTAAATTACTCTAATGCTCTGCTTTCCCCCTGTATTACGTTCCACCATCAAAAATGGAGCACAGCTTCCTTTAACACGTTCCATCAATAAGGAGTTCAGTCTTCTCTTTTTGTAATCATATATTTATTCAATTAGCAAACAAAATTCATATGAAACATATTATTTAAACTTATATCTGTTGAAATTGTTAATGTATTTAAATCACCAACCGCAAAGCTTTCAGAAGTGAAAATGGTAATTTCTCCAAAGCTCCAACTTCATTAAATGAAAAGTTAAATCATAATTGCAATAACATAATTAAGAATGTCGATAATTTCAAGGGTCAAATACATAGTGATCAACAATATCAACTGTGTTTAAAGAAAATGTTCGTTTTCAGAAGGCAGCTGTGCCTGGATGAAAATGCTTCAGCCTTTGCTTATGGAAAACGTTAGGCCTCTTTGAACATACGTAGAAGAACATAAGCACCATTTAGCTGACACAGACGGACACAGGACACAGTCCCTCTCATGGGACTAGTTGTTCCCATTCTTCTACAGACCTGATTACAGGACAGTGAGCTAAGGAAAGTAAAAATAAATAAATATACACAAGTAAATGCACAAAAATGAAGAATAGCACTATGGAAGTAAAATATCTTTAAAGGGAGAGGAAAAGATTATTGATTTAGAAATTTACGTTGTGTCTCTGTTTTGCATTTGGGTTTCAAATGTCTTCCAAAATACACTCATGATTTCATGCATAATGAGTGTGACATGAAATTACAGTGACTGCTGATGCAAATGAGGTAATTGTGCATGCCAATTATGTGTTGCATGCCTGTTGCATTGTTTGAATAAGCAATTACTGAATTTATAGAGACAAGCATGTTAACTAGGAATGCATATTAGGCACATAATTACCACCACTTAATTCAGAAAATCAGGCAAAGCAGAATTTAGCTGGGGGAATGGTTATGAATCTTGGCATTTTTCCGAGGCATAAAATTCTAGTTTCATTATATGAATTTCTTGCATTTATACCAACTTATGCCCCAAAGTGATTTAGAAAATTAAATAAGCTCAGTAAAATCAGGCACGCGCCTAGCTAAGCACATAAGTGGTCATTTTGATTACTTTGGCACTCCTCAAGTTTTCTGGGCAAATCTTGTGGAAGAAGAGTTATCTGTGGAGAGCTCTTAATTTTCTACTGAACTTTGGTTGCCCCACTGGCAGATTAAGCAGTCCCACATACTCTAGGGCAGAGGAGGGAGTGAAGAGCCAACACACTGAAACTGGAATTTTAGCCCAGTCTGAGAAGTGCTGTCAGCTGGGGCTACGACACCACCCACGCAGTGGTGGTAACTTGGGGATCATCCAGAGTCTTTCAAAGTGCTTTGACCAGTGGCTGGTCTGGATGGACTCATCGGTGATTACTGAGTCTCAAAATGGCATGCATATGTCATACTCATCCATCATATACTCAACTGTCATATAGCATTTGCCACAAATGAAGCCATAATATGAATTTGTCAACTTGAAAAGCAAAAGCTTGTATTTAATTGTTCCTGGTGGTGGCTTTGTCTGTAGTCCCAATGTTAATTAGGTATCTATAATTCTTAAACAGAGATGTCAATATAAAGAGAAGATCCAAAGCAACACATTTCATAACTTTATAACCTATTTATAGATAATATTTTATAAAATAGCTATTTTATAATTGTTTCAAATGATAAACTAGATATTTTATAAACATATATAACTATTCCAAGGGATAAAATCAATAATTTAATACTCTTTAAAGACATCTCACATGAAGGCCACAGAACTGGCAAGATATCTCTTGCAGACCCAATCCCACAAATTTGTTTTTCCCCACCGGGGACATATCATTCCTTTCAGTTGAACTGTTGCATGTGTAAGGCTATGTGTGCAAGTCATGAGGGCAAGTCATGTATTTAGGAAATTGCCTGGAGGTCCTGGCTGTAGTTGAATTTTGGGCTATTAGAAGTTCATATTTTTCATGTTTGTAAAACCAAGAGAATATGTTAGCAAAAACTAACTCCCTGGAATAACTAACAAGGTGGAAGGATTTGGGATCAATCCTTTAGCCCCCGTGGAAAGCTCAGCAGAGGAGGCCCGAAGTATATCACCTAAGCTGTCTTCTTTTCTGCCCCAGGTGTTGACAGCATACGCTCCAGCATTTCAGCACTTGAGATTCACGTTGCATAATTATAGACAGAATGCTGATGGGCTCCCAAAGATGTGGAAACAATTTACTTCTCCCTTTAAAAACAAAGCAAAACAAAACCAAACCCCGAAAACACTCTGCCTTCCCCTCTTCTTTCCTTTCTTCTCCCCTCCTGTATCCCCAAGGAAAAACACATTGGGTCTGATTAGCTCAAATCCTAATTTCATCTGTATGGAAATTAAAAGAAACAAGGAGTCACCCAGGCTCACCATGGTTTCAGAAAAGAGTAGTCATGTATTCTGAGTTTCTTCAACGGTCAATCTATTTTATTCATTCAAGTTCATATTTGACATCAATTCCCTCTCTTTGTGACATGATTTAAAAACTTATCATTTCCTCCTGTGATACATCTCTTTTAACTATAACTTTGCCTGATTAATGTACTTACATTAAGCCCATGGCACTTGATTGCAAGCTCTGTGCAGCCTTAGGATTGCTGCATCCACTTCAGACTTGTAAAATAATTGTGTGATTAAAAGCTTCTGTGTGTTTTTTCCAGATCCATGAGTTGTTTCCATAAAAGACAATGTCTTTCCTGACAAACCTTGTGTCTCTGCATACTCCTTCATAGATCGAATGAAGCATTTCTAATATTGAAATGTTCCTATTAAAAAATGGGAGTATGACAGAAATGACTTTTTTTCTGGGGTAACTGCCATTTTTTCTTATTTTTCTTGTAGAAAAATGACAAATGAAATCTAAAAATGCTTTTTTTTTTCTTTTTCGACAACATTTTGCATTGGTGTGTTTTTCATAAAGACAGAATTGTTTTAAATATGCAAGATCAAATTTCAGGTAAATCCTCTTAATATCTGCAGAGTGCCACTCTGGTAAGTCAGTATATAGTTTTCGGTTTTGTCATTTGGCATTTTTTCCAGACTGAGTTTTGGTTAGAGAAGTTCAGGCATCTATGTTTACCCAGCAGTGCTGCCTTCATAACAATATGCAAAGACTACACGCAAACACCTGTCTCTTGCTTGATTAAGATCTCTGATTAGTGCTGTCTATTTTTTTGTCATCACATGTTTTAATTTGTTGTAAATTGTTCAAAAGTACTATTTCAAGTAATAGAGAAAGCAAAATTTAAAACGTTTGGTGAAACTTACTTTTTCAGTGTCTTCAGGTTTCACAAACCTCATACTTCTCTTTTACATACTACTGGTTGATGCAGAATTACATTTATTCATGTCAGTCTTGTCGTGTTTTGCAACTCCTTTCATCTCTTCTCAAGTGAACCCATGTAAAAGTTTATGAATATAAAATTGCAAAGGAAAGTTAACTTCATTCATTCACTCTTTCTTCTGGTTTGAGTTTTGAACAAAAAAACCCTAATCATCTGTAACCTGAACTGTTTGCCTGTTTGCTTCCACCATGAGAGCAAAATTCGACTTTTTCAGAAGAAGAAAAATGTGATGAAAATTCAACACCAGAATTTTTTTCTTATACACATCTTTTCTTTCCATTGTTATCAAAAGTGATACTAATCCTACATTTTTTTTAATGTCTACACTGGAATTCAATATTTGTGGTTTATGCCTATTGTTTTAATTATTTCCTTTTTAAAATATAATTTATTTATTAAGATTTCATGTCTTCGTTTTCTTTCTCATGTTGATTAGAAGTGTATAGTATAGTGGAAATTCCTCACATCTACCCGCCATGCCTTACTAAGAACTCCCATGTCATGTTCATCCATCTGAAATTTTGGGGTGTCCTTAAGAGTGATGCTGTCTCAATACCCAACACACAGTGCTGGATGCTTTGTGAGACCTTTTTATCCTACCTGCCCTTAGCTTAGTCCGGTATACCAGAATGGGATATAATGGCCTGGAGAGCTTGGGCTTTTTGCAACTGTAGAAGACTTTATAGTGGCAAATAAAGCAGGGAAATAAACGGACATTTAGTGATACTCCCTTGCACTGACCAAATGGCTGTCCATCTTACAATGAACTAAAGATGTTTCTGCTCCCTCAGGCCCCAGTTTACTTGTATTTCTGGAGAATTGTATCAGAATCTCAATTTTCAGAAGGTAGTTGCCCTGTTACTGTTATTTGTGCCCCAAGTAGTACCGAAGCTTTAAAGCAGGTCTTGAGCGGAGAGGTGCTTATGTGTAGAGGGTAGAGTTAAGAGACTTATTTATATACTCTGTAGATGATGTTCCCACAGCAGAGGGGACAGAGGTGCAGTTCTAGACTCTGGACATCTGGTAATCCTCTGCCTGCGGGGAAGAGGATTTTGCATCAGGGAATGTTGTTCACATCGTTCACCTTTTGCTATCGGAGGTGTTAATGAAAAAATGCTATTGTGCATTTTAATGACTAATTACACTGAAGATTCCCTGTATCTAGAAGGGCAATCATATAAAAATACTCTAAAAGAGAAATATATGGGTAAAGCAGTGTGATGTTTTAGGTCACTGTGTCTAGGTAGAGTTTGGATCTTTGTCTATATTTTTACAAATATCAGTTATTTTTGGGCTGGGGAGGGTACTTTTCAGCCAGGACGTCTTGCTTTGTTACCATGTGATCCAGCTGCAGTTATTACTAACTGCTGAGAGGACCCTTCAGTACAAGACTAATTGGAAGTGAGGTACACACAAGATAATATTCTTAAATAGGTAAATCTGCTTAAACGGAGAAGGGGAAAGCCAGCCTCTAGAGACAGTCTCTTGCACCAGCAGCAGCTTTGTTTTTTTCTTGACAGTACCCATTTTGTTTTCTCTGTGAGTTGTTTTTAAAAGGAAGCAGGGGCCCTTCTCAGAATTGCAGTAAATGTAATTGAATTTCAAATGTTGTTTTCAAACAAATAAACCATAGAAAAGTTGAGGATGGGGAAATATAAGCAAAGCTTTCTGAAATGCCGTTGTACAGGCAAACACATGTTTTGAGTTAAGTTAAGCTCATTTCTGGTAACGGTATTAACTTTGTGATGGCCATGACCAGCAGGCATAAGGGGAATGGAGGGTGGCAGTTTTTATCAAATTAGATCTAAAGGGGAAGAATGTGTATTTAGGTTCTTTTTTTTTCTTAGTGTTTTTTAGAAGGTAATCTGGAAAGGGCAAGTAGAAGCTGGGAGGGCTAATGGAAAGATCAGTGTTTTGGGGCTGGAAAGGAGGAGTCTGCTTTTGTTAAGGACCATCTTTTCAAGGTGACCTTTTCTCTTTATTTCAGTTTCAAATGTTATTGCAAATCATGCTGAAAAGTTGTACCTGCTTTCCCTGAAAATTTTCTCATTTCACTCGGTGTTTGGGTAAGACAGAGGCCCTGTGCGTATGAAAGTAAGCAAAGCAGTTTTTATGTTACATTGACATTTCATAGCTAGATAGTTATATTCTGTGCTTTTCTTTTCTGAAATCCATTCAGCTATAGAAAATTTCAACAATCCATGGATAACTGCAGTGAAATAATGTTTGAGCCAACCCCTTGCCCAGTCTCAGTTACATCCTTACAATAGAAGGTGCCTCAGTGATACGGAGTAGTCATAAAAACTAGTCTTGGAGAGCCGAAGTAAAAAGGGCTTCCTGGGATCATACACTCACAAAAGGCTGGTGTGTCACATCTCTACCAATTTGCATTGCTGATGAAAAGCACTTCTAAAGGGAGCAAATTCTATCTTTAGGTGGTTCAGAAGCAATAAATACAAGCTTCTTACCTCTGCTGCTCCTCCTTTGCGCTGCCTCTCCCATATAAACCCATTTATGTTGTTTTAACTGGGTAGATTTTGGAGCAGAAGCTTTCTTGATTCATTTATGTGACAAGGGGACTAAACTGGGACACCTTCACTCACAGCTAGGGAAGGGTCAGCCTGAATGCTCAGTGCCTTGTAATACATGCATTGATTCACCGCTCTTCCACATGAGTGTAAAACAACACTACAACAGAATGCGTCAGTTTTACCTTACTTTCACCTGGCGTAAATTGCTGCCTTCGGTGCAAGCCTGCAAAATGAAAGTTTTCTTTTTCGTACCCCATCTACAGTTATCAGCCATGAAACTATGAAAGACAAGATTTTCCCCACTCTTTCACTGGAGGAAGAAGCCCGCCGTATGCTGGAAGGAGAGCTGCGGGCTGGTAGCGGTGCCGGTGGAGCCAGCCTAGGCTGCAGCCCGTCTCTGCCGACCCTCTCACCACGGGAAGAAAATTAAGTGTCAGTCAGGCTCACACTCTGTCCCAGTTCTGTGGTGAAATGCAAGCTTAAATTAGGGATGAATAAATTCAAATTAGTAAGGATGAAAAACTGCACAAATAACAAAAGCGACTAATAATTTCTGCTGAAGTCAATGTCACATTAAGCACGAGAAACAAAGTTTAGTGACACCTAACACACAGCACTTACAGGGAAAAACAAACAGATCAAGATAGTTCTTTTTTCTTTTCTCTTTTATCTCCAGTTTCATTATCTCCTTTATCAAGCAGCAAAGCAGAGATAGCAGAGCACACTGAGCAAGTTTAAAGTTTTGTTTTGAACAAAATGGATACTCTCTGCTCCATGTGCATGCTCAGGCGGCATCTTTGGACAAGCATTTTTCTTTCCAAGGAGGGAGAAAGAAGATGGAGGAGGGATTCAAAACATGAAACGTACCTATCACTTGTAGATGAGACACTTCTGTATGGCATGTGTCCTCATGGAGAGATGAGAGCTGCCGTAGCCAGTGCTGTACTTGTACCCACAACCCAGCAGTAATAGCCCTGCCAGTGTGGCCATTAAAAAGGGCCCCCAGAAGGTCATGTGCCCCTGCCCAAAATAACAGGCGGCTGTTCTGTAGGACACTGTTACTGTGCCAGCTTATATTCTAACTTTGTTCATTATTTTTAGGAACTTTCTGTAGCCTTTTAGTGAACAGATTCCAGGAAGAAGACATGGTCCACACCTGCTCATACCCCTATCAAAGGTCATGAACTCATCTACACTTCAAATTCTTCACCCTTGTCCCCTCTGCATCCAGTTTGGAGAACTCCATGCCAAGGATGAGGTTGCAGGGCAGGTGTAGTGGGGACCCGGCACTGCCAGCCCAACCTTTCTTCCAGCTGGCATACCATGAGAGGCCAAAGGAAGGATGTAAGAAGGAGACAAGCATAGTGTGCATAGCTACTGATGGGCTGTCTGTAGCTCAGGGGCTTCCTGAGTCACAGAATTGTGCTTAATAGTTCTTGATGAATTAAGGGTTACTGTATGAGAATTTTTAAAGTCACCTTTTGAACCCATGTTGACCATCAGCATCAAGAGCACTTCACAGTATCACAGTATCGTCAGGGTTGGAAGGGACCTCTGGAGATCATCTAAGTCCAACCCCCCTGCCAAAGCAGGGACACCTACAGCACATTGCACAGGACGGCATCCAGGCGGGTTTTGAATGTCTCCAGTGTGGGAGACTCCACAACCTCTCTGGGCAGCCTGTGCCAGTGCTCTGCCACCCTCAAAGGAAAGAAGTTCCTCCTCATGTTAAGATGGACCTTCCTATGCTCCAGTTTGTGCCCGTTACCTCTAGTCCTGTCACTGGGCACCACTGAAAAAAGACTATTCTCATTTACCTGGCACCCTCCCCTTAAGTATTTATAAGTATTGATAAGATCCCCCCTGAGTCTTTTTTTTTCTAGACTAAAAAGACCCAAGTCCCTGAGCCTTTCCTCATAAGAAAGATGCTCCAGTCCCCTAATCATCTTTGTAGCCCTTTGCTGGACCCTCTCCAGCAGTTCCCTGTCCTTCTTGAACCGGGAAGCCCAGAACCGGACACAATACTCCAGATATGACCTCACCAGGGCAGAGTAGAGGGGGAGGATGACCTCCCTCGACCTGCTGGCCACACTCTTCTTGATACACCCCAGGATGCCATGGGCCTTCTTGGCCACCAGGGCACATTGCTGCCTCATGGTCATCCTGTTGTCCACCAGGACTCCCAGGTCCCTTTGCACATAGCTGCTCTCCAGGAGGTCAGCCCCCAACCTGTACTGATGCATGGGGTTATTCCTCCCCAGATGCAGTACCCTACACTTGCCTTTGTTGAATTTCATCAGGTTTTTTCTGCCCAACTCTCCAGCCTGTCCAGGTCACGCTGTATGGCGACACAGTCTTCCGGCGTGTCAGCTACCCCTCCCAGTTTTGTATCATCAGCAAACTTGTTGATGGTACACTCTATGCCTTCATCCAGGTCATTGACGAATATATTGAACAGGACTGGACCCAGTACTGACCCCTGAGGAACACCACTTGTTACTGGCTTCCAACTGGACTCTGCACCACTAACCACAGCCCTCTGGCTCTATCTGTCAGCCACTGTTCAATCCACCCCACTGTCCATTCATCTAACCGACACTTCCTAAGCTTGCCTGTGAGGACCATATGGGAGACAGTGTGAAAAGCCTTGCTGAAGTCAAGGTAGACAACATCCACTGCCCTTCCCTCATCCACCCATCCAGTCACGCCTTCATAGAAGGCTATCTGATTAGTCAGACATGACTTCCCCTTGGTGAATCCATGTTGACTACTTCTGATAACCTTCTTTTCCTCCAGATGCTTGGAGATGACGCCCAGAACAAGCTGTTCCATCATCTTTCCAGGGTTGGAGGTGAGGCCGACCGGCCTGTAGTTTCCCGGGTCATCCTTCTTGCTCTTTTTGAAGCCTGGAGTGACACTGGCTTTCCTCCAGTCCTCAGGCACCTCATCTCTTCTCCAGGACCTTTCTTGGCAAAGATTTTTACAGTGTAACAATGCATGTTGTTGGAAGACATGTATCTGATTTGTTTACTTCATAGCCAGTTGTTTAGTCTATAGTCAGTATAACCGTCCTTCCCGTTAATTACCTCTGTTCCAGGCTGAAGGATCCTATACCACCTAGTTCCTTCTCAGGTGCAAGCTATTTCACACCTTTCACCACTGTTGTTTTCTGCTTTCTAGATTTATTGTATTCTTTCTACATTGGACAAGCAGACCTGCATGCAGTTTTTGAGCCACTGATACACCCTGAATTTTTACAATGTCATTATACTATTTTATATTGTGCCCTCAACAAGTTTGCTGATGATACCAAGCTGTGTGGTGAGGTAGACATGCTGGAAGGGAGGGATGCCAGCCAGAAGGACCTGGACAGGCTGGAGAGGTAGGCCCATCCCAACCTCATGCAGTTCAACAAGGCCAAGTGCAAGGTCCTACATCTGGGTTGGGACAATCCCAAGCACAAATACAGGCTGGGCAGAGAATGGCTGGAGAGCAGCCCTGAGGAGAAGGATCTGGGGGTGCTGATTGACGAGAAGCTTAATGTGAGACAGCAATGTGCAAGCGCAGCCCAGAAGGCCAACTGTATCCTGGGCTGCATCAGAAGAAGTGTGGCCAGCAGGGCCACTCTGCCCCTGTACTCCACTCTTGTGAGACCACACCTGGAATACTGCATCCAGATCTGGAGCCCCCAACATATGAAAGACATGGACATGTTGGAGCAGGTCCAGAGGAGGGCCACGAAGATGATCAGAGGGCTGGAGCACCTCTCCTATGAAGACAGGCTGAGAGAGTTGGGGCTGTTCAACCCAGAGAAGAGAAGGCTCTGGGGACACCTTATTGCGGCCTTCCAGTATCTAAAGTGGGCCTACAGGAGAGCTGGGGAAAGACTTTTTACAAAGGCATGTAGTGATAGGACGAGGGGTAATGTCTTCAAACTGGAAGAAGGTAGATTCAGATTAGATATTAGGAAGAAATTTTTCACTGTGAGGGTGGTAAAGCACTGGAACAGTTTGCCCAGGGAAGTTGTGGAAGCTCCATTCTTGGAGGTGTTTAAGGCCAGGCTGGATGGGGCTTTGAGCAACCTGGTCTGGTGGGAGGTGTCCCTGCCTATGGCAGGGGGGTTGGAACTCGATGATCTTCAACATCCTTTCCAACCTAAACCATTCTATGATTCTATGATTTTCTGGTTTGTTCTTTATTACCTTCTTATTAATTCCAAACATTCTCAAAAACAATAAATAAATAGATAAAAAGCACACCCACACACTGTATAGGAAAAACCTAGATAGACCATCAGTTTGTCTTGACAGGATGTTTGTGTTATGATCCAACAGACAAAATTGCTGCTTTATATCAAGTATTATCTAGCTTCAGGAAAAAAATGAAACAGAACAGAACCAAAACAAAACCCCAGCCAACCAACCCCAGCCAGCCAACCAAAACGAATATCTTTTAATCTTGCCTCCTATGTGATTTTTGTAATATTGAAATAACATTTATTCCAGGAGCTTCAAAATTGTTATTAAATAGTTCCTGCTTGCACAATTATACAAGGTTATTAAGGCATGGAAAATATATTTTCATCCTGATATGACACTCAGGTGTTGTCTACCTCTCCCTCCTTCTACGGATGACTCCGGACTCTGAAATCAGTCTCTACCTTGCTGTGCTGAACAGCCAGGCTTTGTTCAAGAATTGTACGCATTTCCCAGTGTTTCAATGGAATAAAGAAATTCCATATACTCGGTGAGAACTTTGCTATTAATTTCTTTGGGAGCAAGATTCGTGTGCCCTCATAAAGTTTACATGACACTTTGATTTGCATTCACCACAAGTGCAAAAATTATATTTTCATTATGGAGCGAGCTGAACACATCTTTAGGATGTGTGCAACCACAATAATGAGTTGTATGCTTTTTAAATCAGATATTTAATAAACCCATATTATTTCCAAACAGCTCAGTGTTTATCCCACTTGGTTTCTTTGACAAATAATGTCACGCTTTTACATGCATTGTAAAACAAGTCATTTTTACAGGGCCCTTTCACTCAGCTTCACTTAAGAAAAGATCTTCTTTTACAGATGCTGTCACCGAAATCGGGAATTTAACTATTTCGGCACCTGCCTGAAAACCCAATGTTGTATCAATGCAAAAACACCTTCAGCATTTTGAGTGTGTGAATTCTATTACTCCTTATTGATAATGAAAGTAGAATTTAGTTTTCGATGTTATTATTAAGTATGAATCATACCAATCAGCTCATTTGTTGAAGTTTTCTAAGTATGTGTGAGACTAATTTAATTAAGTTCAATAAATTTACCTAACGTCATTAAAGGTCAGTTCTTATGCATGGTATATTAGTATTTGATATTTTCACTTTTCATAGTAGTAGTGTGTCTTCAAGAACTTTGAGCCTGATCTATTAGGTAAATGAAGTTGGACTGATCATGCTGTGTGTGTATATGGACCTATGTCTCTCAGTCACCTATTCTTTTTTCCTTTTAATCCTGTTAGCCGGCTCCATCCAGAGTTTGACCGAAGGTAAAAGACTGATAAATATTCAGTGTTCACAAACATTAAAGAAGTAGCTATCAAGGGAGAGGGTAGAGTCTGTGTCAAGGCAATTCATTCAACCTTCATAGCCATGAAAGGATCCCCATAAGCAAAGGATGTAGGTTTCTTTTGTTACAGTGCTCATTTGTTTTTCTTCAGCAGTAAAACATCAAATTCAGCTTCATATAGCCATTTTGGAACAAAAGACCTACATGATAATTTGGAAGGATATAATTTTTTGCTTATGGCTGTATCTCACAGATCAAATCAGCTTACTATCACATGCTTCATGTTCTGAGCTCTGATTCTGAGTGAGGCAAAGACAGTACTCGTGACAACAGGTCAATCTTAGGCTTCAAGCAGATAATGAGTCCAAAATTCATCCCATTTCTCTTAACTGACTTTAGACAGAGTCATAAGTGACTATTTCAAGCAGTCAGGAGGACATTTTCGGTGACAGTCTTGCATCTGCTCAAAAGAAGAATTATGACAATGACAGAACTTTCAAATTAGCAGGTATATATGATCAAGACCGGGCACTTTCTGATGACAGGTCTGAGGACACAGAGCACCTGAGAGCCATTTTTTTATTCACCACTACACTGCTTTCCCCCATCTTTCTATTTTCTACCTTTTAACTATGTTTTCAATTTGTGCTGCTGCATCTTTCATATAGCTATGTTTTTCCCATATTTCTTTTCAACTAACTTATGTGCTGAACTAGGCTTCTTGCAGTAAAAGGGAGAGTAAGAGGGATCTCTTGCGAATCCAGGGAGAAAAGTAGAAGGGAACAGACATCCTCAGGGGGAGTGAACCATCCATTGGAGGTGTCTGTCTTTCTCCATGGGCTACGGAGGGGTTCTGGTTTTCTAACAGAGGCACCTCACTTAAGTGGGATGAATCTGGGTATAGGTGTTTGCATATTGCTCCACACAAGGCAGCCTTTGTCTTGGTAGAAGGTTTGCCATACAAATATGTCTAGCTTTTATTGATTTGAGGGGCTGTCATAGCCATCATGATGATGTGCAGGTGCAAAATTACCCTGAAGTAAAGGGAACAAGAAAGGATGGCCAAGTGATCACAGCAGGAAGACAGGTACATAGATGAGGAACTAATTCACTGCTGTTTCTTCCTATCACTAGGAAAAAAAGTACTAAAACCCTGATGTGAGATCAAACAAACTAAATAATATAAAAAAGACCCAAATGCAGTGATCGTCTAGACATCAAAGGGACTCGTTCTCCAGTCCCCTCGCCTTCTGCAGTGACCTATGCTCAGGCAGGATGAGTGAAGAGTGGGTGGAAACGCAACTGCTCTCACGGGGTAGCCCTGCACACGGCTGGCTGTATTCTGCCTCACAAAGTACAGAGCAGTGAAAAATCCAGCTCTGTTCTTTCAGCCTGAGAGCTGTTACCTGCCTCTTCTGACAACATGTTCTCAGCAGTCCTTCATCTTGTGGACTGATGCATGGAGGGAGCTGTACTAACCCAACCATTGGTACCCCAGGATTAGATAGCTGAGAGCAGCATAAGCCTAGCATCCTGGGATCTCCCAGGCTGGATGAAAAAAAGTGTATATTGTGGGGCAAGCATGTCATAAAAGACATTTATCCTCGGAGTCTCACAGCAGAGATGCAGTAATTTCAAATTTGTGTGTAAAAGAATAGAGATCAGAACTGTAAAATACATTTCTTCATACACTCTAGAGTAAGTTTCCATTTGAGCTACACAGTGGCATTGTCTTAAAAGCAGTTGAGTGTTTGAAATGATACACATGTATGGTTCCAGGAAAGGAAGATAGTCTGAGCGTGTTTCAGGTAACAGATTTTTTGAGGATTATTGAGATTTCTGAATCAAAATGAAGCTGAAGAGAATAATATAATTCTCTGTAACTACACAGCCAAATTTCAGACACTGGTTAGATGACCCAGAGGATGTATGTGCCCTGACACCTAGTGGAGCTGTGAGCACTTGAGCCAGGTCCGTGATGCAATCGGCGGGGAAAGTTGGGTACCAGAGTCAAACAGCGGAGAGGCAGCGGGATGACACCCTACATATCCATGCTGGGAGCTCAGTCAGGAGGTATTAGTTTGGTTCCTGAGGCAGTACGTCTGTAGTCACGCAGCAGCGCCTAAGCAAACAGTTCCTCTTGTATATCATTATTCTATGGAGACATCTCGGGTATATCTGCACCTTTTGTGGTACCAGATCGCTAAAAAGACAGTGCCACAAAACTGAAGATCCACAGTGCCTCTTTGCTGAAGAACTGGCAAAAGGAGCAAACTTCAAGCTCTGTTGTCAACACTAGCATTTTGTTTAAACGGCCCTCAGTTATCACGACAGCCTGGCTGCAGGCATAAGTTTCTGTATGCCAATGGTGCCCTGTGAGGAGCAACCTCCAAAAGTCAGAAAAACAAGAGGGGCCCATAACTTCTTGAAATGCAGTAGCATGACCCCTTGCCAAATGTCCTAGCTTAGTGAGGAGAAAACATAGAAGAGTGTTGCTTGAACTCCTGTTTTCAACCTAGCTGATGGGTGTCTTTTCTTGTGAAACCTAATTTTTTTTACAAATGCTCTGGAAGCTGGAGTAGCATGGGTGGTTTAGCAGAGGAATTTACCAGTCACCTGTATTGTTAGACAACAGATTAACAAGGTATTTTACAGAGCCATTGTGAATACTCACTACAATGTGTGCAAGGGTCTTTCTACCAAAGGGTTTTCTTCACATTCCCTGGCTCTGGGATCTCTGTGGCTGCTAAACAGGCCTGTGGAATAATTGCTGCAAGTGGCTTTGGCATTACTGCAGTTATTACTGAATGTCTACATTATTGTACGTGCTCCCTTTAAAAGTTTTTGCTGCCAAAGACAAATGTGCTATGGCTTGAGAGTTTGCTTTTGTGAGGTGACTGACTGACACCTAGTGTCTAAAATCTATTCACATGAAAAAAGGGCTATTTTTAGTGGGAAGTTGTTTCAAAGTACCACCCCATCAGCAGTGCTCGAAGTCGAGGGCTGAGGTGCCCTAGAAAAGTAGCATTTACAGAGATCACAGGATATACCGGGTTACTAAATTAGTAATCACCATGGCCTGATAATGACCATGTTTCCACTAACTTAGTTGTCTGAAGTGTGCTGCCTTTATGCCAAACCTGCCGGTGCCATTACAATTAACCCATGGCTCTAGAGCTGGGAGGGAAGCGACCTGCCACTAACCAGTGGGGTGGCCCTGGCATCTCTGTGCTCCTGCAAAGCCCAGCAGTGCCCCAGTTTCTACTGCTGGGAAAGTGGTTTCCTCACGACTTTCAGTACAAGTCTGAGTTCTAGGAATACAGCAGGAGATAAACAAAATAAATTCCCCAAACAAGTTATCTTAAAGCTTCTTTATTTCAAATTACCAGGACTAACAACTGCTCGCCAGGCACAGCCTTTTCATTTAATATACACTGCCTTCCTTCTAAAGGAATCCAAAATGCTACATACAGGACAGGTATTCTGTTATTTTATTCTTTATTGGTTTTCATGAAGAAATAAATTGAGAAATGCTAGAATGCAAATAATTTAAAATTTTTATATAACCCTGAATACCACATACTTCACAGACTTCAGTCAAGTAGGACAGGTTTACAATGCATCAAAGCTGACTACATTCACAATATAATGAATATATGTTACTGTAAATTCTCCTCAGGATGCTGAAAGTGGGCACAATTTTGCTCTTGTCCATCTCTTTCTATTGTTGCCAGATGTTCAAACAGTCCATGGTATATGCATCACTATTTCTTTTTATTAAATGTCCAAAAGGGATCAGTGATAAATCTTTCCCACCTTGTGTGTTTTAAATAAAATATTTTGTTCTATAAAAAACCACCCTGTGATTCAAGATGCTACTGAAATGATGTAAGTGGATAAATCCCCTCTCCATACTATCACTGGAAGTCCAGGCTAATAAAGTTTCCCCACATTAACACAGTGAAGATGAACTGGGTGACTTTGCGAAGCCACCCAGTTCTGAGGTTTTCTGAGTTTAGATGTTCGCTGAGCAGCATGACTTGTTGTTCTCCTGAAGACAGAGGTCATACACTCGGTTTCAACGTTAGCAGTGAACCCATTAGTCCCTCACTTGGGAAACACATATGATGCCTCAGTGATTCCTCCAACTGCTCTAAAAATATGGGTGTAGTTGATCAGTCAAAAGGCAAAAGGCTGACCTAGACCAGTGGTCCATTTTCTCTCTAATAGTGCCAGTAGCAGGTGCCTAGGGGAGAAAGTAAGAAGAGGGCAGATGCATTCTCCCTGTGTTATGGGTAGGGGACCACATGAGACAGAAGAATTGACTTTATATCTAGCAAGTCTTTGATAGATTATTGCAATTATTTTTCATCTATATGAATGCAAAGTGGCAGCTTACTAGATCCAAACTACTTTTGTGAGGTAATGAAACCATAATATTGTTGTATGGTCTGGAATACTAATTTTTTCATTCTTTTCCTCCACTTCCATCTCTTCTTTCTTTCTTTGTCAATGTCTTGCTTTGCCTAGGCATTATGCAAGTATTTTTTTATGATTAAGTGTTTTGGATTTACTGCAGCTAGGTAAATACGACTGTGTTTTTTTAGAAGCTTTTACAAACTTAGAAGATGCTAATAGGAAAGCTGAGTAAAGCTATTGTAGCTTTGACTCAAAGGTGTTGACCGCTTCGCTAGGTCTATATCACTCCAAATGCTTTCCTGAACTAGATACCAAGATCATATTCTCTAACTGTTTGTCCAATGGTTAGGGGGTTTGATCACCTGCCAGGTTTCAGGAGAACTAGAAGCATGGTGAAAGGCTTTATATGCACTTAGCATTCAAAGCTGTGACCTGGATTTTTTCTGAGATTATCAAAAATATGCTGACATTTGTATATTCTGATGAGATGCAGTAATGCAACTCTTAGTCCAATGGAGTGCTGTACTAGCCACCAAAGCATTTTATCTTCTCAACGTCATCTTTATCTTTAGAGTTACTTTGTAGATGCCATCTGGTTCCTTTAGATACAAGTAGATCAAGTTGTACCAGTTGGCTAGCATTGGTTATTCAAATGCCAGCAGATAACATATACAGCTGTAATGGAGAAATACAGGCAGTATGACAAGAACACAACATGCACTGCACGCTTCACCCTGATGAATGCTGGTGCTTTTTTCCATGCAGATGGCATTTCCTTGACATGTTCCTTCCCCATGCATACACACACACCACACTCACACGCTCTTTATCTGTTTGATACATTTCACTTTGGAGAAACTTACAACAGTGTACAATTATGTGTAAAAGTTAGATACTTGCCTCCTTCAGCCTCTCCAATTCATAGTGAGAAGAAAAGAAATTGTGAACTCAGACTCTGGCCTAAATACTGTGGCCCAACATTCTCTAGCCTTGATCTTGATCAAGGCTGTTTCTGATAAAAACTGCTGTTGCTGGATTAATAATGTTGGTCTGAAACATGATGAGCTATGAACTGTGACTTCTTTAACTGTGTTAGAAAAATTCCCAAAGGCAAAGGCTACACCTGCCAAGCTGTTCTTTGGCTGAACTATCTCCTTTCACCTGGGTAGGGAGAGCCAGAATAACTAGGTCAGGGAAAGCGTGTTTTGCCAATGTAGGCATCTAATCTGAGCCTGATCTTTTAGGGTCTGATGAGAAAGAGATGGGCATCTCCAGAGGGGAAAGTCGTCCTGTCTTGGACGCCTGTTCTAGATTGGAACGACATGTTCACTGGAGGTCTTCTCTCAATATCCCAGGGCCCTGGCCAGCCCTGTTTGATTACAAACCCAGCATTGAGAAGGCTAAAATTAAGGGAGATGGATCCCGCCTCTAATAGAGGCCAGGTCTTCACGATAGAGAGGAAGGTGGACTTCTTTAATCATAACAGCGCAGCTAAAGCAGCAGACCTGCCCTGAGTTAGAGCAGTTTGAAAACTTGAGGAATATTTCTCGTTAAAAGCAGGTTGGTTGTACAGTAGGTGGCAGCAATGGACAGTCTGACCAGCCTTCATGCAGAGTCCCAAGTCTGAAGGTAGCTTTGCTGATTCGCTTCATCCTCTTGCAATTGTCTTCCTTTCAAAGCAAAGGGAAGGGGCTGTTGTGCCTTCAGAAGCTACAGTAAGGCACACCTAATATCTACATAGTCACTGGTGTTCAGGAAGAATCACAAACGTTTGATAATACTCCTAGCCTTTAATCCCTGCATGCTATATGTACTTGAAATTGAAAGCATAAAAATTGCTAACTCATGATATATCACAGGGCTTTATGATCCAGACAGGGATTTTGACTCCAGAGCCCTCTTCACTTGACTAAGTGGAGAGGAAGAGCAACCTCTCTATGTCCAATGTGCTGCCCAGTGTCACATCAGGTTGTGGCACCTGAATACCAGAAGGTGAAATCTTATTCACAGGAGCTTCATTTACAGGTAAGCTGAAGGTAAAGACTTCACTTATAGGAGCAAGCCAGATGAGCTGAGTAAGATTTTGTACATAATTAGGTGTTTATTGCCATACTGAGGGTTGCACAGTTTCATCATGTATATATTGCACATTAATCCCCTATTGCAGTATAAGTCTAGGACAGGTTTAGAATAATATTCTTATTTTAAGGAAAAATTATACTATTTTGTAAACAAATTGGACAAGTTTTTCTCATAAAGGTGCAGATATGGGTTTTTTTATTTAAAAATTTGTAATTTAGGATTAATTTTCCATACAACTGATACTATAATATTTCTTTTTATACAGTGTGTCTCTGGAGGTTGCCATATGCATGGGGGCGTATTGTGTGTATTGACAGAAACTGAGGCCTCTTGTAACCAAAACAATTTTGATCTGAAAGAATTATTCTATTTTCAGGTAAAATAGTAAGATTACTTTAATCTATAGGTTTTCTGTCTTATTTTAAATCTTGGCACTGGTTGTGGGCTTCAAGCACAGCAAACCAAAACGATATAAAATATATGTATATCAAATTTATTTTAAGGAGCAATATAATATTCACTGTGGTCTGATTTCATTATATGAAGTCTGGATTCCAGATGTGTTTGGCCAGTGTGTGGTACTTCTCTACACCACTTAGCTCACATATGTTCTGATTCTTTCATTATACCAGTTCCACATCCTCACTAAGAAAGGAAAATGTAAGTTCATGACACTTGTTTTCTAAATGCCTCCTGTAATGATTTTTAACTGAAGCAGTAATTCTTCCCCTCCTTCCTGAGAAAACATGCCTGGACCATGGCTGATGGGATAAACTGCCTTGTCTACACACAGAGATGGTGTCTGACCATCCGAGAGAAAAATTAGTATGTTGATTGCTGGTGTTCCCATCTGCACTCAAGACAGAGAAGGAGACATTATGGGAGTTATCATTACTGAAACTTGATTCAGTACCTGATATCTACCATTCATCTTCTCCCTGAGGATTTGCATAGGCATCAGGCTGACAGGTACAGGGTGGGGGGGAAGAGCACTGATGTTCAAAGGTAAGGCCATCCTTACCTTCTGTAAAAAATACAGTGCAACAGGAAAGGTAACACTACCTAGTAAAATAGATTGCTCTTTCCTGAGGTCATGAGCTTGATCTTATAGGAAACAAAGTCAATGATAGTCCTTTTGTTTTTCAGGCATTTCCAGCTTGGACTCTTGAGATGTTACCAGCCATTCTTGGTATTAAAGAGCAAGAGTGCAGTCTTCACCACTGTGGTGAGGGAGAGATTTTACCAAAAAAAGCAGATTCAGGTGAATCAAAACTCTGCATAGAAGTGTATATTATAAACTGAATGTTTCAAAAAAGCACAAACAACAGTTTTGTATTGTCCCCTACAATAATACAATAGATTTTATTTCAAGTGTAATCAAATATTTCCTTCAAAACATATTATTTTGAATCTTTTACCAGGAATGAAAGCAAGATTTTTTTAGGTAGCTGCCAAGCCTTCCAGAAAATTAGGTCCATTGTTTATTTGCATTTCCCGACTACAAAAAAAGTCTACAGAAATATCTTCCTTGTGAAGTCAAGGCCCTAAATTTCTTCTCTTGTGGTCAAATAAATACTGTCTCAACTAAGAGTTAAAATAGTCTGCTCTGGTTGTGTACCTCGAAATGAACTGGCATGGCTCACCACTTCATGGAAATGGAAAGAAGGATTTCTTTAAAAGGACAGGGAAAAATAAATAGCAAGAGTTGGTCAGTTCTGAACTTAAACTTTGCTGAGTTATACTTATTTAAACAATCACAATACAGCTGAAAACTTTGTTTTCTTTACTTTGTCTAAGGTTTTCTCCTTTTACTAACTTTAAAGGAAAAAGTCTATCACATGAAAAGACCTTATGTCTTCACATCTGACTCTTCTTTCTGATTGATATCTGCTTACACAATGCAGTGCCTCAGAAAGAGATTTTTTGGAGCTTTGGAGAAGCCTTGTGAGCTTCTGCTGCTGTTTCCAAAAATGTTTATTGCTTCCACTCGCTTCCACTCTTTCTCACGATCAATCAGACGTTGAATAGCTAGTATGAGATTTGCATGAACAGCCAGTCTTCAAAGGCATTGATCTATCAGACAGTACTTGGAAGCTGTTGCAGCATTATGAAACATTAACTCTAATTCCATTTTAACCCAAGTGGACCTCAATATTGGATCATATTGTCGGAGGTGCTGTAATTTTACTGGACTGAAGATCAGTAGTAGTTAGAGACAAACTGCAAGGTACTGCTTTGTCTTTGTGATCCAAAGCTCATTTTAAGATTTGCACAATGTCAGAGCTCAAAATATTTCAAATTATTGGGCTCAGACCAACTCCAGTATCAGCCATTCTTACATCTGTCAGAGTATTGTCCACCTTACAGAAAGGTAACTCTCACATGCAGATGCATCGTCCCTACAGGTCTTCTAATCCAGATTCCTTCAAACATTTCTGTTGTTGATTGTATTTTTCTCCATTCTCTTCTGGTATTCCCATAGTAACTTCTGAGTGCATCTCCATTTGCATTGACATTTGTTTCTGTTGGATAAAAATTACATTATGCACAACATCTGCATTCAATGGTATTACAAATTCTGGATATTGTTACAAGCATACTATTTATTTGGTATATCTGGGATTAGCACAAATTATTTACTTTGTTGTGATAACTGGAATACAGAGATCATGTGAGTTACTCTCAATCTAAAGTTGCTCACAGGCAAATTGGCTTAGTCATTCTGAACCCTAATTTTGTTGCTTGTCACCCTCCAAGCTGATATGATTATGTACCTAAGGTTTATGTCAAAGTCACAATCTAGCTTTCTGGGGTTATACTTATTTGTTGGATAAATCAGTTTATCTCAGCATCCAGTCTTCTTAACTCTTACAGTGTGTCCAAAGTCAATGTCTTTGCTATTTCAGGTGTCAGCAATATTTGAGATACTGATATATTCCATATGTTTTATTCAATTTATCCTTCCTAGAAGTGCCATCAACAGTCATCTCACTTGTAATCATCTAGACAGCAATTACACAGCTATGTTGAGGTCTTCCTGTCAAAGGTATATTCAGTGTTTGTAACACTTTGGGGACAGAAATGTCTTCTTTCTCTGTTAGTGATATTAAATACATTTTTTGTGGTGATCATTGATTGCTGTGATTTTTTTATTTATATATTGAATACAAAGACCCCCTAAATAGCAGTGTATGCAGTTGTAGGGCAGAGGGAGATACAGAATATGAGTTTGATGGTGATGATTTTATCTTTACATTCTGCCAGTCCATATGTGATGGCTACAAGAGGAATTACTAGTTAATTAACATTACTGGGGAAAACAGCGCCAAAGGATTTTTGCACAGAAAAGGTGGTAAATATGTCACCTTTTGGGTCAAATTTAGTCAGATAATTTTGGCCAGAAGTGTTATAGAAATGACTCTGAACCTTGAGAGTAAGAGACTTGGCTTCAGTCCAGTTCTTGAGCTCTTAGGCTTTTCTTTTCTGCGAAGATGACTGTAAAGAAGAAGAGAAGTACAGTCTGCTCTTGGGAGGCAGCTTGAGGCTTGTGGAACGAACTCCAGGTGCAAGTTCAAAACACTTCAATCTTGTTGTTTGTAATATGATAGTATAGCATATGCATATCAGTTTTCCCATAAATTTGTCTTCGAGAAGGTAAAATAAAAAAAAGCAAAAAAACCCACTCCTCTTGCCTCACAATTCAAATTGTGATTCATGAATTGAGATGGTCCATGGTTTCTGTCAGAGTTTGCAATCATATAAGTATATTTATACAGAAAGCAAAACACAATATTGGAAGATATATATTTTGTCCCTGGGAGAGAAGATGGCATAACAGCTCACATTGGCAATTGTTAGTTACATTGCTGAATGCACTACTAGAAGAGATTATGATATTGCAGTGTAAGTACAGTAATAAAGTAGGACAGAGTAAAAGTAATAGAAATCTTGTAGAGGCTCGAACAAAGGTTTTGAGTACATAGGATGGAGAAAACCCTCATTACAGTTTTCTATTTCAGTGATGTTTCTCCTCCCAAAAAACATAGTTTGGTCACACCTGTACCTTCTCATCATGTGTTCCAAAGAGCCGAGTAAGAGGCAATCTTATCATACCTCCAGGAGCACAGTTCACTGTGTAGCTTCACCAGAGTTATAGGAACCTAGACCACTGCCTGACGAGAGCACTTTTTCTTCTAACTCACACAATGACAGACAACAATAAGAAGCATTGAATGTGCCAGAGCCAAGGAGCTCCATTAATGATAGCCACAACGTATTGCAAATATTTATTTTCTGTTTTGCCCCATTGACTAAAGACTTGTAATTTGCCATGAGATAAGCTAGCATCTGAACTTACAGCACATCATTTCCAAAGTAAACACCCCTGTACACGGTTTTATCCTGCACCAGGTGCACAGTTAAGGTAGTTTATGTTTTGTGCATAGTGAATCTTCCTCTTATTTGCCATAAGAATGTACACATTTATGACAACATAACCAATGACTTGCAGACCTCCGCAAAAACTTTGCCTTTGATAACTTGGCCACATGCATATATATGTAAAATCCCATAGCTGACTATTCTGCAGGGAGTCAGGGTGATTGCTCCTTAAAAAGTTGACCCATTGAGTGTGGATATGCTGAAACACTTCTTCTTTGAGGCACATGAGATAATACTCCCCTGAGGATTTTCTCCATCCTGTCTACTGACATCGTTGTCCTGCAATCTCCACAAGCTTTTTGTTCTCTTCTGGCTTCACTACAAACACTCTGCATACCTTTTTCTCAATTTGTCTTAAAACTGACCTGCTGCTCCAAATTTAATGTTGTACCATTCTGGTCACAGGTGGTATCATACATGTCAATATAGTGAGAGAAAAAAGACAGACACACTCTACCTGGTGGTCAGTCTCATCTGCAGCTAACCAAGTTTTGATGTTATCTGGAGGATGTGGAACAGGCATGGTTATAACTTCCAGGCATTTATACCTACAAGAGAGTGATACAGACACGCAATTCTTAAATGTCTGCAGAAACAGATCATTCAATAGTGCTTTGTAATAGATATGCTAATTAGACAGGCATCTACCATTTCTAAAGCCATTCTACCCTTTTTTGTTTCACTGCAGACATTTTTCTCAACATTTTTCCCAGCTCTTCTTCAGCCTGATGGGTTTTTAACATGCTAGAGAATTAAAAGAACTGTATGGATATGTATCCACATTTGATTTCCAAGCAAAGCAAGAGCTTGTGGCATGCTACTATGTCTATAGCTAAAAAATTACTCCTGTTTGTGCTTTTCATAACTAAAAATATTACGCATAAAGTGTGATAATCAAAGAAAGAAACATTGGATGACAGGGAGCAGGCATAGCATCAGAAACATCTTTTAATCATTTGCTGAAGTCTAGCAGAATTGGGATTTGAGAGTAGTGGTGCCTACACAGAAATATGAAAAACCATTTTGTATCATGACAAAGTATTATCTGTTGATTTTGTAAATTTTCTACTGAGAAGATCTACCAGCTGAATTGCTCTGTTGAGGCCAGAGTCACTGTTCATTATTTGACCAGAATATTGTTTTATGTTTAGGTGCAAATAGCTTTCAATTACATGCTTTGTTTGCCCCAGGGGAAACTTTTTATTCTGTGTTTTTGTATTAACTCTTTCATATCTATAGGTCCTTGAGTCTTTGTTTACCGAAAGAAGATAGAGCACATGATAACATCTTTAATCCTAATCAAGAATCATATTTAGTCGTTAATTAAATAATCAGTTTACTTTTAACAGAGGTTCCATTTGCGTACTGCACCTTCCAAATATTAAGGCATCTTGAGTTACCATCCTATCCTGAACACATTTTTTTTCAGTCCAAGAAAGCCTTCTCTGCCATGTCGATAAGAAAGCTATGTCACAAGGCAGAGAAGCAGTGGCACGAAGGCAGTTGGCTGCATCAGTTGTTGGCAGGTATAGCACCACTACTATTTGCTGTACTAATAGTACAGCAAAGCAAATTCCTTCCGTCAGCCTGACTTTCCTTTTTTATTTATTTCCCGTAAACTGTCCAGCTTAGAGTAAAAGACTACTCTCGGTAGTACCCATGGATTATGAAATGAAATTGGGCAATGTGGCAAATGAAATACATCTTTGTCATGATTAATGTTGGTGGCCCTGAATGCAGAACCCACAAAAGCACGGGGAAAAGTCACACTGAGGGTGGAGAGGCAGCAGTCAAAAGTGAAAAAAATGTCATTTTATAGTGGCACAGAGACAGCTGAGAGAAGGGTGTGAGACTGCAGCTCTAGGGACTGTGATGGGAGCTGTGAGATGACACTGATAGTGCTCAGTTGCTTTGTCTTCCATCTAGCACTCCTTTGTTGAAACAATAGTTGGAAATGCACAATTAATTGCTTCTTGTAAACATAACTTATCTGAGAAGATTGGTGTTTGACTTTAATCCACTGTATTGTTTGCTTACCCTCACCCCTACCTCTCTTCCTCCCCAACCTCTCTTCCACCAGAAATTTACACTACCTTCCAGAAATGTACGTTACCTTCTACATACACATATCAGCAAAACTCCAAGGAGAATCAGGAGGCAAAACAATGTAAGGCTAAGCAGCATGACATCCACTGTCTTTTCTTAAAAAGAGGAGGGAAAGGTAGCGTTAATAATGTGGGAAAGGGTAGTTCACAAGTGGATGAATTATATATTCACCCATAAATATTGCACTATTCCTGAACTGCTACAGGTTTAAAGAAATATTTTCTGGGTTTTTTTTAAGAGAAACAAGGGTTTCTGACTTCAGCACTGTTCCTTCCTCTTCCTTTTAGTCCTCACCCTTGCTGCTGCCTCAACCAGGACTTTCCCTGACTCCAGTAGACTCCATCCCCTCCTTTCCCTGGATTTCTGCTCTCACATGCTAGGCATGGCCTGTACAGCCACTGGATACTTCCATCCAGCCTTGATTCTTCTGGATATCAAACCTTCTGTCCATCAGCTATTGACACACCTCCGCTGCCCCAGCTGCTTCTGGATTCCTGCTGTTTCCACCTCCCATCTCCATGCACTATGAACACCCTGACGCTGCCTCCTCACCCCTTCACAGCTGTAACTGGTTTAAGGCAAAATGAAAATAAAAGCTTTTTGTCAGACAAAATACTCTCTTTCGCTCAAGAAGAGACATTTGGTTTTCATTATATTTACCTTTTTTAACCCTGTTAGTCATAGTCCTAAAGAAATGCCAGCAAATATTCTGAAATAAATATTTATACCGTTCAACAAATACTGCTGCTCTGCACCTTGCATTCCTTCCTCCAAAATACTCCAAATACCAAAATACCGATGTCTTTGATTGACTCAAAAATATATTTTTGGCAAATTTTATTTTTTGTTTAATACCTAGATTTAGAACCACAACTAGTTTGGATTGCTTTGAACTAAGTACTTTGAAGAAAACCAGACAGGAACAGCTCTTAAAATGTTAATAGTCCAAGGCCAGTTAAACAATAGTTTTAGGATCAATCTAGATCAAATTCAAAGAACAAAAGAATGGAGCAAAAGTTCGTAGTTTGAACCCATCTGTAGTTTAAACCAAGGATATTATGAATTTCCACAAATTTGATAAGAAATCAAGAAAAAATCACAAACCTCTGAGTAGAACTGTGCATAAGAATAACATTTATGTTCTACTAAAATGCAAAACTATTCTTTAGTCACTTTAAGATGAAAAGGGAGTTTCTTCCTTCTTGTCTTTTGAGATGAGGGCTCAGAAAACATATCCTGAACAATCTCTGGACTGAGCAGTAGAAATTATTTTGTTTGAGGTAATTGTTCTGCATCATTCTGCTAACCCCAGATCATGAACACACCCGAGAAAAGAGGAAGCAGTGGTCTTTACATCAGTCAAACCACAAAGGGGTTAGCTTCTCTTGCTTTCTTACTTCATGCATTTTGGAAAGGAGGAAGTAAAAGTAGCATGTATTTTTTTTAGGTAGACCATTTTACGGTGGGGTTTTTTTTAGATGCAAATGCTTAAACTTAGTCACAGATAAGAGCACTTTGAAACCAAAACAAGTGGCTTGGTTTGCAAAAATGCAGAATACCTCTGAATTACTACTAACTTCAAAGTGATCTATGAATGCTCAGCAGCTCTAAAAATTAGACCAATTATTTCAGGTTTCTATATATGAAAAAAGCTGATCAAACATTTCTTTTTCAGCAGAAAGTTTTTATACTAAATAGCTCAGTTCAGTTTAAATTGTGGTTTTTTTCAAAGGCATATGCTAATTCCAATGGAAAATGAATGTGTTTCCCACGAGAAAATTAACAAATTCTTTTCATGTCAAAGGAACATTTCAGAACAAATATTTTAGTTATGTTTTGAATTATGTTATTTCATTTTGATGTTTCAGCTGTTTTAAATGGAGGCTGAAATGCCTCTTAAAAATGCTTTCTTAAAGAAATGTAGCACATTTCCTAGATGAAACATTGGAATGTCATGTAGAAGCAAACAAAAAGCAGGTCATTGCACGCTCCGTCAAGGCTTTCAGCAGAAAGTTTGACACATTCCAAAATAAAATAACTGAATGGATGTTTTTCCTTTCAAGTTACTCCACAGAAATATTCAATTTTTTCAATTCACTGTGTCTATGAAATTAGGTACCTGACTTTCATGGAGTTGCCATGAGTGATACTACTAATAACAGGATTTTTTTTAATCTAGGCAATATTAAAATACATTTCATAATATCCACTTATACATGTTCCCAAAATAAAATGGGCAGAAAACTTTCTCTAAGTATCAAAGGAGATGCTTAAAGAGGTTTGCTTGAGCATGTGACCCCTTGATGAACTACACTCATAGATTCATTTTATAAAAGCCACCGATCCTCTCCAAGTAAAGGAAGGAAGAAGGGAAATTGCCACATCACATGAACTTGTGCATATGTGCAGTATGCTCCAGGGGTAAATCAATATGCTGCACTGAACACATGCAGATATTATAGCTTATGTGCAATGGCGGTCTTGACTACCAGAAACTTTTCTGAAGAGGAAGAAACATGCTGTGACTGTTCAGCCTCAACAACAGCTGTAATGGAAGCTGGGAAAGCAGTGGTGTTGAAAACAGTTGCAGGAAGAGTTGCAGCTGCTGAGAGCAAGGTTTGGTAGGCTGGAACCAGGACGGGTGACTGTTCAATTCCATTCCCTTCTTCTGGTGAGGGACTGGCAGGGAGAGAGGAAATCTACATTTCCCCACCAGGAAAAGTCCTTCTAACTTCCCCTCCTTCCATGTCTACATATCAGCTGCGCCCAGCCTGACACCATGCAGACCCCTCTGCTGGCCATGCTGCAGTCCTAGGCTCTCTGCCTTCAGTGAGAAGGAAGAAGCATCTCCAAAGGGCAATTCAAGTCTCTGATGGCCTGAAACATGCTCTCTCCTTCACCACAGTGAGAGTGTGGAGCAACTAGGTTTCTCTCTCCAAGCATTTCATAAGCGAGACGCTTTTGAAATGAAATGAATGAATCTGAGCTGACAAATGTGGCAGCTGAGAGATGCCAACAGACCAGTGGGATGTGGTGAGGCATCTGACAGAGTAGACAAGCAACATCCTATAAACCCTATAACTGAATTTACATTCAATCCATTGCAAAAATAATAATTTCTGGCCTCGTATTTCCTGTGTCGTCAGAAAAATATGTACTTGAATCTTAATAGATCAAAAAGACATATTCCAAAATACACAGTCTGTTGCATTAAATAAAGATATTTATCTTGTTTTATTACCAATAATATTGTACTTTTTTCTTGCACATCAACGTACAGAGACAAGTCTATGCACCAGTTTCTCTCCATAAATATAACGTCTTTCCATTATACTGCTTCCCCTTTACCTAACCTGACATCAAGAAGCTGCTGCATGTGGAGGCATTTTTCTCATCATGGAAAGCACAAGTTTCCCTTGTTAGCACACAAATGTTAAAATCTAGCCATAGAAGGTGACGGGAAAGGATTACAATGCTCCTGTTTAATTTGTGCTGAAGTGAGCTGTAGGGTGTAGAACACGTATATTTAAATGAGAGTTAAACTCTTTCCTACCTCTGTCAGATAAGATATTATTCCCCTGTTGTAGTAAAAGAAATGTTAGACTTACTCCTGAAGGACTATGTGATTTGTCAAATGTGAAGACTTTTGGGGGTTTCTTAGCTTACTAACTCCAGTTAAAACATTGGTAGAGATGCTTGGGCTGTGCATTGCAGGGCAGGCAAGAGGGTGTTTTGAGCTTTTTAGCTGCTGACCGTTCTTATTTTCTAAAGGCTGTCAAGGTCAGATGTAATTTACCTCAGGAGAACAGCCCTGTGTGAGGCTGCCTTAGGACCAAGGAAGTACAACTCATCAGACCAAGGACACCTTTCCCCGCAGCACCTAAAGCTGTGTGACTGGTGTGTGCTGTGGACCTCTAGGTACTGTTACGGTACAAATAATACATCAAGGAGAACAGATGCAATAATGAAGTAAATACGTGGAACGGTAATAACTTATCTAATGATAAGGGTTATGAATAGTAAATACATGATAACTTACCATTGTGAATAAACACTGGTTCACTCCATTCACTCCAAATCTTGTTTCTCGTGCATACCTCTTTCTTCACCCTCACTTGCGCTGCACATTTGTTTGCTCGCTTATGAAACGGATACTCATATTTCTCTGCAGTGACATCTACAATCTATCAAGATAGGTTTAGGGGGTTATTTTAGGTGATTTCACACTGCAGTTCAAACAGATATAAATCTAGGGATTCCAAGTACTATTATTTACATCTCTAACCTAGTAGGAAGAGATTTTCAGAACAAGCATTTATGTCCAGACACAATCTGACTTTTTACCTGGCACATGTTAAAACTCAGGACTGAAAATGAAGGAGAGCCTAGAACTGACAAGATGGAAGGAGGTATCGGCTGTAGTAGGACAGTAAGATTCTGAAAACACTGATTCCCCTTTCGTTTCTCATCGCACCAAGTGTAGGACCAATACAGTAACTATGAAACCGTAAGTTTCAAGGTTGTGGTGCGGGTAGTGTGCTACACTCGCTTGTCTGGTAGAATAAAATCTTGCACTTTTCAGCTGACTGGTGGTGAGGCATGACCACTACGTTAATGATTACCTTGAAACATCTTTAATTGTGCCTATAAGTGAAAGCATGTAACTTCAAAAGATAAAATCCACACAAGGAGCCTCAGAGTTTAAAACAGAGGGATATCTAAATCATAAACTGAAGCCAACTGCTGTAAATAAAAAATGCTAAGAACTTAAGAAGGAATAAAAAGAAGAAAGCAGGAAAGGAAACTCCTGCTTCTAAAAATTAAAAATAATGTTTGGGAGTTGAAAAGCAGTATGAAGTGTGCGTCTCGGACACAGAGGCGCCCAGAATCTTTGCATCTTTGGTTGTTAGGAAAGCATGATTAGATAGTACTGTAAGGCCAGCTTTAAGAAAAGGTGACCTCCTGCTCACCTCATACTGACCAGTGTGAGTTTCGCCCTGTGTACCACAGCATTTCTTTCTCTTCATTCACACTGTTTAAGACCTTTCCAGATCTGGTGGCAAAAATAGGTCCAAAAGTTCACATGCTAAATTTTTCAAAATTAAGTAAAAATGTGGGAAAGCCCTTGGGCTTTCAAAAGCAAACTGCAAGTGACTATGAGAGTTAAGTGCTAACCAAATGCTGTACCTGAAAATTTCTTCCTAATCAGCCGCTAATGAGCTTATGTCATCACAGGAAATTTCCAAAATGCAGGACTGAAAGACTTTTTGTAAAATTACAAAGGCCACCTTCTGGCAGTCATGATGTGCAGCAACTTTCAGTCACATCTACCCAGAGCATTCATGAAGGATGTTTGTCTAATCTATTGTTGGTAAATCTGTATGGAGCCATACCCAAGCAGCCTCAGAAACCTGTTCCCGGGCTAGACTTTCCTTAGAATTAGGACACTTTTCCTAACTTTTAGCTTATGTTTTCCTTGCTTCAAATTTAGCCAGTCACTTTGTATCCTACTCACAAGTTGTCATGGATAAGTATGATCCCTATGCTCCTTAATTTACCAGAAGATTATTAACACAAGTTACACTCCTTTACCCTAGACCATGTCCCTCGGTCTTCCATTCCTAGAGCACGTTTTCACAGTTTATGTTCATTTTGATAACTCTCACTGATGTTATCAGAACTTCTTTTCAGCATGTTTATATTTTGTGGTGGTGCCCAAAACAAAGTTGGAAACTTCAGGTGAAACTCAGTAGCTAGAAGGACAAATTAGTCCTTCTAGCCTACATCTTGCATGTGACGTGCCTGTCATACATACTTGAATGACATTTGAGCTTTGTGTAATAACGTGGAAAGATTGACTCAGTTTGTGGTTCAGTGTAATCCATAGACCTTTTCTCTTTTCAGTTGCTGCCTACACATTAATTCCTTATTTTGTGTTTGCACATTTGACCTGTACTTCCCAAGCATAGCATTTTCCTTATTACTGAACTTTGGCTTGTTGATTTCAGATTTACCCAACATTTCAAATTCTAATCTTGTTTCCCGTAGTACATGCCAACCCTTTCTACCTTCCCATCACCTGCAGACTCATCTCCCTATTTTCAAGCTTTACCAATCTGCACCACAGTATTATTATTTGTGCACATAAGTATTCAGCAAGTCATCTCTTCAGGTATTCAGAATAAATAAATATAGACTTGTATATTTTAATCATTATACTCTTACCTGTTCTTTAACAAACATCCACAAGCCTACTTAGGGACACCCTAATACCTCAGCTCATTAAGTCTCTGTGAAAGTAATTAAGACCTTGCTTTGACCAGGAAACAGAATCTCAGGCTTGCTCTGTTCTTCTCCCTCCTGTGTCTCCTGTAATATCGCTGCAGTTTTCTTCCTTAACTTTGCACAGATCCCCCCCTCTTTTTTTGCTCCTTGACTAGGTAACTACCATTTTAGTCATTACTAACTTTGACACTAAAACTCCTCAAATCTACCTTAAAGCCCCTTTATTTATCTTGTGCCCTCATGTCTTTTTTTTGTTGTTATTGCAGCTGTGTCTCTTCTGTATTCCCAAACCACTCCATCTGTGGAAAAAAAAACCCCATGTGATTTTCCACTGCTGTAGGTGTTTATTCACTTCCATGCCTAAATGACTTTCCTTTGTTTTCATCTCCTATGTTTATATCCTGCAGATGTGTACAAAGAAGAGGAACAGCTGCATAAGACAAGGAAAATGAAAGAGATTTATTCCATTTAAGTAAGGATGCTGTACTATTTTATGTATTTGACATTTCTTTCCAGAGAATGGAAGGTGTTGAGAAGATGGAAACAGGGGCTGCAGTGGCCATATGAACACTGTGGATTGCAGGATCCCCCTGCCCACCTTGGGCACATCCCAGCCCTGCAGTGGGAAGGGACCCCTTAATCCCAGCCTTTCCTGCTGCCACCACCCTTGCCCTGAGACTTGAAACAGGAAGGAAATCTGTGTGCATGGGCAGGACAGGATCAGAAGAGCTCCAGCATGTGTCTGGCCAGGATACCAATGATCCAGCATGAACCCCCCTTGCTCCTCTGCTTGCAGCCTTTGGTGATTAGGAGCTTTGTGAATGGACAGGGACAAGCCCCTAGATGTCTCTGGCAGGGGTTTTGAAGTATTAGACTTGGCAATGATTAAGGGGACAATAACTACTTGCAGAAGTGGGCTAGAAGGAGGCTGCCTGTCTTTCTTCTGGAAAAATCCAAAGAGAACCGGGAAGCTTTGGCATGTTCACGTACAGATCTGAGCTCCTTTTCCACGTACAAGAGAATGTGGGAAGAGCCAGCCCTGTTCTGGAAGCTGCCTATCAGTATTAGCACTGCACCTGAATTAATAAACCCTGCTGTAATTTATGAAGATAACATTATGGGATCAGTAACACATCTACCTCATTGTCCTTCTCCTTTCTAATGTGTCTAACAAAGAGTGGATGCATAACCTAATGAGATTCATCTATGGGTCCTAAGGGAACTGGCCAAGCCACTATCCATTATATCTGAGAAGTCATGGCAGTCTGGTGAAGTTCCCACTGACTGGAAAAGGGGAAATATAAACCTCATTTTTAAAAAGGGTAAAAAAGAAGACCCAGGGAACTACAGGCTGGTCAGTCTCACCTCTGTGCCTGGCAAGATCATGGAGCACATCCTCCTGGAAACTCTGCTAAGGCACATGGAAAATGTGCCTAAAGCACATGGAAAAGGTGGTTGGTGGCAGCCAACATGGCTTCACTAAGGGCAAATTGTGCCTGACAAATTTGGTGGCATTCTATGATGGCCTTACAGCATTTGTGGATAAGGGGAAAGTAACAGATGTCATCTACCTGGACTATTGCAAAGCATTTGACACTGTTTGGCACGACATCCTTGTCTCTAAATTGGAGAAACATGGATTTCATGGGTGGACCACCCAGTGGATAAGGAACTGGCTGGATGACCACACTCAAAAAGTTGCGGTCAATGGCTCCACGTCCAAGTGGCGAGCAGTGACAAGTGGTGTTCCTTAGGGGTCAGTGCTGGGACAAATACTATTTGACATCTTTGTTGGCGACATAGAGAGTGGGATTGAGTGCACCCTCAGCAAGTTTGCTGACAACACCAAGCGGAACTTGTGGTGTGGAGCAGTCCAACTGTGTGGAGGGGCTGAAACACTGGAGGGGAGGGATGCCATCCAGAGGGACCTGGACAGTCTGGAGAGGTGGGCCTCATGAAGCTCAACAAGGCCAAGTGCAAAGTCCTGCATGTGGGCTGGGGCAATCCCATGCACAAATACAGGTTGGGTGGAGAATCGATCCAGAGCAATCCTGAAGAGAACGACCTGGGGGTGGTGATTGATGAGAAGCTCAGCATGAGCCAGCCACGTGCGCTTGCAGCCCAGAAGGCCAACCGTACACTGGGCTTCATCAGAAGAAGCATGGCCAGAAGGTCAAGGGATGTGATTCTGCCCCTCTACTCTGCTCTGGTGAGACCCCACCTGGAGTACAGGAGTCATCCAGTGCTGGAGTCATCCAGCTTTGGAGCCCTCAACATAAGAAGAACATGGACTTGTTGGAGTGGGTCCAGAGGAGGGCCACAAAGATGATCAGAGAGCTGGAGCACCTCTCCTATCAAGACACGTTGAGAGAGTTGGGGTTGTTCAGCCTGGAGAAGAGAAGGCACTGAGGAGACCTTATAGCAGCTTTCCAGTATCTGAAGGGGGCCTACAAGAAAGCTGGAGAGGGACTTTTTACAAGGGCATGTAGTGATAGGATGAGGGGTAATGTCTTCAAACTGGAAAAGGGTAGATCTAGATTAGATATTAGGAAGAAATTCTTTACTGTGAGGGTGGTGAGACACTGGAACAGGTTGCCCAGAGAGGTTGTGCCTTGAACAAAGGCCAGGCTGGATGGGACTTTGAGCAACCTGGTCTAGTGGGAGGTGTCCCTGCCCATGGCAGGGTGTTGGAGCTAGGTGATCTTTAAGGTCCCTTTCAATGCAAACCATTCTGTGATTCTATGATCAATTTAGTTATACATTTTTTGAGCCTTTAATTGTCTCTTAAATGTTTGCAGCCAACTTAGATAAGCCTTTTATTGTTAGAGTACTCTGTGCTGACTGGGGTGTGTGTTAGCTAAGTTCTAGGTTCTTAAAGAAAAACATTGCTTCAAAGACAGCTTGAATGAGTACACCAAAGATTCCGAAAATTCATGTTCCAATACACATCTGAATTTCATACCTGTCATATTCTGAATTAAGTACTTGGCTTTCTACTCTTTGGGAGTCAAAATAAGAATCTGCATGAAAACTTTTCAGTTCTTATTTCCAGGTAATTAAAAAATGCCACCTGGTAATGCCAGGTAGCATTTAGTCACTCTATGGCATACCCTAAACTATAACATTGTTCTATTTCTTACTGGTAAGACTAAGAGAAGCTGCTGATGCACCATGAAATATTTTAAAATATATGTAATGTATGCAAACAACAGGGGTGATTCTTTTGGTGATGTATATAGAAATAACAACAATAATGTATAATTATTTTCTTTAAAAATATTATCAGAGTAGCTGTTAATTTTTTCTTTTTATCAATACTTATTTTTGTGTAACAAAAAAGTCAATAATCTGTGTGATGTTAATGTACAATTCAAATTCAAGATGAAAAGAAGAAAACAACCGGTCCACCTGAATGCAAGCATGACTCTGAAAAACTTCATGAAATATTTTGATTTTCCATTTTTGACCAGAAAGACAAGAAAAGTTGGATTCTTCATGAAAGACCTTGAGATTTCTTTAAAGTTTGTTTGAGTCTAAATTCTGTTAAATTCAAGAGATGCCTAGTTTTTATGGAAGTTACACCATACAGATTAAGTGTATTGCCAAAAAATCTGATTACCTTATGATCTGTTATTTTCACCTGATACAAAAAGCACTTCTTACGTGCAGAACCAATTGTAGGCGGGGGTTTCCAGTGAATTAGAATACTTCTGTTTTCAAGGGAAACAGAGACGTTGATTGGCGGGTTCAGTTTCTCTGAAAAAAGAGCACAGAGTGACCTTCTGTATCTCATGCTCTTTCTTATATTTATGCTGGTGCAAGACAAACACAGTGTGTTAGCCCCTAAAATACACTGCTGACTATTTTGGAGATTATCACACCCAAAGGAGGCGTTCAGTCAGTGACGCATTTTCTTTAACAGTGCTGCTAATGAAGTGGCATCCATTTCTCCCTCAGAAATAAAGAGGGGAAGTCTTTTTTTTTTTTTTTTTTTTTTTTTTTTTCACCTATCTTTCCAGGGAAGGTAGCGAGGGAGGGCAGGAGGAGCAGGCCCTTTGAGTTCACCCTCCAGAGTCTGGGTGGGTGTTGAGGAGACCTCTGAGGTGCTGCAGGCTCCCTGCAAGGTCAGATTATTTCCACTGTGCCTTCTGGGATACCCCAAGTCTGCCCATGAGCTTAACTTGGAAAGAAATGGAACTTTGTCTCTCACTGAGGGGTTGCTGACAGAGTACTAGTTCCTGGACGGTCTTACACAATATATGAGATTTTCTACACACCCTATGGAAATCTTTCTATCTCTTTTGTAAATGGGCCGGTGAGCACTTGCTACAGAGGAAGAAAGATGTGCTTAGGAGGTGTAAACAAACAAACAAAAAATACCCCTCCTGCCATTATGCTCCAGTTATGAAGCGCAAGGAGTGTGATGGCAATGTTTTCTTTCAGGGAGGCATAGCGTACAGGGTTAGGAGCAAGGGACAATCAGGTTCCCAGGATTTTAACCTTTGGTTTGGATAAGCAAGTCTACAGTTGCTTTCTAGCATGATGAGTGTTAGGGCACTGGTCTTAGGTGTGTGCTGGAGTGCTCAAGCAGCTTAAGCCCTCTCCAGCTGCTGTTGCATTGCTGTGAAGGGAGGCACTGCAGTTGGAGTTTTCCAAAAAAGCCCCCCCCAGCCTAAGCAGAAGTGCACAGCAAGCCTCTGTGGATAGTGACGGCGAGGTCTGGGGCTGACATGGCTGCAATGTGGTGCCGGAGAAGAAAAGACAGAAAGACAGAGAGGGTGAGTGGCAGCATTACTGGTCCATGAAGCTGTTGTGCTTGCTCTAGCACCTGCGGCTGCATGACCCTGTGTGTCTTCACAGGCATGCATGTCACACTGGGGTTTTCTTTTTGGCTTTTCTTTTTCCTTTCCCTCTTTGCAAAGTCTCTTCTCGTTGAGTAACAGTCCCATAAAGTTAGCAAAAATATTTCTGCCAGGGGTCCTTGGGAGAATTGTTTGCTTCCGCCTGTCCCAAAGCTGTTGGCAGTACCAACACCTACCTCTGAGGATGGAGGCACACCATGAGTCATGAAAGGTGAGGAGAGTAAGCAGCTGCTTTTTTTTTTTTTGTAAGTTTGCAGTAGGAAAGACGTATTTTTCACCTCTGAAATACTATCCCCAAAACATCTCGCCCTTCTTTGATTATACCAAGAGTAGGAAAAAGGCTTTATTCACCTTTATGTTGCCTGTCATCTGCAAATTTCTTTATGCCACAAACACAGACGGCCAGGACTGAGTTACTTTTGGGCTGCCTGCAGCACAGGGCATGCATGAGTCCTGTTTTGTCAAACTGTATATCATGTTACTGGAGGGAAGTTGGATTGCAGGGGCCAGTAACTCACAGCAGGACAGCGGACCTCCAGGACCTCCAGGACTGTGCAAGGACTAGGCTGGCTAAAGCCCATCTGTAAGCTTTCCTGTTTAAGAAGGGGAGCCTGGATACAAAGAAGCCTTTTTGATGCCTCTTAACCAGAGATGTACAGCCCCCTTCTCAGCAGGGAGAATACAGCCCTGGAAACGTTGGAGCCTTGCAAGAGTAATTCCACTACTTATAATGTGAACAGTGTTCTTTGTTGGTGACATAGACAGTGGGATTGAGTGCATCCTCAGCAAGTTTGGCAATGGCACCAAGTCGTGTGGTGTGGTTGACACGCTGGAGGGGAGGAATGCCAGTCAGAGGGACCTGGACAGGCTGGAGAGGTGGGCCCATGCCAACCTCATGCAGTTCAACAAGGCCAAGTGCAAGGTCCTGCACTTGAGTCGGGGCAATCCCATGCACAAATACAGGCTGGGCAGACAATGGATTGAGAGCAGCCATGAGGTTGTCAAAGTATTTTTAACTGAAAAATGGCATCATAAATAAATAGAAATGTTAATAATATTAGAAAACATTCATATTCTTAAATTCAGTTATGAATGAGACTTGTGTCATTCATGTTCCTTTTTTTTAATCACAATTTCTTCAACACTATAAAAGAAAAAGGAAAGAACAGGAAAGAGAAGAACTGGAGAAAAGAGTATATAGCTTTTCAAATTGCATTTTCTCACACTAGCTTATCAATTTTTTAAAATGTCAGTTGTAGATAAACAATGATATTACATCAGAGAAAAAAAATAGAAACCTTTGATCAATAATCCATTTTGTTGAATCTTTGTATAAAATTCCCAGAGACATGAATGCATAAAAACTTAGAATTAATATTCTGACTTTGTCACACTTCCCTCTTTCCTTTCTTTGCTTTCCAGACCAATGAAATAACCAATAAATGAGCTTCCCACAATAGGTAATAATAGACAATACTTACCTATTGTGTCAGGTGTAAAAGCTTTGTAATAAGACAGCCCTCCTGAATTATTTCTCAGATCTCTTACAGTGATGTTTAAATTGATTTTTCTTGATGGTTGGAAATATATTTCTTTCATGTGGCATCCGATATTTTTCTTCCTTGCATTTTTTATATATTGCTGGCATTCAAAATCTTTTCCTACGTGTCTGTGAGAATGAAATATGAGTCTTGTAAATCAAGGACTTAGGTACAAAACCATGGTTTCATAATTATTTTGCACAGGGCCCTTACCTGTATGAAGAAAAGATCTGGATATCTTCAGGAGCTTCTGCTTTAATATGCCAGGTGCAGTTGAAAAAAGAAATGTTGTATATGATGCATGAAAGATTCTGAATATATACTGCAACAAAGAAAGGGGAAAAAAGAGTGAGTGATGTTTATTTCACATGGATTTTCTAATAACAACATGGTGGTTGTCTTTAAAAATGATTCTGTAGCCTTATTTCTAGAAACGTGAATAAGTGGTAAGTGAGAACAAATGGGTCTTTCGGCTTTTTGGACAGTGACAACTGAGAGGCATATCTGCTACTAATGCCAAAAGCCTTACTAACCCAATTAAAGGACAAAATGTCTTGAGTAATAGTGGAAAAGCTCTGCTCTTTTAAGATTTCCTTAAACCAGGTGATACAGAAGGCCATCTTCGAAAGACATGAGTTGCTAGGGAAAATGGAGAGAGTGGTTGGGTATTTCTGACATCTTACTCAGCAGAGCTGGAGTTTTCTGAATCTGAACATGTTTAATAAAAGAAACAATTCTGCAATATCTCAAGGTGTTAAGTGTCACCTGCTTAACAAATCCATACCAAAAAAGTACCATAACATAAGAATGAGCTTTCAGAAATGATATTTCTCCAAGTTAGACAGAACATTATCATGAAAGCTTGGATGTCTTAACAACATGTAGGAAATAGCTGACCTGGTGGTGCCTTGTAAGTATATTCTGTCCAGCCACTCTCCTTAATTATATCTCCTGTTTCTTTTGCAAAAAGTTGTGTTTTAACTTTAGCATTAAAACCAGAATGTAACTCAAGATGTATTATCTTTTTCTTCTCCTGCAGTCTTTCCTAAGAGGAAGAAGAAGGAAGTGCATAATGGTAGATGGCACTAAATATTGAAAGGGAAATTATGCAAATTCACCTATTGAATGAAGTAATACCTGATTTCACTTTAAACTATGAGTAACCATTGAACAACTTACTTTAATTTCTTCAGTGGTATTGAAGAATTTATAACTCAAAATATACTTCACAGTGTACTTCTCAGTTTCTTCTTTTGTCAGGTTATTATTCCAGGACAGAATAACCTTTGACTCATGCTTGGTACTCCACAGAACATTATGTAGCCCAAGAGCATCTGCAATTACAATGAAATTACATAGAGGAAGACGGGGTCCACCACTGTGTACACAAAGGATTTGGCTTTCAGTAAGGCTTGCGTACCCAGTAGCTCCCCCAGGACTTCTGTTCTTACTTGGAGCAGATGGTTGCTGAGCTCTGTTGAATATGACTGAATTTAGCAGTGAGATTCACATTTACCTGCCTGCAGCTCCCAAAATATTAGATGATTCGCCTTTACCTGTCTTGGACACCTGTCCTAGCACAGGTCTCTCTTTATGAGCTGTAGAAAGTGCCTTGACAGCCAGTTCAGATTAGACAGCAGAGGGCTGGAGCACCTCTCCTCTGAAGAAAGGCTGAGAGAGTTGGGATTGTTCAGCCTGGAGAAGGGTAGGCTCCGGGGAGACATTATAGCTGCCTTTCAGTACTGAAAGGGGGTTTATAAGAAAGATGGGGACAGACTTTTTAGTAGGGCCTGTTGCAATAGGACAAGGGGTAATGGCTTTAAACTAAAAAAGGGGAGATTCAGACTAGATAGAAGGAAGAAATTTTTTTACAATGAGGGTGGTGAGACACTGACACAGGTTGCCCAGAGAGGTGGTAGATGCCCCATCCCTGGAAACATTCAAGGTCAGGTTGGACGGGGCTCTGAGCAACCTGATCTAGTTGAAGATGTCCCTGCTCATTGCAGGGAGGTTGGACTAGATGACCTTTAAAGGTCTGTTCCAACCCAAACCATTCTATGATTCTATGATTCTGTGATCTGGGATGTCTAGTGTAGGATGAACTGTTACCTAATACTTTACTTACCCACTACATCTGGTTGTCCACTTGGCAGGCTAGTGGAAAATAGTGTCTTATGCCAGAAAAAACTTAACATCAGCATGACAGGAACAACTGTAACACGTGCCATGGTAAATGCTTTGGGCCACAGATTTGCAGAAACTGAGACTCTTTAGTTCCAGGTTTGGTTGACAAAGCGCTTAGAACATGATGTTTTCATTTTGCATCTGTGAAATAATATGAAACAGCCACTTAATGACTTAAGTGATGTCTGAAGTGTAAGAAGTAAATATGAAATGGCATATGTTTAATGGGTCTTGTTGATCAGTGCCTTCTATTCCAAGGATGTTTGTATTTAAGCACACTCTTCAACTGGGTGCCAGGGCCAAAGAGGACAGACGTGCCATGCTGAGCTGGTTTTGAATGGCGGTGCTGCTTAGATTGCAAGGCAAGACCACTGATATGACACTCCTGGTATTGAAACCTAGACCACAGAAAGGACACTACAGACACTGAAAGCAGACTGTTTGGGTAGGAGCCACCTGACATAACTTTGACTAGATACAAAACCAGCAGCTGTAACTGAATGAGTTATCTAGCCTCTATTGGCAGTAGAGCAGCTGTCACTTCTAGGTTGTGATTCGTGTTACCTGGTTTTGGTATCTGCTTTAGGAGGATATGAGCTGTAACTCTCCGAGGAGAGATGAATCTTGCCATTTGCAGAAGTCACTATCAGCAAGAGTATATCAGGTGTTTGCTAAATTTGGTATACAGTGAGAAAACAGATTCTGTGCTGCTCAAAGTTATTTTTAGAAAGGCATAATTGCTGTTTGATGACTGCGTATTCATTCGAAGGTTGCTTTAATGTAAAACAACCTCTGAGACCTTACCAGTTCTCCACAGAATTAATAGTCCTCTGTGTTCGGGGTCTTTCACTCACAAACTAACTGATTTTACTTTATTGATTATCTTCCATTCTAAGTACTCACACACACCCTATGTGGATCAGCAAAAGGACCCCTGGAGCCATATTAAAACGTTCGCAATACATTGACTAACAAGAGGCATTGGTCATGTAGAGGAAAATATGTGAATGTTCAGCACATCTGAAAAAACTGCAATGAGGTTACCTGGAAAAAAAAATATCCATGTACACTTTCATTTATAATGCCATTTTGGTATAATACAGTAAACAAGAGGCCATTTAATGAATGCTGTCATTGTTTATGAAGTGCTATGAAAAATCATAACAAAATGCTTTAAGGCAGAGATTCCCCCGCCTGCTTCATTCTGGTACTGATCTCAGCTGCAGCAGCAGCAGCTGTAGTATGCATGCCACACCATAGTGGGTACATTCTGCTTGGTGTACCCGGGAAAGAAGTTAGTTCTAATTGCCTGGAGAGGGAAGGGGTGAGCCGTTCTTACCCTCACTTCTTGTTAATGGTGCCCCTGGAACGGTAGGAGGTGTGGCAAGAGTCAGGGAAAATATAAAATAAAAACAAGAACATTTCAAGGGTTTATATTTCAACATGCAGTGGCTGTAAAGGGCTCATCCATTCCCAAGAGATGGAGCAACCAAAAATAGTCCTAGAAACATGAATATACTTCATTTAAATTTGGAGAAAGAGAAGAAAATGAGGATGGAAAACACCAAGCATGTTAAAATATTTGTGTCTGTTAGTAACATGACTACTCTTGTGGAAAACACAAGTCAAAAGGGGACCTGAAACAGGAAAAGGAACAAAATAAATCATAAAGTAGCAACAACTTTTGGTGCTAGAAAAAGAAATAGAAATCATCTGTGAGGGCATAGAAACATATTCAGTTGGAAAAAGGAAACACAGAGGCAGAGAAGGAACATTTTTAAAGTAAGTCTGAATAAACTTAGAAAAAAAACCAGTCGACTTGAGTCAAAGAAAGGTATTTCAGGAGAGATCATTGCTGTTTCCTGGAGGTGACCCCTTCCATGGAGTACCTTCCGTACAGCACTGGGAGGCACTTCTCTACTCAGTGTGCAATGAACTCCTGCACCGTGCCCCCACAGGAGCTGCGATGGCAGGCGGCGTCAGCAGGCTGAGAATAGGACTAGAGAAATTCGTGGAAAGCAGATCTATGAAAAGCTACTAAAAAGAGTTAGGGATGGATATACCCTCTAACAACCCTAAATCAGCAACTGGAGATGCTGGGGGAATGCTTGGAGAATGGGTTGCAGGAAGTAGCCAAAGTTATGGATTATATCTACGTGGCACCTCCTATTGCCACTGCTGCAGACAGAACAGCAGATGGACAACTGGGCTGACCCCATGGGATATTTCTTATGCCTACATGCAATGAATTAGTCCACAGAAAACAGCAAACTGAAAGCACTGCAACATAAGGACACCCAAGGTGATCAGGAGGGAATGAAAAGCTGTCCATACATAAAAGGCTTTTGATACATGACTTGTCAAAGAATGGGTATTTCCCTTTATGCCAGCATAACTGAGCAGAAAGACAGGACATTTCTTCTCAGATGTACACAGACAGGACTGTGTGTTTCTAATCCTTTGCTACAGAGCTTTATGTTACCATACGGTGCCGAAATTCAGTCTATGAGGTGCAAACTAAAATTCACTGCCAGACAAGTTTTTTTAAAAAGGCTCTCCAGTCCTTTTGTCTCTGGAGAAATGCACATTAGCCAAATATTCTTACAGACAGGTCAGTTAATCTAATGGGATAGAAATTATCTCAGTAATCTAAGTAATCTAAAAAGAAAAAAAAAATTTCCTTCCAAACAGTTCACAGTCAAAAAAACGCTTTTTTTTTAGTAGGAAAATATTCTTAATATTTAAAACCAGTACTACGCTTCTATTTTACCTTTTTTTTTTTGGTTTGTTTTTTTTTTTGTTTATCCCCTTCTTTCATTGCTGAGCTTCAACTACAGCCAAAGCCCATAGGCTGCTGCCCAGAGACGTCTAGTTTACAACAGCGTGTCGCTGGAGTAAGAGAAACGGGTGGTAACATAAGGGGAGATGCCAGCTCACACACCACAACAGCTGCAGAGATTGTAAGGGCTTGTGCAAAACCCACCTGGTGAATGTGGGAAGTAGACAGTCAGGGCCACAAACTGAAAGTAACAAAACCAATCTCCATAAAACTTAGAGCAGTTGCTTTGAATGTGGGGAAAATGAACAGTTTAATTTTAAAAACTCAGGAGACCTGAGAGTTTCCTGAAGTGTAGATCTGTTCACTGTCCATGTGTCTGAATAAAGAAATTTTTGAAAAGTTTGTGGAGCTGATTATTATATCTTCCTAAATACAAAAGTTGAGGTTTTAAGAAACAGCATTTTAAAAATATTTTCTTTGAAAAAAAAAAATTGTCCAAAAAGACAACATCAAATTCTCTTGAAAAATATATTGTGCTCAACTTAGAGGGTAAATTCAGTCACTTAGCAATGAAACCTTTTATATGCGGCTCTAATGCACAGTCTTAACTAAGGGGAATCACTAGGACTGTGCGTATGATTAAGACTACTTAAAACTTATGGTTCATTTAAGACTGTAGATCCATATTTTTCAAAGCTCCCATATTTGATAGTAGACGATACTGAAACTGATAAAGGAATAATCAAATAAACAACATCGGTTAAATAAATTTTAAAGGTCTGGGTACCTGAAGAGTCAAAACAGCATTACCATTTACATTCTTTTTTCAAAACTTACCTTCTTCTAGATGTGTGTCAAATCCTGTATGGTTATGCATCGTTTGGTTTGAGAAGCAGGAGAGGTCAGCACTGAAGAATGTCTTGATTTAAGACTATAATGAAAATTGATTCAAGAAACTTCCCTTTTCACAAGACAGCCCCTCAGAAGAGCACGTTTCCACTGCCACTTCCCGCTATGGGACCGAGGTACACCTCTGAATACATGAACACTAACTGGAACCTTAACCAAGTTCTTCGAAATACCTTGGAAGAGACGCACCTCTGAATGACTAACTCAGTGGTCAGAGCTGTTACTATTTTTTTCTCTTTGCACACGGGAGAGAAAGATTTCAATAGTTTTTATGTATTGTAATAAGATTTTATCTTTTCAAAAAAAGTAGGATTATAGAAGAAATTAAATCACGTAGTGTAAGTGGTAGCTATGAAATTAACATCTCAGAAAGATTATACCCTACCAGCTATCGTTCTCCTGATTTTTCAGTGGTTAATAAACATCTTTCACTGCACACCAAATTAAAAAAGAAAATAACAAACACAAATTAGACAGATAACCAAAAGTCCCAGAACTAATAGAGGAAAAAGACCAAATCTTGCATTTTGAACAGGTATCACTGTCTGCTTTACTCTACATATCCGAAGCTTTGCCCAGCCTAGTCTCTGAAATTGTCCTACTTTTACCTGGTTTACTTTGTAAATGGGGTTAGTCTGCAGTTATCACGTATGCAATTACAAGCCATACCAGCACGTTATGAGTGGCATTCTGGGGGGCTGACTGATATGATAATAAGCTGATATTTTGCATTGCAGCTTTCCACCTTAAGCTGAATTTGAAGGGGGAATATTGGATAAAATTGTTCTTTTTTTTTCTGGGAATGTGGTTTGGAACAGATATGCCTCTTCATTCATGTTAAAAAGTATATTTGCTGAGAATCTGATCCCAGGTTTTGGTGCAAAAATGAACCTGAGGTGACAAGAATGCATTATTTACTGCCTTTTAAAAATCTCCAAAGTTGGTCAAGCTGTTATCCTGTTGAAAGTCTCATTTCACAAGCACTGCTGCAAAGGGCTGAAGAGATCAAGGGTGATATTTTCTTTCATTTACTAACTGGCGTGCTCCCCTTCAAAGCATAGAAACTGGCACTTCTGCTTTGCTTGTCTCCATCTTTAGATACTGGGAACACAGCAGAGAAATGCTGCCAAAGGAAGGATCCCATGCATCTCCCTCTCTTTGACTGCTTGTTAGCTGAAGTGGTAGAGACCTAAAGATCTTAATTCTTGTCCCAGGCAGAGGTTGTTACAGTTAAGTATAGAAACATATTTATTCTTTCAGCATGTATTTTAAAAATACATTAAAAAAACAACAACAACAACAACAACAAAACAAAACAAAACAAAAAACACAACCAAAGAGACATCATACAATGGAATGTTTCAACTTCTTACTATTAAAGCCTTAAAAACTGCTGCTTTGTGTTTTGGGTATATACCATGTGCCTCTTTCTTTCAGTAATATATTTTATGTTGTGATTACTGTGACTACTTTATAACCAGATTTCCCTTACATAGACTCAATAAATTAATCTTGGGTTTGGATTAGAAAATGCTGTATTTAGGTCCATGTGTTATTTTACTGTTAGCACTAGATAATGCAATTATACAGTGTAACGCCAAACCAACAACCTTTACCTCTGTTGTGAAGTTTATCAGACATGAGCTGAAGGTGTGTGTGTACAAAAAACCCATACTTTTCTAAATATTGACTAGATGAAGGGAGGTAAATGATTCTTGAGAACTTTGACTATATCTAGAAGTATGTGAAGTGAGAAAAGTATAACATAGAATCTCAAATCCAATGGTAGTCATAGCAAACCTGACCACAGGTCCAGTACTTCATTTTTTAAAATGTAGAAAGCGTATTTTCCCATTGCATCTTCTGCTTATAGCGAAACATGTAAATTTTATCTAGTTTAAGTGTGGTTTGTATATTGAATTGCACATTTGTATATTGGTAGCACATTAGTAATTGCAGCATCTTTCTTCCAGTTTTCTTACATCAATAAAATACTACCATTGCTGACTTCAAAGAAAAGCCATTCTTTACCAGGTGGTATGTTTCCTGGAGTTTTCTTATAATTTAACATAATTAAAGATGAAAAGGAAGAAAGCTACACCTCAGGGATCTCTTTTTTTTTTCAATTTTCACACACTGTTAATTTATTCAGAAAAGCAAGCATGGTAGGAATTCAACACTTTTCTATCCTTAGTAGGCTCTCACACGGAACTGAATAATAGTTCCAGTTCATCGAAGTGCTGCATTGGAAAAACATATGGATTTGGGCTGATCAAAATGGCGTGTTATACAATTAAAAATATCCATAAAGCCAGTGCACTATGCAGTACTTCACCAGGGGTTTAGTTGCCTGTAAAAAGAAATGACTGCTAATCATCCATAAAGCCAGTGCTCTAAGCCAAGCTCAGTACTCAGCAGCCATTTCTTCCATAGTCATCTGAACACTGTGTTGAGGTAGTTCCAGCGAAGTCCCATGCGTATGACTAAAGGACATGGGTTTTCCCTTGTCACATTCCCTTTAAGTCTAGTTTGTTGTGTTGGCACAACTAACATTTGATATCATGTGCTGGGGGCATTTGGGGTGCTCTTTAGGTCCACCTTTGTTTACATCAAGAGAGGAAGAGGGGGAAATCTCATCTTTTGCTTTGCACAGATGTAAAATGAAGTTGCAGAGATGTGGTCTGTTGAAAATGAAGTGTTTCACTGCAAAGGGGTAGAGAGGCAGTCTTGAAGGATACCAGTAAGGTAAAGAGAGTGTCCTGAAAGTGATATGTGCTTGTTAGCAGAAGGGAGTTCTGACATCATAGATTTCTACTGCAATGACTAAATTATCACCATTTGGGTCTCTTAATCCTGTTTTGAAGCTGATCTCATGTTTCTGTTTTACATAATAGGGATGGCAGCTGTCCATATCGCCTTCTACTTTGCATCTGCAGTCTCAAAATAGAACATTTCTTTTGTTGTGGATTACTTTTGTAATACTTCTTAAATAGATAGATAGATGCATACATACATATATCAATACAAGGCGTGCCAGAGAAAGTAATTTCTTGGACATGTCTCTTTTCTTTCCAAAATTATTAGCTACAGCAAATAACCATCTGTTGACAGTAAAAGTAAACTTCAGATACAATGCCTCAGTTTTGATTTCCCTGTTTTTCTACATCTGTAGAGGTTAATATCAATTACAGTCAAATCCTACATGCAGAGGTTTATGAGACAGCAATGTGCAGGTTTGGGATACACTGTAGGGTACGTTGACTTTTTATTAGGAGTGGGAATGAGCCCTGTAAAGGAATGCCAAACTATATACACATGCTCGTTCTCAGCTAATGAGGAGGAATCAGTGAAAGGTTTGAATTAAAACCGTAGTGCTGACAGTATTGCGATTACAAATCCATTAGACTAAATCAGACCCATTTAACACCTACATTGGGATATGCACCAGTTTTAACAGTGGAGAGAAAGGAGAGGAAAAGATGGCAAAAAACAGAGCTCTACTCTTTTCTGACTGAGGCATGGAGAGATTATACAAGTTTTCCAAATCACACCAGAAATAGCTGAAATAGCTAGGAATTGCTACTATCCTGAAATTTTCGTTTTAAACTTTGTCAACTACATCATAGAAAAATCCAGAACACTGATCAGGAGCTGATATCTCATTATGCATACAAATTCCCTGGGGTGCTGGTGAGATCAGTGATGAATCACAATAACTGTGATGACAAGCAGCCTAAGAGAGTAAGGCTTGAAATAATGACTTATCTTTTAGCATGAAAACAATAGATATGCATCCTGACTATTTCTAGGAAGAGAGCCTGCTGTATTATAAAAGATAAGCTATATTTTGTAACCATTACCATTCTTTCAAGGGAACTGGTAAAACATAGCCCAGCACAGAGAAAATTCCTAGACACTTATGAGTGTATATACTGGCAACTGATTGCTAATTTATGCAAATATTCTGGATCAGATATACAAGCACTGACAAAAGAACACTTAGCATGTATATTTTATTGGCTACAAACTTGTGGAATCAAATAAGAGACTAACAATGCATGTTGTCTTTTTAGCCTTTGTTTATGCTTAGCTCTTGGAGTCAGTTTGAATCGTTTGATGGCTGTTGTGCCTCAAAGAGCAACTCCGCATGGTCACAGGTGTGTGATGTGCCCATTTCTGTATTGGAAATACTAAGATCTGTGCGTATCATTGTATATCTCAAGGAGGCAGAGACCTCAATACCTTCTTCTTTAATGTTTTTTATCACTCAGCATTCCCAGGTAACAGGATGAAACTGAGCTACTAACCCACCACATCAGCCCAGAGTATCTTCTTGCTAGACCCGTACTCCATTCCTGCAGGACTTTAGCAGCTACCTGGAGTGTGTAGCGTATGGACAGAGAACAAACAAGGGAATAGACCCTGCTGGGAGGAGGCAAGTAGGGAATTCAGGATGGGGATCAAAGGGTCAGCGCTCTTTCTTAAAAGGCCAACATCTGAGGAGGACTCTGTTCATCTGCCGAAATTGATCCTGTTTCACCTCAAACCAGGACAGGCCTTAAGATACATGCTCAGTTCTTTTCTCAGTCGAAAGTCTGGGGATTGGATTAATCCTCAGTTTGGGCTTCTACAGTTTAGGACTAGGATTCAGACACCTGGAAACTGCCATCTACAAGAAGATAGTTGTTCAGGCTTCTATTACAGCTAATGGAGATCTAACTAAAATAATGAGTGAACTACAGAGAGAAAGAAGGTGTTGGGTGAGGAGAAGACTCATTTCACCTTCAGGCAGACCCATACAGTAAATCTGACAAATCAAACTGTAAGTGCATTGATTAGATCTCTGCTCATTACAATTGAATTTCAGACTCCTAAAATTGTTACAAACACAATTCTTGCTCCCCCTGTTTGGATAAAAACTTTAAAAATTGACAGATTGAAAAAAGCAATGGACTCTGAATAAAACCCCTTTTTTTCCTTTCCATTCCTTTAATGGAACACTGTTAATTTCTCTCTATACTTCTTCTATACAATTCATTTAGGAATGTCCTTCAGAATGGTTCATTCTATTTTCCTTCCCAGTTGGTGTGCAGAAAACGTTTCAGGTGCTCAAAAACAATCCTTATCCTTATAACAACTTTAAACTTCAAGTCTTAATTTTCATTCTTCCACCATTTAAGAGCTAGGACTGGCTCTGGCAAAGCTATTGATTCACAAATTGTTATTAAAAGACCGCTTTCTATCTAGATTACTGAAAATTTTGTAAAGTGCCGCCTTTTGCATCCCCCGTCTGATTCCTCCAATTCATAAAGCAGTATTGGAACATGAGTCTCCTAGTGCTACCATGGGGCAATGTTTGCCTAGCCAAGAAAGACAACGTATATGGGCAGATGATGTGGTCAGTGAAGACAAGCATAGCCACGTCCTTTACACAGTCAAATCTGGAGGGGAAAAATGTCTATCCACCTGGTATAGCCATCATTTTTGGAAAAACTTTCTGACCCTTGTGACACTCCTCCCCTACCAAACTCTATTTGCTCAGGATCACAATAGTGAAGAGCAGCGTTTACTATTCAGTCAAAAGAAAATTGACTCATTGCCAAACATTCCAATGATATAAAATTCACTAGAGGCAGGCAGAGGGAAAATATCGATCCATCTGCCAAGCACAAGTAAATAAATTACTTGTTTGTGAAACAGCTTTTGCTAATCTCAGTTCCAAAACATGTCAACCTCTTTACAATTGAACCATCTAACAAAATCATTGTCATTGGCCACTTGACCTAGAGAGATTTTCAAAAATTCATTCTGTATTAGAGTAAGATATGTTTCTAGGCGCTCCGCTCAGCACTCTTAAATATTGGTCAACATCGGTAATTGTGCTTGTTCAGACTTCTATCTCCTTATTACTAATCTGGAGTTCATCAACAAAAATACTTCCATTGCGTTCTTGTGGTCTCTCTGTCTCCGATCAGTGAGAACACACTGAGCAAGAAATCACACTGAAAGACAGTGAGCTGTGTCCGTTCGTCACACCAATTCTGAAACATCGTCTTAGCTCAGCTTTGAGCAGCCATCACATGTGCTCTTTGAAGCAACACTATTCTCACCCAAAAGAATGACTGATCTACAGGCACTTTTATTTGTCATCAGTAAAAAAAATTAATCAGGAAATATTTTGATAAAACTTAAAGTGTTAGACATTTAACAAATGTGATTTATTCTAAATTTTAGAAAGTTTTGTAAGAAGAGCCTTCTGAAATCCACAGCTTTGCCTGAAAATAATTTGGGAGTTCAGGGTTTTTTTGCAGTTTTCCAGTAGAGGGTACTTGATTTTTCTGACTTAACAATAAGATTTTCGCTTGAGGATTACTGGATAGAGAATGAAGGAGGTGGAGGAGAAACTGGGTTAAAATCCATCAGTTAGAGGAGGGCTGATCTAGCACAGTCCTGACTTCCTTGACAGAGAAGGAGGTGAGGGTTTCTGCCTCTGGGAAGAATTTGAGAGAAGGGAATGAACCTTGTCTGAAGTTTAAAAAAGGAATGATGTTAGGACTTACCTTTGGCAGAGGTTCACAGCTGTTGCAGTCCATCCATTATTCACAAAAAGGGCACACACTTGTATGATGGAGAAGATGAGAGGATACAGCTCTCTACGATGCTATTTCCAACTGCGATGCTTAGGTAATTCCCCATTTAGCATGCTGGAGAGTCCCAATGAGACATGCTTCTCCATCTGAGGTGATTTCTCAAAGCTGTAGCTGTGGATCAAGTTTGCCAAACGTTTCCAAATCCTCTCCTGCAGTCAGTCAAATGTAACTCGTCCTTTTCCCACAGATTAACTTGCTGACCTCCATGTGTGCAACCAGATCAGCTAACTAGTAAATCAGTCACAAGCCTGTTCATTCCCAGGCACTACTTCCTTTTCCAACACTGACTAGTGCACTTGATCATACAAGCAGTACCAGCTGTCTTGACGCAAGAAGACTTAAAGTTTGCCCAGCTGAGTCAGGGTTGTCGTCACTGTTAAACTGCTCCCTGCGTTGGGCTGAGTCACATTACTTTAGCCACTTCCATTTGGTTTTATCTGATACATGTATGTGGCTAAATGGTTTTCTTCATTTTAAGCAGTTGTTCCTTAGGTTAACGAATGTTTATTTCTGAAGAATCATTGTTAAGTGTTCCAATAGCTAGAAAAACCTAAGGGGAAGACAGAGTAAACACTGCACAAGCATGATAGAGCAAGCTAATTTGTAGTAGGTAACCTCACCACTGAAACTACCAGTGCCGGTATCAGCGGAGGACCCAATTGTGGCAATGTACAAAGATCTGTCTCTACATCAGGAGGATAAGATTAATCTGCCGTTACTTAGGTATCTGTCAAGGATCCTTAATTTTGGGCTCATAACCTTGAGTTCTGTTCACAGAGAATAAGGATTAATGAACTTGTCATGACGTAGGTGTCTGTTACAGGTTTGATCTTATTCCATAAGAAGAGCAAATTAATTATCCCCTGGATAATTCAGAGTCTCGCTCTCTGGGGTGAGACCCCAGATCAGACTTGGATATAATTTTGAGATGGTTAACATTACAGATGAATCCCACTGTATGGGTTTGGAATGACTTTTGTAGCAACAACTGACCTGTAGGTATTAGGATCTCAGCTCTGGGAAAATAACCCCATACTTAAACCAAAGCATCTTTTGGATACATCACATGAAAACTATTCAACACTTCTTCTCCTGAAGTTGCTAGTAACCTGTCTTGACTGTGTCATTATTTCTGATAAGCATAGTATTTAAGTTAAAGAGCAAGAAATGTCCGGCATTCTCTGACCTGTAACTATTTTGCTGGTGAGAATGACTACACACAAGTGACACGAGCTGAATTTTTATTCACTATTCTGTTTATTTCAGGAAGAAAAAGCAAAGCACTAGAAACTTATTTTAACATGCATTGGATGTAGGTGGCCAGATGTGGTGATAGGTGTGGACAGGACTGCAGGGGTGGCCCCTGTGAGAAGACACCAGGGGCTGTCCTGTATCCAATTCCATCCAGCTCTAGCAGACCCACAGCAGGACACAGCTGAGCCCAGCAGCCAAGGTAGTGGTACCTCTGGGAAAACATATTTAAGAAAGGGGGGAAGGAGGGAAATGCTGGATAGAGAGAGGAGAAGGGAGCAAAAAGAGTGATAAAAAGCAGAGGGAACACCAAGAGTAGAGGTGCTCCATCATGGGGCAGAGATTCACAGCAGCCCATGGAGGACCTGTGCTGAAGTAGAGAACAAGCATGAGGAGAAAGGAGCAGTGGACATGAACCATTCATGTATTGATCATAGTGCCCCCCACCCTCCCCAGTTCCCAAACCCCACGCACTGCTTGGGGAGATAAAGGAGTGTAATGTGAAGGAGTGAGGTGGTCTCCCTGGGCAGGGGCCATTGGAGGCAGGTGTTGTCTTAATGTTTGTCTTTTTGTTTCTCACTATCCATATCTATTTCAATTGGCAATAAATGAAAGTTATTTTTCCCCAAATCAATTCTGTTTTGCCCACAGTAGTAACTGGTAAGCAATCTCTCTGTCCTTATCTCAACCCATGAGCTCTCATTCCTGTTTTTTTTTCCTATTTTCTCCCCTTGTCCCACTAAGGAGGGGGAGTGAGCAAGCAACTGGGCAGGAGTTTGCCTGTTAGCCAAAATTAACCCACCACAGTACTGAACCAAAATATGACTTTTAACTGATTTAGACCATATAGTGCTACAGAAGCAGATGACATTTGCAGCTGGTGTACATACTTCTACCTCATCTCACCTAGAGTTACCAATACCTGCAGGAGAAATTGCTGAAGAGGTGCCTTTCTTTCAAACCCAGCCCTTCTACTGATCATCTCCTGTTAGATCAGACTTATGACCACGCGGCCGAGTTTTTGACATGTCCTCTTTGAACAGAAAGATTAGCCAAATCAAGAAAAATTTGCGACCAACAGGTCAGTAGAGAAGGCCACTAAACCTGAGAAAGACATGTCAGTGTGATGAAGATGGACTGCAGTCAGGCCTGGGCTCTTTTCTGTTCAAAAATAGTCTGGGAATGTTTAACTCTGCAGATATTATGGGAGTCTGTATGGATTTAGCAATGATAATGTGGAACACTGGGATTGGAAGGCTGTAACCTAATCTTTGGAGGAGATTTGTTGTCTTCATTTGTCATGTGACTTTGGTCATTGCTCACCCTTTCAACTTTGCTATACAAGTACTATAGTCAGACACACCTCCTGTAGAGACTGCTGCCAGGAATGCATAGTGTGTCTGGGTTTGATAAAGACTACCAAGGCCTTTTCAGTTGGTCTTTGCATGTGATTTGGACTAAATAAGCATTATCACTCAAACAAAGGTTGTGTGGTAAGAGGGTATTGTCAGAGTTTGAAGCACAGGAGAGCCACGGAGCAATTATGTCTTGAAGAGCACTATGGATATCCTGCCGCTGCTGAGCACAGCACCATCACTAGGTGTCGTATTAGAGATGCTCCTATACTAGGTTACCAGAAGAGGTCCCAACAGCTCGCCAAATTGAAGTGCCACAGAAACAAACAAGGTCTCCTTCAAGAACTTACCACCTGCACTGCACCCATTTATGTCTTGTTGAAATAGTACCCCGTTGCTGATACAGAAACATGCATATGAGAGAGGCTGAGGCAGTCTCACAGGGTCAACAGTTCAGTGTGTGCTGCATTACAGCTGTATAGAGCTGCTGTATCAGAGTGACTACCCCCATACGGGTGGAAAGATTATGAACAACTATTCAATAGTTTCAAAACCTGTTCAATAGGGTTTAAAAAATACTGCATCTTTTCTGAATATCTCAAAGGAAAAACTACGCCAACTTGAAAAACAGAGCCTAAATAGTTGTCAAAAAGACTCGGGGAAAAAAAAAAGCAGAACTAGCTTGGATAGTATATCTTACAAATGAACAACAGATGAATAAACAAGGTACTTTTAAAAAGAAAAGTGTTCTAGTGCAAAGCCACACTAGAAAGTGATGATTAGAATATGATAAGTCCAAGTTTACTAAGAAATACACAAAGGCAGAGGAAGAACACCATTAATTTACTTCCTTAATATTTTCTCACACAATACTCAGCCTAGCCTGGACTGGAAATGACTGAAAAACCTGAGCACAATTCTCTGTGAGAATTGCACAAAATGACAAGTAGGGTTGAAAGCTTAGACTTCAGGAAGGTTAACTTTGATCTCTTCAAGGAATTGCTTGGAGAAATCCCATGGGTGAGGGCTCTAGACAGTAGGGCGGCTCAAGAGAGCTGGTTGATATTTAAGCATCACTTCCTCCAAGCTCAGGATTGGTGCATCCCTAAGATCAGTAAATCAGGCAAGGGAAGCAGGAGGCCTGCATGGCTGAGCAGGGAGCTTCTGAAAAAGCTCAGCCGGAAAAAGGAAGTTTACAGTATGCGGAAGAAGGGGCTGACTGCTTGGGAAGAGTATAAAAATGCTGTCAGGATATGCAGGGATGAAATGAGGAAAGCCAAGGCAGCCTTGGAATTGAGCCTGGTGAGGGATGTCAAGGTCAACAGGAAGGGTTTCTTTAAGTACATAGGAGGCAAAGGAAAACTAGGGAAAATGTGGGCCCACTGTTGAACGAGATGGGTGCTGTGGTGACAGAGGATGCAGGAAAGGCGGAGTTGCTGAATGCCTTCTTTGCTTCTGTCTTCACTGCTCGGGCCAGCCCTCAGGAGTCCCAGACTTTGCGTGTAACAGAGAACGGCTGGAGGAAGGAAGACTTTCCCTTGGTTGAAGAAGAACAAGCTAGAAAACAATTAAATAAACTGGATACCCACAAGTCCATGGGGCCTGATGGGATGCACCCACGAGTGCTGAGGGAGCTGGCGGAAGGCATTGCTGGGCCTCTCTCCATCATCTTTGATAGGTCCTGGAGAAGAGGTGAGGTGCCTGAGGACTGAAGGAAAGCCAGTGTCACTCCAGTCTTCAAAAAGGGCAAGAAGGATGACCTGGGAAACTACAGGCCAGTCAGCCTCACCTCCATCCCTGGAAAGATGATGGAACAGCTCGTTCTGGGTGTCATCTCCAAGCATCTGGAGGAAAAGAAGGTTATCAGAAGTAGTCAACATGGATTCACCAAGGGGAAGTCATGTCTGACTAATCTGATAGCCTTCTACGATGGCGTGACTGGATGAGTGGATGAGGGAAGGGCAGTGGATGCTGTCTACCTTGACTTCAGCAAGGCTTTTCACAGTCTCCCATATGATCCTCACAGGCAAGCTTAGGAAGTGTGGGTTAGATGAATGGACAGTGGGGTGGATTGAACAGTGGCTGACAGATAATGCTCAGAGGGTTGTGGTTAGTGGTGCAGAGTCTAGTTGGAGGCCAGTAACTAGTGGTGTTCCTCAGGGGTCAGTACTGGGTCCAGTCCTGTTCAATATATTCATCAATGACCTGGGGGAAGGGATAGAGTGTACCATCAGCAAGTTTGCTGATGACACAAAACTGGGAGGGGTGGCTGACACGCTGGAAGGCTGTGCCACCATACAGTGTGACCTGCACAGGCTAGAGAGTTGGGCGGAGAGGAACCTGATGAAATTCAACAAGGTCAAGTGTAGGGTACTGCATCTGGGGAGGATTAACCCCATGCATCAGTACAGGTTGGGGGCTGACCTCCTGGAAAGCAGTGGTGTGGAAAGGGACCTGGGAGTCCTGGTGGACAACAGGATGACCATGAGGCAGCAATGTGCCCTGGTGGCCGAGAAGGCCAATGGCATCCTGGGGTGTATCAAGAAGAGTGTGGCCAGCAGGTCGAGGGAAGTCATCCTCCCCCTCTACTCTGCCCTGGTGAGGCCGCATCTGGAGTACTATGTCCAGTTCTGGGCTCCCCAGTTCAGGAGGGACAGGGAACTGCTGGAGAGGGTCCAGCAAAGGGCTCAGGGACTTGGGGCTTTTTAGTCTAGAAAAAAAAAGACTCAGGGGGGATCTTATCAATACTTATAAATACTTAAAGGGAGGGTGCCAGGTGGATGGGAACAGTCTTTTTTCAGTGGTGCCCAGTGATAGGACAAGAGGTAATGGGCACAAACTTGAACATAGGAAGTTCCATCTTAACACAAGGAGGAACTTCTTTCCTTTGAGGGTGGCAGAGCACTGGCACAGGCTGCCCAGAAAGGTGGTGGAGTCTCCCACTCTGGAGACATTCAAAACCTGCCTGGACACCATCCTGTGCAACTGCTGTAGGTGTCCCTGCTGTGGCAAGGGGGTTGGACTAGATGATCTCCAGAGGTCCCTTCCAACCCTGACCATTCTGTGATTTTGTGAGTCAGAGTGTAATAGTGCGCGCATGGGAAAGAAATTAAAGTACTTATGTTACTGCTGTGTAATCACAATTTCAGACTGATGCATATCACCTTCCTGTGAATAATCAGAAGATTGTCATTGCAACTTAAAAGGCAAAGGAATTCTGAAATGAAGAAATGTCTTTTCAGTGGAGATATTTATATCTGCACAAATCAGGTTCAGTTATCATTATTGTCAATGAAAAGAAATACACTCTGACAAAACAACATTCCCCTCAGCCTGTTCATTTTCCCCCAGAAAGTATCCATTTCTCTTCACAGAGTTTGAAGTGAGCACAGAATCATGTAACTAAAGTACAGATGACTACAATATACAGTTTTAATCTACACTGCAGAAATTAATTCCATCCTTGAAGTCTTGTTTAACATTCACTGTATGGAGCTATAATGTATAAAATGACTGTAAACAAAAGCATAATTTAGTCTGGTCAGTCAGCCTGCCTGCAAATTCAGCATTGATCTGCTCCTTCTCAGTATATAAACAGAATGTATCATTAGCAGAACTTTTGTTTTGGTAAAAAGCTTTAATTCTGGCAAAAAGAAGAAGGGAAGGGAAGGGAAGGGGAGGGGAGGGGGAGGGGGAGGGGAGGGGAGGGGAGGGGAGGGGAGGGGAGGGGAGGGGAGGGGAGGGGAGGGGAGGGGAGGGGAGGGGGAGGGGAGGGTTAGTAAAGTCTGTAGCTAAAAATCTTTATACTATCTCCATTTTCCCGCTTTTTAAACACAGTGTTTTACATAGAGAAAAAGAGTAAAGTGAAATGTTAACACCACAATAAACATTCTGTTTGGGTGGAGACTGGATTTAGACTTCAAATTGCAATAAACTCTAACATAGATTATTTCCTAATGAAGAGCTCCAAAAAAGAATCCAAGTCCATTCTGCAATGAATATATTAAGTATGTAGTTTCTTTTTAAATATTATTTCCATTACTACATGAATACAAATTAGTCCAGTACAAGAATGTTTATTTGGTACAAAGTTTCCTCTACAGTATAGACTTGTGTTTGACCTGGAGATTTCTTCCCTGACAGCTGCAAATTTATGGCATTAGATGTTTCCATATTTGTCTGCTTTGATTCACATTCTGAAATAAAAGCTTAGAAGCATGAGCTTTGGAGAGTGTTTACTACAATCATATTTTATAGAATCATAGAATCACAGAATGATTTAGGAGGAAAAGAACTTTAAAGATCATCTAGTCCAACCCCCTGCCATGTGCAGGGACATCTTTCACTAGATCAGGTTATTCAAAGACCCATCCAGCCTGACCTTGAACATTTCCAGTAAAGGGGCATCCACAACTTCCCTCGGTAACCTGTTCCAGTGTCCCACCACCCTCATCATAAAAAATTTCTTCATTATGTCCAGTCTAAATCTACCTCCTTTCAGCTTAAAATATTGCTTCTTGTTCTGTCACCACAGGCTTTGGTAGAAAGTCTCTCTATGTCTTTTTTATAAGCCCCCTTTATGTGTTGAAAGGCCATAATTAAATCTCCTCAGAGCTTTCTCTTCTGCAGGCTGAACAACCCCAACTCTCTCAGCCTTTCTTCACAGGAGAGGTGTTCCCTGCTATTGAAGAAGATGTCAAATAGTACTGGTCCCAGTAGAGACCCTTGAGGACTGGTTCCAATTGGACATTGATCACTATAAGTCTTTGGAGGCACACATCCAGCCAATCGCATCGCCATCTAACAGCCGGTCAAACTGATATCTTTCCAATCTAGAGGCAGGAATATTGTGGGAGACCATATCAAAGGCTTTACAGAAGGGATTTACACAGGAATGATTTGAAACTCTGAGTTTGGAATTCATGGGCAGAAATGCCCAGCATAGATATACCTATGTCTTAGAGTTTAATGCATGGAGTGGCCCAATGCTGCTACTTGCATAAAAATTTGCACATTTTCCTTCTGAAATTAGGATATGTTTTGTCAGTATTTGGGGGGCAAGAATTAAAGCAGAACAAAACAGACACAAACAGAAGGGCAGAGTGTCTAAGGGATGACTGAGTGCAATCAAGAAGGAAAATTAAGCCTGCTGAAAACTACATGTGGCCTTCATCTTGTACGCAGGCAGTACCTTGCTGATTTCCAGGCTGAGTAGTCTTTGTTTCTGTTACTTGGGAAGATTCTCAAAGTGGCCACATGATGGTAGCCTAGGATCAGAAACAAGCAAGCTAAATCATGAAAGTAAAGGAAACAGGGTGAAAAATTACTGCTTCTTGTAAAGTCAAATCAAAACAAACTTCAGGACCAGTCACTGCCACACAGTTAGGAGCTGAGCTATATTTCAGCTTCCAAGTAGTGTCGTGCAAAAAGATGAAGACAATGTTTGTGTTCCACAGAAAACATCCTTGGTCCTGGAGCCACCTTGGGGCTCAGGCAATTCTACTACACAGGCATGTACATTTGTTGGTGGAATTAAAAAAAATTATTAAAAAAAAAACCAACAACCCCAAAAGCAAAAAACAGTTCTAAGCCATATCCAAGTTGCTAGTATCACTTGCTTTCTGCTTATGCTATCTCCTATAAACAGTGATAAATTTAAAATAGATTAAGCCAGAGAAACAAAAATAAAAATAAATTAAATGTTCTCTTTTGATTATCAACTTCTCCTTGACTATAACAGCAATGTTCTTTCTTAGCATTAGCTATGAAGAAGACTAAATGCAAATCTCTGAATTCTTGGGTTTTAAATTAAAGGTTACAAAGCCAGTCATATAAAGTTTGTACAATTAATCTGGTTTTAAAAAGAATCCAGATTGATCCAAAAAGTCTGTGGCAAAATGTGCTGGTCTAGTAAAGGATGTGTTTAGGTTATGCTGGCATGCAACTCCCCTCCCTTTCACTACGCAAACCAAGTTATCCTTCAGAGTGCACAGCAGCTAAGGGGAACTTGATCTTCAAGTTGACTGGATTGGTGAAAACATCCATGTCTAGGTCGATTACTGATTATGAGACTCTGAATGACAAGACTGGGATGCCTATGTGATACCCCAAATCCTCTGCAGATACAGGCTCAGGCATTTTGTGAATTTTCATTAACTCATGCTTTTCATATAGTTAGTTAAATTGCCTGTGCTGAAATTGATAGCATATAGTTTACTCTGTATAAATACTGAAGTTTTTAACTTTTCTAATCTATATGAAAAATTTTCATAATTAAGGGAATTCACTTAACAATAAATTAAGGTTTTGATAGAATCATCGAATGGTTTGGGTTGGAAGGGATGTTTAAAGGTCATCTAGTCCAACCGCCCTGCAATAAGCGGGGACATCTTCAACTAGATCAGGTTGCTCACAGCCCTGTCCAATCTGACCTTCAATGTTTCCAGGCATGGGGCATCTACCACCTCTCTGGGCAACCTGTGCCAGTGTCTCACCACCCTCATTGTAAAAAATGTCTTCCTTCTATCTAGTCTAAATATACCCTCTTTTAGTTTAAAGCCATTACCCCTTGTCCTATTGCAACAGGCCCTGCTAAAAAGTTTGTCCCCATCTTTCCTTGAAGTACTGAAAGGCTGCAATAAGGTCTCCCTGGAGACTGGGTTTTTATACCAGTCCAGTTTCCTGTATCCTAATTTACTGTAACTGTTACATTGTGACCCAGCTTCTCCAGTTCTGGGACTTGGGGTTCCAAGAATAACTGTTCTGAGAATCTTCAGGGTCCGGTTTCAAGAATTACATAAGCTGAGTAGACACAATAGTCTGAGCACTATCTTCATCCTCTAGCAGGACTCTCTCAATTCCTCTACAGATAGCAATCAGAACAACTGAGTTTTTCTTCTCTCTCATTTCCTGTTTTATAAAGACAATAATTGTACTGAATAAATGCATTGGCCCATAATTCACCATGTCTCTCAACCTCCCAGATACTGCCGTAATGCAATTTGTCAAAATAAACTTTTTGGCATAATTGTGGACTTCTCCTATTTACTTGCTCTTTATGGGCATGCTTGACGCAAGTATTCTTTTAAGAACGATAAATAGCCACATAACATAGCTCTTGTCAGTGCCACTATCATTCCACATGCTCTGGCATGTGTGTGCTTCAGTCCCTCACTTGCTTCAGCAACATGTTTCTCTTGCTGAAGGGACTTCAGCAAGAAGCAGCATCAGTCAGGTTTGGAAGACTAAGAAATTTCAGTGGGCAGTGGAAGCACACATTTTAAAACTTCTCTCCCCGAGAGCTTGCCAAAGAGACATTTCCACTATTTCATTTGGAAATTACCTGCAAGCCTAAATAGAGCTTGAAAACAAGTTCTTCCCTGAAGTAAGCAAATTGCACAGCATTCACAGAAGTTCTCTGGAAGGCAGACAGGCACAACCAATTCTGTGTGCTGAGCTCAAGGCGGAAACCACAGTAAGTGTATCCTAAGCCTCTCCTCAGCTTATGGGAGAAACATGAGTAACATGAAACATGCTTGTAGTAGCTGCATCTGTCAAGAAAGAGTGTTGTTCTGTGGACCCTTGCAGAGGTTTTGAGGGAAGTCATTCCAGGTACTTGCCAAAGCATGCCCTTCCCATACACATGCTCAGGATGCAGAAAAGCTGATACGAAAGAGAAAGGTAATAAAATTGGTGCTTTGCCTTGCAGCAGTAGACTACCACTTGATGCTTTGGTTTTTTTCTTTATGTCATCAGTAAACAGAACATGAGTAACCTGCATGCTGGGCTGTCAGGAAAGCACTTGTCTTACAAAGTATTACCGCTCATCTGGTGCTAGCTTGGCATCTTGCCACAGGTGTTGCAGAGGCAGAGTTCTTTTGACTGAATTTTCTCTAGTCATTGTAAAATGTCATAAGTAATGAGACTTCCTCGGTGGCCAAACAGAGAATGCACACTAGTCCCGAGGTCACCAATTAGCTTTTGTTCTATCTGAACATAATAATAAAAAAACACACTTCACAACTTATCAGTTACCTTTCTTTACACTACAGAACAGTGAAAGAGAAACAGTGCTGAAAATCTTGTGTTCAGTAAGACCTGCCAGTTGGTCTGAAAGATGTGCCAGTTTGTACATTACTTAGAACACTCATCATGAAAGCCATTTTGTTTCTATTTTGGCAGTTTCACTTATTTCCTGAGCTTAGGTCATGATTTTGGTGTTTTAGTTGCAAAAAATTCTTATATTGTTCCAGGGAAGACATAGTGAGTGCAACTCACGTGCAAATTCACCAGGTACCACATCTTAGAGCTAAATTAAATACTAAAGTCTGAACCAAACGCAAGGACAAGTTCTTCCTCTGTCGCTGCTGACAAAGAAAACATCCCTAGTTTTATTCTGCATGATCCCACTGTGCTGTTTTCATGAGTGGCTTCCTCTGAAGGCTCACGTGTTCAATGATAGGTTACCCAGTGATGCCTATGGTTCTGGATCAGGTCCCATACTTTTCCCTCCTGGTTGGTATGTAGAAAGCGCATATCAAGTGTCCGATTGTCTAGGAGTTTTCATGTACCACTGATGGGATTTGACTCTCCTCTGCTCTGGCCTTTCTAAATCCTTTCATTTCTTTAACTTCCTTTTTTTTCCTAGGCAATCTGCCCTTCACAAGTTCAAGGACACTGTGGCAATATCCTTATCAACAGTTCATTAAAAGTGAGTGCAGAATTAACTGACACTTTGGAAAGCTGCAATCCTGCCAATGGACTACAGAACACAACCAAAAAAATCCAAGAAATCACTGGACTGTTATAGTTGTTTTCCTGGACAATTCATCCCTTTAACAATGTTAAATGTTCTGAGAAATTCTCATTTATTAAGCTAGAAAATAATAGTAACAGGATTGTGGATTGTGTCCACTGCACAACAACTAGTATTTCCTGCCATACTGAAAAGCTCTGATGTCAGTGTGATTACACAATTACTTACATCCTTTCCACAGAAGACCTGTTTCATTCTGTGCAACTTATGGATGCATATAATAGTCAGTTATTTAGCTTCCAACCTACACAGCATTATTGTCGTCCACCTGGGCAGGTTGTACATACCTGATAGAAAGTGAGGTTTCAGGTCCGCTGATACAAATCTATCCCTAAACCATAATTCACTCCAATTGTATAGAACTGTCTACAACAGAAAGTGAGAAAGAGAACAAAAGACCTTACTTCTGCAGCTCCTGAACTGAAGTGTCTTAGCAGGGAACATGCTAGTGTCCTGTTGTCTACTCTATGAATAAAATTGAGGAATTGAGACCTGAAGAAGAGGAAACATCTTCTCAAGAAACCCTCCAATTCCTCCTCTGCCCAGAAGAGTAACAACAGAGGCTGATGGGAATGAAGCTATACAAGACACAGGCAAAGAGAAGGACAAATCTCGTCTGATTTACCACTCCTCCGGTGAGATACAACAGATATGTATAGTAAGACTGGTATACCTTGTGAATATTATAACTAACCAGATTTAAATGCTGCTGTTTACTTTAATCACTTAACTTTCCTGTTCAAATGATAGGTGAGAAAGGCAGATGGATCTGTAATCAGACAGCACTATGGGTACATGAAAAGGCAGGTGCTATGTTTCTTAGTTTGCAGAAAGTTACTTTGCTGGACAAATATCTTTCAGGACCCAGGCACACTCTTCAGTGTCAAAAGCAATCAAGATGACAAAAAAAGGCTTGGGCTTACTCATTTCAGAGCCTGCTAACACAGGCAGTTGTCGATGTCCATGCCCAGGCAGTGCACAACCTGTGTTGCACTGTGTTAGCACCACACTGTGTGTGCTCACATTGTTGATTGCGGTTGGAAAGAAGACACTCAGACTCTGCAGCTAGAGAGCAAGGGCGACTGCATATCTTCCTCGGACCAGGGCATGAGCACAGACGAGTGACGAGGTGTTGATTTGGTACACTTAGGGCATTTGCAAGCATGGAGAAAATTTTCCTGGTCTGTGCATTGAATTCATCCAGCCCAGATAAACGTGTACACATCAAGCGGAGGAGTTGTGGAAGATGGTGACATTGGTTTGTTACCCATCTACAGGAAATGAGGCCGGCTAGTGCAAAGCCAGGAATGGCTGTTACGAAGTCCAGAGAACCAGCCTTATTCTCCTGTGCAGGGCGGTAACCCTAAACAATAAGCGGAAAATAGTGGCGTGGCTTGGAACAATGCTGCCGGACCTACACTGGAGACAGAAAGTAGACTCATATATTCACCTTCCTTTGAGGTTGTGCCCCGTACAAATGCCTATATGAAAAATGTGTGACAGAAATGAGTGAAAATTATGTGAATGAAGTGATAAGAGGGTGTCCTTCTATTCTGACCTGTTTATCTCCCTGTACAAAAACAATAGCTGAAACCACACTTTTCCCTGTTACATTACAGAATTACAGGGAAGGGAAATGAGTAAGATGTTGTCGTGGTTTAAGGCGGGATTTTTACACCCTGTTACATGAGCAGTTTAGAAGAACTTAATAATGAAATCACATTGTCAAAGCACACAAAAATATGTCACCAACGCAAATTCACAGCTTCCATCCTATTTGTGCTCCATTACTGTAAGTGCCACATGGAAACGTGTTTTCAAGGAGGAGGTAGGTTTATTTTTGTCTTTATCTGTTTTTTACTTTTACTCCAAAGAAGTTAGGCAAAGAAATACTGCATTTTGTTATTTGTGTGAGTTTTAATGTTGTTAAAATAACTGAGAGGTGAATAGACATTACCTGAAAACCCATGCTTTTGTCTGATTAATATCTTGGCAAAATTTTGATGGTGTAGTTTTTCTACAGGCTGAAATTTTCTACAGTCTGAAATTAAGATTCAACACACTCTGAGAGTGGCTTGTGCTGTAGCACAGAGTGTAGCGGTAGCTAATTTTCATAGAGAGTTTATAAACTGCAGTACAGAAAGGGAACAATTTCACACAGAAATACTTTATGTTTCCTTAAGGTTTTGATCAATAGTCTGCACAGGAACTATTTGAGACGTGAAAGAAATTTTGGACCACCTCTGGAGAAAATACTACTGTTCTTCTACTGCAAATGTTTTTCTAAAGAAAAAAAGTTTTAAATGTTCCATTTTTCTAAAGAAGCACATGATACTAGCACAGGTATAAGAAAGAGGAGGAAAAGGTATTTTCAAAAATAAATTTGCATTTTCCGTGAGAAAAGAATAGTGGCAGGATCTCTGTTTAGTACTTACATGTGGATTCCAGATGATGTAAGAGGGGAAAGGGATGGATCCTCCTGGATTCTCCTGACCAAGGTGGATAGCTTAGTCTTAGAGGCATCCCTCTGGGCTATCTTTTCAGTGACTGGTAGGAAATATACATAATGAGGTCTTCATTCATCTTGCCCTAGACTAGGTTGAATAAACTGTGTCTTAAATAGTTGTTTCTTTCCAGCCACTATTAAGGCAGTGTAGAATTATTGGTTCCCCTGTGGGCATGTCTATACAGCCCTTGGGTAAGTTTAGGTAAGACAACTCCACCCCACAACTGACAGCATCTTCAGAGTTAGGTAAAAAGGTTAAAGCAATTTTATTCCCTTTTATTCATTCCAAATGGCAAGTATGTTATTTAAAATACTTTATAAATAATCCAATATATCATGTCCAAGAGTCAAGAGCAGTTTATGCATTTTCTATTCAATAACAACTGAATAAAAATAAAAATTCTCTTGGGCTTAAGGCCCAAAGGTGAGATCCTGTCTTTCCTTGTTAATAATCCTGATTACCGCAAAGGATTTCAGAGTCAAATTTTCTTTTCTCTGATATTTTTCTGCAGCTACTACTCCTACACAGTTTCTAACATCTGCCCAAGAGATGAAGGTAATCTAAGTTAACTCAAGAAAAGTAAATAAATAAATAACAGAAAGCACTGCGTGTGGTTAAAAGTGGGTTGTTATGCAGTTGCATGCAATCACAATCATCACGCCTCAGTCAAGAACCTTATCTCTTTCATGAAAAGACAAAAAGAATGTCAAGAAAGATTTCAAATATAGCTAAAAATATTAGAATATGGGAAAATAAGTTATTCGTGTATCAAACAAAGGATGCTTGTGAGGATATTAGTGTACCTGTGTATTTTATTATCATTATCAAAGAATACAGAAGACAGTTCAGAAAGAAGAGTGCACCACAGAAACTAAACTGTTCTCTGCATCAGAGCTCACAGAAAAGGATTGTGAGAATATGGTCCTACCTCTTTTTTAAGGAAATAATGATAAAGAAGTGAGAAACATGGGGTTATTAAAAGAGGAGTGGTTAAGCAGGAAGCCACTAGAACAACTTAGCTAGTCCTCAAGTGTAAACTGGAAAGAGAAAAATTTCAGTGTCTCATTGAAATAACAGGAGATAATAGGAGAAATGTCTCATGAAGACTAAGCTCTGTTTCAGGTGTTGCTAAAAATAAAAGTACAACTGTAATGCTTATACTGTGGGTGAATAAAATAGGCTCAAAAATAAACCTTAAAGGAAGGGTAGTCATACGTGTCTACTTTACTACATTTTCTTTGACATATCCACAGACAGGTAGATAAAGAAAAAATGAAAAATAAATCCCCTCAAAACCTGAGAAAAAAAGTTCTGTCAGCAAAGGAAATAGAGCGACTCACACATTTCTGTGTGGTCTTCTCAGCATGTGCTTGATGTTGGTATGAACATAACACTGTGCAGCTGATCATGGCTGTTTTGTAGGCACAATAATATTCTGGCTGTAGAACTTAGACTTATTAAAGAACATCTGAGTATATCTCTGTATGCTTCTCTTGGACATAAAAAACTGAGGCCATCGCTGAAGAAGCCAAGGATGTGGTTTCATTTGCTTTTTCCTTGACCACAATGTTGATTTATGAGTTCCTTTCACCCTATTTCTTTTGTCACCAGCCAACTCAACTGCGTGTTGGGCCACACATCAACCAGGTTGTGATCTGATTTGAAATCAGAATAACCATTTTTTCTTTTGATTTGCAGCATTGCCAGAGGCTTTATGAATCCCATTCCCCTAAGACCCTTGCACAGTACCCGTGATCGTACTTCAGACTGCTGCATTTACCTCACAATCTGTCGATGGGAGGAAAACTTCTCTATTTCTTTTGTAAATGAGGAAGTGAAGTACAGATTTGATTGACCCTCGGTCATGAAGTGAAATTGTGGCAGACCAGAGAACTGAGCAAAGCTCTCCATCACCTCAGTACAGTACCATAATCACTGGACTCTCAGGAGTGGTTTGTTATATATATATATATAAAAAATTACATATAAGTTGGATATAAGCAACACTATGCTGAGAGCTCAGATGCCCCTAGTAACTAGATAGGGGCCAACATTTCTTGCAGCAGCAGAAATAGCTTAGACAGCTCTCCTCTGGGTCTTTGTTGCTAACCCACACTGTCATCTCAGCTGACCTTGTTCCACTGTTTGTGGTAAAGGACACTAAGCCAGATGGAAAAATGAGAAGAAACAAAAACTGCTGGGTGGGCAAAGCATTATTAATTTTAGTGATGACCACTTCTTCAGCACTACTCGCTATGAGGTCCCACAATGAATGGTACTAGCACAGCCAGGAAGGCAGGATGGAATCAGGAAGGAGACATGGAGGATGGGGAAGGACAGGGAATCTTAGGCCAACACTGCTGTCAAAAAAGTGCTTCTGAACCAAGATCTTAAAACAGTTTCAACCTTCTTAGAACAGAGCAAGTTTTCCAGAAATCCAGGAGTACTCTGACAAATTCCATGTCTCTTGAACAATTCCTCTTTATTTCCAAATGTGTAACAGTCAGATGGTTGCTACTCTTCGGACTCCTTTGCAAGGTCCTATCCCTGACAACATTTCTCCTAGGGCATGCTGACTTCCAGCATGATGAGCATGAAATGAATACTTCCACCGAGGCACTCTGAGGGATGGGTTTTGATTCATCCAGCTCTATTTGTAGCCAAGTTGCGCAGCATCATGTCAGGTCATGTCTCCTGGATCACAGCCTTTCCCTCTGGGAACAGTGATCCTAGCCACCTTTATTATGTGCCTACACTTGTAGTACACCCAAGTGAAAGAAACTTCCTTCTGTAGAGTAGTCCCAAAAGCCTCCATACAGCACAGTATCTGCCTGGAGCAAGCCATGAAAAAATATTTGGTACAAGAGTGTGTTTGGGCTCCTTCCTTTCTGGAGAAGAATTGCCTTTTCCCACATTACAGCTGAAGAGAGAAAAGAAGCCAGAAGGAAAATAGACTTTCTGAATTCTTCCATTGCTCATCGTATGGCAAGAGATGTGGTAAAGGCTGAAAAATAAATGGATTCCAAATGGATAAAGGAAATTGATGGTGGAATCAGGCTTTCTTGGACTGCTACGCACAGTGACCTTTGAGATAGCCTTCAACTTTGCAAGTCCGTAGTGCACTGCTTGCTGGTAGATAAGACAGTATGTAGGCAAAGGCCTGCTTGGTGCTTTTTGTCTCCTTACACTTTTCTCCCTAAGCATCCACTGATGTCAGAAGTTTTGGCCTGCTCAATAACAGCATTTCTTTTGAAATCAGTGCCGTCAGCTACACGATCAGATGCTTCCGGTAACATAAGGAAAAAGAAGCTTCCAGCTTGGACTACAGTGAAGCTTGGATAGGAGACAGGCACTTGGCCTCATGATACAGTGGCTTCTGAGCCTTGTTTGGGAACCTGTGTTAGACACAAAGGGAGTTTTAATGCTAACTGAGGAGGTGCATGTAAAGGTGGTATGTGTTGTGCTTAAGCTCAATGAATCACTCACTGTCTTGGAAAGCTGTGACCCAGTCCTTCCATTCATGATGAGAGTAGGTGAGAAGGTTATTATTTTATGTTGGAGATCTCACCTTTTGATAGGGAGGAAACACACAAGAAATTCATTCCTTATGTGAACACACAACCTGAGCAGTCTTTTAACTTGAGCAATCTATCAGCTTCTGCTTCAATTTTGTCTTGGTTTTACACTAACGACATAGATATACAGGCCTGCTTCTATCAAGTCCAGTGCAAACAAGATTCCCCCTACCCTTGAATCCAGAGTGCTAGAACACATTACCAACCCTTTTCGATTCAAGATTGAAAACAGATGCCATTCTCTTTGAAATCATGACACTTCCACAGGGAAATATCTTCAGGAAGCAGTCTCAGGGTTAGGTTGTAATCACCCAGCTGTTACAGGGAAGAAAGTGGTGGACAGCTTATTTTAAACACTTGGTCCTGTACAAGTTAAGCAAGGGTCAGAGCACTTAAGACAAATTCAGGAGAGAGTACTCATGGTTGGAGACTTTGTATTCCACTGTAGACTGGGCCTTAGGTAAATAGGGGATCTAAATAAAGGTCACAACGGTGATTGTTATTAGCTTCCACTACATCGCTGTGCCTGAGTCAATTAGAGTTGGTTAAATCTTAGCCACGTCTTCAGCATCTCGTAACAATGGTAGATAATCCTCATGGCTCAACACAAATAAAATTGTTGCTATCTTCAAGTAAGCATGTAACTGCAAGACCCAAACAATATGCAGTTGGATTTACTAATCAGGTGCCTAAAAATTACTAAACAAGCTTGTAGAGTTCTGCATGATTTAAGCAGTTATACAGTCTTTCTGCAGAGTGGACACGAGACATTATTGCTGTGTTTGCAGGCATGAACGGGACAGCCATCGAAAATTTTGTCTGTGTCATTTTTAATGTTTCCTTCATGAACTGCACTTGGCACGTGGGCAGGACTGCTTCAGGAGATACGCAATATTTCCTGTACTGGAAGACCTCAAGGTAAGTAGGGCTGCTTGAATCTAGGGAATTTTCATTTCTGGTCTGACATGTTATGTTGTCAATATTTAACTGATTAAATATGTCATGTAAAGGAAAGAAGATTTCACAGGATGCCAGAATTACATCAAAGACAATTGTGGAAGGCACACAGGATGTAGATTCCAAAATGTGACCATAGCAAATAAGAGAGCTTATTTCCTGGTAAATGGGTCTGGAAGTGGACAAAACATTCAGTCATATAAGAAGATGATTATTCTGTACAAAATAGGTAAGGATTTTTTTCCCCAGTTTTATACTAAGGAAACAAAGAATTCATCCCTGGAAAAAAGCATACATTTTCAAAATACAGCTCCTCAGAACAGATTTTTCCCCCTTTCTCCAGCCTGAAAAGTCAAAAGTACAAGAATGAAGAGAAACAAATGAATGCAGGCACAATCTGAAACTGTAGGTCAGATAATTATGAATATTTCAGCCAAATATTTCTTCTCTGAAAGAAAAGTGTCATCTTTTGGGATTAACTAGCTAAGGAGGCCTGAGCAGGACTATCTAGATGTTGGTCTTGCATCATTATCTCATAATACAAAAGAACTAATTAAATTAACACTGTGAGCAAAATCTTTCTTTTTTTAATGGAGGAATGTTGCTAATAATAATAATATACTTCTCTTTAATATGAACACTATAAAAAAACCCAACCCAACACAAAAACCCAAACAATCCTTGCACAGATTGTATGCTAAATTCAGTAAAATCTAACAAATGGTTTGAGTTTTTTAATTTTACTTACTGTTGCTGCTGATACTCCAGGCTCCTCAACTGGAATGTTAAATCAGGGATTCCTGCTTCAGAATATAGGTGCATGACATCTTTTTAGAAGAGTTGCTTGAACATCTACCTGTATTATAGAAAGGCAAAGTGAAGAGCGCTGATTATTAATCAATAGTATTTCTAATTATATTACTGTAGAAAAACTCACCCCTCCGCTAAACGTCACTGTGAACTGTACAGAAGCTTCTCATGGTTGTGAAATTCAGTGGCAACCACCTCACACAAGTCATGTGAAAAGACGTGCTTGTTTCAAGTATGAAATCGTCATAGAAAGCAAGGTAAGAATAATTATGACTTAATAGTATTTTGAATGTTTGTATTTCCACACATACTACCATACAACCAGTACCCTGTTCTTTTTCCCTACTTAACTAATCTTTTTTGATATGCAGTGCCCCTTTTGCGCATGAGCTGACTACTATCACTCACAAACAGGGGCAGCAAATTGAGGGAATGTTTTCAGTCCACTGTACAGCTGGTCCTGCAAGAAACTGGGCAAGAGATTCCCCACACTGAGAGTGAATAGCTATTCTAGCAAATATAGGGGGATAGACCATATTATCTGACAACTTTATTATGAACAGTTATAGGATACATTAAATGAACTCTAAATATACTACAAAAAAGTAAAACTACTGTTAAATTGGATACAACCAATTTTATGTGTACCTGTAAGGCAGTTTGGGTCCCAGTGTAGTCTTTCAGTCCTGCTGCTGTTTTTTGATGAAGTTAGGTCAGGACTTCCTGTTCTATGATTTTCCTGTCTCCTATCTCATCATTCACCTTTTATCATGCCTTTCACAAACTCACTTTGCATTAGTTCCTACTTCTTGCAGTCATCCTTACTGCTCAGTCAGGTTTATGGCATTACTAAATTAGGTCCAAAGAAGTAACACATGCTTGATTACAAAGGCACACCTGTAAGTTAGGATGTGCTGCAAGAGCTCTTAGGTATCTTCACCTGGACCTCTGTACTTTCCATCCCACCCTTTGCATATCTAACGTTGCCTCCTTCTTCTATTGCTTCCATTTACTGACACCAGTGTGGTATTGCTGAGGGATTTTAGGAGTTTATGTTTATCTAAAGTAGGTTGGCAACATGCACAATCTGGATGGTTGCACCACAGCTGTCACAATCAGATGTAAGGGACGGTAATACAACATTGTTCCTTGTGGGGTTTTAAGTTCTTTGTCTTTTCTTTTTAACTTAAAGCGGAAAGAGCCATCCACGTCTTTGAATAAAAAGAAATATTCTGTCAGGTTATTGGAACAGAATATCCAGGTTTTCAAGGTCTTGACTGTATTTGGTTATATTGGTTATGGCTGAGGTGGAGTTAATTTTCCCCATAGCAGCCCTCATAGTACTGTGCTTTGTATTGGTAGCTAGAAAGGTGTTGATAACACACCAGTGTTTTGGCTACCGTTGAACAGTGCTGGCACAGCATCAAGGCTGTCTCTCCAATATTCCCCCCCTCACCAGTAGGCTGGGGGCAGGCAAGACCTTGGCAGGGGACATAGCCAGGACAGCTGACCCAAACTGATCAAACGGATATTCCATACCATATGACGTCTGCTCAGCAATAAAAACTAAGAGAAAGGAGAAGGAAGGATTTGGAGGACAGGGCATTCGTTATTTACAATGTTTGTCTTCTGGAGCAACCGCTATGTGTCCCAAAGCCCTGCTTCCCAGGAAGTGGCTGGACGTCACCTGCTGAGGGGAAGTAGAGAATAAATCTTTTGTTTTCCTTTGCTTCCATGCAGCCTCCATTTTTTCTTTATTAAATTGCCTTTGTCTTTACCCACGAGAGTTTTTTACATCTTATTTTGTCCCCCTCCCCCCATCCTGCTGAGGAGGGGAGCGATAGAGCAGCCTGGTGAGCACCGGTCGTCAGCCAATGTCAACCCACCACAATGGTTGTTATTATACATTTCAGTAATTGCAAGTACTTTGAAGACTTGGATGAATATGGAAAGTAGTATTATATCCATCAAAACCAAAGTTTGAAATATTTGTGGAAATATTTGTGTTTGTTGTTTCAACAATAAAAAAAAAAAAAAAAGGAGATATAATATAGGTAAATTAAATGTTTAAGAATGTAAAAGCTACACAGATAAAAGTTTTAATGGAAAAAAGATTTCCCAGTTTACTGGCATTTTTTGTACAGGTAAAGCATACAATTTTAATTGGTAGGCGACCTGAGCCTTTTTCTGTTTAGTTCTTTGATACTCAGTTCTGCAATCAAATTGAAAGGGCATAGCATTTCAGAGCACCAGTGGTGAGGAAAAACTTTTCAGTGTAACAATGGCTTAACCTCACAGTTTTTAAAAGAAGGGATTTAAAATATTAAATGTACAATATTTTTTTTCCCTGAAAATCAAACATTGCTGTGGCAGGAGCTTTTATTATATAGTAACAAAAAGAACAATCATAAAACCTAAAATTTTCTCTTGTTGTAGGCTGATCCCAAGAAAAACATCAAAACCACATCTAAAACAGTAAGTCTTTATTACCTTATTAATTGAACGTCTATGCTGGGTTGAAATTTCATCTATATCAGAGCATCCTCCAACCAAATTATTTTGGTTTCACAATACCAGTTTCAGTACATTATGTATGCTCTTTATTGACAAGTTTCCCAAACTCAAAGTTTTAAACTATTACTTATAAAACATGGTAGAAAAAACACCTGCATATGTGCAACTTTACATTACTTCTATATAAGTCACAAAATCTTCCCTTTTACAGTCTTTTGCACTTCCTACCAATTACATATGTATGTAGAAATATGGATCATAATTCCACATTACACTTAGGCACACAAAATGTGGAGAATTTTTCCTTTATTAATGGTCTCTGGAAGAGGTTGAGATGGAAAAGGCAAGAAAATATCACCTGAAAGATTAAGCCAGTATAAAGGACAAAGAAAAAAATATCAAGTTTTCAAGAAGGCCCAATATTCTTCTGGGAAGGATTTCAATATATGTCAAAATTTTCCTTCTGTATAATCTGCTTATTAAACTCTGCCTCAGTTTTGAAAACATCCACAGTAAGGGAATGCTAGATCTTTAAGTAGCTAACTTTTAGTAAAATAAACCATTTAAAGACTGAAAATAAACTACTGATTTTTTTTTTTTTCCACAAAAAGAAGCAGAGTTTAAGGAGCCAGGGAAGCATACGGCAAGCTTTGTCTTCACATCACCAATAACAAAAATGTTCAAACAAAAGGAATTAAGATGGAACAAGCTAATTTATTAAGGGATAATTTTCTATTTGTTATTTCACTCTATTCTGTTCACATAAGCGTATGTCAAATTTTCTTTTGTAATTGTTTGCATCATTAAATGAACCTGACGCATTCCTAATATCTGTGCATCTATTGAATAAAAAGTTCTCAGTCTAGTTGTTGTGTATTTAGGAAAGAAACATCACAGGAAACTCATATGTATTTGGGAGCTTTGGTGCAGAAAAAAGGTACAGCGTGAAAATCAGAGCAACTGACAATGGTTGTTTAGTGAGCACAAGCTGGGGAGAGTGGAGTACACCCGTAGAGTTTGGTAAGAATGAAAATCACTTCTTTGACCTAGTTTTCCCTCACTTATTACTTGTTGGCCTCATTTATTATCTCATACATACACATGGAAACACATTGATATTTGCACGTTAATTTGCTAGAATGAAAAGGAGTGAAGAATTGGCATATCTCTTAATATGAGGAAGGTCTCCAAGCATTCTGGTGTCACAGTGGATGCTTCTTGCAAGGAGACAGTGAACAAAGCAGATCTTTTCGAGGTCTGTTGCCAACCCTTTTCCTTCTTCCATTTCTAGTTCTGGTTTTATAAACTTTTGTTTTCCCCATTACTCTCTGCCACCTTGGATTTTGAAGTACTCTGTAGGCCTCAGTTCCTCACAAAACGCTTGGTAAGGTCTCGAGTTACTGCAGACAGTCCGCATACTGTAAGCCATCCCGCTCCTTCACATGTTTCAGGGCAATGATGTGCCAAGCTAAAGAAGCATCCATTTCATACTGGTCCTTGACGCTATCATGCAAAGCAGATTGCACAACCATTCCTGTTCTGATTCTAATCAACACTTTGATGATTGCTTGCCTTTCAGGAAAAGAACGACTTACATCTACTTCATCACATATGGTATTTCTGATACCAGTGCTGGCAGCAAGTCTCTTACTTATTTTCTGCACAGTGTAAGCCTTATTTCTTGTGCAAAACTTTTATTCTGTAGTTGAAATAACACCTCTTTCCCCAACAGAAAATTTCTGGTCTCCTTTTGAAGGAAAGGAGGGAGGGGGAAAATTGGCACTGAACTACAACAGGAATCATGATTTGCTGGATGTTCCTCGAGTGAGCTCTGTATTTCTGATTCCCAACCTTCTTACCCACTTGATCAATATAACACAACAGTTTCCAATACTGAGACAAGGCCTTATATCAGTGCCACCCTCCTGCCATCAGACCCTGCAATGTAGATGGGTGGTACAATAAATTGTTTCCTTCTTTTGAGGATATTTCCCTTTCAGATACTTAAAAAACCAACTTCCTATGATTCTTTAATAAGTCATAAAATAAATTATCATCCAAATTCTGAACAATAAAATGATACCATTGTATTCAGCCTATGTAATTTTTAGTTACTCTTTCACTATTTTTGTCTTAGAAGAATAAAATAATACCTCAGGACCATTATTATATAGTGCGTATTCATATGTTTACATATGAAGTCTTTTCTTCATCAACCCTTTTTGTCATTGTAGAAACATTTATTTGAAAAAAACATCTGCCACGTTACCACAGCCAAAAGACCCATTCCATGAGATCTCTCCAATGGGTTTCCAGGTATGTTTTCTCTCCATTTGTCTGAATTTTGTTGTAAATAAGGATCCATTGCAGTTTCAAAGGTATCACCTAAGTGTCAGAAAGATGCACAGAAGCAAGGATAAATTTTCTTTCTTTTTCTTGTTCTTGGAGTATTGAAAGAGAAGGTCTGTATGCAATAATTCTTCTGGTTTTCCTTTTCTGTTCTGAAATGCTGGTCATCTGTATAGCTGGAGCATTGGAGGAAATACCCAATTTCACCCTGCTCTCCCTATAAGACGTATGCTATCACTGGAATAGTGCTAAGCCTTAGCTTCTCAGCCCAATAATAATGCAGAATCAGACTGTTGGTCAGCTATGGGGAGAGAAGGTGCAAAGAAATCTACCAAAAATAGTTGTGCCATAGCAGATGTTGAGACCCATGTTAGAACTCGGCAATGATGCTGAGGGAGGAAAACTTTCTAGGGTATGGTAAGCAAGAAAGTATAGCAGAGAGCTGAGAGGTTCTAGCTCCGGCAGAGAACTGGAGAGACTCATGAGTAGAAGAAGGAACAGACAGACAGACATTGCAAGTAACAGGAGAACTGGCCATCTAGAGAGCATGTTACAAAGTTTGCTGCAATTTGCTGAAGGTTTTTAAGTTGGCTACAGATAGGTCTGGAAGCAAGAATGTGTCTACAAGGACACACTGGATCACTGGTGAGCCTTTATACATCCTTTTACTTTCTGATCCTTGGTCATGTTAACTTTCCTATGTTTAAAAAGATGAGTCGTCTAGCTTTTCTGTTGAACTCTTTTGTTCTTCTTTGGGGAGCTCATCATGGAGGGAAGACCTAGACATGTCTACCTCAGTCCTCTCATTGACAGAGTCCCACTACAGCTTCTATATAACAAATAACACCTCTCTGAATAACAGGAGATTCATAAATTGTGAACTTGTGGCTAATCTCATGCATGAAAAACTGATGATGTGTTTTACTCTTCCTTTAATAGACAGAATACAAGAATAAATTAATGAAGCATGAAACTGAAGAAATAATAACAATTATTGAAGAAGTGACATAATGGCATACAAGTGAAATGAGCAACTTGAATTTTTTCAAATACATATATCCTTTCGGCAGTAATTTACAAGTTTTTCATATGCTCTCCCTCTTGCAAGCAGAGAAAATAGCGTTGCCTGTAGCCACAATTCCCCAAAAGCCTATCTTTAAAAGCTTATTTGTATTTGATTGCATTTTCCATAAATAATTTGAGTTGTTTGGACTATTTTTGTTTCTTCTTATGATAAGTATTCTTGCAATGTTTCAGAAAAAATATTTCAGTAGTGCTTTGGAAGTTATTATATACTGCTCTTCAACACTATGCTAAAGAATAAAATAAGAACAACCAGACTTAAGGATTTTATATAGGATCTCCAGTGGTCCAGTGTATTGGAAAGGGTACAACTGTACTGAGATTGTGATCAGGAATAAAAATTTGTCGTCTGTATGAAAAACCACTGAAAACTGGCCAAGATTAAACCTCTTAAAAATGATTGTTTACTCATACAAAATCAATATTGTTGAAGTGTTTAGAAGGCATTTTCTCATAAGTCTATTTGTTGCCTTCAAACTATGTTGCTACATCCTTCAGCACAGCATGCCCTAGATGTTCCTCACAGTCATTTACAAAACCAAAAATTTCCTTCCACATTTCATCACATCGTATCTGTCGTAGATGAAAAAATAGTTTCAAATGTGACTGCTATCAGGTAGCAGATAATTATGTATATGTGTGTGGGGTGGGAAACTTTGGACATTGAACATTTGAACTCTCCAACAGAAGCCTGCAACTTGCTAGCTGCAAATGGTACAGGCTGTTTGTGTGGTTTTATAAAACCTGGAAAAAACAGAAGCAGCACATCCTGAATCCTCCAATTAATAAGGAGATACAAGACAAAACCACGAACCTGGAGGGTAATCACACATTGTGCTTCTGTGGATGGATTATTGAGATTGGGAAAATCAGGAGTTAGAGGCCATTTATAACCATGAAGTCCCCAGTGCCGTGCCTGTGTCCCACCTCTTATCCAGCCTCATGCCTCTACACCTCTACATCATAGCCTTGTGTCTCCACTTCTAAAGGCCTCTGTTACCCAGACCTACACTGCATCAGTGCATTAGAGTTGTAAAACCTTAGTGGTAGCATACAAAGACAAAAAGAGTAAACCAAATTAGCCCTGGACACCTGGTGAAACAAAACTACAAACAGGTCAACAAAAGTTCCAGCAGAGCAAACCTGACAAACTTCAGCCCTGAGGCCTTGCAAACTCATTACAAAGCGTACAGCCTGTTACTAGCAACGGCGATACCATATTACAGGGCTACATGGGTACAACTAAGTTCACTGATACTGCCATTACAATTTATCTGTTTTTCCCTCATGTCAGCATTACTTGGAGAGTGTCTTTACAGAATAAACACTAAAGATCACACATGCTTACTAAGCAGTTCTGTTCCTGACTGCATTTTCCAAACCTTTATCTTAGGCAGCTAAAATGACTTCTTCTGAAATTGATTTGATCTTTGTTTCTGCATTTCTGCCAGAAAAAAAAAAAAGCCAAAACGTAGGTCAGACTCCAGCAGCAAAATAGAAGAGATGCTGCCGAGGTTAAGAAGAGACTGTGCCCGGTGAAAAAACTGTGTGTGGTGGCCCTTAAATGGAGAAGCTGGAGTTAGTTGTCCTTATCAAACCAGAGCTTCCTATGGGAGTTTCATTTCTGTCCAGAGCAGAGCCCTGGCTAGAGGGATTTAATGCCTTGAGCCATCTCATATTGTGAACTGAGCTTCAGCAGACAGACACCAAGGGAGGCCCTGCAGCAGAGGAGATCCACAAGGTTAGGAGGAAGCAAATGGTGGCAGAGAGCACAGAGACCTGGATCTGTGAGGTATGCGAGGACACCTCTGGCATAGTAGATTGTGTGCCAGGGCAAAGTTGGAAGACATCATGAGTTGTTTAGAGAGGTTACTTGGGACTGCTGGCAGGAAACTTCAGTCCAGCACATCCATTGTGGGAGTTTCTGAATTACTGCCAGTCTCTCAATTAAGGGCTGATAGATGTGCAGAGCACTGGATCTCAGATCCTATCCTGCCCTGAGCAAGCTGTAGTCTGCTCTCATTATATCCAATATTTATAGTATGCTATTTGCCTTCCTCCTTTCTCTCCGGAGCTTAAAGTCCACCACATCATCCTTGCAGTCAATACTGTCAATGACTGTCACATCCATGACCAGTTCTTCTTTGATGAGTTGCAGATCCCGCTGAGTACCTCCTGTAGTTGTCTTTTCCAGCATCTGTGTCAAAATATTATTCCTGGTGATCTCCATAATTCTCCTGGCTTGCTTGTACCCTGCCATTTTGCCCTTCCAGCAGGTGTCAGGATGGTTAATGTCATCTCAGGTGGTTGACATTTCCTCATGATAGATAAAGTTCAACACTAGTTTTCTGGCCTCTAAAATAAAACAGACTATGGTAGCACCATCAATAGTACCAGCTTTGCTTGGGATTTTTTAGTTTTTTTAATTTGTTTGCATTTTTTAAAGCCTCAGGGCAGGACTTCTCCTACACACAGACAAGCAAAGAAATCCCCTGGGTAGGAGAGTGTCTTTGTCTGCGGTAAGGTAACTGTCCTTGTGGGCTGTTTGGATTGTTCTGCTACAGTATATTCCAGTTTAAAAACAAAAGAACCCAAACATCAAAACCTCAAAACCCAGATTTCCTCATTTTTTTAGACAGGTGCTTAATCTGAGGGAGAACCAAAGAACACGCTGCTCCTCTGCTGCCTGCTCCATGGGCTCGGGAGGTCTTCAAAGTGGGAGCGTAGGGCTTTGCCTGGGGTGCACAAGTAGTCCCACAGTTGAGAGTTCAACTGGAGAAAGAGAACATAGCACTGGACAGATGTGTTTGTCTACCGATTGCAAGATGCATAATTGGGATGACTCAAAGGTTGGAAGTTGACTGCTCTTCCCAGTACCAGATTTAAGCATGGAAAAAACACACAGTTGCCCAGGGCAGCCAACGTTCCGTTGCATCAACTCTGAACAGTGCAATGAAAGAGTGTCTCAGATACAAACACTACCCAGAAATCCAGCCTCAGCTGTCAGTGGGCACAATCTGGTGGTACAACTGCTTCTGCCAAGAAATCTCCATAGGAGTGTGCAGCTACACCCCCCTCACAGAAACAGCTGCCCTTAAACACCATCCCTAAGCGCTACAGGACAAGGAAATGCAACTTTGGTGCAACTGATCCTAGCCTTCCTCCTCCCCAGCCCAGCCTCCCGGCTGCATGGCTCCCCTCAACTCCCTCCCTTCTCCACTCCTGCAGTATGAGGTGCTGGAGTGTAAGCACAGCTCCTGGTTTGGATATGTCTGCTGATGGATTGGGTGGGAGACTGCTTAATGCTCTGGTAACTGACCTATTGGAGAATGGAGACCAAGAGAGGTGAAAGGCTGGGGGAAAGGACAGAGAAAGGCAGATGCACTGAAACTCTGTCTTCCTCCATTTTCTGGAACCCTGTTTGATTCTCTGTGACATTCCCTATTGCTGTGATTTTATTACCCTGGGCACTCGCCCCCTCCTTTCTCCATGAAATGCAGTCTGTTACCACCACAAAATCGAGTGCTTTTCTTCCAAGGATGAGGGCACAATAAAGAGTGTGATTTTTTTCTCTCTCCTAGAAGTTTTTAACTCCAGCAGAACGGATCTGCTTGTTTTTAAGAGGAAAATGTTGACATATCTTGCTGTTTGAAAAATGCCATATTTTCTAGTGATGTTTCAATTTCAGTATGTGAAGAAATGAAATTAATTTACATGGATTATAAATCTCCATATTAAGTAAATTACATTGTGTTCTGTGAAGCAAAGCCCTTCAGGGTATAAGGGAGCTTTTGATGTTTTATACTGTTTATAATAAATCTCTCCTTTAGAAAATGCACAGCTGTGACTTGAGAAGGGAACAAATGCTCAGCAGCAGACCCTGGAGTGGCTTTTCATAGTTGGATGCTTACTACTTGCAATTTTTTGTTTGTTTTTGCAGTAGTTTGTGGTTTGGGTTTTTTGACACTTGGAGAAATGGACTGAGAACAAACACGGATGACAAGTTTCGATAGTGATATATCTTATTTGAAGATTTCATATTCAAGATTTGAAATCCTCTTTTTTCACACACTTAAGGAACTTCTACAATTTGCATTGTCATCTCCCTGAGTGTCCCCGTAGACAATCTCTGCCCAGCCCCCTGGGTTTCACCCCACCCTGCCCGGGGTCCAGGACCCCGTGTCAGTCCCCAGGGGGCCGTCAGCCCTAGGGACGCCATGGCAAGGCCAGTCTCCAGCTCCCCACAGCCCTGCCCTGCTCGGCCATGGGCCCCCTGAGCCAGGCCCACCCGCAGGCCCACGTCCCGGCGTCAGCCTGTCCCCATCCCCATGGAGGTGCCCAATGCCCAGGGCTGCAGCTGCCCCGGTGCCCCTGGCTGCCCTGTGCCTGGCTGGGGGTGGGACGGACCATGGCGGCCTGGGCCTGCCATCATCCACCATGAGGAGGCCCCACTGCCCCTGGCCCCCAGATATGGTTTGTATTGAGAGATGCTTTGTACTACTCAGTATTATTTAGAGCTAGAGAGAAATACCTGTAAAAGAAATAGTTTTTGTGCACTTGCTGGATCCAAGGCCAGGTTGGACGGGGTTTTGAGCAACCTGGTCTAGTGGAAGGTGTCCCTGGCCATGGCAGGGGTGTTGGAACTAGATGATCTTTAAGGTCCGTTCCAGCTCTAACCATTCTATGATTCTATGATTCCCAAGCACCAGTGGACTCTGTACAACAGAAAGGAAAGTTTAACCAGCTAACTGCTTGTTCATGTTCTATGAAATCATGAGTTGTGCAATTACGTGAATTTGGTAAGAACCAAGAGGGAAGTGATGAACATCATATCTTGCAACACTTCCCATGGTACGACAGTTCCCCAAGACACTAGCACCAAGGAAGACAGCCCTATTTATAGCTACACCACCATTTAAAATAAGAGTTTTTCCTCTTCTATGAGCCTGAAGACTATGATAGAAAGATAAGCAAGATAAAGGCATTTTGAAATAGAAGGTAGGTCCTTCTTTGTCCTTATGACTGTTTTGTTTGCTGAGGTATTCATTGAGACTCTAGGAAGTCCAGGGCTGGAGGGGTGGTGTCCCAGGCAAAACCTAAAAAGCTATCAGAGGAATACATGGAGCTAAGTTGAATGACGCTTTTTGCAAATAAAGTACCTATTATTAGTACCTGGCATTAAAAAGGTCCTAGACACAATTCTGATATTCTTACTGGGTTTGGTACTGAATTTGTAGAAGTTAGACACCTCTCCTAGATCCGCCTTTAAGCATATACTCAAAAAAATCTTTGAAAGTGTGTGAACTATTACCCTCACCAAAATTACCATGCTCACCATTGGGCAACTCGAGCTGACTGATACTGCTGTGACCCACTTTGATATTTTCTGTTTGCAGCGGTTTACCCACCTGCTTGATGTCTATTCATCCTAACCTTTGTATACAGCAGATAGATAAATAATCTTTAAACTTTAAGATAGCAGTCATCAAATGTATGCATGTAATGTTTATACAGTGCTCCGAAGATCACCAGCCTTACAAATCATCACACAAATTGTTTTGTTATAGAAAAGGATGACTTCTTTAACTTTGTTACTGTTTATTTCAACCTTTCTCTGACTGCTTGAGAACTCTGTCTAATCTTTCCTCCCACCAGAATTGAGAGACGGTCAGATGGTGTAGAAGCATGCGTATGAGCAGGTCAGACTAGACAAATTCAGAGACAAGTGGTTCACGCGGACATCTTTCACCTTGAGCAAGTTCCACTGTTCTCTGTCTCCAAGGAGGAAGAGATGGTTGCTTCTCTTGTGCTCATCTTCATGACCCAGTGGATGCTGCTGGTCACCCAGTTGTGTGTTGGCTGGCACTGCACAGACTGTGAGTAGAACAGTCCCATGGGGCAATCCTCTGAGGTGGTGTAACGTGCTTCTCATTATGGGTAGTTTTTCTTAAGTTGCCTACTGTGTTAGATGTGCTAGGTAGTAAACTCTGCACTGAAAAATCTGGGAATGAGTCCTACACCTTACTGATCCTATTAAGTGACACTTGCAGCAGAGAAACCAGACTCATCTATTATAAATTTGATGCTGAATCAGTGGAAAATGGAACTGAGTTGAATGAGCAGCATGAATTTCACTGAGGACTAGTGTTCAGTGACTACAGGAGATTTTACTGAGACTGTAATGGTAAAATTGCTATGTAAAATTTTAACAGAGATAATTCATTAGGCTTTCTTCTTTTTCTTTCATACCCTTAAGTAAATGAAAAAAGTATCCTTGGAAGGAATAAGATAGTTATTGTTTTAGCAGTCCTTTCCAGTTTTTGTTGAGACCTATCTTAGTACTGAGGTATATCTGCTCTCTCTGGCCACTCTTGTAAAATTCTTGCCTTCAGAGGACTCCTGCAGAATCAGGGCCTTGATGGGACTGACGTGTAAGATTGTCTTTTTTCCTGGTTTCAAAGAAACTTTGGGGAGAGACATCTCATGCTGTGCAGATGAGAATTTCTAAGTACAAAGGACAGACTTAGTTAGATAGATATATGGGTCCTTACTGTTTTACCTAAAAACAACATATAAACAGTCAGGGACACTGGAGATGAAGTGATGTACTTGCTCAGGACTGATTGTTGTGACACAGAAGCCTGTGAAGACACAATATTTCTGGAGTGGCTCCTGAGCTCCAAACAGGTTCATACAATCATACTATGGTTTGGGTTGGAAGACAACTTTTAAATACCATCCAATTCAATCCCCCTGCCATGGGCAGAAACATCCTTCACTACATCGCATTGCTCAAAGACCCATTCAACCTGACCTTGAACATTTCCAGTGAAGGGGCATCCACAACTTCTCTACGCAACCTGTTCCAGTGTCCCACCACCCTCATCATAAAAAATTTCTTCATTATGTCCAATCTAAATCTACCCCCTTTCAGCTTAAAATATTGCTTCTTGTTCTGTCACCACAGGCTTTGGTAGAAAGTCTCTTTATGTCTCTTTTATAAGCCCCCTTTATGTGTTGAAATGTCATAATAAAGTCTTCTCAGAGCTTTCTCTTCTCCAGACTGAACAACCCCAACTCTCTCAACCTTTCTTCAGAGGAGAGGTGCTCCAGCCCTCTGACCATTCTTGTGGCCGTCCTCTGGACCCGACCCAACAGATCCATGTCCTTCTTGTGCTGGGAATCCCAGAGCTGGATGCAGTACTCAAGGTGGGGTCTCACAAGAGCAGAGTAGAGGGGCAGAATCCGCTCCCTTGACCTGCTGATCACGTTTCTTTTGATGCAGCCCAGAATGTGATTGGCTTTCTGGGCTGCAAGAACACATTGCCAGCTCATGTCCAATTTTTCACCCACCAGTATCCTTATGTCCTTCTCTGCAGGACTGCTTTCAAGTCTTTCATCACCCAGTCTGTATTGATACTGGGGATTGCCCCAACCCAGGTGCAGGACCTTGTACTTGGCCTTGTTGGACTTCATGAGATTTTCATGGGCCCACTCCTCAAGCCTGTCAAGGTACCTCTTGACAGCATCCTTTCCCTCTAGTGAGTCAGCTGTCCCACTCAGCTTGGTGTCATCCACAAACTTGTTGAGTGCGTGCTCAATTCCACTCTCTATGTCATTAATGAAGATATTATGTCTTATTTATCCCAGTACAGACCTTTGAGGGACACCACTCATAACTGGTTCCAATTCGACATTGAGCCATTGATTACTGTAAGTCTTTGGATGTACCCATCCAGCCAATTCCTTATCATCTAACAGTCCATCTGTCTAACCTGTATCTCTCCATTTTAGAGGCAAGAATGTTGTGGGGGACCATACCAAATGTCTTACAGAAATCCAGGTAGATGACATCTGTTGCTCTTCCCTTATCAGCTGATGCACTCACTCCATGGCAGAGGAGCACTAGACTGCTCAGGCACAATCTGCTCTTGGTGACACCATGTTGGCTGTCTCTAATCACCTTCCTGTCTTCTATATGCTCCAACATAACTTCCAGGGGAATCTGTTGCATGACTTTGCCAGGCATGATGGGGAGGCTGACTGGTCAGTAGTTCCCAGGATCGTTCTTATGACCCTTTTTAAAAATGGGTGCAATATTCACTTTTCTGCAGTAACTGGGGACTTTGCCTGACTTTTTAAGTGTGATGGACAGTGGCTTGGCAACTACCAACTGCTTGTCAATTCCCTCATCCATGTCTTGTCCCATGGACTTATGCATGCTCAGGTTCTTCAGGCAGTCTCAAACCCAATCCTCTCTTATAATGGGAGGGAGATGACATGCCTTGAGATTCAGGGACTTGAGAGATGTGGAAAGAGTGATCGCCAGTGAACACTGAGGTAAAAATTGTTGAGTACCTCAGCCTTCTCCATGTCTGTTGTCACCGGTTCTCCTGTCTTATTTATCAGGGGCAATACCCTTTCTTTAATCTTTCTTTTCTGACCAACATACCCTTCTCTAGAAGCCCTTATAATTATTTTCCAGATTCCTTGCCAAATGCAGATCCAGATCAGATCCAAACTTCAGCTCCAGTTCAGATCTAAACTTTTGATAGCAGAGAGATCTAGAACTCGAATCTTGTGTAAATGGATTACTTGAGAAGTGTCATGACTTCATGAAAAGGCAACTTCTGCTTCTGATTTAGTCTGTTTTTAGTGCTTATACAGAGAAGACAGCAAGCTAAGCATTTCCTATTTTGCAACTATTATGTTTGTTAAACAAAATACTTTTCTCTTTCCCTGGCTTCTACAAGCTGCACAGGTACTTCAAAGCAAGTCATGAAGCTGTCCTCTTGGGATTATTCTTTTTCCTGTATGTGTATTACTCCTGCCTCAGATAAGTTCTCTTCCTCTAGAGCCCAAAGCTGCCTCCATCCATTTGGCCAATATTTCTTGTGTATCTCATTGGGTAGATAATCTCCAAAATAAAGTTATTTCAGGAACAGGAACTGTGACAGGAAGGTATTGGTTTTGACAGTCTGTTTTGCATGAATAGAGAGGGAGCATTTTATGCTACACTGCGGTGTCAATCAGGATGTACACCACATCTATGCTAAACATTAATGTTTCTATAGGTAGTTTCTAGAAAATGCTGTCATTTGGGGACTCCTCTGACACTCCATGCAGTTATATCACCTGTATCAGTAATCGCAGATTTGAATAGATTCATGTCACCCTCCTTTCAACTATCTAAGCATGAAAATTATAGTCTTCTAGGCTCTGACAGCAGCTACTAGAGAGGTACAGCCCCTGCCTGAAGGCAGTGTATCCCATGCATTTATATGCCACTGTCTGTGTCTTCCTTCACCACTGCATAGACAAGGCACCTATATGACTTGCCCAAAATAGGTCTTGGTTTTTAGAAAGCTAATGTTAGTGGAGATATCTGCTGGGAGTACAATACAGCAGACAGGGAACAGTCTAGGAGGTTCCTGGAGTGTGTTGAGGATCATGACACAGCTAGTGAAGGAGCCGACTAGGAAAGGTGTCCTGCTGGACCTGTTGCTTGTAAACAGAGAAGGACTTGTGGGGGATGTGATGGTTGGAGGCTGTCTTGGGCATAGTGATCATGAAATTTTAGAGTTTTCGATTCTTGGAGAAGCAAGGAGGGGGGTCAGCAGAACTGACACCTTCGACTTCGGAGGGGGTAGGCTTTGGTCTTTTCAGGAGCCTGGTTGACACAGTCTCTTGGAAGGCAGTCCTGAAGGGCAAAGTAGTCCAGGAAGGCTGAACATTCTTCAAGAAGGAAGTCTTAAAGGCACAGAAGCAGGCTGCCCCCACACGCTGAAAAATGAGCCATCAGGGAAAAAGACCAGCCTGGCTGAACAGAGAACTATGGTTGCAACTCAGGAATAAAAAGGAGAATTTATGGCCTTTGGAAGAAGGGACAGGCCACTCATGAGGACTACAAAGATGTTGTGAGGCTATGTAGGGAGAAAATTAGAAGGGCAAAGACCCAACAAGGACTTAATCTGGCTTCTGATGCTAAGGACAATAAAAAAAGTTTCTATAAATACATTAACAATAAAAGGAGGACTAAGGATAATCTCCGTTCTTTAGTAGACAGGGTCAGAAACATAGTGACAAAGGATGAGAAAAAGGCTAAGGTACTTAATGTCTTCTTTGCCTCATTCTTTAACAATAAGACCAGTTGCTCCCTGAGTACCCAGCCCCCTGAGCCAGTAGACAGGGGTGGGGAGAAGAATGAAGCCCCTGTAATCCAAGGGAAAACAGTGAGTGATCTGCTACAGCACTTAGACATACACAAGTCTATGGGACAGGATGGGATCCACCCAAGGGTACTGAGGGAACTGGCGGAAGTGCTTACCAAGCCACTTTCCATCATTTATGAGCAGTCCTGGCTAATTGGGGAGGTCACAGTTGACTGGAGGTTAGCAAATGTGATGTCCATCCGCAAGAAGGACCGGAAGGAGGGTCCAGGGAAATACAGTCCTGTTAGTCTGACCTTCGGGCAAGTTATGGAGCAGATCATCCTAAGTGTCATTATACAGGACTTGCAGGACAACCAGGTGATCTGGCCCAGTCAGCATGGGTTTATGAAAGGCAGGTCCTCCTTGACAAACCTGATCTCCTTCTATGACAAGGTGACCCACTTAGTGGATAAGGGAAAAGCTGTGGATGTTGTTTACCTGGACTTTAGTAAAACCTTTGACACCGTTTCCCACAGCATTCTCCTGGAGAAACTGGCTGCTCATGGCTTGGATGGGTGTATACTTCACTGGGTAAAAAACTGGCTGGAAGGCTGGGCCCAAAGACTGGTGGTGAATGAAGTTAAATCCAGTTGGTGGTGTTCCCCAGGGCTCGATACTGGAGCCTGTTCTGTTTAATATCTTTATCAATGACCTGGATGAGGGGATCAAGTGCACTCTCAGCACGTTTGAAAACGACACCAAGTTGGGCAGGAGTGTCGATTTCCTTGAGGGTAGAAAGGCTCTACAGAGGGATCTGGACAGGCTGGATCGATGGGCCAAGGCCAATGGAATGAGGTTCAACAAGGCCAAGTGCCGGGTCCTGCACTTGGGTCACAACAACCCCATGCAGCGCTTCAGGCTTGGGGAAGAGTGGCTGGAGAGCTGACTGACAGAGAAGGACCTGGGGGTGTTGGCTGACAGCCAGCTGAATATGAGCCAGCAGTGTGCCCAGGTGGCCAAGAAGGCCAAGAGCATCCTGGCCTGTGTCAGGAATAGTGTAGCCAGCAGGACTAGGGAAGTGATTGTCCCTCTGTGCTTAGCACTGGTGAGGCCTCACCTTGAGTACTGTGTTCAGTACAAGAAAGACATTGAGATTCTGGAGTGCGTCCAGAGAAGGGCAACAAAGCTGGTGAGTGGTCTAAAGCACAAGTCTTATGAGGATCAGCTGAGGGAACTGGGGTTGTTTAGCCTGAAGAAAAGGAGGCTGAGAGGAGACCTTATCGCTCTCTACAATTACCTGAGAGGAGGCTACACCGAGGTGGCAGTTGATCTCTTCTTGCTAGTAACAAGTGATAGGATAAGAGGAAATGGCCTCAAATTTCACCACGAGAGGTTTAGATTGGGTATTAGGAAAAAATTCTTCACAGAAAGGGTTATCAGATGTTGGAAAAGGCTGCCCAGGGAAGTGGTGGACTTACCACCCCTGGAGGTATTTAAAAGACCGGTAAAGGTGCTGCTTGGGGACATGATTTAGTGGTAGAGTTGGCAGTGTTAGGTTGATGGCTGGACTCAATAATCTTAAAGACCCCTTTCAACCTAGATGATTCAAGAATTCTATGATTCTATGAACCTCAAGCCAGCTCCTTGCCCAGGCAGTCATTTGTGGGGTATCTCTCTTTGTCTTTCAAAGGAGTGTAAAGCACATTACAGTCATCTGTTGATTTTTATGAAAGCACGTATGCTCTATTTTGAGGCGGTTCAACTGATTTGGTGGACTATTGTGGACTAAGGGTAGAAGGAGGGGAGGAACTGCTATTCCTAACACTGCCAGAAGCTTTTCTGGAGGGAAGCACAGAACTTTTCACCTTGTACTGGTAAAGGTTCATTACCCAAAACTTCTGGGAAGAGAGTTCTGGAGCCTGGGAAGACATCACTACCTGCTTCACTATTGTAGTGGTCCCACTGTTACAAATCAAGCACAAGCTTAAGCCCTTTCTACAGGGAGTAGCACGGTGTAAACCAATAAAAGAAAAACTAAAATCTAAACCTTTTGCATGACATTTTTCAGGCAGAGAATATGAAGTGCATGTTTGGAAATACAGCACCTCTTCTGCACAATGGGGCAAGCTTTTCTGTTACAGCAGTGAATGTGAATGGCACATACTCAAGCATATGCAGATATATTCCTCAAGGTAATACACTAGACTTTGGGAAGGGATTTGACTACTTCCAATGGACTGGGGGTAAAAGAAAAACTGAAACCCTTCATTCCTTAATTAATTTGTTTCCTGTAAGATGAACAGGTTCTTGTCCACAGCCTTATGACAATGTTTCTGTGAAAAGGGGTTTCCTACAACTAGCTCAGCAAATTTTTAGTCCTCAGTTGCCACCTTGTTTGGTGCTGTCCTTTTAATTGCCAATTCTTTTTTGTTTGTGCTAATATTTTATTGACTGCATTTCAACATCTTTAAAATGTTATTAAAAATCCAAGTGAAACAAGTTTGTGGCTGCAGTTTTGAAATTCTTCCTTGAGAAATTTTTGAAATCTTGAATCTTGTCACAGTGTAACTCATGGTGTAATGATTGACACTTTGCAGTGTTCCATCCATAATAATGAAAGGTCTGACGAAATTTACTCTTCTTTGTATGAGCGGTGTAATAAATATGAGACTGTTAAGAGAATGAGGTACCAGATCTGTTAATTTAAGCAACACAGAGTTGGCATATACAAAATGGCACTACTTCCTGCCTCATCAAGCTCAAAGTATTTTCTGATTCCTTATAAGAGGATGGATAAGTAATCCTTCCTTTTAAAATGTATATTTAGTCTCCTTATTTGGTTTTGTTGGGAGTGGGTGTTAAGGAGTAAATTGATACAATGTTTGTGATCAGGAAAAGATTCTTCATGTTAATCCCAGGTGGAAGAAGGTATCACTGCAGAGCAGAAGTACCTCAGATGTTTGCATCTACACCTCCCTGAAGTCTTGAAAAACTTCACAGCTCTGCACTTAGGTTTCTCTCCTTCTCTGGAGTCCACAGGGAAGTTTCTCACGCTCTTCATTCATTTGACAGGGCACTGAAGAGCATCCTTCAAATAGAAATGCTACAGCAGGATACTGAAGGATGACAGGCAAATGTTTCAGCTTGTGGCACTGTGGCACCAGTGTCTCCTTTTGAATAGGAACAATTCAAAGCATAGGGGTATCCACTTTAGGTGTCAGCCTGTTCCAGAGCAGCGACGGCTTCCCTGAGACTTACTCTATCAGAGGCAACTATAATCATGTCTTTGGAGGATTTATCCATGAGAAATTCTTCATTGAATCTGTCAGTGCAAATATCTTCCAGTGTTACTACCTAAAATAAAGCAAGTCATTCCTAACCCAAGCAATAACCAGCTGGAGTTGCAGGTATCGAACACATCTAAGCACGTGCTATGATCCTCCAGAATGGAGCAGTCACACAATTTTTCCTCATTGCGGATGTTCCTGTGTTTGCAGGCATGAATGGGTCGGCCATTGAAAATTTCTCCTGTGTGATTTATAACGTTTCCCTCATGAACTGCACTTGGCAGGCAGGCAGGGATGCTCCAGGAGATACCCAATATTTTCTTTACTGGCAGAACTTGAGGTAAGTAGGTCTGCTTGAATCTAGGGAAGTCTGAATTCTCATTTGGCATATCCACTGCCCACATTTAACTAAAATACCTTGGTGTATACAGATATGATGATGCAATGGAATGTGAGCTTTACATTAAAGATGAAAATGGCAGAAACACAGGATGCAGATTCCAAAATGTGAAGATAGAGACTGAAAAAGCTTACTTCTTGGTGAACGGGTCTAGCAAAGACTCCCCGATCCAGTTCTATGATGAGTACATTCACCTATATAAAATTGGTAGGTAAATAATTTCTTTCTTTCTGCTTTATTTTCACTATTGCATGAGGGTATTAGAGCACTTATCCCTGAGAAAGAACCAAGTACTCTGTATCCCCTAGAGTCAAAAGTAGGAGATTGTGTTTTCTTCACGACAACCTATTCCCCAAGAAAAAGAGCAATGAGGGAAATTAAGCAAGAAAGCTCCACTGCTGCAGCCTGCCTCAGATTCTTTAGCAATCTACCCTTACTGGTTTTAAGTCTTTCTCCACCAAGGTCCACAGGACTTAAAAGATTTTACTTCCCACTTCTGTCCATTCAACGATGGCCAAAGACCTTTCAACAGAGGAGACTTTTCAGGAGAAGTTTATCTGACCACTGATTTCTCCTTCTCATTCCCAATGGGATTGGCATACACTGGCACCATACCCTTGATTAGAGAATATTAATATGTGTACAAAATACTCCAGGTTTTCTCGTGCTCTTTCATGTGTGGTGCTCTATTTGGAAGCATCCTGTGCAATTACTTTTACTGTTCCACAGCCTTTTTGGCAAAGTCCCACTTTTTTTGGCATTGCCTCCAAAAAATGGACAAACAAGGCTTCATTCTATAACGAGAAGGAATTGAGCTGCAGTATCACCCATGGCAGATGAAACAAGACTGTTCTTTGACCCAACAGCCCATGACAAATAGGCCAGGACTGTCTGTAAATATTGATGTGAAGAAGTAGTCTAGCTGAAACGAAGGTTTTCTCTATCAGCTTTTTATCATCCTTCCTGTCAAGAGTGGCTGTCTTTTGCTATTACAATAGTCAAGTGCTTGGCGATATAAGGGTCCTCATATTTTTGCTTCCGTCTGTAAATTTAGGGGAGATATGTGAAGAATTTGGCTAGATTCTTAAAACTGAAGTGACATTCTTAAATTTGTATGGCTAATTTTTTGGAGGGGGGGAACAACGGTATAGTTCACAACACCAAGCATGCAACAACTTCATGTTACAGAGGCAGCGTGTGAGGAGGCTTGAAGAAAGACATGACCTTTGGATTTCTTACATTAGGTTTAGCATCAGCTTGTTCTTCTGCAGTAAAAAACATCCTTATAAAAAGACAGGACTCTACCTTACTCATCTAAAAAAGTAAATGGAGGGGGTTTATATCTTTGCAGGCTCCTAAGTCATGTTCCCTGGCCTAGTCCCCACTTTTTTTCTGATCCTGGGGACAGAATTTAAAGAACTTTGGTCTTTCAATTATTTCTAACAGAGTTCCTAAGAAAAATTGATACAAATTAGTATCTTTCTTCATAGAAGTGTTACTTGCAATTGCACTCTCTTTTATCAAAGCAAAAAGAGATCAAGTGACTTTAATTATTTGAATTCTTGGTTGTATCATTTCAGAAAAGCTTATGCCTCCATCAAATATCACTGTCAACTGTGATGAAATTAAAAGTGATTGCATAATTAAATGGCAACAACCCCAAATAAGTCATTCTAATAAAGACATGTGTTTTAAATATGAAATCATCATAAAATACAAGGTAAGAGGAATTTCTTCATCTCTATTTAACATTAATACTTATGTTTGCATTTACCAATATGCATTGGTATGATGTATGGACAGAATGAATGGACAATGGACAGAAAGAAAATTAGTCTTTCTTGTATGGTGTAGCCTTCCTTATACGTAGCACCATATTCCTTTGTGATTGTGCCTTTCAGACACCCTGTTATGCCATATTGCCCCATTTTTTTTATCCTTGCTCCCCTGTGTGAAATATTGCTGGAGATACGATGGTTGACCGTGACTGCATGGGATTAAGTGGAGAAGTATGGCCAATCAAAACTTGAACACATCACAGCTTTGGCTGTGACAAAACTCAGAAAAGGCACTTCTTTCACAAAGACCTGTTGGAGCTGTCCTGGGTTGGAGTCAAGTGATGACTACATCTCTGTGAAAGGGCAGAGATCAGCTGTAAATACTGGACAGAGAAACATGCATCTACTTAACAAGTATGGTGTGAGAAAATAAATGTAAAATGTAAAAGAAAGCAGAAAGGCAGTGTGAATAAGCACAGGTTACTGAGGGAATCATTTAAACTATCGACATTGCATTAAGTCAAATTCAGACCTTGGCTTTACAAGTCTTCTTGCAGCAACAGGGAAGGAGTGAGATTGCTGTGTTCTGCTCCAAGAGCAGACCTGAACTACTGTAACTGTGGTAGGATTGCGTCAAATGACCACAGGGTGGCAGATAGCGACTGCAAAGGAAAAACCAACCTGTTCTACAACCAGATTTGGCCACTTGGTGGCTGATTGAAGGTCTTCCGTAGATTTCTGTTATTTGGAGCTTCTTGGTCTGCATTGGGCTTGCTGTTTCATAGATGACTTTTCTTGCAAAACCAACCAACTGCTGCAAAACTGCATTACTTCTCTGAATCCCTTGGCCGTTGCAGCACAAAAAGCTTCTAGAAAACTCTGTGTGACATTGGAACTAAAGTGCATTGCTGGAGCAATACACACTTCTTAAAGTCTTTTAATATGCCCAATATTTGGTTTATAAAGAATATTCAGTTTACACCTAGTCTGAGTTGCCTATCATTTTTTAAATAATCATTAGCAGTTTTCATGTTACTAATCTGTCAAGGTTCGGCAATTACTGTGTTGCAAAATTTATTGCTTTACCACTGCCAGGTATAAACTTGTACTGTTTTACTAATACACTATGACCAATATATATTGTATTACAGTATCCTTTAGACTTTCTTTTCACAATTGGAAATTACTTGCATTGGGAGCAAACAAAAAAGGATAACACCATGAATAACATAATCACATTTTTTCATGTCTGACACCGATAAACTGCATTTGCTGAGAATCTTGCATTCTTCTTCAGAGATATTTTAAGTTAAGGCTTTATAGATCAGGATATCCAGGAAATCTGGAGGCAAACCTTACCAGTGAAAACTGAGCTAAAAAGGCACCAAATACGTCAGCCATTCCCATGTCCCTTGTCACTAGATTCCCCCAACTCAGTGAGCAACAGGCCTGAATTCTCCTTAGTCTCCCTTTTGCTGGCAGTGCAGTCATAAAAATCTTTCTTATGTTCACCTCTCTCACTAGTTTCAACTCCAGCTGAACTTTGAATTTCCTGATTTCATTCCTGTATGTGCAGATGTCTTTGTATTCCTCCCAAATCCCTTCTTCCACTTTCTACATACTTCCTTTTTGTCTCTGAGCTCAGACTCAAGCTTCACGTCCTGCCATGCTCACCTGGCACACTTGCTTGATTTTCTGCACACTGGAATGGGCCATTCTTGTGCTCTGAGGAGGCTGTCCTTGTAGATCAACCAGTAACTTTGCCCTCCAGGGCGATTTCCCTTTAGTACCAAGACCTGTGGTTGTGAGGCTTTCTCAAGCTGCCTGAAGAGGGTCTCTGATCTGTTTCCTTTTCTTGATCAGGAGATGTGGAACACCTCCTATATTGTCATCTGTGTTGGTCTGTCCTCTGATGCTTACTCACAAGGTTTTTTACTGGTTCACCATTTCTCCCAAGACAGAGTTCTATGTATTCAAGGTGCTCCGTTACACAGAGCACAAGGACCAGGTCAGCAAGCCTGTTTGTAAGGACACTCTCACCTCACTTGGTGAGATGCATCCCATGCCTGCTCAGTAGCCCCCGTTTCTCAAAAAGGGTCCCAAGGTTGTAGAAGCCAAAGCCCTAACTGTGACACCAGCCACTCAGACAGGTGTTGACCTACTGGATTAATTCAATTCCACTCAAGCCTCTCCCTCTCACTGGAAGGACTGTGGAGACACCATCTTGGCTTCCGGCTCTTCATCATCCCCTCAGTGCCTTTTTAAACACAGTGCCTTTTAATACATCTCTTCTTCCAAAATTTACAAAAGACCAGCTGTCCTTCTGGAACGCCGCTTTCTGAAGTCCTCCATGACCTCATTGTTTTCATTTCTTATATATTATTTTAGTGTAAACACACATACAAAAAAAGGACACTATATTGTTGCAGGTTGATCCCTGTGTTTAAGCCAGCTTGGTTACAGATTCTAGAAGCTGTCATGTACAGCAGCATGCCTTGCAAACTCATGTTCAGGTGCCACATGAGCATGCATGCAGTTATTTGATAAAACAAGTTTGGATTAATTTCATTTTGCTTTGAAATGGAGTAATACAGAATTCAAAATAATTTAAAAATTAATAACTGGCAAGCTAATGGAGATGATTGATAGAGTCTGCAGTCATTAGTTGGATGCGGTCGCTACATTACATGGAAGTCACTATGGTTATTGAGAAGAGATGAGTGAATTTTATTCTATCTATCAAATATGCAGTTCAAGAGCAGCCTAAAATATCTGGGAATCCATGTCAGTCCTGAATATTTTCATCTGAGGGAAAAGAAAACAATATTTACATAGTACTTGCAATTAAATATAGTGACATTGTAAAATATAAATACTAGATGTAAACGAAAAAGTTTATTTCAAAGATTTTTATCTTTTTTTTTTCCTGGTGTATGTAAGAATAAAGTTTTCATTCAGGTCTGGTTTGCTTGTATTTCAATTTAATCATCAATCTGAAATAAAATTGATTTCTCAACACTGGTGGTAAGGAAAACTAATACTTTTCCATAGAACAACTAGTTACTATATAAACTTGGTGTTGTAGATGAATTATATTAGATAATAAATGTTAGATAAATTGCTAGTTCTTCTGAACAAACTGTCAAGTAGATAAGAAAGAGTAACACAGAAAAAGGGGACAGTAGATAAAAATGACTTATTATCTAAACACAAAACAAGCAATCATAAAAATAAAGGGTCTTTTTCTCAATTTACAGGATAATCCTGAGGGAAAAAACAAATATACTTCTATACAAGTAAGTCTGCTTGTTTTGTTAATCAGCAATACATGTTAGTTTCACCGTGATTTGTGAAAAGTAAATAGTATGCAAGTGCCTTTAAATCAATATGTATTCAATATCCTATGCTTTATGGGATCTTGATTTATAATTTTCATTAATGTCTCAGACTGCTAAATCATCACGGCTTATGTCATTTATTATACATTCAAGGGCAGAACCTTATTACTATTCTGTAAGTATTTTGAAAAACCTTCAATTTTACATTATACTGCCCACTCTCCCCCTCAAATATTTGAATCAGAATTTGAAGTTACACTTCAGTGACAGCAGAGAAAAGAGACACAGAGAAAAAACCTCCTAGGAATTTAATTTTGTTTATGAAAAACAAAGACCACAGAAGGCCTTCGGGATCCCTTGGGATGGAGGCTGTCCTCCAGCTATGCTGCACCTCATTCTAATCCATGCAGCTTGCACATCCCATCTCCATCCTGAGAGTATCCAAGTATAAGCATGTTTCAGCAAACCGTAGTAACACTGAGTATTGCAGTCTTCTACTTGTTTTACAGGTTTGGCTGGAAAGTTATTCTTTTCCTGAAAAGTCATAATGCAAAGACTGAGGAAGGTGAGGTGCATGCAGACAGTTTATTCCTCAAATCACTCAATTCCAGCAGTACTGAAATGAGACAATTCAAGAAATTTTTATACCTCTGTCTATGTACCAAGGGAAATTATCAGTAGGTCAAACTATATTGCAAGAAATTACAGGATATAATTTAAAAGATTAAAAGCTTCTAAATATAAAAATCTTACTGAGTGACAAGTTATTTTTTAAAGGAGATACACAGATATGTACATATTATACGCATAATAAATGTGAATTTTTATTTCTTGTTTTGTAACAGCAGACTACTTTAACAAGTGATGCTCTCCTAGCCTTGTAAAAGTTTCACTGGTAAATAGCACTTGCGTATTATCAACACCTAGGCATGCAACAAAGACAACTCGGTTTTGCTTTGTTTTTAGGAAGGGGTGAATAATCATACATTTCAAAGATCCAACACAAGAAAGAAGTACCTCTTGAAAATGAGAACAGCTGGCATTACCTGCTTTGTGAACCCAGACTGGGGAGAGTGGAGTGCACCCGTAGAGTTTGGTATGAAAGGAAATCCATGCCTTGGGCTACTCTTCCCCCAGTGATGTCCTGTCTATGTCACACTTTGCAGCGCCTCTATGGACACACAAATATATAATGGCTTGGCAAACATTTTCTTTCCCTCCACATTACTGAGAAGAGTAGGAGGAAGACCGTTAACACATCTCTTAACAGTCTGACGTTGGAAATCAATACAAAAAGTTACACATTTGCAACCGAAGTGTATACCTGCTTACTGCAGGGGATGGACAAAGAGGCTCAATGTAAATACTTCCCAGCAGATGTTACTGCTATGGTCCTAAATTAAAGAGTTGATTTTTATACCAAGTGAAGCCTTTCAGGCTGACATTCACCAGCCAGTCACTGGAGTACATTTTTGACACAGCTGTGTATTTATTCCTCTTTACTAACAATAATACTTTATGACTTTTTCAGGAAATGAAGAAGTTATCTCTTCTTCAGTATGGATTTTACTTGTGGTAGCAGTTGCAACACTCTTAGTGGCAATTGTCACAATTTTGTTCTGCAAAAGGTAAACCTAATTTATGCATTTATGTTATTTTATGTGGGTGTGAAACATCTGCAGTTCTTAAATAAGGTAGAGGTGTCTCTGTAGTATAGATAAAACTTTTTCATTCACACTATAGTGGAAATTAATCCAAATGAATGATCCTGATGCAGGTGCTATAATGGTGATGCCCAAAGTCCCTCCTCAGCTGATCCACACAAATTTTTCCAGGGCCTCTTCTGTCCACAAGGCAAGGAGCCAAATTATATGCTATTACTTATATTAACAATACAGCTGCTCTGAATATTTGCAAGGTAAATGCAATTGTTTACACAATATGTTTTCTGATTTCTTGAACTGCTGAATTTATTGCAAACACACAGGTTGCTTATAGTTACTGGTAAAGTTTCTGCAACATTCACTACAATTGTCCTGGCAAACGGAATGTATCTTAAAGCACATAATCTAAGCAGCTTGCTTCTTAAAATAAACCATGTAAGTGTAACAGAAAGAAAAAGGATATTTTGCTGTATCATGCAGTTTGTATCAAAATATACAGTAATTCAGAGAAGATACTGTACTTTGAACTTAAAATTTTTTCACCCACTTTTCACTGATTGTAGTGACTTAAAGAGCAACACAACTTCCTTTTCCTTTCAAAGAAGCAAATAACTATTAGTGAATCTTTAACCAAAAATAAAACTATTACCGTCCAAGTTCTTAGTGTTTTCCTGATACGTGTTCATTCTGTGCTGAGATGATGTATATTTTTCATTTCTTTTCTTCCTCTTGGAAGCGGAAGATAGCTGGTTTAAGGGTGCAATGGTTTTGACACATGACGGTTACTTAATTTTTCTTTTCCATTCCATTCCTTTTGATCTCCAGGACTGGCTGTTGGAAAGCAGCACTTCCAGAAATCCCAGAGCCGAAAAATGAATTTTGTGGACTGTCTGATACAAATCCAGAGGTATGTTCTTTTTCTATTTTGTATTAAAAGTGTGAAATACATACAAAAGACTTTACTGCAGGTATTTTTTAAATTATAAGGAATTTAACACAGATAACAACTCTTCTCTTTGCCGTATTTTGAGGAATTACAAAAAAAATCAGGAAGCAAGTTTGTTAAGTGAAGTCAAATGCAGTGGTCTTCCAGAATCAGGGAATTTCTCCCATTCCAGTCTCACAGGTGCAGGGGCTGACGCCCCTGGTCCAAGGAGCAGCAAGAGCTATGTATTTTCCCAGCATGAGGCACATACATGTACAGTAACACACAGAGAGGACACTAATGCAGCCAGCCACAGAAAGCAGCACAGGTGCCTTTAACAGCACCACATCAACACCAAGACCAGTCGCATGAATAGGGTCGCAGACATGCCAGTCCTCCTGCTCCTCTCCATCTGAGCAGCGCTGCAGTTTGCCAGTGAGAAGTGCATACCCCCTCACTCTCTTCATTCATAGCAATCATAAATTCACGAGCTCCTCACATCTGATCTGTGTCCGGATCCTGGGTCCCCCCACCAGGTCACCAGCTCTCACCTTGGGTGTCTCAAGGTACAAGCCTCTCCTACTCACCCACTAGTCCACCTTCAACAAAGTTCACTACCAAGTTAGACACACAGGATAGAAAGCCAAGTGACACAGAAAAAAGTTCAAAATAGGATTTTGTAAGGTAACAGACAGACTGTGGTTGTCACACACAGCATTTGACCAGGCCAGCATACCAACCAGCAGCTCACTTGTGCCCTTTTTTTATCCAGCAGCTCATCATGTTATGTCCAGTAGTTTCTAATGGTCTGTTCAATTAGCTAAACTTCAGGCCAATGTGTACCCACCTACGTTCACACCTTAGCAAAGATAATCCTTTTGTATTAACTCATTTGAGATGATATGTGGTAACCTGCATGGTGCTCTGGAGAAAAGAACATGTTCCCCCTGTTCAATTCCAGGCCAGTCAAAAATCATGTGTCTGCATTACACAGTTGCTGGAAATTTCACTGTTATATCCAGCTAAGGCAAGCTTATCAACTAAGAAACAAAGAAGAAAAATATTTCTGTAAAATATGCAACAAAATTTGAAATACTCTCGGAATTGTGCATAAGTAAGTAGAGGCTAGCTTAACCTTATGCATAAAACTAATGGAAGTTTTTATTTTCCTTTCAGCTGATGGGGAGCAGAATTCAGTCACTAAGATCTGAAAATGAAGACATAATATTAGTTGCTGACGTAGTGAAATAACCAAGAAAAACTGAGAAATCTGAAAGTGCATTTCTTAGCTCAGGCAATTGTATATTCCTGTGGAAAGTCTGGAATAAAATATAGGCTTTCTTCACCTTCTTCCTTTTCTTGGCAAAAACAGTAGTGGAGCCAAGAGAGGACGATACCTCACATGTAATTTTTTAAGTGCCATTGTATTTGCTTTTAATTTTGGCTAACTTTAACTGTTTGGGTAACTTGTCCTTATTGGATATCTTCCATTTTGTGAATATGACTGAAATATTTCACTCAAGAAGTTTTAGTTACCCTTTATTTTTTTAAGGAAAAGATAATGCATTTGTCTCATTTTAAAAAGAATAAGAATGAATTTATTGAAACAAATAATTAAAAAAACAAACAAACAAACAAAAAAAACCCAACACACTTCTGGTGCCTGAATGTCCTTGTCTTACTGTCAAGAATGGGCCTATTCATACTTGAAGTTTTCTCAGATTTCCAGTACATATAGGCAACTAGAAAATTGAGAATGGGATTGAAAACAGGCTGACATGTTGAGTGGTGGCCTGTAATCAACAGGAATCTTAAAGGACAGGAGTATGTCTAAAATGCTAAGTAATCCTAGAGCTTAAGTGTGTTACTTACAAGTTAAGAGATCAGCCACCATTAACTTGGTATCAGCCCAGAATTTACTTCTGTAGGTATCTAGCTCTTTATGTTCTTACTGCTCGCTTGCCTTTTCACTACTTTCGTTCCTCTTTAACTTCTTAGTATTTTAAAATATTGAGTGCATGACTCAGTTAACCTCTTGTCCTTTTGTTCAAACCTTTGTTCAAGCCTTTGTTACTCAGCTGGACAATAATTTTTCAGAGCCATAGGGTTAGGAAAAGGTACAGGGAAAACAGCCCAGGCTGGTGTTGAGTGACACTCTTCAAGGACCAATGCTGAGGCTTAGAGTGTTTAGTACTAACAGTAACTTGGGCAGTGGGATAAAATGCAGCCTTAGCAAGACTGTGGATGACAGCAAACTGGGGATACTGCCTGATGTACTGGAGGGAAGGCCTGCTATTCAGAGGGCTCCTGACAGGCTGAAGAAATGGGTTGATGGGAACCTCCTGAAGCAAATGCGAAGACAAGCACCTGGGAAAAACTAACTGCATGTATCCTTGAGAATGGCTGACTGACAGGTCTGCAGAAAATGCTCTGAGGTCCTGGTGGGCAACAAACACCATAAATCAGCAGTACTTCCTTACGGTAATGAAAACTATCCACATACTAGGCTATACTGGGAGGACTGGACCCAGGAGGTAAAGGGCAGTGATTATTTTGTCTACTCAGCACTCATGAGTCTGCACATGCACTTCCATGTCCAGATTTCAGCCTCCTAGTACAAGAAAGACATTGACAAAGTGGGTAAGTTCAGCAGCGGCCCTGCTTTAGTGTTGCTTTGTAGAGTACTGTAAAAGACCTATTGCCTGTTTTCTCTGCACAGAGCGGTAGTATATAAATGTGGAAGGCTTGAGAGGTTTGGCTGCTAAATATTAGATTTAGCTGACCGTTGCAGCCAGTATCTCTAAGTAAGCTTTAGAAAACTGTTACCCTTTTAGCCCTTAATGTTCTCCTCTCTTCCTAATAACACCAGGCCAGGTTCTGCTAACACTTTATTAACTCACAAGTGGTTACGCTTTCCAATGCTAGATTGCTGCATTTCTTTACACTCTCCTTTTGCTGGCTCCCTACACTGAACTGCTCATGCAATTTATGAGCATAAGTGGTTTCAGAAGAGATTCTGTCCTGCTGGTGGTGTCTTCCCTGTTCCAGAGGACAGGTGGAGTTCTGTCACGCTCAGGTGATGTAGCCTCCCAAGTAAAGCATTTTTAGACCAGACAGAAAAAGCTTTGGAAATTTATCGTATAGTAACAGCAATATACAGGGGCATAAAGGCCATACCGTATCAGAGTAAAGTGTCCATCAGCCAATCCAGCACTTCAGCATGTTAAGATTTTTCTTCATCATGTGTGCAACTTTAGATTTTTGTACATTGTACATGAAATTGGCATTTCATTTGCCAATTTATCATTCAGTCACTCACTATTATCAAGTTATTGAGCTTCCTTACAGTCATCTTTGGTTTCTATTATCCCAAACTACTTGTAACTATTTATCTGTGTGAGGATCCTCCTTTTATCTCAAGGCAGCTTAGACTTTTCTCCTGGTCTAACAATGCGATGCTGATCTTTTTCTCTAACCCCTTTGACCAGTACTTCATTTTGAGTGTGATCCTGAAGAAAAATCCCAGCATGACAACATCCCTGAGGGCTTCTGTAGTACCAAATACTCACTGATACTTTCTGCTGTCACCTTACCTCCTTTAACAAATCTTTTAATATACCTTAATCATCTATTTTGCTCAATGGTTTCTGATAAGATTCCTTTTTGGGGAAACTATTTATTATTAGATTTCTTTTATTACTTTTACAGGTTGTTCCATAAAAAACTTTTTTGGCCTGATTTATTGTGCTATTGAATGCTCAGAATTCACACACTTTCCTGTTTTCCTTCTGTGGATAGGACTCCAACTTTTTGACAAAAGTAGTCTCATTTTGTACAGGCTCCCTCACCCTTTTACTATACTAAGCCAGGATTTTTATTTTTAAAGAGGCAAAAAAACCTACTAGTCTCTTGGTTTGTATTATGAATGGGACTTAAAGAATACATTTCAATGCTTGGTTTAACTGTTTGGGAAGATACCAGAGCAGACATAGCCATGTCTTTATCACATATTGCCATAGTGGAGCCACATGTGAAGGCTTTGTAGAAGCTAAGAATATTAGATAACATTTCTACACAATAACAGTATTATCAGTACTTGGCAAAAATCTAATTTCCGCATCCCTTAGACAACTTAAGCCGTTGTAAGAGCTAAGCAGTCAGGAGAGACCGTGAGGTCAGCACAGAAGACAAGACACAAATACTCGCATCTTCTGGGATGTCTCCTGACAACCTTGGTAGAGATTAGGAGTACAGCAATAAACTGTATTTTACTGGTATAATTCGATTTCTGGGCTCTTTTCTTTGGGAAAGAAGCATATTCCAGCAAAGAAGTCAGAATTTGAGCAGACAATAGGAGAACACAGACAGAACTTCCACCTTTGTGTAAAAGACTAATTCCATACAAGGCTCAGCCTTGGTCTGGAGTTATACCAAAACAGTCTTATCATCTGATTCCCCAGTTTGGATGGTTGGTCAGTGAACCATCCACTTGCTCCTAATCTGAAGATGTAACACTGGAAGCTCACCATGATTTCTAAGATGTTCTTAAGACTCAAAGAGAAAATGCTCAGCAATTTACCCCTTTAACAGAATTAGCCTTTGAGCACTTTCATTCACAAGAAAAAGACTTTTATCCTCTGAGTAGCCCCACTAATTTTGATAACTTGTATACCTTTCTCCTCCTTTTGGTCTAAGAGATTCAGATTTTGGGGGTCTCATGGTGTTTTTCAGAATTGGGTGAGGAATCACTGATACATCTTTATGCTTTGTTGTAAAATGGCTTTTCACTTTGAGACTCAAAGGCTTGTGTTTCTATACTAGAAATTTGAACATAGGTGTTTGATTATTAGACTAGTTGTATAATGATAGTGGACATCTGATTATTAGACTAAATACTACCAGACTACTTTCTTGCACTGAGGCCAACTGGTGTGTAAGAGCCGATATACATTTTATTAAACTTCTAAATAAGGTGGACACACGCAAACTGCCTTTAGAAATTAGCCCTGACCTGAGCTAACCTCTGGACTATGTCCAGGAGTTGTTCAGGACATTGCTTGCAAACCCTGGCCAAATCAGTGCTGGGAACAGTTGTTCCTGGACACATTCCAGTGCTGGGGAGCCTTCCAGTTACCAGCGCAGCCAGGGGTGGTGCCCCACACTGTCCAACTTCTACTGTATCTGTATGCAAACAGCTCTTGGCACACCTACCGCCTTTGACAAAGTTAATGATTGCCTTTTGGTCAAAGACTCGCCTGGAAAGATTTTTGCAGCAGATCAGAACAACAAGGCCAATTTCTTAATGAGGCTGAGTTCATGTTGGACACACATGCAACCTTGTATTTCTCTTAGTGCGCAGCAGTGGCCAGAGTTGAAATACTCACAATCACCTCCTAACAGAGTGATGGGGTGGTACTAGACTACACTAGTTTATACAACCTTTCATGATACCTTTCCTCTTGGGCAAAATTGCCAGAGTGAAGCATAGTTTGGCTCTAATCTACCAAAACTTACCCATGAGCTATAACCCATTCATTGTCTCTCTGTAGGGAAGGGAATAGGAAAGTATAACAAAGACAGTATCAAGGCACTCAAGAGATGGCATTATGGTCTTGTTAAATAGATGCTAAACAAACTCCTCATTTGTTTCCTCTTTTCTCCTGGGAAGGGATAGCATACTTCAACTTATTCAGGAAAGGTATTGCACCCATCTTCAAAAAAGGCACAAAGTTCAACCCAGAGGACTGCAGGGCTATCAACCTGGGAAACTCATGGTGTGAGTCCTTTTGGAGCACATTTCTGGGCACATTAAGGAGAAGAAGGTCACTGGGAACAGAAAATATTATTTTACCAAGGGTAAATGCCTGTGACAACTGGGCACTGTCCTGGGACCTATCCAGTTTAACTTCTTTATCAAGGGCCTGGAGGAGGTGATGGAGTGCATTGTCATCACGTTTGCAGATGACATCAAATTGGGGTGACCAGCTGATTTGCTTAAGATGAGGGTTGCCATTTGCTGGTCCTGTCTGGACCCAGACAGGCTGAAGGAATAGTCCAAGAGGAACCTTGAAATCATCCACTCCTCACTTGAATTTACATTGTCCAGAAGAGGTAAAAGTAAAAAATATAATATTATTTTAAAATGGCTTTTTCAAAAATAGCCTTTTGAAAAATTGTGCTGTGCATTTCCTGCAACTCTATGATTTACAGCAGCCCTTCTTAGTCTCTTACAAAAGAGCTTTGTACAACATTTGGCAACTTCTTGAAGCATATGAACACAATCGTTCCATCTACTCCTTTCTTATGAAAGGTTGGTAACATTTCTGAAGCTTTTATTAGCCTGGTGTTTTTCTTGGAGCTCCTCCTAATGTTGCAAATGTTAATGCTAAACTAAGACATTATTATTAACAGATTTTTCAGACCACGTAGAGTGAATTTTCTGTCTTTCATTTATGACAAGCTATTCATGAATTGGTTAGCAACATCTGCATCAACAGCGTGGAACACCACCTGCAAGAGATCCCAGCAGACCACCCTACACCTGTGGACTTAGAGCTCTTGTGCTGGAAGAGGCTGCCTTGGGAGAACTGCAGAGGTCTCTGCCTACCCCTGACTACTCTTGGGGGAGTCTCAGCCACTCACATTGTCAATACTGAGGTAGAATAAACCACAGAAAAGCACAATTAAACAAAACCAAAATCGTTGCTGGCTTATGATGAACACATGGCTGTAGACTGTGGCAGTTCACAAGCTGTTGAGACGACTGTTCCCAGGAGAAAGTGGGGCCTGTTGAAGGGAAAATTTACGCAAGCTGGTAGTGGTCACTGAGGTGGCTGGTGGTACCCAAGTAGAGCATATTTGATGAATAGGAAATTTCAGACCACACTGACACATGTTCTAACTGTGTTCTTTTTAGCCTACATAAAATAAACAAATTAAATCCTTTGGTGAGTAGAAGATCTGAAAGGTGCCAGTCCTGTTCCCAAGGCACTGAAAAAGCTGGCAAGGACTGAGTCAATGCCAGGCATGTGGTTCTAGAGACCAAACTCTGCAGCTGAGCCACTGCCTCACATATGCTCTGCCTTCAGTATTACTCACTTAACTTATAGAATCATAGAATCATAGAATGGTTTAGGTTGGAAGGGACCTTGAAGATCATCAAGTTCCAACCCCCCTGCCATAGGCAGGGACACCTCTCACTAGACCAGGTTGCCCAAGGCCACGTCCAGCCTGGCCTTGAACACCTCCAGGGACGGAGCTTCAACAACGTCTCTGGGCAACCTGTTCCGGTGCCTTACCACCCTTAAAGTGAAAAACTTCTTCCTAATGTTTAATCTAAACCTGCCCTGTTCCAGCTTAAAGCCGTTCCCCCTCGTCCTATCACTACATGCCCTAGTAAAAAGTCCTTCCCCAGCTCTCCTGTAGGCCCCCTTTAGGTACTGGAAGGCCGCAATAAGATCTCCCCGGAGCCTTCTCTTCTCCAGGCTGAACAGCCCCAACTCGCTCAGCCTCTCCTCATAGGAGAGGTGCTCCATCCCTCTGATCATCCTTGTGGCTCTCCTCTGGACACGCTCCAGCAGGTCCATGTCCTTCTTATGTTGGGGACTCCAGAGCTGAATGCAGTACTCCAGGTGGGGTCTCACGAGAGCGGAGTAGAGGGGCAGAATCACCTCCCTTGACCTGCTGGCCACACTTCTTTTGATGCAGCCCAGGATACGGTTGGCCTTCTGGGCTGCGATCGCACATTGCTTGCTCATGTCGAGCTTCTCATCAATGACCACCCCCAGGTCCTTCTCCACAGGGCTGCTCTCCAGCCATTCCCCGCCGAGCCTGTATTTGTGCTTTTTTATCTGTAGTTTTTTTCATCCATAGCTTCAAGATTTTAAAATGGAAAATATTATTATCATGCCCTTCTGGTGGGAATCACTGGGTAAAAGTGGGCAAGACTGAGCAGTGCTGACTGAAAAGCAAAGACATATAAAATTTGTAATGTCTGTGAAGTAATTTGCTATTGGTGGATCTGAGCACATACACAAGCCAAAAAAAAAAAAAAAAAAATTTGGTTCAAGGAAAGCAGGGTTAAAAATAGTTCTTCCTCTAACAGACTAACTACTAACTACTAAGGATCCTGTCTCAGTCCTAAGAAGCCTGGGGAATTCTTCACATTCCTCCTATGGTGTCTGCGTTGGGAGTGGATGGTAAGGCTTATTTCAAACCATTCTTGCTACAAGCATTTGAGAACAGCAAGAAAGAAAAAGAATCTATTACATGAAGATTACATATCTGTATGTCGGATATCATGTAAAACAAACTGGGAAGTGGCTAACACTCAGCATGACCCAGACCCACATCTCAAGTTGCTGGAACTTAAAGTAAACATTGTGGCTTAGAGTCTCATATGACTGCAAAGTCTTTTGTGATCTTGACATTACTGAATTCAGCAGCAAATGCTTTGGATACTCTCTTTTAATTTGAAAATTTAGACACTTTTGCACCTAACCCATGATATTGTCGTCTAAGATGAACCAAACAAAACCAGTCCAAAATCAGGCAGTGAGAAAGTTCAGAAATTTGCATCTGATGTTTTCCTTGCCACTTTGCCTACAAATACACAAGACAGAATTTTCCCAGCTGTTTGCAAACGCATGGTAAGGATTGATCTTCCTCAGAGGAGAACCAGGGCTGGTGCAGAGGTCATATACGATATATACAGCTAGTCAGGTCCTGACAGAATTAAGTGGCTATATTATAAGCACTTTAAACATGGATTAATCACACAACACTGCTGTTATTTCCAGAACATGTTATTTATGAAAATGTGTTTATTTGTGGGAGAGTTATTTCTATGATCATAGTTGTGTACTATGACTACTGAGTATTTTTGTATTTTTGCATAATGAGTTTGCCTATTGTGACTATTAATGCTTAGTTCATCCAACATAACAGGAAGGAAAAGGTATTGCATGATCAGTTTGTGTGAAATCATTAACATCTGCAAATTAAGAAATTTAAGGAAGTTTGAAAGCAGTAAGGGAAATGATAAACTGAGTCACTTTCTGACTTGCAGCATTTGCTACTTAACACTGGCATGCAGTGAAAAGAAGTTAACTGGCAGTGCAAAACACTCACTGATGCCTGCATGATCACAACTACAGGTTCAAGCGTCCTTGCTGCTGTGATCCAAAACTAAACAAGATAAAGGAGCAAGGTTTTTTCAAGAGGAGGTATGCCTCTCTATGTTGTCTATTGTTTTTTCATGTGTCACAGAAGATTTTGTGCAGAATACAACTGTTTGCCAAGGATTAAATTAGGTATAATTATGCTATAGCTATAGCTATAGTTATGTATAACATACAAAATCTGAATTAGCTTCCTGTTTAAGAAAGTCTAAGCAAAATTATGGTGATGTTTTAGCCTATTTGATTAAAAATATAAATCTGTGTATATGTAAAACTTCTAAAGCTTTCTGTAAGATTCAAGGAAGACTGTGAAATGTCTATAATGCCTGCTGTGCTATTTGACATTTGTTATCTGATATTTATTTCGCAATATAAAAAATGCTATTTTCTGTACCCTTTCTATAAATTAATTCGACTAGAAATATGTGGATTTCTATTTCTTGCAAAAAAGTAAATCACAAAATCTTGGGATGGTTGAGGCTGGAAGGCACACCTGGAGATTGTCCTGCCCCACCCCTTGCTCAGAGCAGGGTCAGCTACAGCAGGTTGCTCTGGGCTTTCCCCAGTCAGGTTTAAGAATCTCCAACATTGGAGACTCACAGCCTCTTTGAAAAACTTATTCCAGTGGTTGACTAGCCTCACAGTAAAAAGTGTTTTCTTGTGTTTAAAATGAATTTCCATTATTTCAGATTTTGCCCATTGCCTTCTCTGCAAAGCTGCTTTCCAGCAGGTCATTCACAGCCTGTGCTGGTGCCAGAGGTAGTTCCTCCCCAGGTGCAGGATTCAACACTTCCATTTGCTGAATTTCATGAGATTCCTCTCAGCCCATTTCTCCAGCCTGTCCAGGCCCCTCTGAAGCAAAATAGTGTATACCACTATTTTGTAGTGAATACAGATGTAGAAGTATATCAATCACTTCTCCCAGTTTTGTACCATCTACAGAAATAAAAATAATGATCTAAAGACTGAACTGATTCTGGGAAAGTTGCATTTAAGCAGCAATTTGAGAGGAACATTTCAGTGCCTGGTATGCACTGTAAGGTTTTTATTCCTATTTTTATGCCTCCTGGTATGCTTAGCAACTGTATGGTACTCACCATATGTCCACAACGTATAAGCATCAGTTTGTCTGCTATGTATAAGCATCATAGAATCATACAATCGTTATGGTTGGAAGAGACCTTCAGGATCACCAAGTCCAACCATTAACCTAGCACTGCCAAGTTACTACTAAACCATGTCCCTCAGCACTACAGTTTATCCTCTCATCACCCTATGAGTAAAATTCAAATTTTCTTTCCCAGAGCCACTCAAGAAAATAAAGTCACTGGCAAAGCTAGGAATTAGAACCAAGGAACCTTGGTCTCAGGTGACATTTTCTGGTGGCATCCTGCACTCGCAGCCTAAGAGTGAAGAAAATAGACTGTACAGACTATGAGGGTAAGAATTGACACTGCTTAAATTAGAATTTAATGGATGCTTTCTATAAAAAACTACTATAGGCATACCACAGCTTTTAAATGTGGCTGTATTTTCCTTCTGACACATTGATACTGAGATCATTCTGGAGTAGATTAAGCTTGACCACGCTTTTCTATAAAAGACCGAACAGAGTCATGTCTGCTAGCATCCAACTTACCAGGGATACGACCACTACTGCTGAGTTAGACACACTATACATCTGGTAACATTAGATAATGAGTTTAGCCATGTTTTCCTTGATAAGATTTTGCTAGTGAAAAAATTAATCATACGGGCTATGCACACACCTCTAAATAAAAGAAATCTCCAAGGCCAAGTGTCACTGGATGGCACATATTCACATAGTTTAGGTGGACAGATTAGGTTTACAGCAAACCTGTCTTAGAGAGAGCTAGGGAGTGAGCTAAGAATTGAGGAGTGTGGAAACCAGCTGCTCAAGTCCTCTTTGGGGCCCTCCCCTATGTAGCAGGGAAGAGACACGCTGAGAGGTCAAGACATTTGTGAGACCGGCCAGGAGACAAAAAGGAAAGAAGCAAAGCAGAAACAAGCATAGAGTTAAGGATGGGGGGTTTCATCCTAATAGATTCTATATCATCTCTTATACTAATGAAATATGAGGAAATACCACTTACACATTAACATATATGTTTCTTCTGGTCTGATCCTCCAAATAACACTCCTGACAAGTTTGACATAAGTATGTGTTCTTTCTGACACCTTCAATACTGAGGTCTCTTCAAGGCAGGGGGAGTTTTACCACACCTGTCTGCAAAAGAGCAGTCTGGGAGAGGGTGGAGGTGCTGGAGGCACAATGCTCCTGCAGATGTGGTGCTGGAGCCATTTGCTTGGCCACTAAGCAGAAGGCAGGCGTGGGTCAGGCAAATGGCTTAGGGCTTACCACAGCTCCTATCTCTTATCCTGCCTGCAGGCCAGAGAAAAGCCAGGGGACCTAGCTATATGTAGGCACCTTCAGCTGGGGCGATAGAGAGAACATAGGCACAACCCAACACTAATCCTTTCTTGTGTAATTTGTTTTAAAAGTCAGTCAACCGTGAAACACAAATCCTTTGAGAAGCAAACCCCCTCAGTGCTGTGGTCAATGGAAATGGTCATTTCTTATGAGGAAAGTGAACACTTATAGGCCCTGCGGTTCCCACTGCAAGCCCAATGGTGCCCAGCAAACACTCCTCTAAGCAGGCAGTGCTCCAGACAAGCATTTCCATGGGAAAACAGGGAGAGTGCTTGCAGCATGGGGCTGCTGTCATGTGCAGGAAACCTGAGGGAGATTTTGAAAGCAGAGTAGTCATGAGAGCAGGCAGAGGGAGATGACAAGAAGAATAAAGCAAAGACTATAAAGAAAAGGTGATCAGACAGTTGCCAGAGAATAAGAAAATAAATGCCTAAAAAGGAACATAGGATGAGGAAAGGAAGGAGAAAAGGAGAAAAGAGTGACTGAATAGATGGCAGAAAATGGACAAAAAAATGGTTGTATGAAAAGGGGCAGACTAGAAGGACAAGAGGTCTCGAGATTCCTATGTGCATTACTGGAGAGATCACTGAGAGCATGGGAAAATTAAAATAACTGTTGAGACCAATATCTCACATAACATTTCATGGTCAGTCCTCCATACTGTTTGTAGTTAAGATTCTTCAGTATCACTTCCCGGCAGCTGTGGCCACATCCTTACTGTATCATGTTGATGTACAAAAAAGAGATTGATGCTGCAAGAGATAAGCAGAGAAGAATGAGGCTACAGTGAAGTGTCTGTCTCTGTTGCAATCCCAACATAGTGTCCTGTCCTGGCTTGATTCCTGGAGAGCATGATGAATGGGTCACATCAAGCCAATTTCCATGAAATGTGAGGTGCCTCCTGGAAATATTCAACAGTCCAGCTTGCTTGGAGGGTCTGGCTGGGTTTTTGCTTTCACGGCAAATGGAGTCAACCTGGAATCAGCACTCTGAAATGACCATAAAAATTAATATCAAAGGACAGACAAGTAACAAAATATTATCATTTTTCTCTTTTGCCAGAGTTTGTAAGAATTTACTTCATGGTCTTAGAATTAACCTTAGAAATACCTGGAATCAACAAAATTGCTACTAGGAAGTTACACTACCAGGAAATACTAAAACAAACAAACCATTAACCAGTGTTGCTACTTCATGTAGAAAAAAAAAATCAACCAGAAAAACAAATGCTGGGAATACAGAAGTCTCTTCCAAAGAGTTACAACTTTCTCCGAGAAAAGGAAAATGATACCTAAGATACAGATATCCTTGACAAGAACTGATGACAGTGTTGGACTAGCTCTGCTCAGACCTCCGTGCCACATGAATGAATGTGGAGTCACCCTTTGCAGGCACTCACACTTCCTTAGTAATGTACATTTCCTACAGTGATTTGTAACATCTGACTCCTCAGTTTCTGACACAGCAAGAAGCAAACATTTGGAGCAGAAAGTTCCTGGGTAAGGGGTGTAAACCTCTAAGAAGAGGAGGAGTTAATATAGTTTGAAAAGTGGAGAGCCATTTGTTATAGCAAACAGGAAAAACATACCACCAGGTGCCCACCAAGCTGCTCTATCACTGCCCCTCTTTATTCTCTACGTCCCATCAGCAGGTGATATCCAGCCAGTTGCTGGGAAGGAGGGCCTCAGTATGCACAGTAGTTGTTTCGGAAGAAAAATGCCTTAATAACAAATGCCTCCTCCCACCCTCTCCTCCTTTCTCCCAGATTTTATTGCTGAGCACGACACCATATGATATAGAATATCACTTTGGTAAGCTTGGGTCAGCTGTCCCAGTTGTACCCCCTCGCATCCTTTTGCCCACCCGCAGACTACTGGCCTTTGTGGGGTGGGTGGGGTGGCATGGGAGACACAGCCTTGATGCTGGGCCACTGCTCAGTAACAGCCAAAACACTGGTGTGTTATCAACACTGCTCTAGCTACAACAGCTAACTCCATCGCAGCCAGACCCAATGCAATCTCCACCACTTACTCCATACCATCTGTGTCGTGCTTGGGTCCCACATACTTTGATACATTTGCACATCTTCTGACCATCCCACTGTATCTGTTTCTCATTCCTGAAATCCCCTCTTACTAATACTTACAACTTATAATACATACTTAAAGCATCTTTATATCCAACATACAGATTTATACATTCTCATTAATTAATATGCCCTGCCCCTTAACAAATAGCTAGATATTATTTCCCCATTCTATGGGCCTCTGTCACTCCCCAAAATGTCTGTAAGAACAGGCTATGACTTTGGCCCATCTGTCAAGGTCGTCACTCAGGACAGGGGAAACAGCATGTTTGATTGTTGGGCACCAACACCAGCTTGGTTTGGGTCATCGTTGCACTCACTGGTTCCTTGTGAAGCTCCCTCCATCATTTCAAGTAGTTCCTGCTACATTACTTCCTACAGCACACAATCCACATCATGGATTATGTTTCCCCAAGGTTAAATCTCCTTGAGGTACGCACTGGACCTCCCCATCCTTCTACATTACCCACTCAGTACACCCAGGTCCTTGAGAAAAGACAATCTCACAAATGGGCTTACCTTTTCCTAAAGAGGAAGAACTCACACCACTTTCCCCAGCAACTTCCCTATGTGCACTATCGGAACCTCATCTCCTCCCACAGTATGCAGGGGCTTTGTTTGGGCAGGACGAGGGTGGCTAGCAGATCCTCTAGTGGCTTCTGCTAAATTTAAACTCCAGTGCTTCCGTGCCTCAGTGCCCAATGTTCTCAGAATAGTCTTTAACAGCCCACATATCACTCAGTTTTTCCAGAGGCTTGTGGGTAGTAGGGGATGTGATACACCCAATCAATGTTGAGTTTCTCGGCCAAGGAGTCTATGATGTTATTGTGGAAACGAGTCCCATTTTCTGACTCAATTCTTTCTGTGGCACCTTGTAGCTATAAAACTCACCTTTTGAGGTCCAAGATGGTGTTTTGGGCAGTGGCATGATTTACAGGTATGTTTCTAGCCACCTGGTACTTGCTTCCACCATGGTACGTAACACTTGCTGTGGCAGGTTCATGGCAGTGGCCCAACATAGTCAATTTGCCAGGCCTCACCATATCAAAACCCCAGTCAACACCCTCTATTCCACAGAGACTTTACCCACATGGCTCACTTGATTGTAGCAAATTTTTCACATTCATGGTGACCTGTATGATGGTCACCGTGGTCAGGTCCACCCTTTGATCACAAGCCCATTTGTATGTTGCAACTGTCCCTAGATGTCCCAATGTTTCATTGTCCCATCGAGCTACAAATAGCTCGCAGTTATGCTTCCAGTCCACATCCACCTGAGTCACTTCAATTTTGGCAGCTTTGCCTACCTGTTCATTGTTTCAATGTTCTTAGTGGCATGGTTCTTGGGCATATGAGAATCTACATGACATACCTTTAAAGCGATGTTTTCCACCCAGGCAGTGATGCCCTGCCACAATGTAGCAGCCCAGATGGGTTTATCTCTGCACTGCCAACTAGTCTGCTGCCATTGCTGTAGCCACCCCATACGGCATTTGCCACCATCCATGAGAGAGCATACTGGCCAGCATACTGGCTTTCACTTCTGCAAACTGACTTGACTCACCTTCTCCTTCAATGACTTGTTGCGTGGGACTCCCCACAGCAGCTTTCCACTTCCGATGGTTTCCTACAACGCGATAGCATCCATCGGTAAACAGAGCATAATGTCTTTCATCTTCTGATAAATAATTATATGGTGGTGCCTCTTAGGCACGAGTCGCCTCCTCAGGCAACGATCCAAAATCTCTGCCTTCTTGCCAGTCCATGATTTCTTCCAGGGTTCCTGAGTGGTTGGGGTTCTCCATTTGATCTCGTTGTACGATCAATGCTAGCCACTTACTCCATGTTGCACCAGTTGTGTGTTGTGTAGAGGGGATGTTTCTTTTAAACATCCAGTGTAGTACAGGCAATCATGGTGCCAAGAGGAACTGTGCTTCTGCACCAACAACTTTTGAAGCAGCTCAAACCTCCTCATATGCCTTTAGTATCTCTTTTTCAGCCACGGTGTAGTGAACTTTCAATCCCTGATACCCCCAGTTCCAAAACCCTAGAGGTCAACCTCGAGTTTCACCTGCTGTTTTCTGCCAGAGGCTCCAGATGACACCATGCTCCTCAGCTGCAGTCTAGAGCATGTTTTGCACAGCTGGTTCTGTACAGACTGGCCCAATAGCTACCACACAAGCTATCTCCTGTTTGATCTGCTCAAAGTCTTGTTGTTGCTAAAAGCCCAACTCAAAATAGATCTTCTTTCATGTCACTTGATAGAGAGGGCTCACAAGCTGACTATAATCTAGAATGTCCATTCTCCAGAATTCCACAAGGCCTAGGAAAGCTTCTGTTTCTTTCCTGTTACCTAGTGGGGTCATAGCTGCTGTCTTATTGATTGCATCCATAGTGATGTGACAACGTTCATCCTGTTATTTTACTCCCAAGAACTAGATCTCCTGTGCAGGCCCTTTGACCTTGCTTCTTTTTATGGCTAAGCCAGCTTTCAGAGGATCTGAATTATTCTTTTTCCCTTCTCAAACACTTCTGCTTTAGTGCCCCACACAGTGATGTTGTTGGTGTCTTGCAGATGCCCAGGGACATCATCCTGTTCCAGTGCAGTTTGGATCAGTCCATGACAAATGGTAGGGCTGTGCTTCCACTCCTGGGGCAGTTGATTCCAGGTGTATTGGACACTCCTCCATGTGAAAGCATGCTTTTTTCTCAGTCCCTTTGGCAGCAGAGTGCAGGCCACAGTTTGCTTTCACATGTGTGTTGAATATGAACTGGAGTTAAAGGCAGCCATAGTAGGCCACTGTTAACCTCTACCCTCTGTCACTTCTGCACTGTCTGTATGGGTCTATTAAAGGGTGAATGAGTCTTGCTGGTCACTCCTTGGTTCTCCAATTGATGAATCAGCTCATAGATTTGAACCAGTGAGTCTTGGTTGGTGCGATACTGCCACCAGTGCACCATCATGGTAGCAATTGGCACATGCTCTTCTTCAACCCACAGGAAGTCCACAAGAGAGGGATCATCCAAGAAGCCATGTGAGGTAGACAGCAGTTTAATCTTTTCTGTATTCATGGTGGTGACACCAAAAACCCATCTGTACCCTTTTGGGTCATTGAAGTACCCTCTCCTGAGGTAGTCTATGCCAAGGATACACAGGGCTCCCGGGCAGTAACATTGTAGGATGCATTTGCCACTTCACCCTGCTAAGCTCAACTCAGCCTCCAGCACAGAAAAATGTTGGGATATCCCTGCACTCCATAAATTCAGATGGGTTCTGTGCCCTTATAACCTGATGGCACCAGGGTATACTGTACTCTGGTCTCTACCCAAACCTCATACTTCTGTGGATCTGATATGCCAGGCCATCAAATCCACACAGTCCAGTAAACCCAGTCACCCCTTTCCTCCTCCTGGCCAGAGCTAGGGACCCTCTATTACTCGTTGGAGTATTCACTGGCTGACCTTTACAGTGCAAGACCAGAAGTCCATTCACCAGAACCAAGGGAAGTAATTTCAGTCCTTCTGCATCTGGAGGACTGCTGATCACTGCCTTCTGTCTCAACAGCAGCTGAGCTGAGACTTCTTGGGTGGCCACTTCTTAGCAGTTGCCTTCCCCCTCAGTTCACGTACATTGGCTTCCAGTTTAAAAATGGGTCACCATCCCACTTCCTCATGTCCTCCCCCCAGTCATGCAGGAAGAACCGGAAAATGCCACATGGCATGCACCTGGGGCTCCCTTTCCCTCTGACCAGGGCCAGAGGGAACTCACTCCACATGCTGCTCATGACAGCCCAGGCGCTGGCCCATGGGGATGAGGAAGGAGAGAGATTTTCTTCAATATTTTGAAGCCAGGAAGATGCTCTCTCAACAGGAGATGTACCTGAATATGGGCAATATATCATTGCCAAGCTATTGGAATATCATGCTGGTGTATTTTGGACCACCTTCCTCCACGTGGCCTACACACAGAGGATGTCATTAAGACCTTTGGAGACCTGGTTGTCATCAAAGTCACTGTAGATGACTTCTGGCACTGCTAGTTGTCTCAGGTGCTGGATGCCTTCCTCATTGGTAGTCCACTTCCCTTGGCAATTCACAAAATCTCTCTTGAACGGATGTCTTACCATCGCACTTGACAGGAGCCACCTCCAGAAATTGCGGATTATTGCGTCCTTTCCAATTCCTCTGTCAATCCTCTAGTCCCTAGTGAGGGACCTCAGCTGTTGGGCTTCCCTGTCCTCTAATTCCTGACTGCTGGCCCGCTATCGCAGCATTGGAGCAGCCAGGCAGCAATCCGCTCCCCTGGCTGGCAGCTGTAATCTTTCTGCATGTCTTGAAGTTCTCTTGGGGTCCTGGCTTTTACTGCATTCAGCTTTCATTGCTGAGCATGACCTCATATGGTCTGGAACATCCCTTTGGACAGTTTGGGTCAGCCGCCCTGGCTATGCCTACCCCCAGCCTACTGGCCTTTGGGTGAGAGATTGGTGAGTCAGCCTTGGTGCTGTGCGAGCACTGCTCAGCAATAGCCAAAATGTTGGTGTGTTATCAACATCATTCTAGCTACAGCTACAAAGCACAGCACTATATGGGCTGCTCTGGTGAAAGTTAACTCTAACCCAGCCAGAACCGAGTGTTTCATAAGCTAGAGAAGGACAACACAATAAAGCACAGCCATGAACTACCTTGTTGAACCAGGCAGCAGTGCCAACCCTCTCCTACACTCACAGTCTGGAAGGGGAGGCGTAGCCTCCTTCACATGTTCTATACACTGCCTCACCAGAGACAATATCTGCACACTCTGTGAGAGGCAAGAAAAGAAAAAAGTAGGCAAAAGAAATCTGACCACATGTAAGATTTGGTTGCTGCTTAAAAAGATGCCTTTGGGAAAAAGACTTCCAAATCAAAGAAACTCAGCAGAGGGAAGCAGAAAATGAAATATTTAAAATAAAGGAAGATACTAAAAAAGTTAATAAGACTTATATAGCAATAATCAAAGGCTTTAAAACAAGTAGTGAGAAATTATTTATGTTTACCAGAAGCAGTGAATGGAATTCAACCAGATCTCCACTGACTATAGCAGGAGCTTAAATAACTTATGTTTACATAAATACTTACTTGCAGATACTTTTGAATGTCTTAACATTAAAATTCATCCCACACAGGCTATCCGCAGGTACACTAATAGGTCTGTTTCATTATCAAGACATAATGGAGGCAAGTCAAGAGGGGAAAGAAACACTGAAAAATATCTTGTCTTTGGTAACATTCCTATTGAAAAGGATCATTAGCATATACTATATCTCATTTCAGGAAATTGAACTGGAAAACACACAGACAGAAGTACGTTCTAGAAAATGCTGACAACTTACAGAAAGAAAGTTGTAGGTGCAGAGGACCAGAAATACCAAGAAGGAAAGTGTACACTGTATTTATATAAATCTTTGTTCAAATGGACTGTACATGAAGATTTGAGAGTCATATTCTCTAAAATAGCTCTAAGCAGGTTCAACGTTTTTTCCTAGCCTCTCAAGTATATTTTATAGCCTAAGTTCAACTGTGTATCACTGCAGTTGTATTAGTTTAAAATTGTTATGGACATAGTTCTATGAGATAGCATCATATTATGATTACAAAGCAGACATCCTCAAGGTTTAATAATGTCCAGAGTAAGATTCAACAAGTTCTGGACACAAACCAAATAATAACAAAGAAAGTGTAGAAAAAAAGTATCTTATTTAATAGTGGGATACAGTAAATTACACCTAACAACTGGCATTCTTTAGTATATTCAGTTTTCTGTGAAAAGAAGTGAAAAATGAGGGACCACACATAAAAATGAAAAATTCATTCAGGTTTGTCAGGAACTGACTGAAGTGTCATCAAGTTTATGATAAACACTGCTATTTGGGATACTCAGGACAATGGAAAAGCAGCGGAATCTTGGATACCAAGTGGCCTTTGGGAAAGCCCATAAGAATTCCAGCTCCTAAGGTACTTTTCTGAATGGAAAGCTGTTCTTAGCTGATCTGTGGTCAGAAAAGAAAAGAAGTAAAGGTGATAGAAAATAGCACTGAAATTGATAAATAAGGTATACAAAACCAACAGTATGTCCACAGTCAGCTTTGATCTTTGCCTCCAGGAAAAGAATAAGAAGTGATTCGGGGCATTGCTCTAAACATTATTTTAAGGGCTATTAAGGCCTTACTACATGAAATCTTGAAATCAGTCCCAAGAGACTTTGAAGCAAGACTGTAGATTTGCCACGGTCAAAAAAAATTTAAGCAGGTCAGCATTTAATTCCTGCTAAAACCTGACAGAGATTGAGACCTTTCTGTTCCTGCTTTGCCTAGTTCAGATCTCATGGGTGTTCTCCGTGCACTCCTAAGACTCTCAGAGCCTGCAGGCTCTGAACATGTCTGATGGTGATGCTGGCTTTACCAGAGCACTCACAGAGAACTGAGTCATCCACACCCTGACACAACCAAAAGCCAAACCATCCACTTCCCAAAAGGCGCCTTCAACAAATGGTTGAAAGCCAGTCTAGATGCTCACTTTGCAGCAGAAACTGGAGCACTGCATAGGAAAATCTGCAGTGATGGTCACAGGATCAGAAAGGAAGAAAACCTGACTTTCTGGTGGTAGGGTTAGGATAGATACGTGGAACAACAGTAATCCTGAGTCATGTTCTCTGCATCGAATACAGTGAGCGTATGTATCATAATGAGAGTCTGTGGCCTCTCTATCTCAAACAGCTGTGTTGTAATGGACCATAATGAGCCTACTCAGTTCTTTCAAAGAAAAGGTGCCTGCCAGACGTCCTGAAGCACACCCTGTGCTTGGCTGTTTTCTAAGGGTGAATGAGACAGCATCTTTGACTCTCCCCATGAAAAAGAATAATGAAGCTTTGCAGAAACCAAAATACACTTCAGCATCACTTTTCTTTTTTTCCTTTTTCATTTTTTCTTTCTTTTTTTTTTTTTTTTCCTGAAGGCTTCATTGTCTTTTTGCAGAGAAGAAAAGATGTTTGGTACTCGTGGAATCATTTGCATGATTTGGTGGTGTATGATGCTATTTCATCCCTCGCATGCTGACATCCAGTGTACGGGTTGTAAGTATGTTTATGCAGGTGTAATCTGAGAAACAGGGTTTAATTCTTCATTTATCAGAGATATTTGCAATTAATCTGGCAATTGTCATCTTAAGTGTGACAGATAACATCCTCTGCATTCAACAAAAACAATAGCATATCCTTACTGAGATTATTCTGTAACACTTTCAGCAGAGGCACAAGAATCACCTATTACAAATGTGAAAATGAACTGGAGAAAACTGGAACTGTCCTGGGAGAGCAGCAAGAATTTCTCTACGTACAGATGTACCATCATGAACAAGAACATGGAACGTGTGAAGAAAGAGGTTAACTTGCTATTCACTGAGATAAATAATTGCACCTTTTTCTTTTTTTTTTTACCTTTTATCAATTTCACTTTGAAAAAATTAATCAGTTGCAGGTAAAATCTGATCAGTGATTGTTTGCAATCTACATCTCAATCTGTCAAGGGCTGTGCAAAATCATCACCAGTGCCAGGGTGCATTTGCTGCAGGAAGAGCATCCCGTGCATACCACAGAACTGAAGTCCTGGCACCAAAGTGGAAAGAAGGCTATAGCTTGGACTGTAGCTACATTGAACCATGAATAGGGATGTAGGTGCTGAAAAAAGGGGCTGTGAGACTAAGTGAGACTCCTAGAGAATTTAGAGAGACAGAGCAAGAGCCCCTTCAAATAAAAAGGGGATTCCCCAAACACTGTCATGGATTTTCATTATCTCAAGTTCTTCACTTGTTTCCCAGTAAATTGGACCCTGCCCATAGCACGAGTTATGTTATAAGCCCACATTATCTAAAGAGAAAAGTAGGAAGCTTGACAGAGAGATAGTGATGGCTTATTTAGCCTAGCAAAGCAGATGCCTTAATTAGAAATACATATTACAAAAACACATCACATCTTTATCGAAGATTCTAAATAGACACCTTTCTGACCACTGGGCAGGTCAGATGAGGACTTTTATTTTGCTTAATCCTTTGCTTAAATTCCACTGTTGTTCCCTCATTTATTCACTATCTTCTGTTATGCCACTGAGGTACTGTTAGTCTGCTCTAATAGTTGCACACTGGTGTACCATCCAACTCCTGAGCTGCAAAGCTTTTTGTGTAGATATGCTTTTGATCATTCAGCTACTCAGCTCCACTCTACATCACCCTCAAGTGGTAAAGGAGAGAGTTAGCTCTTAAACCTAAAACACATACATATACACACAAGATGTTTGCTCTACGAACTGAGTTTCTGAGTTGCACTTCCATAGCCAGCATCATCTAACACAAGTGGAGGAAAAACAGCGAAATAAAACATCAACATGCTCTTTTTCAGGCGAATATTTCACAATGCAGGTTTCCAGTGGAACAATACATTCCTCTGCACAAAGGGGTATTCCTCGTCATTGAAGTGCCAAACACAAACATCTCAAAAAACTGCACCTTTATTCCTGGAGGTAATGTCTATGGTCTGGGTGAGGCTTTCTCCATTTGCAATCTTTTAAAGGCAAATATTGACTTAGAAAACAATTCCTTACATAGTAGGTAACTGCTTTATTTTCTATTAAAAATGATTTTTTGCAGATCTGCTAAAATTATGTGCTCTGTAATGAGTGTTTCCACAATTCTGCAAGAGATGTGTTACTACAAATGTATCAGTAATTGCATTATCCTCTTTCATACTAGGGCTCTGAAATGCCACTAAATTTAAGGGTGGATTCAAATAACTGTTCTGGCCATTACAAGTTAAGGTGTTGGCATCTGTTTCTTTATTAAATGCTTTTCTGCTGGGCTGTTGGTGAGTTTGTCAGGAGCCAGACCACAGAGCTAGCTAAAGGCACAGTCTGGGGGATCAGTAAAACCCATAAAATGGGAGGGTGAGAGGAAAGGAACTGCCGGTGATAAGCAGCTAGGGGCAAACTGAACACAGCAGTCTCCCAATCTGGCCCTGGCGTGGACGTGCCCACACACACGCACACGCTCCTGCGGGTTCCCTCAGCTGCTGTGCATCCACTGCGCTGAGGCAACTGTTTACAAGGATATTCTGAGCCTGCCCCGTATGGGAATTAATCCGAGTGGGATTTAGGCAGATCTCAGGCTCATAATTCCAAACCTGAAGTTTTTACGGCCCTTTTTCCCCTGCCTTCTGAACTCAGAGTCCTCCACTGAAATTGCCCAGTCACCAGGGTTCCTGCAGCTGTGCGTAACTGGAGCATTTCAGATTTGACAGAGGTGGTGAGATTAGCAGAGAAAGTGCTCCCTACTCACCTCTTCCTGGGGAACCGACAGAGGAAACACTCTCCTGGTGACCGTCAAAATACAAACTAGGACACATCGCCTCTTTTTGATGTTCCTCCCCAGCTGGCCCTAGACACCAAGCATGCAGGTTCCCCAGGGGATTGCCCCTGCTTCCACAAGGGTGCCCTCAATAACAGGGGCTGGAGGGGGCTGGAGGAAGCAGTGGAGGAAGCCTCCACCCTTTTGCTGAAGTTGGGGCCCACCACAGAATGAAGCAGAAAATTGGCTGAAAGAGAAGAGAGAAGGAGGCTGAGTATGCCTGCATAGCCCAGCCATGAGGGAGCTTCCGAAGAAATGAGGTTCTCAGTTCAAGGTTTGAGTAACCTGATCTAGTGGAAGGTGTCCCTGCCCATGGCAGGGAGATTGGAACTAGATGGTCTTTAAGGTCCCTTCCAACCTAAACCATGCTGTGCTCCTGAAAAGGAAGAGATCAAGTCTCTGTCACCCACATCAGGGTGGAAAGATCTAGCCAGGACGTCATTTGATCAGAGCCCCCCCGCCCTTACTTTTAAAAGCCCCAGCTTTTTAAATACTGTGTGTAAGCAATTTGGGAGTGGAATCCTGAGCATTAATTTTAAAAGGAGAAATACTTCTCTCTGTAGCACCAAGGATGGTGTTAAAAGGCCATGTGCCTTCCTTTACCTGTGTGAATGCTCTGTTCACTCCCAGGTTTCACAGTTCAGAGGCAGTCAAAATAGGGTGTGTGTCCAGCTTTCACTCGGCTGTCATGCCTAACCCAAGCAATAACCAGCTGGAGTTGCAGGTATCGAACACATCTAAGCACATGCCATGATCCTCCAGAATGGAGCAGTCACACAATTTTTCCTCATTGCGGATGTTCCTGTGTTTGCAGGCATGAATGGGTCGGCCATTGAAAATTTCTCCTGTGTGATTTATAACGTTTCCCTCATGAACTGCACTTGGCAGGCAGGCAGGGATGCTCCAGGAGATACCCAATATTTTCTCTATTGGAAGAACTCGAGGTAAGTAGGTCTGCTTGAATCTAGGGAAGTCTGAATTCTCATTTGACACATTACACTGCCCACGTTTAACTAAAATACCTTCCTGTATACAGATACGATGATGCAACAGAATGTGAGCTTTACATTAAAGATGAAAATGGCACAAACACGGGATGCAGATTCCAAAATGTGAAGATAGAGGATGAAACAGCTTACTTCTTGGTGAATGGATCTAGCAAAGACTCCCCGATCCAGTTCTATGATGAGTACATTGACCTGTATAAAATTGGTATGTAAATGAACATTTTTATTTTGTTACTGTTTTATAAAATAAGGAAGCGAGGAAATTTTCTCTGAAGAGAAAAAAAGAATAAAACAGAGTCTGTAGCCAGCACAGGATCCTGCACTGCAGGACAGACTTTGCTCCTGATAGCTGACAGAATATAGTTCCAAAAATTAACTAAAACAAGCAAAGGCAGAAGCAGCCTGAAATAACAGCTTGAAGAAGTGGTGTAAACATACCCATGGAATCCAAGTGATGAAAAGCAATGGTTAGACTTTCAAGGCCACTTTTCTGATGGAATCGTTTCTCCATCCCATAATTCCACGCCTGAGAGCCACAAAAGCTACGTGGCCAAAAACCCAAGGGAGGCTTCAACTTGCAAACTTAGACTGCATTATTTAAATGTGTGAGTACCTATTTGTGAGCTAGGTGTTTAAGCTTCGCTAGAGATCTGGGACAGGATTCAGTTGCCTAAAGACATGCATTATTAGTGCCATTTGAAACACTCTCAGACACTTGAGGCATCCACAAGGCTTACAGATGCGGCCCAGGACCTGTGAGAGACCAGGGGTCCTCCCGGGTATCCTATGATGTCTGCAATGCACAGCCTGAGACTGACTCCTGCTGGCAGCCGGTGCAGGCTGTAAAGCCCAGAGCTATTTGGCCGAGCACGCCCACTCCATGGTCCGCCAAATGGCTTTGCAGATGTCATGGGCCCAACTGATGAGGTCTCTGCTGACTGTAGTGGTTAGACTCTTAGGTCACACCTAGTCAACTACATTGTAGGCACTCAAATTCAGACAACTTAATCTACTACCTGATTACTACCACACGCGCAGAAATGTCCATCTTTTTTTCCTACGGAGACTTGCATTGTCAATGTGAAATTTAGACGCAGAAGAAAACAGCACTCTGCTGATTGCATTACTGAATTACACAAAATCCTTCATTTTTTACATGACCTTCAGTTACTTCAGATGTCCAATAACTGAAGTGATCTGCTCCCAAGTTTTGCTACTGTATTTTACTCCTGTTTACCAGGTAACATTTGTTAACATCAGTAGCCCACAGTTGTACGTCTGTTGCCTTAACTTCACGTGTATGTTGCTATGAACACATGAGTTGTAGCTGATTACTGACCATGTCTACAGTAATCATTTAATTTCTTTCCAGAAATACTCACTCCTCCATTAAATGTCGCTGTCAATTATACTAGAGATTCATCGAGTTGCATAATTACATGGCAACCACCCCTTACAAGTCATGTGAAAAAAGGAAATTGTTTTGCATATGAAATTAGCATACGAAATAAGGTAAAAACAATTTCTTGGTTTGGATTTGGCATTGCACCTACCTACATGCATATCTATAATGTGAAAACTTCTGTTTCCTTTATTTATTAACTTCTCTCTCATAAGCAGTTGTGTCCTTCTGCTCCAGTTCTGCTGGGCTCGTATCCCACTGCTCATGACCTTATTTTAAACCAATCAGAGGTGCAAAGCAGAAAAGCAGAGGAGAGCAGGGAAATGTTAGGAGGGGTCTCTGTCCAGAGACTGGAAGAGCACCTGAGATGCTTTTCTGCATGTGCACGTCTCACAGGAGATGACCAGGTGCTGCCTTGGTGGCAACCTCCAGCCCAGCCCAGGACTCCTCATGTTTGCCCCGCTTCCCTGGGCACCTCACCTTCAGCAACCCTGAGGGTATTTTGCAGATGCTGGAAAGCTCACAGCTGCACCTCAATTTCAATGCATGGGAATGTTTTTCCACCCCCCAGCCTCCACACCTCTCCTCCACCACCTCTCTGTCTGTTGCCCTTTGGAAGCCCTCCCTCAGACACTGCCCTTCTTACCCTAGAGCCTGGTTGAGCCAGCCCGACCCTCGCCTGTCTACACAATATCCACCAAAACCTCTGTTTTGAAACTGGTGCTGAAATAGAAACCACTCCTCTGAAAATTAGATACCAGCAGCTCAGGAGAAAGTTCACACAGGCCCAGGGTAGATGTCCGCAATGGATGCATTTGCTTTTCAGTGAGTTACCCTCCATTCTCTCTGCAGTCGGATGTGGTGTTACCCATCTCCTTCCAACGTAGTTGACAGACGAATCAGGTCTTTAAAGTCCTTCTTTCTTTCCATTGGCTATAAGAGAGGAATGAAAGATGGCTATCTATCTATCTCAGATGTAAACATGTACGTACCAAAAGTGAGCTGGGATTTCTCCTACGCTACAGGCAGGGCACTAGCAATTTACTGCAGTGACTACAGGAAAAGTGCAGGACAACACAGAGTGTGTCACTTTACCATAGCTGAGGTATGTCTGGTTTCCACCAAGTATGATGGCACAGGGAGGCTGAGGTATCAAATCCTCCTCCACAAATCTCAGTGCCTAAAGGACCTGATTTTAACTCCCCTAAGGAAAAAGGGCAGCAAAATTCTTTGAGCCCATGAGTTTGACAAGAAGGCAAGAAAAAGCACTCTTCCTCCCCATCCCTGGGATACGTGTTTCACCATTATGTCATCTCCACATGTGAATAACGTCTGCGCTGTGACAAATTAGGGCTCTGTACCCATCCCCTTTCCCAGCCACAGGTCAGAAGCTTACTGTAGTGGCAATTCCTCAGGCGTTTTTAACACAATACCATTACAGGAAAGCTCAACTAAGGGCTAAACAAAAATACACAACTGCAATAAAGCAATACACCATTAACATTCATTAATTCATTCAAAACAAGGCCTGCAGCTTGCATGCTGTTTGGATTGTCTGGATTTTGTGTCTTGAATGCATTAATGGTATCTACCTTGGTAGCTATTTCAAGGAGCGATTGCAGTACACATAGCTTTCCAGCCAGCTGGTATGATTCGACAGTAAGATCTTGTGTGAAAGAATTGACATGCTTTACATAAAGATATATGTTACAACATATGACTAAAGCAATATTTCCAAAACATTTCTTTTAAAGAAATACATGTTACCTCTTCTTTCCCGTGCTGCCATCAGAATGGGTAGGGTTCAGTAGATTCCTACGTTTGGGTGTGAAATTCATCTCACAAACTGAGGCACCTTAATGTAGGTGTCTGCAAAGGAGCACACATATTCCAAAACAGTCAATGTCCATCTAGGGCTCTGTGCAGCTGAGCAGAAGGTGCCTCATGCACCTTAAGGTGCTATAGGTACTGCGGGTACCAGAGGTATCTACATGGAGATGGCAGATAGAACTCACGCCTTTCGGTAGGGGCTGTCAGAAGTAAGGCAGGATACGCTAGAGAAGCTAAAATGGCACCGTACACCTAAAGCTTCAGCAACTCATTTGCATGCTCTCTGTTCACAGCACAGGCTAACGACTTCCATCATGTCCTAAGTTGAAAGAGCTCAGCTGACAATGAATAACGGGGAAATACTAGTCTATTTTCTAATGTAACATACACTGTGGGTGTATTTTCTGAAATGAGACATTCCTTCCAACAACATCTTTCGGATTTTTCCATAATGCTAGCTATCCTTCTGACATTACATGTGATAGACATTTCCGGGACTTCAGCTTTTCAATGTTTTCTGGGATGCTTGCTAAAATCACTGCCATTGATTTTGTTCACTCATTTTTGAACCTCTCCTTTTTCCAAAATTTTCAGGTTCTTTGATCTAGGTCAATGCTTGATTCTAGTTAATTAAATTTTGATTGTATGGGATGCATAAGTAGCTCTTCACAGTACTTTGGGGAAAGCCCCTGAGTATGGATCACTCAGATGTCTAACAGAGAATGCACAGTGTAAATATGCCCTTAGAGGCAAATACAGCTTCCCACAACCACTGATAAATAATTCATGTCTCCTTCCTTTTCTAAAAGGAAATCGAGGAAGCCAAAACTCTACATAACATACTATATTCTGGGACATTACTGGAACAGAACATCCAATTGATTTTTCAGTTTAAAATTACTTTTTATCTTTCTAAGCATGAAAATGAGAACAAAAGAGGGAGAAATATTTGATTATTTGACAAGAAAATAATAAAAATTAAGATTTGTCTTTTGTTTGCAGGATAAGCCCAAAGAAGAGGAAAAGGATCTTCTTGTAAGAGTAAGTATTCTTGTCCTATAAAAATTTGTGCTTTTGCCCACTTAAGCATATAAATACCATTACATAATTACTTCTGGAACGATAGTTTTTTGTATTAATATAGCAATGAGAATTCATGAAAATATGTTCCTGTGGTATATTTATATGTAAACTTAATACATCTCTTTTGGATGGGGTAGCTTACGCTAGGCAGAATTTACCATGCATTTCACGAAACGTCATACTTTCCATTTATCACACAAATAGATTTGGCTCAAGACAAATGTGACATTTTGTTTAATAAAAATCGGCAACATTCTCTTTCTCATATCTGTTGGTGGAAAAATGCCATTGTAGTTCTGTATAGCTAGACAGAGGGAACGTCGAGGTCTTCAAAACCTGCTGAAGTTAATTGGGATTCCAATACACAGTCAGGCTTCCGCTGACACAAGTGCTCTTCTCAGCCCCGCAAGAATCTTAGGCTTCGCAGATTCCAGACTTTGTATAAAGTATCATGATGATACTGATGATACATATCTGCTATTGGATTGTCTCAAAAACACTAAGTCTGTTTAGCAAAGACAGACACCATCTGAGGAATATATGCATGATTAAACCCTGTAAAGGTTGCAAGCTGAATTTACAGGGTACCTCTCCAGTTTCAATTTTCTATCCTGTTTTTTTTTTTTAGGATCCATAAACAGGGACAGCGAAAAAAGAGTCCTTGAAGCATAATAAGGCAAATTAAAGACCCAATACACTTCAAAATCCAAATTTAAACTTCAAAAAACAGAAAGATTCGGTGGCAGGATGAACTAATTTACCACCATTTTAAATCTAGGGAGATGAACATTTAAACAGTACATACATAAAAATCATACAAATTAGTTTTTTATAGAAAGAAACTGTATCAGGAAATTAAACCCCAAATTTTATTAATATTTGCCTATAGGGTGAAATGCACTGATTGCTTTGATTTTAGGTAAGGAACAACAGATATGAATTCCAAAATTACAATGAGAAAAAAAAATACATTCTGAAAACCAGAGCACGTGGAAAAAACTGTCCCATAAGCTCAAACTGGGGGGAATGGAGTGAACCCATCGAGTTTGGTAAGACTGTGAAATATTATTTTAATATACACCTTTTTTTTTTTTTTTTTTTTTTTTTTTAAGTATTACCATGTTTGCCTCCCTTTCTTCCTCACGCTCACAGATGTGAATAAAATCTTAATTGTTACCCAATGACATGGAAGGAACCAGGTGGAAATTATTAATGTGGAGGAGATGTTTAAGTACTATGGCAACAGAGGCTGATACCAGCCTTTGGCTAGTTGGGATTGTGAGGGCAGCAGTTTCTCAGGTGCCAGGGCTACAGGAACCAGTTGAGACAGACCTAGTCTTGTCTTCAGTCCAGAGTGCTGAGGCTGCCTTTCAATTCTTTAAGCTTTTGCCATGAATATCATCCTCTTCCTTCCGCATCTTCCTTTTCCCCCTTTCCTCAACATTCTTTTTACAGTTGTACGACTTGTACTCTATTTTTCATTCTGTGACACTGTTTCTCCTTCTACTTCTCTGGATTATTTTTTTTTAATTCGCTACGTTTTAAATCTCCTAAATGGTTTAAAATGTGTCAAGCACATCTGAACTTTTTGACATGCTTCTGCAAGAACTCAAGTTGAAGTCCTTCAGATTATTTGAAAGATTAGGTGAAATTTGTATTCATTACTAATAGCCACAAAGGTAGCTTTTTGACATGCTAAGATATTTCTCTCTCTTGGATGTTTCAGGTCAAGGGAAAGATCCCTTTATGTTTTTATTTCTGATAGCACTTGGAACAATCTTAGTGACACTGCTCCCATATTTTCTTTTCAAAAGGTAAATCAACCTTCTTGATGTAGAAACTATTGATATAATATTATTTCTATGAAACACATTCCTCCCATCTTCTACCTTCCTACCTACAAACTTAAATAATCTGATTATCAATGTCATGAAGTATGATTACCAATATTGGTGTGGATGCCACTTCGACATGCAAAATCACCAGAAGTGAAAAAGGAGAAAAGGATGTTAATAAGTGATTGATTCTACCAGAGCCTAAAAATATATATATAAATATCTGGTCTTAAAAATACCAAGTTACCCAAGTGATAAGTGTAATAATAGTTACCCACCAGTCTACACTCAAAATATTTTCCTTCTCACTTAGTGATTTGTAGAGCAATAGCTATTCTATCTTGAAAGTAAAAAATGCCTTTAAGGTATAATACAAAATGTTTGTGTCAGTTATATTACCAGTATTTTTAATTTCTTCATGATCCCATTTTCTATCCAAAGGTATTGCAGTTTCAAAAGCTTATTTTCTCCCATTCCACAACCAAGAGACAAATTTAATGTATCAAATGATGAAGATACCCAGGTATGTTTTCTTTTCAATTCAAATTTGTTAACTATAAACCATGATAGGCCAAAGACTAGAATAATTGGCATATAAAGATGAGCGTTAAATTTGGTCCATTAAAAACTAATTTACTCCCATGCAAAGTGTGCTGTTTTGAAACTAGAAATGCTCTATGCCAGTGCTGAGACTAGAAATTATCCTGTACGTACTTGCTGTTGTATTTTAAGACCCAAGTTATCAGTTTTACTGAGACCAGTAATCTCTGCATGTACCAGTTTTGCTAGGTTGCTGTTCAGACTTTGAAAATAACCTGAGAAAGCATTTGCCATTAGCATTTTCAAATATCAATGTTCATAATACAATGTGAACATATATTTTATAAGCCTGACTATACCCATATTAAAAAAAAAAAAACAACAAACTATTGCACTGAATCATGGAAAACAGGGCTGGAAAGACTCAACAGCTTCACTAACCTTCCTCTTTGCTTCAGCATAGGATTAGTTATGACAATTTTGATGTTTTCTGCAAGTTATCTTCAACTGATATTCTATAGCATCCCTGTGCAGTTTATTCTAATGTTTAATTATCCTTACTTTCAGAAAGCTTTTTTAATAGCCTATTTTACTGCATTTAAAATCTATTACATCTTATCCTTATTCCTTTCCCATTTACAGCACCTTACATGCTTGCACGCTGACAACAGCGCCTAACTCTGGATTCCAGTCTTTCATCACATGTCGTGACAACCAGGCTCCAAACCATTCCTGTTTCTCTTCCAATGCGTCCGTTTGCACAGCACCTGCACAGTGAGGCAATGCTCTGTATCAGCTGGCTAAAGCAAAGACGTACTTTAAGTCAATAAATCAGGCTAGCTCTTTATCCCCTACAATGTTTCAGTGGGCAACACCAACCACCCTTTTCAAAGAAGCTTTTGAAAGTCCTCACAGAAATTTTCCTTCAATCCTTTACAAGGAATCCTCAAAGCTACTACTACTAAAACTCTCCGGTTTTGGTAACTATATACCAGCCCATTGTCCTAACTTACTTGGCTTTGGTCCTACTGTCTTTGGCTTTAATAGAAGGCAGGTAGCGAGGTAACTCGGATGAGTTTCCTCATACACATGAAGTCATAAATACTTGATATCTCACTTCCTATCAGGCTGCCAGAGCTAACGCTACAGAGCAGCAGTCCATTGTTCATCAAATTATTAAGTAGCAATTGGTGGTAAAGTAGCAAGCAGTCCTTCAAAAATTGCAGACCCTCTGGATTGCTCGCTTTTTCTAAACCTGAGGGGCTTCCAAATTCCTGTGCATACACTGCCAGAATCACTTCAATCACTCCACTACAACCCAGAAGCCATTATGGATGTGGTTCTGTAAATGGTGGCATGAGCACTTCCACGCAGGCAGCAACTTATCAGCAGTCACTGCCAGAGTTCAAGTGAAGCCCTCAGCTCAGGTTGCTTCATACCTGCCAACAGGCACTGTGAAGGTAATTCATAAGTTTCTGACATGTCAAAACAATTTCTAGACTCTGCCTATTTCAACCTAGTCTTAAAGTCTAGTTTTATTTTACCTCTTCTCGCCACACTCAGGTATCTAACACTGACTGAATGCTGTAATTCTTCAAAGCACAACACATAGATTGTCCATCCTGGAGAAGAGAAAGCTCCAAGGAGTGGCCTTCCAGTATCTGAAGGGGGTCTACAAGAAAGCTGGAGGGGGACTTTTTACAAGGGCATGTAAGGATAGGATGAGGGGTAATGGCTTCCCACTGGAACAGGGTACATTTAGAATAGGTGTTAGAAAGAAATTTTTCACTATGAGGGTGGTGAGACACTGGACCAAATCGCCCAGGGAAATTATAGAGGCCCTATCCCTGGAGGTGTTCAAGGCCAGGCTGGACGTGGCCTTGGGCAACCTGGTCTAGTGGGAGGTGTCCCTGCCCATGGCAGGGGGGTTGGAACTTGATGATCTTCAAGGTCCTTTCCAACCTAAACCACTCTATGATAGGTTCTCAGGAGAGTTCTCCTCCATTGATACCAGGACTTATTCTTCCTGGTGTTTAGTGTTGACATATTTATGAGTTATTTTGAACCTGTAATGTCCTTTAATCACACCTTTTTAAAGCTTGCATTTCCTTATTTTGTCCTACTTAGTCAATGACTGTTCATATTTTCTCATTATTTGTCCTGTTTCACAGTACAACTTTTCCTTAGATCTCTGAAAAACCTCATGATTTACAACCCTAACCTTTTTGCAGAGTTTGCACTTGCATCCTTAACACTCGTGTTAAAAGAGCTGCCAGTTTTCCTATTTGCTGTGGGTAAGATCCTACCAACCAATGCACTCGGCTCCTCAGACACCTTGCATTCCTCTAGTCCGTTTTATTTCACCCATCTTCCTTCACTTTTGGGTCATTCTCACCCAAATGCTTTCTTCACCCTCAGAGTTACATTTTAGTACTTTGCTTTCCTCTTTACCTGCAATAAATACATTCCAAGAACTCATGAGACACACTCTGAGCAGATGCATTGCTTTCCTCAGAAAATGGCCAAGGAGCACAAAACACCACAACCATGAAGCTTATCAATCCCACAGAGTTCCTAGACACAATTCCCCACTAGGACATCCTGGTTTGATGTATTTCTGTAACATAGCCTCTATATGTCAGCAATCTTGGAGGCCTTTTTTTTTTCCCCTTTGCTCCCACTTCCCCCCCCGCCCTTCTCCAGTACTATCCCTCCTGCTTTTTTAAAAAACAAATTTATCTCCCCTCAGTATTTTAAGCCCCAAGCCCTGCATCACTACTATGACCTGACCCAGCAACTTCCAGTCTTGTAGAGGTCCAGGTTAACCAACGTCAACCCGTATGATAGCAACCAAAATGTTTTCTCTCTAAGTCTAGTTAATTCCTACATACAGAAAACTCGGGCAGTACTCACTGAATAAATTTCTTCTATTGTCTCATTTAAGGTTGTCCAGCATTTAAATCCACTTTTCTTTCTTTTTCCTTCAGCTGACAAATAGCTAGCACTGATCATACATGTTAAAAGTCAAAGAATCCTTAACAGTCCCTAAAACTGTTTTCTACTGCTTTGCAAGCAGTTCTTACGTATTAAAATAGCAAGAGGAGGTGCATTTAGTACTGGTGTATCTAACATTTAGAAACATTCTCTGACCATCAAGTGACTGTAGTTTACTGCATGTTACAGAATTCTCTCTCTCTTTAGACAGAGTATGTAAAGCTACCAAAAAAAAGTTGTACCGAGGAAATAACTATAGTTGAAGAGATGACCTAACTTTCCCAAAAGAAAACACACTTGGATTCCCCAACATGAAAGAAAATCATGGATCATCTTGACAACTAAGGAATATTTCAGAGCACAGACTTGAACTGAATACCACTATGTATGAAATTATTTGTCCCATAAAAATCCACCTAAAATGGAGCAGGTGAAAAAAGTGGAGAAAAAAACCCATAAAATTTGTTCTTTTTCCGTTGTTCAAAACCAGAATGCCTGGCAGCTAAGCTTTTCTGCAAACACCTGCTGTGAAGAGTTGCTTAAACCTTGCTGAGATTTTCTTCACCATGTGAGACAATGCCTCTCACCCACAACACAGAAGAAACCTGTTATTATCCCATCTTCATTGCCATGATGCTCCTTTCCTCAGAATATAATGATTTCCTATAGGATGATAGACTGCTCAAGAATACCACAGCAGTTAATTTTCTCAGCTTATCATTTTTACATACCCAGAGTATTTTATGAAACAGAAACTAGCTATGTAGAGTGTGTTTAAAATTGCCCTTCAACCTTGCAACCAGCCATACCAAACTCTCACTGTGTATTCAAACTTTATGGAAAACAGAAAATGGGAAATAAAATGATGCTTGCCAAAAGTAATTATTAATGCTGAACGGCCAGTCAGCCATTCCATGAGCTCAGTACTTCCAATGCAAATGTGAACATCAGCAATATTAATATGGACTTAACTCACATAGGTATTATTTAACTCTCAAAAAAAATCCAGTGTAGCAGTTGTGAGAACTGAAAAAATCTGTAGTAAGATTTAATAACTTCTTTTTAAATGTAAAGATTTCCTCACACCAATGCATTTTATTTATTCCCTTTGAACTGTGCAAGTCCTATATTCCCAATGCTTTTTAAAAATAAGTCTTTAGATGCCACCATTTTCTTATACAAATTCCAGATCTTATCCCGTTAAAAATACTTTTCAAAATAAATGCATTTCACAAGTCACTGTTTCAATAAGGCAGAAAACAAATGCTTTTTTTAAAAGTCTCATTTATTGTTTGCCTCTTATGTTCCCACACTGCATAATCACACATTGAAAATTGCTGCTGCATGACTAAGGGAAGCCACATACTAGGAAAAAAAAAAAACCAACCAACCCACCAAGTAGTACATGCTGAACGCACAGCATAGGTAAATTGCAGTTCCACTTAAAAAACCCACCTGCACTTGCATTGATTTATTTTCCTGTTTCTTCTGGTTAAAACCTAGTTCAGGAGGGGGGGAGGCAAGGTGGGATGAAAAACGTCCTCCCCCTTTCAGGGGCAGCAATTGTCATGTTTGGTTCTTCCTCACAAAGCTAGAGCCATGATACACTCACAGTGAGATTATGTGAGGTATTCTATCATTACCTCTACCTTTCAAGCCACGGATATAGAAAATAAACCTAAGCAATGTATTTATTTAGACAAACTCTACCCCTGTCCCGCAAAACCAATATAATTACAACTGTAACAGCAGGTTGATTGGCAAGGTCAACATCAAATGACCTGCCGGCACCACAAGAGAGCTACCATTACCAAACAGGATAAATACACTTGCAGTAAGTACATTAAGTTTGCTGTTAGCCTGTGTACAGAGTAGCTGTGTAAATGTACTTACATTCACATAGAAATGTTGAAAGCAGTGCTTCTGCAACAGTCAAGGAAAAAGGTAAATTATGTTTGAGAGGAAGGTAATAATCAGCCAAAGCCAAGTAGTTAATTTAAATACTTCATCTTGAACAGCAACCTCAGAAGGCACACAAAAGAACTCAAGACAGCTCAGTCAGCCTTCAATGACTCACACAATAACACACTGGTTCTTTCTCAAGAAATAGCGACAGTTCTTAAAAACACGACTGGAAGATGAACATCTTGGTTTCCTTTACTGGTCCCCCTACCATGTCTTTGCACTTTACAAAGTACAAAAGTAAGATTGTACACATATGAAGAACAGCACATAGGTATTACATTATCGTGAAGAGCAGTAGGAGAAATTATTCAATCCTATTTTGGTCTTCCAACCAATCCCAGAACTAGGCATCAATCGGTTAATATTGAAGGCTGACCTGCCTTGATCTGTATTTTAACAGCTACACAGAAGCATACGTACTCCCTCCCACACGCCCCGTCAACTTCACCTCTTACAATGAACCTCGTTTCAGATTAAATTCACCCTGCACAGAGGTACTGACCACTGCTACAGATCAGGCCAAACAGTATCCTGAATGGCACGATAAGCATTTCCAAATAGCAGCAACAATACAATACACAGGTTACTCAGAAGTTGAAGGCATTTACTGGGTTCCTGGGTTTTTGCATGAATGCCATGTTGCTTTCTATATCGATTAAAAAAAAAAAAGTATTTCATTTTAAGCTGTTTTACCAAGGGCAAGAGTATTACTTTTTGACTGTCCTTGGGACTTTGGGTTCTCCTAGCACTACAACAGAAAACCCCCCATTTTAAATCATACAAAAAGTTGCAAATCAATTGCTAAGAATCATGCAAAAAGCCACTTGCAGCAGCCCCATCATACACTATCAGGCACAAGGAATGGGAGTGGTTTCTATTAGTATAACCCATGCTTCCCCCCCTCCCTCCCCCAAGTTCTCACATTCAATTATTTCTTAAAAAAATTATCAAGCTTATTCTGTTACAGAGTGCAGTGTAAGTGTATCAGAGGAACCATTATCTGAAACAAGTTTTCAAACAAAAGAGGCTTTCCCAAAGCTTTTATGTAATAATTTCAACACAGACAGAGTAAGTATGTTTATTGTTTTACAGCAGAATGCCCCAATTTAAGAACAAAATTGCTAGATGTTCAGCTGTGCAAAATGGTACATAGTGCTTCAGTACAAGTGGAAAACATGATTTGTTAGCAAGTACTTTCAAATACAATTTTATGGTCCTAGAAGATAGGACTTGAAACCGGGGACTGATCCACAGGCAAACAATTTTTTCTGCCTAAATTGGACCCAGCCACTTTGGACCCAGAACCAACGCCACTCATTCCTCATTGCTGGAATAAAAAAAAAATAAATCACCACACTGAATTGCCAGGTTCAGTGTTTCGTGCATGTTACTGAGAAATGGATCAGTCCTCTATGTCAGTTTCTAGCCCTATCTACAAATATCATCTGGCTCCGATAAATAAGACTCACAGGAATTTCTTGAAGGTCAATGGTCCATAATGGTAGTTATTCTACATGATCTGCTCAACTTGATTTCCAATTCTAGTTAGGCTGCTTAAATGACTTTCTTGAATTCATCATACAGCACAAGCACGAAAGCACCCCCCATGCCTCTGAGAACATTAGACCATGCACCCTTGAAGAAGGCCTTTCCTCCCTCATCCCTTGCAATCTTCCGCCAGCAGTCAATTGTTCCAGAGTACATGATATCAGCTGTAGAAAAAGAGCAGAGTCATTTTTAACTCCTGTAATTGTATCCAAGACGTGTTTTTAACAACTGCCCTGTTTCACTTCTCTAGCTACTTTGTGATGTCCCAAACCACATTTTAAGACTGTAACAAAACACTAGTTCAGGCAATAGAAAAGCTTCTTATCTGCTTGCCTAGCTATTAATAGCTAAGTCACTAAATAAAAGTGTTACGTGTTCTTTTCGGCAATTATACTGTTCCCTAACTGTCTTCATTTAATTTGTCATTGCAAACAGGCAGTCCATTTGCTCATTTCATATTCTATAAAGAAAAGTCCTCAGCATAATTCCTGACAGACACCACAAGTTATGACCCTACTGCATTTCCTTATATCATTTACATGTAATAAAACTTAAATCAGATTTACAGAACAGGGAACTGTAAGTGCTGAGGGATGACTATTAGGAAAAAAACACTCCCTCTTGCTAAAGCTGTTTAAAGAACTGCATAAATTAACAGCCCACCTCCTTTGCGTCCTGACTGCATCATCATTCTACGCCGCACTGTATCAAAAGGATAGGAGACCACACCAGCCACAGCAGTCACTGTCTGGGCAATCATCCAACTGATAACAATATGAGTATTTCTGGGATCTGGGAGCATGCCTGCAATAAAAAAAAAAGTAATTAGCTTTTTATCTTGTACATCCTCCTCCAGTTTACTCAATCCGTGACAGCTCCTTTACTGGATGAAGTATTATGAAACATTGCAAAGCCATACTTTGAAGTTGCACCAAGACACTTGATAAAATTTAAACGTGCTGAAGCAGTACTAAAAGAAAGTCAAGGAAATCCACAGGATTTTCTTCACAGTAATCAAAACAGGTAACACTTAGGCACCAGAATTCTTTTCAGACTGGAATGAGAAGAGATCTAACTGTTGCCCAATCTTTTTAGAAACAGTGTCACTAAAATACGTCATTGTCACTGTGAATTGTATTACACTATAAACTAGCGTCAATGACCTCTATGCCCAAATGTCAAGCTTATCAAAGAATTGCTTTGTAAAAGTACACCACTCTATCCCACTCTGCTAACCACACCTGAATTGCTTTGATATAACTACAGTAATGCACTGAAGAAAAGAGAACTTGTAATCGTGCATGGTTACCAACACGCTTTACTGGCATTAGGAAAAGCTCCTTCAAGGACAAGTACAAAACCAGGAGTATGTTGAAGTAGCCTGCTGCCATAAATACATGCCCAGCTTTTGTTTTGAACACTGCAGTGTCACTGATGTTGGCATCGATACCCCCTTCCACCTCCACGCTCACGTAAGCTATAGTTGCTACAGACAGACACAGAGTAACATCCAGGAACACACAAAAAGAGACAATACAACTCTGAAAATTGGTTAATCAGATCCTCTCTGAAATTTTACCTTTTGCTGTATCATAGATCCCAAAGTAGGCAGCTCTATAGATGATGATGCCTTGGACAGACACATTGAATCCTTGATACAAGCCACGCAGACCATCAGACTTGGTAATTTTGACTAGACAGTCCCCTAGACCAGAGAATTCTCTGTCTGCACCAGCTTTTCCGACATCAGCAGCCAAACGGGTTCTTGCAAAATCCAAGGGGTAGACAAAGCAGAGGGAAGTGGCTCCAGCTGCACCACCAGAAGCCAGGTTACCAGCAAAATACCTCCAGAATTGAGTGTGCTTGTCTACACCTCCCAGGAACACCTGCTTATACTTATCCTTGAAGGCAAAGTTGAGAGCTTGAGTTGGGAAGTATCTGATGACATTTGCCAAGTTTCCTCGCCAGAAGGACAGCACTCCTTGTTCCTTTGGAATACGCACTACACAATCGATGATACCCTTGTACTGCTTATCAGCAGCAATTTGTTTACTTGCGTGTTGTACCTGCAAATAAGAATACATATTTTGAGCGTATGCCTTGGCAGGCCTGCAGTACAGCTGGGCTTAAGTCTGCTTCTACTATAAAAAAGTCAAATCTGAATGCTTGACGGCAGTTGTGCACAGAGACTAAGCCCGTGTCAGCCATGATAAACCAGCTGTGATAGCAAACTTGCAGGCAAAAGCTCCCGGGTCAGTCTGAATCTCAACGCTAAGTAAAACCGTCATTTATTCGCATTTTGGTGAAGACCAAAGAACTCGAGGATTGACTTAATTCTCAAGAATCAAAGGCCTTACGTTTTACACATGCACGGAAGAAGAAGGCGCATGCGAAGAAAGAACCGTAGATACAGGGGGTCTGGTACAACCCCAAGAACCAGAACAAGGCTTCACGTTGCTCCCCGGCTTCTTCAGAGCTCGGGACCTGCCGAAATAGGACGGGCCACCCGCGAGGAACACGGGCAAGCACGAGTCCGTGACGGCGGGGGCTCCCCACAGCCGAGAGCCCTTACTGACACCGCCGCCCGGGCCTTGCGGGCGGCGGGGCCCGCCTGAGCCCGCCGCATGACGCCGAGAGAACCCCCGAGGCGGGAGCGGAGGTCGGGGGGACGGGGACAGGCGGCCTCCAGCCCTGCGGCCGGGCCCGCCGCCGCCAAGGTCACGCGAGTCACCTTGCGGCGCCCCACGCCCCGCCCCGCCCGCGCGGCGGGTGTCACACCGGGTCCCCGCCCGCCGCCGGCAGGCCCGGCCCCGCCCCGCCCCGCCGCCGGGCCAATGGGCTGCCCGGCCCCGCCGTCACGTGAAGGTCACCAAGATGGCGGCGCGCTGCGAGCCGCCCGCCCTCCGCGCGCCCGGCGCCAGCAGCGGGACGGGAGGAAGTGACACCGGGAGACGCCCCCTCGCCCCTCCCCCCACCCACCCCCCGCCCCCGCCCCGCATAGCGGAACCGGCTTCCCCGCCGCCGCCCACGTGACCTCCCCGTCGGGCCGCCGCCTCGCGCGCGCCCTTTGTTCCGCGGGGGCAGCGCCCGCCCGCCCGCACTTCTTCCTTCCTTCCCTCCCTCCCTCCCTCTTCCCCCCTCACCCGCCCCGCTGCCCGGCCGGCCCGGGCCTCGGCGGGCGCCGGCGGCGGGAGAGGCGGGCGGGGAGTGGGGGGGGGGGGGGGGGGGGGAAGGTGACGGGCTACCGCGCCGCTCTCCGCCGCGCCGCTGACCTGGAGCAAGAGCTTGACCCGCTCGATGGGCGCCACCGCCGTCTTGCTGATGGCGGCGGCGACACCGCCCGCCAGAAAGTCCTTGAGGAAGGAGATGGCCTGGTCCGCCATGTTCGCGCCGCGCCGGAGCCGGGGAGGAAGAGACACCGCTGCCGCTCAGGCCGAAAGGGCGGGACCGCCGCCGCGCATCAGCTAAATGGCGGGCCCCGCCGGCCACGCCCCCCGCTGCCCCATTGGCCGCACCGCCCCGGGGGCGGGGCCTCGCCTCAGCGCCGGTCCCGCCCCCCGCACACACCCCGCCTCCCCCCACCGCCCCTGCGGCGCCAGTGGCGCAGCGCCGCGTCGCACAGGGCGCCCCGGGCCTGCCGGCACCCTCCGCCCGCCGCCGGCACCGGCTGCCTCTGTGAAGGGCGAAAGGCCGCGCCTCCGCCCGAGCCCGACCTCTGCGAGGCCATTGCTCACCGATTTTTTTTGCGGCCGGACGCGGAGCAGAGCGCGAGGCGGTTGAGTACCGGATTTGGGGTAGAGGTTTGTGAGCCCGGCCGGTCAACGAGCGGGACAAGCAGTTGGCGGCCGGTCACAAGTGGTGTTCCCCGGGGCTCGGTATTGGGGCCGGTTTTGTTTAATATCTTTATCAATGAGCCGGATAGAGTGCACCCTCAGTAAGTTTGAAAACGACACCAAGTTGGGCAGGAGCGTTGATCTGCTTGAGGGTAGGAAGGCTCTGCAGAGGGATCTGGACAGGCTGGATCGATGGGCCAAGGCCAGTGGTATGGGGTTCAGCAAGGCCAAGTGCCGGGTCCTGCACTTGGGTCACAACAACCCCATGCAGCGCTACAGGCTTGGGGCAGAGTGGCTGGAGAGCTGACTGGCAGAGAAGGATCTGGGGGTGTTGGTGGACAGCCGGCTGAGTATGAGCCAGCAGTGTGCCCAGGTGGCCAAGAAAGCCAACAGCATCCTCATCTATATCAAAAGCAGTGTGGCCAGCAGGACTAGGGAAGCGATCGTCCCCCTGTACTGAGCACTGGTGACGCCCCACCTTGAGTACCATGTTCAGTTTTGGACCTCTCACTACAGGGAAGTCATAGAGGTGCTGGAGTGTGTTCAGAGAAGGGCAACAAAGCTGGTGAGGGGTCTGGAGCACATGTCTTAGGAGGAGCAGCTGAGGGAACTGGGGCTGTTTAGTCTGGAGTAAAGGAGTCTCAGGGGAGACCTTACTGGTCCCTACAACTATCTGAGAGGAGGTCGTAGCGAGGTGGTGGTCAGTCTCTTCTCCCAAGTAACAAGTGATAGGATGAGAGGAAACAGCCTCAAATTGCACCAGGGGAGGTTTAGATTGGCTATTCAGAAAAATTTCTTCACCGAAAGGGTTGTCATGCATTGGACCAGGCTGCCCAGGGAGGTGGTTGAATCACCATCCCTGGAGGTATTTAAAAGACACATAGATGTATTGCTGAGGGACATGGTTTAGTGGTAACTTGGCAGTGCTAGATTAACAGTTGGACTCGATAATCTTAAAGGTCTTTTCCAACCTAAACAATTCTATGATTCCAACCAGCAAACTGGAGGCTCATTTGGTGGCAATGTTGGAAGCCAATGTAGGATGGAGGCACTGCTTTCTGCACAGGGCTTTGGGTGGCAGCAGCAGCAATTAGGTGGAGGGGAGCAGGTTTGGGGCACTGGGCACCTGCAGGTTTTTCTCCATGCTCGCCACCTTCAGGGTAATGCTGACTGAAGGCATCTCTTTGTTTCCAGGTTCTGTTCCCACCTGCTCCTCCTCAACATGGCAGTGCCAAGTGTCACATCACCAGGCTTTCCCATCAGTCGCTGAACTGATCTGAGACAATGAAATGCCAAAAGAACGTAACCGCGATCTCCTAGAAGAATGATGGGGAAGTGTGGTCCCAGCTTCTTGTTTGGGTGCTCAAAGTTAGATGCTGCTCTTCTGCAGGTTGCCCGAGCATGTACGCAGGGCAGGGCCTCTGCCCCTACAAAGACAGGCATAGTCTCCGTCAGTAATTTCTGCTAATTTTATTGTATGCTGAAAATGAAATTTTACACCTAATGGCCAAACTTCTGTCTGAAATTATACCTATTCTTTCTAAAAGTAAGTCTTGAAATTGTTGTAGCTGGAGGGCGTTAGTTCATGCGCACTTTTTGTTATTGCTTTCAGTTTTAATGGATGTTTCCTACAAAAGTAAATAAGCCAAATATTTTTTTTTAAAATAGTTGACTGGTGAACCACAAAGTTGCATTAGCTGAGGTCTGAAACCACTGCCTACACGTGTACGTACTTCTCAGGATTTCAAAATGAGAGTGTCTGTCCCAGAGAGGATGTTGTGAGAACAGGATGTGCCAGGCACAGCCTTTGTCTCTGCTGTAGTATGATACGCTATGTATTATACGTCACTCTAACTTTTTTTTTGCACATCAAAAGATACAAAGTAAATTGTGTGCTATTCTATATTCTAAATCGTAATACAGATACAGTGAAGTTGGATGGTCGCATCCAGAGGGTAGTGGTCAATGAGTCGATGTCCAGATGGAGATCGGTGACAAGTGGTGTCCCTCAGGGGTCCATATTGGGACCAGTACTGTTCAATATCTTCATCAATGACATAGACAGTGGCATCGAGTGCACCCTCAGCAAGTTTGCAGATGAGACCAAGCTGAGTGGTGTGGTTGACATGCCTGAGGGACAGGATGCCATCCGAAGGGACCTGGACAAGCTCGAGAAGTGGGGCCATGTGAACTTCATGATTTTCAACAAGGCCAAGTACAGGGTCCTGCACGCGGGTCTGGGCAACCCCTGGTATCAATACAGGCTGGGGGGTGAAGGGATTGAGAGCAGCCCTGCCAAGAAGGACTTGGGGGTACTGCTGGATGAAAAGCTGGACATGGACTGGCAATGTGTGCTTGCAACCCAGAAAGCCAACCATATCCTGGGCTGCATCAAAAGAAGCGTGACTAGCAGGTCAAGGGAGGTGATTCTGCTCCTCCACTCCATTCTGGTGAGACCCAAGCTGGAGTACTGCATCCAGCTTTGGAGCCCTCAGCACAGGAAAGACATGGACCTGTTGGAGCGGGTCCAAAGGAGGGCCACAAAACTGATCAGAGGGATGGAACACCTCTCCTGTGAGGACAGGCTGAGAGAGTTGGGGTTTTTCAGCCTGGAGAGGAGAAGGCTCTGGGGAGACCTTATTGGAGCCCTTTAATACTTAAAGGGGGCTTACAAGAAAGATGGGGACAAACTTTTTAGCAGGGCCTGTTGCAATAGGACAAAGGGTAATGGCTTTAAACTGAGAGGAAAGATTTAGACCAGATCTAAGGAAGAAGATTTTTACGATGAGGGTGATGAAGCACTGGCACAGGTTGCCCAGAGAGATGGTAGATGCCACATGCCTGGAAACATTCAAGGTCAGGCTGGACGGGGCTCTGAGCAACCTGATCTAGGTGAAGACGACCCTGCCCATTGCAGGGGGGTTGGACTGGATGACCTTTAAAGGTCCCTTCCAACCCAAACTATTCTATGAAGTGACTCCTATGCCCATGAAAGGTCAGAGTGTGACAGGACGGTATTTTGGATGTAATTAATGAAAGGCTGTGGTGTGTATTCTCAGGCAGGTACACACAGCTTAGTGTGGTAGTTTTGTTTTAAAAAAAAAACTCGTAACTGAATGTTAATACTCTCATAGCACAACACAATGTGCGCAAGGCTAACATTTTTTTCCCCATAAAATTTTCTATTGATTAAAAAAGAACTTGATACTCTGGGTCTCCAAAGCGTTGTCAGTTTGAAAACAGAAGGTAAAACTCATGTTAACTTTTGTGACAGGAAACTGTTCAGTCAGTAGTTGTCCTGTCCTGTTCACCTTGTGAGCTCAGAGGCATCTGACTTGGGGGAAATCCTTTTCTTTTTAGTACCATGCTTTTCCTTCTGCTTCTGTACTATTTTCTTTTTTCTTTTCTGTTCTTTAACTAATCTCATATTCTGGTATCCACTTTCATAAGAGCTCACAAATTAAGGAGGGCTAAAAAGGAGGAGGAGGATGTTCTTGAACCAAATGTGGTGCCCCCACATTTCTTCTCCAATTATAGTCACAGATGAAACTTGCACTTTTATACAACTGCTTTTTTTTCAGAAGCCTCACAGAAGGCAGAGGAGTCTGTCTTGACTCTCCTGAGAAGCTGCTGCTCCAGTTCTTCTGCTTCCTATCTTGACTACGCCATTGCGGTAGCGGTTTCCAGACTTCCTTAGACAATGTTTCTTTATTTACAGTAGAGAGTGTAACATAAAATGGTATTAAAACGGATGGTGATGGAGTATTGAAATGATACCTGCTTTAACCTCCTGAAAAAGGGGCAAAGCAATGTGTGCTGGTCCAAAAACTGGATTATTCTAATTGCACCAAGTATGAAGAAACCGATTGCTCAGCAAGGTGAATACTGCCGTAGGGCTGCTGACACCACTTGCGGTTTGAGACTTGTTTCTGAGGGTACTACAAGTGTTGTGCAGCCACAGTATCACTGCCATCAAATGATGCCAGAATCTCCTGGCATCATTTTAGTCAAGTTCAAAATAAATGCAATCAATCTCTCCCCATTTTTAAAAGTAATTTCAGAAAGCTGACATAACATTTCTTGTTTATGGTATTGATGGGAAACTGAGAATGTATTTGCATAATTACAAAACATCAAACATGACTAGAAACATCCAGATTTTACTAATAAACCCATTCTTTTCTAGGTCTTAACGCAGAGAACGACATCTAGCAAACCTCCCGTCAATCTGATTTTGACATTTGTGAATCCGTGTTGTTCCAGTAAGCGTCGATACTCAGAGCCACTTCTCTCCTTTCCCTCTGTCTGCACAAGCATGTTCAAAGACTGCAGCAGAGCTGTGCTCCTGATCTTCTTCTCATCATCCAACACCATTTCAGCCAGCAAAATCCCACAGCCTAATTTAAAAACAAATGCATGTAACAGTACTAATCCATTATCAGGCAAGAGAATTTCTGCTACCATATATAAGGGTGCAAACTACAAGACACAGGTGATTTCATTTATCATTTATGGATTTGCCCTGTTATGAAATGACTATGAAATGTATAACACACTCCTCAAAACCCAGGAAATTCCCTTCCACACTATGGAGGGATCAAACACTCGCGAGTCAAGTCACATCTCTGTTTTCAGGGGAAGAAGGGGTGACTGCTGTAGACTTGGCATGAGGTTTTAACAATAAGACAGGAAGAGTAGTTACATCTCTTTGGGATATATTGCTGCTTCACATTTGTATCGAAATGGTGCCAAACAGACAAAACGGTGGATGGCGAGCATTACAGAAGCAAAGAAGTCAATGTTGTACATTATTTCTGTAGGAAGTGAGGTCTTTGTGGTGGCATGACCTAGGGATGCGAGCAGAACTTAAATGATCCTGTTTACACACAGCCTCTTTCTCCAGACCCGTGAGGGGAAAGGGAAGACAAGAGTGGGCTGCCAAGAAAAGGAGCATTTTTACTCATTGTCTTTTAGCCTTGCCTCTTATGTGGTGGTTTCTCTTGGCGCAGTGGGGGTAGGAGGCCACCAATTCAGATCAAAATAGCAGTATTTTACAGTGATTTTAGTACTGCTAAGTGCTGCATAACATTCATATCTTTCTGACCCTTAAGCCACTCTCCTCAGAGCCATTCCTATCTGTACACCTTAGAAATTTAACAACTGATAAAAAGTAAATTAAACATAACGTTGCAGTTTTTTAGAGGAGAGACTGAGATCTGCAGCTAAAATTGCTGGCTGAGACCTCGGTGATAACTACCAGGAGTCATGAAAGTCCTTCAGGCAGCTTATCAATAGGTTCCCTGTTTCTTCCCCATATCATCAGCTACCTTACTAAATGCAAGTTCAAGCCACTTACCCTGTGATCAACCAATGACACAAGTTTGCTTCACAAAGAAAAAGGATTAGCCAAGCATGTCTGAGGTGAGCCTCAACCTACGTTATCTCTCCAATGGGATTCTTAAATACTTCCACTATCCAGGAGTCAGCTAGCACATCCAAAACTCTGAATTGAGAGGGACTTAGCTGTTAAATAGCTCTTCCTAAGCTTTTGCACTGGGTGACTCAGATGATGTACTACCGTCCGCTTGATCTCATTACTTTTCCAGGCACAAGTACTGGTTAATAGCTGTAACAAGGTCAAAAATTGATATAATAATAATTGACCTAGGACAGCCAACCAAGTTGTATCTCTTTTTTCTTACAAACTTCTATCTTCCTCAAGGATTCCTGCCTCAGCATTCAGTGAGCAAGTGCTGAAGTTCTTGTTTCTGTTATTCATCTATCATTCTGTTAACCCCCCCCCCCCCCCGATTCTCTACCTCAAAAAAATGTTTTCTGTTTATCACATTTCCTCTAAACTGTTGTTAAGGCAGAATGTGGTTAAAAGACAGCATCGTCAAGGTGTAGCTGAATGTCACTTCCCAAGGAGCATAAAACCTCCAGGCTTTATTGGCAGAAGTTAATTTGGATTTTAAAACTTCATGTCTTGATTAGTGAACAGGCCCAAATTTTCCTCAGTTATGCCTATTGCTTAGGAAGGAAGTCTTTTCAGTGTAATACCGTTAAATCCACCTCTTCTACCAGCTTTCTCCAGAGCAACTGCAAAACTTAATTTGGACATTAATGAAACAAGTTAAGTTTATAATTTCTCAGGTGACTGGGCTAAGTCAAATGATTCTAGAACAGCTTAGGCTGAAATGGACCATAGGAGATTTCTAGCCCAAGCTCCCGCTCGAAGCGGGGCAGCTTTACAGTCAGCTCAGCTTGTCCAGGGCTTTTCTCAGATCCTGAAACCTCCAAGGACAGAGATTTCATAACTTCTCTGGGCAACCTGCTCCAATGCTTAATTATCCTGAGAGAGCAAAGCTGCGGTGCATTACCACAGACACCGTGCCCAAGGGACTAACGCTCAGTGCGTATAGTGTTGTGCTTTAATCACAGAGTACATTGAAGTTGTGTGGTAGCCAAGCACATTCTATTCAAAATTTTACAGTCAGATACATAGTACTTAGAGGCATAGTTTTAAAGTCTGTGACAGTTACAGGCGTGCCAACTTTAGGATTGAAATTTTCTTACTCAAACATCTTACAGCATCTTAAAGAACAGCATTATGAACTTTATGATAAACTATGAGATGAGAAACATCCGATTGCTGGAATGAGTCTCTCTCAAAATACAAACCTGTTAAGCATAATGGCAAGCTTCATGTCAATATGGAAGAGAAACTTATTTTAAAATTTATTCAGTTGTTGAATATTTTGCCTTGTCTCTTTAAACGTCTGTACAGATGAGATCAGTCAAATTTCCATTCATAAAAATCTCTGCTAAGAATGAAGAACCCCACTGTGGTAAAAGTCTGACATTTCCCTAATTTTGTACAGCTGAAGTGCTCTGTAGTAAGCATGTTTCTCATGATGAATTGAATCAATGTGGCACTTTTGCTTCACTCAGTGCTCAAAGAGCAAAGTAACTTCTGATTAAGTAACATAAAACAGAGTCTACTAGGTAGATGCAACTCTTGACCTTGCTTATCAACACTCTTTCATTTGCTGAGGTTGGTGATTCAGCATAGGCACCACCTCCTTCACACTGGCTTACCGGGGTTATTGCTGTAGAATTGTGACAGGCAAGAAACAACTGATACAGAAAAAAGCCAGTTTGAAACTGCAACTTTAATCTCCAGAAAGGCTTCCACTACAAAGTATACTTTAAATAGGAAAAAATAAATATCAATGAAGTATCAGGGGAAAAAAATAACATTAGGAGAGGTGACATCAGTGACAAATTACTTGGAGATGGGATACAGTATATACTTCGCCAATTAAAGACTGGAACATGAAGAAACTTCTACTTATAATTTTCATAAGACAATTTATACATAAATCCTAAAACTCATCTCAAGTAATGAGACAGAAAGCATATATGGCAATCTAATCACATTCAGAAAAACCCGGAACTGATAGGAACAGCTCTCAACTGCAGCCTGTGTGGGTATGTACTGTGGCTGGAGGTCAGAGGCTGCTGAAGTTTCTCTGTGACATTATAGCTGCTGTAGGAACAAGTTTGACCTTTGTCCTATTTTCACTTTTGCCTGCGGAAAGAGTGCTAAAAAAGGGTATCCTTGAGAATTTTTTGAGTAAAGCTCCACAGAAATGTGAAAAAGAGGACTAGCATCCCCAAATTTATACAGGCAGTACAGTATTTTTTTTTTTTCTCATTTCTGATAAAAATGAGCAGTAACCACTGAATACACTGCAGGGAGAGAATTCTCTTTAAGGTCCAAGAAAAGTAAGGTATTAATGTGGTTCATAAAAGCTTGTAATTTTAACTTGCCATGCTATACAGCTATGTCAAGCCTAAGCTTAATATGGTCTGCAAGCTAGCCAAAAGAACTGGACATAAAAGTGTTTAATACATAGGAATTTCGGCCTGCCCCAGGCACTTTTTAAATGCATAGAACTCACTCCTCCAGAAGCTGCAGTCCAACTTGTATACAAGGCCTGTGACAACTAGGCTTCAGAGATAAAGGGTCAAAGTGATCCTAAACTGACAATACGTGCTGGTCAATGATGGGTATATCGCACAAGTGTTGTAAAAACTCAGCATCCCCATTTGCTTCCGGGCACACTACAGTGACAGATTCTTCCTGAAACCCAAAACAGCATCTAATAAGTTTCCTGTGATCTTAATTTGTACGTTTGTGAATCCATATTTCTCCAGTAGCTGTTTATATTCTGAGCCGCTTCTCTGCTTGCCTTCAGTCATACTGAGGGACTGTAGCACAGCTCTGGGAGGGTGCGTCTTCTGTTCATCAAGCACAATTTCTGCCACTAGCAAGGCACTTCCTGCATTTCCAAAACAACCAAAAGTGGTTCAGTAAAGCAGTTCTAGCTTTAAGTTTTTAGTGTTTTGTTTAGAGACGTCCCTCTAACTAGTGTTGTAATGGTCTTCAGTGAAAATCAGAGATGGAAATTTACCTTCAGCAATATCTTCCTGGAAGCAACCATTAATTGTTAAAAGGAAGGGGGAGTTTAGAGCACCGTCTCCACTAAGTTCAGATCACTTCCTGACTATGCTCTTAAACTCAGTCTTGTTTCCATTTGAACGAAACAACTCTTGTAAGCATCTGTCGTGCCCCAGCCTTCACATAAGAAGATTAAGACAGTCATCCACAATTTTCTTTCATAATTTATAAACAGGATTATGCTTTATGGCCTAGACCTCATTTTGAATGCTCTCATATGAAACAAACTCCATATCAACAATTAATCCTGTTGGATTAAGGAATCAGTTAATCTTAGCAGTCAGGCATTTCTTCTTTTTGCCTCTCCCTTTGATCTTTTATACTGTCCAAATGTAGGAGAAAGCAAAGAGGCTAGATATTTCTCAAGAAATCTGTGCATAAAGTAGTGCTGAACTCCAGTTTATCATATTCTGGCACCACTGAGCTAGCAAAACAAACTGCTGCTTCTTATTTACCCTGAAGGAACTTTAGTTAGACTAGTTGTATGTATAGAAATAAGCACACGCTTAGGTATTTGATGGGCTCAGTAAGAAAGACTGGGCATGGCAGAGATGGGGGAGATGACATAGTCATATATGAAGTCTGCAACTATAGTGAGGGCTTACTGCATATAGTTTTATTAGCAGCTTTGTTTCCTTTTTTCTTAGTAGGTATTACCATAAAACAAGCATAGACATTCAAGCAAAGGCTACTAGCATCAAACATAAAAATACACTTTGTTTTTTACTATGAGCTTCTTATGATTACACACTATGCTTATGCATTAACATGCACCTTTGAGCCCACAAGATGAAAAAACTTACCTGGTTTGCAAACAGCCGATAGTTTGCTTAACAGCACATGTACCTTTTCATCAGACCAGTCATGAAGAACACGTGAAAGAATATAAAGATCTGCTTCTGGAAGATTATCCTTGAAGAAATCACCTGTTGGAAAGCAGAGTTAGTACATTCCTACAGCAACCACAGAGTACATTCCTACAAAATGAAGTGAAATTATTGTGGAGGAACTATGAGCTTCAGCAGAAACAAACAAGAATGAACAGGTATAGGGATGCACTGATTTGCAGATAAGGAAAGTGTAGTTCAAGAGCAGATCACAGGTAAGAATTCTGTAACATATAATGCCTAGATAAGAAAAGCCTGAGAAAAGGACATGCAGCCTCTACTCCCAGTGGTACCCAAGTGACTAATTCGTACTTATTTATCCACATTCTCCAGCAAAGTCAGTTTGTTTTTATCCCCACAGGCTTGAGAAATACAATGTCCCCATTTAGCATGGGTAAGCCTACATTGCCTTGTACTAAGACACACGTTTGGGGTCGAAGCAGGATAGCACACCATTTTCTGCAGCATAAGAGCCTGATCTGTGCTCCAGGATAAAAGAAATAAGACAAAAGATCATGTGTTATATTTACCTGATACAAATGTCACTGAAGCTGTGTGTTGTCCTGAAGGCTGAAAGTAAGAGATGTTTGCAAGGACTTCTGGAAGGTCAAATACTGTGACCTTGAGATTTGGGTATATTTGTACTAATTCATGAGCCAGAGCTCCCGTGCAACCTGTTGAAAGTTTTAAAAAAAAGCCCAATCAAGTCTTTTTTTCCCCAGCATTTACAGACATTTTTAAAGATAGAGGCCTCAAATCAGAATTAGAAATAGACAGTCAGTTCCACAATTAACATGGGCAATAGCACTTCCTGGTGGATAGAGCAATGCTTTAAAGTTTGGGGAATGCAGATATTTTTCTTTACTGTCACAGAATTGCTAATAACGACCTTTGATACCAGTACTTCAGGCTTTTTGGGGGCCAGAAAAACATTAAGGGCAAGGACTTGTCGTTTGTGGATGAGGAGCACTACAGCTATTTACCATTCACAAAGCACTGATACCTGAAGTGTGACAAACACTCTCCAGCATGGTGAAGGACAGGGATGGTAAAAGTCTTGCAGTCTCTGCACAAATGGCAAAGGTTGCACCAGTACTGTGTTAATTCCTCCAACATGCTGTCCACCTCCCCAGGTAAAAGTGGTAAACGCAGCAAAGAACACAGTAAAGTGTTCTTCCTTCAGTTGATCTTTCCCTAAGTAATAACACTCCCCCTGTCCAACTCCTAGCACAGGGTAAAAAAGGACACTAACAAGAAGAGTTTCTTCAGGTGTATCATTGGTTTACACCATTTTGGTGGTTATGTTAGATTATTAATAATTAAAACAACACACAAAACACTTAAATGCATTCTAGAAGAATCCAAACTTTTTGTTCTAGCAGTGCAGTGTTTCAAGTTTGACACCCCAATACAGAAGGACTCAGAAATAAATCCTTCATTACTTTTGAAAAATCTTAGACATGCCAAAGGATAGCAACAGCACAGTTGAAAACGGAGCTCAGCCCAATATTCTATCAGCTGAGACACAAACTATCTTGTTTTCTGTGCTGAGCTATGTGTCAGTATATAACTGATTGTGACATTCACTGATCTGAAGCTACTCAAATACCATTTAAGTAACACTGCTGTCAGTTAACTGCACTCAGTCCTTTTATTCTGACATTACAATACCAGAAAAACAACAGTAGACTATATTACTGCAGTTCTCGTAAAAAAAAATATACATAAGTTTTAAGTAATAAAATATGGAACCGAAATCAAGCTTTTCCCTTTAATATGTATACCAGTTCAATTACAGGCAATACCTCCTAAATCACAAGCAGATTTAAACTGTGAAAGATCAAATGCTGTAGCCACGTCTCTTGCTGTCAGGCGGGCAATGCTGTGCATGGCAGCCATAAAACGTTGCTTCACCTCCTGGCTGTGATAATAGTCCTAAGAAAGGAAAAAAGCACAGTAACTGAAGTATATTTTCATTACTTAACTAAACTATGTACAACCAAGGCAGTAGGTATGCACTATGAACATTAGAATTCTAAAATTAAAAGATGTTAAAAGTGCCATTGACTAGTTGCTCATCCAAACCCTTTGGTTTTTTACTGTAGTGATAAGCAGATTTTTGCATCCTCTCAAAAATTCTGATCACACAGACATCGTTTGCAGTGCGTCTCAAAGGATGCACACTGGGATGGTTTGAACCCGGTCTTGGTGATGTCCCAAGGGCTGTTAAATTCAACACTTCTGCCCACTGAAGCTGGGGCAGCATAGCAGAAAGAAGGGATAATCTGAAAGTGCTTTTAAAATAAATTCTGTGCCTTTGATATACATTTACTAACACATTTGCTCCACAGCAAAAGTCTCCAGACTTTAAAATGTTTGAGAGGACAGATTGAGTTTTTTCTTTCAGTCTCCTGAAGCATTCCTTCTTCTTGATACACTCACAAATTGCTTCCATTTAATTCTGACATTTGTTCTCACATGATGGGAAAATAACTAGATGATTAGACCATAACTTAAACCAGAAACATTAAAGCTCATACTGGGTTTTTTGGTTGGATGAGAAGCAAGCATTCCGTACCACAATCTCATGCTTTTACCTTTGAAGTGATACATAAGCATGAATCCCTTTATGGCTCACTTTCATACAGATTTCATCAGTAATTTCCAGTTTTATAGCTACTATGAAGTATCTCCAGGCTGTGGTATGCGTAGTGCCATAGGCAGCCCATATATTCTGCTTGGACATGCTATCCTGTACGCATATAGAACCCGGGCCTGAACTGATGGTGCCTCCTGCCACAAGCATCACCCAAGCAAACTCAAGTTGGTAATCCATCCTTTAACAAAGGATGAGATCCAGTTCACCTGCATTAAAACACTTCATTTGCACATAAATTTAAGCATCTACTGTAGCAGCTATCCTAAAGCAAAGTATCTAAACTCCGTTTAAAATAACCTTTGAAGGATTCCTAAAGGAGGTTCCATCCACCAGTAATCTAGGTACTAGCATTAGGCTACCAGGACCTCCTTAAGTCTCCAAAACCCCTTATTTCCTTCCATCACCTGTATATGAGGGATGTAGACATCTCCTTTAGGAGACAGTCTTCATCAGCATCTAGAAGTACAAATTAAGAACCACAAGATGTAGTCTGAAGTACACTTCAAGCCAGCACTGCTGTCAGAGATGAAGTCCTAGCATATTCTCCGGCTCGCTCTACTAGCCCTCTCCTTAAAGAGGCACAAATATGCCCCCCAACTTGCTTCATAGGTGGATAATTGACAAGTTAGGATACTTATAACCCTAAGCGATTCTCCAGTCTGAACACATCCACCTGGGCTACCATTGGAAAAGGAATACTACAGAGATGGAAACAGATGGAAGACAGGATTACAATTCGTATCAGCAATATATACCAGCTTGAAGCATATACAAAACTACAAGCCTTCATAAAAGAGACTGGATCCCTTCTGCATTGCATCAGCACAAAGCAACTTTGAAAACGGCTTTGATTACACAGTCAGCATAGATTGAACTGGATGCACGTTAGTACCAAGTGGCTGGCATCCAATATGGAAGGAGCTCATGTAAGATAAGGTACTACCCAGTGTTATAAAAAGGCCACATAAATGTAAATTAAATAGGCCCAGAGGTTGTTCTAAGAGTGTGTTAGCTGGACAGACAATGCTTTAGCCACAGAATTTTTGTCAACACACAGATTTCCCAGTACATTCTGTGATTGTTCCAGCACTATAGAGCCTAAAGTTGAAGGGACAGAAGTCTGAGACTAGCGACTTGCATTGTTTTTCTACAATTTCTGAGACTGACCAACTTTCTTAGACAGTTCAGTCTCCATTTGCCCCTAGATCAGTTCTGGACTCCTCACAGCAAGTTTTAATACTAATAAGAGTTTACATTACCTTAAATAAATCCTCTGCTTTCTTTCCAAAAGCTCGATGGTTCTGCCTGCTCCCTTCTGTGACAGCAGACTCCAAGTTTGTGAAGAGAGGCCAAAGGTGGTCATTAGAGTGGATAATGTAGCCATGAAGTGAGTATTCACCGTCTGAGGTCAGGTAGGTATTTGCTGAATCTGTATTACTGTAACCTTATGGCAAGACAACAATTGTAGTCAGCTTTATTTCAGTACTTTACAACTGTCCTTTAAAATCTAAAGGCGTGTTTTTCTGAACAGCTGTTAAATAGCTAGCAAATCCTGATCTTAGGATCATATTATTTTTTGTGCAAAGATGTCTATGAAATAATTCTAAAGGTCGCCTCATTCTTAAAGGAGTAGGTACTTTGTTTATAAAAAGAATTTAGATGCTGGAGGATATAGATAGGCACTGATTTTTTATTTTTGTTTTTAAACCAGAGTACCTCAGTTATACACCTGATATTCAGGAGAAAGTATTAGAAGTTCTTTATTCTTTACTGCATTTTTCTTTAGATTGTTGTTTCTCCTTAAGTTCAAACTTTCTCCAGTGTGTTTTGCCTTTAGGGCTTTCTCCTTGGTCTTGTCCTCTAACAGAGTTGAAAGCCTCCTTTATTTCCTTTTCTTGGCACTTGACCATTTCAGGTCTTACTATGCGAGTGATGCATATGGAAACTAATAACTACATACTGCAGACTGAAAAAGTTAATCCTAATACTGACTTCCTCACCTACATACTACCTTCAAGCACTGTTCCAGTTAGCTAAAATTTAAGCTGTTGTCCATGAGGGATGCATTCCAGAGCTCTCCTTGTTAAAACCTCGATTCTCTGCTGAACATCGTGACTCTGCATTGCTGCAGCAGGGAATGGAATTTGGTCTTTATTTTAGATGATAGAATCGTAGAGTCATTTAGGTTCAAAAAGACCCTTAAGACCATTGAGTCCAACCATTAACTTAATGCTACAAAGTCCACCACTAAACCATGTCCCTGAGCACCCCAGTCTTTTAAATACCTCCAGGGATGGTGGCTCAACCACTTCCCTGGGCAGCCTGTTCCAATGCTTGATAACCCTTTCTGTGAGGAAACTTTTTCTAATAACCAATCTGAACCTACCCCGGTGCAACTTGAGGTCATTTCCTCTCGTCCTATGGCCTCTTACTTGGGAGAAGAGATGGACACCCACCTTGCTACAACCTCCTTTCAGGCAGTTGCAGGCACCAGTAAGGTCTCCCCTGAGCCTCCCTTTCCCCAGACTAAACAGCCCCAGTTCCATCAGCCGCTCCTCCTAAGACGTGCTCCAGACCCCTCACCAGCTTTGTTGCCCTTCTCTGAATGTGCTCCAGCACCTCTATGACTTCCCTGTAGTGAAGGGCCCAAAACTGAACACGGTACTCAAGGTGGGGCCTCACCAGTGCTGAGTACAAGGGGACAATCACTTCCCCAGTCCTGCTGGCCACACTATTCCTGATGCAGGCCAGGATGCTGTTGGCCTTCTTGGCCACACTGCTGGCTCATATTCAGCCGGCTGTCCACTAACACCCCCAGGTCCTTCTCTGTCGGTCAGCTCTCCAGCCACTCTTCCCCAAGCCTGTAGTGCTGCATGGGGTTGTCATGACCCAAGTGCAAATGATACATCTGAGCTATTACGCTGCTCCCTGGGACTGCCCATGTAACTTTTTCTTAGAAATTTGGTCAGTACTATGTCCAGAGAGCAAAAGCAATCTAAGAATTCCTCAGAGACCTGAATGTGTTCATTAGGTAAAGCCTGCCCCCAAATGAAACAATGCCAGCAACTAATAATGAAAGCAAAGAAGCAATGATCCGTTCCCCTTTCCCCCAAATCCAAGTTACCCACAATATCAAGTCAGATCCTATGACCTTCAAAGCATTTCTTCCAGTCCTGCATGTCTTTCAGGACTACATGCAATTGGGAAGAAGGAGTAATTAGTCACCTTGTGGTGTTTTCTCCAGTAATCCAAGAGCAGCACATGCATCAAGGAGTCTTTCTGTTCCACACACAGAGGCTCCAACCTCATTTGCAATATCCACAGCCCTCAGTGGACCTTTATCTTTCAGATGATCAAACATCTTCAGCTTAGAGGCTACAAACAGAGCCTACATGTAAGAAAAAAAAATAGCATGCTGTGTCTAAAAGACTGCAATCATGAAACAAAGAACTATACCTTTTGCCTGGAATTATTCTACACAACTACTGTTCTTTAACAAGTGCAACAGTTTAAAAAAACTCCTAAAAATTGCTGTGATACATTGCTATGAGAGAAGGGAACTCAAAACATTCTGGAATGCAGCCTACAGATTTTGTATGAAGACCACCTCTTTATTCAGATATTTAGCATATCTCCATCTATAAGCTTGTTCCATAAGGTCAAACATTTCTTAGCATCTGAAACAATGCCAAAAGATCAAGTTAAATTTTATTTACCCAAGATGTCACGAACTGGAAAGTTCCACCAAGGCCATGTAACAGCTTCAGTTGCTATAATATTGGCCTTTGTTTAATAAAAATTAAGGGGGAAAAAAAGAATAAAACTTCAGAGCACAACTACACTACATGCACACCTTAACAGGACATGTATGTATGGAATGAGGAAGAGAGAACAGCTAGTGCCTGATGGTGAGGAAAAACCCATGGGCAATGCAGCTGTGTAAGTTGAAAAATTTAACTGAGCTTGTGGAGATATGTTAACCAAATCAGAGAGGAAAGTTAATGCTATGTGATATCTACCTCTCCATTTGAATTAATTTGCAATTCTTCAGTTTCAGTATTCTGAAACAGTTAAAACACCTAAAAGCAAGGAACTTGTATAGAGCACGGAAGTGGAAGCACACAAAGCAATCACAGAATCTGCTGCTTTGCAACTGCAGGCAACTCAGCTAGTTGGACTAGGTGGTTGTTGTAGGTCCCTTTCAACTGAAATATTATATTGTAAAAATCAAAGATAGTCAAGGAAAAAAATGGATTGACATTCTGTTTAATAAATATTAAATGGAAAAAGAGATTAACTTTAAGGAAGGTCTGCTGCTGTGTGTCTATATATTTTATCATCTTCATCCTCTTTTTACAATTTCCTCTGTTATTCTAATAAGAATGTATAGCTGGAATTTATTATAATCCAGGCTTTCACAATACTGAGCCAATGGCATCAAGTGTACAACCATTTGGCTTCCAAGACCTGCACAATCCTTGAACTGATACCACCTGGAAACTATAAGAACAGGAAAGAGAAGGCGAGAAGACAGGGTCAAAAGCTTGGCTGATCCAAATCACTCCTTCTAGCATTCTGTAATTCCCAGTTCGAGGAGGGGGGGGTGGGGAATAAAGAAAAATATCAAAGAAAAAACCCCAAAGCTCTGAGTATGGATCAGAGTATGCAAATTAAGAACATATGAAGTTTGAGAAAGTATGATTTAACTAACACCGATCCCCTCCTATTCTGCAACAGCAGCTGTTCAGAGTAAAACAGGCAGCAACATCTTCATCTGCAGGAGATTTCATTCTGCTTTATGAAGTCCTTGAAACAACACTCCAGGATCAAAATAAAATAGAACTTGAGAGCTTTTGTGAAACTAAATGCTTTTGTGCTTTTATCCCTGTTCTACAAGTGGAGAGATGAGGAGTTTTGTCAGATCACAGGAAGCATTCATTGCAACACGTAATTAATTTTACAGAGATCCAAGCCCTGAGAAAAAAATTTCCCACTAGTTCAACATGAAACTCAGTACTTCATACTATGACTTTACACTGGTTCAGTGGGAAAGGAAAGCTTCTGCTTCTATCTACAGCCTCCACCGTCTTTCACTGCACAAAACCAAATCTGGCATCACATTACTCTGTACATAATGTGCAACAAAATGCTGATGATTCTCCAATTTTTTTATTTTTTTATTTAAGTTGAAGAAATGCTAAGCATCATTTCACCCATTCACATACATCAAAACTCACTCCCTATGGATACACAAGGAAGTTCACAAATGCAGCAGTCTCAGGGCTGTTTTATTCCAAATCTCTCAATACTGCTTTGCATGCCTGCAAACAGCACGCCCACAGATCCACAGTGACCACACTATGGTTTTCCTTCAAACCTGAGTACAACTTTCTGCTGTTTCAGCAAAACCATTGTCCATTGTCTCATGTGTTTCCCTCCTTCCCCCCTCAAATTTGTAGTATCTTTAGCTCCAGGTTTGTCATTTCACTGCCACTTCAGCAGTTTTTTCACCTCATCCTAAAACATGAATGACTTGGGAGATCAGTGATCTGTTAGAATGATTGGTGTTCATTTCTGCTTCACCTTCTTCACTACACTGCAGCTGCAAGTAGAAAACTTGGCAGCCCTTAAAATGTCCAGCTACTCATTTCTCATCGCACTTGGCTGCTACAAAGAGCATGTGACCTTCTGTTCCTAAGCTGTTATGCCTCCATCAGATACTGCATGGACATTATCAGCTAAGCATACCTGGAACATGAAACGGGGTATAAAAAAATAATCTCCTTAATAGGAAATAAAAAAAAGTAAGATCTTCCACAGAATTCTAATACTAAGCATTAAAAGTGAGAAAGGAAATACACAGTTCTTGTCACAGTTTTAAGTTAGATATGGTTAACCATATTAAATGCTTTCTTTGCAGAGAATATAAAGGTAACTTCCTGCTTGATTGTGCTCTTGTAACCAGTAAGTTTTTGTTTTTTTTTTTTTTAAAATCAGTAATTAATGAGAAATTTCTTAAAACCATTTTGAAGTTTCCCTACAACATTCCACTTTACTTATGGAGTAAGTGTTCCACTTCTGAACACACTGTTATTCTGAAGCCTCCTAATTACACCAGAGCCTGAATCATTGATGTAGCCAATGGAAGATAAGTCACAATCTTGCATAAACTGCATTTAATTAGACAAGATGACAAAAGGCACATATGGGAGGGAAGACAGTACTCTCTCCAGACGTCCTGGAAGCACAATTGCACCGTTCATACCCGAGATCAATCATGCAAGGACAAAAAAAAAATTCTGAGGACTTTTTTTTTCCCCCTCTCAAGAGACAAAAATTTTATCAAATGGGTAATTGAAATTTCATAGAACTGCACCAGAAGTTTCAGCTTAGATTCTCTGGTACTTCAGTGGTCCTTTTATTCTTATTATTAATACAGTCTTACTCCAACTCAAGTATTTCACATTACTTGCTGTATATTGAAGTCCAACGAAACAATCATATCAGTCAGCAATGTAACGAGTAGTTTTATTTTTCCCTTACCTTTGAAGCTCTAAAACCATCCATCAGGTCTAGAATTTTAGATGGAAGTTTTGCTGCACTTTTCGACACTCCATTCTGATTTTCCAAAGGTACCATAAAACCAGTTCTGACACTAGAACCGTTTTCGGAATTGTAAATAGCTCCTGAGGAATACATCCCACTGCTGTCCGACTTACTAGCACCTTTGTGCTCTGCGAAATTTGAAGATTCACTTTCTCCATCACTTAGGTTCTCAAAAGTGTCTACGGAAGGGATAGAGTCATACTTTTTATGTTGTACATTATGTTTAGGGGGTGGATAGTATAATTCTGCTAGCTTTTTGCAGAAGTGATTCAGAGGAAATCCCACCACATTCAAGAAGTCTCCGTGGACATACTCAACTAACATTCCACCAAGGGCCTGGATTCCATATCCACCGGCCTTGTCCCTGGGAGAGAGAACGCAAAAATAACACGTATGTAAGTAACATTAAGAGTAAAGATAGCACAGAACACAAAAAAATCCACCAGTACTGCAAAGTCTTGAATAAAGACTAGCGTACTCAAGTTCGAGGTTGATTAAATCTCCTAGTTAGGCTGAACGCTTCAATTTATAAATCACAAGATAAATACACAGATCAGTATTTCTACTAAGGGTGAGTAGCATAAGGTCTTTATGCTTCAGACGGTCCAAGGGCCATAGTCACCTAAGCAGGAGGTACATCAGCTGACTGCAGTCAGATTGCGTTGCCATAGGTTACCCAGCGTTCCTCAAGTCCTGCCTGCCAAAGCGGGAACAGCAAGCGTCACCGAGACCAACATTGCCACTGGGTCACCCAGCTGCATACTGACCCTAGCACTATTCCACAAGAGACTGAAGGGCCCTTGGGAACACGTTGGCTCCAGAAGGAGCTCACAATGAAGAAGACATCTTAGAACTGAAATGACTGTAGTACACGTCTTGCGTATCTCAGTCATAGGAATATCTAAAATGAGCATCAGCAAGATCGGACTTTCTTGGGTAGGAGCAACCTAGTCAAATACAAAGTCCACTACTATCCCATTCAGCCCTATCCAATTCTTGTGTAACCCTCTGAGATGTAAGTAGAATTATGGTTCACATCCCTCTGCTCTTAGATGTCATGGTAATACTAGTAATTTGGCACAGGAATGTACTTTCACAGAAAGTAACCTTTGAAATCTAATTTGTCTTTAGGTGTAATTATGCAAATTCCACCATGTGGAATGGAAATGCATACAGGCAGATAAGCTGCAATAGACCCAACAATTTTACTGTTTACTTTTAAGGAACAAGGCAGTGGTGATAACACCAGAGCTGAAAGCCCCAGTCAGCAAGCTTTGAAACCAAAGGTCAGTCAGTCTCAGATCTATTAACTTCAGATAGTATGGAATTACCCAAACTACTTATGAGCTGCTACACAAAGAAGATTGTAGTTTTTCCATCTTAGATTTGATCAGAACCAGACCTTTACTTTTTCAGAACTTTTTTCTGGATTCCCTTTCCGATAGTCTCCTAAGAGAACCAAAGGAATCAGTATGCCAGAAAATGGGATTTTTTAATTTCTATAAACTAGGAAACTGGGCTTTTCCTTTAATCTTGCATTTTAAGCACCACTGTATAACTTTGTCATTGTTCAAGTTATTCCTTCTTTTATAACATACTTAAGACTTACATCATCTAAATTAGGAATACTCTAATGACTAAAAAGTGATTTCATTTTTAAATGAAGTTACAGTCCAGTAGGATGAAGTCATTCTGGTATATGCTGACAGAGAGGCCAAAAACATTGTGACCATCAAAAGTAGTGATATCATACTGCCAGCAAGGACATTAACACAATTAGGCACAACCTGTTTATTTTCATACAGAACTTCACATTCTGGCATTGGATCCTGAGTAGGATTCTCTGCTACAGCTGTAGCCTCTAGTCCAAAAGCATGAGGCTATATAGTTAGTGACAGTTCCATTGATTTTTCAACAAGTGTCTTCCATCCTAAACCCAGAACATTTCAGTATTTACACAGCTCTCATAACTAGCTCTGACTAATCTGACTGGCTTTTGTAACTAGATGCTTTTATTAGCATAGCATTAACTTTAAGGTATGCACAGCATCAGTTAATTTGAATTATAATAAAAAAATATATAGAGCTCACTTTAAAGACCTTTTGACAAACAAAAAGACCACTGCTGCAACCAAAACATTTTTCAGTAACTGACCATTGTAGAGGATAGGTAATTTCAGCAGGAGTGTGTGCAACATCCACTGACTTAAAACAAACAAAAAAGCCCCACAAACAAACCGGCACACAATTCAGCAGAAATGGGTGCAACTGATTTTTAAAACAAACACAATCAAACCCACACACAATATGATGGGGGCAAAAATGTTAAGAAAGAGGTAAAACAGAGGTAACTTGAAAATGCCACATTAAAGCATAATTTTCTTTACTAGCTTTAGAACTTAAGTCATGCCACAAAATACTATATCTATGTATACAGTATCTGAATTGTCCAACACAGAGCTAATGATCAAATAAATCACTGTTGCACTAACAAGCACTACTGCTCCCACAAATGAAAGGAGCTGCTTGGCTGGGTTTTAGATGGGTTTCCAAAGGCAAGAACACACATATGATAGTTATATATGTGTCTTGGCCTATGCAGTCACATTAGCAGAAATACAGACAAATTTCAGCCACATTAGACAGAGTCCATCTGAGATAGTGACTGGGCTTCACTAATAGTCTGAAAGATATAGGGACATCACATTTGTATTTTAAATTTTTGCTTCAGTAAAGACATTAGAAGCTGTACACTAATTTTTGCATCTCTATTAACTATTAGTTAGTTGATTGGATACCCAAGCTTAGTTATCTTCACTTCACATATCTACAAATTAAGCAATTCCCACCTTTAGTTCCTTTAAATATGAAGTTAGTGGTTTTGTAGCGCAGAGAGACAAAACCTACTAGCATGACAGAGGTAAGGAGAATCAGAATTTGGTCACCTATCTCTTGGGAGAGGCAACAGCTAGATGCCCAGTCAGCATGCACACATCATGGAACCAGTCAGAGATGTGTTTCCAGTTGCAAAGGAACTTGCAAAAGAGCAGAGGTAGGCAGGTACAAGAACAAGATTTGCTAGTAAGTTCTGCTGAATGTAGAACAACTATTTCTTACAGACGAGTCAACTGTAGCAACGTGATAAATTAAAAACAAGATTCAAAGTCACTTCTAGTATAAGAACAGTACAGCTCCCCTTACCTCCGTAATCCTGCACCTGGAAGATTTTTGCTTTTATGCCTTCAGAGATGATAATCTCAAGATATCCCTGAGCTAATTTGTGCTGGGAGACTGTAATTATTCACAAAATCTAAAAGATACATTTGCTGTAGCTTTGAAGGAAATAACTCGTAAGAGAAATCATACAAGGGAAGAAAGACATTTACATTCCACATTTTATCACTTCACAGTTAAGTCTGAAACTGTAGAGCTCCAGCATCTGTAATCACCTCTTTCCCAGAGTGCAGTAAGGTCATCTGGTTTCACTGACACCATTCAGAGCAGAGCTACCAAAAACCACAAAGGATCTTCAGACTGGAAGTTGTGAGCAGAGACAGAGGAAGTTGTTCACATGGGAAAGGTAAAAAGCTGCCTCAAAGAGGCTGGCAGAAACTAAGTCTACTCATTGCCCAAGCCGAAAACAGTTAGGATTACTACAGCCCAGCCTCTTTCTACAGAGGGCCAGAAAGGAAGAGAGACCCCGCCAGCAGGCAGAAAAGCCTTGGTTGGAAAGAGGAACAGGAATAAACAGAAAGCGAAAGGCTATCTTTCTGCACCCAACATTTTTGAGGTTTTTTTATAGCCTCATCACAGTCTACTGCGAGATAGTGCTTTTCACTCCTCCCTTATTCATACTTTAAGTCAGCCACATACTGTGACTGTGCCACCAGTGACAGACTTTTAAAATAATATATGCCAATGTTGTCCTTGCTATAAAAAGAACTCAATCCAATACTCAACAGCACAAAAGAGTCAATTTTCTTTTAATTTTTCATGTGATCATTAAGTCTTGTATGATTTCACAAAATTAAGTAGCCATTAAAAAAATAAACAAATGGTCACTTGAACTGCAATGGTGTTTAAAAAAACCTGTACGTACACAAACGTAACCAGTATGGGTGTCCATGGAGGAGGGGTCAAAAAAGCCAAGCAAACAAAACACCCCCATGAAAAACGTCTCCTTACTGTTTTGCAAAATTTATAGGACACTATATTTAGTAGTTCCTTCCCAAGGCCGGAGCAAACGCTTCCGATCCTCTTGATTATATGAATAACGATTGATTGTCTTCTGCTCCAGACACTAATGAAATGCATTCTCTGAACCTTTGTCCCTGGAAAACCCTTGCTGTCACACACTGTTTAGCAGAAGGAACAGAATTACCCAGTGCCGCTCATAAGCCATTTTGCTGCAGCACAGCACTGCTAAAGCGTATTTTATTCCAGAATAAATAATGAGAATATTCCAAAATATTTTTGAATCTGACATTCCTCCTGAAAATCCACAGTCATTTCTCTTTCAAACTGCAACTTTCTGATCAGCTGCATACTAAAGATCACCTTCCAAAAACCTAACTAGGAATTTCTGTTACAAATTGTATTCTTGCTAAAAGATTCTTCTCTGCATAATCCAATTTAGCTTCAGTCTCTTTAATAAGCTGGGAACCTTTCATGTTCAGAAAGTATGCCTTATTTACACATAAGCACCTAAATAAGTCCAAAGTCTACATTGGTTTCTCTTTCCCCAGTAAAACATGACTGTATTGTTTTATAGCACAAATGAGTGTAAAAACCACCACGACTGATATTCTTACACAGTCAGAATTGAAGTCACAGCGCCAAAAGTTCACCTCAGATCAGCAGATACGCAGTCCATAGTGCTAACTATGGCCTGATTTGCCTTCACTAAGATTCAGCAAACACAAAGCAAAGGCAAATTCCGTAAAGTCACAAAAATTCCCTTGTTGTCTTCAAATAAGTATTATTTATTTATTTTAAATGATCTAGTCAACTTCATTTTAGTAGTAGTTAGGCATTCTATTCTCATTCTATCTGTTCTGTGGAATCAATGTCTGTAACAAACCACTATATCGCAAGGGTAGAGAAAACACATAAGCTAAGAGACAGTTATGGCATAAGAACAAATATAAGCTGGCCACAAGAATAAGTGAAAATTGAGCTGGTGTTTCTTGCAGAGCAGTGTGACTTTGATAAACCAAATAAACGAAGTTCTAGTTTCTTTCAGTAAAGTTCTCCAATATCCTGATTATCAAATACTCACTCTATTCACCTGTTTTACAGTGAGAACAATCCACTGTCTCAGGTATCCAAGCTCCCTGAAGGCCTCTGTTAACAGAGAGGTAATTGTCTATTGCACAAGTGCTTGTTCTGATCCAGAGTGCTTCAACAGTCTTCAATTTTCAAATTTGTTAGGGTGCTAAAAAGGTAGCTCACTTTCCCTGGAGGAATGGCAGTTCTAGACAAGACCAGAATACCCACGCTATCATTTATTGCAAACTTCACAGAACACAGGACAAAATGTTTTATGCTGACGGCTAATAATGCACCCTAAGGCCTATTCTCAAGTATTGTGTGATAGCTTCAGGGTCTTACTTACATTGGCTCCCCGCTATGAATGTACTCCCATAAGAGCTCTTCAGACAGGTCAGAAAATTTTACTTTAGTCTCTTCATAGAAATCAGTGACTTCTGTCTCTAGTTGATTATCTACAGAAGGGAAGAGGTCTTATCAGAAACAGAAACGGTAGTTTAGAGAGCATAACATCTCAGTTTATATTCATTTGATGGTTTTGCTTGGGGAAAATTAAAGATACTACACAGATGTATGAAATGACTAATAATGCTCTTTAGGGACAGCGGACTAATGACTCCCCCAAATAAGTAGAAGTTTGCGTTTTCAACCTGTGCAGTCCTGCCTTGGGGCTAACCAGTTGCTGTTGCTGTGTGGGATGCACTCTTAAATTAACAATGCAGAGCTATTTATGGACTGCTAGCATACGTATCCAGCACCGAGTACAAAGGCGGCTCCAAACACCCTTCTGACTTTATGACTGTTGTCAAAGAACTCTTAATGCCACCCCACAGTTAAACACATAGCTGTTACAAATGCTTGAATGTGAGTGTGCAGCTGCATGTGTACTGCAGACTCGGGCATCCAGCAGTCCCATCAGTAACCATCAGTGTCATTTTCATATCACCTCTCAAGAAACAACAAGATTATTTCAGACTTCGGTATCTAGAAGTGGTTGAGAGAAGGCCAGAGGTGCAATGCAGTACTGCACACCTGGGTGTGGACCTCGTTGCATGTGGTACACTGAATATGATATCATTGCAGATGGAGGCTTTTTCAAAACCCGTTCAAAAGGAAACAGCCTTGCAAACAGTGTCCACATTACAGATTATGAATTCTCTCTGCTCTTTCCTGTAAAAATCAAGGTCAGCATCTCCTGTTACCGCTGGTCTGATAGAAGGGAAAATTCTTGAGGAGGAGTAAGAAAGATCCACAGTACGGACCAAGGGAAGAATACTAACCAACTGCTAATGGTGTTAGTGTTGAAAAAACATTTAATGACCCAGCTGAAATAAAGTTGTTGCATATGAAGACAGATTACTACATCTTTCACTATTGATAAAAAAACCAATCAGCTCAAGATACCACATACATGTGGTACTTAACAGCAGCACTGTAATTATGAACTAAAAATGTATTCTAGAAAATTCGTTCATTGATTGCATCACTTGGAGAATATGCAGACTTATGGTATTTTTAGTCATCTGAATATGATGTGGCTTAAATTTAGAAACTTCAAATAAGACGTGCTATCATAGCATCAGCAGTGCAGTTTGTGCACTTTTACTTTCTTCCCAGAGTAAACAATGAAAGGCATTATTATTTTTGCTGGACTGCTCATGGGAACCCTTTGATAGCACGTTTTAATTTTTGTAGCAGCTTTCTTTCTACTGTACTAGAATATAAGTAAGGGTACTGGATAGCTGAGTTTATTTCTGTTACAAGATTCAAGAGCAATCATTGCAGTAAAGATTAAAAGCTGTAAATAGTTTGTCTACAGAAAGACTACATCCAGTGACATTTCAGAGAAATTATTCTTGCAAAAGTTCCACTAAAAGAATATTGGCAAAATTATCTGAGGAAGTCCCTCAAACCAAACGCTCCTCAAATTATATTAATGGTACAGTTCTCTCTTACTATATAAATTATCCGATAAAGAACATTTATGTATTGCTCCCTACAGTTCATTAACAGTCTGAGGCATTAAGCCATTACTTTACTCATCCCCTAAAAATGGACTCTAAATCTCCCCTTATTTACTGAAAAGCAAAGTAACTACATGTAAAGCAACCGCTTGTATTCATCAGCTAGTGTAAACAGAACACAGGAATAAAGTTAATATGCATCAGATTCTGTTCAGCCCCACAATTTGTAGTGCCTGACTTGAATTTCATTTAGAATATTCCCACAATTTACACTTGTCTTTCAGTCCCATAGCTTTCAGAGACAGTATTTCTAAAGTCATCCTTCCTGTGTGAAAACTGAATACAGTAACAAGGTTGGCTTTTGTAGGGAGTTTTTAATTTATATATTGATAAAGTAATTCTCATCTTGAGTAGGAAGCCAATTCAGACTGTATATGAAAAATTACCATCCTGTTTCTTCACTTGTACAAGTCCTTATGAGAATATTTTTTTATGAAAATAGTGAGTTTTAACAAAAATACTGCATTTTAATAGAATTACATATGTACCTTTACTGCGGCAATGTATAATAGCCACTCCTGTGAACACACTGTGCTCTTTGCCACTCAACCTGTCAGGGGAAAAAATATGCATTAAGGTTTTCTGAAATCTGGCACGTGCAAAAGTGTTCTACATGATTATGTCAGGACAGCCCGACAAACAGGCCATTATATTAATACATCACTTGATGGCTCTGACATGCATCCTAAATAAATACATTTTATTTTTTTATTTCAATATAGGTGAAAAGACATTGGCAGAAAAGAAAAATACTATCAAGAGATTCTGTCATTTCAAGTCTCCAACATCTCACTTGTACCAACGTCCACAATTTGGAAAAGTAGTCCATGGTATCAGCTTATTTACTGTACGTAGGGAGAAGTGACTGTTTCAAATGCATAAGAAAAAGCCAATCAGCATAAACACTACTATTAGAGGCATCTCCACTGAAAGCTGGCAATAAACAGGTAGGTGATGCAACTTAGACTAAACAAGTGACAGGCAACTACAGCTTACGTACTCATTTCATGCAGACTGGCCCCCAGGGACCCCATGGCAGGCCAGAGGAACAGATGGAGAGCGTATAGGAAGAGAGCCTATAGGCACTCCGACCCCGGACCTATGTGCTCGCTCTTGTAGTGGCTCCAGAGCGCCACACTGTGGCCGATTACTTTTCAGGACTTTATTAATCTCGTATTTAAGCAATGAGAGTATAATAAATAGCATGAGAACTTGAATCTTTGAATAAACTAATTAAGGAATAGTCTCCTAGAGATTAGCCAGGCTATAATTTGATGCGATTCAGAAGCATCTCGCACTCTTACTATCACCCACAAGATTCCACATAATTAATCGTAAGATGAATCAGTGAGTGAAAATTTTAATCTGACACCTTGGATATACGCAAATATATATCTTGTCTGTATTTTTTCCTGTTCATATACGAAAAAATTAAGAGGAGCTATAAAAAAAAAGTTTAAGTGCATTTCATATCCATGATTAAGAGATGGACCTACTGAACTTAAAAAAAGCCCACACTAAAACATTTGCATGTGTTAGAAGTAGGCTAAGCTTTGTAAAAAAAACCAAAACCAACAAGCCACAAGCAAACAATTTTTGAACTAACCAAACTCGGCATGATTTCAAGCAAGAACAGTTGTGAGAAATCTCTTGCCAGACAGACCCCTTTATGAATCTCCTACTAATAACATAGGCTGCTATCACTTTTTTTTAAAAACTATTTTTAAGTTAGTAACACGCCACAAAGAATCAAAAATTCAGCCTAAGTCATCAATGAAAAAAAGATAATATCCAAAATAGACTTACAGAACAAAACTCCATAAGCTCCCACGTCACTTGTATTCTCTTTAGGAGACGTGCGAGTTAGAATGCAAACTGCTGAAACAAGCAGTGCACTTTTTCTTTATTCCCCCCATAAAACAGAAGCGTGACTAGTGGATTCATCACATCTCATCCTTCAGGAAGGAGGTGACTAGAGTTATTTAAGTGGTGTTTCTTAAAAAAAAAAAAAAAAGAGTGCTACTAGATAACATTAAGCTTGTAGGGAAAAGTATCCTTTCGGAAGAAAGCAGAAGCCTCAAAAAAAACACCAGCCCAACATCCATGGAGAACACTGTTGGAAGCAGGTTTTTCTTCCTCAGTTAAACTACAGAATTTAAAGCAATTGTCCACGAACACATATCACCGTGTACTTTCTTGTACATGCAATATTCTTCCATTAAACATCAAGCCTCAAACCACTTCCATGACGGTTCCGTCCTCTTTCCTGTGATTTCTCTCCATACCTCCCCTTCCTGTACCAGCTAAAGCATACATACAGGCTTGTGATAACTGACTCTGAAAACTAATCCAAATGGAAACAAAACAGTTCATTATGTCCCTGATCAGCTTCCTAGGGGGCAAGAGGAAGCAGTTGTGGGTAACACAAAAGCATCTAACTCCTTCAGTGGCAGAACGGGCTTACACAATTTAAAAATTATTGAAAAAATTGTGTCCACTGAGTTCTTCATACAGATCAAGGTGTCTGTACAGCTCCTTCAAAACCAGCCTAATATACACATTTGAAATTTTATGTAAAACTACAGACCTTGACAGCATCCTGTACGCATCTTGCTTATCAACTGGTTTTTCCAGGATCTGCTCATCCACAGTCTAAAACAGAAAGACAGAGTGAGTGTGCTGCTTTTTCTTACTTTTCAGAAACCGAGGTCAGATATCATGTTTAAACCATCATTTCAGTCAGGGCTTCAAACACGAGTCTACTGAGTAGAGCAAGAAGCACAGATACAGGTAATTTAGTGTCAAGCACATTATGAGTGCAACACTCTACCCTCGAGTGGCTGTAGCTCTCAAACAGAAGGGTAATTCAACTTCTTCTGTCCTTAATCGTTCACTGTGTCTGTGGAGATGACAGGTATAAAGTGATGCCCACTACAAGGCACATCGAACAGTTCACATTATCTGGACTTCTTGACAGTCAACAGTTGCCTGAAAACAGAGTTTAGATAGCGTACTAGAGGATCCAAGGCAATACTTACAGAATACTAACGTCTCTGCAAAAACAGCAAGGCTTCTAGCACTCAAGATACCAAAAACTGCCTTGTTGGGAAAAAACCCTAAAACCCACACTCACAAAACGCAGTAGATGAGTCATATCGCAGGTATAGCTTCTCAGTAAAGATAGCTTTCAAACTTTAAACCTAAAGATCCAAGTATTTTCTACACCCGTCATAAATTAAAACAATGCTAAACCACAGAAGACTTCTTACCACAATAGTGTCTGCTCCTATGACAACATCAGGTGTTCTCAGGTGTTTCTGCAGAGGCATAAAGAAAGAAGGTATTTCTCATAAGAGGCAGAAAGAACACAACCTTTTAAAACCTAAGGTAAGGAAACATAAGTTTGCTGGTTTACAGGTAGGGCTCTACACTGACCCAAAACCAAGACACTATTTCTCCTTTTACACTATTTACAAAATAGTAATCATTTATACCCATAAAAGTGAGGAAAACAGGAGGCTTGAGCAGACCATTCTCTCATCACAATTTTGGTCAAATATGTTACTGATGAACAAACGCATTCAGGAAAGAACTAACTGCCTTCTCAAAAGTCAAATTGATCTTCAAGGTGGCAGATAGAATTCCTTTAAAAGAAGTGCCCAGTGTACAGAAGCCAGGGAGTACTGCCCTCTACGATAATTTTTCCAAACCAAGTTTTGCTGTAAAAAACCCAAACTCTGACCCTTTCCTTAGCTACACTTTGCTTATCTTTCTCAAAAGGGAATATGTACAGTCCATTTTGGGGAATTCAGAGGTAGGGGTATATCAAGATTCCTTGTAGGCTTTTCTTGGCTTTAAACTGTAATCTGTCCTTACAGCTGAGTTTTGATTTACTTGCATGTTGTGAGGTACCATAGTTAGTATTTAACACAGCAAGACAGGAAACTTGTCTGTAACAGTGATCTTCATATAAAAAAGCTTGTAGGGAGGTGATTCTTCTCTAGAAAGGCTGTTGATGTGCTTTAAATAGTAGAACTAATTCCAGACATCATTAAGAAAATTCCTGTATGAAGAACCGTTTTGAAATCCACTGAACTGGCATTATCACCAGCACAGTGTTTTGCAATGAAAGCCCAGTGTAAGTCAGTCACTGAGGTTGAGTTTAAAATCCACTCTCCTAATGTCATACCATTCTCTGAAAAGAAGTTGACAGAAACCTGGATAACGATTTACACTGAAGATCATGCAATATTTGCTTTGAGGAATGGTGACATCTGGCAACACTGTTGGTTTAAAGTGTTCAACATTCCTTTTCTGCCATCAGTATAGGTTTAACAAACACACTCCTCTCAGAGCTGTATTATTAATAAATTATTATGGTACATTTTATAGGATCTAATCAGATAGACTTCAAAATACGTTCTGGTAGAGAACAGCCTTATGTGCTCAATCACAGTGATCACAGCCAAGGGCAGAAGTCAGATATGCCACTGGTTTTGATAATAGTTAGGATTCAAAATGGATGCCTTGACTACAGAACCAGGAATCACATCAGCTTCTCCCTTCTTAAAATGAAATTGCCCGTTTCTTTGTCCAGAATGCTTTAAAATAGAATTTGTCTTCTTTTTCTCTTTTCCTCCAGCACCTCTATACTCACAAATTCCGAGTATTCTCATCACAACTGTTCAGCTGAACTACTGTTCAATGAAAGCTACAGCAAAGCACTAGATTCACATCAGTGTGTTTTTCCATAGTTAGTTTGCCTCCACAGTCAAACAACACCTGGAGTGAACAGGTATGATCCTGTGTCAGGATAAGCTCCAGCCACACACCTGACTGCTGCACCAAACCACCAAGTATGTATCTCCTGACAAGCGAGAGCTTGTCAGTACTGCTGACAGGAGGAGCAGGCCACTTCTGTTTGTAGAAAGCCCAAACTGCAGGCACGAGGCCTGCTTTTGATTAGGTGAGTTAGTTTCAGGAAGCTATCTTTCACTAATAACAGAAAACTTTCATTCCCCTTTAGTGGGGAAAATGCACTCAGAGACCACCTAAGAAGTACCTGCAAGTTAAGTCACAGTAACACACACCACTTAAAGAAAAAAATCTAATTGCCAAAGTAGCTGGTAACTTACTACATGCATTCTGTTTGCTACTTCAAGAGCTTTCTGCTTTGCTGTTTCCACAGCATACTCGTAAGGGGCTGCAAAAGATGACTTTTCAAGCGTCTCCTTAAACCAGGATGGAACCACCTCAAACCGCAGGCCCTGTAACAAAGGAAAGCAGTGCAGTCAATCTGATCTTGTTATTAAAGGCTGCTCCCAAAAATATTATGCAAATGACAAATTTGATTTTTGCTCTTTCCACTTTAACACCCCTTCCCCCGAAACACAAGGGGGGGAAAACAGTGCTTCTATTACAGTGCTTGGTGTATACATATCATTTGCAAGCAGTCCAAAACAAAAAAAAACAATCAGAAAAAACTTTTAAACTGGTATGCTTGCTTGATTTTACCCTCATTATTTATTAGAGCCTAACTGCGTCAGTAATTTCACCATTCTTCTATAAAAAAAAATCTAACAGTATAAAACTTATGCACTACACAAACAGACCATTCTACTACTGGATTTTTTTTTTTTATTGAATCCATCCATAGCACTTTACTTGTGCATCTGTAGTACACATTGTTACAGGAGCTTTACCACCCACACTTTACGTGTCATTATACCTGTGATAAACAGAAAACAAGAAGAGCCAGTTTCTGTATGGTTTTGCCAAAAAAAAACCCTATTCTTCCTACTTCTTGCCTTCAGGTTATACCTGCATATTTGCTACACCCAGCAGGTACATTGTGTTTCTAGTAACTTAGTGTACGCTCGAACCTTGGTGCTTCTCCACATCTCTGTACAGAATATACACATCTCTGCAAAGAATATACTTTTTCCCATTCAAGTTCAACTTCTCCCATGAAGAATAATAACACCAAACAATCTAAGGCAGATGCATTATAATACTCTAGTGCCTTTCAAAAGCCTCCTGCAGCCTGCCCAGCGAGGTCGACATGTTCTCCACAGGGGAGGACGGTCTGAACGAGGGGATACCGCTTCGTTTGCACTCCACGAGTACTTCACAGAAAGAAGAAGCGACAGCTACCTTATTCCTACTGCCTCCCCCCCTCCCTGCCCCCCATACTAATCCCCTTAAGCTTTCATACATTTCAGAAGACTAAGTCAAATTTTCAGAAGTTTCGGTATTGAGTATCTAAAGTTAGGGCAATGGAAGTACATTTTTAGTTGCTTCAGTCCATTTTAAGACTTTCCAAACTTTTCTATTATATGCCAGAGGTAATTATACCGGCGTCTTTCAGCCTGAGCAAGTCTTCTATTTGTTTGATTACCCCACCTGCCTGCCCGCAGAATACTTTAATCCACTCTCATATTAACCTGATCGTAGACAAAACTGACGCACATGTATTTGCTTACAGAGAAAACCTGACCACGATAAATTGGGATTGAAAAAAAACCAAAACAAAAAAAAACCAACAATATTCATCTGTAAGGCGGTGCAGAGCTCGGGGAGCAGCGGCCCGGCGGCTCCACACGGCCCGGGGCCCGCAGGCCGCTGCCCGGCCCGGCCGGGGAACACACGGCCGCGGGGAAGCCCGGCGGTGCCGCCGCCGCCACCATTGCCCCCGGACGTACCGAACCCATTTGCGGCAGGAGGCAGGGCTGGGGCTTGAGCCCGCCCTGAGCCACCAGCCCCCGGGAGCTGACGGGGCAGAGGCGGCGGCCCGGCAGGCCCGGCGCGGCCGCGGGATGGCGGCTGCCCGCGCACCCCGCAACACCTGGGGTTGGAGGGGGACCGGAGGAGCGACGCCGCCGGCCTTCTCCCCTGCCCCGGCGAGGCGAGCGGGCTGCCCGCCCGCCCTCGCTCACTCACCACGTTGGTGAGGATCTCCTGCCGGCGCGGCGAGGCGCTGGCCAGCACCACCCTCTTGCTGACCAGCTTCCCCAGCACCGGGTTCAACAACACCATGGCGGCGGCCGCCGCGCCTCAGCCTGCCGCTCCGCGCAGACGGAGCCCAGCGGGAGGAGGGGCGGGGGGAGAGGGGCAGTTTGGCGGCCGCGGCCTTATACGGCGCCGGGGCGGAGCCGGGGCGGGCCCGGCCCTGCGAGCCGCTGAGGCGCCGCGGGGTGAAGGCGGGAGGGTGAGTGGGTAGGCCCCGGCGCCGGGCCGGGGTGGGCCGGGGAGGGAGCGGGTTCGGGCGGCCCGCCCGCAGGCCGCGGCCCGGAGGGAGCGGGTGTCCGGCCGCTAATGGCGGCGCGTGTGAGGAAGGCGCCTCGGCAGCCGCGGCGCTGTGAGGGGCAGGGTGGCGCGGCGGCAAGGGGCGGCTTTACCAGCCATTAGCGGGGCACCAGCGAAGGGCAGGCTGACGTGGGGAGGGCTGGGTATCACAGGCAGGTTTTGAGTTGTAGGAGCCATGTTTAATCCTCCTCATCGAAAAAGTGAACGATATCACCTCTTTGCCAAATACTCCCCCCGATATTGCTTGAGTGAAGTGAGTAGGAAAGAGAAATACGTACTCTGGCATTAAAAAGATACACGCCATCATTAAAATAGCAGTTTGCATTGAATAACGGGGCCTCTTGACATCAGTTTAATGGGCCGTACCTCTCACGGGTGGTGCGTGTGAGGGGTTGCCCACCCTGGTAGCCCAATGGTAGCCCAGGCCACCGCCGCCGAGCGGGCGCTGCCGGCAGCCACGCGCTATGCAGCGCCTGCAGGTGGATGCACGGCAAAGCGCTCGGAGGAACAGCACTGACACGGACATCAACGGCACCAAAGATTGGCCTCTTCCTATTCACCTCACTGGCTGCTCAGGATGAAGGTCTGTTAGTGGGAAATATATATATACACACACACACACGTACATACCTGCCTATGTACAGTATGGACCCCCCGCAGCAGAGCTGGGGCAGGGGGCTCTGGTGCCCCTGTGGGGCTGCTGGGGCTCCCCCCACCCATGGCCCCCTGCTCCTGTCATGGTGCACAGGGCATCAAGCCTGTTGTCACCCGAACCTACCTGGGTTGTACGTCGTATGCTAAGTACCAGAATTTGAATTTTGAAATTAGATTTTTCAATGGGCGGCGGGTGACTTGAGAGCAGAATTGAAAATTTGTCTTTGAAGACATTTTTGCTCAAATAATTAAAAAAAAAATGCTAAGCCAGGGAAATGATACTGAATTGAAAACGGAAATAAAATGCTTAGATTAAATACAACTGTGAATGTAGACAGCTGTCCTCTGCAAATCCACAATACTGAAAGTAGTTCTGGGATAGCTGGAGAGTGAACTAGGAAAAAAAGGACCTGTGTGAAACAGAGAGAGAAATAGTCTGTGCTTGTCATAGAGCTTATCAGAACAAATTCACTGCTCTCTTCAGGGCTGTGAACTGTGACACTGCTGCTTGCAAACAAGGTTTGGAAGACACTACAGAAATGGAAACCAGAGTATCTTTCATATGATACCAATATAATTTTTTTACTGAATAAAAGGACAAGGATCTTACCAGGTAACAAAAATATATGTTTCCTGGCACACATAGGACAAAGGTGTGGAGTTACTCCTCTTGGAAAAATATTATCTCCCTACCCCCAATGCCTGCAAGGTTAACGTAATTGTAAATCCTAATATGTGTGCATCTTCAATGTGACTGCAATACTAACCAAAGAAAAGGAAATTGCAATTGTATGGATGGTCCTAGAATTTGGGACATACTACTTACCCAGAGTCATCTTTCTGTACTGTGCCTTGCTTTGTGCGGGATATAAGCAAGCTTGATAAACTAAATTCAGACATTCCAGAGGAGTAAGACGATAATGCAGTTTTCCAGCTCAAACCAAAAGGCCTGATTTTCTTCTTTTTCTCATTTCATTCAGTCTTCCAGTATCGTTTCACTGGCATAGAAACGACGTAATGAAGTTGTCACTCCAACCCCGTGCGTATATACATACAAAGAACAGACTGGACAAGGGAGAATGCCTTCTGTTCCTGACAGCTTGTTTTCATAGACCATAGTGGAACACAGATCTGTCTCTAGTCATCTGTAGAGATGCGCGCGACGTAACTCATCTTTCTTACATGTGGCATCCCATTAACTCCCAAGTACTACAAGCATGACTTGCCTCCCTGGGCTGAATTCTGCTTGTATACTGCTCCTCTGATTTGCACAACAGACTTTTTGAAGGTATAATAAATAACTAACTAAATAAAAGACATTATGTGGAATTTTGACACTGTCTTTTCCATGAAAGTTCAGACTGTCCAAGAATGGTGATCACGTAAAGAATTTTTTATGTGAAGAAAATGAGATGTAGCTTTTTGATTATTATTGTAAAGGAGTGGTAATTACTAAATTTGTTATTCTGATAAACTTACATGACAAAGAGTGATTTAGTTTATTTAAAAGGCAAAACCATGAAGCTGTTAAAATACACGTTTTCATTTACCTTTATGTAATTTTTTGCTGGTCTAAGTGTGGGTTCAAAGAACTGTATGTGAGCAAGCTAAACAAAATCACAGAAGCTACCACAGCTGGGAGAGGTTTGACGAGTAATTGTTATGAACGGCTCCATAGAAGCCTGGCAAAAGTCAGGCAGAACAAGTGTGAGGCTGCAGCAAGTTGACCGAGGTGAAGATCAATGACACCAGCAGTTATCAGGAAAGTTTCTGTCTTGGCTGACTATGCTAGTCAAAGATTAGCTTGTCCAAGGTTGGTTATGAAACTGTTGACTTTTTCAAATATCTGAGGTATTTTGAACAAAAGCAAAATAGCAGTTAGAGCTCTGAACTGCGGAGACCTTTCCTTGATATTTTTGTTCTGGAATCCTCTGCTTTTCTGCATACACATTTACGCCATGACCATCACAGTAATACCTTCCAGAATGTAAAGAATACTGTGATAATCGAATTCTTGTGCCTACTTTTATGTTTATTGCAATGAGTGTAGGTATTCAACCTGGACGTTTTATTTGGCTGAGTCGTCTGTGCAAGCACAAGATCAACGTGTTTGGGGAACAATGCATTTCCATTGTGAAGGAATGTGAATCCTAGGGACGTTGCTATGAAGAGAGTGAACGTTTCACCTTTCACAAGGCAGCTTGGCTTTTCTAGGATAATTTCATTAATTCTGAGAGCTCAGACTTTCAAGGAGCCTCTGTGTGCCATTGAAATCCTTGCCATAGTCCAATGTGTCTGCAGAGTTCATGAAGTAATTAATATCTCTTGTTTCTATTACTATAGGGAAAAGACCATTAGTGGTTTACAGATGGATTCTGTTTCACCAGCTAATCATCAGGAACATCATTGTATCATTTACTATTACCTGTGCTATGTTTTATTTTTGTCCATATGTACAACTGGTATTTAACTAGCAGTCTTCTCAGCAAAGAGTTACCTGCTTCATGTAACGCTCTCTCTCCTTGACCCTTTAAGATTGTTTTACATGTTCAGCGAGATTTGTGGGTTATGAAGGGGGCATTCTAGATTTTTAAAAGAAATTCAGATCCTTGCAAGGCATATAAAACAGAAGTACATGTTGGCTCTCAACTTATTTTGTCATTGCTTCTTGCAGAGTACTGCTGAAGTTTTACTGGGCTTTCAAGGGCCATTTTTCCAGACTTGGGGAGTGCTTTCAGAGCAGGTACCCTAGATTTCTTTCACCTTGTCTTATTGTTTAGATCTGTGTTCTCACAGTCCATTCTTAAGAACCCCTATCACTTCAGTTTTCTTCAGCTCAGGTCTAAATGCACCTTCCTCCTCTTCTATCCAGTTTGGAAGGCCTGCAATAGCCTGGTTTGTCTACATGATCACTTCCCATCATTTCCTTTCTATTTGAAGTAGAGTGGTGTTACAAGCATATAGAGATATTTTGGGGAAACCACAGGAAGACAAATTAAATAAGATTTTAAGTTAAATACATGGGCTGTATAGTATGTAACGTCCCTGTAAATGTTTTTACGTATACTTAATTTGAAGGTGTTTATCCCACATAGGTATCAAATGACATTATGCCTTGCCTGCGAGGAAACTTCACAACTGCTGATGGAGTGCGGTGTATCTGGTACCAGAGGAATACCAGACTGTTTCTCAAGCAGATCCATGTCCATCTCATGGGACAAGGAGAAGCAGCTGCATCAAACATGAACATAGCAATGCCCAGGAGGAGAACATGGCCATTCACAAAGCATCTTTTAGCAACACAGAGATCATTATCCAAGCCCTGCTGAAGCACCCTTGGCCAGCATATTTAAATAGTGTAAAGAGATTCCTTCCAAGAATAAAGAAGGGATGTCAGGGATTTAGACTAACTGCTTTGCTTTTGGCCTGTGCGACACAGAAGGTATAGCAAGGTGGAGAAGCCTAGAGCCTTGAAAAAAATCTCACTGTGAACACAACTAAATCCTAGTGAGGGGAGCACAGAATGACAGGTTTGTCCCTGTGTTGTCCGAGAGGACAAGCTGCCAGGTCCACGGCAGCAACACAGAGCAGAAGAAAGAAAAGAACGCTTCCTTCCACTAGTTCCCCTCTGATATCAAATGTGTGCTATGGCCCCTTCTGGGATGAAACAGTGTGCTGCAAGCACATCCCAATATTCATGATATAGAAGCAGCATCGCAGATACACACACTTCCAGCGCTGTCTTCCCCAGCTGTTGCCACAGCCCAGTGTCTGCCGCTGAAAGCAACTTCTGATGTGCAGCTTGCTTTCTCTGGGCTGTTAGCTTGAGGCCAACAGTCAGCCTCAGAGGAGAAGAGCGCGCAGGGCCTAATAACCCTGTAATCGCTGGGACCGGAGGGTAAGTGTTTGCTGACAACATCCCTAGTTATTTGTGTCTTTGAGGGGCAGCAGATTATGTCAAATTCCTGAGTCTCTTCTGAGGTCATCTGGCTGGCTTGTGCTGCAGGGATGGTTCCACCTCCAATCTCAGCATTGCCCCAGTCTCACTCCTGTTAACACTTAAAAAATCTCTAGAGAAAAATAAGTAGTTTATCAGAGTATGAAGACCACTGTTTCTTAATTGTTTATATTTGAAAAACACATAAGTTCATAAAATATTTTCAGAAAATGTGTGTGTGTACATAATATGTATATTATATACATAACATGCACATGCTATATATGTGTATGTATTTGTATAAAACACATGTACACATATATAATGTAAGATACAAATACATATTTGCCTAAGTGTGAAACACAAGTCTTCCCTCTGCTTGCACAGTATAATGATTACTGCAAAGAAAACTATATAAAGTTGGGGAAAATAAAGATAAGACGCAGAGCAGAGAAGGTTTATGGGCTCAACTGGAATCCCAGCTCTCCCAAAAACTGACTTCCGAGGCTCCAAGGTCAAGAACATTTGTGGAGCTCTTAAGAATACGGTCATTATTCAAATCTCCACAAGAGGGCAGTACATCCCATAATTTTTCTATGTATTTGCTCGCATACTTTAACTTTGAAGTAGCTGTGGAGAGCTGTAACTCGTAAGGACTAAAGACCACTCGAAGTCCTAGTTTTAAGTATAAGGATTACTTAATATAGCTGGGTGTGCATGCATGTGTGAACATACGGGGATAACCAGAGCTAACATTAATGTCAAAAGCTCTAGCAATATCTTGAAAGAGATGCTTTGAGATTAAAGGTATAAGGGGACATCATAAACACATTAATAGGTGCTAAGATATGTTTGTAACAGAGCTTAAGGCTCCTCCAGCAAATTTGCGTGGTTGTAAGAACAGCAATAATTCCACCCTGTGACCCAAACTGAATATGAAACTGAAAACTTGGAGTAAATATTGTGAGATTAAAGGCTTTATTTTTGTTTTGTATCTTCACAATCTGATCATATTTATCAGCTGCAGAAAAGTTATTTGCTGTACTTTATTTGTTTACTCCTTTAAAGGTTTGATTTTAGCAGCAATATGTGGGAACGCTTGCCTTGTTAAAAAAGCTCAAATATATCAACATTTTAGGTAAAAGTGTACAGAGTGGTTTGCATTATTCATCAGAATGGGGTGAGATATTGATGCGTTCTGCATATACTGTGGAAAGCAAGGTGAAACAGGGAAAGGAAAGATGTCGGCCAGTGGACAATAATGAGGAACTGAGGAGACAGAACCATCAGTGTTGTGGTGCTGAAACTTTTTGAAGGAGAAAAAGCCATCGCATCTCCATAGAGGGTTTCTAATTGAGAAGGTGGTACAGTCTCTTTGTAGAGGTGAATGATGGGAAGAGGCTTCCAGTCATTTAACTCATATATTTGCCTTTATTTTCTGAAGCCGTATGGGTTTGGTTTGTGAGAAAGACCTGCAGCCTGTTTAAGTGTTTGCTGAGGTCCCAGGAGCAGTATTTCAGGTCTTTTCAACCATGAAAAACATGGTTGTCCATCAGATGCACAAGCTGCTGTTACAAGCAGGAAGGTGGCAAAATCCGAAGACAGCTGTCATGAAGAAGGTGGTGAGAGTCCTGGCATACCAACATTGCTTTTGTGGTGTGGGTCAGCGGTAACACAGAAGTCTACCAACATCTTGATGTCTGAATGCAACCAACAGCCAAAGCAGCTATCATGTAGGTTTCGGAAACGGAGGCGGTAGTCAACATGAACGCTGCCAAGCAATAAGATCCTTAGCACAACACTTAATACCTACTTTTGATCAGATGAGTTGCACCTTTTGTGCCTGGCAAGCCCACATTTCCAGATATCTGAGCCCCTCTGTGAAGTGTTTGCTCAGTATCTAGGTAGTGGTTTATTTGGCTGTTAATCACATTCTTCTCTTTACAGCAGAGATCTGGAGAGTTGCTGCCGCTTCCAGCTTTCACACTGAAAGGGCTCCATATTTCTAAAACAAACCTGCCTGTTTATGAAGAAAACTATTTACAGACATTCTGTAGCTGCACTTGGCCTCTTGCAGAGACTAACTTTCTGGATCTTTTTCCAAACTCTTACTGTATTTTCCCTCTCCACTGCCACAGAGGTTACTTCTTCAGTCTCTCTCCCATCTCTCTTTTGAATCTGTTTATACCTCCCTGAAGTCTGTTGTCCTTTCTCCTTTGATGAGGCTGCTCAGGTATACGCAGAGGAGCCAAACCTTGGAGTTTTCTCAGATTTAAAGGGATCAACAAAACACTTCCCCATTTTTCTGGTATCTCACTGTATCCAACAACAGCAGTTAAGAGTGTGGAAGATATGGGAGAAAGTTTCAAAGGGCAGTTAGCCTTGGTAGCTCCCAGCAGGATGACATGCACACTTTACTTTCTGCATCTGAGTAATTCTGACATGCCAGAGCCAGGTCGTGAGGGCAGCGGTGCAGAAACTGGGGAAAGAGGGCCATCAGTGTCCCAGCGCTGAACATTTCTGCAGAAGGAACAGAAAAAGACAAAAGGACTGACTGCAGGCCTTCATCATGAGCCAAGATAGTCAAGCAGGGGGATGAGGTATTTATGCTAAAGGCTACAAAGGTATTCTGTCTGGCAGCTCTGAAATTCTTGTTTTATAATTAAAGAAGCCTGAGAGTCTCCTCATTTGATAACATATGCCAGCTGTTTAGGCTTCAGGGAAAAATACTAGAAGACATAAGACTTGCAACCGAGTCATGAAAGACCAGAAGTTCAGCAGGAGTCCCGACGTTAGACAGGCAGGTGGTTTTTTTGTCAAATAAAAAAGCAAGCTTTAAAAAAGACATTTCAACTAAGTACCATACTCTACTCTATTATGCACTCCATAATTGAACTTTACAGGTTTGACAAGAAAACACTTGCTTGCAAAAATTAACCCAGAACGAATGTAATCCAAATATATCAAGAGGAATAGTATGATTGAAATTTTGCTCTCAGTAGCTCCTTTTAACACTATGAACTGCAGCATAAATGAGGAAAGACAGTACAAGATTTATTCCAATAAAAAGTTCCTCTTTTTTTTTTCCAGGATGGAATTAATTATGAAGTACAATAACCAAGACTTATATCCTAATCATTTTCGTGAGAGTCATTTTATATTAGAATTTTCGTGTGGGGCATTTAAAAGAACTGTGGCTTTAGCTGAATCTGAAAGATATGCCAATACAACTGATTCTCCTAATGGATTTTGCCAGGATAAGGTACTGTCAGAATATCTTAAATCAGCTTCTCTGGAGGAACTTGTCAGGTCATTGAAAAAGACTAGTGCTACATGTTCTTTCAGCAAAGGGACACTAGAGGTCTTGCCGGTGTATTTGTGACAATTTGGGCCAGGGAATCATACTCTTGACTAATGCAGCTGTGACAGCTTTTAAAAGTGGACTAAGCTGCGACCTGAGAAGTTGAAAGAGAGCCAGCAACTGTGAATGGCCCTGCCCCAAGAGGACAATGAGGTCTGCTGCTAGTCAGCTCCAACAGCAGCAGCCTTCAAGAGAGTTGGGTGGTGGAAAAATGAGAACAAAGGTGAGAAAAGATGTTAGAAATGGAATTAATAATCATATGCTTTGAAGCAAAAGGGGTTAACTGTTACCACCAGCCAGAGGGATTTGTTGAAGGATGATACATGAGTTCATCTTTACCTGAATGTGAGGGACTGCTTGATCAGGGAGGTTGGACAAGGTGACCTTCAGAGGGCTCTTCCAGCCTCAACCACCCTGTGATTCTGTGACTTGTCAACAGGGCTAAGTGACAGAGGGCCAAGCCTGGAGCTTGCCTCAAGCTCCCCTGGAGCACTTTCAGCTCCCTCCCTGACTCCAGGACAGCCTCTTCAGGACAGTAGCAGGCAAAGCTCCCCGCTGAATCCCCACTGGCGGCACCCCAGCAGGCAGCGTGGAAGAGGCCAGGCTCCAAGGCAGTTCTGGCAGGCCTTACATGGGAGCGTGAGACTGGCTCGAGTGGGGCCAAAGGGCTGTCTGGCTTATGGCGTCCGGCCTCAAGCACTGGCATTTCAAAAAAAGGAAGAACAGGGCAATCAGATAATGTCACTTCCCCTTAATATTCCTCCAACCTCTGACCATTTTAAGCTTAGGGGTTTTCCTGAGTCTGTTGCTGTTTACCTATTTAGTAACCTAAAATGGATTACTTTTTCAGGTGCTTTTCCAGTCTCTCCGTGGACCCATGTACTAGGTGCATCCGTAACGTCCTTGCAAGGTGCTCCCCAATTATACTATGAGTTATGAGAAGAGGTACTAACTTTTCCTGGTTTTGAGTCTGGATCTCATTAGCTTGTGTATTGGGTTTGCGTGGCAAGGCTTTGGTAGAGGGGAGGGAGGCTACAGGGGTGGCTTCTGTGAGAAGCTTCTAGAAGCTTCCCCCATGTCCGATAGAGCCGATGCCAGCTGGCTCCATGACGGACCCACCGCTGGCCAAGGCCGAGCCCATCAGCGCCGGTGGTAGCGCTTCTGGGATAACATATTTAAGAAGGGGAAAAAAACTGTGCAACAACAACTGCAGCCAAAGAGGAGAGTGAGAATATGTGAGAGCAACAACTCTGCAGACACCAAGGTCAGTGAAGGAGGAGGAGGAGGTGCTCCAAGCGCTAGAGCAGAGATTCCCCTGCAGCCTGTGGTGAAGACCATGGTGAGGCAGGCTGTCCCCCTGCAGCCCATGGAGGTGAACAGTGGAGCAGATATCCACCTGCGGCCCATGGAGGACTCCATGCTGGAGCAGGTGGATGCCCTGAAGAAGGCTGTGACCCCATGGGAAGCCTGTGCTGGAGCAGGCTCCTGGCAGGACCTGTGGACTCATGCAGAGAGGAGCCCACACTGGAGCAGGGAAAGATTGTAAGGAGTCCTCCCCCTGAGGAGGAAGGAGTGGCAGAGACAACGTGTGATGAACTGACTGCAACCCCCATTCCCCATCCCCTGGTGCCACTCAGCGGAAGGAGGCAGAGAAAATCGGAAGTGGAGTTGAGCCTGGGAAGAAGAGAGGGCTGGGGGGAAGGTGTTTTATGATTTAGTTTTTATTTCTCATTGTCCTACTCTCTTTTGATTGGTAATAAATTAAACTAATTTCCCCAAGTCGAGCCTGTTTTGCCCACGACAGTAATTGGTGCGTGATCTTTCTCTGACCTTATCTTGACCCATGAGCTTTTTGTTATATTTTCTCTCCCCTGTCCAGCTGAGGAGGGGAGTGATAGAGCAGCTTTGGTGGGCACCTGGTGTGCAGCCAGGGTCAATCCACCACAGCTTAATATGTTATTCCCCAGTTCTTCCTTGGGCAAGGGCAGCAAAACTCATCCCTGTCAGCCTCTGCATTCTGTTGAGGATTTTGTAGACCTCTTTCCTACCTGCCTTGTATTGTCTCCTTTCTGAGCTGAAGAGTCCTAAACTATTTATCTCATAAGGTTTTAAATTCATACCTTAGATCATCCCACATGCCCTTCTCTTGACCTTTTCCAGTTCTTGTAGATCCTAGCTGTGATGAAGAGTCCAGAAGCACACAACGTAAACAAGGTGTGGGTGAACCAATGAATTTCTACAATGCTGAGCTGATGCATGGGATTATGTATTATGATTCATCGTGGTCACTGCCGAGCAACATCATTTTGCACACAAAGCTATGACTGGATTTCCCCATGTGCGTTACTTCGCACTTACCAATGCTGAATTTCACCCTCAAACATTCATGCTATCAGGTGCACCTTTGGGTATGCGGCATATACCCTAAGCATCTCCGTAGAGAAACACCACTCAATGTATACCTCATGTTATTTTAAACACTTTGAACTGGAAAAAATGACAAAAAATGATTGAGTGACTTTAGGATGAGCTCTGTCCCTCTCATCTATTGGCATAGACGTGCCCAAATGTCTTGAAACCAAAATGGAGCATAGTTAGTCTAGGGAACATTTATCAAGGCACCGCCAGCCCTACCTGTCCCTGCGCAGCCCCCCAGGGCTCCCCCACCCTGCCCAGACCCCAGGGACCCCATGTCAGCCCCCCGGGGCTGTCCGCCCCTGCCCCAGCGACACCACAGCAGGGCCGGTCTCCAGCTCCCCACAGCCCTGCCCTGCCCGGCCATGGGCTCCCTGAGCCGGGCACACCCACAGGCCCACGTCCCGGCCTTGGCTCATCCCCATCGCCATGGAGGTACCCAAAGTCCAGGGCTGGGGCTGCCCCGGTGCTCCTGGCTGCCCTGCGCCTGGCTGGGGGTGGGATGGGCCCACCCATTGGAATTTAAAAATATGTATATTTGTTACACCTGTTGGGCAAGGAGAAGGATTCCAAATTAGCCAACATCTGATTCAAGCATTGCTGCTTTTAAAATTTGTGTGAAGGGGGTATGCCAATGCCACTTTCTAAGATATGTATAAAAGAAGGAAAAAAAATTAACAGGTATGCGAAGCAAAAAAAGATCAATCTTCAAAATGCTTGGGAAAAATAAGACACTTAAACTGATACAGAAATCTAAAAAAGACACAATAGCAATGGTAAATGGATTCATTTTATTTTATAACTTGGTTTCCCTGCCCTCTTCGTTTGTTTTTTTTTTTTTTTACTATTATATATGCAAAAAAATACAAGCACAGTCATAGATTAAATTGCTAAACAATAATTAAAAAAAAAAAAACACCAAAAAAACCCCAAAACCAAACAGAAGTCCATACATTCACATCTTCTCAGTAAAATTACATTAACCATAGAGACAGTCAAGTAGGCACGTTGCCCAGGACCCGTATTCCCCAAACCAAAGGCAATATACACATGAACTTCTCGATAACGTCTCAAATGGCAATCTGTATTTATGTGTATATATATTTTTATAGTTACATATATATATGTATGTCAGCTCACACCCACTGACCAAGAAGGGTAGAAGTCTTGCTACCTTGTGGTGCCCCAGAAGGACACATTTCCAGTGTCAAAGAATGGTATGTTGGGCCCCTTTAATGATTTCTTCTCCTCCTCTCTAAAGAAAACCTCCAAAACGTCATAGTATACATCGTTGGACTCAAAAGATTTTAGTCATTGGGTTCATTTCTGTATTGCTTTCTCAAGGAACAATCCCACTGACCCAAATGGGAAGTTTGCCTAATCTAAGGTAACTAGAGGCTAGTTCGTAAAATGGCATGAAGAGGTGCTTGAAGGACTCATCCTTCCTGGTCCTTTTTAGACAATGTCAGAAGAGGCATGAAGGGCTATGAAGAGCTGCATGAGGCTGGAGAGAAGAACATTTTCCATCAGTTGTGAGCATCATTTCCCTCTTGCAAAACGAGCAATTCAGTATTTTTCAAAATATAGCAGTTGATGTCCAAAGTGCAAAGTTTTTGCCCTTTTCGCTCTATTTGGTGTCAGTTACAGTTCAGGCACATTGCAGCGCTTGAAGATCAGGTTCAAGACAAAACAGAGTGAAAATCTGCATTAGAGCTAAGAGAAGTAATGATTTTCATTGTAAAAATACTTGCATGTTTAAAAAAGAAGAAAAAGGAGAGAGGTTTCCATACAACCTCCAAAAAAGTTTCTGCCATAGAAAAATGCTGAAAACAGTTTTGGTGGTGAGAAAGCTGGAATTCTGTGAAAGTGGATGGTGAAGGGACTTGAACAGCAAGGTGAAACCATGCACTGCTAAATTAATACGCAGTTTGGAAAACGTAAGTAAACTAACTGAATTTCTGCCTGACAGATGTGGGATGGCTGAGGAAAAGCCATCATTCTTTCTTTGGAGGTCCTGCTGCAAGCAGGCATTTTGGAGCATGTGCTAGACCTGACACGGGAGCTCAGACAGGAACATATTCAGTGGGCTCCTCTCTTTGAGCACACATGAGGCAATTTAAAGTAGCTAGCCCACCTCACCGCACGTACGCACCCAGCACACAAGCTGGTAGTGCTGGGTAGCTTCCAGGCAAGATGGTGGGAAGGTTTGGAGGTTTGGACGGGTTACATATCACTAAGGCTGGCCTTGCGGGCAGACAACATGCAGATCAACTAAAACTAACATTGTGAAATGCCACAAAACAGCTCAGATGGCTTTTGAAAGGTTCTACTAGGTCCACTCACATTTATCCTGCTCCAATAACTGATGGCGCTTTAGCAGAAGATAGGACATACAAATATCTCACAGTTGATTTTGTGGTTATCCAGCCTCTATTGTGAAGAAATTTGTGGTGATTAGTCATGGAAAATTGTGTTTTAATCATGTCATACACAAAGAAAAAAAGCAGATTTCAAGCTCCTTGGGTGTTGTCTTTTACTTAAGCACAGGAGCTCAGAAGTCAGTATAACACATGGTGTCTCAACCAACTACCCATGATGTTGAAGACAGCCTCCTACTCAGTGTTGGATGGAGTCACAGCGCAGCAAAAGGATGCCATATAGCTTTGTCTTGCTTGTGAGTGGAAACTTGTCGGGGGTTTTTTGGCTCTTCACTGTCAATGAGGGCCAAAGGTAGGTAAAAAGCTGTAAATACTACAGGAAAAACTTTGCCTTTGTCTGTTTCCAATACATATTCTGTAGCAGTTGTCTTTCCAAGCACACAGGCAGTTGCTGAGATGTGAGAAGAATTAAAACATGAGATATTATATGCAAACAAGCTGGAGAAGGATATTTCAGAGAGAAGTCCCAAACACAGTACTGCGCAGCCAACCTGCCGTAGCCTATTTCCCAGGTATTTGGTACATCTCCCGTTCTCAAGTCTTGCTTTCATTTTTTTCCTCTTCTTTCTGTTTGCCTGCTTGAAAGAAGTGTGTTTCTGACGTCTGGCCATAGGGACAGGTTTTCATCTGGTTTCTGCTGGCAGACAATCACTCGAGTCTGAGGTTGAATTCTCATAAATCCAGCTGAAAATCTGGTTAATAATCCATGCCATTGCCATAAGGAAGATAAACTCACTGTCCGTGCACTATATAAAGCTAAATTCTCTGCTGAGGTGGGTGGTGCTTCTGCGTATAGCCTATAGTGAATTGGTGAAAACAACTTGTTGATACCAATCACATACGAGCAGCAGCATTATAACTGTAGTAGGTCAATGTGAGAAAATCTGTTTTCTTAAATCGACTGCTCCCCACTGTCCTGAGAAATTAATAACTTCAAGAAATGAAAATATAATCCACTCAGCAGCTAAAGTAGGCTCAGACATTGTTAGTTCTAGCTTCCCTTTCATTGCATGAGATATTTTGCTATATAAAATTGAAATAAATAGTATGAGTCAACCTAACCTTTTCAAAGGTTAGTGTGGTTTGGTTCTGATAAACAGTTGGGTAAGTGTTGTGGTGAATTCACAGTGGCTGTACATTGAGCATTAATGGTAAAATGACAAGCTCTTTTTACTCATTCTTTTATAGAAATACAACGAGAGAAAGCAATACATTAAAAAAAATGAAACAAAACAAAACAAAAACGCAGCACATATTGCATAGAAAAATAACTCTCCTACCCCAAATCCAACTTCAGTGTATGCTTTAATTCATATACAGTAATAGTTCACATTCACTGAGAATCACAAAGCTTTGGTTAAACACTGAGATCATACAACCTGAAAGTAATTTTTGTTCTAAATTTATCCCTTGGTTTCATGCAGTAGGACTAATTCCAGGACAACCCCTAATTATCAACATTGGGGTTGCTTCAGTGCCTTCTTGAATAAACTCAGTTCCTTTAACACTTCCATTTCTTACCAGAAAATACTGAAATAGGATGTGCAATGTAAGTATGGCTTGAGTTCTCTCACTGGAGCAAGGTATTTTGAGGGCAGCCATTCAAAAAGAAATATTTTCTGTGTCTACTCATGGATCTCGCAGGTGCCTTTCTTCTGGGAATGTCTAAGGCTAAAAAACACTTTCCTGCCTTTGCAAATAGACCTTTACTCCCTCTAACCCATCCATAGGTCCGCTTGACATCGACCTGGCTGACATGGTCCTTCCAGAGAATAAGCTTTCCCTTCTGTTTTCCAAACTGTCACTGAGCAATACCTTAGGGCGAAACACTTGCATGAATTTCTGGTAAAATTCTTTGGACGCAAAATAATAAATGAAGGGATCTATGCAGTTGTTGAGGCAACTGAGGCACAAGGTGAGCTTGTAGGCAGGATACAAACTCCTGCCATAAAATAGGCGAATGATCATATGCACAAGTAGGATAAAGTTATTTGGGGCAAAGCAAGTGACGAATACCAGAAGTACTATCATTGCCAGGTATATGGATCTTGTCTTCTGCCTGTTACCATATCTGTTCGATGTCTGAATAAGCTTCCGAATGGTGCCAATATAGCATCCAACTGTTACAACAAAAGGGATCAGGAAGAGCACGACAAATAGTGTGAGGAGAAAGGCTACCCAGGCTGCGAAGTTGGGCAGCATATCCCATTTGAGGACATCAAAACAGGTTATAATCCCCAATTCTTTCACTTCGTAGGTCAGATCTGTGCTTTCCAGTGGGTAGAAGGCTAGTAGCAAGAAAATCCACATACCAAGGCAGGCAGCCAGGGCATATCTTTTTCTTCTCCACTTGATCAACTTCATGGGATATACCACACCCATGTACCGCTCGATGCTGATACAGGTCATGGTCAGTATGGAAGAATACATGTTGGAGTAGAACATCACAGTCACAAGACTGCAAAGAGTTTTGCCAAAGGTCCAGTGATTGTTTTGGATGTGATAAGAAATCTGGAAGGGAAAGCAGCTGGCCAGCATGAGATCTGTGGTGCTCAGGTTGATCATGAAGATAACAGAAGGTGTTTTGGGTTTGATGTGCCAGCAGAGCACCCACAGGGAGAACAAGTTACCGGGGATACTAATCATAGCCACCAGTGAATACACAACTGGGAGGGTGATGGAGATAGCTTTATTCTGGAGCATTGCCAGAGTTTCATCATCCAGGTGGGATTCGTTTTTAACCATTATTCACAAGGGGGTTGTTGATCCCTATAAGCCAGCTGGATCATATCATGAAGACTTGGCTTGAAAACCTAGAGGACAAAGTCAAGAGAGAAAAGCAGTATGTAAAAACAGAAATTAAGAACATACTTCTATTAATCAAACTAAGAAAAAGCCCTATGTAATCTGACAGATTATCTCTGAATGAATGGAATCCATTAGAATTGTCTCCTGAAAACTCTCTCCTCCCTCTGCGTCATGGTAATGTTTTTCCAGTCTCACTTTTTCCTAGCTTTGAACAGCTACTTTTTCCTTGCTGAATGGCTTTCTGATACTTTTTGCAGTCTATGTGTTATCACATCTCTTATGTTATTGTAACATAAAGAAAATCACATATCACAAATTGAAATTAAATTGATGGCCGCATGAGAACACTATGCCATAGGACCTCCATGAGCTAAATCCATCCTACTTATTCTAGATATCATGACCTTGCTTGTTGTAATACACAATATTATCTGACTTCCACCCCACCCCAGCTAAACAGTGATCCATTCCAAGTAAGTGCTGGATATTTTTTTTTTTTTCAGTTGGGGAAAGGTGAACATCCAATCAATTATTCTTGATATATTAATTATATAAAGAGAATATAAGGAAATCACCATGTATAATCAAGAACCAGGGACAGATTGCAGTTGCTTGGCCTGGTTGACAGGCTGAAGGGACCAGGCTAAAGAAGTAACAAGCCCTCTTCTAACAAAAAGAAAAGCTATTGAGTTTGATTTTCTGCAAGATGTAAGTTATTAAAAAATGTTCTGTTTGCAGCTGTCTTACTGGCATCACCTGTAATTCTGCAAAATTAGTTTCAGTTTTGCAGCGTGCAGAGCAAAACCGTGCTTTCACTGTCTGGCCTACGTAGACATTTCTTGGCAGACACAGTAGCTTATGGTTTAGACTTTTTATTTTATCCAGTGTAGCAGCATTTAGCAGCTGCAAGCAAGAACTAGTGCCTCAGTGCGCTACAGGCACACATGTTTACTTTCATCAAGCTGCAAGTACAAGGATGCAGTTTCACAAAAGAACGGGATTGAAAAAGTGAAGAAATGGCAATGAATGACCAGAAAGGCAGAGGACAGAGCAACAGTAAGTTCTGTGAAGAGTGGCAATAGGGGCCTGGAAAGGGTGTCAGGCCAAGCCAGCCGATAATGCTGGGCACATCTGTGCTTTTTAATAAAAGAGGGGCGGGGAGTGGGTTCAGGCGCACATTCCTACTTGTGGACTTTTATCCCCTGCACTGTTTAATCCAAGCGGCTCTTTGCAAGACACACCTGCTGTAGGAGGTTAGATTAAAAAAATGTAGGTGCCAGTCAATTGGTGTCACTTAACCTCAGATCTAGTTAAATAAGACCTTTAATTTAATTATGTGGTCATAGCCTGTGAGCAGCGTAACAGGTCAGTTCCTCAGAGAGATCAGCCCTCGGTGCTAGCTAACTCTAGCTGGAAATAGCCATTCTGACAAAACTGTGATTTCTGACAAAGGTTCTTACTGAATAACTTGCAAGACCTTTCACAAAATAACTGTTGATGGTTCCTGAGACCTGGCAAAGGTGAAGTCTCTGCTGAAGGCTGTAGTGCAGTAGAGATACTCAACTCTCAAAATAAACAGTGCAGATCCAGAAAAAGCACAACTACAGCAGCAAGAAGCTCAGTGGGGGCTTATTTCTGTTGTTTCTTGATCTGATCAATTTGACATAGTGCTTCAAATGTCAGCTAAAAATATTCAGAAGTAGTGACAGTCAGTATCAAACAAGCGATGTTAACTAATGTTGCCAGGCTTTCAGGACCTTCTCGCTGAGCTGTTGGAAGCCCAGAAAAAGGCCCAAGAAAATAGGAGTTGCAAAGAAGTCAGACATGTGTTCCTAATATATCATGCACACGACATAAAGAAAACATGTTCCAAGTAATGAGCACATCACATGATCACAACTGCAAAAAACCCTTTGAGCCAAAGCCATTGCAGATGAAATTCTGTTCTTGTCAGTGGAGCTATATCAAGAATGAAACTAACTCCTCAGTTTTCAGGGGGACTTGAAAAAGCACTCACTGACACAAAGCTCTCGGAAAAAAACCTTAACGCTATCTATTTCAACTCTTCTATCTATGACTTACCACAGTAAATACCTATTCATGAACTCTGTTGCCTCAAGAATCCTTCCCAAGTGGCACCCATTTGTGCCTAACAACCCTAAACTTCCCAAAAGAAATAGAAAATTTTTATCTATATCGAAGTATCTACAGAGCTCTAATAATAAGCCTTTGCAAGTGACAAATATTTGCTCTCACAAACTAAGGGATCTCACCCCTAGACACTATTCCTATAGAAATTGTACATACTTGTGAGGTACGAGTATAGGTGAAAATTTCCCTTAAATCTGTCACACTGGTCATAAAGCTATGGAATACTTCCTACATTTGGTTTTGTGTTAGGGCTAATCACAAATGTATTTTCTTCTAAACTTGCTTTTTTCTGAGAGCATATCCTGATAAGAAAGCGATAAAAAAGATGCACACATAGATGCTGCAGTACGCAAAACAATGTCAGGATTTGTGGCCTGGTTACAGGCAAATTTTACCCACTTGTGGAACACTACCTGCAGTAAAACACAAGTGCCTCCTAGATTTAGGCACCTCTTGAATAGGTGTTGAAAGGCACCAAACTTTGAGGTTAGGTGCCTACAAGAGCTCTCCAAAAAGGGTAGGTCCCCTTGGCATCGTTTTCAAAAAGAAAGATGTCCATCACAAGGAGCAAAAGAAAAATGTGGAGTACAGAAAATCCTCCTTGTAATTTAGCCTTTATTTTGCCAAATCCTTCTGGGGCTCTAATCCTGAAATCCTTGTTCAGGAAAGCCTGGGCCAGCAGAAACTCCTGCTCTGAGTCACCCTTACTTGTGACGCTTTACTTTTTAGATGCCCAGGTTAAGCCGCTGGAACCACAATGTAGAATTTCAGTGTACTTTACCTCTCCCATTATTGCGTCTATTTGGGTTTAGTTAACGCTGTATTTATGTTTTCCACTTGTTCAGGGTAACTTTATGTCCTTCCCCCACTGCAACCACAGTCTCTGTCTGTGTCTTGTGGTTTAACTTGAAAATGTCATAAATCAAGCGAGAAAGTAATCTTTATGAGGATTAGAATTAGATTCCCCTTACATTTTATGAGTTGCTTCCTTTCAATTTCAGGTTTCCAACACAATTTAAATCAGTGAAGCTTGCATGGGTTCTCTACAAGAGAAACTTTACTGCAGGATAATTTTAAAACATCAACCCTCAGCTAAGGTTTCATACGCATAATCTGTAAAAATATAGTTCCGTTACACAAATATTCCTGTTAGAAAGACACGGTTTTTATTTTATTGTGGGGAGATCTATATTTAAAGTGCCATGGACAGATGGTAGACAGAAACAAAAACTCAATGAGGCTTCTTCAAGTGAGAAGATCCAGTCTTATTGCCATTTACATCAGTCTTCAAACATCTGACATAGAAAGAGAAACATTAAGCTTTCCTGCTTCCCTCATTTCTGAAATATTTAGTGGATGAAAGTAGTTTAGTTTTATATTAGGTACTAAGAGCACATACAGCCTCTGGTGTAACCCTCTCTAAATCCAGGTAGGATTTTTTTGCTTCTCTTCATACTCACTGGCTCATAGCACTCTGCACAGAAAGTTCACCTGGAAATTGAGTAACGCCAGGTTTTCATCCGAGCTGTAACCATAAGGAAAGGTGACAGCTGCTTAGTGCCTTTTTGACAGGAATGGTGATTTCTTTTCCTACAGTTGACAAAATATGACAACGAAAACATTAAAGGGTATACTGAAAGTCAAACAGTAAAAAAAACAGAAGAGGATTGTGTTATTTCTTTACCATGGCAGACTAACAATAGAGATGTGTCTAATTTCTTTTTAGGGGACTGCTAAATAAAACTGATGTGTTTCCTCTCTTACATCTATTCTCTTCCTGTTGTCAATGTCAAGTGCACCTGTGAAAAAGACTGAAAAGCCTGTGAGCCAAATGAAAACCAGAATTAGCGTTTATAAAAAGTTTTGTGATTAGTTTTGTGATTTGAGATGGAAAAATAAATCCTCCAAAGATTCCAAAGAAAGCCTTCCAAAACTTATTCTGTTTCATAATTTTTGGTTCACTACCTGTCAAAGCACTATTGTGTAGAACAAAAGCATCTTATTTCATAAATTCTTTGATATTGTTATGCTTTTGGAAAGACACCCTTCCAGCTGAAAAATGTAGCATGGCATATTTCAGATTACAGGAAAACCAAACTGAAATGCAATTTCAACTCAATTGCAAACAGATTCAGAATGAGGCAAAATTAAAGGACAGATTTTATTGTAAGGACTTAGTGCAGTCATATTAACAGTTTTTAATCAATGCAAATGTGGCTGAAGAGTATGTATTTTTTTTCTCAAAGGCTGCATTTTTAAAATTTCTTTTTATTATTATTTTTTACTTGCTCAGTTTAATACTATTACAAAGCAGTAATAACAGCTAAAGGGTTAGGAGAGTTTATGTCTACCTAAATGTCGCTAAAATTGCCGAAAACTTAAGGATCTTCAGTGTGCAGTGTTTCTGCTGGGGATTCAGCCCCCCCTGGACTGTCTGAATTGCTAGTGAGATGAAATAAGGTTAGACAAGCACAGAAAACAGACATTTAATTTCTATTGTAGACTGAGTATGATGTGAAGAAGGAGCCAGGAAGGCAAGGGGCCAGGAGCCAGCCATCTTCAGTTGTGGGAAAAGTGACAAAGACTTTGATATTTAGATAGAGTAAGGGGTTTTAGTAAAGGAACAAGAAGAAAAAGTGCCCTTTTATAACACATCTCAGTTATTGTTCCTAAAGCATCATTGACGCGATTCAGAGAAACACTTCTGCAAATGTTCAAGTTCACCAAACTGAGGAATGTAAATGAGTGCATCTCTGATTGCGTGTTCCTTAAACTGAACACGGGCTTTACCGAAAGAGGCTGCAGGTTTTATCTGGATGGTTCTTTCTCACCCTTGCAATAAACTTTCATGCAAATTTTAGCTTGTAGGGTTACATCTCTACATCTCTAAAAGCCAAGGGTTTGGTTCATTCAGTCAAGATCTGAACCTAAGTCTTCTAAGAAACTTCTTTGTATGGGCCTTCCCTGTTCTTTTTGCTGAATTCTTTTTTTTGTTTCTGTTGTTTTTTCCAAGTATCATTATTGCAAAGATCACAAACTGTTGCTGAGCCTGTAGTTATGTTATTGTAAAGGAGTTATTTCACACCAGGCTTTAGCTTATCTTCTTTTAAGAAAAAATACATTTGGAAAATGAGACTTCTACCCTCTGTGCAATTGTGTGTACAAGTATTTCTGAGCCAACAAAGCAAACCTGAAAACATCTAACTAGCTGCAATATTCCTGACCTTCTATGTAATTAAGCTTTAGAAAAATAAAACTGTTCTTTATTTCTTATTTTTCACCAAAGATTATTCAGATAAAGGACATAACGAAACCATATGTATGCCTTCACTGCAAAAGATGGCATAGTTTTGACAATGAAAGGGTTACATTATAATCACTATATTAATCAAAAACTCTTGCAGAGACAAATGTCAGTCTTTATCTCAGTACACCTAGTCAAAGTAAACCCTATGGTGGTTATAGCTCTGACCTCAAATAGTTAGGGCAAGGTAAAACAAGAGTGTCTTCTCTCCACAAGGATTTCACATTGAGACATTAAAAAAAAACCCTCGATATTTTCAGTAAGAAAATGTAGAAGCATTACCAGCTTTAGTGTGGTGAGGGGTATGTGCCTGTCGAGCTTGTTAGCTATATCAATCTAGCCAAAGCAGCTTTATTCAAAAGTGAAGAAAAACAATCCTATTATTTCTGCTTGTTAGAGAGTGCTTCTCTTCTCCAGCCTGAGACAGTGCAAGCGGGCAGCTTCCCAGATTCAGCCGAAGAAGTCTTACCAAGCGTGCTATCTAAATATACAGGTGAGAGACAAAGAAATATCAAAAGGAACTACAGTAGCAATTCTTCAGAACTAGCTAAGTAGTAAAATTAACTGTACATAGCTACCTTTACATTTCCTGTGTCTGTCCTGGACTATGCAGTTTTGCTGATAGTTGAATTTTAGTTCGCTTGAACCTTCACCTTTGCTAACCATAAAGTAGCAAAGTCAGGATTCTGTGCTGGTGTTAGCAATATTCATCCTAATTTAGATAAGGTTTGCATAAACACAGCTGCTATCATCTGTGTCAATAACCCCGTTCAGATTGAAACTAGTCAATGCGGTCTTTAAAAAGTTCATTTCTGCAGTAGTCAGGTTTATGGAAATAGTAAGGCCGTGGGCCAGTATTGACAAAACCCTCTCTGCATCTGAATCATGATTCTATGACTTTATGTGCTAGTTACACTACAAAATGAAGCAGTTTGAACTTTTCTTTACTGGTGTGCAAGACAGCTTTAAAAAATCCTGTGAGCAAAACCACAGGTCAATTAGAACCCAACTCGTGTAACTCCACTGATAGATTTTCTAGGCTGGTTTAAATTTCAGTCAGAATCAGCATCCCCAACTGGATTTAAAGAGGTTCCAGTTTATGGGCTAAGAGCTAGAATATTTTATATATATATAATATATATATGTGTATATATATGTTGGTCTCTCCTACATACACAGACTTTGTAAGCTTAATTTTTTCAAGTCTGATATTTTTAAAAGGATTAGCAAAGCTAGGTCAACCCCTTTTAAGAATTCAACATAGCAGCTCAGGAATTCATTCTACAGGGCTTTACACTCTTCTGCAGCCACTGCCCATGAGCACGCTCTTATTTCCTAACAGCACAAGGTAACTTGCCTCTTGGTGAAATAACGCTATCTTGCATGTATCATGGAGGAAGAGCGTGCGTGCAAGCAGTTACTGAAATATTGCTGACGCCTGGTGGGGAACCTTGACTTCATCAGACCACAGTTTTTGTCAGATGGTGCATGGCCATGGACAACCAGCTCGCAAAGCTCCTTTTAACCATTCTGGCGGACATCCTGGGTACTGTGGAGTTATCCTGCACCAGAGGGCCTTCCTGCAGGTAGCTTGCTCTTGAGGTATGGCAAGACGGTGAAGATTTGTTTTTATAGAACTTTGACTACAGAAAGTGGCCAATCAAGTCTCAATTTAAATAACACATGAACTGATTTCCTTTATAACTTTAAAGCTTTTAAATATTGTCTATGGCCAGGACTGACAGTCAATGAGTTCCGGTCAGCAATTACTTCCTACTACAAGTAATTGCCTCACATAGCTGTTGTGAAAGTCAGAGGAAAAAGTATAGTCAATCATTTCCCTTCTGACCTCAAATGCCAGGAAAAGAAGTAACAGTTTGTTGGCACAAAGTGTTTGTGGTAGACAATATGACAGATTCCCAACAGAGAATCCCTCAATCTTCCCATAGCTTGATGGTCTTATATTGAATCTGTATTGTCTAATTGGCATTTTAGAGCAAGCATATATAGAGGGAGATATACACACACACACACACGTAAGCATATGTGTGTGTGTATATATCTATTCTATTTGAAATCTGTACGTTTGATCTTTTAATCTCTCTTTTCTGTGAAACTCTTTTTGAATGTTTCCTCTCCTGTTTAGTCCACAAAGGAATTGAGGTAGAGCTGCATGCATGTTTTTTAAGATTATCTCTAGAGATTAGAAAAAAAAAAAAGGCAAAAAGGCAAAAAAGCTCACACGTCGTTTTTTCTTGCACTTGTGCTAAGGATATGACAGTCTGTAGCTGTTGATTGATTTAACACATGATGGAGTCCATAAACAGGACAGTCAACCAAGATTTGCATGTGTAGCTGAAAGGATAATTTGACATGGTTCGGGGAAATGTTTTGCGCAAAGAATGTAGGGTAATTCTAACATTCATGTAACATACTGGGGCCAGAAATTGGAAACAGTATTGTTAGGAGTGAATCAAAGAACTTGGCTGTGCATGTCGGCTGTCTTCAGATAGACTTTCTTCCACTACTTCCACTAGTTGGTCTCAGCATGTACAAAACCTCTTACTACCTCCTAGATAAATAGATATGTCCCCCAAAAGCCCATGCTGGATCCTTAACAACTTCTGAATATAGGCTGATTTATTATTCCTCGTTAAGTAAGATCTATATGAATATGCAACTCTTTTTCCAGAGCAGTAGCATTAAGTAGCAGGATTTGGGTATAGCTGGCACCATATTTGCCTGGTCTTTGCTACAGCCGTGCATTTAGCATCCGTAGAAATCTAAGTGTCTATTTCAGGGTGAGTTGGAAAGTGTGGATGTCACTGACTGTACTGGGCGGATCTCCAGTGACTGTAACAGGCTCATATACAGTCACTTCCATTGTAAATGCAGGTGTTTGAAGCTGAATCCAGCCCATTTTAAACATCCCGTTGATTCAGATCCTGGTTTCCTGGAGGCCTGTAATTGCCTGGAATCTGTCAAAATCTGAACTAGTCCACTAAAACATAATTGTCCCCTTTCACACTTGGAATGCTCAGCTGCCACTTTAAAATGACCGGGCCAGCTTCCATGTGAAAATGAATTGGCACAGAATAGGAACAAATGCATGATTTTACCTGTACCTGACTGCTTCCACCTGTGTGTCAAAACCTACAGTGAGTCTTATGTGATTGTAAAACTATTTGTGTAGCAAAGATGCCACAGCTGGGGCTCAGAATAAAAATTATTTTGTCTTCTGTTGATCTTGCTGCTGTACTTGCTCAGCACATCTCATTTAGCCTTTATTGACAGCCCACCTATGGGATTGACTGCTCTGCTCTCTCCCCAGATGCCTTCGGCAATGCACTGGTGGTGAACTCCTGGCAGACTGGGTGTTCTCCTGGCTCACACATCAGTTAGAAGTGATTCTCACATCAGCACCAGTGAAAACAGTCTTGGCTGAAAAATACATGAGACCGGGGGCTCTGTAGGAGCTAAATTGATATGCGCTTGGCAGCTTTCTCGCGTATCTAATTCTCTGCTCCCAAAAGGGCCAGAAGAGCTAGAGATACAGAAAGAATGAGCCTTGCTTCCTGTCAAACTGTGCCTTTTACTGGAAGGCTTTGATACAAAAACTGGGCTGCTGAAAGATCTTTTGTGTGGCTGGAACCGATATTGTGTCCACTCCTTCCCCTGGACACCCTGTCAATATCCACTGAAAAGAGTTGACCACGTGTATTGCAGCAGGAGAGGTATGCCTGGGCTGACGAAGGGCAGCAGGCACCCATGTATGCAGTCCAGGGCAGTGGGAAGCATCAATGCTGTGGGTGTCTCCTCATTCCCTGGCACTTTGGACAATGCTTCCCAGCCCTGCCTGAAGGGAGGATTGGTTGGGGCTCACCCCGGGCCATCTCCATGAGGAATCTTGCACTGTCACAACTCTTTCCATTGCACAGTTTCTCTTACTGCTTATTGTCACAGCTCTGAGTGTGAACCCTGAATCGTATCTGTACTACTGAGCTATATATCACTGTATTTTTCCTGAGTGATGTTCAGTTGCCCATGTATATGGTCTTACAAGTGGTTGTGATTCTCTGCTAGAGAAAGCTTCTTCATTTTTTAAACGTTGCCATCAGCAGTCAATAGTATTCAAGCTACAATCATGGGGTACCCTGGCTGCTTCTGCCTTTTAATTGTAGTCATATCATGATCAGGGCATGTGTTACTAGGACAGCCATGTATCACCTCCATCTGTCCTGAGAGGAGCAACTTAGGGCACGTGCAGTACTGCTAGGGAGCCCAGGTGGCATAACCAGGGTTCATTTATCTTGGGACCAGTCCTGCAGGTCTGGTATTCGTGCAACTCCCAGTGATGTCTGAGGCAGCTCTGTGTGCACGGCACCTCAGAGCTCTTTGCTCGGTAGGTAGAAGCCAGCTCACCCTGTCCGAGCTCATGCAAACTCACTTCGTTCACATGCTGAAAGAACTGAAAGTTGGCTTCTCTGCAAAAGCTCACGGCTTAGGTTGAGCATCGATAACTGCAGCTGCGCTGCTTCTGGCTGGCACAGAGCACAGTATAAATTCACACGGGCCTGAACAGTGCTGAGCAGATGTACCCAAAGGCACAGTGCACAGGTAACAGGAACCTCAGAAATAGCCAACTACAGGAGCAGATACACTGTATGACCTAGTTTTAAAAGCAGTGCAATATACGCACACAAAGGAAAAAGAAAGAGACAACATAATTATTATTTTTTTCCCTGACTTACCACTTACCACTTTTTTCCTGACTTCTCTTCAGTTTGGCAATTTGATAACAGTTAGAGGCATGACTGGTAACGTACAAAAAGTGGAGGTTATAAAATGGGAAAAAAAGAAAAATATTTCTAACAAAAGCTTCACGTCTTGTTCAGTTTCTTTGTGACTACTTGAGCTATCACACCAATACAAAGAGATACAACAGGAATAGCACCCTGAAACCACATCTGCTATTGTTTCATTCTTCTGAAAGTCCTCGAGTGCAGGTGATACAGTAGGCCAAAGTTCAGCTCTTCAGCTGAACCAGACTGTAAGTGCGTGCCTCGTATTCGGGCTTTGGTCTTCCTCTCAAGTCCTCACTGCATTTAGGTAACTTAAATGCATAAATAAGACAAAAATTGCATTCTGTCCTTGTCTAACATACTCTTTCTGCATTGAGGAGTATGTAGGTGCCCTAACTATAGTCAAGATTTATGCTGATATATTATTATGTGAATGTTACCTATGAAATAACCACAGGCAGAAGTTAAATGTGTTCTGCAGCCGATTTTGTTGGGGGAGGTAGTCTCTGCCCTCAGTAACAGGCAATACATTGCAACAGCTTGTTATTGGCTTTACTTGAGTTCCTCTTTATTGCTAGCAAAATGCCCTGAGATATCTGGATCATCGCTGCTCTGCAAATCATTACTGGTATCTTGCCATCTTGAGAAAAAGTAGTGAACGTGAACATGCTGCGCTTTGAAGGGTGTTATTTATTGACCTGTGCACTAAAAGTTAGTGTCTTAACTATAATTTTTATGACCTTGGCATTTAGGTCCAACTTAATAGAGCTAATTCTGGGTATTCCATTTGTAAAAAGTCGTATCTCACAATCTTTTCTACTACGTATATCTGTGGTCTGCCATTTTTAAGCATATGGGCAAGCAAACACATTCTTGCAATGCAAGCGAAGGTATGAATCCATATCTCATCAGCCACTCTGTGTATTTGATTTCACTCATACAGACAAAGGAGCCGGCTTATGCCTCTGGGATGAACAGCTCCAGGTTACCATGTGAGAAAGTGTATACCGCAGGACATGCTATTACTGCAGCCAATATACTACCACCTTATGCCCTACTTTGTCTCTGCCATGAGCTGTCTGCTTGCCCACAAGCTTAAGGTAAATAAACACAGCTGAGATATTCTAAATGGTGACCACATGGAAGCAGCACAGGCTGGTATGAGGCAAGAGCAGCCTTAGCCTGATTCTGATGCAGGCAGTGCCTCAGGACAGGGTACACCAGCAAAGTAAAGGAGAGGTGGGAAGCCATCATGAGGACAGGTAAGCAGTCTTATTTATCCAACTTGTATGAGATATTATTATAACAATATGCTTTTACAATATATTAAATATTATATATTAAACAGAATTTCTATGATGTATGTGTGCTATAAACATTTTTTTCACTGGTACCACAAACTGAAATACCTATAAACCCCATAATCAACACCCCAAGTGCTAGGATTTCTCTCTTTTTTATCAAATGATATTTTAGCCTGTGTTACTGATTCATCATATATATGTGTGTGTGTGGACATATATATGTGCACGATATTTTATATCTTGTGGTATTCTATTGTATGATCATATGTAATGATATATGATATTATTTTCTTGTTTCATAGTATAGCTACAATTGATAACATTCTACTGTTTTAAGACTCTCTTTCATGACTACAAGTGAAATTTCAGCTATTTGGATATTAAGTGTTAGTAGGATAAACCTTTAAATGAAAGGAAAGCAATCCTACAGTAAAGGAGCTCCAGGTCCTAATGTAAAAAGCGTTCAGACAACATTTAAAGTTTGAGTTTCACTAGGTCCAAAACACTGTAGAGAAAAATGTGGGCTCCAGAGCTCAACTAGTTTTAAAGAGAATTTCCTTTTAGGGTGACACCTAAAACTTAACCACCTGGAAAAGTATTCTAAGTCTGTGAAGTGCAGTGACAAGGACAAATACACAAAACGGCATTACTTTTTTAAAAATTGCTTAGCTCCTAGACTGGAGAACTCAGAACTTTTAATGTTTTATCATAAAACAAATCTGCAAATTTAAATGCAAACTTTAGGTGATTCCAAACGTAGCTATATACATAAGGTCTGGTTTGACTCAGTCTTCAGTGAGGTGCCACACACTGTGACAGCTAATTAATTGCCCTTAATTAATCATCTCCTGGCTGTGGATCAAACTACTGAGGTTTAGCTGAGGTCTAGCTGAGGCTGCGTTCTAACCTCAAGCAAAATATATGGCTTTGTCAGAGCACGAAGGGGGCCCCTGGGTGGCATAAGCTCTCAAAATGAGTCTACAGGACAGAGGAACTTGACTGTGGTGCGACTTCAGGTGTGGGGAAAGAAAACACAATATTCTTACCCTCTGGCACTTGAAAACGACAAAAAAACCCCACTCTTCCCTTCACCCAGATAGTTTAAAAGGAAAAGGAAATTAAACTCCTCCTGTTCTGCTAAAACCTACTAACACAATAAAATGAATGCAATAATCCGGCAGAAAAGAAATACACCGAAGAAACTTTCAAGCACACCATAAATGAGCAGTCCCACCATGGATGAGCAGCCCCTGCCTTGCTGAGGAGAACAGACATTTACTGACAGAGGAACGGCAAGCTGGAGAGAGAGCTCCTGCAGATGTAAGTCCTTCAGTGGCACAGACTGACATATCACCTGATAAAAAAGAGAGAAATTCTAGCCCTTGGGGAGCTGATTACGGGCTTCGCAAGTATTGCAGGTTGTGTGAAAACTGCCCGTTGGAGATGAAGACTGTGAAACTCGTGGGATACGTAAAGACAAACTCTAAGGTAGTTTTGAAAACTGGTACAATTATGCTCTTGTAAGATACTAATAACAATAGAGCAGTAAGAGACGGTTCTTTGCAGGCAAAATTTGGGTTGTTAGGAGTCCTGGAGACCTCTAAGTGATGCGCTCTGAAATAGTACTGCATTTCTGCAGCTTCAGTGTGTAACTTGAAAATAGATGCATAGGAAAATGATATAAATGTACTAAGAATAAAGGAAATGTTTGGTGCAGATGGTGCCTATTCAGGAAAATATGATTTGACCTAAACCAAAACAGGGCAAGGCTTCTGTTACTAAAAGTTAAGGTTATAGTTTTTAAATTAAATACTACCAACTGGCACAAAAAAGCACATAGTTCAGGATGACACATACTTAGGGGCAGGAATGTTATTAAATCCTCTGTATTCTTAGAAAAAAGGACAGGAAAATGTATTAATAAAGTCCAGGAAGGAACTGGACAAACAGTTTTTACGTGTGTAGTGTATGAAGCAGACAGCCAGAAAAAAACCCAGATATTTGTGCCTCTACAGATATGTAAAAAGTGTAAAAATGCTAAGGCGGAGTGCCCTGGTTTTCAGCTGGGAATCTGACCTAATTTAGGCATCTGAGAAGTCTGATGAAAGAAAGTCAGTGTTGGAAATGGTACGTCCGGGGCACACACTGCTACAGCCCTGCCAAAATGGGCCGTGTCTCTGAAGGATGGGTACTATTGTATTGCAGAAAGCTTTGTGTCACATCCAGTAAACAATTCAGCTGCACCAGCAAATGAGACGGAATTTCCAGGGGCTGAAAGCTGTAACAGCAGGACTGTATCACCAATCACATAACGAGGATAGTAAATGTGGCAGCGACGCGCTTGGGGTAGAAAACCAGCTGTGAGAGCAAACAATACGGAAATAACAAAACCCTTCAAGTACCCCTAAACAAACTGGGCAAACGCGCCGAGGTGTGAGGTGTGTGTTCAGGCACCACAAGCGTGACTCCTCATGGAAACCACCCTTTCAAGATCCAGAGGGGAGCTCCTTGCAAGACGAGGAGAAGCAGCTCTTGTCTTGGGCCTCTGACACCCTGAGCCTCCGCAGCAGCAGAAGCACCGACCTGTGGTCTCCTCCTCCCCCACAGGGACACCCAAGAGCTTCGGCCTGTAGCCTGTCGCAAATAAATTTCTACAACTTCAGCTGCTTAATTAAAAAATTAATATTCTATGTCTGTGTGTGAGATTTTACCCTACCTGTGTCTACCGGCTATGTCTAAGGAGACAAAGCTTCTCCTTTGCTTTTTTTTCTGGATTCTTAAAGTGCTCAGCTGGAAGATACACACCAGGTTGTCCCACCTGTTGCTTTGGGACACTGGCACAAGTAGCCTTGGATAACGGCACTGCCCAGCAGAGAGGGGAGCCTACTGGTAAGCCTGGACCTTTGCTACACAGGTACAGAATTAGGTCTTGGAGAAATACCAAAAGAAATTCTAATAAGTGAAAATCCCCTTTCCTCTTGAAAACACCTTCTCCTGTCCCCAGAAGAGCAGCTGCTCTGACTGACGGTAGAGAGGGCCCGTAGTTGGTACTCCAAGTGTTGGTTGGTACTAATAAACCGCATGCACCTGGGGACTTTCTCTGCTGCGGAGGTGTGCTGGCCAGGGACAGCCTCTGCCCGCGCTATCGGGCTTCTTCAGCAGGGCGATGGCATGCAGCCTGCCCACTCGCAATGCTCCTGGCTGCTGAACCGTGCTTGGAGCCGGCGGAGAGAAGTCAGCTAGCACAAACTAAATCTCCACCAGGGAGCCTTCTTGTGAGCTAACTGTACAGAGAAGCACGTTCCGGTGACCAAAAACTTTTCCTGGAGCTGATTAATCTATTCGCATCAATGTAACATAAAAACACAGCTTGTTGGCCCCAAGGAAATGAATAATACAAGGAAATATCTGATGAGAAATGAGACTCAGTAGAAAACGGCAAGCCTGGGCTCTCGTGAGGGCTTCCCTATTGAAAGGTTTTGGTTCCCCTTTTCATTTGCTTGTAGTGCCATAGAGGTCGAAGGAGAATTGCCGCTGGGAGCTCCTTCACTGGCAGGCACCTGATGCTTTGGCAGTGGCTGAAATGCGGTCACAGCCCCCACAGCAGCCACCTTCTCTTCTGAAACCCCAAGAATGCCCTCAGCTTCCTGGGAGCAGAGACGGGACAGTGCTTTTGAAAGCACAACCCGCGCCCCTACCCACTGTGAAGGAAGGTCAGCACCAACTACTTTCTCGCTTCTCTTTCTGAGAATAGTGGAGGTCATTTAATGTTTGCCACTACTTAGTTCCCAGCTCTGTTTTGGGACCCATGGCTCGTGCTTGCTCACGGGAAGTTCAGGGGCTCAGGGCCATCTCGGGTTTTCCCACAGACCTGCCAAGCCTATGGTCTCCCCAGCCCCGCTGAAATCACCCGGGGCCGCTTTCTGCAGCATCAGCCAGGCAGTGGAGAGGCCCGACAGTGGGTGCGAGATGGAGTCACCGATGCCCATGGTAGTCACTTAGCATTACAGCCCGCAGCGGGGTTTAACGTGGTTTGGCAAGAAAATGATGGAAAACGCCAGTGTTCTGAAACTCAGTCAGGGAACTGAAGAAGACAGGTCCAAGTCCTTTTTCTTTTAACATCTCAGCAAGTCTTTTATAAAAATGTAAAGGCAATGTAAATTCCAGGAGAGCAGCTTTAGTATCCTTTCTTTTTCTGTGCGTGTTTCTCTGCCTTGCTTTGCTGAATTGTCATACAAATATACAGACAGGGAGAGAGGAAGAAAAGCAGTTTTAAGCTTTAAAAGAAAATTGTTTTCTTGAGGATTGGGTTTAGTAAAGGGTATGCATTACATTTTCATAAAAGAGCCTGGAAATGCAAAATAAGTTCTCACAACCCCTTCTAGTACCATCCATCCAGCCATGCAGGTGAGCAAAGGCATAGTTCTCTAACATCTCAGATACCAAAGATAAGAGTGCACTGATAAAAGATGTTTCATCACATGATGTGGGGAAAGTTTTGTACAAGTTAGGACTAGCTGCTCAGTGCAGGTTCCTCTTTCAATTCTCTGAAACTCTTTAAAAAAAATTACACACACACAAAAAAAACAAATTTCAAAAGTGGTTTCCTCAGTCCAAACCTCCCACCACTCCCACATCATCTCTATAGATCTCTCTAATACGTACTGTAAATCACACATAAAAGTTACTTGTGCTTGCACTGCAGAGACTGATAGTTTTTAGAGCATACTGTTACATCACGTTACAAACTACCCTACACAAAAAACGAGGCTTGTTATTTTGTTTTGTTTACCTGTTTCTTTAATGTAAAAGAAATCTATCCTTTTTTTACCAAGGCTTAGTAGAAAGAGAAGACACAAAGCAATTCATCAGCTAAAACCTGTCCTTTCTTTTTAAAGGTTATACAATCACAACAGGAAATATTTTGAAATGGTCACACTAATCACAAGACAGACTACTTTTTAGGCTGAACATGTGTTTATATTCAGCTCCTATTTTTAGGTCACATCACATGCCAACTCCTTGCCATTGCCATTTGTATTTTAATTATAGATGTAATAATAACTTTTGCAGCCTTCAAGAATAATAGGGTGGTACTTCATTCTCGCTTTTTCTTACTTGCTATACTCAAATTCATAATCTGACAGAAGAAGAGTGAGAACAAGCTAGTTTACATTTAAGTGAATGTTTGCCTGTTGTTTGCCTCATAGTTATTGCCCTTTTTTCATGTTTCTTTAAGCACCTGCAGCAAAACAATATTTGGGAAAGATGCTAATTTTGGCCTAAATCCTCAAAAGGAATTAGGCATCCAAATATTTTTGAGGAATCAGTCCTTAGCAGTAGCACTCCTGACAGGTTTCCATGCACCTTTCTGCAAAAGCAAAAGCAAAAACAAGCTTGTCTCATGCTGCCAAAACTGTCAATGAAAAGGCAGTAATGATACTTTGACTAGGAGATCAGTATGTCAGTGACCTCTCCGCAATGGCACCATAACCAAAACACTGTGACTTTCTAGATTAGAGTAAGGATCCACTTGCTGAACGTGCCTGTGTAAAAGGATGGGTCTGGCACTCCAAGAGCACTTCCAAAGTGCTGGGATGAGGTGGGCTGAGGACAACACCCACAACAAGCCTCCTCATTATTGCTCCCCCAGAAAGCCATGTCAATAAGGAGATGAAAATGTTACCGACTTCTCTGTATCTTTTTGTGAAAAAGCCTCCTTGCAATAACAAGAGACAGATGATTAAGAAGCAGGAATCTTCTGGGAGTTAACAAGACTGTAGGTGTGTCCTTGAGGATGATAATTGGATCAGCTTCAATTCCAGCGCGCTCTCTTTCACTTGCTCGATGCCTTTTAAATGTCACTTTCCTATTCTGATTTAATTTTCTTTTTTTTTTTTTTTGTAGTACTAATATATTTGCACTACGCAATTACCTCGCTGATGATGATTTAAGAAATATTAGTGTCTTGCTCTGTAAACGCTCCAAGTGTTAAAAACAGAACAAGCGGCTTTTGAACCTGTGTTGTAGCACCTGCTTTTATTTAACTGAAGAAGCAATATGTAAAACCCGTACTTGCATGCTTACTCTAAGATGAAAACTCTTGCTGTTATACATTACCCATTTACTTAGAAGATTTTCCATTCGTTTCTAGAACGCCTCAAGAAGTTAGATATGTTCTGTATCGAATTTTACAGAAAGTATTCATCCAATTAATTAATATTAATTTACTGGAAACAGTGGACTTGTTCTCATGGTTCATTAATGACATTTTTCCCAGACAAAGCATCAAGATCTCTTATGCTATAATCCCTGCAAACCTTTAAATGACTTCTTAAAACAATGAAGTAAGCTTGATGAAATCATGCCAAAGTTATGACAGAAAGCTCTTGAATGATTGAGTTTTTGTGCCATCTTTTTGAATGTCCAGTCCAAGCCATATTCAAGGGACTGCATTTGTCAAAACTGTGTTCAGACATTTTTCTTTCTAAATTGAGCACTTCCTTGTACCTTAAATTGGGATACCCAAATAATGAGAATTCCCAAATCAATTGTCAAAACAGAAAATTCTTTCTTTACAGGTAGTAGGCTTTTTTCTGCCCAATTATAATAATGCAATAATATCCTAAGGGGAAAAATCTCCACAAACTGCAAGGTACAATAGGATTTTCTGGTTCTCAAATGACTGAATACCTCATATTATGAAAGACAGGGTATGACTCTGTACACTGGATTTCTGATGTCTTGTTCTTGTTACTAGTCTAGCTCAAGAAACCCACAGTTCAGCTGAAAACCAGTTAGAAGAGTTTCTTTAGAAATGGGGTGTAAAAAGAGATTGTGGTTAGTTTTGTTCAATCACAAAAAAAAAGGCAGAGACACAGGAAAGCAACAAGTACCTAGAGGCAGTTAATACAGAATGCAAGTCCACAGCGAGAGCCTAGAGCACCCACCATCCACACCTCCTCTACTCCGGATTGTAGAAACACAAGCAGACAGAGGCACCTACCTGCCCAGGAGTCTCCATGGCCCCAGCTGAGATGTTCCATACCTCGCTGGCTGACAATCAGGTATTTTAGAATGAGATCCAGAAAACCAGGACACCAAGCAGCGAGTAAGCTAGACAACAGGAAACACCTTGGTCCCTGAGAAAGCTGCAGCTTTTGACGCTTTGCTGAGGGTTTCAAGGAGACCTCTAGCTACAGCCATGTATTACGACTGAAATTTCTCCTGGAACAAGATGCTTGCATCAGTCTTATCTCAAAAAATGGAAGGATCCAAACCAACAACAGTACTGTTCACATTTACCAAATATCACTCAATGGGGATGGGGGAGATATTTCTCTCTTCAGAGTGATGAGATTTGAATCTAAACCTCCCACCAAGCAATAAGATTTTCTATTGGTCACTTCATATAAAACATATAAATTACATTGAAATAGGAACTGCAGTTTGGATGTCTTCTCCTCTCAGGTACTGAACAAAACACTACAGTCTTTTTTTCTCACCCGTAGACTTCATATCCCAGTTGCACCATGCAAACTGGAACAAATTCAGGTGCAAGAGTAAAGATAAATTGTAGATAAATAACTGTTTCTTAACATGGTGGTTAATGCATTTCTGCAAGAATGGTTGGTTCCAATCAGATTAGGTATAACTAGACATCCCTAGTCTGCAGAGAGTGCTCTAAGCGTCCACAGGATTAGAGGGCACATGGCATTGCCACCTTTCTTCTGGCTGTATCCCATGCAGGATCCACTCCAGTAAGTCTCCAATAAGTGCTTTGACTATTTATGGTATGCTGGGTCCTCAAAATGATACGGGGCAAAGAACGGTCTTTCCCCACTCCACAACTGTGGATCATTCCAGGCCTTCACTCTGCGTTGGGTATTAGGATATATGTGCTTCTGAGAACGTAAGTGACTGGGCTTCATAGTTTTGATATTGGGCACGCTAAGCAAAAGCTGAGCAGTTGAAGACCACAGTCTTGAGTTTTAGCACTTACAGTGACAACAAGAGAGTATTTAGGCTTCTAAAGCCTTTTATCGATGCAAGCATTAAGGTCAGATATTGGAAATTCCACCACTGAAGAAATCTTTTTTCCTTTAGTGTGAGGTTGGGGTGAATACCAACAAGTCGGTCAGGTATACAAACACACAAAGGCCTGATATTGGGCAGATAACATGAGCCACAAATGCACATTTGCCTTGCTCTGCCTTCTGAGATTGTGCCTCTTTTGCAGAAGAGTCTCCTTGGCTTCTGCAGCTAAATCATCCCTTGATGAGCGTAGTCCCATGCTGGATGGATTGCCGGCACATTCCATTGTAAGCCTCACCGGCAGTCAAGTAAAAGTACTTGCCTTTACCACTTTTGCGGCAGTACCAATGGCTTTTCTCTAGGTCAAAAGTCCTGGTGGGTATGTACTTCCACTCTGCTACCCGGTCTTCCCAGATCGTGGTATGTCCACAGACATTTTAACTTTTCTCTTGCCAAGCTCCTTGAGAACAGCTATCCTGTCCATATATCCTGTCCCAGCAGACTAGGAAAGACATTCAGCAGAAAAAAGCTACCTGGCTCAACTCTGCATTTTTGTAGCATTCTTCCAGACAGAATAGTCTGGATGTAAGGTAATTGTGGTGGTGGATGAGGGTGAGTCTGGCAGGTGGATATGGTGCCTTCACTGCAAATTACTGGGCTGAGTGTGAGTGTTTCTTTCCCTCCTGACAGGCAGGAGAGAAGTAGGGCTATTTCTTGTTGCACAAACATACCTGATTTCCTGGGTTGTTTGAGAAGGATGATGAGCCTCAGCTTACAGGGCTTATAGGTATCTGCTTGCTGTACCTCTTGCTGAGGTCCTTTACATACATCACCCCACCCCACCCACCCCCGAGCCTGGGATGGGAGAATAACAATGTAAAGATCCTATATTTATACTGGCTACCTATACATTTACCTGCTAAGAGGGACAGTTACACAGGGAGATAGCTAGGAAGCTGTTTTCCCCACTTTAAGGCCAGAGAAAAGGACTTCAGTAAAAATGAAAGCTGGGCTCATGGAGTTACAACGCTGGGCAGGTTGGCCTCAGAGCGGAGACGAACCTAATGCTTTTTTAACAGAACTAGGCTCATGGGACATGCACGGAGTCATTTACACACACCTCCTCACCCAAGCACGAGACCTCAGCTATCTCTTGCGACATCCTGTCATTGCTGGTATGACTAACTCATATCAGTGGGGATATGGATGCATGACTGTGAAGGACGGGGTTTGAGGAAAGTAAAAGATGATCGAGTCATTTTTAGCATTGTGTGGTGCCAGGTAGCAAGCAATCCCGACACTTCCAATGCAATGTGCGATGCAGGCTTGTCAAAATAAAACACTATTTGAAGGATGAATGAGAAGACCATAAGATTCCTCGTGGTAAAAGCCTGACAAAACCTCACTCCTACCAAATTGTGGTCACCTCTTCAACCCTGTCTTGCTTTTCTGATGAGAAGCTATCTGAAAGTTTGCTTGGCTTTCATACTCCCAGTTGATTGGGAAGATGCATAGATCAACTTATTCATACAATGTACATGAAGAAGAAAAGCACGGGTATCTACAAGATTGTGTATGAAAGAGTTAAGAGGAAGGGAGGAGAAATAAGGAAGTAGTGGTTGAAACAATCTGCTTTTAAGCATACAAAAAGTGAAAAAAGACTTGATAACTTTTTAAACAGAGTGTATAAACAGCACAGAAGAGCCCCAAACTAGATGTTGGGTTTGGGTTTTTTTTTTTTCTGGGGGGTGGGGCATTCAGTACTGGTGGAAACTGTAATGGGAACTTCAGAAATGGAAGTCTGCACTTTTAGCCAAAGAACAAGAACAGGTTTCTTGCCCACCCAGACTGAAACATGAAGTGAAGGGACTGTTTCTAATAATAAGAAGAGAGGTTGGTTTCCAAACCCTTCCAATGTAGGGAAGCACCACTTTTTCTACCTAGTTATTTCATTTGAGATGTATTAGATCAAAAGTATATAAAACAGAGCAAGTAAAGTACTTTACCTTGGGGCTTGCCACTAAGGACAGCTGGACTGTCAGTGTCAAAAAGACAGATGCAAACTGATTTGCAAAGAACATTTACATAGTCTATAATGCTGATCTTAGAATGCTTTGCTGGGTTTTTAAGAATCGTACTATATTTGGCTGTCTCTCCACTGGAGAAACACTCTTAACATTTTTCATCATTGACAGTAGTGATTCAGCAGCAGTACAATCTTTGTAGCTCTAACATAGAAAAAAAAGTCCTAACGCTAAAGTCACAGTGTCTTGCAGATGTGTGTTCAAAAAAGTGCTGCCATTTGCAACTGTCTGTACATAGGGCATTGCCAAAATCTGTGGCACCGTGTTTCAGCAGTGTGAGTGGTTGTGGAAAAGTACTTCGTTTAGGATTAATTTGTTGCATAAGTGAAATAAATATGTACAAAATTAATATAAGATGAATATATCTATAAAACTAAAAATATTTCATCTTGATCTTCAGAGCTATTTAGTAGTTTAATTGCTGCAAGCTTACCTTTCTGTTTCTATATAATCCCATTTAACACTTGTGCATGAAGCAATAAGACAGCACATAACGGTCTGTAAGATTTTTATTTACCAGCATCACTGCGAGTTGTCTATCTTCACTGCCTTTGATGGCTACACATCAAGAGAATTAAGCTTCGGCTCAGATCTCAAAAAAGGAAATATGCACCCACAAGATAGTCTCTATAGCGCATTTCTCCTCCGGAGGAGGAGAGCACTGAGGCATTAATGTTGACATAGAAAGCGCAGACTGAATCTATTTCAGGGGAGACTTTGATGTTTGTTTTCTTCCCAGAAGAAAGTAAAAGGTCATGGCGGCACTGGGCTGCAGAAATGGAAGACAAAGGCCAGGTCTCTTTGGACCACTGTGAGGATAACATGCACAGAGATGCTGGGCCAGAAAAGGCTTTCTATAAGCCAATCAATAAATACTGTTCACAGAAACAGCATAGGCTGCTTGGACTTAGAAGTGAAAGACACTGTTTTTTCACTACACCTTCTTACCTGAGAAATTAGGTTTGTGGATAGGCATGTGGCCTCATCTACAGGGGAAGGATGTGATGTGGGAGAATCCAGGAGGGAATGTGAGAGTTCTGGGTGACTGTCAGCCAGAGCAAGCATCAAACGCTTCCACTTGTTCACTTTATCATTAATTTAGAAGCAAGAATATAAACAAAACCCAAACAACTACTGAGCCCTGCTGCTGTTCAGCTTTGTTTGAAAAGGATCTCCAGTCTATATTCACATGTCTGTATTTCCCCTGTCTCCCTCAAAAAATGTGAATGCGTTGGTTAATTCTATCCAAATTTGATAAAGGGTGTAGGTCCCAAGATTATGTAAGTTTCTGTGCATTGCATAAAAAATATTTGGCCAATTGGATGAAAGCCTGGGGTTCAGACATTTATAATTCCACCTAATGTTTTTTAGTTCCTTTCCCTGATTTCTGCAACTGCATATGGTTTTCTGTGCATTATGGCCATAATAACTCAGAAGAAGGTTGTAGACATGTGCAGTGACAATAATGACAATGTTCACTATATAGTAATCCACCGCAAGTCACATAATTTTAGGAAGAAAATAGGCTAGTGTTTTCTACTGCCCACAGAGCCACTGAAGAGCTTGTTGGTGTTATTTCCCCTTCTGGGAGAATGTCACCATGAGTCTCACACTAACTGTTCAAAATGCCTCTCACCTATCCCTTTTTCAGCCTGGGATCAAAGCAATAAGATTGTACCTCAGAAAAAATGGCAGAATATTTCATGTGGTTACAAAAAACAGTCTGCAAATCCTACACCAAATCCTTCTTGACTCAACACATGACAGACTCAACTTATGAATGCACCAAGACCCAGTGAATACATTTATCTTCTGTTGAAGGCCACAGGAAGCAAAAGCATTTAACATTCGGCTCTCTTGGGCCCACAGCTGGACACCAAAATATCTTCGATACAGAAGCATGACTTTATTTCTAATGCCTGGCACACTTCGAATTTCTGACCCATCCTTTGTGAACAGACCCCTACTTATTAATTTCTTTTTTTCAGATTTACTTGAAAAGTTTAAGATGATGATATATGGGAGATGAGAACTTTTTTCTTTGCTGAGGCAGGTGGGGGTAGAGGAGCATTTACAGCTCCTGTAGCAAGTTAGTCTGAACCGTGAAATTGTTGGCAACAGCAAGCTGCAACACTACCTTTTTCACTTCTAACATGAGGAAGTAAAATCCCCAGGTGCCCCCACGCTCTTTAGAAGAAGCAAAGATGTTTCTGACCACCTATTTTTCCTTCTACACTCATGACTACTCTAGTCCTAGAGACAAGTTAGAGCAGCCAGAAGAGCAGGCACAATCAAAGAAGCTGGTATTTCTGTAGTGCAATTTGTCGCTCTCTGCTCTCCTACTGCTAACTGGCGTAGAAATAATCTTTCCATATGCTGGTGTTGCCCATATAACAAAATGATCCCCAGGCACTGCTGTGAGAGACTTCAAAGTTCATTTTTGCAGTACTGCAGCAGCAAAAACAGGGAGGTGCTGAGAATTCACCCCACTCAGTGCCAATGTTTTCAAGCCGAGGGTAGACCAACCATCTATGTTGCTGATACGCAGATCAGTTGCGATCTCAGCCTCTCTCATGTCGGGGTTCATGTAGTCATGTAAGACAACCCACAAACATTAGCAGGAATAAACACGTGAGTCCAGCAAACCTATCAGCCCACTAAAACATGTAAAACCGCACCATGTTCTGGTAGTTTCTCTGAGAAGTGTTGATGATGGATTTTTTTTCATTTAAAAAGCTGAAAAAAAGCTTTCACGAGTACATATGATTTCAAATCTCAAACATTTAACATATGCTGAACCTGAAACATTTCACTGATGAGTTCATTCTTCATCCTCTTAGAGGTGCTAATGATGTCTTTATGCCCAATGGGAGAAATGTGTAACTAAGAAGGCATGTCTTCGTGTGAAAGAGTCGGTTCCAGATATTTTCTTTGACAAGTATGTACAGATTTAGGTCACAAATTGGGCTCATAAGGAGATGTTGTATGAAATGTGTAAAGCAGTGTTTAGTTCAACTTGAGGGGTTGATCTTGCTCCTGATTAACTCGATCTCACATTCTTGTACTAGCAGTCAACTTCTGTTAGCTGCCATCACGGATAAGCTGCCAACTTTTTGACTAACTCTGTATTTCTAAAGACCACAACAGCTCTGATCATTGCACTGATTATTTTAGCACTGAATAACTGAGATCATCAGCTTTGCAGAGACCTGGGATTGAGGGTAGGGGAAGGTGTCCATAACGAAAATGTCTTTTCCTTCCTTGCCAAAATACTCGCAATGCTCATACACCTCAGGAAGGTTACTGCTTTAGCAGCCTGGACAAATAAACAGCTGAAGAGCCTAGGAGCCTGAATTTCATCAGCAAGTTCCCCTGGTTGCTTTGCAGTTTAATGATCCTACTAGTGAAAAGCTGGAAGTCAACAAGCTGAAGAGAGCCAGCTGCCAAGAAACTTCACAAGTCAGCTGGCTGGAAAATGGACAAGTTTTAGCCTTCCCATTTCCATTTGATCTTTGTTGGAACCAATGCCCTCCCAGCAATTTTCCAAAGGCAAAATACCCCCATCAGAAAGCTTTAGACTCTTCTCTTCATTGTTCAATGAGTGACACAATGTCCTATGTACAGTGCGCTGTTCAAACTCATGTCCTCAGTGGCAAATAAATAAATTATTTGTGGGCATTTTTGTGGCATCCAGTGTTGTAGCATCAAAGTGCTTCAAAAAGAGCCATGAATCTTTTTCTTTGCAGCCATCATCTAGTATGAAGATTATTTAACACTGTATTACAAACAGGAAAGTGAGGAATGGAGGCCCCTGAGTTGCCTAGGACCTAATTTCTAAGAGCTTTTGGCATTACATAAAATGTTACTGTTTCAAAGCCACATTTCTATTAACTATATCTGGATCTGTGAGTACTCAATACTTCTGCAAGTTAGACCCAGGTGTCTTTTAACAAGCACCTGAAAATGAGGAACTCAGAGTTGGTGTCTCTTTCTGAAAGTTTAACCCCTTGAAGCCAGACCTGAAACAGGATTTCAGGCTTTGTAAGATGAGCATCACATTGGTGAAAGGATTAAGACACCAATGAAGACTTAGGTGTCTCAGAATAGGATCTGAAAAAGTCAGAAAATGATGAAGTACAGCGTGAAGTCAGCAGTCTTCACATGATACATACGTAGGTCATCTGGAGGAGACTACTGATGAGTCCTGGAAACATGAAAACTTGGAAAAAAATACTAGTGAGTCTCACAGAACATCCTCTCTCACACAGGGAAACTACTGGGAGACCTGAGCCTTGAACCTCTTTGTGAAGTTTCCTTTTATGAAGATTCCCTGTTGCCTTTTCTTTCTGGGGACTGAATATGATTTGCTACAATCTTTTAAGATGGTTGATAGAAGAGAAACACTTCCCTTCCCTGTCTAAATGATAGAGTAGTGGTTAAGGTCAGGAAATAGATGCCTCAAGTTGCCTTCCAAGTCTGACCATGGAACTTATTATCTGAGCAGGAGATTGTTTTAACCACAAAGCTGCTGGGTACTGCCCATATTTCACATCCAAGATGCACAGTAAAAAATTATAGATATGACAGCTCAGTGAAAGATGAAAACACCATGCGGGAGGGCAGGAGATTCTCTAGCCTAGTGACAGAGGCAGTCATCTGGAAGGGAGAGGACACAGCCTGGTTCCTACTCTTTTGATTGGCCTTTGGGGTTATCCAGTGACTACTTAATGTGAAAGAGTGTCCTTGAAGATGAAAGTATAGATCAGGTATTTTGCCCTCTAGCTGAACGCTGTTTCAGGCATCTGCTCTTTTTTTGTCCAGTGACCACTGCTTGCTCTTCCAGCTTCAACTGGCCAGGTGCAAATCAGCCTGGCCAGCCTGTGGTAGCTAGCATACTTGCCAGCTAGCAAGGAGGGAGGTGGATAAGGCTTTAAATACTTTCCAAAGAGAATGTTGAACGTGCATGCAATTTCTCCTAGGAGAGTGCTCTAAAGGAGGAGTTACACTATTTTCTCCTCCTTGACTGTCTTTGAAAAGAAAGCACTTGTATTTCTAAAGAAGAAACCTAGTCTTACTGATGTGCTTTAAGCATGCTCCATACTGGCACTAGGCCAGCTCTCCCAGTCCTGTCAAAATCCAATTCCTCTATAATTGCAGCTAGGTATCTGCTCTATAGTTGTCCTTAAGTATCTTAAGTACTGCTATCTTAAGTACTTCTATCTTAAGTACTGCTATCCTAAGTTATGAGATGCAACTGCTAGGGTATAGTTCCCTAGTAGTCAGAGACAGTATGAGAATTGTCCCCACTTGGAGATGAGGTTTTGAAGTTCCACCCCACCTCCATTTCAGGCATTTCTCATGTATCTATTTCTTAAGGAGATGCCCTTTTCCCAGCATCACACAAGACTTTTAGGTGGAATCAGTGGCAGAATCTCATTTCCCAGGACATCACTCAGTTACCAAAATCACTTTGCCTTTTCCTGCAGTCCTGTCTCCCAGTCAGCATGTGTTCTCCAGCAGCAAGTAGACAAGGGCTGATCAGGGAGACAGGCCTCTGATCTGAATGGGCTCCCTCTGAATGGGCTGTTGATACTGATTTTTTGTGCTGAAGTATTCTTCTGTGATATTTACTCTTTAGATGACTGAGGCCTATACCATAGTCTGCATGCACAAGGGAGCTGTTACCACATGAAGGGTATGTCAATAGTAGTAAATTAAATGCTGTCACAACCTAGGCTCAGGCCATGAAATTCCCTTCCTTAGGCTGTTAAAATTCTGGCACAGTTTTGATTCCCTCCCTCAAGCAACTCTGGGCCCCACACAACCATCTTGTGCTGTTTAGGAGTTATCACAGACCAAAGACCATTCCCCAAAAGAAGTTTGGATGCAGCCATCGTATTTCAGAGGCTAAGAAAAGCTGTTGTTACAGATGTGTCAGGTAACCTAAAGACCAGAGTACGACAGGTTCCAGCAAATAGATGCAGTGCAAAATTAATTGCATAAAAACGTATTTTCTGTCTAGACCGCTAGAGGGTGCAGACAAACGTACTTTGCCTTGAAGATTATTTTTAGGTTACCGAGGCCTGGATATTTCAGATTGTTTCCTCCAGAGTCTTTGAGGAAAAGAGCTGAAAGGATCATGCCTTGCTGTCTTCTACAACCCACTTACGTCAGCTGTAGCATGTAACCCAAAGTCTATCTTCCTCCCCTTAACCGCTATCCAGACACCACCTTCTGTCCCCATCTACCTCAATTTCGTACTACCATTTCTTCTTTTTTTTCTTTCCCTCACCATTTCTGTTCCTGCTTATCCAGGGTTTCCTACCCTACCTCCCATCACCCCCCTGCATTCCAGGAGGTTTTCCCTTTGATCCCTGCACTGCCTGACTGACACAAGATGAAGTAATAAAAGTACGAAAGGCTTACTCTCCCAGCCTTCAGCTGCTGAACCATTGTAGCCCAGAAGTGGGGTCTACTCAGTGTACCCAGGATCCTGGGAGAACAGGATTTCAATTGGGCATGATTTAGAGAGGCTCAAAGACCGATCATATTTTTGAGAAGTTGTGGGGTGAAAAAAAAAAAAAAAGAAAGAAAAAGTCTTTACAAGATGATTCCTTTCTTTGTGTTTACTCACCTACTCAAAGCAGAGGCTTGTGTTCCTGAATATTCCCTTATTGCCTCAGCAAGTGCCTCATACAGCTAAACTCTGCATGTAACATCCTGCCAAAGAAAATGCAAAACTTTTCATCTTAAATGTTGATCAGACTTACAGGCAGCTCCCTAAGGAATTTGTCTCGCCGTGGTCACCACTGATGTTTCCGTGCTGTAGCAGATCAGATTTCCTCTATGAGTAAGAGCTGCAGAAAGGACCAAAGAGAAATCTTTTAAGAATCAGTTGTTATAAAAAAAAAAAAAAATTAAAAGAAGCACATCTAAAGATAACGCCAAACAGTGACAAGTACTGATAACACTGCCTTTCATAGCTTTAAAACACAGTTCACTAGCTGTAAAACGTACCTGTGTAGCATTACTAAAAATGCGTGATATCCACATCTGAAGATGAAGAGAAGATAAAAGAGCACATACTTTTTGGTTACTTGATATTTTTCCTTCTTATTTTTGCAGATCTGAATCAGGTGCAGCGTAGCTGGTAGTAAGTAACCCTAGCTGCTTCATCGTGACTGTACTGGTGTGTAGTTTCTGTTGTTATTTCAAGACTTAATCAGTAGATGGGAGAGAGAGGATGTGATGGTAAAATTATTTTCAATTCATCAGCTACTGAGCCTGAATTCCTCATGCAGTAGTGTGAAAATGTGAGAAAATTGTGCAGCTCTTGGTGAACAAGCTTATAGATGCCTTGCCCCAGCCCAAACATCTCTTGGGCCTTCATCAGTCTGTGTGCAAAAAGGCAGAATCTCTCTGTTACAGTATCAATGAGAGATAAAATCCAGCATTTAAAAAAATTGAGCTATTTCATGGAGCTTGTACAGCTTGCTCTCTCTCTTCCTCTGAAGCTAAGTATTTAGCTTCAGTTAAATACTCAGTACTGAAAAATAAGACTACCAGTGGAAAATTTCAGTAAGGACGGAAGGCTTCCGATCAAAAATGCACAAAAAGAGCCCAGATCAAACGGACATTACCAGATTCAAAGGATGTAGAAAACTAACCCTGTGGGATATTTCTCATTGATTAGAACCTAAATTTAGACAAAAATTGGATTACATTACTCATTTTAAATCTGTTTAAAAATAACAACCCTAACTCTCAGCCTAAGAGTCCCTCTCAGGTTTCCTGCATATAAATAGTAAGCCCAGGAGGAACACCAACTTGACCTTCCCATTTGAGAGCTGGCAGTAAGAGAAAACAAGCCCAAACATCAGTCCCAAAGATATTTACTTATAAAATGAGCTCATTTCATCCCAGAATTTTTGAGGCAGTTGTCAATGGCCAAATGCTACCATTTCCGTAAGGTCATTTTTCAGAGAGCTCCATTTCAAGCTCATTTTGCATGCTGTGAAAAGGATGAGAACAGTGTCAATAAATATGCCTGATACAAAAAAAACCCGTCCTTTTGTCCATGTGAAGGCTTTGCAAACACTAGTTCTCAGCGGTGAAGCCCCCTGGTCTTCTGCTTCAAAACAACTTTTTATCTGGAAACTATGCAAATATGAAGTCAAGTTGTTAGGCGGCAATACATGTGCAAAACACCACCACATCTTTTAAACACATTGAGGAATAGTCTTGGTATCTCTTCATTTTTGAGCAGGACAGAGGGAGTCTACCACAGGATAACTTCTTGAGGCCGGGTTGTGGGCTGCTGGGTTTCTCCCCTCTAGCCACTTGACCAGAACACAGCAGTTGCTGGGGGAGACCACATTTACCATACAAGGGATGGCTTTTCTACGGTTTGTTTCTTTTCCATTCTATTATGCCACTACATGTAACGTATGCCTCCCTCCGACAGAGAGCTGAGGACTACACCCTTTTCCCACACTCATGCTGAAAAAGGGCACTGAGGGCAAACATTTTTAATCCCCTCAGCTGGCTTTTTCTGCACTTACAGTCATCAGTGAGAGCAAAATTGTCACCACAGGCAGATACACCTGAGTTGAATCCAAACCCTCCCTGAAAGACAGAAGGTGAATACAGGTTTTCAATAAATGTACCTGCAGGGACGCTAAAAAATGAAGGCAGAAGCGGTGGGTGAGCTGCTGGTTGGTGACAGGGGAGGCCTGGGTTCAGTTTGCTCTTCCCACACAAAGCTGCTGAGTGCTTTCCCTTGATCTGTGCCTGAACAGTAACTTGGAAATGTGACTGCAGGTTGGGTAGGCACACCTCAGCCACCTTTCATCTAGCAAGCTGTAGCGCAGGCTGCAAGTATTTAGCAGCTAAGGCTGCTGTAAGGAACATCTGTTACAGATACTCCAACAGAGAAGACTAAGGCTGATGCAAATGCTTCTACCTATGCCTTAGCCTCTTGCATGCCAGTGGTGGCATGCTCTCTGGCTGTGTCTAAACTGACGTACAGCTGTTTGCAAGGGAAGACCTGGGATTCTTGATCAGATCACCTGCACTGGGGAGCTGCAAAAACCAGGGCATAAGTTTGGCATCAACTGGAATTCATCTGCGTTCCCCACCTGCAGGTGACAGTGACAAAACTTCTGTGGCTTCACAGAGTCTTTTAAGGGTGAAATCTCACAAGTTAAGGTGGAGGTGATTTAGGAATGAAGTCCAAGCATTGATGGGACTTACATGTCTGAATCAAACAAATGCTTTTGAAAACCCCAACTAGATTCTCCCAACCGCTATGTATAAAATCCAGAAAGTGTTTATACCAGACACTGAGTACACTCAAGGAGCCAATGTCCAAACATTAAAACTGATTACAAGCAAAGACTTAAAAAAAAGCAAATGCCAAAAAACCTGAATCCCCAGCGTATGGCTTCACCCAGGGATCCTCACAGCACATACAATTTCACTTTCTGTAGGGTGACCTGGTGACAGCACATTATTAGAATAACTGCCCTACAGATGGCTATTTTATGCTTGTTTCTGAACTATTAAAAAAACCTTCACGCAAATAGTCTCTCTCCCTGTCTATTCAGAGACAACAAATGCAGTATGCAAGAGCGCACTGCGTTACGAGACTTCCTTCTGGTGCCCGTCTGTCTGAGTTCAGTTTTTATGCATCAAAAGACCCCGATGAAATTATATCATTTTATGATATGGTTCCACAGTCACTTCTGTGTGTATGTTTCATTGCTGCAGACCTCAGGAACAGTCTCAGGATGACTACAATACGTGACTCTGCAATAGCTAAAGATAGATTTCAGGTCCAGATTTACGAATAAAACTGGTCTGAAATTATCTGGTTGTTTTTTTTCCTCCCCCAATATGTAGAAGCTCATTCTTCCTCCTTTTAAAAATACCATTGAAGACACGCTATGATTTTTACTACTCTCCTTACTAAAGCAAACTGTACACCTGATAACCCCTTATTTTGATAGTGGTTTGTGCACAGTGAACTCCTTAAAATTGGCAGTAAGTGTTTTCTTTCTCTTTTACTGCAGCATTTGCTGTAATAATTCTGATTTCTTATGTGTAACATAACTTCTTCATTATCATTGCTCTATTATTAACCCGTACAGTTCATTCTTTATTTCTACAGCTTACAGCCATCTGGCACAAAGACACACATGTACTTCTTTGATTGCAATGAACTTTGTTCTCCCTTCAGATGTAAATAACAGGAGGGAGAACAAATCAGTCTTGACTGACTCCACTGAAAATCAATTTTGAATAAACGATCAAGAAGTGAAAAGCTGTACTCCTTACCTGATCTGGGATGTACAGTGCACCTTGAAAGCCTCTTAAATGACAGAGAAGAATTAGAAATAGTTGAAAGTTTGTACTCATCCAACCACAGGGCTCAGGAAATGACCGTGTATTTTGCAACGATTAACTCCTTCCTTACTTCTAATTGTCTTTGCTTTTTCAAGTACAGTAAAAAAAATCCATCTTACCCTTCCACTGCAGCTTGGTACCTACTGCCATGCCCTACACATGATTTCTGTTTCACACTGAGAATATACAGGTGGCCAGAGGAGATGACTGTAATCACCTCCATGGGAGAGAGAATTTGCAGTGTCTGCTACGTAACTGACCAAGAACATTTTACTGTTGAGTGAAGCTTCTGCGATGAAGTGTAGAAATGACTAAGTAGTGGCTTGAGGTCCTAATTCTCATTTTTAGAAGAGGCTTAGAGCAATATTCTCAACATGACTTCAGTGTTGCGGTGCCCAACAGAGGAAGGAAAAAAAAAAAAAGTTATTCAAAGGAGCATCATCCACTGCAGTCTGGACAGGCATTTGATGTACATATGGTGTATGATACTTTTATGCACAGAGGGTCTCTAGGTGAAAGTCAGGCATGCTGGAACATCAGGAGTTAGGTCCTCTGTGCATAAAACCTCTTCTGCCCCTAAAAGCCTGTTTCCTTTGACTGGGTGTACCTGTTCAAATGAAAGGCATTTCTGAGCCCGAGCACTATATAAAAACCATTAGCCTGAAAGCTAGTAGAGGAAAGTTCCGTACAAGAGCAGAGGCAAGAGGACAGGCTGCCTTTGAGGTGCAGGCACCTCCACGCTGAACCGCAGGTGGCACCCAGGCTCTCTGCATGCAGGTGCAGAGTGGACTGGCACCCCAAAGTGGATTCCCCCCAACCAAAACAGCAGGCTGAGAAAGAAAACACTTCCAACAATCCAGACTGCAACCCTGAAGACAGACCTGTGTCTCCTTTTTTTATGACTTAGAAAACAAGCCCTGGACATATATGCATACATGTCCTTTCCACAGCCTTGAAGTCTCTTCACCTAGGCATGTGTGTTTTATTTTAGAAACCTTATGGGGGAGGGAAGTGTCACTCCCTGCATTTGGGATGTTGGTAGAGGAAGAGAGAATAGAAGTGTCACCAACATGCACTTTTATAAAACAGTTTCATAACTCAAGCACTCAGCTATGATGGTTTGGGTTTAATCTTCTCTTTAAGAAGAGCTAATCTGTGGTTTAGGTATAAAACAAGTCAAAAGTCCACAGAAGCTAGAAGAGATAGGAATCTAATCCATTCTTCTCAGCAAAGCTGAGCTGACAAAGCAGGACTTGACATGTCAGTGAGCCTGTGCTCCACAGACTTTTCCGTGGGAAATGCATTGTATGAACTACCTAAATGACTTTACTAACAAGGACCAGAGCTCAGTGTTGTCCAGCTCTCAGTGGACAGTAGGTTTCAGAAAGTTTTCTTCTTAGGTTATTACTACTTACAAGACCTGGTCAGTCAGACTTTGGTTTCTTCTCAGCAGAGTGGTCCAGCTTCACCAAAAGGACAGGAAAAAGTACACATCCCAGCCGTGTGCTTAGGGGATGATCCCAGAAAGTGGGAGTAGGGAGCCTGAACCTGTCCAGACTGAAGTGTCTTCCACTGCCTGGGCCAATACTCCGGGTTACTGCACCGAGGGTGACTAGGACCTCCTTGCCCAGCACTGCTCAGAGCCACCCTGCCTTGTGCAGGCAGCACTGCTGGGCCCGTGTTGGACAGGGTTCAGGTTCCTCTGGGCACGCAGACTTCATCACAGGATGCTTCCTCCCTCCCCCGCATGACAGCAGACCTGGTACCTCAGCCCGCAGCCTGCAGAACTTCTGAGCCTGTGGAGAGACCTCATGTTTGGGTTATGTGAGGCAGGGGTGGGGTTGTCTCACCTATCTCTGGGCGTTTGCACTGTGGATGTCTACACCAGAGCTAGTCATTTAAGGCACTCTTGAATATAGGCAATGGAGAGAAACAGACCTTTACAAGGTTCTTTATCTGGGGGTTTTAGCAGCCAACTAAGAGTTCCTTTTGCTATGTATGTATGCTTGCATAATTTTCTATGCAATCAAGATTTTTTAAAAACTGCAAATAAAATCCTTATTCTCTTGAAGTTAAGTTCTTCCATCCACTTCCCAGGGATTTTTTCCCAGTAATAATGACTCCCGAGGCATGCTCCTGAGACAGTGAGGACTGTGGTCTGCACTCGATATTCATCCTTTCACAGTCTCCTACAAAAATAATGGGGATATTCAGGATCCTCAGTATAAGCAGGTGTTTAGTTGCTTTTTTGTTGAATGGTGGCCAAAACATTTGGGTGACTCCTCAAGCTAGAGTTACTTATTATATTGTTTTATATGCAGAAGCATATGGGAGTTTTATATTAAACATGGTTGCAGGACAGAGACTCAAGTTCTTGCCTTGACTCCTCTCACTTTCACGTATAAAAACTGAACCAACTGTCAGTCTTTGTCAGCTGCCAGAGTCACTTCTCACCATGAGCCTACAGGTAAACAGGAAGGAGTTTCAGTCTCACAACCTCAAAGCATGCAAAAACTATTGAATCAGACCTCCTAAAAACTAATGAGATTGGGTATGCTTCCTAGTTTGTTATTTTTTTAACAACAATCTTCTTTCAGTTCAAATATAGCAGCTTAGAAATAGAGCTTTTTTTCCACATTTTGATACTTAAGGCTACAAATATTTAAAATTTTAAAACTTTTATTCACTACCCCTCTAAAACTGGGGAAAGGAACTTTCAGAACAAAACTAATCAGCGTTTACTTTTGGTTTAAAAATATGAAATTTGACAGCCCTTGAGTATTATAATATGCAATGAGTATAAGCCATAATTCATGCTGCTGTACAATATACTATGGTACACTGTAACATAATATAATGAAAAAAGTAATGTATGAATTAACTTATCATTATTAATTATTAATTATTAATTATTAATTATTCATTATTAATTATTAATTATTAATTATTAATTATTAATTATTACAAGGTAATCAATTTGATGGGACTCATTTGTCCATGTTAAAATTTCCTCAGAAAGCAATTAGGTGTTAAGAAAGCATCAGTCTGAGGACTGATCGTGTCTTTCAGAATGATTATGAGCAATGCTGTGAACTTTTATAGATCAGTTTCCTTTAGTTGAAGTTCTAGCCCTCTCTAAGCCCACAGTCAGCCACTTACTGAGCTCGGTAGGGTCAGGAGTTCATCCTGTGAGTCCTCCCTGGAGCCCTCTCAAGCAGTATTTGGGTTCCTGCCTCTGTTGGTAAGAATCTGCACTTCGACTATATTCTGCTGGGAGGAAGGGACATGACTTTTGTGTAAGACATTTTAGACTACTCTGGTAATATTTTAGACATTTTTTGGTTGGTTTTCTTAAGTGATGTTAGAAAGCTCCTCAGTATGTCTCCAGTTCAGAGATCTTCCTCTAGGGTGAATCCGCATCAACCTTGAGGGCGACCTGAATGTGGCCGTGGTTCCTGGTGCCTGGAGGAAGCAGATGCATATGGGGGTCTGATTTGCACAAGGCTCTGAGGGCTCCCCAGCCTCAAGACATACCAACCCCTTCCTTGCACGAAAACAGAGAAAAAGTAAATGGCCTTGGGGAGCTGCACTAAGGCTAAATGTGGTTATTTATTAACAGCGATGTTATTCCCAGAGCAGCAAACACTAACTTCTCTTCTGCAGCTGAGGAGGGTCTGGGGTAATGCACAATTGCAGGCTACACACAGGATCTGCTTTGGGTCCCTCTGATGGACCCAGCCTGGCAGTCAATGAACAGAGGAAGGCCTAACCACTGGAGGGCATGGCACAATGCTAGCTGTGACATGAAAACAAGCAAGACAAGGAAGCTGCCATTGCACCCTTCCTAAAGGGTTCTTCATCTTAGCTTGAGGTGCATTGCAGGGCAAAGAGAGCTTGCACAGGTGGTGGTGGTGGAGGGGTCTATAAGCACAGTGATACGGGAGCGTGAACAAGGTAGTGGAGGGTGGGTAACCTCAAGAAAGAAGTCCTGTGCTTTGGGAGTGAGAAGATGGAAAGGTAAATTTGTATGGAACGAAGGAGGAGCTGGGAGGGCTGGAGAAGTGAGGGAAGGTGGTAGGAGTGGAGGAGGTTGACAGAACGAGTCCCAGAACTGTGGAAGGAGGGCAAGCAGAACAGAGGGGAGGAAAGGAGGTCTGGTGCTGTCCATCCTGTACCATAGCAGATGGGAAGGAAAGGAGAAGAGTGTTCTGGGAGAATTCTGCTGTGCTGTCATCCAGCACCAGAAGGTTTTGGGCAGGTCTCCAGGGCTCAGGCTCTTGGTCCATTCTAGGCAGGTGAGATCACCATGGCACAAAGCATCCCACAGCAAGGTGAGCTTTGCAGAGGGATGGAGGGAAGGCAGGCAACCAGTGAAAAGAAAGAGGAGACCGCTGCATCACAGTCAACCTGATATCTCTAAGCTCCTTAATACCCACCCACCTCCAGAGCTCAGAATTGAGTTGTGATGCCAGCAGTGACAAGGACAGACAGAATACATTACTTCGGCATTCATTGTCTAGGTGGCAAAACTCATTTTTGCCCATGCCGTTGAGCTGGCTGCGCTATGATGCCATTACACATCTGATGAAACTCCAGACCTCAGCTATGACTGATCGACCGTTTCAGTGCTAACACGCCACCACCTGTGGAGCTCTCCAGAAAGAAGACACTCCTCTTAACTCTCCAGGGAATAAGTGGACAATCTTGGTCAATTACTTTTAAAGTTAAATTCAGTATCCAGATGTCCTAGGCGCATGAAGGGGTAGTATGGTGAGAAAGAAAACCTGCCTAACAGTTTTTCCTTGCACAAGGAGCTGTGACCTGCTTCCTTGTCCAACAGCACAGCCTTCATAGGGTCAAAACATTTCAACTGATAGTTATTCATCCCCAAAACATCATGTTCATGTGATTCTGCCTAAAAGAAAATGAAGGGAAAACACTCAAAGCCAAAAAGATTCTTTTCTTGTTGGCATTCTCCAAATGAGACTCCTGGCATGTGTTTTTCTTGCGATCTGAGCAAGGGTTCCTGTTCTGTGTGGAGGGAGAGTGGGAACAGGTGAGTGAGACCTTATTGCAAGCAAGGTGAGAGAAAAATTCTGGGAAACAAGAGAGGGAGAGTGATGACAGATGGCAGAGGGGAGTGAATACTCTACAATGTGCAAGGGGGAGGGAGAAGCAGAGGAGCAGGGAAAAGGGGAAAGAGCCCTTACACAGGAGTAGGCAGGGGGCACAGCCTGCAAATCAGGAATAACCAGGCTCATCAGATGCACTGTGGCATGCATCAAAGCATAAGTCCAGATGCAGAATTTGTCTTTTCTGTTCTATGTTGCATGAAATGTTGAACTGCTGCCTGTGCAGAACAACTCTGCAGTCAGGTGATTGTTCCTGAGAGGGAAGCGATGCTCGGATCCAGAACCAAGAGGTGCCTCAGTTTCCTGCAGCTGAAACTAAAGCCCACTTTGTGAAGCATCAGAGCTCTGCATCAGGTCTGTGGCTGCCACCTCACAGTGCCCCTGTGAATGTAGCACTGACTTTTTTAGAAAAAAAAACCCCAAACAAATAAAAAGATGCATTCAGGCAGAAAATAAAACTTTCATCAGCTGAAAATAAAATACACGTTTCTTGATTCACTGAAAATGCTTGGAATTTTTATCCCCAATCATCAGTATGCCAGCGGTTTTAGAGTTTTGACTACCCCGTCATTGCAGTTTTGGTCACTGCCTCCATTGCAGACTGCAGTGAAATGCTGCAGTATATAAGCTCACTCTGAGTAAAACCACCTGCAGAGCACAAAGTGGCTGGAGCCTTAGCTTGAATTGACTCAACTTCGAGAAAACTAATAACTGCTCTTGAAATCGCTTAGAAAACTGTGTGTTTTCTGACTGATTGCTGGTCTGACTAACCCCTACTAGGCAGATTTCAGTTTGATAATCCCGATACTCAGTCAAACTTTTAAAGTGACTTCCCCTTGCTAGTATTTCTGCTTAAGGGTACGATCCTGACATTAAGTGGGTCTCCCTTAATTTTCCCAGGCAGTGCAAAGGGGCTGTTAAATAGGCAAAAAAGAAATAAAGCAGGGATCAGAATTTCTTCCTTTGCATTTAATTACTGGAGGTATTTTTGCACCAGTCATATAAGGTCCAATTCTCTTTGTCATTTGCCTTTGTTAAAGATATATTTAAATTTCAGCCTAAGGACCGGACTCAGGACTGAGCACCTTAAGTGTTATTTCTGTGGGAGAAGCTTTGGGAGGAGGCAGGATCCAGACCTCAGTCCATCAGGTTACTGCATTTTGCAGAGGGAGCTTTCTCCTAAACAGAGACAAGCAGAGTGATCAGAAGCTCAGGTGAATTGTGTTGGAGGAAAATGCACCCACTTGATGCCATTCTCCAGGCACTTGCTTGAGCTGGGCCCCCAAGATTAGACAGACATGATGCTATCTGCTGACATGGTCACACGCCCATTTCTCTGAAGAAGAGTGTGTCAGCTCAAGAGACAAATCTCTATGGTTCTGCAGGAGGTGGTGGTCTGGTAGTCCCTTTACACTCTTACAGTTGACGTAATTGAGTGAACCGAACTCTGTCTTGGTCCTCTGCCCCATAGTTCCTAGGAGGTGCTAGTAAGACCACTTCAACCAAAGTTTTCCCAAAGTAGACATATTCTTGGGTCTCAATTTGTGGGAGCATGCCTTGAAACACGTGGGAACTGACCAACTGAAGTCAGTAGGGGCAAGGCTTAGGTCAAAAACCGTGTTACTAGGGTCATATAGGTTGCAGCAAAACTTCTGCTGGTGGGCATCAAGGTTGTTTGGTTACTTCAGCCACAAGCAAGATTTGTTTCCTGCCAGACCTCAGCCAGCCCAGGCACTTGAGTGACTGGTGGGCAGGCTGGCAGGAAACCAGTGCTTCCTGTCTGCCTGCTCCCTGATTAACCGAGCTCATGGATATATCACAGAATGGTTTGGCTTGGAAGGGACCTTTAAAGATCATCTGGTCCAGCCCCAAATGAAAGATGAGCAAGTGGGAAAGCCTTTCTTCAGGCTGCCCAGCTTCCTAGTTCCTTGTAACCGCGCTTTCTACCCCTTGGGACAAAACAGGCAGGAAAATGGCCAGCTCCTGCAAAGGACAATACACTCATCTTATGGAAGCAAAGTGGTTTTTCTGTGGTTAAAAATAACAGCTTTTTAATGCTTTGGGTTTGTTTTTGCTTTTTGATATTAACAACTAAAATATTTCAGTTTTGTTTTGCACCTATTTGGAAAGTGGATTTGTTTTGTTTTGTTTTGTTGTCCAGGTGTAGGATGTGACAAATTGGAATATGCCGAGTAGATGTTTCGGAGCAGCTGTCAGCTCTAGAGCAGCGGGTGCTGAAAAACAAGGCTGTGGCTGTTACATGCAGAACAGTGGGGGTCCCTGTAGGTTTTTGTAGTTTTTTGTTTGTTCCCCCCCCCTGCCCTCCCCCCCGTCCCCTTCTTGCATCACACAGCTGCTGGGAAAATATATTCACCCCTGTTTGGGTAAGCGGATGCTCTCAAGTCTTGACTGCCACAAAAATCCCTTGAAGGCACGTTCACTTCTACCCCCAACAGTAGATGGGCAAGAAACAAGCCTTCCCACTGAACAAGAAGGGGAAACAAAAGGTGAAAGTGCTGACCAGGACCAGCAATTCCCCCTGCCAAGGTAGGGAGACCATCATCCAGGCCTTTAAAAGGTCTCAGGATTAGGCCCACCTGGGAGGTGGGAGAGCCTCTTTCTTTTTCTTTTTTTTTTTTACTGTAAAAAGATTGTTTTTCAGACGTTATGTAAGGCGTCCTATTTGTCTCTAACTTCTCACTGATTACAAACGGATTACAGGAAGGAAGCACTCCACCCAGTTTCTTAATTTATCATGCACCGTTGCTTAAAGGTGTCATCCATGTCTCAACAGAAATCTGTTTTTTCCCCTTCTTTTTAAGAAAAAGAAAAGGAAAAAAAAAAAAAAAAAGCAGATGATCTTACTGCTCATTAATTATTAATTGTATGGCAGTTATACCCAGAAAAGCTTTTGTTTTTTTCCAGCCACACATTTGCTAAGAAATCCTTTCAGCAAGACCCAAAAAGACATAGTGTTATTTCTTACAGAAAGGAAATGGTGTATGAGAGAGAGAGCGTGAAGTTTGGTGGTGCATATTTCCAACAGGGTCTGTACTGCAGCTCAAATCAGGAACCAGGATCCTACTCCTATGATGCAGGCATCAGTCAGTGCTTTCAGTCTTCTAATTATCCCTGCAGACCATCAGATAAAAAAAGTGAGGGTCAAGTTGTGTTCCCAGTTCTGCCCAGGTGGGAGTAACACCGTGGCGGCTCCTGGAACGATTCCACGCTTACTGCCACCTTCATGGGGCTACAGCTTTGCTCCTTACGTCGTCCTCGCTTTTGCTGGCAAAGCTGCGCATGCAGAACACTCCCGCTCAGGGCAGGGAAGGTACTTTGGGGTGACGTGGGAAAGAACCCAGTTCACACATGGCTTTTTGGGATGCTCGGGGTGTGCGGGGAGCCAGCTGAGAGGGAGCATGAGGGGTGCAGCACCTCTGGACCTGCAGTGAGCGCCAAGGGCGGCGGGGAGGGGAAAGAAGCAAGGAAGGAGAGAGGACGGCTCGGGACGCCTTTACAGGAGTGCCCAGGTGGCTGTGGGGGAGAGCCGCCCGGGGCGCTTGCCCTGGCCGGTGTCCTCCCAGCTGCAGCTTTCCAGAGGAGCAGCAGCCTGACACACAAACCCGCCGGCTCGGCCGCCCGCAGCGCTCCAGCGGCAGCACGACTCGGGCTCCCACGGGGCACAGCTTTTGTGGCTGGTGCTCCTTGGCAGCGGACGCGGACCGAGGGCCAAACTCCGGGCAGCAGGTGAGGCTGTAAGGCCGGTGCCCGGAGGGAGGCGAGTCGCAAAGCGCCGGGGTGATCTTCTGCTGCGCTGCACTATGCCATATAGTTCATATACCGGGGGGCTACATAACGTGATGGGCCGTGCCCATAGACGGCTGATAAAAGCACTGACACCCTTAGAAAACGTACATACAGTGTGTTAACACTGAATGTATCAACAATGCAAATACTGATTGCGAAGAGGAAACCCAATTTACGTAGACAGATTAAAGCTAATCAGTGGGTCTTTTTGCCATTCAGTTTTTAACTGCAGGCTCTGTCAGCTCGTCTGCACCTACCCTTGACCCAGGCAACAATGAATTTTGCTCTCAGTCCAGATATTTCTTTGCTGCATGACTGAATGTTTATTGTATTGTCTTCAGTCATTTCCTTTACCAACATGAACGGGAAAGAAGCTTTAGAAGAATTTTTTTAAGCCCAAGAAATGTAGTCCAGCAGGGTGCAGGGCCCCCGCACTAACGTATACCTCGCATTTCTAATTCAGAGACATTCGTATGCTGGAGTATTCTGATGCCAAGGAAGATCAGTTCCTTTCTCGCTATTCACACTGAGCTGCATTAAGTGCCAATAATTGTCTCCCAGAGAAGTTGCAATCATGTTCTGGCAAAGAGCAGCATGCGCTCCTCTGTGGTGTTTGCAATCGGAGCTCTAAAATAGCAGTCTTTTCAGGTCCCAAATAAAACTGTAATGTGTATCTATTCCAGATTAAATATATTTTCGTTTCTGCAATTCTTCTCTCAGGAAGTTCTTGGCATATCTTCATTTCCATTGCACATCTCAGGAATGCATCTGCAGATCTTCATTTGTGCCTTTTGTTGAAACTCTTTGCAGCACAATAATAAACAACGGGATCAAAGCGGAGACTGTTTAATGCCAGCGAAAGCTTATATAACCCCAAACAAACTCTTCAATTTGACAATATAGGCTAACTGGACTACTGTTATCACTGTATCAAGCATATAGCACATCATAAAAATCTTACCCAAAACAAACTTGAAAGCACTAGTGCGCGTCTTGGTTTCCCCAAATTGTGTACGAGGGGAAGGAGGAAGTTCTCAGTAAGAGATTTTTGAATAATTGCGATGCCATTGCCAGTGCGGGGGGAGAGAGCACGAAAAGACCTGTGAGCCAAAGCAGCGCCTCAAAGGTAAACAGTGTTTCTTAAGGAAAACATTGTTCAGGGCAACAAACACATCAAAGTGAGCTGCTGCCTGCCACTCCTGCGCTGGAAAGCGCAGTGTATCTTCCTAAGTGGAAGTAAAGAGCTGAAGAAGACGCACACCAGAGGAGCAGTCCTGAACATCTCGAGTGTTCGCAATGTCGAGTGACCAGTTGCCGGGCAGCGCCCGAGGCTGCTGCCCATGGCCTGGACCGAAGCATTGCCTGTTCCCGCAGAAGGCACCAGCCACGGCGTGACAGAGAGCGGGGCCGAGGAGCCCGGGGCTGGTTCCTGGAGGTGGCAGACCACGCAGGCTGTTGAGCTATACAGCAAAGTGCTGTGGGTCGGGTTAAGTGGGAATGCGCAGAGGGAGGCCAAGGCACGCAGCAGCTGCAGGGGAGCTGCAGGAGACTGGGCTGACAGGGATGCGCGCGAGCAGAGGGCTGGCGGGGCAACGCGCGGCGTTCGCTCTTGGGCATCTCCCCTGGTTTGTTACCTAATGCTGCCACAGCAGTAGGATGGATTTGGTGATCTCTTCTGAGATTACTCTGCTAGATAAGAATAGATAGACCTTTTTTTTTTTTTTATGGAAGAAGGCCAAATGGGTAAAGAATAAACCCAATTTATTTCTTTTTTTAAATTTATTTATTATCTATATGTAAGCAGCAAGTTCCCTTACAGGCCAGAAACCTTTTAACTTCTTTATTTTCATCTCAGTAAACACTATGCATTTTCATCCATAAATAATTTTTTTTAAGTTATTTTCTGCACTGTTTAGTATGTCTCCCAGTTATAATAGCAATTTAGGTATTTGTACATAATGCATCAGGAAAGGATGTTATCTTAGGTACTCTGAATAGCTGTTCCACCAAATAAACACTTCCATTAATGTATGTTTTTACCCCCACTCCATTATTAGTCCTCTCTCTTCTCCGAGTCCTGTCTTCTCTTGTCACCCCAAATTCAGTCCAGTTCTTGCTAACAGGATTCTCGTTAGAAGGTGCTCTACAGGTTTAGATTGCTTAAATTTAGTGGGATTTAAGCCTATGCTGTTTTTTTTGGATAAGGCATATTGTCCCAAACGGGGGTAAAAACCTGGCTGCTAACACAGGAAGGGATGCACTTCATCAGTCCTGGTTTGCATCACCAGGCAGCAGTGCAAGGTCCCTTTTCCCACCTGTCCCACCTGTGACCAGAGAAATCGCAGCTTTGCAGCTTAAAAAGTGGAGTGGTGGCAGGGGGAAAACACGGAGCCCCGTCACCAGCCTATTCTGGGGTCTTGCCGGTTAATGTGCTGGTGGGGAAGCACTTGCCAACACAGCTGCTCGGAATACCTTTGCAGCACCGACCTTACTTTGTGCTAGACGTGGGCCATCAGCCTAAAGGCAGCCTCTGCTTTTCGCCCACCCAGCCGCTCGTTTTCAGCTCGTTTTCAGCGAGCGGCTCAGCCTCACTGATTGCCGTCACCCCCATGAAGGTGTGGGGGTCACTGCTTGCTGCTCCCCACCCCATTGACTGCCACGACAGCAACCAGAGAAGAGGGGTGGGAGGAATTTGAAGGCTGAATCGCGTCTTCCCTGCATGTGTACAGTGAAGTTCCGCCTTCCCCCCTCCTCCTCCCCCAGCTTTCCTCCCTGTGCACTATGTGGGGTTTCCCTCTTCTGTCCCTCCTCCCGAGAGGACCCGCTTACCACCTCAGAAAATCTAATTTTGCACCTGCCACAGCTCCTGCTGTTGCGAAGTTACTGAGGTGTGAAGCAAGTCTCCGGCCAGCGTGAGAGGAGACAGGTAAGAGTGCCTCCTGGTGACTTCTGCCATGATGCCAAACTCCTGAAGCAATGAACACCGGTGTCCTCAGTTATTTGACGGGCACTGAAATCCTGTATGCTGTCACACACAAATATTACAGGCCTGATGGCAGCAGCCAAATGCCAGCTTGAAATCCCTTCCCACTTCACTGAAGGCAAGGGAGCAGGTCACCAAGCGGGGCTCGCAGCTTCTTGACCAGCAAAGTGTGGGAGTATTTACTATAGCTGCAGTAACATACCCTCATCAGTGAGCAAATGAATCTGAAGATGTTTGGAGGAAGGCCCCAGCATATTTAGCTCTGAGAGACACTGAAAGCAGCAATAGCTACCCCAGTTGAGGTGGCCAACCTGCTGGACTGCTGTGAGCCACTTCTCCTTCATGACCTGGATCCAGTGGCAGAGAAACAAGCCTGTTTGGCTGACTGAGAGTAAAAATTCAGTCCAAAAGTATGTGCAGCAGCATTTTCCTTGGTCCTCACTGACCAATTTAGCACTAAACAAACTCCTAAGAAGCAGCTAGGAGCAAAATGAGAAAAGTGAAAATAATAAAAAAAAAAAATTAATTTCCAGGAATTCTTTGTTTCCTATGTAGTCTGACACTATGGCTTTGTGAAAAGAAAAGAACCTGAAGCAAACTTTTCTCTGGGTTTGATTTATTTTTCCCCATCTAATGTTAAAGTATCTTTAACCTTAACTGTAAGGCTTTGGTGGGGAATCTAAGGGTTTTGATTTTGAACTTCCAGTGGCAGCTAGACAGCAGGTAGATTTTCAAGTCTCTGAGCACGTGTAAGCCTCCAGAATATCAAAATATTTTGTGTTTCCCCGGTTCCCACAGCATGAACTAATTCGTACTGGATTTCCTCTCCTGCAGATTCCTCCTGCTTCACCTCAGATATGGGGGATATTATTCACCTTCCGTGTCGACTCCCACACACATAGATGAGGGGCAGCCTCATCTTTTATTAATATGCAGTGACCTGTTTATAATTTCTGATTCTAGAAACATAGCTGCAAATGTGAGAGGCTGAGTCTTTAACGAGCCCGTGGCTGGGAATGATAAGGGATACTTCCTGTAGGTTTCAGCTCCATCTATTGTTTTTCATAACAATGGGGAAAAATGAAATGTGTTTTCTAAATCAGCAATTTTATCACACAGTTAGTTTGCATTCCCTAATGAGGAAGCATTAGGGAATAGCAAAACTTATAAAGGAGAAAGAATTCCAGCAAACAGGATAGAAATTAAGGCTAGTGCGTCAGTAATTGCAGCTCATTGAGCTACACTCAATGCGTTTACATTAAATTCTTTGCGAGGCTGATTTTCTTCACCACACATGCAGAAGCCTCACTGGACGCCACCTGCCTCCCCCACACGAAGGCATGCACCTTCACGGGTGTGAAACCCCGAAACCTCACTCCTGCACGCCGTGAGATCCTCCTTCCCTGTGAAAGTCCCCGGCTCCCCCTTTCAAGATGAGCTGTGCTGCCTCTTCCCTAGCAGCAACATCTGGCACCACAAACATCCTCCTGCTCCCGCCAGAACAAGGCAGGAGCAAACAATTGCTGTCCTGGGGAAGGGAAGAGGAGCAGCAGGAGGGACAGCCAACCCGGCCCCTATTCCCAGCGCCTGCAATGCTCCTCTGGTGTTGTCACTTATGCCAGCTCAGCTGCAGGAAAACCAAATTTGCTGATTTCAAAGTCTCTGCTGCTTATCCCCCCTCTCCCCGGCTTCTTTCCCTTCGGCGGGCTCTGCCTGGATGCGGTGGCGGGGTCTCTGTCCCGGGAAGTACATTTTCATACTGCTGCAGGCCGCACGCTGCCCCCCTGACCCAACGCAACACCGGAGCGTGCCACTCCCAGGGCAGCTGAGGCTGTGATTCGGGGAGCCTGAGAGGTCTTCAGCCACCTGCCCGGCCTCTGCTTTGATGGTCAGATGCAGCAGGAACTAGGGAGCTTTGACCGCCGGCAGGGACCTCTCAGGCAAAGCCCGGACACAGGCTAGCACCGAACTGAAGAGGTGCAGAAGCAACTGCAACCCAAACACTTCCCTCGGCCGCCTCTTCACTGCCACCGTTACTTTGCTTGGCTCAGACTTGGGTGGCGGTACAAAATAGTTGGAATAGCAATAAACAATTTCTCTTGGGCTCAGCTACAGTTTGTAGCTACCTTCACCCTTGTCTTGTCAGCTAAAATACCGTTTCCTTTTCATCTTGCTGTACCCTGTCAGGCCAGATAAATGTGAGTTTAAAGCTCGGGTGCTAATCAACTGGTAGTGCAACAGTTTTGTGGATAAGAATCATGTTAGCTGTGTAAAAGCTGCTGACCCTCGTCAGCTAGATTTCGGTCCTTGAAGAGAGAGGCATGCCCTGGAGAGGGGTCTGTCCCACCTCTCTGAAATAGCCATCCTGGAATAAAATGAAATCTCCTTCTAGAAGTACCCATCTCTCCCCATTTGACAAGATTAACCCAGACACCTACATTTTAGACTTATTAATTTACATGAGCTGAATCCTATCCTTTGTGACTTACTCCAGAAAGGCAAGTCTTAACTCATGGGGATTTTAATGAGTTAAACTCATTACTGCCATTGCTGAGCATATATTCAGCATGTAGCTTCTCAAAACTGGCCTTGGTATACTCAGTATATGAAACTGAATTATTGTAGAGAGAAACTTAGATGAAATCTGATAACAGATGAGTATAAAAGTGATTTTCTCCCCACTCCCCCCCCCCCCCCCACCATTTCTCATAAAGAGATATAACTATTTCATTTCTGTGGGTGTACATGTTAGAACAATTGAAAACATGAGTCCAAGTTAGCACCAGTTGGTGCAACTGATGCTCTAGCAGATTAAGTCTGGGTATTGCTAGCTGTACATATAGATCTTTCAAATTAAATGTGGCAGAATTAGAGCATGGGACCAGAAAGCAACACTGTATATTTATTCTTTAACACTTTTACCTGGAGGTCCTACTGCCAGTCTCTAGGTCTAGATATCCTAAATGTGAGAAATACTAAGAGACTGTTTTAAAAGTCAGATTATTTCTTAAATACTTGCTTTATGGGTTGTCATTCACTGACATTCATATCTTCAAACCCTTTTCTGCAACTATGGGGATGAAAAACTTTCCCTTAAGAGCAAAAAACTTGGAAAAAGAAAGGTCAAATTATAATTCAAAGCAACCAATTAATGCAATTAAAAAAGGATCTGAGGTGATTGGGAGTTGAACCTAAACCAATTCTATTTATCCACAAAAAACTTCTCTGCAGGGAAAAGAGAGAAATCCAGCATCATCAGCAATTTCAAATATAATCAGGTGGAAGAATCCCAGGCACAGGAGTGACGCTGCTGGTGCAAGATGTACGTGAATCTTTCTCTGAAGGATATTGTTGCAGCTGCAGCTTAAAGATACAGGGTGCTAGCTCAATGTTTCCAGATCAACAGGAAAAGCCAAAAGGAAGGCAACCATTTATTAAATGTAAAACGACATTTTAAAAAGTAGTTTGGAATGTCAAACGTGTGGAAACTAGGAGATAATAGCGTGAAAATCACTCTCCATCCGCACAAACTTTTGGAGAAAGTTTGCTCTTTAACTACATAACCACATTCCCCCTTTTCCCTTGTGCATCTGCCTCAGTCAGAGAACGGTGATTTCTAGGCTACCTTGGCTTTACTTGCCTGTATGGATGTAAAGGACTACTAATGCCAATCACGCATGCTATAAAACCAGGTTTTCTTGATAATGATCATCGAAGCAGGAGCCGAGCTTATGTAGTACCAGCCCTACAATCCCATTTATTTTGTATCTGCATGTTAGCCTAGCCACATTTTTTGGCTAGGCTATTATGGATAACCAGACTCAAACATTTGCAAGGGGGTGAACCTGGAGTACACTTGATCTCAGCTGTGCCCCATCCTTCTGGAACCCAGAGAAGGGAGGGACACTGGGATAAAGGCTTGGGGACTTGGCTGTGCCTGTGCCTGACCATGGGCTGGGGTGTGGGTGCATCTGGGCTTGAGCGCAAGTCCAGCTGTAGACAAAACGTAAAAAACTTGTCCAGCAATTGCCATCACGCATGTAGGATTTGGAAGCTGTACTGATGTGTAGCTACCCACCAGGTGGTGCCATGGAAGCACACGAGTTACCATCACTGGTTTACAGTGGTACTTCCAGCAAGGACCTTGTGCTCCTCCAAACTCTGTAGAAATCTGAGTTATTCCACATATGAGCACTCTTTTTTTGTTGTAGTAGGCATCAACCCTAGGAGAGAATTCATCCAACTGTGTTGCTTCCCTGCACCTTGGAGCTGTACTCTGTTTTTCAGGAAACAATTTAAGGTAAATATGAAGGAAAGAACAAGAAAGAAATTATTGATATAATTCACACATTTTTTGACACTGTCTCCATTGACTTTTTTTTCCTCTCTGTGTTGAAAATCATGTATTCAGTCCTGAGATAAAAGTTTCAGTTGATGTTTCAGTGTCAAAAAGATTGTGCTTATCAGCAATGAGCAGGAAAACTGCTGTTATAATAATGAAAAAGTTTTGGGTTTTGGTCAGCAGATATCAACACTGACAGCACACAGCTTAGGATGGAAATATGTATATCTGCTGTCCTAGAGCGGGAGGTGAGCGCTGACGTCCAGCAATACTCTCTCTTTCTTCCACTTGTCCTCACAATTACTTTTACTAGCAGACCCTTTCCTCCCCCCCATATCTTAACAATCTTTTTTAAACAGTAAGAAACTGAAAAGAAGGTTATCTTCATCCCTTGGCCCTCCATCTCCTTCCTGAACTCCCTAAGAAGGAGAGTTTACTCATCTATACCAAACATTTGACTTCCTTTTGTCCCTTTTCCATTTGACTCATTCCTGCCAAGGTATCTACTGTGTCTGACTTCCCCTGCTGGATAGAGCTCATCTGCAGGGCTGAGAAGATGCAAGCAGCAGGAAAATCTGGCACTTTTGGAGGCAGGAGATAAATAATGCAGTATAGGCCAAAGATGAGAAGGGATTCTCCATACATCCCACTTTTGGGGGCTCTTTGGGGTGTTTGGTGCTTTGATGAAAGTGAGAGGAAGAGAGTTGGGAAAAAAATGTCCTGAGAGGAAAAAAATAGTCCTGATAGTTTTACCTAGATACCCCCGAAGTATAATTCAAAAGCTTAAAAAAATATGAAAAATATTAAAGCCTAGGAAGCAATGGCCCACAGTAGTTACCAAAATACAGTACTGTCCAACAAACAACTTCAAAGTGAGCCAGCCCTGTTTCCAAACACTACAAGGAGTCGGTCCTCATGCAAGGCATTGGGATAACATGAATATAGCCATTTCAAAGTAGGATCCTAAAATGCCCAGCTGAGGGGTGACAGAGTTTCCAGATGTTGGAAGCAAAACACCTGCACCTGCCTCAGAGTTCCTGGGACACACTCCCAGGCCTGGGGCTCAGTGCAGATGGTGTGGCTTCACGGAAGAGGAGATCCTTGGATGAAGGTGCCTGAGACTTGAGGACAGAGGGGCAAGTGCCCTCGTCTCAGCTAGATGGAGAGCTGCCTCGGGTTGAGCGGGATCATAGCAAGAATGACAGTACTGAGTCAGTTTTGGATTCCCGGGGCTGAGGTGGTAGCACCTGCTGAAAATCCCCATTGTTCATTTCCAGGGAATTGCTGCCAAGACTGGGCAGGAAGAACATGTTTAATGCCATGGCTTTGATGTATGACTGAAATGGCAAGTTTCTGACCCCCCCAAAAAAAGGGTTGTAACTGAAAGCTCATTCCCATATTACTGTACTTGTGACAGTCATAAAGCACCTGAAACACCTCTGAAGAAAGGGGCTTTTTTGCTCTGACTCAGACCAGGTGCCATATGTCTTTTCATCTTAATGCTGAGGCTTCATGCTGATTTTATGCTGAACTTCAACCTCATAAATACAACACAAGGCAAAAAATAGTGTTTGTATTTCTTTTTGCTAGGTGTTCCTCGCTAGTAAGAACCATGAGCGGTTTTTCAGCTGTTTCACAAACAGATTTTGAAAAATGGACTTTGCATCACCTGCATGAGAAGGCAGGAAAAAGAAGGAAGCACTGAATAGCAAATTATTCATCGCTTTCCTTTTCCCTTCCTTGTGTTTTAGCAATGGGGTCCTTGACCTCTACAGCTAGCTCATGACTTGTCTATAAATTACAGCCGGGCCCTTGATTTACTACCCAGTCAGTTTAACATCCAACAGTTAAAAACTTCAAGCCATCCTTATCTCTGCGCAGTTTCACTGGCACAGAACCAGTTTCAGGCTGTTTCAAGCAAGGACACATAACAACTTGACAAGCTCAACGTTCAGCCAATTTATTTAAGGCAGGACTTATTTCCTACCGCGTACACAGAAAAGGTAGTTTCCACCACACATACGTACATGAGGCAATAGAAAGCCAAGTCTATTGGCTTTCATTTTATGGCATGGCTGGGCCACATTCTCAATCCATAAATGAAACTGCACTCACACTGTCAACAAAGCTCTGGTTTTTCCCCACAGGATCTCACCAGAAACCAGACACTGTTAATTTTTACTTTGTTGTGCCCAGCTGAAGCTAAACCCATCTCCCTGCGCGGAACTGCCAAAAGCAAAAGCCGTTTAAAAGGAGTCACCCAGACTATACAGACCAGCTCCTCCACTCCATTAAGACTTTTATATTGAGATGGTTTTGGCAAGGCAGCTGTTATTGCATAGAAGATTTAGTCCAAATCACCCCCCTACACTTGCCTGTGAATGGTGAGGTAGTGATAAACAAATTAAAAAGAAAAAAGCTCCTCTGATGAGAAGTGGAAAAGCTCTACATTGTTCAGATTAGACCTTTTACCTGTGTGTAACTTCAGCAACATCACTGCCTGGAAAGACACTCTAATATCTAAATCAAGTAATATGAAGCTCATTTGCATGCTCATGTCAGTAATATCCTTAGCAATATTTTTAGCGCACTGAAGCGGCGCATTGAAACTTCGTATTGCAATACAAATAAGCCCCATTGTTACAAATTAACATTTCTGTTACGGCCTAACCGTTACCTGTAGAGAGAGAGATTTCAAAATTGTCTGCCTTTATCCCCTCCTGAGAGCAGTAAGTCCGTACCACACTACAAAAAGTCAGTATCTTTGTGCCTGTATGAAGTAAATGCAAATAAAGGTAATGTTCTCAGTGTTCAGGGCTTTTAGCTGCTCCAATCTATCCTACCTCATTAGAGCTGTAGACTCCTCTCTCGTCTCTACTGTGAAAGTCTTTTTTTTTTTTTACGTTCTGTTCTGAAAAGTTCAGCCACAGCCACAAGAGAACAATGTGCTTCCTGAAAAAGACTTGCGCAGAAATCAACCTTTTTTTGTTCTAAGGAACAAAATGGTAAGCAGTAGAGTTAGCCTCCTTCCAGAGCTGATCAGAAAGAGCTCTGAGGTTTCTGGGAAGTTCAGGCACATTTGAGATTTGGGTTTCGTCTGAGTCAGAACAAAACTACACACACAGACTTCTATTTTTTTTTTTTTTTAAATTTCTCACAAACCAAAGATTCCAAGAAATTATGATGTTTCCTCAGATGAAGCACACTTTGGGTGCTGCCCCTGTTCCAGGAGGTTGATGTTTCTGAAAGTTTCGTGTTTATTTGATGCAGCAAATCCTCAAGGATCTTATTGAGTTACTGAGTATGCCCATTGCCTGCTGCACAGGCAAATACCTTGAAGCCTCCACTCCCAGCACGGGCTCCTCAGGCCATGGCCACACTGGCCCCTGCCATACTCTAAAGCTTTTTCACACTGTGGGCCCCACGCTCCAGGCCCCTGAGAGCCCCGGATGGGACCCAGCAACTTTGTTGATAATGCATTAAGTTTCCAAGAAAACACTTTGGGTAAAACAACAGCATTTCTCAGTGACACTCACAGGAACAATTCAGACCAGCTCTGCTCCTGAGCCCCTGTTATCCAAGAAGCCAAGTGCAGCCCCCTGGCTCTGCCGCCCATCTCCGTTCCTGCTGCAGCCCAGCTGGGTAACCTGGGATCACACCACCGGGAAAGAGCCGGGGCAGAAAGAGCCGGAGTATCACTGGGGCAGCTTTACATCTCCCATCTTCTTGGGAACTGCATTTGTGACCAGATACTCAGCCTTGCTCCTTACCTAAGCTACACCACAGTCTGTGCCCAACCTTATACCTGCTGACCATCACCTACTGCACCCCACTGGACTTTGCACCAACCCCATCACTGTGGCCTTCCTGGGTGGTTGCAGGGGCCTGGGCTGGCCCTGGTCACCATCCCCATCCCATCCCTGCTCCCTCACTGAGTGCTGCTGGATGGACCCTGGTTGGAGATGCCATGGCCCTGCCAGCCTCACGGCCACCCTTGGCTCCTGGTGTACTCCGGTGGGGCAGCCCACCTTGACAGCCCCTGTGACATCCTTATGGGACAATGAAAGCAAAAAGGGTGCTCTTCTGCTCACTTCTCAGCCACTCTAATTTGTGTACACACTTGGTTTTACAGGCTCCAGTAATTTCTTAAATGGAAGTCAGGGCACAAAACTGAGAAAAAACCCCAGGATACAGCTACTATGTGTGCGTGTTTGTGGAGATGCAAGCACTTGATCAAAAGAGCACAACTGAACAGAAAATGAAATATTTTGGAGATTTCTCATTAGGAGTTATCCTCTCAGTAGAGAGGTACAGGTATCAGGCTATGATGTTGAACTCCCCAGCTATGGTGTCATATCAAACAAAGTGGAGAGGAAAAGTTATAAGACTTCAGGCTTCGCTTTAACGGGACTTTCTACAGACAATATCAATTCCCTCACATAACATGTCATCCTTCTCAAAAAAAAAGTCATATAGAAACTACTATAAACCACTGTACTTTTCCAGTGGCTCCCTGGGATTTATCCTAAGCTGTCAAGTAAACAGGAAAACAGTGGAGGGAAGACAGAAACCAGACTTTTTCACACTGACTGTTCCACAGGAAAGAAAAAACACGAAAACCCCCACTTCTGTAATAGCCTTCCTCTGTGGAAAGAACCTTTTGCCTAATTCTAATTGTTTGGCTTTACCTGAAATACTTGAAAAGCTCTGTATATTGCCAACCTGAGTACTCATAATCTCTGAATGCAGTGAGTATTAATTCAATAACATCTTCACCACCTTTGCACAAATGTGCAGACGGCTCTTCACAGTGTCTAAAGTCAGAGATGTCTGTCCAGGCCAGTGAAAACTTTCCGCTGAAAAGTCCATTTTCTCCCAACATTTACCAGCCAGCCACGGTGCGTCGACACCAGTCCAGGTCACCTTCCTCCACTCCCCTTCCCTGCAGGGTCCACAGCTCACCCACCTTCCCGCACTCTCACCACGCCAGTTTCGCTTCCCCTCTCGGCAGCTCAGGGAGCGCATGTGCATGTAGATGGACAAGAGCAGTCCCTCTCCCTGCAGCAAACCCATGAAGCACAAATAAAATAAACTGAGCAGCTACCTGACTTTTGGTTTTCGTATTTATGCAGTCCCCATCCTACTCAGTTCTGCTGTTGCGGGCACCTTGCCCACGTTTCACACTAGCAGGTCTTTGGAAAGGGATGCTGAGCGAAATGTTTCTTTACAAAGCCTAAGTGACTTCAGAAGGCAAAATCTGACTTAGGGTCTTAAATTACATAAGCAGTTCTGAAAACTTCAGCCTTTTCCCCACACAGATATGTGTGTGTAAAGTACTCAGCAACAAAAAACGCAAGTGGAAACACCCATCTGAGCAAGAGCTAAATACATAGTTAGCTAAATAAATTAACTATATCAGTAGTTATAACACTGAAATCCTGTTTTCAGAAAAAAGCTTAAATAGGCCTTAAATATGGAAGTTTTTCACATCTTTATTTAACTGTGTTCAGGCCTAAATTCCATACAGACATTTTCAATAAAATGTGGCTCGTTATAGTACTCAGTTCAACACAGTTTTACGTAATTATACAATTAATATAGCAAAATAAAAGCATATCACTTATAATTAATGGAATTTGGGGGAATTTATAAATCAACTATTCATCTGGGGGAATTGTCTTTTGGAATTTCTCTCACTGACAGACAAAGTAGACCAAAACCTCAATAATATATTGCGTATATTTGAGCATAACTCAAAATACAATATTAGAAATAGCAATCACTGTTTCACAAAACAAATAGGGCTGGATGGGGTCTTATTTGTTCATATCCTTTCCCTATGTCAGAATCCATTCAATTTCTGACACAGAATGTTTATCTAACATCTTCTTAGAAAGAATGATAGGGAGTGTAATTTCCTCAGGCAATTTGTTCAAGTGCCACCTTTAAATTAGATAAAAGAAAAAACCTTCCAGATGTGACTTTCTTTACTCAGTCTGGAGCCTGGGACTCCTGTCTTACCCACCCTGAACACAGACAATGAGCTCCTTCCTACAGAAGCCCTCCGAACACTCCTCTTTGTCAGGCTAGACAAACTCAATCTCCTCAAACTACAAAGACTGAACAAATACTTCCACAAATCAAACACTCCTGTCAATCAAACAAACAGTGAAAAGAGTTACTTCTGCTCCTAACGACTTTATAAATTCTTTAGAAAGAAATTATTTTCTTACCTGATTTTTTAACACACATCCTTGAATTTCTTCAGCCTTTTCTCACGGAATGCATTTCTGCTGTTGGATGCCAATAAAAACATGTGTTATACTGTAACACCTACTTCCCTTTTTCATTTCTTTTAATCACTGACAAAGCTATTTTAGAATATTTGCTAAAAGGATACATATTTTTTCCTCAATTCAAAAATCTATTTTTGGAAGATGAACCCATTGCTCATGGAGCGCTGTACGGCTGTTTCACTCACCTTGCATCACAAATGCTGGAGTCACCGCCAGAGGTATTTTTCCAGAATGGACATATGATTTTGCAGTGCTGACATTCCAATGTATATCCACCTTCTCTTTAAAGCAAGGAAAACTGCAAAGAATTTCTTAAAATACTAAATGTAATCCAAGTAGAAGATGAATGCAAGTATGAGGGAAGCAATATGTTCGTCTCCATGTTACCAGCCTGCTCTGTCTCTGTCATTCACCCATAAGATTAATTTTCCATAGTGGAAAAAAAAGGTAACCTGTTTCAATAGTGCTACTTATTTGAGACCAGCCACACGAGGATGTCCTAAGCTGTACCGAGACTCATGCTCTGCAGCTGGTCAGACAGATGTTCAGCACAAGGTGACTCAAATATGACACAGAGCAGTGGTCTCCAAACTTCTTTGATCACGCATCCCTAAAAGTAAAAAATTTTTGAGCACCCCCCCAATATATGTATATTTATTTGTAAATAAGTTATATACATCTATAAATGTATATATATGTATTATATATAATACATATATAATTATTATGTATTAACATATTATGTACCTTATAAAACTTACAAAAAATAGAAATTAAAAATGATGAGAAAAAGATGAAATGCACACTATTTTAAAAACTTGTATTTCTACTCTGTTTATTAATGGTACAAAAATATTTTCTTCCTGCACCCCAGTGGATTGCCTTGCACACTCCTTGGGGTGTGTGCACCCTGCTTTGGAGACGACTGACAGAGACATCACATTAGGTAATGCCAACAGTGGCTACAAGATCCTTAGCAGACCTCTGTTGTCCCTGTAAAATCCATTCCTATGCTAAAGCTTCTTCCCAAAAGATAGCTTTTGCATTTGTTTTCCTCTTTCACGAAACCAGAGAACTTGTCTGCATTAGCAGTAGTGCCCCATGCTAATCACATCAGGTAAGAATCACTCCTGACTGCTGCAAACACCTGAGATTGGGAACAGGATGCCCTCTTCAAGGTCTAGCTGGGATGGTGAAAGAAATTATTACCTCAGCTATTCATTTGATCCTCAGTGGATCAATCGTTTAACATGAGCTCCTCTAAGAGATCTTCATATATTAAGCAGTAGAAGATAGCAGCAGAAGAGATTGGGGCAGTAATATACATAGCAGCTTTCACAGCATTAGTAAAAATGAAAAAAAAATACATACGTCCAGCTTGGCTTTGTTCATGCTCATAGGAAATACAACAACCTGAAAGCATCAGAGGTGAGGAGATTCAGAAGTGAGAAGTATGCTGGGGCTTTCCACGAAGTAGAAGTCAGAAAGTGTGGTGATTAAAACCAGTAGTTATTCAGAGTTCTTTATATAGAATCGAAAACTACATGTAAGTAGTGCTCCTAACAGCAATTAGGAATACTTGGTAAAAATAGTGGTGGTAATAATAATAATTTGCCCTAGTTAATTCATTTCTGATTTAGTAAAAGAGGTGCTTTGCTTGGAGATATGCCCCTCTTTCAATGGGCTAGTGTCTACGCTACAGTGCCCATGCCAAGCCCTCCTCAAGACTCTCTTTGAAGTTTAGTCTCTCAGTTCAGGTTACATTCGATTATTCCTCTTTTAGGCTGTTCTCCTGTTAGGGATCTTCAAGGTGAAACTTCAGTTTTTAATATTAATATTTGTTTTCTTGCTTGATCATTGTCTATATAAGCTAAATTTTATAATATTGTTATTTATGAATTCTTTGCGTATTGCCTGTATTTCATCAATCTTCACTTTCTTGTTTCATCGTAAGTCGGATACAGCTCTTTTCACCTTTTGCTGTGAGACCCCACTTACTCTGGGGCATGCTGCCTGAACTCTTGTGGTTTTTAGATTATAAATGGACGTCAACAAAAAGAGCAACACACTCTATGTACAGAAACCTTCCTAAAAGACAATGCTCTGTGCAAGCAATTGTCTTTGCTTTGGTGCAACATTAAAAATTGCAGTCAGTTTCTTGCACAGATAAGTGGTGAGAAGGAGATGGAGAAAAAATCAGGTAAGTTTTGTCTTACTGCTGTTTCTCAGATCTGCTTTAAACTAGTGTGCAATTTAATTGAAGTGATTCTGAATCTGGCAGCAGTGCAGAACCCAAAGTCACATACAGTAGCATTGACCGCAATTGCTCCGTATACAGTTTGGTGCACTTTTTTGTATCAACAGCTAGAAATGACCTCTTGCAGCGTTGGCTGCAGCAGACTAAAACGTAGCATTTGCGCACAGCTCCTGCATAGTTAAGTTGGGCTGTGCATGAGGGCAGCAGAGGTGTAAACAAATGTCAATTTTTTCCTGCCTCTGCTTGTGGTATTTAATCTTCAGCAGAGGAGCCAAACAGATAGGTGCAGCTGATAACATCTTAAACTGACCTAGTGACTTCTGCCCGACTCTGGCTGGGGAATTAGTTACCATCTACCCACTGCCAGCCAGCAGCTGGGAGAAGGAGAAGGCATGGGGCAAGAGCCCCCATTACCACAGATAAAATCAACTGGGGCAGCTAGGCTGGAGCTGGCTGACTGGTGTTTGCCTTTTGCATGGGAGAGGGCTCATAGGAACTGCCTCGCCAACAGATCGTGGACATGGTTGTCTTTGACCGTGAATCCAGCAGAGGATGCCTGGACTTGGTCTAAAACAGAATACCTGAATAAGAGGTGAAGCCTATGTGAAAATAATAGAAAAACACTGTGTACGCAAATGAAAATTTCCCCAAGTACTTCTCACAAGCAGTGTCACATGGACTTAGACCTCAGCATCACACAGGCTGTAGACTATCACCCACTGGTTCATGCCTTGAGATAACAGACCTTTGAGAAAGGCATTCACAACAAATTTTGCGCACTGAGCAATTTAGGTGCTAAACCCAATTTTCTTTATCTTTTAAAGTCATCAGCTTGAACAGCAGTAAACACTATCACATTTCTGGTGCCTAGAGCCTGGAGTGAAAGGTAGAGCTTGCTACAAACCAAACACCTCAGGTTCATAACAGTGTCGGTTGCTTCTGTGTTAAGAACATTCTGCTTTAACTATATTGTAACAATGCACCCCAACAAATTTGGTTGTGGGCTTGATTACCTTAAGGCTGAGACGGGAAATGAGCTTAGGTTTCCCACCTCACCTGAGGGAGCCTATGAATGTGAGGGTCCTGTGATCCTCCCACTGGAAGGATCCTAAGGGAAAAAGCAACTGCTTGATCCTTGGGAGAAAGAGCTTCACGAATTGCCTCCTATAGAGAGCTGAGATGAAGACCCAAAACCTGTACCTGACTTCAGTTTTGAGTAGTTTAGGCTCCTTCCAATTGGCTTTTTAGAACCTCACCTAAGGTGTTTGACTCTCTCCATGCACTGTATGCAGGTGTGCCCATATGGAGCTATGGCTTCACGCTTAAAATTTAAGCATCAATGTGCTTAATTCCTTTAGCCAGCGTGGCTTTATCCAGAAGTTTTGACAGGGAGCGAAATTAAATTTCAGTCTCTTGGACAAGCATTTCAACTATCAACTTGCTTTCTTCTGTGTACTGCAGAGAGTTACTCTCAGCTGTTATGCACATGGACTTGGCAGGCCTCACAAATTTATTCTTCAAGGATGCTACTTCACTCTCAAACTGATGTGCCATATCTCTAAACTCACAGCTTTAGTAAGGACATGTGAGAATGTCAGTGAAAGACAATCAGAGCACAAAAAGGGAGTGCTGAACTAAGAGTCAGGACAACTGCAAATGTTTGCCTAAAACTTTATACTTTTCTGCAATCTTGTGATCAGCAGAACTTGCTTAAAAAGAGTCATAGTCCTTGATAAACGTGGAGATTACAAGACCAACACCCATCTTTAAAGAAAATTTGGGTAGCCCAGCTCTGTAGGGAAGGATGATAAAGTTGTAGATAATCACTCATGTAGAATTTAAATTCTTCAGGTCCTTATATAATACCATAGTCCACAATATACAATGAGCCATATATATGTAAAATATTTAAACACATAAACAAAAGAAAAGGAACATGAAAAAAATACAGCCCTCAGCTCGGTAAGCAAAGGCTTTCTAAAAGAGGTAGCAAGCACTCTGGAATGCTAGCAAGCTTGTGAAGCCAGAGAGATATAAGTGAAATCTAGTGAAGATACCAATTTGTATACCAGCTATATTTACCAGCAAAGGTTAAAGTGGACAATTGAAGCTACAGACAAAAAGTTCTTAGGCTTTGCAGCTTTGCTGAGACAGATTTATTTCCTACGAAGTCTTTTAAACAAAACAATCTGGCTGTTATGATGACTTCCCCTTTTTATAGGTCAAAGGATCTTGCAATCATGATATTTTCCCTAATTCATGCTCCGTGTCTCATAATTGGGTCCCCTTGCACTAACCTAAATAACTTTTCTCTTGCTTTGGTGTGAAGGTGTGCCTAGCATCTTTCGAGTCTACTCTGGTTGATAAAGTCAGTAAGAAACAGTGCTCAGATAGGCAAGTATTTTGCCCAAAATCACATGAGAATCAGTTGCAAAACAAGGAACAGAATCAAAGCTGCTGCTTTAGTCATAAAAATGAGCAATTTAGGAAAACCCAGGCTACAGTTTCTGTGTTCTTTGGACTTGGTACAGAAAGCCATAAGTGAAACTGAAGATATTTGAATCAGCAATGGTAGTGCAGAAGAAATTGAAAGGAAGAGCCTTTAAAACACCTCAACAAAGAAACAGCTCATACTATGGGTACCAAGGACCACTGTATTTACATGCAATACATCCTACAATATGTTTCTAAGCACATCAGTTATGGCTTTTACACTAGACAAAAAATAAAAATAGCTATTTTTTCCATAGTCCTCACTGAACATTGGCCACAGAAAGAAGGAAAGAAATTTAAAAACATAGAAAGGAAATGGAAGATAAGCTTCTCCTCTTGCAGAAAACTATGTTGCCTGATGTTGCAGAAGGAATACAACTACTATTAAAAATTGAATAAAAAAAAAAACAACACCAAAACCAGATGATAACTACTAATTGTATTTTAGTCATTGGAATTTAGTAGCATATATAAGAACTATTTTATGTACAGAGGTGTCCTGGTTTGAGGTAAAACAGAACCAATTTTCTTTCCAGTAATTTTACTTTTCTGTTAAGTCTCTTTGGTAGAATAGTACCTAAACTTTGCAGAATTATTTCCTGGTTTCTGCAAATGTCCTTCCATGATGCATGATGCATGGTGTCAGTGTCTTACTTTGAAATCTTCAAAAAATGCCACAAACTGACTCAGAATGAAGCGCCTGCAGTCCTTTCCTTTTGAAGTTGAGGTGGCCAATATTAACTCAGATGTCACAAACAGGCAGAGCCCTCACTGTCCGGTAGCACTTGAGCAGGGCCGGGTTGGGGACAGGTTCCTTCTACTGTTGAGGGATCATCAGACAAAACAAAGTGACAAACCAAATCTGAGATAAATCCAGGAAGTCCTCTCTCCATCTATTCATTCACCTCTAGGTGTTGCAAAGTGGTTTTGCACTGGGAGAAGGCCCGTGACCTCCTTCTAATATGTGGCTGTGAACTTCTCACTAAGATGCTGTCTGAGAGGCCACTGCATCAGACAAAAGTGTTGTAGGAAGAATCAGACAGTTCACAGCAAGTTCTCGGGGAGCAGGGGTGGGAGGTGAAATGACCCACCTTGGTGAAATAGGATGATTCCCTCCAAGAGGTACAGATCTTCTATGGAATCCATTGACAGACAAGCTACCAGGGACAGTTGGGGTTGGGGAGGGGCTGCAAGAAACACTGTGGTGTTTGAGGAGGCTGTTTGGTACAAGCACTGGAGTCACAGGCCCAGATGAACTTGGCCACACCTGTCCATACTATGGGCCACCAGCAGGTATGGCTAATTAGGTGCTGTGTCTTCCAGCAGCTTCCATGTCTAGCTGCAGGTTGACCACAGTATCAATGCTTGCAGTGGTCCCATGGGGATGTTCTTCCAAGCTGACAGAGGCTGCGCCAGCATGATGCAGTGCCAGGTGCAGCTTAGTTAACATCCTGGTGAACTTCTACAGTGATCTCATCCTCTGCTGTGAATGCAGTCAAGCGTCCCAGAAAAGAGAGACGGGTTGCGCATAGCAGGTGTGCCTCTGAATCCAAGTCATCCTTCATGATAAGGCATTTACCTTGACTTTCTGTATGTGAAAGTGAAGGGGAACTGCAAAAAAGAGGAGGCCCAGTAGGCAAGGTGGATGCGGGAAGAGGCACTTCACCCCTTCCTAGCATTCCAGGTTCTGGTAGATGCTCAACACCACTGTGAATCCTTCTCCTTCTTTGAAAAGATGCCACCACTCCTCATCATCAGCTTTGACGACCAGATAATCACACTGGCACTTTAGCAAACTGCTGAATCCTCTTTTAACTTACCTCTTATGTGGAATCACCTGTATGTGGGAAACATATCAAAGATCCTGACAGCTGAAGAGAAAGTAGTCTATGAATCTGTTATCACAAATAAGCATTAAGCAGAGTCATTGCTTCATGCTGTTCTCAATAAACTGAAAGCTCAGAAGACATCTTCAGCTCAAAATTTTCATCCAGTTCTCTGTAGAGCTTAAATAGAAGATTACTGGCAGTTGTGAAATTCAGCAAATGCCAACCTTTTCTGTCACAGCTTATTTTGAGAACACTTACTAGAATCTTTATTTACCTCAAACACAAGGCTTGAGACAGTTATCAGGGAACAGCAAGATTGGGGTTTCTCCATGAGGCAAGCGGAGCCACAGGTGTCTGCAGGGCTGATGGGGTAGCACCTTCACCAGTCAGGGCACTGTCCCACAGTGCCCAAGCAGGGACAGGCTGGTGACAAGGACAGGCTCCTCTGAGTGCCTGGTGACCATCAGACAGGACGAGGTGCCAAGTCCAGATCAAGGTCAATCCAGAAATCCAACTAGCAAGTCAAGACTACCTACACCATGGCTCAGATGGGGCCCCTGGGCAGAGGATCCACCAGTGGGGGACCTGTGTGATGCTGCTCAGGGCAGTTAAGGCCTGCTGGCACAGTCCAGGCCCTTGAAAGAGACCATCTCAATTTTGTAAATTCCTGTGTAAGGCCATCATTCTCTTAATGGCCAAAGCTGCATCACATTTTTTTAGAGTCTTCATGGCAGTCTTTTATATAGACTGCATTCCTGATGGCTTCTTATGAGAAAATACAACCATTACACAGATCAAAAAATGTGCGAGAAGCTTTGCCCTAAATTGACTCTCCCAGTTCTCCTATAACATTTGATTGAGTTTATCCTAACCCCTGTAAATTGCTTACAAAGAGACAAGTCACACAGAGATTGTCAATTATTTGCATTTTCACTCACAAATCCCAATTCTACTCCTGCAAAATCTGCCTTCCCCAAAACTCGCCGCACTCAGTGTATGTAGCCTCAGTTATCACTTATTTATTCCCGTGATTTAATGAGAATGCCTGAAACAGGAAAGTGAATGAGGATCTTTGCAAGTTCTCATATCCTGGTGGCAAACTGAACTTTCATGCTACTCTGAGCATGGTCCAGTTAGATCCACATTTCCAGTATCACATTTACCAGCCCGATCTGGCAGTTGCTAAAATCCAAGGAAGTGGAGAGAGGAAACTGTATGAAATAGCTATAACAGGATGGATGTCCTGAATTAACCCACAATTAGAAGACTGCTGCTGAACATGCGGTCTGAACCCCATCCAGGAGTGTGATGGAGGTTTTTCAGGTATAGGCAATTTAGGCTGCCTGATATCCACTGAGATGTGTTCAAGCAACAGTACCTGAATATCTGTTCGTTTGTGGCAAGTCCAACAACCTAATCTTTTTGGGAGCTTTCAGTCTCTGTCTGGAATTTGATTGCCGTCCAATATTAGCCATATGTGGCACCTACATAACTTAAGAGTTTCGTTCTGACTACCAAGGCTTTTTTTTTTTTTTTCCCCCCAGATCTAAACACTTCAGAAGCAGTCTCTCTGCCCACTGACATATCTGGGGAGAGAAGGGAGGAGAGTATTTACAAATTCATCCTAGGGTGGCTTGTCATCCCTAGCACAGAATCACCAGCACACATCAGGGCTTTCCCTACACCAACTTGTGTGTCTCTGCGGGCTTCAGAGGGAGCTTAGGGGGCAATGAGGTTGCATAGTATTGTTTGTATACATGTACATGTACATGTATATGTACACAGACATATACATGTCTGTGTATATATAAGTAGAGGTATAGAGATAAATATAGAAGTATATACATGTTATGGGCCAGAAGCAAACTTTGATAAAACTTTGTCAGTGGTTTGGGCCACCTGATGATTATTTCAGGTGTCTTAATCTGCATGTTAGTATAAATCCACTATCTGGTCAACAGAAATGACTGTAAGACATTTTTTAAGATGTAAAGCTTAAAATGAGTGAGCCCTGGCAGCACATTCCGAGACATACTGACAGTATCTGTCAGTATGAAAAGAGCAGCGTTATGAGCAAATCAAATGTGATCTGGCTTTGTCATCCTCCCTTTGTTTAGCTTTTCAGATTTCACAATCAGACCCTGGAAAATGAGGAAGAAGGATTGCCAGGAGCAAAAAGCAATAATAATGAAAACTCAGCACAGCATTCTGCCACCTGTTCCCCTGACCTCCCCGATGTGTGTGTTGGGAAGCAAGGCTGGGCTACAGGCATTGCTTCTGAAATATGGAATTGGTGCCATAATCATTTATGCCAGATCCACCAAAATGTCTCTGGCCTTCTGGATTAGGTGAAACATAAGTGGGGAGGGCAGGCTGAACCTACAGAGGGGACCATGCCTGCTTAAAAGCTCTTCAGAGATTCATAGTTCTACAATTGTAATAATGCAGTTTCACCTCTTTTAAAAAACATCTTTGGGGTGTCAACAGTTGGACTAGTACTGAATCTTGTGGAATTCTTCCCTTTGTCAAAAGAGAAAGATACTGCTGAGGAAGGTTACCAGTATTAATCCATTGCTCTTCTCTGCTTTAGAAATAGACAAAGAGATAGGCCAACAGCTCTCGCATTTCACTCCATAAATTGCCAAGAAAAATTTTGGATTTAAAAAGTGTATATAAAAACATGAAATGATTTTATGATTGGTATCAATCTGTACCATGTAATACTGTGGAGGAAATACTTCATTTTCAAACGTTAATTTGAATCACATTCAAATATTTCCCCCTAAAGAGTTAATAGAAAAAAAAATTAAAAAACTCCTGATCTTTTATGTTTGGACTTATTTTAAGTAATAGTTATTGAAATCCATCAGTATGTGAAAGCATCTCATGGGTGCCCATATAAAACCAGAAATAATCAGTAATGCATCTGACAGCATGGTACTACAACTATTTAAAACATACATCTTGCTAGAGAGCATAGTACAATGTGTCTTTGCAACTTAAATCTAATTTTTATGTTTTATAGGCTACAGCACACTATGGCTTAACCAGACAGTTCATAAACCAGTACCACTACAGATGCTAATTCCTTCCCGGTGAAAGCAAAACCCAAAAATTTTGCCATTTATGTTTACAGAATCACAGAATGGTCAGGGTTGGAAGGCACCTCTGGAAACCATCTAGTCCAACCCCCCTGCCACAGCAGGGTCACCTACAGCAGGTTGCACAGGACGGCGTCCAGGCGGGTTTTGAATGTCTCCAGTGTGGGAGACTCCACCACCTCTCTGGGCAGCCTGTGCCAGTGCTCCGCCACCCTCACAGTAAAGAAGTTCCTCCTCCTTTAGTGTGAGATAGATGGCAGTGGGCACAGTGCACTGAAATAAATTAGTGGAAAGGGCCTGTTCTGCGTTGTGTGCTCCTGATCTGTGCTAACAAGACCAATTCTGTGCCATTAGGATGAGTTAGAGAGAGTGAAACTGTCTCTGTATATTGTCACATTTTACTGCTCTAAACAGAATACAGCAATTAGGCATGTGGAGAACCAGCCACAGGAAGTGATGATTAATTTGTTAATTGAAATTGCCCCGCATCAGCAGGTGTATTACTTCTAATGTTATGTGTTCTTTGCAAGGTAGACAATCTGTCATACTCACACACTTCACTGACACACAGCATTCAGTTAGATGAAAAAAATAAATAATTGAGTAGACCTAATGAAAGCAAATTGAACAATTTGTGGAACCGTTTCTTACCATGGGAAATAAATCAATATATTCCAGGTTCATTCCTCTGTTGCTACCCACTTCAGGGATTAATTTTGCCTTGTGGTTAAGAGGCTACTTAGAGTCTGAAAACAACGTTTTAATGGCTCTTCAACAGTTACGCAATCTCTTTATCCAAGAGATTCTTCTGTGCTGCTGCCTCCACCTTCAAATACCATTCATAAACTGTTCGATTGCACAGTGAATCATTTTGGTTTTCCTCAGTGTGAGAGAGAACAAAGAGATGTCCCCTGTTCAGTAACAACAGAAAACAGAAATCACACTGAAAGTAACCCCAGGGTGCCACGTACTCTAACTGCTTCTAAAAAGATATGTACTAGGGGTATTTCTGGATATTATATAGTAGAAAATATTTAAATGAGCGTGTGAGATAAATCATTCTCCAACAGATACAGCTAAGTTTTAAACTAAAAAGAGGTTTTGTTCTTCTTTGGTATGTTTTGGAGAGGAAGGAAGATGGAAGGAAAGGAAATGGAATTACACTGGGTCGTTGTTTTATTTTATGTAAACACTCACATAACATCTTGCATGCATTACCGCAAATGACCATTAAGGTCAAGAAAATAGTGCATTTCAGGAAGAGCAGAAGAAGTACACATATAAGACCATGTGTAGTTGGGAGAATTATATCCTCTTCCAAGAAAGGAAGAACGGTCTGTATTCTGGCATGAATACAAAACCTGGTATCTGCTGTTTGTAGCCTATTTTAATTGTGTTTATGAATAGACCTATCATACATATGTAAATAACAAGTGCTCCCTCTAGTGAACTTTTGTGGGATTCAGTGTTGTAACTACTGAAGGTACGGGTGAGAAAGTTCATAGGCAGAAGTGACATCTTCTATTAGACTATCTGTTGAAGTCAGAGAAAAGGTACAAGCTTTTAGACATGCTAGACGGTTTTTAAGGTCAGTAGCACAATGTTTTTGTCAGAGTTGGGGAGACACAACGTCTTACAGTAAAAACCAGATTTACGTACGCTGTTGCACTTGAGTACTGTCCCTTACTGATGTCTACTTTGCCTGTTCATCCGTCCTCTTCCTGGCAGGTGTGATACCCTTGCTGCACTGACCTTCACTTCAGACTCTGAAACATCATTTAGGTATTTCACTACAGTGAAAGAATAATAATAAAAATGACACTGGATTTGAGCAGAGACAGTGTTTATTCTTGCTGCACTGTGGTATTGATGCTTAATTACATCTTTTAAAAGTTACGTACATTATCACTACTTCTTCTTGCCCATATGTTTTACAATATTGAATGTAATGCTTGTAACAGGTCTTTCAAGTATATCAGAAAAATATTCTGTGAAAGCTGTCATGGTTGTGGCTGATGTCATGGCATAGGTAACCTCAATTCTGGCATTTTGTAACTTTTCAGAGCATTGATTTACTCTCTTAGTTTTAAAATACAGAATATTTATTTCTGGCACAGTCTCGAGGAGTGGGGCTATCATTATGCACAGGGTTCAAAATCTTTGCCATGACACTGCTACTGAAACTCTCTGGAACGTAACTAGATCTGCTTTATGCGCTCCCAAGTGCAAGTTTGTAGGAAAGGTGTGACATACTATACGGGGGCTCTCAGACGATAAAGTTCAAACTATTTCAAAGTGTTGTGTGGTAGCAGCAGTTCCTGATTGTGCCTTTACTCTAGTACTTAACTCAGCCATAAAAGGAACAGCATAGGGCCAGCAGCTACCAGCATCCGTGATGTGAAGTAGCACCTCTGCACAACAGCTGTGGTCTCGCTGCAGCCGCTGGACTGATGGTGACCTCCTGTGTTGTTCTCATTATTGCTTCAAAGTCATTATTTCCACACAGTCGTTAGAACAAGCTGAAGGTTACTGCAGTCCTGGTTTCTCAAGTGGTGGGAGTTTATCCAAGGTGGGACCTGGTGCCTGTTTTAAAACGCTGGAGCAGGGGCAGGAAGGTGCTGTAGTGGGTGAGTCACCGGATGCGGGCAGGAGGTTGGCAGCAGCAGCAGGAACAGCTCGTGGGCTAGGGATGAGCAGCAGGAAATTGAGACAGGTTGGGGGGGGGGCATGCAACTACAGTCCCAGTGTTGAAACGGGGAGTGCTCTGGGAACATGGGAGCCCATATCTGGAAGGCAGCGGTGGAGGGGACGGAGGCAGGCCTTCTCCTGTGCGTACATGGCAACTTCTGCATCCTTCACTTGCAGTGAACCCCAGTATGAGGAATCTGCTGATGGTAAAGCTACAGAGAGAAGCTCTGATGTGCTATCTGCAAAATAGTATAAGATCATTTAAGAACTGTACTTGAGGATCTTCTGGCCTATCAAACACTCCTCCTCATTTGTACAGTGGGCAAAGCAGACATGAAAAGCAAACAAGCACAAAATGGACAACTGCCTCCTGTGCCCACTACTGCAACTCAAACCTCTTTTTTCATTGATATAAACTGAGGACCAGTGCAGGATGACAGCATATTCAAGAGATATGTTTTGGTATGCCTTAAATATTTATTGGTGAAAAATTATGCAAAGACACACCAATACTTTCCATATTTTCCTTCCTTCTTCCCATGCAGATGGGGAGAAGAAAGGGAAACCTTTTCCCATTAGGATGCCAGTTGATTAAACAGTTTCTGGATATTGAGAACACCAAGAATATCATCCTGTTAAAGACTCGGACCTCTGAATTCAGGTTTCTGCATGCAGATAGCTACTTGTAAACTAGAAGTAGGATTCAGCTTCCTGGCATAGGGGCTTACATTCTATCAAGATGCTCTAGACTACTGGAGATGTCAGCTAAGGTGCAGTAGGCTCAACCCAGGGTTTGACAAGACTCACACCCTCCTAAAGCAGCAGCTGAAAGCCAAGCATGACCCAGACCCCACAGCCCCTAAGACACCACCAAAGGCTCAATTCAGTTGTCTAACTCACATGCCTACTCTCTTTGGGATGCTGTAGGGTACCCAGCATAACCTCCAGATTGCTGTCCCTTAACAGGGTTCGAGCCTGGTGTGCACCAGCCAATTACCACACACAGCGCTGAGATGCCACTTTTGGAACTTTACTCAGTTCCGTGCAGAAGGGGGTTCTAGGCGATCATTCACAAAGCTAGCATGCCCACACAGGGCACAACCGACTTTTATATGTTTAGCTTATCAGGAAAAAGTTCATTGATTAATTAGCTATTTTCCAAGACACTGCATAACTAAAAACTACAGCATATGTGCTCATTAATTCCAGGTCATTATACAAAGGCAGTCGAACATTAGTGTGTGTCCTAGTTTGAGGTAAAACAGAACCTATTTTCTTTTCAGGAATTTTACTTTGCAGCTGAGCTTCTTCTGCCTAACTAACTCTATGAAATTAATGGCATATTCTTCAGACAGTGTCTGCTACCAGGGTGATAAGGCCTCATGTTTATAGCTGATGCCAAGGAATGGTATGCAGAGAGGCTCTTGCTTATGCTTATTGCTGTAACACTCAAGGCAGCTCACTTTGTTACTTGCCCCATTGGAGGGTCGGAAGCAGAAAAGTGTAGAGGGGTCACACATGCTGGGAGGAGCGGACAGGACAGGTGACCCAAAACTGACCAACAGCGTATTCCATCACATATGTGCCGGGTCCTGACTAACCGAGCTTTCAAGCTTTTAATAGAACATGAAACTTTTAACATTGTAGGCCAAAGAAACTGCAATGCCTCTGACATCACCTTAAATTGCTCAGAGTAGCAGCTGTGCCTGAACACTGTAGCCCTCTTTGCCCTTGATCTTTAGAAGCTACAGAGTATCAGTACATACATGATAACTGCCTCTTTGTCTAAACAGAATGTGTAAGCCTCTACTCCTCATGAGATTGCAAGGCATTAGATAGTTTTAGGCTGCACCTTTATCTCGGGTACAGAGACCGGGAAGGACACAAGAAGAGACAGCTGGCAGCTGGAAAAGGAGCCAAGAGTTGGAGTAACCATCAAGGACGGAATGGTAACGGGACATTGCAAGATGTTTGCAACATAAAGGCAACATCAAAAGGAACCAATGGAAGACAAAGACGGGTCGCATAGACAGTTCGTGCCCGGGGGAATTAGCCAATTAACATTTAGCTAGTTGCGCAAACTAAGCTGATCTGTCTATAAAATCGGGCTTGTAGCGGAAATAAACGTTCGACTGTGCATCGCATCGGTGTGTCCTGTTGTTCTGGTCCTGCATGACTCACAGATCTCGGCGACGGCGGCAATTGGTGACCCCGACGTGATTCGCCTACGTGCCGAAGAAAGCAGGGATACTGCCGGCCGGCATTGAGGTAAGCCGGGCTGCCCGAGAGAGGCAGGAGCGGATCCGCCCCTTGGAAATTAAGGGACTGTGGCAGTATGGGGTCTGCCGTATCGGCGGGTGAAAAAGCAGCGGTACAAAGTTTGCTGCGGGTGGCAAAAAGGCTGGGAGAAGACCTCACTGCAGCCGAGATAGAGACATTGTTACTGTGGTGTCGGCATCATGGGCTTCTAAAAACCCCTAGCCAGCTATATGATATTGAAGTTTGGAAGAAGGTGGGCATGGAGTTATGGGAGTCGGTGCAAACGGGCAATAAGGACACTAAACACTTATCCCCCATACACCGGCGAGTCAAAACTATGGTGGCTACCCTGAGAGGGGAAGCAGCCATCGCATTGGCTGCCAGAGCCTCCCTCTCGGCGGAGACGAGCGGAGAGGAGGATTTAACTGCCTGGCCAGCGCAACGAAAGGAAGAAGGGCTTTGGGAAGAGGAAGACGATATCAATCACGTTCCCCTCGGACCAAGTGCCCCTGCTGCTCCGCAGCCCGTGACTCCTGCGGCACCAGCAAACCCAGAGTATAAAAACACCACGGACCCGGTGTGTGACGAGCCCATGGAGTACGACAGTGCTGACAACACTTGCCCAGCGAGTGACCTGCGACAGATGCTGCAAGGACAGGAAGAGTTAATGCTGGGGCTACTAGAGGAAATGAAACGACTAGACCGAGGCTCGAAAAACGCCGTGGTGAAGGACGCTTATAAGCGAGCGCAACAATCCATAGTTACTGGAATTAAAACTTTGGAGCGGGCGGTGTTTGGGGAGGTTTCTGATGGAGTGGGGGGGAGTGAAAAGGTCGTGCTTAATGAAGCGGAGGCGCCGAAAGCAAGGTCTGCTGAGGAGCCTTTGAGGGAGGCGGGGGTTTCTGAGCATAAGCAGCGTAATTGGGTCCGCTGCATGTTGGAGGATGGGGAAATGTCTTTGCAGGATGCAGATGAGTACTTACGGGGCCGGTTTGGTAGTGGAGTGGGGGAGGAGGAAAGAGCAGCGTGGAAATGGGGAATGGAGTGGCGGACCACGGAATATCAGTCCAAAAATGCAGAGAAGGGGGACAGAGGAGCCGAGAAGGGGGAAGCGCCGAAAAGGAGGGAGGAAGCCGAGGAGAAGAGGCCCAGGCGGGGAGCGGGGGGGGACAGAGGCGAGGAAAGTTGGAGCGAGAGGGGAGAGGACAGGGCCGGAGCCGCGGGTGCGCGGCGGGAAAGCCCGGGGCCTTGTGCGGGGCCGGGCGGGCGGGAAAGCGCCCGGAGAGAGTCCCCGCCGCGGGCTGCCCTGCCGGCGGGGAGCCGCGGCCTGCCGGGGCGAGCGTGGCCTGCCCCGGTGCGGCGGGGGACGCCGGTGGGGCTGGTTCGGGAGGCGGCCGGGCCGGAACGGTGTCCCGGGTGTGGGGGGGACACCGGCGGCAAGAAAACAGCTTATCAGCAACGCTTTGCTAGGTGCTGCTCTCGCTACATTAGTGTCGCTCTGTGGCGCAGTTGGGCAGTCCTGCTGTGTGCTCTTGCTACTATAGGGCTTGCCGCATTTACAGGGAATTCGTTTGTCGCGTTAGTACAGAAGGCTGTCAATGTGACCAAGTTAAAGTCATGTTGGGTTTGTGGGATGTCTGATCAGTTTAATAACCCGCTTCTAGGAATCCCGATTACAAATTGGAGTCGGTACAGCCCATATTCCATGTTAAGCATGAGCTATCAATGCCGAAACCTGTCCAGTCCCATTGTGCACCATCCTTTCACGTTACAGCTATTGAATAATACTGTTGTTTTTATCAACTACACCCAAGGCAATCCTGCTGTATCGTGGAATGAAGCCACTGCTCCCTATTATGGAAAGTTTAATACTTCCGTAGGTAATTGGACTTCACTGAAGCTAAAATATGGAAAGTATGACCCAGTCACGGCAGGGCCTGCAAATAGTACCGAGGGTGAGAATGTGCAACAGTGGAGTGATTTCCTTTATGCCCGAAGTGGTGTCAACCAGTCACTCCAGATTAATGTCACATGTGATTTACCAGCAGGTTTACGGTGGTTATGTGGTGATGGCTACGCCAAAAAAAAAAAACAAAAAAACCCCAAAAAAAACCAAAAAAACCCAGCTCCCTGGGAACTGGACTGGGCACTGTACGTTGGGCATGTTAATGCCCAACCTACAAATATTCAACCACAGTGACCTGCGCGGTATTCTAAGAGGAGTTTGGGCTCAGACTCGCTATAAGAGGTATGTGAACCCCTTGGTTACCTATAGCACTGGTTTTCATAGTTTTGTACGGGCACTTTTCCCCTCGCTAGGTGTCCAGCAGTTAGAGCGTGCCATAGTCAATATCTCTGCTGAAATGGAGTTTATTGCTAATGCCACTGCAACAGCCATCACCGGATTACAAATTGAAGTTCAATCACTAAGAGAAACAGTTTGGCAGAACCGTGAGGCTCTGGACCTCCTCACTGCTCAAGCAGGAGGTGTCTGTACCCTTATTAACGCTTCTTGCTGCGCATTTGTCGACCAATCAGGGATTGTTTTGTCTAGTGTGCAGAAAATATGGGAACATGCGCATGTCTTACATGCAGTATCCACAGACAATGCATCATGGCTAGACTCGCTGTTTAAGTCTTGGGGCATCACGGGCTGGCTTGCTTCACTAGTTAAGACCGGCTTATTGATCTTACTAATCATTGTCACCAATATTTTGGTTTTTCTACCCTGCCTATTGCAATGCCTACAACAAATGATAGAACGACTAGTGAGGCGAGTCTTTTTTAATCAAACGCCATTGATTGCCATAGTAGAACAACCGCTTACAGTTGTGCCATAAATGAATAAAAGAGGGGGAGATGCCGGGTCCTGACTAATCGAGCTTTCAAGCTTTTAATAGAACATGAAACTTTTAACATTGTAGGCCAAAGAAACTGCAATGCCTCTGACATCACCTTAAATTGCTCAGAGTAGCAGCTGTGCCTGAATACTGTAGCCCTCTTTGCCCTTGATCTTTAGAAGCTACAGAGTATCAGTACAAACATGATAACTACCTCTTTGTCTAAACAGAATGTGTAAGCCTCTACTCCTCATGAGATTGCAAGGCATTAGATAGTTTTAGGCTGCACCTTTATCTCGGGTACAGAGGCTGGGAAGGACACAAGAAGAGACAGCTGGCAGCTGGAAAAGGAGCCAAGAGTTGGAGTAACCATCAAGGACGGAATGATAACGGGACATTCCAAGATGTTTGCAACATAAAGGCAACATCAAAAGGAACCAATGGAAGACAAAGACGGGTCGCATAGACAGTTCGTGCCCGGGGGAATTAGCCAATTAACATTTAGCTAGTTGCGCAAACTAAGCTGATCTGTCTATAAAATCGGGCTTGTAGCGGAAATAAATGTTCGACTGTGCATCGCATCAGTGTGTCCTGTCGTTCCGGTCCTGCATGACTCACAGATCTTGGCGACGGCGGCACATATGCCTCATGCTCAGTATAAAAGCTGAGGGATCAAAGGGTCAGCTCTCTTTCTTCAATGGCCGGCGTCCAAGGAGGACTCTGTCTGTTCGTCTGCCTTTGATCCTGATCCTTGCATTCCTGAATCCAATTCCTGAGTCCAGCTCCCATCTGTCGCTGAGTCCAGTCTGTGACTTTCCCAGTGCCTGTCGGTGACGTGATCATCATCCTGGGAGCTCCATACAGTTTTGTATATATTGTATATATTTCATTATTTTCTTGTTAATATATTATCTTTTCATTATTTTATTATTAATATTTCATTAAAGTGGTTTAGTTTCTTTTTCAACCTGTAAGTTCTCTCTTCTTCTCATTCTCTCTCCTCTCCTCTGAAGGGAGATGCTCTTCCTTCTCTGAAGGGAGACAGGTCAAAGAGAGCACCTGTCACTTATTCAGTGCCCAGTCCAGCCCAAACCATGACAGAATATAAGATCTCTTCCCAAGAGTGTGATTTTTACCATGCTAATTAGGCTTAGGTTACTTTAGGCTGCTGGAGACAGGTAAAGTTGGCACTCACTCTCTTCCAATCTATCTTCTATTCTTATAATTAATTGTTCTGTCTACTTCCTAATTTTGTAGTTAAATGCTCTGCCTACCTTCTAATCTTGTAGTTAAATGCTCTGTCTGTTTTCTATTGTAGTTAATTGCTTTGTGACCCCACATCCATGCGTCCTCCCATGTACTCGTCCATCCATGGACACACTCACCCATCCATCCATGGACTTACCCACCCATGCGACCACAAGCTGACAGCGTAGGCAGGTTTCCTGTAGGTCACGTGCCACGTTTTCCAGACCCACGTATGCAGCTTGGCTGTCTCACAGCATCTCGCATCGCACTGGTCACTCGTGTTTATGCAACTGAATTGTGTCTCATTGGTTTGTGCCATTCTTTCAGAAATAGAGAGTCTGGGTTTGTTTCCAAAAAAAAAAAAAAAAAAAAAAAGCATGACTTGTTGGAAATGTGTGGTGAGCAGCAAGCTGGAGGCTATCTTCCTGGGCAGCTGGTGACCGCAGGGGCTCTGCTCCCCAGGCGGTGGGGTGGCTTTTGGCAGGGTGAGACCTCATTGCTCCCTACAACTACCTGAAAGGAGGCTGTAGCGAGGTGGGGGTCAGTCACTTTTCCCAAGTGAAAAGCAACAGGCCGAGAGGAAATGGCCTCAAGTTTCGCCAGGGGAGGTTCAGATTGGGTATTAGGAAAAATGTCTTCACCGAAAGGGTTGCCACGCACTGGAACAGGCTGCCCGGGGAAGGCGTTGAGTTGCCAACCCTGGAGGTGTTTAAAAGGCGTGCAGGTGCGGTGCCGAGGGACGTGGTTTAGCGGTGGACTTGGCGGTGCGAGGCTGATGGTTGGACTTGACCACCTCAGAAGGTTCCTTCCACCCGTGAGGGTTCCGCGACGCCGCGCCCGCCCGCCCCAGCCTGTCAGAGGCAGCCGGCGAAAACCACCTTCCGCGCACACAGCCCCCTTCGCCCCCGCGGCCTGGCACGGCGCACGCCCCCGTGGCACGGCAGCAGGCCGCCGCCGCCATGTCGCCTTCCCGCCTGCTCCGCCCTCGCCCCTCTCCCGCCCCGCCGCCAGGCGCCGCCGTCCCGGCCGCTGCCAGGGAGAGAGCGAGCACGCCCGCCCCTTGCCGGCCGGGGAGCCCTCCGCCAGGCGGAAGCGGAAGCGGAAGCGGCCCCGGCGGCGCGCGGTAGAGGCAGGGGCCGGGGCCGGGGCCGGCGGCTGTTGCTTGCGGGGCATCGAGCCCGGCCCGCCGGCTGCGGGTGAGGCGGGCGCCGGGAAGGAGGAGGGGGAGGAGGCCGATTGGGTGCCGCTGGGCTCCGGCGGCCGGAGAGCGCGTCAGGGAGCCGGGGAGGGCGGGTGCGGGTAACCCGGCCTGGCTCGGCCCGGCCCGGCCCGGCCCGGCCCGGCCCGCTGGCGGCCTTCCCCGCTGGCGGCCTTCCCCGCTGGTGTCTTCCCGGGTCTCTCCCCGCCGCCCGGGCTCCTCCCGTCGGGGTCAGCCGCCGGCGGGTGGCGGTCGGTGGCTGCGGTGCGGCTCGGGGCCCTCCCCCGCCTCGTCCCGCGGAGGCTGCTCAGGGCTGCTGGGAGGAGGGGAGGGAGGGGGGGTGGGGGTGTGCGGTGGGGCCTCTGGCTTCTAAATAATCCAGGGCGGCTTTCTGTCGTTGCAGCCGCCTTCCAAGACCTTCTGCTGGAGTGGGATCCGCCTCGGCGGTAGCCGGCTGGGGTTTAGTGCTTGTTAAGTAGACTTCAGAGTGGTGTGACATCGCGCTGCCAGTCCCTTCCTTCTGTAAAAAGGGTAGCTGCTTTCTGAGCCATCACATACCAGCTTCATGTATTCCTAAGATTCTCATCAGCTTCTTGGGTTTTTTGGTTTTTTTTTTTTTTTTTTCTGAGGCCTTATTGAGGTTAAATTACTTACAGGTTCTAGTGGTTATAAAGTAATTTAAGATGTTTGTACTACTCTGTTTTAACTCTGTAATTGACTTTTGTATTAAGAGACATTGTTTTAACTTGGGAATGGTTAAATGGCCAAAGAATTCAATTATTTACGGATAAGGGCTATTTTAATGTACTACTGTTAGCCTGCAACTTAAACTTGCATCTTTTATGTTTTTTTATCCTATGCTTTTTCTGTGTTATGGCTGCTGCAACAATAGTTCATGATACATCAGAAGCTGTAGAGCTCTGTGCTCCCTGTGGGTTATATCTTAAACCCATTACAAAAATGACCATCAGTGTGGCACTTCCTCAGCTGAAACAACCGGGAAAATCCATTTCGAACTGGGAAGTGATGGAAAGATTGAAAGGGATGGTGCAAACTCATCAGTTTTCCACTCTGCGGATTTCCAAAAGCACAATGGATTTCATCCGGTTTGAAGGAGAGGTTGAGAACAAAAGTTTGGTTAAGTCTTTTCTGGCGTGTCTTGATGGCAAAACAATAAAGCTCAGTGGCTTCTCTGACATTTTAAAAGTCCGTGCCGCGGAATATAAGATTGACTTTCCTACTAGACATGACTGGGACTCATTTTTCCGTGACGCAAAAGATATGAATGAGACTTTGCCAGGGGAAAGGCCAGATACTATTCACTTAGAGGGCTTACCTTGTAAGTGGTTTGCAGCAAAGGACTCTGGCTCAGAAAAGCCAAGTGAAGAAGTCCTTATAAAAGTTTTCAAGACATTTGGAGAAATACGTCATGTGGACATACCCATGCTGGACCCTTACAGAGAAGAAATGACTGGCAGAAACTTTCACACTTTCAGTTTTGGAGGCCATTTAAATTTTGAAGCTTATGTTCAATACCAGGAGTACGCAGGTTTCATTAAGGCCATGAATGCCCTGCGAGGGATGAAGCTGATGTATAAAGGCGATGATGGCAAAGCAGTGGCTTGCAATATAAAGGTGAGAAACAGTGGGCTTTTTTATAGGAACTCATGTGAAAGACCAAATAGAGCAAAACATTATTTCCCTAATGCTTATAACCTACATCTATGTACTGTAGTGATGACAACAGGTGACTTTAACAGCACTAATGTATTTTATGGAACAGTCAGTAGAATTTTTAAAGGAAAATGATGGAAGAAAAATGTTGTGTTAGGCTACTCGAACAAAGTGGGTGGGGTTTTGCTTTTTTTTTTTTAACAAGGCAGTTCTAGAAATGAGAATAGTTTGATGGAAAGACCAAGTATATGAACATGACCTGCTAAATAGTTTTTAGGAAGTAAAATGTGTTTATAAATCTTGTCATTTCACTTAAAATTCTAATTCTGAACAAATTCAGACATATTTCACCAGAAGGCTGACTTTAGAGTGCGTTGTTCTCTCTTGTGTTCACTACGAATAGAAATTTTGGGGGAGAGTTTCACAGCCTCTGTATTTAGTCCCAGCATTGATAATGAGGTCTACCAGACAAGTGTCAGAACTGTGGAGTTTAATAGCATGTAGCCTGTATTGCCTGGGAAATACACAGTTAATCATTATTGTACTTCACGTACAGAAAGGCCCCACAAAAATTTAAATGATAATGTTAATCTGTAACATAGTTCCCTGTGAATGCAGTGTGCTTAATTCATAATAGTTAGATACTGAGTTTTCCGGATTTATTTTTTTTCTGTAACCACATTGTCTTAGAAAATAAAACTGTGACAGGAAAGAACAAGACAGTCTGTTCAGATGTAGTAGCTATAAAAGCATGGCCTGAAGAAAACTTGCTCTGAAATGTTTGGAGATAGTCTGTGCACTTATATATCAGTTGAGTGAAATGTTTGCAGGTGTATTTCAGTATGCTCAATAGTCATTCATCAAATCAGAAAGTGTATTTCAGGAAAAAGCTTGAGTATTGCTTTGTGTAATGCAGGAACGTGCAAATATTTATTTGAGTTTTAGTTTAGTCAGGATAAGTAAAATGCTGTAATCTTTTATCTTGTTATCAAAGTTTGTCAGTTGGAGCATAGAAACGGTTTTTACCTTGACCATCAAGGTTTTCAAGGGGATGTGAAATTAAAACTGCCACCTACATGCAGGGGATCAGGGTTCCCAAATTTAGTTTGGCTCTGCAAGAGGAAGCATGCCTTCCTGGCAGCTGCCCTGGGGATTGATAGGAAAGAGGGAGGGCTGTGTTTGTGACTGAGCTGTCAGGACGGATCCCTTTCATACAAGGTCACAACACAGGTCACAACACCTTGTCTGTTTCTGCCTGTCCATCCTTTTAGCCTGCTAGTGAAACATCATTTACATAGAGCCTGGGTGAATTTAACTGCAGTGTGTGCTGCTTGTTCTCTGCCCCGTGGATCATGACGATGGGCCTGCGGTAATGTATTATGGACCCCTGGCTGCTTACATAGGCATTGGTATCTGGAATGGGAGACTAGGCCACCAGGGGTGTGATCTCTGCTGGTGTCCTGTTCCAGCACGCAGCTGGACATGGCCAAGGTGTGCCTGTATGTCCTGGAAGCTGAGCGTTTTCCCTGGTCTCATTGCTCAGCTGTTTGTAACTTCCTTTTCTCTTGTGTTCCCAGTCTCAAACTTGGAGCTTCAGCCCAGCGTACCTCAGTTTGGGAATATTGTTGTTAGAATTGGTGGGGAGGCACTTGCTTAAAGCATATGCTGAATGTTGTAGAACTTTCTTCTGCTGAACTTGAGGATCATCAGATTGTTAGACAGAAAGGGAGGCCTTTATTAGGGCCCATTTCTAACTAGTGCTGTACAGTCTGTAATAGCATACGTGAGTTGAAAGAGTTCTGTGTGTTTCTGTTCTGACAGGTTGAACAGCCAGAGCCTAAACCACACTAGGGTTTTGTTTTGGGTGTCAGACACACACAAAAGTGTAAACTGGTACTTGATTGTGCTAGTGTGTTGGCGTTTCGTTCCCAGTTATCTGGTTATGGTGCTCTGGTGCTTGCTCTGGGAAACATAGGGAAGTTCCCTTGGTTTTGAAAAAGGTTTTATATTTCTGATTGTACTTACACTGTGGTTTGGATACTTTTGTGCTAGGTTAAAATTGTTTGGGATTGTGTAGGTTGTTGGGGTTTGTTGTGTTTTTTTTTTTTTTTGTCTACTTAAAACTGTTTTCAATTGTATCCTGTAAAGGTTTCTTTTGACTCAACGAAACACCTTAGTGATGCATCAATTAAGAAACGTCAGCTTGAAAGACAAAAGCTTCAGGAGCTTGAAAAACAGCGAGAAGAACAAAAACGTAAAGAGAAAGAAGCTGAGGAAAGACAAAAAGAGGAAGAAAGGTATTTATAGCTCATTTCTCAGTTACATTTTTAACAATAAGACATAACAAAACTGTAAACACAAGTTTACTTTCAAAGTTCTACTCCTGTAACTAAAGTGAAGCACTTAAAATATTGTGGTCCTTTTGAGGAGGTAGGATTCAGGGATTATGAGATTTGGAGAAGTGTTTTACACCTTTTCTTTTTGTTGAACTGTAATTCCAAGAGCTGAGAACTTACACGATGTGTAGTCATTCTGATGGAAAAATGTGCATTGTAAATGAAGAGTAGAAAATTATGCACTAGTTATATTAGTAAGTCACTTTGATATTATAAAGCTAATTTGTTTTTAACATCAGTATTTTTCCAGAAAAGGGATGGGATACAAGCATATCTTAACAGTGCCGTTTTAAGAAAATATATATAGGTGCGAATGTCATAAAACAGCTATTCAGAATATAAATACGAATGGAGCAAATTTTTTCAGAGGTTGTATGGTGTCCAGTTGCCTTGATGTGTATAAATTCTTATTGCTTAATGTTTAGATGTTAAACAGTTTCTGAAACTACAAGGTTACTTAGATTATCACTAACGCTTACGTTCCGTTCAAAATCTTAAATCTGCAAAATATTCATTTTCCTAAAAATCGTGCCATTATACACCTGACCTCACAAACCCTTGGCCTTTTGCATAAGCTACCATTTTGCCCTAATGACTGAAATAAAAGCCACCAACCCCTCCACATATTAATTGGCTTGGTAATTTTCTTCTCACTATGATGACTGACTGCCTAGCTGCTTGACGCATTGTTATTGTCTCCGGTCAAATTGGTTAAAAAAAAAAAAAATTTTTGTTGCAGCCATGTTCTGTGTTTGCATTCCAACTTGTTTTCAAGAATGTTTTCAAGACAGGCTAATTATTTTTGCTGTCACAACTAATGTTTAAAGTATTTGTTGTTTTCTACTTCTGTTTTTCAGTAATCAACAAGATTTACTTAGAAACAAATTTACTTAAAGTACAAAATACGTTTTTACATAGAGTAGAAGTCTAAAATTGTACCTGCCCTAGATAAGGTGAAAATATTAATCTCTTTTTAGGAAGCAGAGAGAGCTTGAAGAATATGAGAGAGAGAGAAAAAGAGAAGAAAAGTTGCGCAGGAGAGAACAGAAACAGAAAGATCGTGAAGTTCGACGAAACAAAAAGCAACTTGAAAAGCTTCAAGCTGAAGAACAGAAAAAACTGCAAGAGAAGATAAAGTTAGAAGAAAGGAAGCTCCTGTTAGCTCAGAGAAATCTTCAGTCCATTAGACTAATCGCAGAACTGCTAAGCAGGGCAAAGGTAACTTCAATATTTGTATCAGAAGCTAATGAAGAAGCCAGCAGAACAAAGCCTTTTACTGACTTGAGAGGGTGTGGGGAATGCTGTTCGTTAAACAACAGGTTTAGTACCTCTCCAGGTGCTATTCCTTAGACCAAAAATTCAAAAAAGTGCAATGAAACAGTATTTGTCCCTTGGTAAAATACAGACCTACAGGTAAATGAAAGAGTGAACTTGAACCTGTAGTCCTGAATAGCTTTTTTTTAACTATAAGCTAATTGGCAGGCTTGCTTTTAAGTCCAGTAAAAGAATGTGTAAGCATGATAAAGTGAACTAAACATAGAGGATAAGATGCAGGACTTTTTCCACGTGTGTGAATTCGAAGTCGAATGTCTGCGATTGAGTGAATTCGCCAGGACGGGCCAGGTCTTTCACCAGAGACACGAACTCATGGTGGTTTCCTCCGTCATAGTACAGTTCAATCTGCCCGATGAACTCCGCTTTGATGCCCTGGTGCTCCAGCCGCTTGTTGGGGTACTTGAGGGTGAGGACCACCCTAATTCTAGTTTTGATGCTATTTCCCTTCCAGCTTTCAGCAATGCCGTTAACTATCTTTTGCGGTTTCAGAGAATGAGCTTTCATTATTTGATGTTTGCAATTGTGCAGAACGATTTCTCTGTAGGAAAAGTACTGTCAGCTGAGGTTTCAAATGTTAGAGCCTGTCTCTCTTAACAGTATTGTTATTTTTCACTGAAACAGGATGTCAGTTGCTTAAGACTTGGATAAAGTCACGTTAGGATATAACGTAATGTAAGTTTTTTTCTGTAGAAATGAAAAACTGTGGCAAAGCACATGTTTTTTTCCCTGATGCCAGCGTACCTCAGGAGTGTTTTTGAACTCATACGGTGCTATGTGGTGAGTTACATGCTAGGATAAGGGAGAAATACTTCTCGCAGGCTTTGTAACTTTGCAGCTGTGAAATAGAAAGGTTGTCTGATAAAACAGTGTGTTTCTTTTACTCACAGAATTGTGAGGTGTACACTAAGCTGTTTGTCCGTGTCAGAATTAAAAAAAAAAAAAAGTTTGAACCTTCTTTTTCAGTATCATGAGTTTCTAATGTGGTTGACAAAATGAGAAACAATTTCTACATAATACGTGTGTGTTTATTTGCTGGTTTTTATGGACTCGTAAAGTTATCTATGAACCACAGATTGCAATCATCTAAGAGAAATTAATGTTTTGAATTTGACTGAAACCTTCAAGTGTTGGCCCTGATAAATGTATTTCAGTAGTTCAAATTTTACATGTTGTTCTAGCTTGTGTGTTACTCTCATCGTATTAAGGAGACGTAAAGACCAAGCTTTGGTTTTGCCTTGTGGAACAGCTAGGAGAAATTAACACTCAAAAGAGTTTGTGGAATAAGACTAATGTTTCACCTTACAACAGTTGTGTGTTAGTGTTTAGTTGTTTGGGGTTTTTTTGTTTGTTTGTTTTGGTTGATTGGTTGGTTTTATTTTTTTTTCCTTTTAAGAGGGAAGCAGCCACTTTATTTTTGGGATGGTTAAGTTCTGTTTGTTAGATTTCATTTTCTTGTCATATTGCTGCTTTTGTGTAACAGTATAACTTGGAAGCATGAGCTGGTCTATAAATATTTTAATATTTACTCTTGCCTTCCCTTTGACTGTCTTTCAGACAGTAAAGCTTTTGGAGCAAGAACACAATGAAGAAAAGATTCGTCTTCAGCAGCTAGAGGAGAGACGAAAGCTCCAGGAGGCTGAGCTCAGACGTGTGGAAGAGGAAAAAGAGAGAGCACTGGGGTTGCAGAGAAAAGAAAAGGAACTGAGGGTGAAACTACTGAACAATCTTCTGAGCAAGAAAATGGATGCAGTTAATCAAAACAAAGAAGAAACAGAAGCATCTCAGTCTGACATGCTGCAAACCCCTAGTGGTGTTCCACACACTGTGTCATCCAGTTGCATCACTTCTACCTCAGGACAGGCTGTTACAGGCAAACTGGCTCCCGGCTCTCAAAGGGAAGTACCATCCCCTGAGAGCGTAAATACTCAGTGCAAGTACTTGAATGGCAACGTTCATGTCAAAGAAGGCCAGAAACTTCATACGACAGACTCTGAGAGGTGTTCTGAGAAAAGAAATTCAGGGGAACTTTCGTGTGTTCCCACCAATAACCAGCAGCAGCAGAACCTCTCTAGCTATGACCAGGATACCTGCAGGAAGGACTCACACTATGAGCAGCGCAAACGTAGCACAGAGCCAAGGAGAAGAAAGAGCCGTTCATGTAGCAGCATAAAGACTGATGAGAGTAAGAGTAAACGAGAGAGGAGCAGACACAGAAGAGATGTGAGTTATCTGGATGAAAAGCGCAGGAGAGAAAGGAGGTATTATAGACATTCTAGCAGAAGTTACAGTCCTCGACGAAGCCATAGTCCTCGTCGAAGAAGTGTAAGCCCCAAACGTTCACATTACAGAAGAAGTCGCAGTAACGAACGTAGACGAGACAGAAGAGAAAGAAGTCGTAGTCGCAGAAGTGTGAGCAGGAGACAAAGGCACCGGAGGAGATCACTGAGTAAGCAAAGGAGTACTTGGAGTGGGTAGTGGAGGCTTTGACTCCTTGAAAAGGCTGTGCTTGGACAAAAGGTCCAGAAAGTTCTAAAGGAGACCTCATCGGTGTGACTGCTGTAGAAAACACGTTTGTTTCAACCAATGCTTAACTTGCATCTAGTCCTTGAAATCAAGCAAATCAGATGCCTGATTTTTTTTTGATGTTCGTTTGTGCTTTGTTGTCTCTTTCTAGGTTTCTACCACAATGTAGGTGTAACCACCTGTGCTCGTGCTCGAGTTCCTACAGTGCTAAAAGCCAACCTGTTTTCTTGATTTTCAGTTTTCTGAACCTTAATTTTAGTTGATTTAGTTTTTATCTCTGTATCACTTAATTTGGCTTGAGAAGTACATGGGAACATCTGGAACTCCAGACGTGACAAGCTATTACATACAGATTTGATTTAAAATGCTTTCTGGTGCATTCAGTGAAATCACATTTAACAAAGTAGAGATTTTCTGATTGAGATGGATGGCAGAACTTTCATACAGTTCTTAAAACTGACTATAAAGATTATCAGGATATCTTTTAAACTCCTATGGTTCCTTCATATGTCTGTATGGTGCCAAGCTTTGTGGCGCAAATTATTCTGGCGTGTAATGCCATTTGTATAATAATACCTTCCATGTAAGAGAGGCACACTGATGTAGGAAGTAAGAAGCAGTGGTAAAATGGTTGAAAAGTTCTGTTATTTTGTTGACATATTTGGCTTTGTAATTACTTTAAGTGGCATAGAGCCACTTAAAATATTTTTTCAGGTACATACAGAGGTAGTCATTGTCTTTTGAAAAAGGGGCCTTCTTGCTAAATTATTTTTACTTGTGGTGTTGGAAAGTAAGGCTGCAGTGTCTCTTAAATCCATTTAAGAATACTTTTGCTTCTAAAATGCAGCTCAGGAATATTAAAAGCTATAACATTACAGTGAAAGAGTTTATTTTGCCTTTTTATGGTAAAATTAAAAAGAAAACTGTTTCCAGTGAACTGAAGTTGCTGTTTTCATATGTTAGTATATTAAATCTGCAGAAGTGTTGTATGAGAACCCACTTGTTGAAAAAGAATCACTGAACATATTTGAATAATGAAGTTCTTGATGGTCCTGTTATGTACAGCTATGTCAACTGTTAATTCAGCAGGGCATGTGCTCTTTTATCTACAGCCGTCAGATGCAGATGGCATTTTCCTTACACTGATGCATCAAATCAAAGTACATCCCTTTCCTGGAGTGCCTGAGAAGCACATTGGTGCTGCAGCTCAGCTGGATCCCTGGCTGGCTGAGTTTGTCTGTGTTGCTTTAGTGAATCCATACGGGGTTTGTTTCTTACTACACCATGCTGCTGAAATCATTGTAGTTACTAACTGTGGAAAGAAGAGGTAGACATTCTTTTCCCTTTCTGGCAATTCACATTTTTGAAGTTCTCCAATTATGTTACTTCTCAAGTTTTTGTGACCTCTTTTGTGAGTTTTACTACTGTCTTGGGCGCTGAGACCTAGACTGATTAATCATCTCGGCACCACTCATCTCTTGAATTCTGAGCAGTTGCTTTCTGTGGAGAGTTCATTTTTCTGCTATCTTTGTTAAAGTATTAAAAGCCTGTCTACCTGAAGATAAGTTCATCTTTAGTAATGATTTTGCTAAAATCCAATCTAATGTTGTTTGCAAATATTTGATAAGGCTGGTGGGATGCCTGTTTGTAAATACATGCGATTCTGCTTAGTCTGCTCTTAAGTACTGACACACTGTCCATGGTAACACCACTTTTTTTTAAAAAAAAAGTGCATTCTATCTGCAGTTGTCTGAGAAGTTTAACTAATGGCTGTCAGTACCAATGTCCCTGAGCTCAGCATTAGAGTCTTATTAGTATTTCTACAGTATATTTCTACTGTGGATTTCCACTGGGCTTGATATCTGCATCAAAAGAAGTGTGGCCAGCAGGTCAAGGGAGGTGATTCTGCCCCTCTACTCCGCTCTCGTGAGACCCCACCTGGAGTACTGCATCCAGCTGTGGAGTCCCCAACATAAGAAGGACATGGACCTGCTGGAGCGCGTCCAGAGGAGAGCCACGAGGATGATCAGAGGGCTGGAGCACCTCTCCTATGAGGAGAGGCTGAGAGAGTTGGGGCTGTTCAGCCTGGAGAAGAGAAGGCTCCGGGGAGATCTTATTGCGGCCTTCCAGTACCTAAAGGGGCCTACAGGAGAGCTGGGGAAGGACTTTTTACAAGGTCATGTAGTGATAGGACGAGGGGGAACGGCTTTAAGCTGGAAGAGGGCAGGTTTAGATTAAACATTAGGAAGAAGTTTTTCACTTTAAGGGTGGTGAGGCACTGGAACAGGTTGCCCAGAGAGGTTGTTGAAGCCCCATCCCTGGAAGTGTTCAAGGCCAGGCTGGACGTGGCCTTGGGCAACCTGGTCTAGTGAGAGGTATCCCTGCCTGTGGCAGGGGGGTTGGAACTCGATGATCTTCAAGGTCCCTTCCAACCTAAACCATTCTATGATTCTATGATATGTTGGGTGGAGGTCTTGATGATACCTTATGTAATTAGTTGGGGAGATGCTAGTTTATAATGCTACTTTCAGGAAGTCGTCAAACTATGAATGCAGTGTCATTGCCAAGAGTGGAAGCAGTTAAAGCAGTGGAAGTCACCAAAAAGTGTTGGACTAATACTAGAAGAATCCAACAGATATTGCTAGTTGATAATGAAAAAAGACTGTGCTTGATAGGGTTTTTTTTGCTCCAGAGAAGGCACCAAGAGCAGATTTCATATCCCACCCTGAAATGATTGAATTCCATGAGCTCCCCTGATGTTTAGGTCAATTTCTGGGGCCAGAGAAAATAAGGGGGAGGATGTTCAACTGTCAGGCTTTGATAACCATTCATCTTAACACACCATATCCAGCACTGACTTCATACAATGTCCTAAAAGTGCACTTGCATAAAGTGACTCAGTTGTTTATAGTGCATGTATTATTTCTTTTCACAGCAGCTTCAGGAAGAAAAGCCTGAAAGTGCTTTGAAGGTACTTGCAAATGCTTACTTTCCAAACTGCAGAGGGAATGTGGAAGAAGTTCTCTTTCAGTCAGCCAGCTGAACCCAATTGAAACCTCTTAAAAGTCCTAGTATCTAAAGTTGCCCGGTAACTGCTCAGTGCAGAGTTTTATCTGGTCTAACACATAGCAGTATTGTTGCTTCAGGTTTGTGTTCTGCTCACCAAAATCTTTTCAGTGCTGAATTCCCTGAAATGTATATTGCGTCATGTGTCCTTGTACTGAGCCTGGCTGGGATGGTGTTAACTTTCTTCATAGCTGCTAGATTTGTGACAAGCAGTGTTGATAACACACCAATGCTTTACCTATTGCTGAGCAGTGCTTGCGCAGTGTCAAGGCCTTCTTCATTTTTGATTTTGTGCACACACCCTTGAATGGATAGGCTGAGGTTGGGCAAGAGGTTGGGAGGGGACACAGCTAGGACAGCTGACCCCAGCTGACCAAAGGGATATCCTGTGCCATATAACATCATGCTCAACAATAAAAATGGGGGCTTTTGCCTTTCCAAGGTATCTGTTGCTCCAAGACTGTCTGGCCATCTGTCTGCTTGTGGTCGTCATTGATGAGGAGCTTTGAACTGCAACGAAACTAAAGAGTTGAAACTGTAATATTTTAATAAGGTCACAAATATAAATTATACCATGCCCAATATTATTTATTCAGGTTTTATTATGGCTGAGGTGTGTGCTTGTACTACTACAAATAACTTAAAGAATATAATTTTTTATAGTAAACAATTGCGCTTTGTTCTGTATTGATTGTAAATCAGTACATTTCTACCAAGTAGCTTTTAAGGGTCTTAATGTTTCAAATGAAAGAACCTAGGGTACCAGCAGGCTTTATAATGGCTTCTAGATGCCAAAGTACTGAAGTTACTGATATTTTTCCCTACTCTGGAAGAATGTTGTGATGCTGATTGCCTAAATCTTACCTGATTGCTTGGATTTGCAAAACTGACTTCCAAGAGCTGTCTAAAAGCAGATAAAATTAGTTGGTCTTTTTTCTTCCATTTTGGTGTATGTCTCTTGAGTGACCTTGATTTTATATGAAAAGATAAGTATTGAACGTCTATCGTCTGCTGTTTTAGCTGCTTTAAAGCAATATCCTTTTGAAATGGACTTTAAACTTTAAGAAACTTTAGTCTAATTAATGAAGGAGTTCCAATAATCCACACTACTGTTCTTGTCTAATTATTAAATTTACAGTGTTTAGATCACACTGCAGTCACAGATTCTGCTATAAATGTTAAGGAAACAGAGTAGTACAGGATTTAGCAACTAATGTTTATCAAAGACATACCAAACTAATAAATACTTCTGAAACATTGAATTTATGTTGGTATGGTTGAGTATTGGATAGAGTCTGACTTAGCCACTAGGCTACCTCTACCTTCAGACCTTAGCTGTTGGAAATCCTATCCAATGAGAATGTCTGCAGAGCTGCCTGCCTATTTACTTCTGAAACTGGTCAGTGAGGATTATGTACCGCTAGTAACCTGACTCTCTTTGCCTAGGCTTGTCATGAGTTGCACATTACTTGCGTCCCATTGCGTCAAAGTTGTGTATCTTACGCTGTTTGTCTGTCAATATTCAGGGTTTGGTTTTGTTTTGGGGGCTTGGTTCTTCTGGGTTGTAAGCAGGAATATAGGTCTATTCCCTATTTTTATCAGAACATCAGGGATCTGGGTGAGCAAGACTATAAGTCTTTGTTTCTTCTCCAGTGACTGCCATTTGAATAGTTGGAGTCTGGATGTCAGCTTTCATCTTGACTGAACATATGGCAGCCCCAGGGTTACAGGGTAGAGATGGGGAAAGAAATCCTTGAAGATGATGGAAGACACTGGTACTAAAGTCAGGTTCACTCTTTACTGTTTTTTTTTTTTTTTTTTCTTCAGTAGGGGAAGAATTTCCTCAGTGAGCGGGGTTGGTGTGGTGTAAATATGGAGTGTAAATCACATTAAGTCATGGATCGGGCAACTCCACGGTACAGCACTGTGTTCATGCCTGCTGGAAAGCCTTGGCAGCAGTGAAAGAGACCTCTGAGCCCTGTTCCGCTGACTGAGTCCCAAGAAATGCCCAGGGTTTCTTCTGATGTTCTGCCTCCGTTCTTCAGTCTTTTAAGTCACACGATGAGACAGGAAGAGTTTTCTCAGTTGTGAGGATGCACCTCTCTTCTTGCACTCAGCTCCAGGAGAGATTTCACATCTATCACCACAAAACACAATGTCTCCCTTTTGTCCTCGTAGAGATGCCAGGAGGATAGGATCAAGCCAGTGGGAACCTGCCTTGCTATTGAGGATGTGTAGGGTTCAGAAGGGCATTCATCATGTAATGATGCAAGGCAGTGAGGGACCTCTTCCTGTTTGAGGATGAGGATACTGCTTATCACAGACTGCTTGCGGCAAGGTCTGAGCTGAAAGGGGTGGGAAGGTCGTAGGCCAAAGCTCCTGAGCCTCCCCATATTGTGCAGTAGCTGGTGCGTGCTGTCCACGTCTGTGCTGCTGCCTCGCCGTGGCTCTTGGCACTGGTAGCCAGGAATGGTTTAATTCTGCAGCCCTTTTTAAGCGAAGAGGAGCATGAGCCTCAAAAGGGTAAGAAATCCAAGTTCCCGTTGCTATGGACAGTGTTACCACATAATCCTGTTTGGATCCTTAAAGAAGAATGTCTCCTCCCGTTCCTATCTGAGGGCTGATGAGCCTCTGCACTTACCAGCCTTTCAGGCTGCAATTTTCTTTTTATATCCTGGGCTCGACCTGCACTAGGTGACTCAGGAAGCAGCTTATTCAGCAGAATCAGCTTCTCCACAAGCACAAGGGGGCAAGTCCAAGCCCTTCAATATCATTGTTGTGGTGCTTTCCATCCGCTTACTGCCTGATAATGTATGAGACGTATTGCCAGAAGTAATTGATATTAGTAAGAAGTGGTTACCAAAGTCACGACCACATCTATGATTTTTTGTAATTGACTCTACCATTGTAGAGTAATCTATTCAATGACCTAGAATAAGGGCATATGCATGATTAGGTATGCATATAAAAAAACACTTGATACATTATCTGAAAGCATCATCTTGAAAGCTGTTTGTGAAAATGGGAGGTTTTGCAGTGGCTGCCAAAATTGTGAGGACAGGACTGTACCAGGGACTGCAAGGCTATAAATGCAAACAAATGAGAGTTGATCACTGCTCAGCGCTACCTGGACGTTGCACCAGTGTCAGGTTTAGGGCAGTTCTTGAACATGTATAGGATTGTGTAACAGACTATTGCAGCTGTTTGCGTTTCACAGCAGAGGTAGAGATGTTGCTAGAGTCTATATAAGACAGCAATTAAACCAACTAATTTGGCAGGTACCTTAATTCATAAATGGGTGAGCAGAATTGACCACTGATGTCTTGTATTGGTATATAAGTTAAAGGTGTTTTTTTTTTTTTTTATAATTGAGGAAATGTGTATTGCCTGTGTTTTGATCTGGTATCCTGCCTTTGAGGTTTGGTTATAATCTGGATACAACACCCCTTTCATTAAGTTTATGTTGCATTCTGTTGGTCCGTCCCTTCCCCAGCCCAATGAATGTGTTATCTGCAGAATGTATCCTCTGCTGCCTCACAATAAATTTGCAGTTGTCTCTACCATTTGTGTAAAGCAGCAACCTAGTTGCAGTTGATACTTCAGAACTGGGTGTACAGAATGGATCCCTCTGGTGTCTCGCGTTCCTACACATGTTAGTATTATTGTTGTTAAAAGGAAATATACCTCTGATTTTTTTTGTGCTTAATCTGATAGCGGGCTCTTGAAGCTTGTTTCAAATGGTGCGCATCACCGTCCTTCTCTATAATCATGGCACAGAAAATGAATTTGATCTGGTTACCCCTCACCTGCTGGATCCTCTGAATATAACTCCTGCTTCCTCGCAAAAAAAAAAAAAAAGAAAAATTATGGATTAACTCAAACAAATGCTTTGCTGAAGTAGTAGGTTCTAAAACTTTTGAAGGGCTGATTTGAACTGTTTTTTAACTGATACTTAATCTAGTTGCATGTGCACTGTCACACCTGCGAAGTGAGCTCTACCTGCTCTGGACGGGATGCCCAGGAGTGCTGTCCTTGAAACTGGACTATTTGTAGGACAACATGAAGGGATAACGGTGTGGTAGCACCACAGTCACTCCCAGCTAGCAGTCTTAACCTGCCAACCAAGTGTCTGAGCAAGGATTGATCACTCATACCAGGTTTTCCCTGCAGTTCTCCATATGATCCTGCACATGAGGCTGTAAGTGCTCTGAGGAATTGCCTAGTAGTGTCCGTTACTTTCTGTCTTAACTGGAAAAGGGAAGGGCTGGCAAAGTCTTTCTCATCTGCTTGCTGCACCTGACAAGGCTGGCAAACAGCATAAGGCTGTAAAAAAAAAAAAAAAACAAAAAAACAAACACGTTTGAGGTGAACCACCAGGTAAAAGTACTTCAGGGGTGCTCGCCCATGCCAAGCCACGGGGACACTTCTTTCTGACGCTCTCTTTTAGAAGAAAAGGAGGAGAAGATTGTCAGACTAGCAAGTGTAACGTGGCCTGTGCAAGGCAGTTGCGTGTCCACTGGTTGCCTTTGTGATGCTTGACAGAGCACAAGTCATTTCTGACATACGAGCCTACCTCAGCTGCTCTCTGTCTTGGTTTTCTTTTTGCATCTCTCTCTCTTTAATGTTTTGGCCTCTACTATTTTTAGCTAGTGAACCTGTCTGTCCTCAGGGAGACTATGCCTCTTGTCTCTCCTGGCACCTTCCTCTGACAGGGGTTTCAATGACTATTTGGTTGAATTATTTGTTGAGAGATTATTTTCAGGCCAGGAAGTTAAACCAAGAACAACTGGATTGCTTGTGATGGACTTTAAAAGACATTCTCAGTCAGAGTTTTCATTGTAAGGGAAACTGAGGAGAAGGGAGGGTTTGGTTAGAGAATGAGCTGGGTATACAGGATTTCCTGCCCACCTCAAATGTCTGCCAGTAGTAAACAGGAAAAAAAACTGACAGAAGTTTGCTGTCAAAAACTGACAGAAGCAATAGTCATGTTACTAGGCAAGTACATCTGTTGTAAAACATGAGAAGAATTTAAAGTTATAAAGAAGAAAACGAGCATTTTGTTAAAACCGGATGTTCTATTTCAAAGAAAAAGTATGATACTGAGTATCTTGGCTTTTTAGAATTCTTTAAAAAAAAAATAAAAAAATAATACAGTTTGTGCCCTTTTATTTTTTATCTTAGTGCATGTCCAGGCCATCTGATATGTGCTGGGCATACTTAGAGGCTTAATAATGATAGCAAGGCACAGTTGTTTCCATACTGCCATTGCTGAAACTCATTATTGTAGTCACGTCCCTGAGATTTGTACTTGTTGCTTATAGGGAAGGTTGCATGTGTGAAAATAGCGTCATCTGCTATTTCTCACTGGAAGGCACATTAACTTTACTAAATCTGCTTCATTCATAGATCATTTCTTACTTTCAAATGTTATGCAAAAATGATGTAATTATTTTTTGTGTACTGTTTGTCTGTAGTGAGTCATTTAGGTGAAGAAAAATTCATCACCAAAATAGCACCGTGGAGGTAAAGTAACAGCTTTAGCCTGCACGTGGTCTAAGTGCTATGCCAAAAGCCTTGATGGGGTTTTCAGAGAAAGCAAGCTATTGCAATTTCATCTTCATGAACGCATGTGTAGCTTAAAAGGAGCTTAGACTTTAAGCCTCGCTAACAATTTACTTGGAAACAGCAACACACCGCGTGTGGCTTTGCATCAATCTGGTGTGGCTTATCTGCAACCCTCCTACCCTACATCTCGCTACTGGTTGTAATCCCATTAGACGATTGCATCTGGTGTCTTCAACAGACAGATTTAGTCATAATTTAAAAAGTACTTCGAGTGGGTTTAATTAACTGTGTGGTCATTTTATTACCAGAGCCTCTTGTATCCTATAACTTTGCCTTAAGTGAAGTGAATTTATGGCCCGTTAGGACATGCTGGTCTACAGTTGTGCACATAAATGTCTGTTATTTAGTCAAAACCACAAGAATCAAGGGTTGATCATTTTCATACTAATGAATCTTTAATGCAGCTGTACTAAATGTCACTCTGATACCTGATTAACAATCTGTGGCTGAGTCGTTCAAGGAAAGAGGTCTGCAAGCTGGTGAGAGACAGCTAGCTCTTCCTAGAGTTGTTTTGTTTAGCTCAACAGAAGAGAAATACATACTTCAGTGTGGCAAGTGTTTGCTTCCAGTGTGGCTGATGGCTGCAATCTGAGTAGCTATTATGATCCCGGGAATGGGAAATCTTTATGCTTGAGCAAAATTGCACCAATTTGTTTCTCAGTAGCAGGTAGGCAGAATTTGCCTTTAGCAGAGAAATATTTTTATTTCCCTACACCTTTCTAATCTTTTGGTTAACAGTATTTATCTTTGGTTAGTGATATTTATCTATTTATTTCTCTATTTTAATCAGAGAGGGAAAGAAGTTGACCTGGTTATCCATATGGATGGAGACTTAGTGAGAAGTTTTTAAGCTTTCTTTTCCCATAGAAAAGAATGGATCTTTCTTTGGAATGGATCTGAGGAACTGAAAAAGTTGTAGCGTGTTCACTAAGAGTGGGTCTAGATTTGGATTAGCGAGTGAACTCTGCAGACTGGCACTTAGTGCATGTGCAGGTGGAAGTTCCTGAATAGAAACTGTGATCGTGTGCTCTCCTTGAGGTGGGGATAGCAGGGGAAGATGTCCATTATGAATGTAGCTGTGTTCTTGAAACCTGTTGTCCAGGCTTTTCCTTCGGAGAAACGGTGCCTTGTTAAATGCAAGCTGCACAGATTCGCAGTTACTCTGGCAGCGAGGTGTGTTGTGATCTCCATCCTCCAGAGTACAAAACTAAACAGAGTTTTATTGTCTAACCTGTACCGAACAGTGAAGTCTGGTGCACAAGCGAGACAATGGCACTATATTTACAGACTGTGTTGGCCAGGATGAGGCGGTCTAAGTTTCTACAGTGTGGCGTTTGCTGTAGCTTTTGTATGTTCACACCTAGTGTTCTGGTAGCACAGGAGACCCTGTGGTGTTAGAACCTGGGAAACAGGTACTGTTTCTGAGTTGTGTACGGAGGGGAAAAAGGCTGATAATTGTGACATCTGCTTAGCTAACTTTAACAACTAACTCTTGAAGTAGGTTGCTATTTTACTGGCTAAAAGAAGTACATCTTTTGGCTGAAATGTAAGGATCTGAATGAAAAATGCAGATTCACAGAAGGATTATACAGTCGAACCTTTCAGTAGAGAAAGTTTCACTGCATCCACAAAACGGACAGAAGGAACATGTGGAAAAAATTATACTGGCCTGTTTCTTCTAAAATGAGGCAGGTTCAAAAGAGAAGCACAGAACGAACCTTCAGCAGCGGCGTATAAATACAACCCTACTTCCTAGGAAAGGAAGAGAATGTTAAAATGTAGTGTTGGGACAAAGTTGTGAAGTGCAGTCTCTAAGCATACACCAAGGTAATGTAGACAAAAATATTGAGCTGGGTGTTGATCAGGTATTGCTCAAGTTTGCCCATTAACTTAATCACTGAAGCATGGAGAAAGCTACCCCTGCTGATAAAATGCTACTTTGTAACATTTTGCCATCACTGTATCGCCTAAGTCAGTTCTCATTCAATGTTGTTGCCTGAAGGGTCACTAAACGTGTGGTACAAAAACCGTGACTCTCTTCCTGAAGCGAAGGGTCTTTTCTCACTTGAGAGTTGCAACGTCTGCGGCTCGGTGTCCAAGTGGAGAGCAGTGACGAGTGGCGTTCCTCAGGGGTCGACACTGGGACCTGTACTATTCAACATCTTTGTTAGCGACATGGACAGTGGGGTAGAGTGCACCCTCAGCAAGTTTGCTGATGATACCAAGCTGTTTGGCAAAGCAGACACGCTTGAGGGGAGGGATGCCATCCAGAGGGACCTGGACAGGCTGGAGGGGGTGGGCCCAAGCCAACCTCATGCAGTTCAACAAGGCCAAGTGCAAGGTCCTACATCTGGGTCGGGGCAATCCCATGCACAAATACAGGCTCGGCGGAGAATGGCTGGAGAGCAGCCCTGTGGAGAAGGACCTGGGGGTGATGATTGATGAGCAGCTCGACATGAGCCAGCAATGTGCGATCGCAGCCCAGAAGGCCAACCGTATCCTGGGCTGCATCAAAAGTGTGGCCAGCAGGTCAAGGGAGGTGATTCTGCCCCTCTACTCCGCTCTCGTGAGACCCCACCTGGAGTACTGCATTCAGCTCTGGAGCCCCCAACATAAGAAGGACATGGACCTGCTGGAGCGTGTCCAGAGGAGAGCCACGAGGATGATCAGAGGGCTGGAGCACCTCTCCTATGAGGAGAGGCTGAGAGAGTTGGGGCTGTTCAGCCTGGAGAAGAGAAGGCTCCGGGGAGATCTTATTGCGGCCTTCCAGTACCTAAAGGGGGCCTACAGGAGAGCTGGGGAAGGACTTTTTAGTAGGGCATATAGTGGTAGGACGAGGGGGAATGGCTTTAAGCTGGAAGAGGGCAGGTTTAGATTAAACATTAGGAAGAAGTTTTTCACTTTAAGGGTGGTGAGGCACTGGAACAGGTTGCCCAGAGAGGTTGTTGAAGCTCCGTCCCTGGAGGTGTTCAAGGCCAGGCTGGACGTGGCCTTGGGCAACCTGGTCTGGTGAGAGGTATCCCTGCCTGTGGCAGGGGGGTTGGAACTCGATGATCTTCAAGGTCCCTTCCAACCTAAACCATTCTACAATTCTATGATTTACATGCTGGAGCAATGGACAGTGGGGCAGAGAGGTTTTGGGAAATAACCCAGGGTTTTGATTTTCTGATGAAAGATCTATGAGGTACATTGTGTGTGAAGTTGAAATCCACGCCACATCTGGTACTTGGCAGTCATTTCATTGTTTCTTCCCAAGGACTTTCTGCATGCCCCTGGTTACTTTTGCAGAGAAGGGGAGGAAGACCGTGGCAGGCAGCTGGAAAATGTAGAATGTTTTTTCATCCCTCAGCACCCTGCTCTGCCAAAATGTGGCAAAGCACAAGTAGGACACCCGTGCTGTGGTGCTGCTATCAAACAGGCATTGCTTTCTAAGCCGGTATGTGGGGGGACCTGCAAAATACAGAAAAGGAGCAAGAATAAATTTAATTCCTTGTAGACTTTCTCCTGAGTGATCCTTGTCAGAGCAAAATCATCACTGCGACAAAGTAGCACAACAGACTGTTACAGCTTCTCTTCGGACTGGCTCCTTCTGCAGGTAGGGGTGGGATGTACCCTGTTGCCAGCCCCAGGGTCACCTGGACCTGTGCCCATCACAGCAAGTTTCACTCCCCTCTGGCTACGCCCCTGTGTTTCTTTTATCCTTTCCGTGGACAGGGCTTGCAAACCAGGCCAGGGAGGCACACGCACAGGTTTTCCACACCTGGGTGGAAATTATTGCCGGCACAGACTGTGGTGGGATACTTCCTTATCCTTCAGTTCCTTGTGTGGACTCTGCTCTCAGATTATTTCCTCAGCAGCTCTTGCCTGCTATGTAGTAGTTATGCCAGTCATGTTCCTTGCATGAGTAAGGTCTGAGGCCCTGCATACATGACCCAGAGCCCAAGTCTAAACAAGCTTCTGTTTCCGCATGGTGAAGTTAAGCATTGTGCATACACTCGAGTAAGGGATGATGGAATTAGGGCTGTGCGAGATGCCAGGCTTGGCCAGGAGTATGCCTTAACCCTTTGAGCTAAGCTGGTATTCCTTCACCTTTAAACCCCTGGGAATGTCCACATTTCACTTGAAGAATTGTGTTGCCAAATAGTCGTCTTTCCTCTGGTATCACATCATTGGGCTGACTAACGTATGTAAGGCTTTCTATTCCTGTGAAGTCTTCCAGCATCAAAATGCCAGCCTGATGGAGCAGAGCTGCTGTTGAACAAGACCCGAGTAAGACTCCGCTTTGGTTTATGAACTCCTGGTGCATCGCACTGAGTTCAGGTTCTTGATGCTGTTCTGTATTGATTTCTGGTTTGCTTGTTACAAGCTTTCAAGTGCTTCTGAAGTACCAGCGTGTTAACTGACTGCTGAACTGACAATACAAGCTTTACTCTGCGCTGCTTCTTTAGCCTTGTACTTGATGATGGAAGAGCCAAAGAAACAGCTGAACCTGGTAGAAAGACCCACTGAAGGCAAATAACTTAGCTAACAGGTTTTGTAACCAGCGTGTTTCTCCGAAGCAATAAGATTAAGTGGATCAGCTGGTGTGCTCTGTGCCTGGTGGAAAGAAGCTTATTTAAATTAAGAGGAGAGAGAATCTGTGCCTTAGTCCAGAAACAAGATGGGTTCCACAGAAGACCTTGACTACCCTCAAACCATCTTGCAGTACAACAGTGGATTTTTAGTCTCAAAGGTAAGAAATACAACTCACTCTTGGATAGATGTCTAAGATTATGCAGACAGAAATATTCAAGGATCTCACTTTAGGTCCTGAATATAAGTCTTTGGAACGAAAACCATCTCATATGAAAGCATACTGTCTGCTCATCTAGACAGGAAGGAAATTTGACAAGAAAAAAGATTTGAAAGCGAGCTGACCTCTCAGGATAGACTTAGCATTTATTGAGACCTCTCTGACCTTTGGAGGCTTGGATGAGCAGACCGTGTCTCTGCATGAGGCTTTATAAAAACACTGGAGTTTATAGCTGAGGGCTTGCTGTCTGAGTGCCTCAAATGTGGAAGCTTCCGTCGGTGGTGGGATTTCTTCCCACTTTTCATTTTTGGAGTTTGAGAAAGAGAGAGCTGACTTGAGTTGCCTTTTTCACTCCCTGTTTAAACCATGCAAAGAACAAGATTTTTCAAATATCTTCTCAAAAAATTTCCTTCCCTCTCCCGTGGTTCGTCTGTATGTATTATGCAGAAGGCTGAGCTTGAGAACTCCTGTGTCTTGCCTCTTTTCAGGTGAAAGAGAGTCTGGTATAATGACTGTTTTTTCAAAGAGCATTTGATTAAGGCACAAAGGTGGAACTAGTAGTTCCACTTTCGTTACTGTTTACTGATGTTATTTGCCTTTCTGTGTGTGTAAGCACATGAGCATGAAAATATAATATTCAGTGCAGTGGAGACTTTTTCCTCATTTACTATTTAGTTAACTTTTCTGTTGTCCCTTGCTGCACCTCTGGCCAACATAGTAATGGAAGGAATGCTCTTTGGGTTGTGCAAATACTGCTACATCCTAAGGCTTCTGAAAGGCAGAGCTGACAGTAAAGAGAAGAAAAAAGGATAATGAAGAATCCTTTTGCTTGGTGAGAAAGAGGAGTGCCCAGTGCTTTCCAAATTAACAGTGGTACTAGTTTTTTGAGAAATGAACTCAACTTTGGATAAACCGTGTTCTTACTGAGAGTAAAAGGAGCTTCCTGTGAACTTTATCAAATAGTTGTAGGTACAGGCAGTCAACTGAGTTGATGCCTCTGTTACTGTTTTAAACTTGACTGTATACAGCTAAAGAAGGATGTTTTTCTTATGTATGGTTACACATGCCTGTCTGAACGTTAAGGGTTGTTCTTGGAGATGTTTCATACTTTCTCTATGAAAAGACAAGGCGATTCTGCTGACCCGAATGAGGCAGTACTTTTGGCTGAGAGGAACCTCCCTGCCTCAGGGAGACAACTGTAGTCATGCACGTCAGTCCCTGAAAAGAGTCCACAGAGTGGGATATCCCCCCCCTGCTGCAAGCCATAGGATGGTCTCCAGGGTTCACTGGAGCATACGTTAGATCCTTAGTTAAAGAACAAAAACAACAACAGAAAAACCCACCACATAGTCTTGCTTTTGTGCTCTCCAGGCAAAAAGCAAGAGAGACTATGAGAATGTGCTCTGAAACTAAGGAAGAGGCAAGAACAATCACACCCCAAACCTGGCCTCTAAATCTGCACCTTTGTGAGCCAAAAACATTGGCTGGCTTTGCCAGAAAAGGAAAAGAAATAAAAGGAGGTGCACTACAAGCACCGTGTGGTATTATCGGTGTTCAGAGAAACTTCAGTCTAATCATGGGACTTTTTCATATGAAATACAGTTTTACATTAAAAAAAATTGTGTATATTTTCTCCAACAAAGCAGATTTAGAAATCAAGCAGGCTTTGGTGCTTTCACCTGATCCCTCACTCCCACCTTTCCTTACCCCCAGATTATGTTCACTGCCTGTGAGTTGGGGGTGTTTGATCTTCTGCTGGAGTCAGGAGAGCCTCTGTCTTCAGATGCCATTGCTGCACGCTTGGGTACCAGCACCACAGGGATGGAAAGACTGCTGGATGCCTGCGTGGGATTGAAGCTCTTGGCAGTAGAGCTGACACAAGAAGGAGGTAATAAAAGCAGAAGAAGGGGAAGATTTAAACCTCTGATGGTTTTGAAAGTGAGGCAAGGTGTGTGGGGAGAGGTGATATCTAGTGTTAGGCCAGTTACCATAGCTGGAAGGGGAGAATCACTTGGGAATACCATCCCCTCTTCAGCTGAAAGAGGAGCAGAGTCAGCATGATTAAAGGTGTAAATTAAAACCCAGGTGAGGGGCTCTATATCCCTAAACTTCTTTATGCAAGAGCCTCGGGTGACCTTGGAGAAGATACTCAGGGTCTCTGCAGAGCTGGTCTCAAGCAAATTCTGAGGTGTGGGCGTGATTTTAGACCTTAAAACAAAATGCCAGGGTAAATGGACAACAGCATGATTTAGAAACATGTTTTGTTTTTCTTTGGGGTTTTACCACCGTGGGGTTTTTTGTTATGTTGCTGATCTGAACTGAGAGGTAATGTAAGTTTGCCCTTGCATCAGAGACATTGAGTCCATGTGGTCAGAAGGGATCTGTGGCCATCGAACAGTTGGTCAGGACTAGCCAGAGTCTTGCAAGTTGTGTCCGCTGCTCTGGCTTGTGTTCCCTTGCCCTGTTTTGGGGCAAGTTACCCAATGAATTTAGGGAGGGCAGGATCTATCTTTTACATTCCTTTTGTATGCCAGTCTTGTGGGTGAGTGATGCCACTGCAGATGCATTGGAGGAAGTGGGGGAGATTTCTGAGTCCTTTAGGCATTCATCTGTCTGCAGAAGGTCGTGCCCCAGTGAACTGAGAGAGGGTAGTTGTGGTTGGCATGCTGTTTTGGGGACTTGTCTCCCATTTACTGACCTTGTTGATGGGGAAAAAGACTTGTCTGCAATGGCTTCTCATTTAAATAGAGCATACCAAAAGCTTCCTCTGATAGCACAAGCCTATAGGTAAATGATGGCACTTGTCATATAGACATCTTCTGATGATAAATACCATGCTGTACAATAGGCTTGGCAAGGTGGTATAGCATACATGTTAGTAAATATATTTATTTCACCCTCTAGCCCTCTACAGAAACACAGACATTTCCAACATCTACCTTACCAAATCAAGTCCCAAATCTCAGTATCATATTATGATGTATTACTCCAATACAGTCTACTTGTGCTGGCACTACCTGGCTGATGCTGTAAGGTAAGAAGGAATGTTGTGCACTGTCTGTCGCGAACTGCTTTGCAACATCTGTGTGGCTGCTCTGAGTGGTGTGTCTCAGGGAAAGGGCACAACAAAGATGCTGGCTGGTTCTCAGAAAAAAAAACCCAAACCAGATCATTTTGACTGTTAACATGGCCAGTATGTGTTCTTGTTTTTTATTGTTTTCAATTTGTGTGTGTTCTTGTTTTCCTTTTCCTTCTGATGGTAGAGATGATCTAGGAATCAGATTTCTGTGTCTTTGACCTTCAGGAAAGCACTTAATCATTACAGTGGCTCTTACTTGAGGAGGCATCAACAAAGTAAATGATGAGTAATGATGGCTAAGGATAGTTCTGTTGCAAAGATGTATAGGAGTAGTCTGGAGCCTCACTTATTCCAGTCCTTGCAACTGATGATCAAACACGGGGTATGTGTGATGGTGATGATTGTATCAGTCTCGTACCTTTACGTGAGATGCATTCCCATAAATCATAGAATCATAGAATGGGCTGGGTTGGAATGAACCTTAAAGATCATCCACCCCCCTTGCCATGGGAAGGGATACCTTCCACTAGATCAGTTTGCTCAAAGCCCCATCCAACCTGACCTTGAAAAGATGCAGTCATTCTCGTGAAAAGTTGAGAAATATATCAGCACATTTTGGGCTGGCAAATGAGGGTGCGTATACAGCCTTTGCAAACAAGCTGGCAACACACATTTCATCATTGATATTGGGACAACCCCCGGTATCAATACAGGCTGGGGGATGAAGGGATTGAGAGTAGCCCTGTCAAGAAGGACTTGGGAGTACTGGTGGATGAAAAGCTGGACATGAGACGACAATGTGCACTCACAGCCCAGGTGGCCAACTGTATTCTGGGCTGCATCAGAAGTGTCGAGGGAGGTGATTCTGCCCCTCTACTCTGCTCTGGTGAGACCCCACCTGGAGCACAGCATCCAGCTCTGGAGCCCGCAGCACAGGAAAGACATGGACCTGTTGGAGCAGGTCCAGAGGAAGGCCATGAAGATGATCAGGGGGATGGAACACCTCTCCTGTGAAGACAGGCTGAGAGAGTTGGGGCTGTTCAGCCTGGAGAATAGGAAGGCTCTGGGGAGACCTCATTGTGGCCTTTCAGTACTTAAAGGGGGCTTACAAGAAAGATGGGGACAAAATTTTTAGCAGAGCCTGTTGCAATAGGACAAGGGGTAATAGCTTTAAACTAAAACAGGGTAGATTTAGACTAGATGGAATGAAGACATTTTTTACAATGAGGGTGGTGAGACACTGGAACAGGTTGCCCAGAGAGGTGGTAGATCATAGAATCATCGAATTATTTAGGTTGGAAGGGACCTTGAAGATCATCTAGTCCCTATCCCCCTGCCATGGGGCAGGGACACCTCCCACTAGACCAGGTTGCCCCATCCCTGGAAACATTCAAGGTCAAGTTGGACAGGGCTGTGAGCAACCCGATCTAGTTGAAGATGTCCCTGCCCATTGCAGGGGGGTTGGACTAGATGACCTTTAAAGGTTCCTTCCAACCAAAACTATGCTATTCTATACATTCTGTACAAAGGTGAGCACTTTCCACAGTGATGAACTAGCTGAAACTACAGTCCCAAGGTGTGTTTGGGGTAAAAGAAAAAGAAATCCATGCTCTTATGCTTTTTTTGGTTACTATTTTAGAGAAGGAAGAAACCAATATGAAAGAGCTTTTGGCATTTCATCTAAAGACTCTTTTGGAGCAATGTACAGGTAATCGTCAGTATATTTATAAAATGTTATTTTTATTATAGAGAAAATTAATGTTTTTAATTATGGCTCAGGACAATTAAATATTATGTGAGAATCCCACTCACTAGAACCATCATGCAGCATTTTCCTTTCTCAACAATATCCATTACTGGGACACTGTCTGATATTTTGAATAAAAGTATATAATTTCCTATTCTGAAAAACATATCACAGGTCTGTGGCACAGAGGCAATGGTAGTTGAAGGAAATAAAATCCCTCGGAAGCCTAAGAATTAGCAGCTTAATACACTGTTGGACTTCACTAGTCTTAATTCCCTATTTAAATGCATGAATGCATAGCTGTACCCTTCTGCTACAGTAAGACTCAAGGTAGGTTTATATGCAAAAAGAGTATATTCTGTGTTAATAAAACCAGAGATTAGTGTTGAAGCTAAAACTTGTAGTAACAGTTATATGATAGGAATCACCAAGGACATTGTAAGTTACTTTTTCTATGTGTTGTGTCTGCATTACTAGATCAGAAGAAGAAATGCTGAAATTCATGGCTGGCCAGAACTCAGTGTGGAGTATATGTGGCAGAGATGTTCTTGCTGCATTTGACCTTTCCCCTTTCAGGCAGATCTATGACCTGGGAGGTGAGCGTCAGCACATCTTCTTTAACAAGCCTCTGAACTGTCTGCTTTTACACGCTCTGAAAAGAAAAATATCTCCTATGTTATATGACGGGTACAGCAATGGAAAGCAGGACATAGCTCAGAATCTTGTCAGCAATAAAGGGAGCATTTTACTGTCTTGGTTGGGTTACAGAGAGAAATGTGAGAGTGATGAGAGCATTAGGAAGCTGAATGCTTTTCTCTGCAGTGTCTCATTTGTTTGAGTAGTGGCTTATCCCCTTGCGTACGTGGCAGGTTTGGTATTTTTTTCCTGCCTTGCTTGATACATTCTTCTGGTGCCAGAGGCTTTCCCTGCTGCCCTTCAGTCAGTGCCGTTAGTTTGAGAGACCGCAGCCTCTTACAGCACTGCCCCAGCGCTGCTGAGCACTGCCAGGATTAATGGGAGCCATCAGGCATCCCTGCTTCCCCAGCGCCCAGTTTCCTGGCTGTGTTCTTCATTTCCCACCTTCCAGCATCCACAGCTGGGTCTGGCTGAGGGGGTGTGTAAGAGCTATAAGGGCTGGGGCTGACGCCATACGCCTGGGTGCTGGGGGCCTCGGAGCTTCTTGCAGCGCAAACGGAGATGGTGGCCTCTCCTGTCCCTCCTGTTCCCTTTCAGCAACGCTGGGGAGCAAATGTACCTTGCCAGCTTCCATGAGGCTGAATGCAGTTTTGCCAGCATCGCTTCATGGGGGTGTTGCTGAACAGGTTGGTTTTGTGTCAGTGTTGATCTTCTTTTGCTCTCCCCAAAGGAGGTGGAGGAGCTTTGGCCCGGGAGTACGTTTCTTTGTACCCAAATTCCACAGTCACAATTTATGACCTGCCAAAAGTTGTGCAAGTGGCCAAAGAGCAATTTGTTCCCCCTGAGGAGCGCCGGATCGCTTTCCATGAAGGTAAGTGCGGACAGCAGTGTAGTGTTGTGACAGCTGTAGCTCCTGAGCCCCTTGTCTCTGCTCAGAAGTACCACACTGGAGGCTCAGGTCTCCAGCTGCCCCTTAAGTGGGCAGAGCGTCCCAGACTGCGCCCTCCACAGCCCAGGTCTGCAGTTCATTGCTACCACAGGGCTGTCGCAGTTGTGCATCTTCAGCTCCCTTCTCTCAGAGACACAACTCAGTTATTCAGCAACCCAGAAGTTCTTTGCCCCTGAACAGAACTATTTGATTTCTTCAGAAAAAGGTTACTTCAACCAAAAAAAGTCCTGCAGTTTTGAAAAACTGACATGCCATGTTATAAGTCTTCCTAACGCTCCCTTTTCTCCTGTGCAGACCTCCTGGCAGATGTGCGGAATGCCAGGCCTGCTCCGAGCAAGGGGTTTTCCTTCTTTGGACATGATTGATTGACTTTCAAGTCCTAAGATATTTCAGGCTTTAAATGTGGGTGTGCTAGCCCATATTCTTCTTGGCCAGTCCGTACATCTTGCATGGTCTTTGCACCATCTATGATGAAAATAAGTGTAGGGAGATGTAGTTTTTGATGTTTACCAAAGCCTTCAAAGTGTTGGAATGACTTAACGTTGCTTGATGCTCAGAGAGAGAAAAGAAGCCATGAGGAAGGAAGGGAGTATATAAAAACAAAGATGGAGAAACACAGGAAATGTTATGTGTGCCAGTGATGCAGAGAAATGGGAGCAGAAATGACAAAGTACGATGCAGGAGAACAATCTGAATACAGTACACCAGGTGCTGAGCAAAAGGCACAATGATGAAGCTAGTGCTAGGAGGTGAGAGATGTGTATTCTTTCCTTATGGATTTATCATGGAGCTCTGTGATTACTGAAGGTCTTTGAACATTTGCTTAGATAAGGGAAAATTCTTTCCTTTTTTTCCATGACAGAAACCATGAGAAACTGTCTCCTCTTCTTAATGCTTTATGAATCTGAATTCCTGTAATTGGAGAAAAAAATACTCAAATGCTTTCCTGTGTATCAAAGGCTGTTTCAGATCAGCTGCTGCTTTTAAACATGTCAGCCCTTCTTGAGACTGAACAAGAACAAAATCCCCTATGGAGTGCCAAAGAGGACTTTTACCCAACTCTGTTGCAGTCTGATGTGGGTGATGGACATGGCAAGCCCAGAGTCTTTAGAACTGGACAGAACTGAACATAGTTGCTGAACTCAGCCCGCTGGGTTTTGGGGATTTTGTGTAATACATGTATTCTTGCTGTACAGGAGACTTCTTTAACAACTCAATTCCAGAAGCGGAGCTGTATCTTTTATCCAAGATACTGCATGATTGGGATGATGAGAAATGTGGGCAACTGCTGGCAAAAGTCTACAAGGCTTGCAAACCTGGTAGGTGTGAGTTCTTGAAGAGCAGAGAGACTCAGCTGTCAGTGACGTGACAGACACCAGTCTCAATGCTCGATTTGGGTGGCAGAGTTTCAGTGCAGGGTTTTCTTGGTTTAGTCTTTTGTTTTCTTAAACCAGCCATGTGCAGCTGAGCCAAATAGGGCCTGGTTTAAGTTCTCCTCATCTGGCTTCCAGTTTTAGTCTCCTTCTCTACGGGGACTCCTCTTTCAAGGTGTTTAGGTGTAAGGATTGGGGATTTTAGGGTATTGCTTAGATAAACAGGTGTATATGTCAGAGTGAAAATGCCATTAAGCATCACATTAAACCCTCGAGCTTTGAAAACGCTGCCTACAGAGCTGGGTTCTCGGCATAATCAGGAAGCTCCTGTGGATTTCAGCTGGGGGAAACGGGAAATTTCACCCCCTTCAGCCCTGGTACATCAGTACCTATGTAGCCAAGCAGAGGCATGCTCTGATGCTTTTGCTCTTTAGTTGTCTTCTGTCATGATGAAATATGGCTTAACGTAGGGGCTGCTTCTTCCTGAAACTAAAGGTTAGGATCTGGCCTAGTAACTCAGCTGAAAAATATCTCGTCTTCTCAGAGTTCAGAGTGTGTTTTATTTCTCTTTCTTCAAACAGGCGGTGGAGTGCTGCTGGTAGAATCACTTCTGAATGAAGATAAAAGTGGGCCTTTAGAAACCCAACTGTATTCAATGAATATGTTGGTCCAGACTGAAGGAAAAGAGCGAACAGCAGCAGAGTACAGCAAGCTCCTGGAGGCAGCTGGCTTCAGAGAGATTCAAGTCAAGAGGACTGGAAAAATCTATGATGCTGTTTTAGGAAGGAAATAATAGTACCTCTTTTATGTACCTAACAAGATAGTGTAAGTGGAGAAATGTGATATTCTCTTCTTAGAGGGGAATCATCAACTTAGCTTTTAGGTAAGGCAGCCAACTTCTTTGTAAGCTGATGCGTTGTCGGAAGAATCACTAATGGCAGATCTTGAGTGTGAACGGACTGTGTGTCTGGCAGCCTGACTAGGCCTTGCCTTTGGATCTGGAAGGGAGAGAAAGAAACCAACACCTGTTCCACAACAATTAACCCATGAAAGAAATGTTCAGCGTGTCTGCTTCAGTTTTTTTCATTCTTTTCCAGTTTTAACACTGTATCTGACAAAAGCAAAGCTGAATTTGTACTTGAATTCCTGCAAAATAAAACTGATCCCTGTACTGAGCTCTGTTGCCTGAATTTTTATTCCTGGGGAATGTATGGAGTATAAGCAGACCAAATTATGTCTTCTTGTGGTTAGTTTTTTCAGAGTTGCAGGAGAAATCCTGTATGAGCCTTGGGGAGTTTGGCATGAAAAATGATATTAATTTTTTATTTCCTCTAGATTTGATTTAAGTTACGAAAATATTTTGTAGCTTGATGACTGGCTGAAGCCCAGGTATGCTCTTTACAGTGCAGGCCCTGAGATGACAGCTGAGAGGCAGAATGATACAGGCAAGTCATTCAGTTATGGACTGGGGAAGTCCTTATTGCTGTTTCTTCAAATCATTTGATCAAGCACAACCTGCGATAACCCACCCAGTTCTTGGAAGCAGAATTGCAGATTACTGGAGTAAGAAACATTTGGAGAAGGCACCAGAAAGTCACTTGCTGCAGCTGTGGCTTGAACACTAATTGCATTTGCACATTAAGCTGAATACTAGAGGAGCCTGAGATAGTCTTCTCAGTAACCATCTACAGGAGCCTCCTGCTCCTTTGATTATTGGAAGAGCTTAGGGAGAAAGTAGCCTCAGTAGGGAAAAGTTGGCCCTTTGTCACATTTTGTGATAACAAAATCAAATCACAAGTCTATAATGGCCCTTCTCATCCTTAAAAGCAACAGGGCACAACAGTTCATGAGCCTCTTATGCTTGAGTAGGATCTTGTCTCATAGATATCGACCGGATATTGGAGGAGTTGGGGCAAGTGGTTTTGGAGAGTTTCCTTGTAAGCTGCAGTGTTCCCTACCTGCGAGTGATGTGGCATGAGGGTGACTTTGCCAGGAGCTGCAGCCTGTGAGTAATGTGTTCTGAATGTTTGCTCACTTTCCAGACAGAGAGGTGTTACATCCTGCAGCAGCCAGGCACGAACACGAATAATGACATGAGGCTGACCAGGTCTTTGTTGATTTCCCTGACACCCCCAAAACCCAAATGTTTAGAGAAATTACTTTGCTGCTTTGACTGTACCAAGCAGCCAGGGAAGTATGCTAGGGGGGAAAAAACAAAACTCCTGTCTGGTCTTTCTCTGATACGCTTTTTCCCTCAAAAAAGTTGCATGCCCATGGACTGCTGGTTGCTCATGGCCGCACTGTTGCCTGAGCTAGTAGACAGGCCAGTTATGGTCATCACGCTGCAGCTGCATATACAAACTGACGCATCACATAACCTTGATGGGTCAGGGAATTCCTGTCTCGGCTGGTGTCAGTGGTAATTCTGCCCTTGACTTGGAATAAAATATGAGCAGGCTGTTTTGGTTTGCCTAAACAAATTCTTTAAATACAGTACTTCTGCATTGAGTTGATTCATGACATGGTTTGCATGTCATTAACTTGCCAGTGAGTGGCTTGAGCACAACTTGAATACTCAAGATGCACACCTGGTTCTAACATGACTTTTATCTGTATCAAGGTTCAAAGATGCCGGCCTTTAAAAAAAAAGGATTGACCATCATTACCTGGAATACAGATAGAAATGAAGTGCAGAATGGTGATTACAGAATTTGAAGATCATTGGGATTTAAATTACTTTAAAGGGTTGGATGTGATGCCGTATCAGAGCAGCTAAACACCAACACGTGATCAGCATGTGCTTTCACTGCCTGTGTGAAGCAAAGCCTCCAGCTGGCCATAGCTTTGGCTGCTCATTCCGTATCTGCTAGTTGGCGTTTGAGCATCCAATGCTAAAGCATTCTTGGCTCCTTTCTTATGCTAGATGACTAAGTAAATCCTGGAGTATGCATAAGGAAGATACTAACTTCTATATTCACCTTTAGAGACCAGACCTTTGAAACCACAAGATAATGTAATAAGAGGACTTGTACTGTTTCCATTATACAATATTTATTTATCTACTCACTTCTGATTTTCCTATTCTTCTTCTTCACCCCCCCATCCTTTCCTCCACAGTGTGTTTAACCTCCTCTTCCTTCAGAGCTTCTGTTTTCTCCCATGTGCCTTTGACCTTTGTCCATCCTGTAGTCCTTCATTCCTGGTGCAATGAGAGAAGGTTGGTCTATGAGCACAGAACAAGTCAATGCCAGAGTAAGAGGGTAAGCTCAGAGTGCTCTGAGCTTAAGAACTGCCTTGGCAAAGCAGAGCCATAGCTGGCTCTTCCTCCCCGCCCCCCCCCCCCCCCTTTTTTTTTTCCTAAATGACAAGCACCTTGAAGAAGACCTGTGAAGAAAAAGTGCTGTGCTGTACGCAGTCAAGTTAAAGCCATGTTTGCTCTATGGTTTCCATGCTCCAACAGGCATTTCTGATGGCACCTTGTTGTATGTGGGGGTCTTTCAGCTGTGTATTTTGCTTGTCATTGGATATTTTAATGTTAAAAAAGATTGTATAGGAACAAAGCAATAAGGTGGAGGTTTCCAAGTTACTTGTCTTTTGGGTAATGAACGCAGTTCCCAAGTTCAGGCCCTTCATGGTGCTGGGGTGGGAGGTTTTCTGTTGGATGCAGATGGCTCTTGTCAATAGAGTTCTTTCCCCCTCTCATGGAGTCTGTAGCCACATAGGCTGAGACAAATTTTCTAGCTCCCAATATGACTTAAGAGCAACAAATGAAACTTGGCCGTAGCCGGCGTGAATCAGCCAAGAGCAGAAGAAAAATGCACCAGGGAGGAAACATGGTCCGTGAGCTGAGCCTGGCTATGCCCAGCTGGGCTGGGCCGGTGCAGCTGCCCCCAAGACTGCTGCGTCTGGTAGGACGGAAGCTTTCAGCAGGGCCTTGGCCTGGTGGCCTGGGAATTATATGAAAGAGCAGAGGGCAGAAGGAGCCAGGGAATTCGCCTTGTTAGCACTCTGACTGAAAGTTGAAGGCTGCTACCTTTCAAAGGGAGGCCTCTCTGCTCTACAGGTCCCTTTGGGAATTTTCCTTCCATGTACCTGCAAAGGAGCCAAGTCCAGGGTGCTCTATAATATCTCCTGAGGTGCATCAGTGAGAGGTGCACACAGCCTTGCTGTCGGTACCCATAAGCATGTGCGTATTCATGGGTCCCTTGAATATGACCATGGCCTCTAGTTCCGTCTGATCTGTGTGCCTCACCAGGTCACTGACTCTCACCTCTGGTCTTTCAAGACCAGGTAAGTCTTCTCCTACTCAGCCAATGACACCTCTGGCCAAGGCCCCATCACCTGCTAGCACATTCAGGTGCTTGAGCCAGCCATAGCCCTACAGAATCTGTGTATAGCAATATTAAATGTATCATTATGTTTGTTGATTTAATTTCTTTTTGTCTGTGACAGCAGTCATATCTTTTTCAGTGGTAATTAGATCTGGGCTAATAATAATTCAACTCTCAAGACTTTTTTAGACTAGGTGAGATGGGTTCCTGGCTCTGCGTGGGAGAGGTGTTACTCTTGCCCATAAGAGGGATTCCTGGTGTCTCAGTGAGAAGAGGCTGCCTTTGCTGGTGAGGGGCCACCTGCCTTACACTAACTTTACCTCATGTTCACTTCATAAGGCTCCAGCTCTGGCCTCTGGGGCTTGTTATCTGGCTGTTTTGAGAAACTACCATGTGAAGCAAATCTTGATAGCAAATGTCTCTTGCTGTTTGTCATCCCACACATAGATTTCCTGGTAATAACAAAGGTCTTGAAAGCATGGGTGCAGGCTGAAGGCAGGTGCCCCAGCATCAAGAACTTGCTGACATTCATTGGTCATTGAAGAAGCACAACCTCGAACACCAGGAAAAAAATGCTTCAAATATAACAAACGAAAGGAACAGTAACTAGGCAAGAAAAAATAGTGGAGGAGCAGAGTGAGAAACCCCTGCGTACAAAAACAACAGCATGGTATGCAGCTGCATCAGGCGCAGGCTGGGGGCTGAGTGCTGCCTAGAAACACCTCACCAAAGGGGACCTCAAACAGAGGGGAAAAGGACAGGAAATTGTCACCATGGGACCTGTGGTTGCAGAAGAACTGTGGGACAGTGGGAACCAGGCACATGCCCTGTCCACAATGTGGCCCAAGCCACGACATGCCCTCAGGGTCCCTGCTGCCTCCAGGGTCCAGCTCTCCCTCCCTCCACCTCCCTGCTCCTAGAGGCCCCGCGAGGGACCTTCCTACCAGTTGCCCTGGACTGCATGTGCTGCTGTAAGTGTGTGTGTGTTTTTCACAAAATCACGGAATGGTAGGGGTTGGAAGGGACCTTTGGAGATTATCTAGTCCAACCCCCCTGCCAAAGCAGGTTCACCTCCAGCAGGTTGGACAGGAATGCATCCAGGTGGGTTTTGAATATCTCCACAGAAGGAGACTCCACAACCTCTCTGGGCAGCCTGTTCCAGTGCTCTGCTACCCTCAAAGTAAAGAAGTTTTTCCTCATGTTTAGATGGAATTTTGTGTGTTTCAGTTTGTGCCTGTTGCTCCTTGTCCTATCACTGGGCACCACTGAAAAGAGTCTGGCCCCATCCTCTTGACACCTGCCCTTTAGATATTTATAAACATTGACAAGATCCCCTCTCAGTCTTTTCCAGTTTAAACAGACCCAGGTCTCTCAGCCTTTCCTCATAAGAGAGGTGCTCTACTCCCTTGATCATCTTCATAGCCCTCTGATGGGCTCTCTCCAGTTGTTTCCCCCCACAAATTCTGCACGTTTCTCCCCTGTAGTTCTCTAGCTCCTCAAAAAAAAGCCTTACTGCAAACCAACTTAGTTTTGGGCAAGAGCAACATTTTGAATGAAACTGCAGCAGGGTTATGGAGAATGTTTTACACTGGGCATGGGGCAGTGAGGTGAGTGAGATAGTGTGGGAGGCTTTCTGGATCTCAGTAAGGAAAGCCTGAAACAAAGAGCTTAATAAAATAGCTGTTTTAATAAGACAGGATAAGAAGAGGAATATAGATAGCAAGTAAATTTTACGTCCCTTCAGATGCCAGGCACCCATGGTCGTGCAGCATTGGATGGAGACCACTTGGATTTCCCAACAGTGCGTTGTACAGATCCTGTCCATGGAGAGAAGCACCTCATTTTGGGTCATTTGGGTTATTATTTATTACAAGAAAAAGCACATTCTCATGAAAAATTGTTGCTGCACTGTTAGATAAAGGCAAAGCCACGCAGGTGGTATAATCGCTGGCACCAAGTAGGAGCTACCCGCAGGGTCCTCTGTTACGGTGAGCTGGCTGAGCTCGTCCTGCAGTCGAGGGATGCGCCCGGTACAGCACAGGCCTGAAGACTACCCTGGACATGCAGCACAAGGCAGCATGGGGTTGCACCTGCTCAGCTCAGCTGTGATGTGGGTCACCACCTCCTAAATGTGCAACGGGCTCCCAGTCAGGATCAATATGTTCCACCCCTTGATCCACATACAGCTTACCTTTCCCAAACTTATTGTAAATTACAGATTACATTAGTAGCATACAGGCTTCTCAAGCCCTAAGTGTGTGGTCCAGTAGAGCAGACATGGCCCGTCCAAGACCACTGACTCCTTGAGCACAATGTCTTCTGCACGGCTGCCAGTAGAGTGGCTTCCAGAAGGTCAGCATGTTTCTGAAGAACTGGATGTTCTTCCACCTTGCAGCCTCTGACTGGGTGCAGTATCTGTGTCCAGGCTCGTCAAAAGCAATTTGATTGTAACAGGATGAAACAGATTTCTTAAAATAGGAGTTATGTCTGTGTGTTACATATTAGTGCAATCAGACTGTCAGGAGCTGACTAAAAGCACATAAAACTCAGTATTTCTTTCTGTCTCAGGGTGGGCTTTGAGAATGGCTTAAACTTCATATTGCTATAAAGGTACATATTTAATCTCTTTCCTGTGCCATATCTTGTAGCTTTACAACAGGTAATGCTTTTGGAAATGGAATACAATCTTCGATCAATAAACCTTTGGTGTGATAAATGAAGCAGTGTCAGTAGGACACGTTGCTGAATTCTTCTTTCAGCATTTAGAGTGCAAAAGGAAGACTGCAGTTCCAGGCTGTGATGTGAATGCCAAGGATGCCAAAGTGCAATGAAAGTGTTCACCTCTTAATGCTTATAAAAAATATTAAAAAAGAAAATAAAAATCTAATATGGAAACCCTGAAATATTGGTAGGATTTAGTTTTTAGTTGGAGACTAGATAATCTAATACCACTATACAAAAATTTCTTTCAGGCCTTTAGGTGTCAGAAGTGGCATTCAACAGCCTTGGACACCAAAGAAGGCTAAAAAGGCAAAAAAAGTGATAGCGTTAATATGTGTAGGAATAAATGTTAAGGCCCCAGTGTTACAGCTGCTGAAGGCAAGGATGTATAATTGGCAAGAAGGAGTATTCTGTATGCAAGGAGGGCGCAAAGGGGACAGAGCCATGCTCCTCATAGTGGTGTCCAGTGACCAGACCAGAGGCAACGGGCACAAACTGAAACACAGGAGGTTCCCTCTGAACATCAGGAAACACTTTTTTACTGTGAGGGTGACTGAGCACTGGCACAGGCTGCCCAGAGAGGTGGTAGAGTCTCCCACCTTGGAGATATTCAAAGGCTGTCTGGACACAGTCCTGGGCAACCAGCTCTAGGTGGCCCTGCCTGAGCAGGGGGACTGCACCAGATGACCTCCAGAGGTGCCTTCCTACTTCAAATGTCCTGTGATTCTGTGTGTTCAAATATGGATGGATTTAAGGGATGCTGTTTCTGGCAGCTCATTTTTAGGGAACAACAACTCAGTGTTCACCTTTAGCTAATCAGTTTCATGCAGTGTCTTGACTGGTGGTAGGAAAAAACAGATTTCAACTATCTATTGGTGTTGGGCAAACTGAGGTCCCAACCTGGAAGGAGACCAAGATGATTCCTAGAGGAAGACATCTCTCCAAGTACGGGCCAAAGATAAATCAGAGAGCGGGAAAATTCAGGTCAAAGTATTGGTACTGACTTGGGCCCACCACACCGGAACAGCTGGCTAAAGGAGGCGGGGGAAGGACTGTGGCCTCCCCTTGAAAGCTGAGTTCAGCTACAGGCGAGTGCAGTGACCTAGTGTGTATGGCAATCTCCAGTGTGGCCTGTGCTCAAAGCAGGCAGCAAAACACAGCCCACAGATGGTGGGCAACAGTGACAACCCTAAATGCTGTGACCGCACAGATGGCTCCGACAAGCAGCCAATATGCCTGAGGTAGTGGTTGCTATTGTAGAGAGGATGAGGTGGTTTATCATAACAGATTAAGCAAGTTCATGGGCTGCTCAGGTTCCCACCCTAATGGAAAGGGTACCTGAGGGGAGAGCAGCAGTGCACCAAGAAAACTATTGCTTGCAGGGTTCAGCATTTGACAGAGGCACAAACAGCAGAACTACAAGCTGTCTAAAATGCATTGCACTAACTGATCAAATGAGCCCACTGTGGGCCCTGCTGGGATGAGTCCTATGGAGAATGCCAAGCAATTTGGATACAGACAGGTTTCGTGATGATTTTACAGCCCAAGACAGGAAAGCAGGCATGTACAAGCTTGCATGGAGGGCAGGCCAAGTAGTCTTGCCCTGGAAAGCCCCCATTTGGGTTACTCATGTGTAGAAGAACACCTCAGAAAAGAAATAGAAAAGCTAAATGGAATGATTTTGTTTTAGCACAAACTACTGCTGATACCCAGATACATCAAAAAGTCTTTTCATCTAAGGTAGGCATTTACAACTCAAGAGGTTGTATTTGAGGACTGACAAGACAAAGGATCAGGTGGTTTAGTGATGATGTTGGAATTATAAATACATCAGTATCTTTTTGTGTAAGTGATTCTGAACCTTTGTATGGGTGGAAATATCCTGAATTGTTTCACAGTAATGACTTGTGTGCTAAATGGAGTGTAAAATTTAGCAAACATAGCACAACCCCTCCCACACCCCCCCAGAACAACTCCACTGGGATGTTAAATGATCTACAGGGTGGACAATTTTATTCTGGGTACTGTAAAATAAAAATTTTGGAACTACTTTGATGTTGCCTATCTAAACTTCATCAAAGTGGGTTCCCCACAGCTAGCCATTCCTTAGGTACATTTTCCTTATTTCCTTATATTCCTTATGGGGAAGGATAGCAATTTTGATGGGAACCACGTGATACTCACAACCTTTTAATAGATTCAGTGAAGTTCAAGGAATAAAATGATCAATTAAAATGGTATACAGAAGTCTGCTTCTGTGGGGAGAAACTCAGCTATTCAAAATCACCACAAAGATTTGGAAAGTCTTCCACTTTTGGAGGAAAGAAAGGGAGAGATGGTGGCCTAAGTTCTGTATGGAAACTTAGGGATAGTGAGGGGTATCATGAATAGCATAGACCAACAACCTGTTTGGAGAAAATTCTCACTGATGATCAGTGATGTGGTTAAAGCTTCCACACAGCGATATGAAATGGTACAAGTTTTAGTACAAAATGAGGTGGATTATTGCTGCTTGTCAAAGGCTGTGTCCTCACAAATGTCAAACATTATACAAACGTGAAGATTCTGGCTTAGTGTGCTAATATGCAGGCTATATTACTTCCAAGAAGCAAATGCAAATCCATTAACTATGGCAATTTCCTCTATGGTAGCCTGTACATTGGAAGATGGCATACCAATAAGCATAGCTTTACAACATTGTGATTAGGAAGACCATACCATTTGCCCAGTGTTCTGTAGTGACTATTTTAAAATAACGTTTCATAAAATAATAGTCTCGAGGAAGGTAGGAAATATCAGCTGGTGGAAACCAGAAGTTCCTCAACTGTGGGCATATATTAATAAGCAAAACATTATGTGAATGTGTCATATCTAAACATAAATGAGTTTGACAGAGAAGTTAATTTGTTATTATGGAGCAAAATGAGTATTTTCAGAAACGTATGATCATAGTGTTTCTGTTCTAGGAAAACGTCTGCAGCTATCCATGGCTCTAAATAATTACTATCATGTAAAATGTACCCTGTCATTGTGGGAAAAAAATGTATCTTGTCTACTGTATCTTGTGACATTTTAATGATAAGTCCACACTAAGTTGAAAACCACATTTTGCCAGAAATGATTGGGTGTTCTGCATACCCAGCCTGTACATTTTGTTCCTGTCAGGCAGCCTTGCATTTGAAAACCTGGAGTCACCATTTGTCCTGACATGTCCTGGCATGGCAGCCCCAGGGGTACAGGGTAAAGATTGGGAAAGAAATCCTTGAAGATGCAGGAAATCCTCAAGTGCATGTAGTTCCTCCGGAAATTAAGCTTGTCCCATGAGTCCGAATTCATACCGAGTAACTTAGAAAGGAGCTTTTTATCCGGAAATAGTAATGCCAGCTCCTCAAATGTGAGGTCTGTAGACATTTTCCATCTGCATACTATTGCAGTAAAGCAATTTTGATGATGTGCAAGTCATAATAGTCCAATTAATCAATATTGGTGGAAAGTCATTACCAAAATTTTAACTCTACACCTGTCCATCCATCTGTCTGCTAATGCACCATTATTTTTACAGTGTAAACTATTCAACAGCTGTAGAACAGAGGTGAATGCTTGACTACTTTTGCTAATGAAACATTAGTTATCAGGAAGTATCATCCTGAGTGCTGCTGAACCCCGCCTCTCCAATTTTGTCAAAGGCCCCTGGAGTACACGCACACGATAATACCAGAGGACTCAGGCGTATAAACCGAAATCTCAGATGATCAGTTGCAGAGAAATGCAACCTCAACAGATGGGTAGAAAAGATTTTACAGCAGAATTTGAAAACGTGTAGACTTGTGTAACAGGCTAGCACAGCTGCCCATGGTTGATCGCATTGCAGAGGTGTCTGTAGGGAGAATATAAAGCAGCAATGAACCCAAACTACTGATCACTTGCACTTGTTCAGAACTGAGCGTTCAGAATGGATCCCTCTGGTGCTTGTATTCTTACATGTGTGAGTATTTTTTATTATTGTTAAAAGAAAGTGTACCTCTATTTTTTGTATTTTGTCTGGTACTGTGCTCTCGAGGCTTTTTTGAAATTGTACGCATCATTCTGTCTTTAATCACAGCACAGAAAATCCATTTGACCTGGTATCCCCTCACACACCTTATCCTCTCTATACATCTCCTGCTGCCTCACAATGAATTGGTAGATTAACTCAACCAAATGCTTTGCCATAGGTGTAGGCTAAAACTTTTGCAGGACTAAGGCTGCCTGGTTGGAACTCTGTTTTTATCGTTAGCTAAGCTAGTCACATATGCCCTGTGGCAGCTGGAAAGTGAACTCTGTGTGCTCTGGATGGGATGGTCAGGAGTGCTGTCCTAGAAACTAGGCTATTTGTAGTACAACATGACAGGGTAATGGTGTGGTAGCACCACAGTTGCCCTTGCCAGAATCTCCACCTGCCAGCCAAGTGCCTAATCAAGGATTTTTTACCCTCAGACCAGGTCTCCCTTGCAATTCTGTGGATTACTGTTGTTGCAAAAAAGCTCATGGCCCAAGGAATTGCCTGGTGAAAGAAAGTGCTAGTGATCTCCATTGCTTCCTACTTTAAGTAGTAAAAGACACAGACTTAGTGAAAAGTTTTTGAGTTCTCTTTCCCCGTAGAGCTGTCTTTGGAACGAGTGTGAGGAACTGAAAAAGCTGTAGCATGATCAGTGGGAGTGGGTCTAGATTTGTTGAAATGAATGAACTTTGCAGAATCGCATTTAGTCCCCTGCTATCTTCTGTTTCTTTTTGGGAAGTGTTCCAGCATCAAAATGCCAGCCTGATGGAGCAGAGCTGCTGTTGAACAAGACCCGAGTAAGACTCTGCTTTGGTTTATGAACTCCTGGTGCATCGCACTGAGTTCAGGTTCTTGATGCTGTTCTGTATTGATTTCTGGTTTGCTTGTTACAAGCTTTCAAGTGCTTCTGAAGTACCAGCGTGTTAACTGACTGCTGAACTGACAATACAAGCTTTACTCTGCGCTGCTTCTTTAGCCTTGTACTTGATGATGGAAGAGCCAAAGAAACAGCTGAACCTGGTAGAAAGACCCACTGAAGGCAAATAACTTAGCTAACAGGTTTTGTAACCAGCGTGTTTCTCCGAAGCAATAAGATTAAGTGGATCAGCTGGTGTGCTCTGTGCCTGGTGGGAAGAAGCTTATTTAAATTAAGAGGAGAGAGAATCTGTGCCTTAGTCCAGAAACAAGATGGGTTCCACAGAAGACCTTGACTACCCTCAAACCATCTTGCAGTACAACAGTGGATTTTTAGTCTCAAAGGTAAGAAATACAACTCACTCTTGGATAGATGTCTGAGACTGGAATGCTCAAGGGAATCACTTAATGTCTTTGAAAAGAAAACAGATCACAATAAAGCATGCTAATACTACACTGACTTTTAACTTGGAATAGGCATGGTAGAAGTCTAAAAGGAAAAAAAATTAAGGCAGACCTGGCCTTCAGGGTGGTCCTGACATTTATTGAGACCCCTCTGACCTTTGGACATTTGGATGAGTAGACCTTGCCTCTGCATGAAGTTTTAATAACACAGGGATTTATAGCTGAGGGCTTGCTGTCTGAGGGCCTCAAATGTGGAAGGTTCCTTCGGTGGTGGGCTTTCCTCCCACTTTTCATTTTTGGAGTTTGAGAAAGAGAGAGCTGACTTGAACTGCCTTTTCCACTCCCTGTTAAACCATGCAAAGAACAAGATTTTTCAAATATCATCTTCCCTCCAAAATTTACCATGCAGCAGGCTGTGTTGCTAACATTTGTATATTATGTCCCTTCAGATGGAAGCGACTTTGAATATAGGATGTCTTACAATGACTTTCTTCCAGACAGCATATCAGTAAGGCAGACAGGCAATAGTTTAAATTTTCTTAATGTTTGCTGATGCTGTTTTCCTGTGTGTATGTGCGCTGGCATAAAATTCCTCTATTCAATTTCAGTTTTAATTTTCCTCATTTACAATCTACAGTGCTTCCAAATTCACATTTGTGTCATATTTTTGAGAAGTAATCTCAACCATGTTCTTACTGAAAGCAAGTCTTCCCTCTCATGGATGTTACCAAATCATTTGCCAACAGTACTAAATTAGGTTGTTGACGGTACTAATTTAGGAGGAACCATTGATTCCCTTGAGAGTGGAGAGGCCTTACAGAGAGATCTTGATAGAATAGAGCACTGTGCAGTCACCAACCATATGAAATTTAATGAGGACAAATCCCAGATTCTGCACCTGGGACAGTGTGGTCCTGGATGTACTCATAGACGGGGGTACAACAGGCTTGAGTGAAGCCCTGCAGAAGGGCATCTGGGGGTTTCAGCTTATGGCTCACTACGAGTCAACAATTTGCCCTGATGGCCAAAGTGGCCAGCTGTATCATGGGGTGTATTAAGCACAGTAGAGGCAAACTCTTGAAAGAAGTGGTTGTCCCACTATACTCAGCATTGGTGAGGCCTCACCTTGAGTACTGTGTGCGATTTTGGACTCCACAATATAAGTTGGATATAAAGATTAATGTGTCCAAATTAAACTAATGCTGAAATGCTGAAAAGATGTGCTGAAATTCATGGCTGGCCAGAACTCAGTGTGGAGTATATGTGGCAGAGATGTTCTTGCTGCATTTGACCTTTCCCCTTTCAGGCAGATCTATGACCTGGGAGGTGAGCGTCAGCACATCTTTAACAAGCCTCTGAACTGTCTGCTTTTACACGTTCTGAAAAGAAAAATATCTCCTATGTTATATGACGGGTACAGCAATGGAAAGCAGGACATAGCTCAGAATCTTGTCAGCAATAAAGGGAGCATTTTACTGTCTTGGTTGGGTTACAGAGAGAAATGTGAGAGTGATGAGAGCATTAGGAAGCTGAATGCTTTTCTCTGCAGTGTCTCATTTGTTTGAGTAGTGGCTTATCCCCTTGCGTACGTGGCAGGTTTGGTATTTTTTTCCTGCCTTGCTTGATACATTCTTCTGGTGCCAGAGGCTTTCCCTGCTGCCCTTCAGTCAGTGCCGTTAGTTTGAGAGACCGCAGTCTCTTACAGCACTGTCCCAGTGCTGCTGAGCACTGCCAGGATTCATGGGAGCCGTCAGGCATCACTGCTTCCCCAGCACCTGGTTTACTGGCTCTGGTTTTCATTTCCCATCTTTCTAACTGTGTAAAGAGGAAGCCAGGAAAGGCTGGTCTGCAGTGGCTTCTCACCCACTATAAATGCCGAAGTCATGATTACCAGTGTTTTGTTTCCAGGGGCCCCTAAGAGTGTAATCATTAGGCCGCAGGTGATGTAGTTCCCTTACCTCTCATTAGCCTTTGTCTCTTTGCTCTTGTGAGGTCTGTGCCTGCATGTCTGGCTGCGAGGGCTGCCTGCGCACGTCTGCTGAGGTTAAGCCTTCTTCAAGGGAAGAGACCCTGCAGTGGCTTTGTGCTGCACGTTCAGCTGCCAGTACCTAAAGGAGGCCTACAGTATAGCTGGGAAAGGACTGTTTACAAGGGTATGTAGTGATAGGACGAGGGGGAACGGCTTTAAGCTGGAAGAGGGCAGGTTTAGATTAAACATTAGGAAGAAGTTTTTCACTTTAAGGGTGGTGAGGCACTGGAACAGGTTGCCCAGAGAGGTTGTTGAAGCCTCATCCCTGGAGGTGTTCAAGGCCAGGCTGGACGTGGCCTTGGGCAAGCTGGTCTAGTGGGAGGTGTCCCTGCCTATGGCAGGGGGGTTGGAACTCGATGATCTTCAAGGTCCCTTCCAACCTAAACCATTCTATGATTCTATGATCTTTTTGAGCTTATGTTTTTCAGGATAATAAAATCTAACAGAGTGCTTATCTAATGTCTCTACCAATGTTTCTACCTTCTCTACGAGACAATTACATGACCTCTAAAAAAGGCATTTCTCTTGGAAAGATTAACACTTAAATGTTTTGTGATATTTTGTTTTAAAATAACTACTCTTAGAAGGAATCATCAGATATGTGCCATAACTTCACTGTTAGACGGGTGTATACACATCATAGTAAAAATGCCATTAAGCATCACATTGAACCCTCGAGCTTTGAAAACGCTGCCTACAGAGCCGGGTTCTCAGTATAATCCGGAAGCTCCTGTGGATTTCAGGTGGGGAAAATGGTAATTTCCATACCAGCCATAGCATCCCTTTCAGCCCTAGTACATCAGTACCTATGTAGCCAAGCAGAGGCATGCTCTGATGCTTTTGCTCTTTCGTTGTCTTCTGTCATGATGAAATATAACTTAACATTGGCTGCTTCTTCCTTAAACTACAGGTTAGGATCTGATAACTCAGCTGAAAAATATCTCGTCTTCTCAGAGTTCAGAGTGTGTTTTATTTCTCTTTCTTCAAACAGGCGGTGGAGTGCTGCTGGTAGAATCACTTCTGAATGAAGATAAAAGTGGGCCTTTAGAAATCCAACTGTATTCGATGAATATGTTGGTCCAGACTGAAGGAAGAGAGCAAACAGCAGCAGAGTACAGCAAGCTCCTGGAGGCAGCTGGCTTCAGAGAGATTCAAGTCAAGAGGACTGGAAAACTCTATGATGCAGTTTTAGGAAGGAAATAATTCTCTCTTCTTTCTTCTGCCCTCTTGTGTAAATAAGTGGAGAAATGAGATAAACCATCAACTTAGCTTTTAGTAAAAAGGCAGTCAATTCATTTGTAAGCTGATGCATTGTCAGGGGAATCATTGACTGTTGAGCACATATGGATTGTATGTCTGAGTATGGGAAAAATAAATTACCACCTGTTCCACAAGAAATTACCCATGAAAGAAATGTGCCAGGGAAAGCTTATACTTACTGATCTTTTCAGAGTTTCTGCTTCAGTTTTTTTTCCCCATTTTTTCCTAGTTTAACACAGTAGCTGACAAAGACAAATATTAATTTGTAATCTGTTTGCTTCCTGCAAAATAAAACTGTTCACTGTAGTGAGCTCCATTTTTGTCAAGTTCCCTGAGGACTGATGTAGCACAGAATAAATTCTAACTCCTTGTGACTGGTCACTTTTGATCATGTATTTCCTTCCTAAAGGGTAGGAATGAAGGGGCAGCCAATGATAGTTGATATGGGAAATGAAAAAAAAAAAACCACCCAACCAACCAAACTAGAAAACTAAATATTTCTCCTTCTTTTTCTACTGTCTGCGACACACATCAGTGCAGGATATAGAGCAGCATTCACAAAAGGCCAGGACACTTACAAGGTCAGCAGTATGCTTTGCTATTAGAAGAATAAACATACTCCTTCCATATCCTCCTTAGGATTTAAGCACTGGATTTCTGGATGTGTATAGCCTACAAGTACCAGATTTCAGGGGGAAACTTTCTCCTGAAGACAGTTTTTCTCTAACCAGGAATTGGTCAGGGGCGCAAGGTTGCTTTTTGCTGTGTATCATCTCATCTGTGGAAAATGGGCTTCATGGAAAGAGTCTCATGGATGAGGAAATGGATGTGGAGGAACACAAGTCCGGATTGTCTTTTGTTATGATAATTTTGGGGGATGGCAGCTTTGGTGGTAAGTGATCCATTCAAGGGCAAGGCAGTGTCCAGGGACAGATCCAAGGAGAAGCCAAGACACCAGGAATGCCCAGGGGAAGCTGGTATGAAAATTGGTGCTGTATTTCCTTTAGAATATAGAGTAACTTGTGAAAATGAGAACTTGACAGCCTAGCATGATGACAGTTGGGAGGGCAGTGATGCTTCTGCACTGGTAACACTTTTGAAAGCCCAAGGAATAGCAGCTGTGAGGCAGAGGGAAGTAGTGGAGGATCTAATTATCCATCAGGGATCTCTCTGCCACTTGCCATCTGCTATTTCTTTAAATCAGTTAGTGAAGTACAGCTTGCAATCGCCCAGATGCCTGCCGCAGGAAGCATTTGGAGGAGGTGGTGGGAAGTGAGTACATGTGGCTTGAATGCTAGTTGAGGTTGCAGTAACTGGTGCAGTTTCTTAGCAGAGTATAAGTGTACAACTAGTATAAGAAGCAGGGATTCCTTCCTTGTCAAGGCCTGGTCTCCAAGTCCTGGAAGAAGAAACTGCCTTAATTTTGACGTGCCACACTGCTGAGTGCGCGATGCTGCAATGTTAACATTCCTCAGGCTTTCTTTTAACTCTTGGGTGTTTTGACGTATTGCCTTAGTTCATGCTGGAGCTACATTCAAAGGAAGTTTTCTTCTGCCTAGCTCTAACATTTTAGTACATCTGTGAACTCTTGTGACTGCATGGGGAAAGCTGGAAGGGCTCCAGGAGACAAATAGGCCCACCTCTTCTGAACCGCTGCAAAGTGCAAAGACAGTTGAATGGCACTATTCAGTTATAGTGTCTATAGACTATTCCCAAAGTTATCTCTCAGAAGTGTTGGCCGCCTTTCAGCTCAGGGTCTTTGGATGGAACAGGACTCAATGCACAGCATGCAGATGCTCTTATTTCAACCATCACTTAAGTCTGGTTGAATAAAGCATTATCTGGTTATTTAGAATGTTATGCCTATATGCAGCTGCAAATAAGGTATAGAGACCAGAAGCTGGGTCTTGCAACGTCTCTACGGTGCACATTTTGGGAAGGTCAAGGAGAGATCTGAGTCCTCCGGAAGGTAGTATGATAACAGCAGTCTGTTAACTTTGTGTGACTGTATAGAGACAGGTATTAGAATGGCTGTCTCTGTCTAACTGCGTATATTCATCTATATCTATCTATAACAGATATTGCCTCGCGAGTTTTAAATTGATATATTTTACTGTTTGTGAAGGAAAGTCCATCCATTATTTTTTTTTTCCAGGATCTAGCTGAAAAATATCACACTTGGTAGTTCTGGACACAATGCAATGTGCATATTTAAAACTGGGTATGAAGTAAAGTGGGCTTGGTTGTGGTGGGTTGACCCTGGCCAGAAATCAAGCAACCACCCACTGCATGCTCACTGCCTGCCCCCAGTGGGATGGGAGGGAGAATTGAATGAGCAAAGGCAAGAAAGAACCTGTGAATTACGATAAAGAGAGTTTAGCAAGTGAAAGAAAGAGGCAGGAAAAAAAACCTCAAAACAAGTGGTGCAAAGGCAATCACTCACCACCTCCCACCAGCAGACTGATGCCCAGCAATTCTCTGAGCAGCAGCTGCCTTGGAAAGACGACTATCCTCAGTTTTTACTACTGAGCATGAAGTTTCATAGTGTGGGGTATCCCTCTGGTCAGTTTGGGTGAGCTGTACCTCCTGTGTCCTCTCGCAGCCTCTTTCTCACCCCCAGCCTACCTGGTGTGGAGGCAGAGTGAGAAACAGAGAAGGCCCTGATACTGTTCAAACACTGCTCAGCAATAGCTAAAACATCCCCGTGTTATCAACGCTCTTTTGGTCACGAGTCTAAAACATATCTGTGCTGTTCTGGCTTGGATAGAGTTAATTTTCTTCACAGTAACTAGAATGGGGCTATGTTTTGGATTTGTGCTGAAAACAGTTATTAATAACAGTTAATGGTATAGTCATGTTTTTGTTATGGCTGAGCAGTGCTTACACAGAGCCAAGGCCTTTTCTGCTCCTCACACCGCCCCACCAGCTGGCAGGCTGTGGGGACACAAATAGTTGTGAGGGGACACAGTCAGGACAGTGGACCCCAACTGACCGAAGGGCTATTCCATACCATATGACGACATGCTCAGCATATAAAGCTAGGGGAAGAAGAAGGAAGCAGGGACATTCAGAGTTGTGGTGTTTGTCTTCCCAAGTAACCGTTACGTGTGATGGAACTGTGCTATCCTGGAGATGGCTGAACACCTGCCTGCCCATGGGAAACAGTGAATGAACTCCTTGTTTTGCTTTGCTTGCATGTGAGGCTTTTGCTTTACCTATTAAACCGTCTTTATCTCAGCCCACCAGTTTTCTCACTTTTACTCTTCCGATTCACTCCCCCACGCCAACCCAGGGGAGTGAGTGTGCTGCTGCGTGGGGCTTAGTTGCCAGCTGGGGTTAAACCACAACTGTATAGGCTGTTCCAGCCAGATCCAGTAAAGAGGAGACGTAAGTCAGATCCATGTTGCAACTACAAAATTTTCTATCTTGAATAATGGATGTCTGACATACTAAATATATGACTGGTGCCAGAATGGAAAAAGAGAAAAAAAATGTTAAATTGTTTTGAACCTTGTGCAGAGAAAACAAGGTACACTCCTGTCCTTGCAGGTATCCCAAATGTCTAATTATATGCATCTAATGTTTCTCTCATGCTTAAAGCATCATACTGTTCACGGCCTGAGTACCTAACAAAACCATAACTACACATATAATTTCCCTTGAAATTCTGCTGTTATGTTTCTGCATGTTTAAAATCTAAGAGTGCTAAATAAGATACAAACATATTGTCAGCAAATCAGTTGATGTTTGAAGTAATGACACAGTGTTAATCATGTGAAGCAAAAGAAGATTTAAGACTAGTTTGTATTTGAGATATACATAGTCTATATATGTATAGAATTAACTGTATTTCTCATTGTAATTATGAGAAAACTTTGTAATACAAACTATTACAGAATAAGTTTTCTGTTGCTAATTTTTGTTCATGTACATCCGTGTCTGGTTTGTATCCTATTGACTGGAGTTGGTTTCTGCTCTGGTGTAGCCTCCATTTCACTTGCCACTAGATGTTGCTGTTGCTGCACTTGTGTACTGAGATGGCATCAGACATGGTTAAGGAAAAACCAGAAAGCTCTGTGCGGTCATTTGCGGTCACAGCTGAAGTGCCATGTAAATTACACAGTTTAGATACCGGGGGACAAGATAAAAGTGGTTAAAGAGCCTCTGCATTCTGCTCTCAATAAATGCAAACCTGTTTTTTCACACAGCTCTCAGTCCAGAGCCATCCGCAGAAGAAGGAGCAAAGCCTTCACCTTCATGTGCAGTGAGGGGAAGGATTTGAACCTATCCTTCATTACCATCTTTAACACGAAGCAGAGCGCAACCTTCTTCTCAAAGGGTTGTGCCAGTCCAGCAGAGCTCGGCTGCAAAAGCCCTTTTACAGCGCCACAGGAAAACTGACATTGCGATACACGGGCCTTACGTTTCATTTCTTCTTGTTACTCAGAGAATGAAAGCACCCTTGTAAATGCAGAGCCAGGTTACATCATGGGGTTGGTGCCTCTCTGCCGGTGCTGCCAGGTGGGGAACGGGCCCCGGCATGGTGACCCTGGGGTGCTCAGCCTGTTCCCCCAGTGCCCCACGCCAGCCATGGAGAGAACCCGACGACTCATCGCTCTCCCTGGCTGTGGGTGCTGGCTCTGGCATGGGTCACCTCTGTCCTGATGTGGGTCACTGCCTGGCCCTGGCTGCAGCGACCTGTGGTGGCTCTGATGGTGCCCCGCAGCAGCTGGCTGCACGAACCGCTTGCCTGCAGCTCCTGTGGCCTTCATGGCTCTTACCTCTGTTAGGAGGTTGTAGAGAGGTGGGGGATGACCTCTTCTCCCTAGTGACAAGTGATGGGACGAGAGGAAATGAGTTCAAGTTATGCCAGGCGAGGTTTAAATTGGATATTAGGAAATATTTTCTCACTGAAAGGCTTATCAAACGTTGGAATAGGCTGCCCAGGGAGGGGGTGGATTTGCCATCCCTGGAGGTGTTTTAAAAAAGGGTAGACGTGGTACTTGCAGCCATGGTTTAGAAGTGGTTTTGTCAGGTTAGGTTAATGGTTGGACTTCCAACCTCAACAATTCTGTGATTCTATGATTCTGTGATTCTCTGTCTCCCCCATGCTGGACCTGCCTTTGCTGCATCTCTGCAGGGGCTGGTGCCTCTGATGCCATTCCCAAGATTCCCCAGCCTCTTGGTGGCCTTCCTGAGGGGCTGCCCCACTAGGCCCTGCTGCTCCATCCCCTCCGTGGGGTCTGGCCTCCCTCACCAGTGGCCCTGTGACTACAGCCACTGCTCTGGCAGTTTCTCAGGGTTTACTCAGCCAGCAACACCTCCAGCCAGGGCCCCATCATCTGCCATGACTGCACAGCAGTAGTTCCTAGACGAGTTACTGATGCCCAGGGCACTTCAGCAGTGCACAATGGAGGCTGTGACCCCTGCCCATGGTTTGTGGCTGTAAGCAGCAAAGGCAGGATATGTGATCTGCTCGGATTCATCACAAAGTCAGGGTGAAGCCAAGAGTAGGACCGACGGCCACCAGACCATGCCAGTGCACTGGTCACTGGAGGGACTCCACTTGTACGGGTCATTTTAATAGTCTAGCTGTGACACTCAACCAGTTTTTCTGTGGATTTGGTCATACCAGAGCTCCCCTACTGTATCACCAACTCATTTAGTGTAGACAGAGGCCCATGTGATACAACTGGAAACTTTTATAAGTATTTCTTCAACTTCTGCACCCACATTTACCTGTGATGGGTAGACAGCGCATACCACTTGCTTATGTCGTTGGATTCATGTTCCGCACACATCCACACTTTGTGTGTTAGACTTTGTCTCCCATGATAGTTGAAGTCATGTTCCTGCATTCAACAGCAGCAGGTGAACAAATACAAACCAGAACTTGTTGACTTTTGGACAATTTCTGAGGTCTTTTGAAGGAAAAAATCATCACTGGACGTGGAGATCATGAAGGAACTGTTTCTCCCTGGCTCAAATTGACCCCAGCTGTGGTGGTTTGACCTTGGTCAGCAGTTAAGCACCAACCAGCTGCTCTCTCACTTGCCCTCACAGCGGGACGGGGGAGGGAATATGAAGAGCAAAAGTAAGAAAACTTGTGAGTTGAGATAAAGACAGTTTAATAAGCTAAGCAAAGAGGAGGAAAAAACCAAACAACTGATGCAAAGACAGTCACTCACCACCTCCCACAAGTAGATTGATTCCCAGCCAGTCTCCAGGCAATGACTAGCTTCCCCAAACCACCTACCCCTCAGTTTTTATTGCTGAGCATGACACTAGGTGTCATGCAATATCCCTTTGGTCAATCTGGGTCAGTTGTCTAGCCTATTTGCTGAGGGAGCAAAGGGGGAAATAGAGAAGGCCTCGAGGCTGTGCAAACACTGCTTAGAAATAGCTAAGACACTGGTGTGCTATCAAAACTATTTTAGTCACAAAGCCAAAATACAGCACCATGCGGGCTGCTATGAAGAAAATTAACCCCCTCCCAGACAGACCCAGTACATCAATTTAAAAGAAAATTCCACAGGGATTCAAGGTCATAGAATCATAGAAGAGTTTGGGTTGGAAGGGACCTTTAAAGGTCATCTAGTCCAACCCCCCCTGCAATGAGCAGGGACATCTTCAACTAGATCAGGTTGCTCACAGCCCTGTCCAACCTGACCTTAAATGTTTCCAGGGATGGGGCATTTACCACTTCTCTGGGCAACCTGTGCCAGTGTTTCACCACCCTCATCGTAGAAAATGTTTTCCTTCTATCTAGTCTAAATCTCCCCTCTTTTAGTTTAAAGCCATTACCCCTTGTCCTATCACAACAGGCCCTGCTAAAAAGTTTGTCCCCATCTTTCTTATAAGCCCCTTTTAATTACTGAAAAGGTGTAATAAGGTCTTCCCGGGGCCTTCTTGTAATTTGGTATTGCCAACTAAAGTAAAATTCTGAAAGATCAGTGCTTTGCATCGGAGAAGGAAATGCCTCCTCTACTTTCTTTCATTGCTGATCCATCATCGTGGGTGGTAGATGAATGCACTTACGGGAAGTCACAATTTTATTGCGAATATATGATGCCCATGTTAAAGTTTAGGTTCCTGGAGTGATATGAGTGTCTAAAAATACCTTTCTTAATTTTAAAATATGTTTTAGTCCTCATATTCAAGGAGAAAGTCCTGAAAATGCAATCTAGGTGCATGCTAATAAATAACAGCCCAATGCTATGCAAAAGAGAAAAAAAGCTTTTCTTCTTCTAAAGCAAGACTTTTGGTGAATCTAACTGATGACTTTCAAAGTGTGGGTTTGGAAACACTTCTTCTGTACCTACCTTCTCAGGGTGAGATATTTATATTTATGTAAATGCACTTGCAAGCTAGTCCCATTGTTTTAAAATCTTGGCTGAGGCGCCTAATTCTTTGAGCACCTGGATGCACAACAGTGACCTACTAGAACTGGTCCTACACACCCGGAGCTTGAACCTTGGAGGGTGAGCTTACACAAGACTACTGAAGGAGACACAGAAGATCTGCTGAAGATGGCAGTATAGATACCGAGGAGGAGACCAATATCAGATGTACGACGAGTGACTATCATGGGGCAATTGAAATATGGAGCTGAGCCTGGACATGCTGAGTTTGCTTTCCTAGCTCCTTCATGGAAGTAATGCATCCTATCTGTACAGAGATGGCAGAGTGAAAACAAGAGAGGGAGTGGAAGTGTGGGTTTGAAAGAGGCCAGTCTATGTGGTTCATTTAGGGCTTGGGTTAGTGTTAGTGTCTGGGTTGAGAGAAAGAAAGCCTAGAGCTCCAGGTGGAGTGGGGCTGGAAATGGCCTGTCAACGGGAATGGTCGGCTGAAAAGAGAACTTGCCTGCAAGAGGTTTTTGGTTGATGACTTTTTTGAAGACTCAGCCCAAACTTAAATTCTTGTTTTCCAGCTGATGTGCAGACTGCAAAGTTGGAGTCGCTTCTGGATATGTTGACGAAGTCTGATATTTCTCCTTTCCTTCCACCAGGGCAGATGGTGGAAATGTCTTACTACTCTTTTCTAATCTGCCTTGAGGATTGATCTGAAATATTGTTTTATGGAGTAAGCAGACATTTCAAATGTGACACCTTTCTCCTGAATGGCTTATCTTGTTTATGAACTTTTTGGCAGAGGTTTCAGATCATCCTTATTTATCTTTTGTGTCATTCTGCATTAAAATTATAAAAATTGCCTTTCATTTTGGGCCAGAAGCTGTTATTTACAGTGTTGTCAACCTTAAGTGCTCAAAGATTAGGAATGCCTGCAAATCATGAGATGGATTTTAAAAGCGTATTGTCATTTTTAACTTGCTTTCACATTTATGAGACTCTAGGATATGTTTTTCATGTTTACGAGCATCTCTGCACATATACACAGGCTAGAAACCTCTCTGACTCTCTCTTTTAATGAAAGGTAAGATTTTACTTGCTTGTGATTCTCTGGCTATCAGGAAAAATCTCCTACCAGGTAAAAAAGAAAAAAAAATTAAGGGGTAATGAAAACAGAGAAGCAGTGCTATATTCAGCATTGTTTGAGGTGGACTCATCTCCCTCGAACCACCGAACGCGTAGGTTCCAGGCACTACAGGGTACCAGTTTTCAAAAATATTTTGAATGTTCTATTTTCCTACATGGACTAGAAAGCAAAGTGAGGGTGACTGGCTGAGACAGAGACATCAGATGATCTTATCTGTAGTGCCTTTAATTCAAGAACAGATGCCTTTCTGAAATGAATGTTCAGTTCAGTGAGTTGTTGAGCTCAGTAATAGGCATCAAAGCATGCGTAAGAAGTCTTTGCAAAGGCTATTAGCTTTGTGGGGCTAATCTCACTAGGCTCTCGTTATAATCAGTGGAGACTGAATGAATCAGGTACAGAAAAAGTCTGCATTTATAGCCATCTACAAGAGCCTCCTTATCCCTTGATTGTAGGAGGAACATAGGGAGAAAGTAGCCTCAGTAGGGAAAAGTTGGCCTTTTGTCACATTTTTTTGTATCAAAATCAAATCACAAGTCTGTAATGGCCCTTCTCATCCTTAAAAGCAACAGGGCACAACAGTCCATGAGCCTCTTATGCCTGAGTAGGATCTTGTCCCGTAGATATTGGAGGAGTTGGGGCAAGTGGTTTTGGAGAGTTTCCTTGTAAGCTGCAGTGTTCCCTACCTGCGAGTGATGTGGCATGAAGGTGACTTTGCCAGGAGCTGCAGCCTGTGAGTAATGTGTTCTGAATGTTTGCTCACTTTCCAGACAAAGCGAGGTGTTACATCCTGCAGCAGCCAGGCACGAACGCGAATAACGAAGTGAGGCTGACCAAACAGCCGGCAGGGATGTGTGGGGCTGACTCAGGTCTTTGTTGATTTCACCACCACCACCACAAAAATAAAACAGTTCAGAGACATTATTTTGCTCATTTGACTGCACCAGCAATATTAGTTTCATGCTAAAAAGTAGCTTGAAGGAAATGGTGGTATCTGTGAATTAATTACCCTTTTAAGTGAATGAATATAGTGGCTAAATGCGAACCCTCTACATTTTTTACCAAGGAAATGTTAATTTACCCTTGAATGAGAAGCACTGCAAAATCAGCCTATGTTATATGCTGGGGAAAAAAAAATATCTCGTACATGCGTGCCTGCAAGCTCTCCCAAACACTTCCTTCCCACAGTGGACACACAACATCAAGCCCATCTCGATATCTTCCGCGCTTGTCATTTCTGTCCTCTTACACCCTTTTCCAACTCTGCCACTGTCTGTCGTGATCCTTGCTGTGTAAAGCCCACTGTAAATTGTCAGATATTCGGGGTATGGAGCTGTCATTTCACATGCTTGTAAAGCACCCTAAATGCCCATGGGATTTCTGTGACTCAGTTTGTGTTTGGTCTCAGGATGTGACTAGCTGGTGTGGGTAAGGCACATGTGGTATGCCCCAAATCCTGTGGTTCACTGCCTAGGCACAACAGCCTGGCTTAGCGTTGCAGCAGTAATTCCTCAAATATGTCAGGCAGGTGTCAGTGAGAAGGGCACAGCCTAAGTCATGAACACCTTTACGCTGTGAATAGGAGGGCTTCCAAAAAAAATGAAACAAGGAGCTGGGGTTGTTTAGCCTGGAGAAGAGGAGGCTGAGGGGAGACCTTATCACCCTCTACAACTACCTGAAGGGAGGTTTTAGAGAGATGGGGGCTGACCTCTTCTCCCACGTGGCAAGTGATAGGACAAGAGGAAACGGGTTCAAGTTATGTCAGGGCAGGTTTAGATTGGATATTAGGAAGCATTTTTTCACTCAAAGGGTTATTAAACATTGGAATGGGCTGCCCAGAGAGGTGGTGGATTCACCATCCCTGGAGGTGTTTAAGAAAAGGGTAGATGAGATGCTTAGGGACATGGTTTAGAAGTGGGTGTTTTTAAATCAGGGTAGGTTAACGGTTGGACTTGATGATCTTAATGGTCCCTTCCAACCTCACTGATTCTATGATTCTATGATTCTATGATTCTAAGGTGCCTTTGATTTCTAGGATGAACCTGGAGGTGGGCAAGGAAGTAAAGGCGGAAAAAGAGGTAAAACCAGGGCATGCCCGAGGACTGCCATTTGCTCATGTTGCTGCTTTGCTTCCTGAGTCAGCAGATAGGCTCGTCACAGGCAATGTGCTACAGCTGCATACATAAACAGATATTTATGCTTGATAAGTCAGAGAATTCCTGTCTCAGAGTCAGTGGTAATTCTGCCCTTGTCTTCAGTGAGTGCAAGAACGGGACATTTTGATTTGTCAGATCTGGTTCCCTAAATGCAAAATATCTGTGGGTTAATTCATTACAGTAGGAAAAGGCCAGTGACACGGACTTAGCACTACTGTGCCTTTGCTGGAAAACCTCTATGTGGTGAGCTCAGAATCCTTTCTGCTCTTTTGGATGTTGAAGTCATTTTGCTGTTTAGACATTAGCATCTTTATTGGGAAGATAAGTATCAGCTTGGATGGATGAGCTTAAACGCCACCTCCCCTTCAAAAAGATGCTTTTAATTTTTTTGTTTTTCTTTCTCCATGGGTTCCAGTATTGAGGATCTGAAAGAGCCTGAAGCCAAGTTGTGCTTGCCAGGTCCATGACAGGGTAATCCCTGACTGCTCTGAATTTAAGACAGAGGCATAGAGGCGTCATCAGTCTCATCAGAGCCTCTTCCGTTTTTCTTGATTAATGACAAACTGTGAAGAAGACCTTTTCCCCACATGAGGAACACACATGTGCTCAGCAGAACCAAGTTGCTTCTTTTGCTTACGAGGATATGGCTGTGTGAGGAGCAGCCACCCTTGGCAAGGTTTCTGCTAACCCTGGTGATAAATCTCAAGGAAAAAAACTGCCTTTGCAGGGATCTTTCTGTATAACTAAGTGCTTTGCTGTATACAGGCAAATTAAAACCCTTTTTGCTCTATGGTTTCCATGCTCCAACAGGGATTTCTGGTGACACCTTTTTATATTTGGGATCTTTCAGGTGCATTTTTGCCTGTCATTGGATGTTTTAATGCATATATTCCAGCAACAGATATGCTGGCATTCTCCCAGCAACCTTTACCCGTCCTTTAAGCAAATTGCAATCAGCATAACTAGTTTTATCAGAATTTTGATTGAGAAATGTGATCTGGGAGGCTCTTACACATGGTTGAGTAATACAATCTACAAGGTTCTCACTAAAAGCCTTTTTGCTAATAAGCAATTAACTTTGGACTTAACTTTGGACTTTAGTTTTCCACCTGGTGAATTTTCATCTGTGTTGAACTTCCAGCTGTGACACTGAAGAGCAGTGCCAGCCTTTGAGCAAAAATAGTAGGCTGGGTGTGGAAAGATCCTCTGCAAGGCAGACTTGAGTGAATGCCTTGTATCAGTGAGGGTGTCCCATTTGCATAGGCAATGATGAAGGCTAGACACTCAGAGGAAAAAAACCCACATGATTTTAGGAGAGGCTTTGGTGCCCCTCTAAGCCTATTCAGGTGTATTTGAATGAGGACTTGTGCCCATTCATTCTGTGTCATTTTGGTTTTCTTGGCATCTGTCTGGGCTCTTCCTAGAGCAGTGGAATGGGAGAAGAAAATTGGCATTTGTACTTTTTTTTTTCCCCTCCTGCTAATGATGAAACATAGTAGGATAGCGATTTGTGAGTTTTGGGAGACGGTTATACAGTGAAGGCAGTACCCAAATTTGGACCTTGTGCTGGGGATGGAAGTTAGCTCCAATGGATGCAGATGGCTCTTATGGACAGAGTTCTTCCCTCCTCTCTCATCACTGATTCTGTACCAAAGATCCCTCCTTCAGAGGAGGATCAACTCTTCTTATGTGTCCAGAAGGAACATCACAGTTGTTTTTTGTGAATGTATAAGCAACATATCATCCAACAGAACTGTTCAGGGCAGCAGGGGACTGGAAGCAGTTACCCGTTTGAGGTTCACGGTACAGCGTAACTCTGAAAGCATGCGGCAACTCATGAATCTCTTTTCCTTTACACCAGTGTGACTGGAAAATACATCTATACACTAAAGAATCCAAGTTCAGGTACCATAAAGAAAAGAAAATCTGTAAATTCCTCTCCTTCATTTATTAATCTTTATAGGAACTTCCCCTAAATTCCCAGTAATGAAACAACTGAAAATTGAGATTTTGCCACTTTTTCTGAGGCAAAATTAATCCATCAAACTCAAGTCAGCCATGGTGCAAACACAAAACAAAAAAGCCATAGAATGAAGGCCTCCACTTTTCACCAGAAGCATTGGTTGCACGTCCATTGCTTTATTTCTTCCTATTTCTCAGTTCTTGCTTTGACATTCAATTAGTGATGTCAGAATAATTTCCCATGCCCTGTAGACTTTAAAACTTCAGAATATGATTTTATTTTTCTTCCCTTTATTTATTCTTTCTTAGCCTGGTTCAATTAGTAGCAAAGCTTCCAAATGTACTTCTATTCAAGGTATAATCCTATATCTATGGAGCACATATGTAAGATGTTTTTTCATTGTCCTTAAAGTAAAATGGAAATTTTAAACTTCCATCAAAATGTTATAATTTCTCAATGAGAAAAATTGCTGTCCTACTAAAATTCAGAAGCCAAAAACTGAGTAAAAGAGACTTTTTCCCCCTTCTTTATTTGTTTATTGGTATCTGTAGCCTCAGAGGCTAACATGATGATCTGTAGAACTGGAGACAGCTCTTATCCATATTAGAGCATCAGCTTCAGTTTTCTTTGCAAACCCAGAATGTAACATGGCAGCACCTTCCGTGGTTCATAATGTGAAAGCTACTTTTGTCACCACAATGAAGTAAATATATAGAAGCGGAGAGGACAGTAAGGAGAAGAATATGTGTCTCAATTCTTCATGCTTGTCCAAGTACACTACTTGGAGAAGATAATAAACCAATCAAAAGAACAACACTGGGATGCATTAAAAGATAAATTGCAAGGAAAATTTGAATTATGGAAGAGAAATGTTACTCTATGTGAAGCCATTTAAAAATTAATTTATCATTATGAAAAATCAACTGTTAAAACTAGCCTAAGTATTTGTGTTTGACCTTGATTGTTAAGTCCCTAGTAAGAGAATCCTAGCAGTTTTCTTCAGAAAAATAGCAGTTAATGAAGTTGCCATTGGGTGTAGCTATTGTGTTATTCTCTCCCTGGATGATCACATAACAAACACAGATCTGGTTATTTTTGCAAGACAGCCAGTATAGAAATATTATTTCTCCATAATAATTTCAGGTTCGGCAGTGTCTTAGAAGGATGACAGAAATCATACTAATTATTAGCATTCCCTACAGCATGAAAAGGAAGAGTTTACCATAAACCCATTCTTGTAACTGATGCATATTTTAATCATTGAACTGTTTAAAAAAAATGCATACAGTACATTTTGTGCTTGAGTTTGAAGTTGGCATACTTGAGGAGATGTGTCTTTCCCTAGTTTGAATAAATTTGGTTTTGAAATAACAATGATCTGGAGGAGTGGAAAAAATCCACTTAAAGCTAATGAAACCTCGAGAGTATGCAGAGATGTCTCATAAGCAGATTCTGTGTGCCTAGCAGAACTTGTTGTTCTACTCCCACGTGATTAGTCGTTCTCATGGGAATAAAGGCAGCAAAATAAATGGTTCTCCCTCCCTCTCCCTCCTTCCCCAGCATATGGGACACTGAGATGTGAGCATTCGGCTGCTTTTAAAAATGTTAGTGGACAAAGTAAGAAAAGTAAGAGGATCATAGGACAAGGCCAAAATAACACAGTGGCCACTGAATCTTCTCAGATCAATTGAAGAGCTCACCACTTCTAGACTGATGCCTATGTACAAATTTAAAAGGCTGAATTTACGCCGCTTAGTAAACTTTGACTGTATTATATATCTAATATTATCATAGTATGATAGGATCATAGAATGGTTTAGGTTGGAAGGGACCTTGAAGATCATTGAGTTCCAACCCCCCTGCCATCAGCAGGGACACCTCCCACTAGACCAGGTTGCTCAAAGCCCCATCCAGCCTGGCCTTGAATACTTCTAGGGATGGGGCATCCACAACCTCTCTGGGCAACCTGTTCCAGTGCCTCACCACCCTCACAGTGAAAAATTTCTTCCTAATATCTAATCTAAATCTACCTTCTTCCAGTTTGAAGCCATTCCCCCTCATCCTATCACTACATGCCCTTGTAAAAAGTCCTTCCCAACTCTCCTGTAGGCCCCCTTTAGATACTGGAAGGCCGCAATAAGGTCTCCCTGGAGCCTTCTCCTCTCTAGGCTGAACAGCCCCAACTCTCTCAGCCTCTCCTCATAGGAGAGGTGTTCCAGACCTCTGATCATCTTTGTGGCCCTCCTGTGGAACCTCTCTAACAGGTCCATGTCTTTCCTGTGTTGGGGGCTCCAGAGCTGGATGCAGTATTCCAGGTGTGGTCTCATGAGAGCGGAGAAGAGGGGAAGAATCGCCTCCCTTGACCTGCTGGCCACATTTCTTCTGATGCAGCCCAGGATACGGTTGGCCCTCTGGGCTGCGATTGCACATTGGTGGTTCATGTTGAGCTTCTCGTCAATCAGCACCCCTAAGCCCTTCTCCTCAGGGCTGCTCTCTGTCCATGCTACACCCAGCCTGTATTTGTGCATGGGATTGCCCTGACCCAGATGTAGGACCTTGCACTTGGCCTTGTTGAACTTCATGAAGTTCACATAGGCACACCACTCCAGCCTGTCCAGGTCCCTCTGGATGGCATCCCTTCTCTCCAGCATGTCGACTGCTCCACACGCCTTGGTGTTGTCAGCACACTCGCTGAGGGTGCACTCGATTCCACTGTCCATGTCACCAACAAAGATGTTGAACAGTGCTGTTCCCAGTTCCAACCCCTGAGGAATACCACTTGCAAGTGGTCTCCACTTGGACATCAAGCCGTTGACCACAACCGTCCAGCCAGTTCCTTATCTACCGAGCGGTCCATTGGTCAAATCCGTGTCTCTCCAATTTAGAGACCAGGATGTCATGTGGGACAGTGTCGAATGCTTTGCACAAATCCCAGTGGATAACGTCTGTTGCTCTCCCCTTATCCACCAATGCTGTAACGCCATCGTAGAAAGCCACCAAATTTGTCAGGCATGATTTGCAGTGCAATTGAATGTCAGAGCAAGAACTTATAAATATACCTTGTAATATATCTTGTAATATACCTTATTAAATCCATGGACAGAATTAATATTTCTAAAAGGACAACATGTTTATTTCAGTCTTTGGGACTCTGGCATTAAAAACATCACTTTCAAGCTAGGGCTATGATGGAACAATAAAATTGCTTTAAGAGTGGTAGAAATACGGACTCTTCAGAGCTTCTGAGACTTAAATGTTCAGATGGCAGGGAAAAGGACATTCCTCCTGTATCAAGGCCTAGTCTGTTCCCTGCTCTTCAGCTGCAGTGCAAGACATATATGACTTCCCAGGGGAAGTACAGAAGAGTCTCATTCTCTCTGATTTTCTTGTAGGTTACGGAAGTAGAGCTTGCAGGACAGAAAATGTGGTGGCATAAGTGATGTCTGGGAGATGCTTTGTAACTCTTCATTGTGCTGTGTCTTTACTTGAAGCCATAGCTGCCTCCAGGTGGGGATATGGTCTCTGTAGTCACACTGAGCAGCTTCAAACACACTTCTGGTTTTACCACTAACAACTTCATTTTTCAAACTAAATTTTTTAAGTGATCTAAAGCTGACTTCTGAGCATCTTGAAGCTTCAGCTGACACAGCAGTTTTTTTTCTGGAGTACTATAACTGTAAGAAAACTAATTAACTGTATTGCTTTAATTTTATGTTCATTAGAGAGAGGGAGTTCTAACCCTGACTTGCATTAACACACAGTACAACCACATGTTTTCATGCGCCTTCATGCAGGTCTGTTGGTCTGCAGATCCTTCAGCACTTGTAACTACGTAGTGTCAGGGAATGACCTGTGCCAAGATGCAGGAAAAGGTCAGGCTCCAGGCTAGGATAATAAGGAAGGAGCACAAGTGACAAATGAATATGGGACTCCTTCAGCAGAGTCAGTGATAATCACTAATCTTGATCTTAACCAGAAACATTTCCACATCCATTTTAAATGGGCAGTTATCTGCTCAGCTATTAATCAGTTTATTTGTGATCCAAGTTCATTAAGACATGTTAGTTGAATGGAAATAGCCAGTCACCTGCAGTGAATTATTTGATTCTTTTTCAAAAATTTTTTAGACAATCAACTAGAATATCACTAAGGCGCAGGAACCTACTAGTAGAGTAAAAAAAATATAAAGAATTTTATATTTGACCCAGAGAATTATAGGAAATGTGGGTACAGATTCAAGAGTAACAGAGTCCCAAAGAGTGAAATAAGCATGTTGTCCTTCTGAAAATACTAACTCTGTCCATGGATTTACTAAGGTATATTGCAAGATCCCACACTAGACATGTGGTTATTCCATGTCAGAATATTGATAATCAATACACAGAAAATGTCTGTTGTTCATAAAAAAAACAAAGTATAGCAAGGAAGTTATTGGTGAATTCTGCTTTGGCCAGTTAAGTCATTGGGAGGACAAAGCCTTTTTTCTGCCCTCATTTTGGCTCTCGCAATGGGTCTGATACGTATTTTAGCCTTTGATCTTTCTACAGACAGGTGTCAATCAGGTAAGACCTCATCATGCTTCTTGTTCCCCAGCCACAGGAGAGCAGGGGAGGGCTCTGCAGTTCCTCCTCATTCAGCAGCAGCATCAAGTTAGCACGGATGAAGGAAGCAAGTCTTATTTATGTTCTTGTGACATTTTCAGGAGCAGAGCCTCTTTGTGATTTTACATTGTACCTCCAGACAAAGCCTGCTTCCAGGGCTCTGGCTGTGATGCCTTTTTCAGTTGCATTGCATTAGAAGGACACCGCAGAACTGTGGCACTAAAAGTTACATTGGAGGATAAAGATGAAAGAAAAGGAAAGCAAAAAAAAGTAAGTAAGTGTGGTGTTTGTAAGAACAGAGAACAACCTAATAACCACATTAAAGATAAAGAGAATGAACGTTAAAAAGAATTACTTGCAGTACTTAAAACAGTACTCCACTATGAGAAAGGAGGTGGGAGAATTATCAAAGACAAGTTTTCTTAAATCCTATGTAGCCATTCAAAAATGGTTTCCAAGCAACCAGAACATGTAGATAGCCCTGGGAGTAAGAGGTATTATGAATGCTTGGAGACACAAAGAGGAAGAGAAAGACGAAACAGAGCTGGAGTCAGGTTGGGAAGATGCTGGAGCGGAGTGGAGGGCTCCCCTCATGCAGCGCAAGCGCTGCAGCCCGTGAGACAGAGGGTGAGCTGCCTAGTGCTGAGAAGGTCCACCAAAAGAAGGAAAATGAAGGAAAGAAAGCATAGAGGGAATGTAAGAACCTAGATGAAAAGCATATGCTTTGTATTGCTCTTTCAGACCTCCCATTAAAACAAATGGGCAGGAGTACATATCTTGCTGGATGCGATTATCTTTATTTTGCAGAAGACTGACATTTACAGTTCCCCTGTATTTTATTCTAGCTGTTTAAGAAATGTGCTTGTTAGCTTTTGTCCAGATCAGTAATTGTTCACTACTTATTCTGGCAAATCTTTCATTAATGCCTGGATTTAATCACAAAGGAGAAAGATGAATGTGTAAAAAATTACTAGTTGGCTAGATATGTGGCAAAAGGTGTATAATTGAGTGAATTTGATAGAAAACACTGAAAAGCTGGTAAAAATGCTTGCAATATTTCCAGCCAGGGTAAACTGCATTTGTAGAGTATGGTTCTGTGTACTCTGAATTACTGAAAACAAGACACAAATCTCTTCATATCATCTTGTGGAGAAAACTTGGATATGTTTTTCAAAATCTATATATAACCAAAGAAGCAACTCCTGTAGTTCACACACTGGAACGGGTTGGCCAGAGAGGCTGTGGAGCCTCTATCCTTGCAGATATTCAAAACCTGCCTGGACATGGTCCTGGACAGCCTGCTTTAGGTGGCTCTGCCTGTGCAGGGAGGTTGGACCAGATGACTTGCAGAGATCCCTTCCTACCGTAACTGTTCTGTGATTTTGTGAAATACAGGAGCATCCATGTCAACAAGTTTTGAGGTGGGAACATTTACCTATTCTCTCTTTATTCTACCCTGTTTTTCCTAAGTATACGGCTCCCCTGACCTCTCTTTTAAAACTCACTAAATGCAGCCCAGAAGACTACAGCACTCCATAAGTCATGGGGCTGAAGCCTCCAGAAAGCACTCCCAGCTGAATCCAGTGTCAGTACAGCTAACCACCTGCATGCTGGGGATCCAGATCTCCTCCTTGCTGCATCCATCAAACCCAGAACCTACCTTTCTTCTTGAATTAAATCTGGTAATCTCCATGCATGTACATATGTAAGTACATTTGCAGCTGGTTGAACTGCAGAAAGTTCTCAATGGCAAATTTTTCCAGTTCACTCTTTATGTTATATAAATCCTCCCAGTAAATAAATTAAGTAATGTATGTCTCAATACCGATGCACTGAACATCACCAACACGAACCTAAGGAATGCCTATTTTCTCACATTTGTAGGAATAAAATATTACTGTGGCCTTTTCCCCTAAATCAGTTTCCTTTAACATAGGTAACCGCAGTCAGTAGTTACTAGGCAAAAGGATGGCCTGATGTGCAGTGCACAGGCCACATGATTGTTTATCCCCATTTCTTTAGGAAGTGAGGCTAAAGTTATGATGTTTTCAGCTGTTTTGATGGGAAATTGGGAAGTCTGGGACATTTTTGTATACTATTTTTTGGAGTTTAGTTTAGATCTGGATAATCACCATGAACCCTCTACATTTCAGTCCTTACGGACAAGGGTAGGAGCCAGAGGAAAACGTCTTCTAGTCTCAGACGAGCCATCTCTTTGTAAAATGTCTGCTAATTACTTAGGACAATGCAACAAAGGCTGAGACCAACACATTAAATCTGAATGTAGAACCACCCCACAGAAAGATTAAATTCTTCATCTTCCTTTCTTGCTGAAGCCATGTATTGCTTGCATCTTTCTTGAGAGGAGCAACATAGGGCACATGCACTGCCACTCCAGTGTCCAGAAGCTGCCTTCGACCTGAAGGAATGTCAGCATGATCAGCTTTGAGGCTTTCTTATGACTCTTGGCACAGCAGCAGAATTTAACCTTAAGTAAATTACTATTACAGTGAGGTACAGTCTACAGCAATTTACCTTTATTTACACACAAGTTTTCCTGTCAGTGACCAAGAACCATTTCAACAGCTAATGGAAAACATAAATCACGTCCTTCTTTGATGTATCTGTAACGTGTATCTAGACAATGTTTTAATTACCAAAAAGCACTCTGAGACTCTGATTCATCTCTAACTTTATTTTGAACATCCAAGGATTTTTTAATAGATACTCTTGAGTAAATGGGTGATGATCAGCTGTGACTTGCATAGGCTGTTAACTTCTTAATGTAGTATTTGATTTCCATCTCAATCTCCCACTAGTTCCTTACCTATCAGTAAGAAACTTCATACAACCACTTCAGCTTACACAGCTTCACTTCTGCCTGTCGAAAAGGCTTTTCTCCATATTGGGAGTGCTGTACTATAGGCATTTCACTAAAATGCTGCAGGGTCACAGAAGTGGCTGAGCTGTATACAAGGTATCCTGCTTCTGGTACTTCAGCAGCAGGCTCTAAATTGAAGAGAATAATTTGGTAGAATAGCTAGAAACAATTCTGAATGCTTTGAACTGAGTTAGAAAAAGATTAGGTTTTGCAAAAAAAATTAAATATATAGACCTGATTCTCCAGTCTGTCATCCCAGTTTTTTATTAGTGTAACCTCGTAGACTTGTGTGGAGTGAAACCAATACACAGCTAAGACAAGGGAGATGAGAGCTGGACTGTGAGTTTTGGGAAGCATGCTGCAGCACAGTGCCTGATCTGCAGTGTTGAATTCAAAATGCAACAGAGAAAACACTCATGTTAAACTGCCTAATCCCACACCCTCATCCCCTTTTTCAATTAAGCATAACATTTTCATCAGACAAATTGGGGAAGGAACCTTTCAACTGGGGACAAATTGCAGAAGTTGTCTTGTTTCTGTTGGAAGCAAATGTGGTTAGTTTTGAGCTGATAAGGATTAAACAAGATTGAAAAGATGGTAGATTTATTTTTTTATTATTATGCAAAAAAGAATTTTTAGTAGGTAAATCAGCTGGGTGGGAAGAATAACAGGGAAGCTGTGAAAAATAATAGGCCATAAAATACACAGGAGGAAAAAGCAGTCAGATTGGGGGGAAAAATAAACCAGCACCAAGAAAGAGCTAGCACAAAGTTATTTTTTTTCCTTAAAAACAGAAGTTTTGGATAGGGAACAATGGAAAACTAGGAAATGGCCCAGTGGATGCAGATCTAGACAAGGCCACGGATCTTTGCAATGATGTTGAACACACAGACCACAGAGGGGCTCTGCATAAATACTACAGCCTGCTCTGACAAATCTGATTGCAGGAGAAAGACTGCATATGGATATTCACAGAATACTGAATCAACACAATACTGATATGCATTATAAAGTTATCCCAACAGGATGTGGGAGGACTGTGGGCCTTGTGCTTAATGCCAAGCCACTGTGGGGACACTGGGTAGGGGAAGCTCTCCGTTCCTTTTAATTATGTTTTTTAAAAAGCGCATTGTTTTCTAAGTCATTTGGGAAGAAGGGGTTTGTGGGCAGAAATAATTCAGCATTAGAAGGAAGATCCCAGTGAGAAACTATTTTTGTATGGGCAGATGGATTTGAAACTGCAGTTGGCTCAGTGCTGTTCCTAATCTATAATAAGAAACTGTTGTTCTGTGTGATATCCTGGCCATATGCTAAAGCCAGAGGATAGTCTATTATAAAAGAATGAGGAATAGTTTATCTTTCTGAATTTGTTCATACACTCTGTGGCTCATGCGTCTTCATCAGACAAGGAAAGCTCAGAGGATGGAAGCAGATATTCCTCTTGACTCCTGTCTGTATCGTGAGAATGGAACATTCTCTGTTTTTCCTCAAAAATATGGTTTTTAAAACAGACAAGAATGAACTGAACTTTCGGGCTCAGAGTTTTTAAATAACTCCGTCTCTCAGACCCATACTCTATTTTATGCCATGCTAGTGGGAGGGGGCACAAAGCAGTTTAATTGTATGGAAAATGGGCGGGCGATTAGGTGTACCGTCCTAGATAGCTGTCACTCTCTTGTCCACTCCTCTTCTTCCCAAGAAACACTGTTTTCATTTTCAGACTTTTTTTTGCCTTTGGAAAGTAGAACCAATCCAGATACATGAATAAGGTCAATAAATAAGAGTTTTGATGCCTTGAGGAAAACAGCAGGAAAAAAGCGAAAGCTGGATTTGTAAGTGTCAAGGGACAAGGTCCAGATCATGCACAATTATGCCAGCCTGTGGGATAAGGAACTACTACAAGTTAGCAAGTAGAAAAAGTAGATGGGAAAATCACCCTAGACTTAGTCTTTCTTTGGAAGAAATTTTACACAGAGACTGAAAAACTGAATTGGTATGTAAGAGCGGGTACACAGATTCACTGAAAGGGAAATGAAAGGTAACTGCAGGGGGACTCAACAGTTACCCCTGAAACTCCTTACAGTCCTTCTGGCTTGTGAAGTAGACTGGCTGCAGAAGAGAAATTGCTTGTGCATCCTCAGTGCCTCACTATAAGACTCCGTAAATAAGCCAAGGGAGAAATCACAAACTTGACACCTATTTACAGCCTATGTGCAAGAATGGACAATGTCCTCCTGGCTAAAGACACTTGCAGAGCAGCTTGGCCAATGTGACACCTTGCAAGGAACCTGGCAGAGTACCTCCATTTTCACGTATTACAACTGCTTTCACATTTTTGTAGTTGCAGAGTTTCACACTGCTTGTTGAGACTGAGTTATTTCTAGAAGCTGCAGATGCAGTAGTTGGTAGGCAGTTCTGTTAATATGTCTTTATACAAATTTATTTTGCATGTTTGGTCCTGTCATGGTTGTGTTTAGGAAGGGAGACTGGATCCTTAAGAAGAGTAAGGAGTGCTTGGGTGGGCTGGAGCTGCTGCTCCCTGTGTCAGATATATTCTCAGATTTGCAAACGCAAACGCTATAACATTCTCCTTCTTAGCCAAAACATACCATTTAAGAAGAGGTATGAGTTTTGTCAAGATGTGCATGTTTGTCAGGAGAAACACACGGCCAGTTGAAATATTTTGACTAAGCTATAAAATCTGTACCTTTTGGCCTGTGTCTTTCTGGTTTAACATCTATTTTTCAAGCGATACATTTGCTGAAAGGTATGTTAAGAATCAGGAATGTACATATAGTTCCAAGTGAACTAGGACTTACTAGAGTTGTAGTATCACATCAGGGTTCTGTTTTCAGTGATTCAAGTGAGATGGCTGAATATATATATATATATATATATATATATATATATATTTCAAAAGCTGGACAGCTCTAGAGGCAGGCTGGCATGTATATATTCAGGCCAGAAAAGCATTGTGTTAGCATTTCTAAGCCAGCTGCAAGCTAAGTAGTGTATCTACACTCTGCAGGACAATGCTCTGCAGGTGCTAGCACCAGTCCCAAGGGTAGAGGAGTTAGCACAGTGCTGACCATGGGCTAATTTGCCCTAGTTCTCAGGACATCTTATTGGTTTAGGCAGCACATCTCACTGACAGCATTATCCTCCTTCCAGGCCAGCAGCTGACTTGGGGAACTCAGTGCCCTTCTCCACTTCTCAGGTGTCATGGGTTGGCCTCAGCCAGCAACTAGGACCATGCAGCCGCACACTTACTCCCCTGAGCTGGGATGGGGAGAGAATCAGAACAGTAAAAATGACAAAAAACTCATGGGTTGAGATAAAGACAGTTTAATAAATAAAGCAAAAGCCATGCAAGCAAGCAAAGCAAAACAAGGAATTTACTCCCTGCTTCCTATGGGCAGGCAGGTGTTCAGCCATCTCCAGTAAAGCAGGGCTCTATCACTGTAATGGTTACTTGGGAAGACAAACTCCATCACTCCAAACATCCATCCGTCCCCCCGCCCCTTCCCTGCTCTTCCCCCAGCTTTATATGTTGAGCACGGCATCACATATTATGGAATATCCCTTTGGTCAGTTGGGGTCAGCTGTCCCTGCTGTGCCCCCTCACAACCCCTTGTGCCCCCCCAGCCTGCCCGCTGGCGGGGCAAAACGAGGAGCGGAAAAGGCCTTGACCGTCTAGCAGCAACTAAAAACACCAGCGTGCTATCAAAAGTATTTCTTATCCCAGATCCAAAACACAGCACTACACCAGCTGCTAGTAAGAAAGTCAAGTCTATCCCAGCTGAAACCATGACATCAGGACACACCAGTGCTCTGCAATTGCCAGTTTGCTTTAGTTTACCATGTTTTTCTTCTAAATCTCTTATGAATGTCACATGCCATTTAGTTGAAAAAGTTTTTTAAAAATGGAAATACGTATCTTTGTCACAGACCTAGAAATGAGCTGATTTTCTTGACAAAATCTATTCTTGACTTTCCAGGCATAACCGTTTCCAGTGAAAATGTAGTAAGTTTATAATAATACCTGGCCTGTCTTTCAGGCCCTTTCGACTGCAGCATGAGTTTTTCTTATATAACAAATATTATTTGCATTTAGAAAGGCTGAGGGATACACCTTATTATAAATTAAACTGTTTATACTCAAATGAAAATTAACTAATATAGTGGATTACAAAGCATACCTCTTTATTGCCTAAGGTCCAGAGAAAGCTCTTAGATCTAGTAAAAAAAATAGAGGAAAAAAGTTGTGAATATTCAGGTCTTTTATTCCACAGGTCTGGAAAATGGTTGCTTGTACAGCCAAAATTTTTCAGTTGTGAATTTACAGAAGCTGTTTTGTTTTCCACACCCATTTCTGCTCTCCTCCTTGTTTTTCTGTTTCTCTAGTATTTTACTGAAAAAATATGATACAAGAGAGATATGAAAAATTCAATTTTCATGTTTTTGTTTTCTTGGAAAAACACGACATAAAAATATTTACTTTAATATAAGCCTCTCTTAAATTAATGTTTATTAGAAGATATTCAACCACCTTCAGAAGCAGTAAAGAGCTAGCTAGTAAAACCAGGATGCTGGTCTGTCCTGACTTTGCTTTGCAGTGAGGTTGCATGCCATTGCATGAGATTACTCATTTGAATGGGCTGTAAGAAACAAAGGCTGAATATCTCTGTTCCTGTCGGAGCGCTGTGCTAGAGAAGATTCTGAATGCCATTTTGTTTTCAGAAAAGGTCTGAGATACTGTGGGATCTATTGTTTTGAGGGTCAAGACATAAAGCTTATGATGCTAAAACAAGGGGAAATAAAATAAAATGAAATGGTTTGGGGGGGGGGGGGGCAGAAAGGGGCACGTGCTTCATTAATTTTAACTGATGAAAAGGTAGAACCGAATTAAAGCCAGTAGGAATGAACTGCCTACAACTCTGAAAAACAGAAGGTATTCTTTGACACTATACTTTATATAATTCATTTGTTATAATAAATTTAGAGGTGTAATATAAACTCAAAGTTATCTGAAATCTAGGAAAGACAAAATTGGCTGATGGCCTATTCATGGTGGAGAGAATAAGGATACATTATACATTGTAAGACTGTACAGAAATGGAAGAAGCACTCAAGAAACAAAAGTCTGAAAGGGAAGAATGAGAATAAACTCAATGGATACAAAACAGGCATCCTGACTTTTGTATTATTGTGTAGGGTATGAAGGCACAATCCCTTCATATGAGCTATTTCTGACCAGACCTATCAGATTCTACTGCCTTTTGCAAGCTCAGGTGGAGGACAGTAACTTGAATGCTTATCAATATTGATAAAAGATAGGTTGACATCAAACCCAAACATTATCATTCTGTAAGAAGAAAAGTCCTAAGATTAGAGGAGATGAGACTTATATGTAGAAATGCTACAGCCCTGGCGGACACAAAAAAAGATATTACTTGTATTCCATAGGAGAAAATGTTATTTGTGGTAATCCTACTGGGACAGGAATTTAGCAATGTAAAAGACCACTCCAATGCCAACAATAAATAAAGCAGGGGTTTTAATTTGGGAGAAATTCTTTTACAGACATTCAGGAAATCGTTTGTGACAGTCATTATTAATATGATTAATTTTGATACATCAAAATGTGCTTAAATGTTTGTTTTGCAAGATAGACATCCAGATACCTGAAAACACTGAATATTTCTGCCAAGAACTGTCTTTTTCACAGATGAAAAAAAAAGGTAGCATAACACTAATTATACTGTGACAATAACTTTAACTCTGTGGTTATGTTATTCTGAAAAGAGAAACATAGGTATTGATTGCCAGAAAAGCCATACATTTTATGGCACTAAGCGAAAGAAGCTCATGAAACCAGCAGAAGCCAGGATGCTCTCAGGAGATGGCTGTAGTGGAGCACCATAAAAGCAATTACAAATTTACTAGTCTGACTACAGGGTAGAAGCAGTTATGAATTTATTAGTCTGACCTAGAGAGAGATAAAGTGCTCTAGAAAAAGATGGGATTAGATTTACTGATCAAAAAAATAAGAGTGGGTTCAAAGAAAATAGTTAAGTCAATACAGTGTTCTCCCAACACACTTCAAATGACTGTCCTGCACCTGGAGCACTGAGGTTTACTTATTTACGTAGCTCCAAACACTAGCATCGATGAGACAAGATGCCACTTTAAACCCACTCCCATTACTATAAATCCTTATAGCCAAATGCAGATGCCCTTAATTATATGGGGTATGTCCTGGTTCCGGCAGGGATGGGGTTAATTTCCCCAAGGATGGGAGGGGGCACAGGTATCCCACGCCATGTGAGCCATGCCCGGGCTGTGGGGGGGCGCTGCCGGGGGGAGGGGGCGGGAAGTCGCGGCTCAGCGCGGGCTGCGGCGGCGCGGGTCTGGGTCCGGTCGGTGAGCGGCGGTGCCCTGATCGCGTTTGTATATTCCTTTATCCGTGTTATTGTTACTGTTTTCTCTTCCTTTTGCTGTTCTGTTAAACTGCCTTTATCTCAACCCACGAGTTTTGCCTTTTTCTTCCTATTTCCCCCCCACAGCTGTGGGGGGTTGGGCGAGCGGCCGCGTGGTTCTTTGTTGCCGGCTGAGGCCAAACCACGACAGTCCGTTTTGGCGCCCAACGTGGGGCCCGAGGGTTGAGATAACGACAGATCCGACCCGAGATTGTTAACACGAGTTTGTTATATATATTTCTCATATTAGTTAGATAGTCGCCGGTTACAATGTTCCTTCGTTTGTTTGCGTGGCTGTGTTATGTAAATTCTTACGTGTTCTGTGTACTCCCCGTGATGGTGTTTGTTACCTCAGGGAGAGGGATCAGGATTATCATTTTGCTGTCCTGTGCGATATCAGCATATGATATGATAGCATCACTGCTCAGGTCGCTGTGTTGGGGTGTTTATGCAGTATTGCTGTCCTGCCCATACCTTGGTCGCCGTCTCTCAGAATTTATTAATAATCATACCCGATCTATGGGGGAAACAGGGGGGGATACTTTCCCTAGCTCTTTCACCTCCCTTTTCTCCTTCGGGCCAGGTATGACAGCTTTTGAGAACTTCGAATATCCTTGGGATGCTCAAACCAGTCTCGTCCTATTGCTATGTCTCCTGAATGTGTTTCAGGTTTTGTTTAGGGTTAGACAACTGTTTAAGACTACCACCCGGAGATCTGCCCCGAGGCTGGATAGTCAGGGGTGGCATGGCATGTGGGAGAACATGGGCAGGTATCTAGAGAATTTCTCGCCTCCAATGTTTTGGGACTTCACCCCCAAACAATTACAGGACCCTGATAAAGTGGTAGAATTTTTAAAAGGAAAATGCTGTGGCTATCCCAGAGATGCACAACTCACTGCACTGTGCTGGGCCCTGGCCAGTATCTACCAAACACTGCTCAGTGTTATGCAGCACCCTCAGGGGAAAGAGGAAGAAACCAGACCAGTAGGCACTGCAGCTATTCCAACCCCTGCGGCAGACAATGCAGCTACTCCCACCCCGGTGGCAGGCCCTGTAGCTACTCACCCACCTGCGGCAGACACTGCAGCTATTCCAGCTCCAGTGGCAGAAAATACAGCTAGTCCAACCCCAGTGGCAGACACTGCAGCTGAACGGGACAACCAACCCGTGCCTGTATCAGTTGCTCCTGTACAGAAGAAGAAATACACCAAGAAATCAGTTCGCAGAGTTAGGGATGATGATGAACCAGGGCCATCAAAGGAAAGGGAGGAAGAGATGGAACCAGAGATAATCACCCGATCCCTATCCCTGAGTGAGCTGAGAGATATGCGAAAGGATTTCAGCCGACTTCTGGGCGAGCACATTGTCACCTGGCTGCTCTGATGCTGGGATAACGGGGCCAGTAGCTTGGAATTAGAGGGCAGGGAAGCCAGGCAGCTGGGATCCCTGTCTAGGGAAGGGGGCATTGACAAGGCGATTGGGAAGAAGACACAAGCCCTTAGCCTCTGGAGGCGACTCCTGTCAGGTGTGAGGGAAAGGTACCCCTTCAGTGAAGATGTTGTATGCCGTCCAAGCAAGTGGACCACCATGGAAAAAGGTATCCAGTACCTAAGAGAACTAGCCGTGCGGGAGATGATTTACTATGACCCAGATAATGCACAGTTACCCACAGACCCTGATGAAGTCCAGTGCACAAGGCCCATATGGCGGAAGTTTGTACGGAGCGCACCATCATCGTATGCCAACTCTTTGGCGGTGATGGAATGGAAAGGTGAAGAGGGACCAACGGTGGATGAGGTGGCTGGCCGACTCCGGCAATATGAAGAAAGTCTCTCTTCCCCCCTCGTCTCAGCTGTGGAGAAACTGTCCCAGAAATTCCAGCAACTCGAAGAGAATATATCCTACTCCCTACCTGTACAGGCCAGCATCTCAGCTATTAGGAGCAGGCATTTTCCTACTCAAGAGAGAGAGTATAGAGGGTACACACCACGAGGCACCATGTGGTTTTACTTGCGCGATCACGGAGAGGACATGAGGAGGTGGGATGGACAACCTACCTCGTCCCTACGGGCACGGGTACACGAGTTGCAAGGAAGAACAATCACAAAAGGGGATCCATCTAGGAAAAGTGCTGCTCCCATTTCCAGCAGACAGCTCCCCAAACAGAGTAGAAGGCCTGATCTCACCTCTGATCCTCTTGAAGGGACTTCCAAGTCATTTGTGCAACAAGTGAGTAATGGATACGATGATCAGGATTAGAGGGGCCCTGCCTCCAGCCAGGTGGGGGAAAGGGACAACCGGGTTTATTGGAACGTGTGGATTTGATGGCCTGGCACATCAGAGCCACAGGAGTATAGGGCTCTAGTGGACACTGGAGCTCAATGTACCTTAATACCATCAAGTTACAGAGGGGCAGAACCCATTTGTATTTCTGGAGTGACAGGGGGATCCCAAGAGTTGACTGTATTGGAAGCTGAGGTGAGCCTGACTGGAAATGAGTGGCAGAAGCATCCCATTGTGACTGGCCCAGAGGCTCCATGCATCCTTGGCATAGACTATCTCAGGAGAGGGTACTTCAAGGATCCAAAAGGATACCGGTGGGCTTTTGGCATAGCTGCTTTGGAGACGGAGGAAATTAAACAGCTGTCTACATTGCCTGGTCTCTCGGAGGACCCTTCTGTGGTAGGTTTGTTGAGGGTCAAAGAACAACAGGTGCCGATTGCTACCACGACAGTGCATCGGCGGCAATATTGCACTAACCGAGATTCTCTGATTCCCATCCAGAAGCTGATTCGTCAACTGGAGACTCAAGGAGTGATCAGCAAGACCCGCTCACCCTTTAACAGTCCCATATGGCCAGTGCGGAAATCTAGTGGAGAGTGGAGGCTAACAGTGGACTATCGTGGCCTGAACGAAGTCACGCCACTGCTGAGCGCTGCCGTGCCGGACATGCTAGAACTTCAATACGAACTGGAGTCAAAGGCAGCCAAGTGGTATGCAACAGTTGATATCGCCAATGCATTCTTCTCGATCCCTTTGGCAGCAGAGTGCAGACCACAGTTTGCTTTCACTTGGAGGGGCATCCAGTACACCTGGAATCAACTGCCCCAGGGGTGGAAACACAGCCCCACCATTTGCCATGGACTAATCCAGACCACACTGGAACAGGGTGAAGCTCCGGAACATCTGCAGTACATTGACGACATCATTGTATGGGGCAACACAGCGGAAGAAGTTTTTGAGAAAGGGAATAGAATAGTTGAAATTCTTCTGAAAGCTGGTTTTGCCATAAAACGAAGTAAGGTCAAGGGACCCGCACAGGAGATCTAGTTTTTAGGAATAAAATGGCAAGATGGACGCCGTCAGATCCCAATGGAGGTTATCAACAAAATAGCAGCTATGTCTCCACCAACGAGTAAAAAGGAAACGCAAGCTTTCTTAGGTGTTGTGGGGTTTTGGAGGATGCATATTCCAGATTACAGTCTGATTGTGAGCCCTCTATATCAAGTGACCCGGAAAAAGAATGACTTTAAATGGGGCCCTGAGCAACGACAAGCCTTCGAACAAATTAAGCAGGAAATAGTTCATGCAGTAGCCCTGGGGCCAGTCCGGGCGGGACAAGATGTTAAAAATGTGCTCTACACCGCAGCCGGGGAGAATGGCCCTACCTGGAGTCTCTGGCAGAAAGCACCAGGGGAGACTCGAGGTCGACCCCTGGGGTTTTGGAGTCGGGGATACAGAGGATCTGAAGCCCGCTATACTCCAACCGAAAAAGAGATATTGGCAGCATACGAGGGGGTTCGAGCTGCTTCGGAAGTGGTTGGTACTGAAGCACAGCTCCTCTTGGCACCTCGACTGCCAGTGCTGGGCTGGATGTTCAAAGAAAGGGTCCCTGCCACACACCATGCGACTGATGCCACGTGGAGTAAGTGGATTGCACTGATCACACAGCAGACTCGAATGGGAAACCCCAATCGCCCAGGAATACTTGAAGTGATCATGGACTGGCCAGAAGGCAAAGATTTTGGAGTATCACCAGAGGAGGAGGTGATGCGCGCGGAAGAGGCCCCACCGTATAATAAACTACCAGAAAATGAGAGGAAACATGCCTTGTTCACTGATGGGTCCTGCCGGATTGTGGGAAAGCATCGGAAGTGGAAGGCTGCTGTGTGGAGTCCTACACGATGAGTTGCAGAAGCCACTGAAGGACAAGGCGAATCGAGCCAGTTTGCAGAGGTGAAAGCCATCCAGCTGGCGTTAGACATTGCTGAACGAGAGAAATGGCCAGTACTTTATCTCTATACTGATTCATGGATGGTGGCAAATGCTCTGTGGGGGTTGTTACAGCAGTGGAAACAGAGCAACTGGCAGCGCAGAGGTAAACCCATCTGGGCGGCTGAACTGTGGCAAGATATTGCTGCCCAGATAGAGAATCTGGCTGTGAAAGTACGTCATGTAGATGCCCACGTACCAAGGAGTCGCGCCACCGAGGAACATCAAAACAACCAGCAGGTAGATCAGGCTGCTAAGATTGAAGTGGCTCAGGTGGATCTGGACTGGCAACATAAGGGTGAATTATTTATAGCTCGGTGGGCTCATGATGCCTCAGGCCATCAGGGAAGAGATGCGACATATAGATGGGCTCGAGACCGAGGGGTGGACTTGACCATGGACACTATTGCACAGGTCATCCACGAATGTGAAACGTGTGCTGCAATTAAGCAAGCCAAGCGGTTAAAGCCTCTTTGGTATGGAGGGCGATGGCTAAAATACAAATATGGGGAGGCCTGGCAGATTGATTATATTACACTCCCACAAACCCGCCAAGGCAAGCGCCATGTGCTCACAATGGTGGAAGCAACCACTGGGTGGCTGGAAACATACCCTGTGCCCCATGCCACCGCCCGGAACACTATCCTGGGCCTTGAAAAACAAGTCTTATGGCGACATGGCACCCCAGAGAGGATTGAGTCAGACAACGGGACTCATTTCCGAAACAGCCTCATAGATACCTGGGCCAAAGAGCATGGCATTGAGTGGGTATATCGCATCCCCTATCACGCACCAGCCTCAGGGAAGATAGAACGATACAACGGACTGTTAAAGACTACGCTGAGAGCCATGGGTGGTGGGACTTTCAAACACTGGGATACGCATTTAGCAAAAGCCACCTGGTTAGTCAACACCAGGAGATCTGCCAATCGAGCTGGCCCTGCCCAATCAAAACTTCCATGTACAATAGAAGGGGATAAAGTCCCCGTAGTGCACATGAAGAATATGTTAGGGAAGACAGTCTGGGTTAGCCCTGCCTCAGGCAAAGGCAAACCCATCCGTGGGATTGCTTTTGCACAAGGACCTGGGTGGACGTGGTGGGTGATGCGGGAGGTTGGGGAGGTCCGATGTGTACCTCATGGGGATTTGATTCTGGGTGAGAATAGTCAATGAATCAAATCTTATGATGTTATGTGCTAAATAACGCTGTCACTGCATGTCATCATTACTATAACTGCTATCAAGGGTACTACGGTGAGAATCTCCCAAACCAATGACAGATGGACTTTGATAAAGCGGAGTAAAGTGCAGCGGTGAGGTAATAAGAACTGACCTCATCAGCTGGCGCCCAGCAACTTCCTGGAGATCAACATCTTCAACCTGCGAACTGCGGGCATGGGCCACACCGGGTACACCAGCCACGAGCTCCGAATGCAGCGTGCACCAGTCCAGCACCACACACCATCTCGCCTGCCCTGAGAGACTGCTTTCACAGATGCGGCCCACAGTGATGGACTAAATTAACTCGGTGGACATTTTAGAGGGATCGCCCATGGACGGTGGGGATTAAATCTGTATGTATATAGATGTACATATGTATATATATATAAGACAGGGGAAAGTGGTGGTAGATGAATGGGAACTGTAGGATCTGGGCATGGCGCAGATGGTATGGAATAAGGGGTGGATAATGTCCTGGTTCCGGCAGGGATGGGGTTAATTTCCCCAAGGATGGGAGGGGACACAGGTATCCCACGCCATGTGAGCCATGCCCGGGCTGTGGGGGGGCGCTGCCGGGGGGAGGGGGGCAGGAAGTCGCGGCTCAGCGCGGGCTGCGGCGGCGCGGGTCCGGGTCCGGTCGGTGAGCGGCGGTGCACTGATCGTGTTTGTATATTCCTTTATCCGTGTTAGTGTTACTGTTTTCTCTTCCCTTTGCTGTTCTGTTAAACTGCCTTTATCTCAACCCACGAGTTTCGCCTTTTTTTTTCGTATTTCCCCCCCCCCCCCCCCACGGCTGTGGGGGGTTGGGCGAGCGGCCGCGTGGTTCTTTGTTGCTGGCTCAGGCCAAACCACGACAGGGTATGACCTCTTTTTCCCAGTTATACCATTTAAAATGTGTTTGTGTGCTGGGAGCTACTTCCAGAACTGTGTGTACCTCCACGGAATTTGAAAATGTCCATCAGATCTGGATGGATCTACATTTTCTTTTCTTTTTTTTTTTCCTGGAAACTCATATTTCTATTTCCTTCATAGCCTAATACTTCTGTTCCCTATTAAAACATTCTTTCCCCAACTATCCGTTCTTTATAAACTAAAAATTTTCTAAAATCATTTTCCGCTTCTTCTTTGATATTCTCAAAGGTGCCTCAGGGAAGCTGAATTAATTTCTGAAGGGAAGCTGGTAAAATCTCAGGCATAATCCACAAGATGGTAGTGAATAAGAAATGGAAATAATTCATTAAAAATGAGTCTGGTAATGAATTCTTTGAGAGCTGGAAATTTTCTCTTAATGATGTGAAAGGAAGAGAAAGATCTTTTCAGAAGAAAGGTAGTAAAAAGGACATAAATTTTAATTTTTTATTAACCTAAAATAACAGTACAAAGGATGGCAGTGTTGGTTTAACTGTTTTCTTGTCCATGTTATATACTGCACTGGGGAAAAATAAATGCAAGCAGATATGTCCCTAGCCTTACTTCTTGTCATTAGAGGTTAATCTCAAGTCTTCCCTTGTCTCACGTTTGCTTAATGTATCTATTTGCTGGTAAGCTCGTCATTCAGCAGGTGTGCTTGTTGATCTTCTACAGCAAATTCATTATGTGTCTCCCAGTTTGCTTCTCCACAGTTTCTCAGCAAATACCCCTGAAAACCTCCATACTGTGCTGTTGTTTAGCGCACCCTGGGGGCAAACACAGATTTACAGGCTTGGAAAGCTGTGGTTGCAGACAGTACGCACACTCCAGGGCACGCAGGCACAGCCACTCTACCTCTTCTTCTGCCAACACAAGCGTATTCCCAATGCAGCTCAGTCCTGCAGTTTTAGGATAACATTTTTTCAGCCTCCTGCAGGACACCTACTCCAAACTGATGGGGGCCAGGACACAGCAGAGGTTTTTCCTGAGGGTCATCATGCCCCCCACCAAAAGGAAAGGTAAGCGCAGGGGAATCAGCTCTAAAAGCAGACGATGAAAGTGTGGAGAGTAGGTGGAGATTGGTTCACTGAAGGATGATGTGACAGGAAATCACAGGAGATGGGTGTCTCATATGTCCTCAGTCTTTCTCAGACACTCAGTAATTGGGTTTGAGTCAGGAATGGCAGTTCAGACTTTATTTAACTTCACCATTGCCCTCCCCTATTACTAATCATGCAGCGACACTTCATCTGTCATGTCTTAACAAGCTGGAATGTTGGAAGCTGTGACACATTTCTCAAGAATGGTGAAAAATGATTTGTAAGACCGTAATTTCAGATTCATAAAAGCAGTGTTTCCATTTGTTAACATACACACTGACTGCTGTAAATGTTGTAGGCTGACGTCTGTATCATCATTGCCCCTTTACCTGTCTCCATATAGTATTTATTATCTCAGACACACCAATAGTTTACAAAATGATTAAATGTGCCTTTAAATAAACACAAAGAATATGGAAATTATTATAATAATTGTTTTATCACCTTGGCTGCTATTTATCAGCTCCCTCATAGTTACTATGAACAGATTTACCCTTCAGATGATACACCTTCTATGAGATCTGTCAAACCCAATACCCGCAAGTACCTCAGTAAAATCAGCCATTTATCCCGGTCAAATTTTTCTGTCTTTCCCTAAGTAAAATCCATACAGTAACCTCTAAGAAGACAATGGCAGTGCAAATGTATTGAAACCTTTCCAACACCTGTCAGTTGTCAGATCCCTTGCTCAGGCCACGTTTTTCTGCTGCATCCTTTTCCCACTGGCTACAGCTGAGGAGGAGAATCTTGAAGGAGCCAGTCAGTGCTCGCTGAGCCACTAGCCCAACCCAGGCAGGGAGCAGGAGAGCCCGTACCAGCAGGGCAATCCAGCGTGAGACACTGCTGCTGAGGGCTAGCAGAGCACATGACAGCATGCCGGAGCACCAGCTCCCTTCCTCTCTTTTCCTCTTTGAGGGAATTGGGATAACGAAAAGCAAGAAGAAATTCTCTCTCTCCCTGCAGGGACACTTGCTTATTTCAGTGGAACCCTCACCAGCACACTTCAAACAAATCTCTTCTTTCTTTGCACTGATCTAAAGAAGATGAAGTCAGCAGCAGATCTGCCTTACAGCAGCTACAAAATTTCTTTTTTTCTTTTTCCTTTCCTTCCTCTCTATTTTCATTGTTAAATGATGATGAATCAACACAATCAAGCTGAAAATTCCTTCCTTTTGTTTTGCTTTCTATTTTTCACTCCAGTGGAAGTGACTGCTCGTTGGTGCAAGGCTAACCATTACAATAATTTATCCCTGAAGGGTTTTCAGATCATATTCTTTAGCGCTGAAGCTTTTCTTTATGGCTTTAAAGTTGGGTTTTTTTTCGTTGTTGATTCTCTTTTTAATTAAAGGTTTCAACCCTTCAATTTTCATCTTGCATTTGAGCCATTGTAGCATGCTTCAGAAGCTTGCAAACTAAACTTCAAACAGAAGTTTCTGTTTCTGCTCCCTTTGAAGTCATGACAAACCTCCTGTTGGTTGCAGGGAGGGAAACTGGACCAAAAGCACAAAGCACTTTTATTTCTTTCTGATTTCTTCGGTTACCCTGCTATTGTACTATGTATCATAAGTGCTGCAGACTTTTGTGGGGAAAACAGATAAATCATTAAAACAACTTCCCCAGAAGCAGCTTATTAAGCTGCTACTTAAGCACAGCTAAGGGCCATTCAGCAACAACTCTGTCTGGTCTCTGCTCAACAGTCTGAACAGTCCAGCTGCCAGATCTCCCTATGGCCTACTGCAGAGCAAAAAGAGAGCACCCAGACGTGCTGCGACAGGGTCCTGAGACCAGTGGTCCCTGAGCAGGCTCCCAGGCAGAGCTGCCAAGGTGGCTCTTGGTGCTAGAAAGTGCAAGTGTCCAGGGAGCATTTCTCTTTTAGGTAACATCCCGTTTTCAGGGATTCTCAGATCACACTTTTTCAGAATTGTTGTTTTTGTAAGGAACAGTGTGAAAAGATAAGGACTTTAGCTTGACTGAGCTCAAAACCCTTTATATTCTTTTTTAAATGGCATTCCCTGCAGATGAGCAACATTGCTTTCCTGCCAGCTCTAATCAGAAAGACATCTGAAATTGTTCAATGGGGAAACAATACTTGTCCTCAACTTAGAAAACTTAGAAAAAATTAGATGTTGTACTCTGACAAGCCATCTTTGATAAAAGTCACCAGAATGAATGAAATGACACCATCTTGGAAATGAAAGATGCGTCAACTTCTTTAGCCAGGTCATCAGCAGAGACGTGTCTCCTTGCAATACGACGAAGTAGGAAGCACACCTAGGGGCTGTTATTGCCTGGATGTTGTGTGCTACACACTGACAAGACTGCTGGTAAGTTCCTCAAAATGCATCCCACTGAACTTGTGCCAGCCTTGCTGAAGTTAAGTGCTTTCAAGATGATTCTCATCCATCTATCACCCCTTTTTTTCCATATGCTCCTGTCCTCATCTTTCTGACTCACTCCTTATCTCTCTTTTCTTTGGATGAAAGTGCAAAGAAATTGTCCTGCTGGGAGAGGATAAAGAGAATATGTGCTCAGGAATGTGTACTGGGGTAGAGACTGCCATTAGTGGTTGGCATAGGAGGAGGGAGTTACAGATCCCCAAGAGCCAGTCTGGCAGTACTCCTCATGGGAGAGGGAAATGAGCAGCTGCTTATCGGGACTTTATGATATTCATCAGGAATAACAAACATGTTGGAAACCTAATTCCTGTAAAGAAGGATGGCCATAATTCATCCAAGCTTCCAGGGCTGGGGTCCCTCTCACCTGACAAAACTGATCCGTGCACACTCAGCTTCCTGAACTGCAAACAGAGAGAAGCAGGAGCATCCTATTGTGTGATTCATTTGAGCTATTTTAATTGACTTACATAATTGTCTTTAGTTGTCTTTAGGACAAGATCAGTTGCAACCTAGAAGTTCCTGTTTTCCTCTGCTGGTTATAAATTTGCAGAAAATGCTCTGCATCCAACCAAGGGGGATCAGGCACCGCCAGCCGACAGTGCAGCCAGGTTGATCCCAACCCAATAGCCACGCTCAGGAATTGAAAATTACAGGCCTGGAAATCACTTAAGAGGTTAGAGTCAGCAGAGGCATCTGTGTTCAACAGGCCAGACTGCAGCATGGTTCAAAGCAAATCTCTAATACGAATAATTGCTGGAAGACTATTGCATGGGATGAGACATTTGAGCCAGTCAATTCATAGCCAGTTTTATAGATGCTGAATTCTAGAGTGGTCACTACTGGCCATGGGCTGCGAATGGTAACCTTTGGAGTGTAAAGCAAATGGGGAAACAGTGTCTGACAAATGGCAGTGTCACGCTCAATGTGGTTTTGTGCATCGATGAAAGGCAAGGAATTTTTCCTCAAACGCTGTAAGTGTGTTTATATGTACCTTCTTTGAGCTCCCAATGGCATACGCCTTTCTCCCAGTCACCTCCATTGTTCACATCTGACTTACTTATTAAAAGGAAAATCCTTTCCTTAAAAGCTAAAAATTCTGTGGATAAAAAAATCTGTATTATAGATTCTGCTATAACTTCAGAAGTGTTTCAAGGTATATATCCCACAGAAGAATTTTTACCAGCATATGACTTGCTGGGCACATATATCTCTCTAAAGAGTCCGGACAGCATTTTTCATTCAACCCTATTTAGGAAGGATGTGTGGTCCAGTTATTAAGGAGAGAGATTACGAGGCGAGTGCCTGGTTTTACTCAACTTTGCATGCAACACTAAGCAAATCCTACAGCTTCTCTGTGGCTTAGTTTTCCCATCTGTAAAATGAGAGTGATAGCTCTCATTTATTTCACAGGGGTGAGTCTTAATTGTTGCTTTTAGAACACCTGCTGAGCTGGATGCGAATTCTTTCTTCTGCTGAAGTCAGAGCAGGTTTTGCTTTGTGTTCATTGCAAAAGGATTGAGATTTCATCCTCAAAGCAGTAACAGAATAAAGCTTCTGTCCTGTATTTGGAAACTGCTCTGTCCCCTGCTCATAGACATCTAAACAACTCTGTGATAGTACAAATCACACTGATTCAATTTATGAATTTATACCACAAAAACATTTAAAATTATGAATACTATATGAATTTCCTGATTTCTTTTTGCTGTTGTTTTCTATCAGGGCTGGCTAAAGATGACTTATCCACCCTGAATTTTTTTTAAGTTCTCAAGAGGAATGACGTTTTGGAACCAGGAGATTTGTCATCAGCGAGGTATTAAAACTCCCTTCCCCACTGCTGAAGAGCCTAAGTCATTAACAGCTGCATCCTTCCAGCTTTGCCCGTCATTCAAGATATATTATTCCACAAAGAGTAATGGGAAACTTGAAATTAGAGAATTTAGTTATCATATCACGTCCTGCCTTGAATCCTTTACAAAAATTTAAGGAGGCAAAGCTGTCAGTCACCACTTATGCATCTAAGATGGCTGGGCACAGAGACTTTGCAGCTGTCATGGAGAGAAAGTCATAGTCATATTAAACATCAGGAAAAGACAAGCTTTGAGAAAATATCCAACGACAGAGATTTTAAGAAGATTTAAAAAATATGTAGGGTATTAACTCATAAAAATTGAGAAATATCTAGATTGAAGGATTTGATCTCCAAAACAGAAATAATTTGAAAATTAGCATCTCACCAAGAAGATAGGAACAAACTTCAAGCAATAAAGAAAGGCTGTTAAAATAATACATGACAATTTCTTTTAATGCTGAAGGAACAGTGAGAAGAAAAAAACCTGAAAATTATGTTTTTTCCAAAAAGAGAAGACCACTGTGTGTCTCTCTTTATTTCATTAAAGCTTAAATAGCAAGTAAGCCCATTGCTCACCAGCAAACTCCTGCCTTACTGCTCTTAGTGAATCCTGCACGTTGCAGAAGGCAGAATCTGCTGCTTCCCAAAGTGCCTTGGCAGCATCTTCCCCACCAGTAAGCAGAATCCCCCAGCACCCAGGGAACCAAATCCTCATGGAGCGGTGCAATACACTTCCTGCATACAGGTTAGAAGTGAGAAGGCAAAGGTTCTGAATTTTAATCTAAAAAAGAGTATTTTTACTTCCTGAACAATTTCTGAAATCCCTACCAACCTGTGTAATGAAGAATCACCATTAGCCAAGAAACAAAAAAATAAACAAACAAACAAAACCTTCCATAAAGCTTACAAAACAACTTCTGTCTTGTAATAATTATTATGAGGAAATAAGGCAAAGCAAATCCTATCATTTCTTATTTATAGTTTTTTTTATAGAATTCCTGGTCTTTACGTTATAGTGTGGGAATGAAGGTCGCACACAGAAAGCCATTTCATATCTTGACCTGAAGAAAACTTTAATTTTTCTATTCGTAAGCCTGAAAAAAAAGGCAAATAAGCAGCATTGGACTTTTAAATACAGCTGTTTAATCAATGTGAATATATTTGCAAAATGATGACTATGATTAAGAAAAAAAGTACTTTACCTGTTTTAAGGAAACCACATCAGATTTATTCTTCAAAAAAGGCCTGCTTTAGACCATGCATTGGTGAATGATACAGAATTTCACATTCATTCTGCCAATCTAGATGCAGTCAGTTCACTTGAAAAAAAAGAATTGTTTTAAAGGGAACAGACTATGTTATTTCTAATTTGTGTAAATCTGGGTTTGGATTTTTTTTTTAATTGCTTTAATTATTAAAAAACTATTACATTTAAATCACAATTTTTATATCTTAACAAATATTAAAATATTTCCCTTTTACATTTGGAAAATTAAACAAGAATGGCCATTACATTCAGTCCCTATCAAAGAGTTGAATAGATCTGAAAAGAAATACAGCAATTCAGGCAATGCATTTTGTTTTACATTCAGGTGACATTTTCCTACTTGTTACAAACCTGGATCAATTATTTCAATTATCCTACAAATAATAATTAACTTTGGCAACTTCTCCAACTAAAAGACAAATCCCGATAAATCATAGAATCATAGAATGGTTTAGGTTGGAAGAGACCTTAAAGATGATCTAGTTCCAACTCCCCTGCCATGGGCAGGGAAACCTTCCACTAGACCAGGTTGCTCAAAGCCTCATTCAACCTGACCTTGAACACTTCCAGGGATGGGGCATTCACAACTTCCCTGAGCAACCTGTTCCAGTGCCTCACCACCCTCACAGTAAATAATTTCCTCCTAGTATTTATTTGAAATCTGCCTTTTTCCATTGCCCCTCCTCCTATTACTACATGCCCTTGTAAAAAGTCTCTCTTCAGCTTTCTTGTAGGCACCCTTCAGATACTGGAAGGCCGCAATAAGGTCTCCCTGGAGCCTTCTCTTCTCCAGGCTGAACAGCCCCAACTCTCTCAGCCTGTCCTCATAGGAGAGGAGCTCCAGACCTCTGATCATCTTTGTGGCCCTCCTGTGGACCCTCTCTAACAGGTCCATGTCTTTCCTGTGTTGGGGGCTCCAGAGCTGGATGCAGTATTCCAGGTGTGGTCTCATGAGAGTGGAGAAGAGGGGAAGAATCACCTCCCTTGACCTGCTGGTCACACTTCTTCTGATGGAGCCCAGGATACAGTTGGCCTTCTGGGCTGCAAGTGCATGTTGCTGGCTCATGTTGAGCTTCTCATCAGTCAGCACCCCTAAGCCCTTCTCCTCAGGGCTGCTCTCGATCCATTCTCCACACAGCCTGTATTTGTGCTTGGGATTGCCCTGACCCAGGTGTAGGACCTTGCACTTGGCCTTGTTGAACTGCATGAGGTTGGCATAGGCCCACCTCTCCAGCCTGTCCAGGTCCCTCTGGATGGCACCCCTCCCCTCCAGTGTGTTGACCGCTCCACACAGCTTGGTGTCGTCGGCAAACTTGCAGAGGGTGCACTCAATCCCAACATCCATGTCGCTAACAAAGATGTTAAATAGTACCGGTCCCAGTACCCATCCCTGAGGAACACCACTTGTCCTTGCTTGCCACTTGAACATCAAGCCATTGACCGCAACTCTTTGAGTGTCTGGACAGTGAAACTGTCTTTTGGCTTAGGAAGATCCTCTGTCCAACAAACAGACTGCTAATCAATGTACTGGAAAAGATGTCTTCCTTTTGCAGCAGTGAAGGAAAGACTCTATCTGGAGAATAGCAAGAAATGGTGGCATATCCAACAGGGCTAGGACGCTGTCCTTTCGATAGTCCTGTTGCTTGGACTGTCACAGTGCCCTCCAGAATGACCTTTGCCATCTGCTGTGGTTGCTTGGGTTGCCCCAGTGTGTAACAAAATCACACGTTGCTCACTAGGAAGTTTGAACTAAACACAAATTTCAGAAGAGAATTTGGGGAGAAGGATCTCTGCCACCCCAAAAACCATGGAAACACATTTTCACGTGTGCTCTCATCATTTCTTGGAGCTTTGCTTAAGAGTAATTCAGCAGAAAATTGCTTGCAAAATTGTATGGGGCCCCCTATTGACTATTTAAAACAGGTGATGCTAATCACACTGAGGCTGATGCTGTGACTTGGCAGGTGCTAAGTTGCTGCTTATGTTGTGGGAATGCTATAAGATCTCTCTGCTAAAAGTGGAGCTGGGTGACAGGTTTATATTTTCACAGTCACAACAGCAGTATTGCAGCATAGCTATGCAACACGCTAAATAGAAGTTAAACAAACGTGAGAACAGTTGGGCTTTTGGTTTTTGGTTGGTTGGGGTTTTTTGTAAGCAAAGAAATGATTTAATACTGTTAATAGTGGGTATTTTCTCTGGACTGCACAGATTTCAATATTAATGCCTCAAACTAAGGGTGGCCACAGCTTTCGAATCCACATGTATGGAAATAAGTGGGCAAGCACTAGGAGCTGGAAGATGCTGTCTCAGGTGGAAGTGAGCTACCATGTGCCAGTTGAAATGTGGCAATTTTGTTTTGTGTGGGACAGCTTGGCTGCATGGTTAGCTACAAGAACTCGCTTGTCAGCAGCATCTGTGCTTCCCTGCAAAGGTGCAGGTAAAAATTTGGAAATGGGAAATCCCTGGATTTTGAGGGGGTGGTGAATAATCAAAAGTTGAGAGCAGAACAATTAGTATCCTTATTTGGGAAGATGCAGGAAAGCAGAACAGAAGATGACTATATAGTTGACTGCTAAGTGAGCACTTGAGTACATGGCACAGGTTCAAATGGTCTGGCTGCCCTAGGAAGATGTAGTAAAATCAGGCTGTCTCTTGCCAGGTGAATACTGAATCAGCCTCAATAAAAAAATACTAAAAGAGAACTCTGGCATATCCAATAAAAGCAAGAGTGGTAATGGTGTAAGAACACCAGTAGGATGGGAGATCAAGGCCCTTTGTCATCTAGATTTACATTCCCTAATAAAAATATTATACTGCTATGAGAAAGGAAAACTGTGTTGTCAGTATCAGGTATGATTTATACACAGCGGTAGTTACAAGAACGCTTGGCATAAGTCTGTGGCATAGCTCTTTTGTGGGATATGTAAGCAGTACCAGACATCATAGGAGGATCCAGGGGTATGATGAAGAATGTTATAGTCATTGTGGATACTAAAAAGAAGACAGAGTGACCAGAAGGGTCAGTAAATGGAGAGCAGAGAATAGGAAAGTCCTAAACAATTTGTCCTTCATGAGAAGGCAATCAGTCTTTTTTCCTTGTGGTCAGAGTTGTTTTTCTGAAGTTTCTGCCTGTAGTCTGGAGATGTTTTTGGCAGAGCAGGCGGTCGCCATAGAAGCAGATGGCTAAGGGCATTAAAAGGACCTGATGATGGAATGCCTGTGCTCTGCTACCTGTGCACCTGATGTTGTCCTGCACTTGCCACCATCCCTCTGTCTGTGGGGATGCATTTTGCAGGTTGAGTGATACTTATTCTTTTGTCCCAAAGATGGACTTCTGCCTGTTGTGCTGCTGCAGACCGTGAAGGCAGGGAGCCTGCCTTTCCATGGACACCCCCACACTCACGTCACCCACGTCCCTGGCCCCAAACTCTCCCTCTGTGACATGGGCGCTGGGGTGTGTTTCTCCAAGGAAAAGGTTTCAGGGGAAGAGGACTCCTTCTGATAAATGACCACCACTGAAATTACTGGAGAATGGGAGAACAGGAAGAAGAAAATCTTGTAGAAAGGGATATAGCAATGGACAGGGACAGGAGGAGGGACAGCAGAGACAGAGTGCTGGTATAGATGGGGAGATGTATACCTGTGACCAGGGAAGTGAATATGTTATATCATGGAGGATGGAGACCCATTTAAGCCAAAGGAAAAAGTTGTCCTAGGTATAATGCAGCACAATTAAGTCACGGGAAGAAAACACCCACTAGGACATGAGAAGAGGGTTTCTGTGCACCAGAGGGTTAAGTTCCCAGAACAGCCTTCAGAAGGTAGCCAAGCAGTGTTAGAATGAAGCTGATGTGTTTATGAAAGAAATTTTATAAGCTGGATGTTACAGCTGGCAGGAAACCGGTCACACTGGTCAAAAGATCCTCTGAAGAATCTTTTGATCCCAAGTACATATCTTATCCAAATTAAATCCCAGTTGAAAGGGGCTTCAGTCTTGAATCCACACTGTAGCACAGCATGGGAAAAGTTGTCCCCACTGTTACCTATTAAGCATACACCAAAGCCCTTCTCCACCAGTGTGGAGGTGATCAGCTGAGGCTTTGCTGGACTATGCTTGCTTGTCCTCTGGCTCTCTCTGGGCTGAGCCCACTGGGCCCTTTCCAGCCCAGGTGCCCTCAAGGGCCCCCCAGGATGGGAGGTGAGCTGCAAACTGGCAATGTGGGTGCATGGCGTTGGTCTCAGGGGGTCCCCAGCCTGCTCCCACCCGGCAGAGCGGGCATGGCCTCAGAGCCCTCCGCTCCTCCCAGGGAACACTGACATGAAAGACACTTCCCACCCATCACAGCACGTCAGCCTGTGCTGGAACAGAAACACCGAGCTGAGAAATGAAGGATAATTAATACCTTGTAGTTAAACAAAGTCCAATGGCCAAAGTGTAGGTTAGAAAGCTAAAGCACACAAAGCCAGAATGGTCATCCACGTGAGCTGCAGCTAATGTGTTATCTACAGTTCCTTATAACATTGGTTTTAACCAAAAGACTAATCAAATGCCAATGTGTCTTGACAGCAGGAAAGGCTGGATGGTGAAGAAATACACCTGGTAGCAAGGAAATGCTGTAATCCACCTGGTCTTCACTAGAAATGAGAGGTGGTTTTGAGCTGTGCTTGCTTCTTACTGCAATTGCATTGTGCAAGTGTTGAGTTTCATTTCTCTTCTTGGCCTCTGATGATGAATTAATTTAAATAAACACATTTTCCATTTCAAAGGAAAACCAAGCTGCTTCTCATTCTTTCTATAGCATACAGCATTTTTCTATGAACTCCTCCACTTCATAATATTTTGTTTTAGTATTATTTAGGCAATTCAAATATAAAACCATTTAGGGACATAGTTGCATATTTCACACTATTTTTGATCTTATTTTACATATCTTCGTGATGAAAACACACAGAATGGAAGGCTGCATATTTTCACAAAAATATACTTCTTTTTGCATGTGCTGACAAAGATCTTTTTACTTTTCTTTCATTTGAAATTATGTATAGTATTATTTCTTTTGCAGACTTGTTAACAAAACAAATGATATCTGCATTGCAACAGTATATATCAGCATTTAGCATCGCTGCCTGCCCTCCAACTTCAGCCAAGTCCTCCGCACCCTCCACAGTTTCATGATCAAAGAAACTTACTCCAAAAGCCCCAAATAATACAGATATCACTACTCATATTTTGAAGCATTATCCTAAATTCTCCCCACTCCCAGAATGAGATACATTTTTGTCGTGACTTTGTCAAGCTATGGAGACTTAATAGATTTCTGTTCATTAAGGGGAACAATATGTCTTCATTAGCATGGCCTCTCCAGAGCTTTGCTATTGTTCGATAAAAGAGCAGCACCACTAAGCAACTTCTCCGTCCATGCTACAACTGCATGAAGCTCTGCTTTTCCATCCACAGAAAATGTCTCTGAGCTACTTGAAGTTTCTCTTACCACACTAACAAAATCTTTTTAATATAGAAATGTCCTTTTGAGCTTGTACACAGAACATAGCTACTACCTGGGAGGTAAAGAAAGCAGCAGGGAGATCAGCTGGATGTTTTTTCTGCTCTGCCAGCTGTAAATGGCATCATTGCAGAAATGTGGCTTTGAATCTCTGGGAAAACTTGCTGCCTCTGGGTCCAGGGTACAACAGTGCAGGTACACACAGCAACACTGACTCCACATCAGGTGAACCCTGCATTTTCATGATGATTTCCACATAACCCTGCCATTGTTTGCTCTCACCCACCCCACAGGGCTTGCTGGCTGCAGTGGTGCTCCTAGTTTCTGTCTTTCCTTTAAAATACATTTTCACATTGCCTCTTCCCAGATACATGGTAGTATACCCATGTATTCATCTTCCTGGGAGAAGCAGGGAAAATGGGCATCCCTTCATCTCTGTTTATTATGACTTAGGGATGTTCCACTGTTGAGGGCTGGTGGTGAGCTGATGCGGGAAGCTGCCTGCTTGGATGGAGGTCAGACGTGCAAGGTACTGCGTGCTGCTCACCAACACCTCTGATTTTTCCATCTGACCCAGAAGGAAGAAGAGAGCAGAAAGAGTTCAACAGACGCAAAGAGGAGGAGATCTTTCTTTTCTGTGAAGAAAGAGGCCAGACATCAGCAACATCAGCATGAAGCCAGCCTGTGCTGTTTTGGCTAGGCAAATCCTAGACTCGTTTATTAATATGAATCAGTTCATCATCCTTTCATTGACTCTGGCAGTCAAGATATCAGACATCTCCTTGCTGCAGATTTTTAAAGTAAGAAAGTTGTATTTAACTTTTCTTTGCTGAACGTCTACTCTTAACACATGGCAACTTCAGGCATGCGGAGGGCCTTTGCAATTGGTTGCTCATTCGCCTTCAAAAATGAAGGATGGAAGTACCTGTTGTACCATGGCGGCTTTGGAATAAATGTGATATCACATCCCATCATCTTTGAAGAGACAATTGTGACAACAACACAATATTTATTCTGCTATTATTTTCTTGTAACTCCTCGTCTAACCAATTTTTCTTTCATTTGGAGTTGTTGACATTGAGCTGACCTTGCTGGTGTGTGAGTAACATTCTTCAGCATGATCTTATGCTTTACTGTGTTTTTCCTTGTATGCAATGCATGGTGTCTCTTCTAACATCAAGAGTTGAAGAAGCGACCCTGTATCACAAGGCCATAAAATGGATTTGTAGTTTGATAGAAGAGGTTTAGAAACCTGTATTTCTGCAATGGAAATGCTGAATTTGTGTGGAATTAATTTAAATACTTCTCTGGCATCCTGAGTACTCAAACATTCTCCACTGCAAGACTTTCCTGCATATGGTACCTTCTATAGTAAATCCCTTTCATCTTGTCTTTATTACATGTCATGTTCCCCCTCCCTTAACTCCAATAAGTGTGTGGGTGGTAAACATGATTTTTCTTTTTAAAACAGAATCAGTCTAAGCATCTTTTGTTCTGTCAGCTACACAAAGGCAAAATAACCTGCTAGCTTATTTCCACTTTCTGAATGGGTTTGTTCTGAAAAGATAATTGAACTTCATAAGATAAAGCACTCTGGAAGGCAGTAAAGGAAATAATAATATATAGACCTTTTAGCAGCATATACTTTGAGTAAGAATTTTCATTAAGCAATTCTTACCCTTGTAAGTGGTGGCCTATCTCTTGGATATTCCCTTCAGTGAATGACTCATCTGAAGTCAAACCAGGCTTATCTGACACATAAACAAGGTAAGTTTTCACCTTTTCACTACATACAGATGTCTTTCATATCATGACATTGAGGCTGGGTAGCTCAAAGGGATCCCTCTGCATTTTGCAGCTATGCTGCAGTTGTTCTGTGTACCTCACCCGGGATCTTGGGGCTTGTCATTGGGGAGAATTTAGTGCACAAGCTGTGGTGTTAACTTACAGAGATCTCTTTGCTACTCTTTGCTGATTCATTGTATGGAACATAAGTGCACATCAAGTGCAGGGAAGCATTATCCTGACTGTAAGGGAGCAACATACCTTATAAAACATCATTATTAGGGTATCGTGTAAAAGACCTTGAAAAGGTCAGTGCTCAGAGTGTCCTGTTGGCTATGATCCCTGACAGGAATAGAAGTTTGAAAGACCAAATTTGCCAAGGTCTCTTTGTTCGTTATAGTTAAGACCTTAATTAAAGACAAGAAACAGCTTTTAGTGAGCTGTGGAGCTGCAATAGTCTTGATGAAGACAAGTAGATATCCAGAAGACTCTATCATTTACACTAGACATACATTTTCTGCTGTTTTTGCTAAATGCTAAATACGCAAAGAATACAATTAATGTCCTTGGCTATCAAAGGTACGAGATCTTCACAACAAGCATACCTTATAGAAATATTTTAATAAACCAATCCCTAGCTGTTCTATAATTACTACTCACTACGATCCTAATGTTCCTAAAGTTCAGCAGCAGCTTACAACATCATTGCTTCAGCATTAGGGGAATCTGGTTCAGACTTGATGGTAGGAAAAGAGACATAATTCTTACTGTAGGCTAATATATATTACATACATCATTAGGTAACAATCCACATGGGGACTTGGTGCTGAGTTATTAATATGCTGTAAGTTGCATTCTAATTTACTCTGCAGTAATAAGAAAAGTGTTATTTAGACAAGCCTCATATAACTTCAGGAACAGAAAGTCCTGGTTGTAAGGTTATATGCGTCCTGTATGTAGACTGCAAGAGACTTTAGCATAGCCTTTAGCAGAAGGTTTACAATAAAAATACAATAAAGCTCATCATAGAATTACTAACACTTGTTTCCTTTCCAGAAGCATACCTTTAGGATGACAGAGAGTAGAGTTTTGTTATTTATTATTTCTGCTTTTTATTGCTTATGGTTCCATTGAGACAAGAAATGGAGCTTTTGCCTGGAGCACTTACATTGCCTAAGGAAAGGGAAGCTGTACATAGAAATGCAATCAGCTGGCAGTGAAGCATAGGCAGAGCTGGTGTGCCTTTTATTATTACTGATCCTTACCAACACCTGAGACTTCATAACAGAAGCCACCATTTATACTCATCTATAACTTCTCCAAACCTAAATCATATGATATTTCCATGCTAGCTTTCTGACCTTAATAATGGTCTTTCAGAATGGGAAAGAGGTTTCAGAGACAGAAGTTTATGATTTATGTACGAATTCCCTGTGTTCCTGCCTAGGACAAGGCTTACAAGGTCAGAGGCTTATGTGGTATCTTTATTAGTTGGAGAGATGTACTTGCAGGTAGGAATAAATAGCCTTTTGACAGCTGATTTGGCTGCTTCTATTTGTTACTGCAAAGTGATGTTGGAGAACACCTCATGAGAAAATGAAACATCATTCTACTGAAATGTTATTTATTTATTTTAAAAAAAATATTGCAAATAACCATTCGTAGGATGGTTTGCCTGGCTGAGCGAGCTTCCACAAATCTGTCAGGCATGTGGCTGTGCACAAGTATCTCTTGGACCCAAACAGTTGCGCAAGCACATGACCCTCATCATCAGGGATCGGGGGTGGGTGAGGAAGGCTGAAGTGAGAGTGGGCAGTGCATCTCTGAACTCATGTAGGTGAAGCTTACATTCCCTAATGAGCACTCGCAGTGCTTTAACCAAGGTGATGCACTCCTGACTTACTATTATTCCCTCCAGACCTCCTGTTTGCAGGACATGCACATGGACCCGGTAGCTATCAGCAGAAAGATGCCTGCTCTAGCTGCACCTCCCGTGGGTAGGGACAGTTAAGGTTCTGTGGGAAAAGCAGATCTAAGTATCAAGGTATTTTTCTCTTTGCAAGTGCTTTCAGCCTTCCTCCTATGTGTGAAAACGCTGCTCTGCAGCTCTGTGACAGCACTTTCTTCCGGTCTTCTTGCACTGCACATCAAGGCTTACCAGTACATCTGCTCCATTCTGCTATGCCCTAGCAGCTTGTGTAATAAGCCGTTATATGACTCAGGATGACACCAGCAGCTGTGGCTTATTCTCCCAAACTGTTTTTAAATGATTTATTCAATTTACCAGATTTGATGGGTTTTATATCACTTATTGCACTGTTCACCTGTGGAGTATTTTTAAAGTTTACCTACCACTGCCCTGCTCATTGCTTCATTTCTTTTTATTTTAATTTAATTCTGAAATTTAAGAAATAGAAAATTCTGCACAAGTAGTTCTGACTTCCTTAGAGAGATTTTAATAAGCACACAAATTTATGATGATTTATTTATGTCACTATAAACCCTAGTCACAACTAGTTCTAAATGTATATCTCTTCTTAATTTTTCTTATCACTCTCTTCCTGTTCCCATTTTTCTTGCAGTAACATTAATCTTTTGACACGGGCATCATTAGTTTGCAGGACCTGTGAGAACAGTTCCTTTATGTCTCTGTATTAAGCAAGACTAATTCATCCATTGGTCTGATTGTCAGGGTTAATATGTTAGTAAGAAAAATGCTTGCTGAGAAACATCTGCATTATTAAAGATTATGAATAAACTGAAATGAGGGCAATTTATCTGATGAAGAATAGCAGCACACTCTGTGAAACTGCGCTCCTTTTGAATGATGACCTGCAAAGGGGGCAGCGTTGGTCAACCAGAGCAAGGGCTCCCATGGAAACTTGCCCAAAGCACTGTGGGAAATCTGGGTTTTTCTGGGTCCCTGCCACACAGCCTTACTCTGAAAATTTTCCTCAGGCTAAGTTTCAGACCCCAAAGACTCAGACCTCGCAGTTCATCCTGCTACTTGCCTGCCATTTCCAGAGCAGGCAGGCAACCTGGGCAACTGTGTTGCTGGAAATCTGGGGTCATGGGGCCCTGGGAAAGTCCACATTGCATCAGTTTGGTGAAACAAGCTCTGGGGGAACACCTCACCATCACACCTCTTCTGTTTCCAGTGCATGGAAAAGCTCAAATACATCTGCATTGCCCTATGCACTGGAAACACGGAGAAAAATCTTTTAAATGTAATGAGAAACAATGACTTTGAAGATGTGCAAACCAACGGAGGGAACTTCTATGTGTGTGTGACTGCTAGTGGCAGCAGAGTAGGCTGGATTCTGTGAGAGCTGCATGCAGTTCATGCACTGTGTCCCGGCCTGGCACAGCCAAATGCTCAATTAAATTGTTAGTTTGAACATCTCTCCTTTCTCATGGAAAATCAGTCTGTCTTATACAGTAAGAGGGGATAATTGTACTCTTTTACTGAAGACCAACTGACTACTTAAAAAAATAATTAGGTAGGCAGACAGGTAAATGGACCTGGGACTTTGCCAGGGGTGACTACTGATATATCTTTACAAAATCATCTTCAAGCACAGTCAGACCAATTACCAAGTGAATGTTTCAGTGAGCAAGACATGATTAAATTTCCCACTTGTTTTCCATATCATCTTATATCCTTCCCATGGGAGGCAACCTTGTATGACCTACAGTTAACACCAGGTAGAGGCAAGATAGTTAAAACGTAAGGGTAATCAATGTTTGCAAGTATATGCATTGTATTCTGTAAATAGAACACAGGACACACACCTATTTTTTCTTTATATCCTACTGAGTCTTTATTATTTATAAGTGTAGAGCCCAAAGGTGCAGCATAGAATTAAAAGATTTATTATATAACCTTATATTTGCCCTTTCCTAATCCTGATGTATTTATAATCGTCTTGTGTGCTACACAATAAACCGTTTTATTCATAACGTATCATTAATCAATTAAATGTAATTTGTATTGGTCTAGAGGTTTTTTTTCCTTTTTTCTCTGCCTTGCTATTCTGCATTTCAGTCTCTGCTACATTCTACTTGTGTCTAACATGAATCATTGTTGCTGTTGGAAACTGTGGAATGATTGCCTGTGAGCCTTCAACTTCGCTATCGTAGGAATCAGAATTGTATTAACAATGGCCTAGTGCTTCTTTGGCCAAAGTTCCTAGTGGCTGAATTTAATTGACATCAGTGGAATTATGCTAGCATGTAATTTCACCCAACTATCAGACCAGCATCAAAGAGCCTTACAAAATCAGAGTTAACACAGAACAGTCTTTGTTTCTATCTATTCAGTATTACTATGCATGTGGAGTTATTTTTCAATTGTGTTATTGAATATCCATGACAGTCAGAAGAGATTCACACTTTGGTTGCAAGCAGTTCTTATTTCTTATGCGAGAATCACAAACAAACACAAAAATATGTTTCACTAGTTGTCTCAGCTACTGTTGATGATTCCACAGAACATACCGCTTTTAGCTGTAACTTTGGGTGACTGCAAGAAGGTCATGTCCCATGTCAAGGCTTCAAATGTCAGACTCAAAGGTTTTGAATTTGATTGAGTTCTCAACAGAAAACTATTTTAGTAAGTAAGGAACTTGGGTGGCTTACTAGTATCAGATAGATCTAGACTCTGAGTTGTCTCCATCTTAGACAATGAAATTTCTGCTTCCCTTTTCAATGTTACAAACCAGATATTCATAGCATTAAAAGCCAGAATAATTTACTTAAAATGTATTGAAAAAGCCATTTTTTAAATGCAAAAAACCTAACAGATTTCAGTGCAAAACTGCTTCAATTATGCATATAACAACTATTCACATATAGCCTCTGTATCACTTGCAATACTTTCTTTAACAATTCTTTAAGCAGGATTATCTGACCGGGCACCACCTAGTCACATGGTATTTGTTCAGTCATGCAGTGGGAGCTTTTGAAAACAAGTAGTCTTGCTAATATTCTCACAAGCAATTGTCTAACGCCTCAAGAACAACTAACACAACGAGACAAAGGATACCAGACATCCCACAATCATGAATTAAACTTATTGGTGTGTTTTTCCATTATTTGACTATTTCTGCTTTAAGTCTGTTGAACACCACATGGAAATTCTAGAAAGACTGACTGTAAAATAAGAAACCACCTCTCCTTCATTGCATATCCCTTCTGAAGAGTATACAGCCATCCATTACAACACTCCAGTTGTTTGAGGCATCCCACCATGTTTCTGTGACTCTACAGAGTCTGTAATCTGTGTTGTTAGCATGGCGTGTCCACTGTCTTTGAGAAGCTAGAGGCAAGGTGGCAAGGATGTTTGAGTTTGATAATATGCAATATTTCTTGTGATAGATAAAGAAATTATATCGGCTACTCCTTATGTATCCCTCTAAAGAGCTATAGCAGCCTTGAGTACAATTTAACTGGGAAGAGTTTCTATCAGTTAGAGGGACTGCTCTGTTTAAGAAAGGGACTGTTGTGTTTAAGGTACACAGATTGGTATTTACTTTGAAGGAAAACCAGGGACATGAATGGTCTCACTGTGCGTTTGGTATCCAAAAAAAAAGTACAGAAAAGAAATAGTGCTACAACTGTATGTGATCTCACCCCACAAATTGAATTTGTATTGGCTAAATTAACCAAGATGGAAGTTTTAAAGAGAAGGGCAGAAACACACTGTATGGTAAGCAAAAGTGGGGAGAGGAAATATGTTCAGAAAGAACCTCAATGATATGAGTTCCCCAGGGTGAGGGTAGCAGATAATTAGCATTGTTTCCCACCCTAGTAAATGTCCCTTACATGACTGAGACACTAAAACTACTGTTTAGGAACCTTCTTCTTAGGTATAGTTTAATTTTACAATTTATTGGATTTAGCTGCTGAGACTTTCAGTTGAGTTTATAACCTGTTAATTAAGACTGCCTGTCCTGGTTTGAGGTCGGGGGCGAGGCCTCCCACACGGGCGGCTGTCTGCTTTTTTTGAGGAGGACTCTCTCTGTTCGTCTGCCTTTGATCCCGACCCCTGGATGCCAATAAATCTGTCATTTCGCCTCAGTGGCCAGTCCGGCCTAAACCATGACACTGCCCCCTTTGCTTTGCAAGAGTAAACATGTTATTTTAATTTTTCTGGGCTTGTCTCATTTTTCAAGTGAGTCCAGGCTAATTTAACTCATTTAACCATGTTCTTATTTCCAAAAGGAGGCTGAATACAAACAAAGTGTTTGAATACAAACACAGGGCAGCCCTTTGGGAGCCTGCAACCACTAGTATGGAAAACACAGGAGCTGTTTTCCATAAAGCTGTGAGAGTCAGCCTGAGATCAGCAAGATTCTGGGAGGAATTTTCTTCCATGAGCTTAATCCACGGAGCAGGCTCGTCCTTGCAAGATGACCCCTGGCTTCAGGCAGCTCCCAGCTATTAGAGGTAGCACTGGCATTTGGCTTTATATCTTCCAAACTGAGGGCTGAAGCACTGGTTCAGTGCGTGCGGTTTGCTGCTGCATGCCAGCTCCAGCTTTCACACCCCGCAGAGCGTGGTGCTCCAAGAGCTAATGGAGCTGGAGATTTTCGAAGTGCCCGAACAGAGCCATATGCTGTCGAACAGTTTGTCTCAGATTTATTTCAGCAGGCTGATGAAAGCAGAGACGTATTTTCTGCTCTGAGAGGCTCTCTCCAAGTGATAGAGCATGCTGCAACCTTTGCGGAAGGGCCTAGATGGACTGCCACAGCCACGGGGAACGAGAACAGTGGAAAGCCAAATAAATGCCTTATTTTACATCAGAAAATACCCATGGCTTCAAACTGCTTTATTTGCTGGAAACTCTGAAAACAACTTTCTGTAATGGCACCAGGCTTAGTCCTCAGTCACAAAGATGGAAACAGAGGCACCTCCAGAAAGTCCTTTCTGCCAGCCCTCTCCTCATCTTGCACCAAGCACAGAAGCTTTGCCAAGCTGAAAAATATTTTGCAGGCAGGTGCCGATCGAGTCCTTCCACTTTCCTGTCTGAGAAAGCACTTTGTACCATACAGTAAACCAGGTGTCAGTGAACAAGTTTTGAATAGACTATCACTACTGTCGGAAAACAGAGGCTAATTTTCTTTAGAGCACAATATCTTAAGATACATAAACTTGTAATGCAGTTTATTTAATGCTCTGAACTACGAATATATACAAGAATAAAGAAATCTTATTTTTCAATTTGCTTCCAATGGAGAAGCCACTTTCTGCTACCAAGTAGCCTGAGGATATACAATCAAGCAACCAAAATTGCTCCTGAGACAACATGCTATCAAACATGCTACACATCCAAATTTAATAGTGAATATTCTTTAGATTGCTTAACAAAACACCTTGAAATGTGTGAAATTCAAAACTATTCTGAAAAGGCATGTTTGAACAGTGCGGGAAAAATAAAGAATTGGTTTCTACTTCAAGACCATATATCAAAATAGATGATTACCCAGTGGGGCTCCTTTCTAATAAGGCAACAAATAGAAAACAATCATTGAGATGTAACACCTGCCTGCATGAAGCCCCTTAGGTATTGAATTTGCTTAGCAATATTTTGTTTGCTTATTGCAAGCATATGTAAGGACTAACTTAAGTATAGTTGCTTATAGTCAGCTCTTTCTTCAATGGCCGACGTCTGAGGAGGACTCTTTCTGTTTGTCTGTCTTTGTTCCCAATCTGTGCATTCCCAAATCCAGATCCGGAATCTAGTTCCCGTCTGTCACTGAGTCTAGTCTGGGAGTTTCCCTGTGCCTGCCAGTGATGTGACTGTCATCCTGGGAGCTTGATACACTTCTGTATATATTGTATATATTTAATTGTTTTCTTTTTATTAATATTTTCATTAAAGTAGTTTAGTTTCTTTTTAAACTCATAGGTCCCTTTTCTCTCTCATCTTTCTCTCCCTGAAGGGAGATGGTGTCCCTTCTCTGAAGGGGAGAGAAGTAAAAGAGAGCATCTCTTGTTCGTTTTAGCGGCCAGCCCAGCCCAAACCATGAAAGATGGAGTGACTGCATCAGTGGACAATGGAAGAGCTATGGATGTGATTTACCTGGACTTCTGTAAGGCCTTTGATATGATCACACAACATCCTACATCAGAGAAATATGGTTTTGTTAATGGAATGGATAAGAAACTGGCTGGATGACCATGTCCAAAAAGTTATAGTCAATGGCTCAATGTCCAAGTGGAAACCAGTAACGAGTCGTGTCCCTCAAGGGTCCGTGCTGGGACCAGTACTATTTAACATTTTCATCAAAGACATAGACAGTGTGATTGAGTGCACCCTCAGCAAGTTTGCAGATGACACCAAGCTGAGTGGTGCGGTTGACATGCTGGAGGGACGGGATGACATCCAGAGGGACTGGGACAGGCTGGAGGAGTGGGCCTGTGTAAACCTCATGAAGTTCAACAAGGCCAAGCACAATGCTCAATATCAATACAGACTCAGGGATGAAAGTATTGAAAGCATTCCTGCACAGAACGACTTCGGGATAATGGTGGATGAAAAATTAGACGTGAGCTGGCAATGTGCACTCACAGCCAAGAAAGCCCACAATTTTCTGGGCTGCATAAAAAGAAGCACGGCCAGCAGGTTGAGGGAGGTGATTCTGACCCTCTACTCCACTCTGGTGAGACCTGACCTTGAGTACTGCGTCCAGTTCTGGGGTCACAAGTACAAGAAAGACATGGACATGTTGGAGCAAGTCCAGAAGAGGGCCACAAGAATGCTCAGAGGGCTGGAACACATATTCTCTGAAGAAAGGCTGAGAGAGTTGGGGTTGTTCAGCCTGGAGAAGAGAAGGCTCCGGGCAGACCTTATATCAGCCTTCCAGTACCTAAAGAGGCTTTATAAGAAAGACAGAGTGAGACTTTTTAGAAGGTGACAGGACAAAAGGCAATGGTTACAAACTGAAAGAGGGTAGATTTAGATTGGACATAAGGAAGAAATTGTTTACGATGAGGGTGGAAGAGACTGGAACGGGTTGCTCAGAGAAGTGGATGTCTCATAATTGGAAGTGTTGAAGGCGAGTTTGGATGAGGCTTTGGGCAACCTGATCTAGTGAAAGATGTCACTGCCCATAGCAGGAAGATTGGAAGAGATGGTCTTTAAAGGTCCCTTCCAACTCAAACAATTCTATGATTCAAAATCCTGAGAGAGAAACATAGGCCACCTAAGCCTGGAGAAAAGCCTGAAGTTAAACAATGATATCTGTAATTGTCAGAAAAAACTGGGACTGTGAATTTTCTTAAACTACGAAATGCAGGGATTTTGCAGTAGTCCAGACTTAGTGCCAGTTTACACTGATCTGAGTGTTCTGACTGCTGTGTTTGTGCCATCATGCCTGCTGGAACCAATAAATTGCTTATAACGAGCACAACTTAGCTTAAAATGTATGGAGCACATTACAAAAAAACGTGTTTTATTCATATGTTCTAACCCTCTGGAAGTGAGTTACTGTTGACTTTGACAAATGCCAAAAAATAGTCAGCATCTGTTTATACAATATTTTTATTTTCCACATAGTATGCTGTGGGCAAAAATATTCAAGCAGGTTCTGGGGAACACATTTAAATATTTTAGGGTCCTTTGCAGTGTGTGTGGTGGCTGAAATGTGATCAAACATGAGAATATTAGTGCTAGGTAAACTTTCAAGACATATGGCTAATTGGCTAGTCACAGTTCAAGAGCATTTTAACATTTGTAGAAAGAGTACTTTCTCCAGGAAAGTTTAATTTTCCTCTGCTTGTCATGGACTAGAGTTAAAGCCTGAAAGAAGTCAGGGGCACAGTTATTTAAGTGAAGGATTCAACATGTATCTTGTATTCTGGATGAAATAAATCACTAACCTTCTTTACACCTTCTGGTGAACACAAAACATGCATTAAAGGATAGTTTCTAGGAGCTTAGGATGAATTGGGGACTGAGCCATGGGTTATAGGACATGTAAAATTTAAAATTAAACAACTTTCAGCAAAGGAAAATAGCATCATTCCCACCCTTTCTTTTCCCTGAATATGATAATGGAGAAAAGTTATATGTTTGACACTTTTAAGAGACATAAAATGTGCAGCATTTTTTTCCCCAAGTCAGAATAGGGAAAGAAATAAATTTCAAAGGCATCATACTTCATGGGGTGCCAGAATTTAACACCTCCTACCATGATCTTTCACTTTCATTTTTCTTTCCTCCCAGAATATAATTGTATGCCCTCAAGGTGATGAAAATAGGTAAAGTAAGTTGGTCAGGGTCAATTACTTGCAGCAGGACTCATCTGTCTAAAATCTTATGTCTGTATTTGAGTTACCTAACCTTGGTTCCCTTTATGTTAAGTGAAGGAAGGTTTTTGAGTATATTAAAGAGATATTTAAGACAGGTTAGATGAATTGCACACAAATTGCACACTTTCTTTCTGCTGACTTGAAAGGGAGCCTAGCTCAGATGTAGACATAGTTAGGTCAGATAAGTCCCACTCTAGAAGTTTCTTTTCTTGCTGTCCCTCCAACAGACAATAGCTTTTCTCATGGTATCTACAGCAATAATGCTATCCAAAAGGTTGTTCTGAAGGTCTGATGTGTCTGTCTTCTTTTCAATTTCTTTTAACAAAAGTTCATACTCTGAAACCAAACTTCAGGTAAAAAGGGCCGTCAAAATTACCTTGGTTTTATGGAGTGGTATGAACCTATAGTCTTGGTTTTACAGTCCTTACAGTCTTTGTCCTGGGAAAAATGCCTTGACCATTCTTGGCTGGAAGATTTGATGAGACCCAGATATGCTTAGATCCCCTGCCTGTTATGATTCCTTTTAGAAGAAACTCGTATGCCCCCAGGGTGAAATCCAGGCTGTGCTTCATAACAGTTCTCTCTTATGGGTGATCAGGGGACCAGTCTTGCACCATGGAATTCAGTGTAGGCACTGCTATTGAAAAATGTGGCTCTTTGGATGTATGAAGAGAAAAGAAATAAGAATATTAGTGAAATCCTACCTCTGCATTTGTGAGGCTGACACCAGAATACAACATACGGGTGATGTGTCATAATCCCGTAAAAGTGATTTGCAAAAGTGGAGAAAGCCAGAATGAAGACATAAATGATGCCCTACAGAGATAGTCACATATCAGGTGTTAAAAAAAAGTCTGTTTGGTAAGGAAGAAAGAAAAAAGTCAGGCAGTAAGAACTCTCCATCTAGAAAAGAAAGGCATTGAAAGAAACAGTGACCCTCTTGAGAAGTGGCAGGCTTGTTTTCAAACGTGCACTAGCATGATTAACAGCTGAAACAAACTCTAAGGACAGTGATTGGTTCCCTCCCATGATGCCTTCAAAGTAAGACTTGACTTCTTTCTGGAAGATTTTGTAAACTATGTTTTGTATCACGTCAGACTAGAGGGTCTAATGGTCCTCTCTAGCCTTAGAATCAATGAACCCATTAACGACTTGGACAGTGCGTTAGAGCTAGCACATTATCCTGCCGTCAGGCAGTATTACCTTCCCTGTGCTCCAAATTCACGCACTGTACTCTAACTCCCTGCCTCTAATTTCAGGTTATCTTCTTGATGAACCAGGCTACTTTTCCTGCTGTGTTAACTCACAGAACAGCTCAGTACTAGCAGCCACCAATTGTTTGTCATGCGCTTCACCTGGTATTAACCAAAAAGGTGAATGTGAGTGACAGTGAATGTCTAAGTGGTCGGAGAACCTAATATTCCCTGCAGCTTCTGTCTCTTTGAATGTACTGAACCTCCACTATTTACATTTTTTGTTTCCTTAAAACTGAGAAAGCTGTTAGGTTTTGTTGTTCACTGCAGTGGAAGAAGAAATGCCTTTCTGTTAAGGAAGCTGAAACAATTATGCAAGGACTGTTCGCAATTGGTAATATTACCCTGACCATCCAGACTTCTTCCTGTCATCCCCGTCACCTTTTTTCATGCCGTTTTTCATATAAAGTTTCCCTTCTGCATGGCAGGTGCTCCTAATTCTGCTTCATATCCCTGCTGAAGTCCCATTTTTTAGTGGAATTGTAGAGCAGTGAGTCAAAGACATTAATTGAAATTTTCTGTGCGGTCACAGAATTGTGCTGGAAGACTACTCTGTGTCAGCTGCCCTTCCTGAGAAGTCATATTTGTCATACACTCTTGTAATTTTTCTTTTGTACTTATTGTCTGATTTTCCTATGTCTTCATAGCCTTTCCCCCCTTTCTCCTCACAATCCTATTAATCACGAATAAGGGCTTCTGTGGAGCTTAACTGCCAGCCATGATAATTTGCATATGTATGAAGTTTTGCCCAGTCATACTTTCAATGCAGGAGAAGGTCTGAAACTAAAAAATCTTAAGGGGAAAATGAAATACTGGGTTCTTGAATCTCATTAAACGCAGGGGAGATCCAGTTGCTATGGAGAGTTATTCAGATCATGCTAAAGCAGAGATGTACACAAGGTCAGTTGGAGAGCTCCCTGGGCTCCATCGGCTTGGCTACCTCATGCACATGCAGATACCTACATCATGGACACCTAACCTGAATCCCACTCTTACTGTCATTTTCCACTTGTCATTTTTGTTGAATTCTTCGCACAACGGCCTGTGTTTCAACAGAAGTTTTGAAAAGTGCCTTCATTCAGACTAGCCTTGTTGACAGACACCCCTGGTAGAAGTGAAAGAAATGAGTGTGGAGCTGCTCAAGTTAAGTTTTTCACTTTCTGGGTAATCGTTCAGACTACTATTTTGTGATAAATAAGGAAGGTATAACACCACCATCTCTGCTTTGAAAGAAAACTCCATTTTGTTGGTGCTGTGATTCTGCTGATGTATGTTAGGTGCGTGAATGTCTATTCGGTAGGCTCTTCAGTTGAAAGATAATTGAAAACAGCTGCTTTCTGCATCCTGTTACTCTTATGTATGTCATTTGAAGATACATGCTGTGTTTATCTTAAGCACCAAGCTTGCAGACATGGGTACTAAACATCTTTTGACATCTAAGACATGAAGTCAATTTAGCCTGGTCCTGCGCCAGAAGCTAGCACGGTGCAAGGATCCAGGACCTATTCTCTTCTACAGCTTGTCCCCGTTAGTGTCTCAGTTTCATGCGCCTCTTTTTTTCTGACATTGCTATGAGTTTGCCTAAGACCTTCCTTGGTCTGACTCAGTATCATATTACCTGACTTGTGAAGGAAACTCTGCTCTTACGCATTGTGTAGGGAACTATTATAATGTTATGTTTCATGTTTTTTACCTGTGTTTTACATGGTTTAGGACACCAATCACAGAATCACAGAATGATTGAGGTTAGAAGGCACCTCTGGAGGTCATCTTGTCCAATTCCCCTCCTCAATCTGGGACACCCAAAGCCAGTTGCTCAGGACTGTGTCCAGACAGTTTTAGGAGGAAGACTCCGCAACGTGCCTGGCCAACCTGTTCCAGTGCTCAGTCACCCTCACAGTAAAACAATATTTTCTGATGTTCAGACAGAACCTCCTGTGCTTCAGTTTGTGCCCGTTGCCTCTGGTCCTGTCATTGGGCACCACTGAAAAGAGCGTGACTCCATCCTCTTTGCACCTTTCCTTCAGGTATTTATTTCCATTAATAAGATTCCCCCTGAGCCTTCTCTTCTCGAGGCTGAACAGTCACAGCTCTCTCAGCCTTCCCTCATATGTGAGGTGCTCCAGTCCCTTAATCACCTTTGTGGCCCTTTGTCGGACTCTCTCCAGTATGTCTATGTTTCTTTTGTACTGAGGAGCCCAGAACTGGACACACCAAATGGTAGGTTCTCAGTCATGCTATGCTGGCACAGGCCTGGAGGAGTCAGCCCTCACCCACTACAAGATATTCCCTGGAAAGTTTCATCTCTTTGTTTCCAGAATTCACTAAGGTGCCATTTGTCAAGCATTATTCAACTTTAGTTTAGTTTAGCTTTGTTCAATCACTGCTTTGCTGAATAGTAAATCAATGTCGGAAAAGGGTTATGAATGTAATGGCAAATTGCACATCAGTTAATGAAAGGGTATGAATAGATAATCAGGTTATAAATCAAGTCAGAGTTTTAGACAAAATTACAAACTGTGAGAATAAAGCCTGGATGCTTAGTCATAGCTTCAAAAACTGATCTGTAGCTATCACTTTTTCAAAATTCAGTTATTGTTCTTAGGACAGAGTTGTGCTTGTGTTTGTGTGTATGGTCTTATGTTGTCTGGACAGATTCCAATCTAAATAATTATATTTGCATACATCAGATTTCCTGTGATGTTTCACATTGTTCTGCATTTCCCTCTCCAAAGCTTTCATTAGCATGAGAAAATGACAAAATGCTCTTGTGTTGCTAATTCAGTCTTACAGCTGTAGTTCAGTGATGAACAAATCATCTTTTCTGGTAGGTATAGATACAGACATATAGATCTACCAACGCATTTTGTATACCTTACTGGTGAAAAACACGAACAGCCTGGTCATTACTGATGCATATTTATCTAATTATTGAACTGCAGGACAAGTGAATACATCCTGGTCTTTGGTTGCCATCTCCACGTTTTGCCCACTGATTTTTTTCCCCAAGACTTATTTTAACATTTGTCCCTAGTCTGACAAAGAAGATGTAATACCAGGGAAAAGTTAAGGTCTAATATTAATATTTGTATTTTCAGATTTACAATTTATATTAACAGTTTAAAGTTAAAATCTTATGTTTTTGGCATATTTTATCTCCCACCCTACTCCTAGTGCCAGCTCTGTTCCGTGTATCTCCTAAAGGTAGTTACAGCTTTGCTCACTGGTGACATGAGTTATATCTAGGATTTCTGGAAATGCAAAACCTCTCTGACCATAGTAGGGCTGCAATGATCATCATTGGTAGAAACATTTAGGATTTGATCCTTTTTCCATGGAATTAAATTAAGTATTAATTTAAGTGATTTCATAGACATATATCACGTACTAGGGAAAGGAATTTTTTATTTTCACAGCACATGGTGAAGCAAACTGTAGTAAATTGATTTCCTCATGTGTTAATTAATTTGATTCTGCTAACCAAATATCTTCAAAGGAAATTAATAAAATTAATATTCCCTCAGAGTGCCAGGATTCTTACTCCTTTTTTCAAAGAGCTATCTGCCTCCTTCCACCTGGTTTTGCCAATATCCCCAAAACATCTTCAGTGGATGTGAATAGATTGCCTTTAGTGTAATGCAGTGACTCATCTCTGCACAGAGAGATGAGAAAAGCCCTCCAGACTTCCTCCAGAGGACTTCTAGACGTAAGCAATCTAACTCTGCTGATTCTGATTTGTCCCCTGGAAATGTCATATTTGAAAGTTCACTGGGTTTGTTGGCAAAGACATCTATATCTTTGTTAGATTTCATCTGAGGCTGGAAGTGTGGTACATTTGCTATTGTGCTGCAGGTTTGAGGAAGACAGGACCCCATCTCTTGGAAGCAGCATGATAACATGAGTCAGACAGATTTTGAAGACCCTTTCTGTGACAAGGGGTAAAATAAGTAGAAAGGAAAAGGAAATAATTTTTCATGCCCACAGCGGTATGCTGAAAAAGCTCCTAAATCAAAACAAGGTTATTCTAGATAATATTTTTCCTTCCTGATTAAAAGGAAGGGAATTGGAAATCAATGATCCATGAAAATACATATTTTTAGAAATGCATTCAACTAAAAGAAAACAGAATTCTATTGAGAAAATGAAGTGTTGGTACAATGGCTTATTTTCAACAGAGTGAAAAACATTACTTCCACCTCCCCATCTTACAACAGAGATGTGAAATTTTTTTTACTTAATTTTAAAAGATAATTTGAGTTTATTTGTTGCAATGTACAAAAGTTAAAAAGTAAAGACAGACTGAGATTATATCAGTGTCCTCCGCCATCCACTCACTGATTAGAATTCTGTACTGAAAGTGTTTTCTTGTTGGTGCGTTTTTTTTAAGTGATTGAATTCTACTTACAAAGAAACCCCCATATATAGGACCATTTCCTGACCAGTTGGAGTATATCTCAGCAGAGATTTCATCTCAGCTGGATCAGCCATCCAAGAAGTGTAATTTGGATTCTGAAAAAGCACTTTGACAGCTGTCCATCTCAACATCTCGTCAGGAAAAATGTTGTGCTAACTCTGACTTTTCGGCATCGTTTTGAGCAGACAGCTCTCACCAGAAGGGGTGACCATACCAGCACACATTGTGGAACATGGATCTCTCCATTGGAAGGAACTCAGGAGACCTTAATCAAAGAGGATGAGACAGTCCCGAAGCTGTAGTTGTTTATTTTGTTAAAGAACAGAAACTTGTCATTTCATTATTTATTCCTACTAACACTCAATGAGACTTCCCTTGGACTTGATGGGATCCAATGAATATCTTTGTTTTAGTCTTTATCCTCAATCCTTAGCAGTTTTTCTTAACACAGGCTGTCTGTTATCCCTCAGGCCATCTATCTCCTCTACCAGAACCAATGACAACCTGAAGGCATCCCAGTTCCTAAAGCAAATTATTCAGAGAATAGTAAATGTATAAATACTTGGGGCTGGCTCGCAGAGGGATTTTGTTGTTTGCAAATCCTAATTGGTGAGTGCCCAGCCATGGGTGCAGAAATAGCCAGAGTGCCTGCACATGCATGGCTCAGAGCCAGCTGGGCAGGAGGGCCAGTGCAGAGACACCCAGTTGTTTGCACAAGGATCTGAGCAACGCTGCGCTGTCTCATGTGGCTTTACCACTTTGATCTCTGAGAGCTCAGATCCTTACACCACACATTACAGCTTATATACATGCTCTTGCAAGCCAGGAAAGGGCCCTAATTACCAACTAAAAAGCGATCGCTACTAGAAAGAAATTGACTAAATCAAACACGAAGCCAAGATTTAACAGGAATACTGCACCACATGTACCATTTCATCAAAAAAGTGCAGAGATCTCTATTTTCCACAGTCACCTGCAACAATCTGTAAACACCTGGCCATATGATCCAGGCTTTTTATGACTGAGTAGGTAGGACAGACGCTTCTTTTTGAATTTAGCTTCAGTACTGCCAATGTCAGGATCACAGAAAGTCACTTCATTGCTTCACTTCACAGCTCATTCTGATTAGAAATTTGTATTGACAACAGCTTGGGAGTGGATGAAATTTTAATTCTCTATTCTCCTTTTCAGGGGAGTACATAATATTATACATGATATTTCTCTGCTGCAGAGGTGTTGGTCCTTCTTCCTCTCTGCTAGGAAAATTTTACCTGATCCCATTTGATGTTTTAACAGTCACATTTCATTAGCTGTTCACAGTCATTTGCATGGCCAAGTAATACATCAATTTTTTTTCCTCTACAGCCTTCCAAATGATAAGCTCCTACTTTATAACCAAGCTGTTTATTATTATTTTCTAAATGCACAATCTTCTACAATTCCTACAATTTCCAGGGCCATACAAAACTTCCTTTACTACCTCCTCATCCCTGTGTGCGTTAATGTCTCCCAGCCTTGTGTTACTAGCATTTTCTGTTAACATAGTCCTGCTCTTTTGCTCCATTTCATGAATAATTCTAAATAAATTCAAGCTCAAAACTGATATTTGAGTAAAAACACTGGCAAGAGTCTTCTAGTCTCATAGTTTCTCTGCCAAGACAACCCATCCTTGGCTCCCAGCATCCCTACCCAATTTAAACGTCGCGTAAACAATTACTTTCTTCTCATGTGGCTATATGTTCTATTGAAGTCCATGTTCAAAATGATCACCATATTAAAACACACTCAGGTATTTGACTCTAATCAGATTTGTCTTATACAAAACAGGTGCTTCAAGATCAGCAACAGCTATTTTAAAGAAACGTTTCAAAGGTTTTACAAACATGAGTGGAAACTATTTTTAATTATTTTCTGATCTCCTTGCCTAGGGAAATGAGTGTATTAGTTACCATGAAAGCAATTACCAAGACTTCTAAGGGAGACGAAAATTAAAAGAATAAATATAAAACTCCTCCAAAATGATCCAAACAGACTCCTAATACATGAGATTGTCTCAGCTTTAACTCCCAGTGTCCTGTAATCTCACAACACTGTTCCCACAGAATACCACTCTTCTCTTGAGAAGCTCCTTTTGCTTGGTCTCATTGATTGCATTTGTTATTAGTGATTTGTTTGTAATGATTATGAAAGTATAAGCCATGATTAAGTTTCTGAGACATCTATCTGAAAGTTCATTCCCACAACAGACACCAGGCTATTTCATATAACAAAGAAGAACCTCGGTTGTAAAATGTATTGTGGTTTGTCTTTAGTGTAAAAAGGGTGTGTAGTGTCTGTTAATGGAGTAGTTAAAAAAAAAAGAAAAATAAAGCCCATTAGAAAACCCTTGATAATTTGCTAGTTCAACATGTGTTAAATTAAAAAAAAAAATACAGATGTTTTCTTGTGAAAGGACCTTATAAGATAGTGCTGAAATTCAGCTCTGCTTTTTATTATTTTTCAAAATAAAAAATTTTAGAACTCTGTGACTCTAAAAATAATGTTGGTGATGGAATGGCATGTATGCAGCATTAACCAGCAGAATAATACAGCACAAGCATGTTACAAAGAATATGTAGATGAGATGGTTTTACAGAGAACGCTTAGAGAAGAATGCTGACATCTTCATTTATCTAACTCTTACAAAATGAGAGGTGTGGTCTGTACAAAAGTTGCTAGAGTTTCACTTTATTAAAATGCTTACATAATGTTGGTAATAAAGAGTGTTAATTACATATTTTTCTGTACTTAATGTGCACATACTATATTTCCTATAATTTTAATAACTTTCCTAACACTGTTTTAGAGAGATGAACCTCCTTAAAAAACAGGTATAACTGACCTGTCTCTTTCTAACACTCAAGAGCCCTGCAGCCAGGGAAGATTTGGTATTTAAAGCTGCAATATCTGATACATATAAATCTTGTATTATCGGGGATGAATCTTTAGGAACAGGGCAGAAATTTCATATTCAGACGAGAGCGGAGTAATTTCTCTGAAAGGCTGATGCATTTAAAAAGTAATAAATTATTTTAATGACCACTGAATGGTAGACATTACACAATGTTCTCTAATTATTAATCCACTGTAGACATGTTCACTGCTCTGAGAAAGTCTTTCTGGTGCATAACTTCCTGCAGTTTGATAAGGTCACAGTGCATCACTGTTTCTGATTGAGATCTGGCATTGAAGAGGTTCCCTCGTGTCCTTACTGCCACCTTCTACTGGGTGGAAAGACCCCTGTCAGGAAGGTGTATCCATTGCTGTCAAACCTGAGATGACTGTTGTCACACTGCACTTTCTTCTTCGGAAACGGTCCTGCTCCACCTCCCTTTATTCTGTAGTATTTTGTCATACGCAGTCCCTATCCACTCCCACCAGTTCCAGGGTTTAATGGTCTCAAGGTTTCTTACCCCCATCATTACAAGATTGTATCCTGATACTTTAGCTCTCACTGCATGTCCAATCTCCTTGACTTTTGGGCACTTTTGGTCTTATGAGCCAGGCTAGACGAGTAGTAATATACTTGAGTCAATGTAGTGCTGTGGGGAAGCCAAAAGTCGATGCAGTGCTGTGGATGAGATATATAATACTCCTATTAATCTACAAGATAAGGTCAAGCATTTCCAGTATGGGACTATGCTGATATGCCTGTTGTTTCTAATTCCTGAGCTAGCTTGGGTATTTTCAGATTGTGTATAACTTCACCTTGCTTCACTGTGCAGTAAGTCAGATGCTGATATCAGACATGAATTTTTCAGGTCTGTCACCCTTTGAAACTCTGGTTCATCAATAATTCCCTTTTGCTTTCTTATCTGTAATTTCCTACCTTTCTAGGCTGCTCGAGGACTCAGTCTTTTGTCTTTAGCATGTGTATTTCTATAGTGTATATTCAAACTTTTAAAAGATAAAACATTCCTTACCAAAAATTTTTTCTTATTTTCAAGAGTTTTATTGAGACACAACCAACCAATGTCTATCCTAATTCCTGATGTAAAACATAATCAGAATTTATGCCTGGGCTTGGGTTGGACTATGAAAGACTTCAATAAGTCTAAATGCTGTACGATGCTCAGTTGGAGAACTGCAGTTTATATCAATTTAAACCTTTCAGATTTGTTTTGCTAGTCGCTATGTTTCCCCATCTCCCTTGTTTTGACAATATTTTCTTTCTTTCTCCCAGAGGAAGCCAGGACTTGCACATAAGAAGGAAAAAGGGAAATAGAATATAGCCGGTGTTTGTTCAACCATCTTAAAAGCCTGCATGGGTGGCAGGGGGAATGTGTCAAATTATTGTTTGTAATTTTCTTTTTTACGCTGTGAAGAGTTTTTTGTGCCTCTCTCTGCTCATTTTCTTTGTGAGTTTTTCAAGACCATATGCTTCCTTGTACCAGCAATTGTAATGGATTTTACTGCCTGTGCATTATTGTGCATATATTTGCAATATAACAAAAGCCTTCAGATATTCCAGAGAAAAGCCATGAAACTTTCCCTTCTGCTTAATGATGCAGAAAATTTTCCTCTTTGGACTGAAGAAATTCTGAAGAAGATTACAGTTTTGCCCTGAAGGATTCAGCTTTGCATTTAACCTGAGTCTTTCAATCTCATCATAATACAGAAATCTCATGCTGCACTTCTACCCACTGGTCAGCCTGGGAATTCAGCTCTCTTTGTAAGAAGGAAGGATTCTGACTCTATTACAATTTTATCCTCTTTGTCTAGGGAAAAGTCACAATAAGACTTTAACTACAGCTCTTCATACTTATTCTCCACATTTAGCATCTGACGCCTCTTTCATATATTATGTAGACATAACAGTTCTAAAAAGGGTAAGAAAATATCCTCTGGTCCCTAGGTCTGGAAGATCAATAATAGCTTGAAATTAGAACACCTGAAGAAAGTTTAAAGATAATGAAAATGGCAAGTAAATTTGGTAAATTTAATTAAAATGAATTTGAACTAATTTTATAAGAACCTTATGAAATGTAGTAGGATATTGCAAAGAATATGCTTAATGACAATCACCAATAGATGAACATAGAAAGTCAGGAACAAACTCCTGTTTTGAGGAAATACTTAGAGTTGATCTACATCTCAAAAAACTTACAGTCTAACTAGGCAATGTCAAACAACCGGAGAAAGGATGGATGTGTCAGTGTCAGACAAACTGAGATGCAGCCACAGCCCATCACCTTGCAAACAGCACTTCGATGCGCAGGTGCAGCAATGGCAGCGGTCCTGTTACAGGCGCTATTTATGTGTTTAAAATCTGTGGCAGGACTGGGAGGTGAGGGCTGTCCCTCTTCCTTCACTGACAGCACATGGCACTTCACAAGCTTTCTCCATGGCTGAATATTCGAGCTGCCCTTTCCTTTGAAAAAGCATCGTTCATCAAAACTATTTTGTATAGCCAGAAAATTGTCTGGGAGGCAAAAAAGAAACAAAAAAAAAGCAAAGAAAAAAAAAGCTTATTTTTATTCAGATTTAGAGGGAACTGATTTATTTCTGAAATGGCCTTGGCATGTGGGTCAGCTAGTGAGGAAACTGGGCCAACGCAGCCACTTGTGTGTGTGTGTGCTCTCACTTATCAGCTGTTTGGAGAATTGCAGCCAAATTTGTCAAGGAGGAAAAGAAAGAAAGAAAAAAAAAAAGGGGGGGGGGGTCTTGTATAGGTTTCATGAAAACAGGCTACTGAAAAGAGGAGAGGGTGCCGATGAGTGCCTTGACTGACGGATGGGCTGGTGTCCTCACGCAAACCCTGTTAGACACAGCAGAACCGCATGGCGTAAATGCCTTACCTGTATATAGTTGTGTGTATATATATATATATATACACACACACACAGAGATACATAACCACAGCAAAAGCTGCAGAGGAGCTCACACTCCACCGCCAGCCATAAAAAACTTCCTTATTTCTTATGCTTAGAGGATTTTTCTCCTGGAAGCATCTGGGAGCAACTATTACATTAATTAACATGTTAATTAATTGTTAATTAACGTTAACTATGACTTTCTACAGAGATGCCTGCCAGAATACAAACAACGCCGCCAAACCAAACTGTTGGTGAGCAATTGTGTGTGCGGGACCCAGGCGGCCGGCCGCTATGACTTAGGCGGAGGAGGCCCAGGGGCGGAGGGAGCCCCAGCAGCCCTGCGGGCCAGCTGGGCCCCCTGCCCTTCCCAGTGCCGCAGGAATCCCTGGGGGCCTTGGGGCCAGGCCAGACCAGCCTGGGGTCATGGCAGGGGCTGTCCCCAGGCTCCTGCAGGCGGGACAGGGTGCTGTGTGGGCTGTGTGGGACAGAAGAGGCCGGTGGGGTGTGAGTGGGCCCGGTCAGTCATTCGGAGCTGGGAAGGCCCGGTAGTGCCCTCAGGGCCCCAGCAGTGTCCTAACATGCCTGCTTTTCTGAGGAATGTGCAGTAAGCACAGATTAATGGCAGCTATTTGGGAAACCGTGTGCATCTCTGAAATGTGTTTATACATTTTTTATTTCAGTCTTGATGACTGAGATGCACTTGAACTCTTTGAGAAGAAATTTTGTGTTAAAAAATACCTTTCAGCAATACACAAAATGAGGCATCTGGAAAAAAAAAAAACACAAAACACCTTTCTTCTTTCCTAAAGAGCACATTTCAGTGCAATATGTTTGTGAACACTCTTCTGAACCCTGTCCTACATCACCCAGTTCTGTGCATCGGTGCCTGTGTCCTTCCAGTAAGTAATGCAGTTTGCCCAGAGTACAAGATAGGGCTAATAGAAGTGTGCAAAAATTAACATGCAGGCAGGTAGAAGCTTGACAAGACATACAGGAGAAGCATTAAACTGTGGCTGTTACTTCTAAGAACCCCATTAACATGCTCAGGTCGGTAGGGTGCACATATACCACTGGCTGCAAAGAGAAGCAGCTGACAGCCCCATGCGTTATCCACATCTATCCCAGCCCCAAATTCTCTCTCTACAACAACCTATAATTCCAGTTGTCTGTTTGGACACGACTGTATCCTGTTTTTTGCAAGAAGCATGCCTAACATATCACTAAATCTTGACACACGCACAATGGATTTTCTAATAGCCAGGAATATTTTTTGTACTTTGGTAATGATGTGATGTGGGAAAAATGCTTACAGTTTATGGGAAGACTGTCTGTAGTTTTTGCTTGGTAGCTGTAGGCCCTGTAAGATACACTAAGTAAAAAGGAGGAACAAATAAGAGCAACATACGAGGACAGTGTTACATGGCATTCATACAGAATTCACAGAGACACAGAGTAAACACATGACATCCCCTAAGCTAGTCTCAAATGCAACATCATACACAGTTTTTAGGGTCACAGCATAAACACTTAAATACTTGAAAAACTAACTGACAAAAGCAGCTCACGTTTTCTTTTAAATTAAACGATCATTCAAGGAAAAGTCCTGCCTGGAATACTAATCAGGAAAAAAGAATCAACTTTAAAAGTAAAAGTAGCAAGCAGATGTGAGCTCATTCATAAAGATATAAGATTCTGAAAGGTTTAGTAGTCCAGCTCAGAAGAGTCTTGTTGTTGTTTTTTTTCCCTAAATTATTTTTTAAAAATTTACTTCAAAACATGCTGTACAAAAAAAAAACCCCAAAACCCAACAAACTTTTGCAACGTTCTTCTGCAAAGATTTCCTTTTCCCTTATTAAACTTTAATTGTGTTCCTACCTGCCACTTTCTATCCAAAACATTGTTTCTCTCACATGAAATTATAGTTCTTCCTTCTTTTATTGCAATTTCACCTAACTTTCCCACAGTGTTACTCTTTAATCTGGTGTTTCTCCTTGGCTGTGGTTCTGTAAAGATGGTCATCTGTGTAGTCATTTAGTAACGCTCCAGTAAAAGACACCCTGTCTGCCTTAATTTTCTCCTAGTTTTTCTTGCCCATACAAGATGGAATCCATCAAGTCTTTCCCGTCAATATAAGTAACGCTTCATAAAAATAAGTAGAATCCAAAGTTTTTGAAAAAAGTCTCATAGGAGGAAAATTTGAGTGTTTTCGACTCATTTAGCAAGTTACCTGGCCTAGAAAGATCCAGAAATTTGGTTGTCTGTTCTGCTGGGTCTTTGGCAAACTTGTGAAATACCCCCCTGTAAATTACATGTAGGCTAAGGAATATGTGAGGTCTAATGCAGAGAATTCAAATTTGCAAAACAAGCCTGAGGTTTAGAAACTTTGCTGCAGAGGATCTCAGGAAAATTAGAGAGGAGGCAACATAGTAAAGCTGTCAAAGTCAGTGCAAATATTTGCTTGTTGTCATAAGTGTATTGGCTGATTCACAGAGGACAAAACAAAGCAGTCATCTAGTAAACTAGTCATCTGTAAACTTTGTCTGGGGCATAGTGCCAAAATTCTGTGAGTAAACACCAGATTTCAGACTTACCATCCTAGATGCCAGTCAGGCTTCCTCTTCCTTCTCTGCACAGCATGGGAGGCTGAACTCTGTCACTTCAACTTTTAGTCCTCACCGCTTAAATCTGGCACATAATTTTGCTTACAAGAAGGGGCTGTGCTTCACGCTTGTGCCTGCAGTCCTTGAAAAGCTAATGTAGTAGAGCTGTTCAACGCAGTGCTTTGAAATAGAGCTTCCTCCTATACCCTCATTATTTGTATAAAACGGGCATAATAAAAGCATAAACAACCAGACTATACTTCGTTTATAGAGTTATCATGGGGAAAATGCTGAGTAAATACCAGCATTAGTGGGGCTATTCCTTTTGCCCCACTAACTGCCAGGATATGTAGAAGGCTGTTGGTCCTGTTCAGTGAAGAAATAGATCTTCAGAGGAAGAGGAAGGAGGAAAAACCAGAGTAGAGATGAAAATGTCAGGGAAAAGGAGAAAATACAGGGAGAACAGGGGAAAGAATTGTCTTTCCCTGTGTCCTGTCTAACCATTTAAAAATCTAAGTTACAAAAGTTGGGTGAACAAAAGCAAAAACCCATCCGTTTTACCTAAATTAGTTCACCCATCCCGTTAATGCTGCTATATGCATTATTTCAGCTATTAATCTATTAATGGCACCATTCTTATTGTAAAGCCACACTTGTTACATAGCCCTCAGGGAAACTGTCAAGTGCTGTTATTTAAAAGAATAATTAGGGAACTTACTGAGTTCAATTAGTGTGTATATGTGAGGGAGAAAAAGAATTAACAATGGGCTTTATGAATTTGAAGGCTCTACTGATATACCTCCATTCTTCCTAAGTAATAAAGCCTTTCCACCACTCCCAAGAATAGTGGAAGACAGCCAACAAATGCAAGATAGACACCAAGTCACAGTTTAGGTGCTGTATTACATTTCAGAAGATACCTATTGGTTAAAACTTGCCCAGGCACTGCCACAGACCCCGACTGATCTGAGTGCTTGTTCCTTACTTCTAGCTCACAGGACTCCTCAACTCATCTGGTCTTCAACCTGTGCTTCATGTATGAAATCCTCTGCTGTGGAGGTGCGTAGGACTCATCTTTACAGTACCTCCTAAATACAGAAAAAACACCTCTAACCAAGGGAATGCATCCTAGTACGATTGGTTCAGCATCTGTGTAGCAGGCCAACAGTAGTGCTTCTGTGCAGTGGTCAGCTTTCCAGTGGAAGATGAGCTAGGAAATGATGGCATTGAGAAGAGTAGGCAGTGTTTGTATAGGGTGCTCTTATCTTGATTAAGAGCAATAAGACCCTAGTGTTTCTGCAGCATAAGAATAAGGACTCATTCCCTTACAGAATGGTCTAAAATCTGTTTGCCTCTGTGAACTGAATCAAGGAAATGATCTTGCTGACACACAAAAAAATCCCGCCTTTCTCTAGACAGTTTTCACCCATATCAGTCCTTGGCTTAAGCTCGTAAGGAGTCCCAAAGGGCCCTGAGGGCAAAACTGAAGGCAGCCCCCTCATTTGGGGGCTGTCGAAGAGGGAGAGGAACAACATAGTCAGCATGGTAGGAATGCCTAACGCTAAGTATTGCCCATGAGTTTGGGCCCTCACCATGTATATTATACTGGCAAAAGTAATAATTTTGATCTGGCATTTTACCTGTATCCTCAGAGACTGAGGCTATTGGCCTGTCCAGGTACAGGAGCTCAGTCCCTGGTCTAACAGAGCCTGGCGAGGAGCACTCTGAGACTGCAAGCCACAGAGCCGGACCACCCCCAAGCCACCACAACATGCACCCTACACCTTGGACTCTGCTGTGCAGCTGGAGCAGAGCGCTGCACTGTGCGGCACGTCAGCCACAGCCACATGGCTGCTGCTTCAGAGCAAAGGCAGAGGGAACATATGTCAGTCTGCAAAAGGCCATGTAGACTGCCTCAGCGGGATGTGAAACACATAGTGAGCAGCAGTAACTCCTACCGTACAGCAACAGCTAGAATTTCAGGCTAGATTATAAAGAGCAAATAAAAGATTTTATTTCTTTGCCAACATTTCTCTTCACGTTTCTCTAAACATGTATACACCACCTTGACATTATCTATCAAAGGCAAACACTTACTGAAGATGAGCATTTTACTTATCCTGTAAGCATCCTTTAGTTTGCATGAGTACATTTAATGAGCCATCAGAAAATCCCCAGCACGTCAAGACTGCATTTTACATAAGCTAAGAGGCCACATTATGTTATAACTAATCCCCACTCCATCTGTTGACACACTCAAACTGAGGAATGCATCAGAAATGAGGAAACATTCTTCCCCCTTGTTTTCTGTTAAAACCCTGATTCTGCCAACTTGACCCATCAGGACCTACTAATTCTGTGAGCAGCCCCATGACTCTGTGGGGATTGATCTACTGGTGGAGCAAAGCAGCAGTCAACATGAGCAAGGGTGGCAGAATTAGGCCATAAACAACTTGTACAAGTGTCTTTTTTGGAAGCATATTACCATTTAGTAGCATACTGATGTTGGTTTGGAGCTGGCAGCAAATTACACTTTTTCAGGACTGAATCTAGCAAGGCTAAGCACCCTATATAGTTACTTCTACAAAGTCTTTTACTTCTTGCTAAGCATTTTTCATAATTTTTGCTTTTCAGAAATTGAGAAAGGAGGAATTTCTCAGGTTGGTGGGCATAAATAACTCTGAGAGCCTGGGTCTGCTCCAGGGCTGTCTTACCACTGTGGTTTCTCTGGCTGTAACTGCATAATACTGAGACATCTTCTCCAGTTTTTGGCAGAAAGCCCTCTATCTCTTCTGGAAAGCAGTGGATACCAAAAGAGCACTTTATGAACATCATATGTCCCCAGGTGGTCCTTCACAGAAGAGCTCAGAACAACACTCTGAGGAACAGACCACGTTGAATCGTGCTCTGGGAAGAATTCTTTGGCTGCATGCGTCGCTGTGTTTACCAGTTCTCCTATAAGCTGTGCCCACTAAGTACAAGTAAGTACTAAGTACCCATGTAGTACTCATACAATGCCCCATCCACCAGAAACACCCTCAGAGGAGTAGTTTATCCTAACAACTTTTACTCACAGGGAGTCAGAGTCAGCACAAGGGCATGCCATTGCTTCGTTTCATGCTTAGGGCAGTAGTTTTCATTCTGTGGTTAAAAAAATCTCAACAGTCTGGGATCTATGCTGAAGGCACTGCACAATAGGCAACGAAGGCTACAGTTCAGCACATGCTTTAGATCACCGCCAGCCAGTACTTCTGGCAAAAAAAAAGCAACCCAGCCACTAATTTCTGTCCCCAAATTACCTTTTGCAATGTTCTGGCACAAATGTTTATGTGGTTACTTGGTAAGCCAGAATGAGGAGCTGCCCTGACTGATTTGCTTTAGGCAGGTTGCTTTTCAGCCAGATTGGTACTCTGGTCCAGTTCACTAAGCAGTTATAAAAGTGGACATGCTGACTTAAATTATTCATCAAACAGCAGATTAAAAAAAACCAGCCTAATGTCAGTAGCTTTAAACTCACCAAGTAGAAATTAAAATACACCAGCTTGCCACATCTAAGGTCTGCAAATGGAAAAGTGTTGAAGACCATGTGTATATAAAGCACGATGTGCATTCATCTGTATCTGTAGTTGGTGTTGTGATAGGGGACCTGCTCCCAGCAGGGAACATGGGAACCTGTGGCAGTCACAGCTCAGGAGCAGGTTACTGCCTGACACACTGGTTATCTCCCACAGGCTGTTTGCTAAGAGAAGAAAAATTAGTCACTAACCAGGAGCCAAGGCTGTCTGTCGTCAGACAGCCCCATCCATTGCCTCTGTAAGGCTCCCAGGCAACTCTCTACGGAGGCAGGATGTCATCTGGTGCCCTGGCTGGGGATTTGTCACGTACGCTGCACAAGTATGTCTAATAGGCCGCTGGGGCATTCAGGAGGTTACTCTTATCGTGGAGCCTTTTAGTGTTCCCGTGGGGCATTTTTGCCTGTAACAGCTGCCAGGACCCTTGGGTTGTGGCCAAAGAGAGATGTGCCCTTCAGGGACGTGTGCATGGAGAGCCCTGCGATCACCAGGGCTGTCGGTTCAGCCGTCACCTCATTGGCATGCAGGGAACAAGATTTTGGACCCATCCACTCTGGAATCGGCCACAATCAGGTCCCTGCTAACGTCTTTCATAGTAGCTTTTTTCCTTTGCTTCCCTGGAGTTGTCTTTTAATGGAGAGAATACAGTTTAGAGGATATTGCCTGCTGCCAGAATTGTTAGTAGAAATATCAACTGTGCCCTTCCATAGTTACTTCATTTCCCTCTCTCTTCCCTGTTGATTAAATGTCAGCTTCTTTCTTTGTTCTCTTCCAAAGGAAGCTAATTCTCTCCTCCAGCTGTAGCAGATCCCTTTAGCAGCACAAAGCGATGCTGCCCAGTGGTTTTACAAACCTTTCCAGCACACTGCTCCTTCCCCCGCTGCCTCTCCAGCTCTGCATGTGGCAGCCTGGAGAAAAGGCCAGGCACTTCTCTGTTATGATATACCATGTATATGCCACCACAGGATCCAGATGGCTAAGCAGATGAGAAAAGTGCTGCAGTGACTGCCCAGAAAAATTTGGTTTAATACTGCTTGAAAAGCACAGGCCAAACTAAGCATTAAACATGATAGTGCATATAAAAGCCTGCAGCTTCTTAAGAATATAATTTGTAAAACTGTCATTTTGTTGAAAATCACCCTTTTTATAGTGTACCTCTCGTACTGTGGTTTAAGTTTAGTGACATTTCCTAAAGCTAATGTTGGTAAATAATTTACAGGGAGCAATTTCACTTAATTTCACTTCTGTGCTATGTGAAGCAGATGAGGCAAGGTCCAAAGAGCACTTAGCATCTTCCAGAGTCATGTCAGTGAAGTTCAGGTACCTGAGTGATCACAAATATTCCCCTTACCTCACCGGGGTATCCCAGATTCCCACCTGAGATATCAAAACATTGCTTATGTGATAAAAGCATTGCATTTGCACTGTCCCCAGAAGAACTGTTTTCTTGTGTGAGCTAAGCAAGTACACAGTGGCACTCTCAGGTGAGTATCCCATTCTGTGACTAAGTCTCCTTTTTTTTTTTTTTTAGGAATACTCGTCACTCAAAGTGCACTCTGCTGTCTCAAGTCACCTCTTGAGAAGAAGATGCATGCTTCTCACAGCACAGTTTACTGTGTGGAGCCCTCCTTCAGGATTTGGGTGGCCTGGCTTCTTAACTGTAACCACAACCCCAACCAGCAGGAATGCTTCTTACCCCAAGGTTTAGAGCAGGAAAACATCTTCTAGCTCTCCCAGTGGAATCTGGTCATGTTGCAAAAAGAGTCCTAAGTCTAGATGGAGAAGAGGTGAGGTATGAAGAAGAGCCTAAATAACAGCTAAGACACTCAGCTAGGAGTATAAATAACTTAGGTAAGTTTTACTTAAAGTCTCACAAAAAATAATAGCCATCACCACCCGTTTAACAAATCAACTAATTTCTTTTGGTCTCTGCAACCCAGTTCCTGCCTGGGAACACAAAAGAACCTTATTGAAAAGTTGAAACTAGGAGAAGTTGTAACAACTGGAAGTGACACTGTATAATTGGAACACTTTAGAAATACTAATGACAGGTTTCAGTAAGCATAGCACCCGCAGAAGAATGATTGCATCTCATGCTGGCAAAATCTCTATGGATTTTCTCAGGAGGGTAATGCAGCTGGCATTCTCCTCCAAGCATTTTATGCAAGACAGTTTCAGGAGGGAAATGAAAAATAGCTTCTTTAATTGAAACAATAGGGGTGGTGATGAATTTTTACTAATTAGGCAAGTTGTTATTTGGTAAGGGTTTAGCATTTATACACCTCACAGAAATATGGGATACAGCAGATGAACTAATCATCCCACTTGGTCTTCCCTTGTGTGCCATTTATACATTTATGTCTGAAATTTGTAGTATAGTCAGAATTGAAGAAGAGTTACATATCTTCATTGAACTGCTGCAGTGTTTCATACAGCATATGCAAGGGCTCACAGTGGAATGGGTGAGTGTCATACAAACCGAGAACAGGGAAGGCGGCATGCTGTGGCATATGGCACGTGCAACACTGATACTGAAAAAGATTACAAGGTCCTACTCACTTCTTCAGTTGTGGGCTGCATCAGAAACTTGCAATAATAACCATAGCAGATCATCAGCAAAAGAACTGTATGTTGTTATTTTGATCAGCTTTGCTTTGGACCCTGCTTAAGCCTTTTGCAGAAACAGAAAAATAACTAGTTGCTTGAAGAACAAGGTTGATTTGAGACAAAATAGGGGAACACCTCAAAGATGGTGATAGGTCAATGCAATATACATATATAATGTCAGGAAAATGTATAGTAGTAAGTATCCACCTATCATAAAGATAGTTCCTCATAGGAACTATGCTGCAGAAACCAAGATACATAAATGTTTAGATACTCCTTGTTTGCACCATGCTTTTTAAATGTGACTCAGCCAATAACCTGTCATTCACTAACTATTGCAGCCACTAATTCTCACTGATATTTTGTTCATTGTTCCATATTTGAAAAATACCTGATATCAGCTCAGAAGTTTGTATTCTCCTATTTCTTTGCCTTGAAATCCCGAGTCCAATAACTTCAATGGATGATTTTTTATTGCCTGAAACAGGGCTAAGACCTTATAGCTGTGCTTTTGAAAGTCAAAGAGGCTCCTGTACTACATAAACCAAAGGATCATATCCCACAGTCCCTGAAGTGGAAGTTTTTGCTTCTTCCAAAGCAATTAATCACTTCAGGGTTCATGAGCTGTGGTTCAGCCAGAGCATCTTTTCTATAGCAAGACACAGTGTGCCATTAGGAAGGTTCAGAATAACCTTGAGTGTATCCATCTCATTGTAACATCTTTCACTTGCCTTTTTTTGTTTTGCTACTTTACGTAGTTTATGCCATTTCCTCCGTTAAAAAAGCCCCACAATGTTATACATTTGCACATATGTATATGTACACGCACTTTCCGTTTTGTAGAGTAGCTGAAAATAGCTCAATGGACATATTTTGCATTTATAGCCAGGTCATAATAAGAGCTGGTGTTGTACTGGGTGTGAACAGAGGCTAGGTAATAACCTTTTCACACAATAACACACACATATACACTTGCATGACCCTTCATTGGATAGGTTGCACGGTTACCTGCCTTAGCTCGAAACACACATTGGCATAACACCCACACTGGTTAATCTCCCTGCTGTCAAATCCATTCACAATGTATTCCTTATTTGAATCTCTTCAGAAATGCAACTTGTCTGTTACCACTTGCCCATCTACAGCTGGGAGCAGGACCAATGATTGCAAGGAAATTGTTTTGTAGTATTCTGAAAGGTTAAAATTAAAACCAAAAAGACTTGCATGGCACAGTCCAGTTCCAATGAATTTCACAGAAACAGACTGAAATTAGTAGGATTTAAAGTGAGCATGAAGAATAAACAACTAAGTGCCCATACAGCAGTGTACGTTGTACAAAATGTAAGGACCATGTTGAAGTCAAGCGAACAGAAATGGTGATTTAGGAGACTAAAGTCAGAGAAGGTGATTGTCTTCTTTGCATGAGTATTTGCAAGATGAAACTCCTAGGGATAAATCCTTTCTTACCTAGTTTCTTTCCACCTGCCATTGGCTCTGCCTCCAGTCACACAGACATTCATTTAGGGCAAAGAGAAAAAGTTACGGCCCCTTCTCTCTACCCTCTCCCATTACTACAACTTGGTGCTTTACACTCCACTAAGCTCCAATTTAGACAATATAACCATGGAGAGCTCATTTCCCTTTTCCAAGTCACCACTGAGGCTGGCCACGGTCCCCTCAGGTCTGGATCAAGTCACTACAAGTGGGGGTTTTTCATATTAAATGTCTGGCAGACTTTATTATAAAACAGCACTGACAGTTGTGCCAATGGTACTGTCTTTCTCAAGAAACCTTTTGGAGTGCTCCATCATCATCTAAGATGCAGAAAGTAAAAACTCTGCTCAAGCTAACACCGCACAGATTCAGTTAATAGTGTGCAATATTGAAGAAGTGATAATGAGACACTTTAGGTTCGGGAGTGATTATTTTCCAGTACTGGTAATTAGGAAGTCTTAGTAAATGAATGACGTCAAACTGCCTGCTAAACACATTTCCTCAGAAATTATTTTTAAAATAAGAAAGAAAAGATGAGATTGTGTAGAATTAGTTTTTGTCCAAATATGAAACTGCAAAAGATCAGGTTCTACCAGTTGTTTTTCTATTTATTTATAACATACTTTTATTGTAAATAAAGATTCCAATCAATTGAGCAAGTACTATGATAAACCATTCTTGAACACATCATCGAAAGGTAGTTGAAATGGTACCTAGAAATACATAAGTTAAATTATTTTGCACATATTTTGGACTTGATGAAACGAATTAATCAGTATTTTAAAAATTAAAAATTTTTTAAATCAGCTAAACAAAATCAATTCCCCTGAACTTAATTTTGTACTACAAAAAATATTTACAAATATGTTGTATTCTTTGGATGTACAAACATCCTAGGCACTGATGGTCAGACTCCTGCAGTCCTGTTTAGATATTGAATTACAAAAAAATCCCAGGTGATCATCTCCTCTGCCAGTTTCCCAAGATAAAGCAGTGATAGTAATTTAAATAGGGTAATCCTGAGGCCAGGATTAGCTCTGCTTCTCTGATTTTATGGAAAGGTGGTTTTATCCATCATAAGTTGATGTGTTTAGATTCTTCCTTTTAAGAAACACAACCATGCAGTACATTGAACAATCTCAAGCCTAGTGGTGTTAAAGTCTTATTTGCTTCAAATTTATAGGTATAATTTCATCTTTCTGAAAAATAACCATCACAGCCTAAAGCCAGTGTATATTTTCTATTTATCTTTATTAATTTTAGCAGTCTAAAGCCAGTGCCTTCCCTATATAATAGAGTAATTTTTGTTTTATGTATTTTATCTTTATCAATTTTTAAAAAGTCAGTGAAATTATTTGCAGAGTCTAGTGTTTGCTATGTATATAAAATTCAATGCATTAAACCAGAGTATAAGTAAATTGTGTATTCATATATAAACAGCCACCTCTGTCTTTTCTAAATAAAACTCAAAAGGTATATTCACTGCATAGCTGATATTAATCTTGTGATTACCCATTAGATTTTAGTACAAGTGTGTCTTAGCTCTGTTAATAATTCACGTTCCCTTGGGTTTCTAGGATGAGTTATTTCATAATTGAAAAAATGCAGATGAGCTTAACAACAAATAGCGAGGGCAGGTGCTGTCATTTTCATATTTCTTTAGCAAGGGGACTATCACACTAAACAGAGAACAGGGCCTTCAGTTATATCCAAGTAGCTGATCTCCATAATCCATCCATTCAGTTTATCTACCTCTCTATAAATTAAAGCAGTCAATAACATGGCACGAGCTTTTGAGAGCTACAGGGAAGAATGTAAAACATTTAGAGACATCATTCCCAAAACTTTTTTTCTTAAGTTTGTAATTTAATGTCATGCAGGCAATGACAGAAATTGCATAAATTTTCAAGTATGCAAGTGTTTAGAGATTAGTTGATTTAGTGGCTTGCTGGTTAAAAGGGAGGCTCTGTCACTCATAAAAGGCGCAGATAAGGACAGATCTACCCACACTGAAATAGCCAGTAAATCTAGTTCAATACAATAAAGTTTATTGATGCTGTATTCAAGAAAGGATACACAAAACAAACTTCAGAGAAGTCGTTGGAGGAATGTATTTACAATCCCACCAGTATTCTATACCATAGTCATGGTAATAAAATTATTAGTAACAGAGATACAAAGTAAAAGGCAGAAACAGAGAAAGAATGAGAACTGTAAGCCACCAACTGCTTCCTTGGTTTATGATTTAATCCAAAGCTTTCCACTGACATTTCCTGCTCTTTTCTAGTGATATTTTTTGAAGAGCTGTTGGGCCCCAGTGCATCACAGGCAGAATATTTCAGATCTGGTTGTGGAGTTGCTGTTGTAAGCAGATCTGTAATTACTGGAGACTTTCTAATTTTATGGAGAAAGAGTGACAGGTCTTACAAAGTGATATAAATCCTATGGGAGGTAGTATTTATAGCCCCACATAATTTTAGGGATTCTGGCTTATTTCCATAGTTGAGTTTCTTATCCATTTTGCAATCCTTCTCTCTCTAAATAATAAAGGAGAAATACATTGCTGAAGTAGGTCTGTCAGAAAATAATGTAGTGCGGAAGTAGTGAGGTAAAGTCAGTACACAATTTAAGGCCACGTCTACAATAGAAAGTTTTAATAGAAGCATTACTGCTGCAATCTATTTTCTGAGTATATCTATTTAATATTTATTATTCTCTGAAAATACCTATCTTCAGAGCATTTGCTTCCACCTGTGTAGTGCAGGTCACCTAGCCTGGCAGAAGATACAGTTTACTGTGCCGTATAGAGGCATCCCTTATTCCCTGTTTGGCTCCATATCTTAAAAAAAAAAAGATGGAATACAAACATTGCTTGCAGGGAATGCTGAGATGTTGGTGTCCGTTTCCTATTACCCTCCTTCTCCCACATCACGATCTCCATTTTTCTTTTCCTGTATTTTTTAAAAAGTCCTGCAGCTTTACACCCAATAATTTTCTCAGTGTCACTCTCTTTGTCACATCATTGCTGTGTTCATGGGTGAGTCAATGCTGAAGATGCTCATGTCTTTTTCAGAGCTACAGTACCCGACACTGCCAAGCTGTGAAACTTTAACTATATAGTAAGGACTATTACCTTAGAGGTAGTCCAGCATGTTACATCCTACCGATCAATCAAGATAAAAAAAATTGTCGCTGATAGCATTTTTTGCTATATTTAAGTGTTAAGCGCAGTATGGAGACAGACTTGATACCAGAGGTGGAACTTCAGACTCTCCCTGTGAGGCTCTTAACCACTAATCTTGAATCGCATGCGCACTCTGTCATTCTGGTATCGTAAATCTTGCACTCCTACCTGCACTGGCTCAAAAAAGTAATGCAGAGCTTTCTTTGTGTATGCAGAAGTGGAACTCTACTTGCCAGTAGAATTCTGATATGAAACAGATTAAAGTAACCCCAGATGTGGATAGCCCCAGAGCACTAGGCTTTTTACATTGCTTGGAATTAAGGCACTAAAATCTGACTAAATCCTGGATTTGTTGTCTATGTCCCTTTTGACTCTGAACAACTGGATATAGAAAATGGTGACAGAACTGAGAACTCAATCCAGATCAATGTTTTTTCAATTTAGCTTGTAATTTCTGGAGCCAACTTTCTGTTTAGGACGCAGAGTCTTTCCAGTTTATGTAAGTGTTGTCTTATGTTGTGTGCTTACTTAAAGTTATTCAGTCAAGCTTATATTTTCATTCACATTTTTTCATCTCTTTTGTATCAATCTTGCTATTTGATTTTTCAGCTTAGCCCCTTGTTAATCACCTACTATGTTCCCTCTTATACAGCTGAGAACCCATGTAAGTGATCCTGCTTTGTTTTAATTTACAGGGGAAGGTCGTAATTTAGGCCTTTTTCTGCTGAGAGCCTGAAGAAACAGGATTGCAATGAATAAATGCAATAGAAAAACAGAAGCCTTAGAACTATTCTGAGAAGAATTTGTAATCTGTCCTAAAGAGAGACTACTAGAGTTTGACCAGCAAGTGCAAACTATGGAAAAGAGAGTCTCAGTTGCTACCTTGAACCTTCTCAATATCGCATATGCAGATTAACTACTCCTACTAATTTTTTTTCTCTCTAGTAGCTATAGCTTTGCAATGAAAAAAGTAAATCAAATATGTTGCGGGAGCTGTGGAAACATCGGAATGTGATTTTCACCAGGTATAAAAGGATTTTAAAAACTCGTTCTCAGTATTATTTTAATGGGACTACAACGGAATTATGAATTGTTTGTTTGGTAAAACGAGTAAATGGAATGAAACAGGGTAAAAAGCATTTGAGCAGCTGGTCTAGGTTTCATGCCACACCCTCTCTAAAACATGCTAATAAACAGCTTATATACATTTTAAAAGGCAAAGTGAATTCAGACTTTTCATACTAGCTCACATTTTGGACAGGTATAAGGAAGAGGTCAATGTTTCAGCCTGCATGAAAAGGTCCCTTTGAAGAGAGGCTTGCTTGTGCATACTATATTCCAGTGAAACTCCTACAGAAATGAGGGAGAACCACTACAGAAAAGTGAGTTGGCCACACCACTGTCTAGCCATGTAACTGGAAAACAAAATAAAGATTCAGCACTATTTTTCTTGTAATTCATGCAGTGGAATACACAAAACACTTATCCGCGGGGGGTTTCGATGTAAGCTGCTGACTACACTCCCTCTTGTACTCAAGTGTAGCAAAACAAACCACTACAGGAGAAAGCGTGGTACACTCACGGAGTAAGTGGAACAAGGCAAAGGAAACTGTAGGAAGGAGGGAAATGATCACTTTTTACTAATTTATGTAACTGCTGTGTCACCATGGCAGCATGAACAAATGGCAGGTGCTCTCAATTAAAGTAATACTGCTGCCTGAGACACAGTTGCATCTAGAAAACTGAAGATAAATACTTGTAGGCTTTCCTAACCTTGAAACTGATCAAAATAAACTTGCAGAGGAGTTGAGATGATTTTATTCACCCACACTGCTTTGAACTGTATGCTGAGAGTAACTCTCCATTGACCACGATGCTTACTAGGATGCTGCAGACGCATATCTCAAATGTTGTGACATGGTGCAGGTTTCTGCCTTGTACGCTCACTGGACAATTCTGATAAAATTGATAGCGACCTGCATTTGGCACAGGAACTACTGCTTTCTTCCTCAGTGCTCAGGAAAAACTGTCAGATTAACAGACTGGGAAGGGATATCTCTTTATCTCTAGCACAGTACAATATTGTGAAGAGAAACCCAAGCTGAACCAGCTAGCTTGTTTACCACTTACTACGTTAACGAGATGAACTACAAAGAGAGGGAAAACCTTTGAAGATTACAGGGCAGCAAAAGGGAAAAGTAAAAAGCTAGGGAAAGACAGAGTAGCACAGTGAGGAGGCTGCACAACTAGCTGGTTTCCATCAAGATCTCTTATGAAGTGTTTGACTGGTAAAGATAAATACATAGTAATTTTAGAAACAAGTGTATCAATTGGAGTGTAGCAGCATGTAATGAATTAAGAAATTAGGCTGTTTTCCTTGAAAGCATTAAAATTGCCTTGTGACCTTGTATATTACATGGGCACATCTTATTTTAAGTGTCTGTTAAGTTTCACTTTTGCTGAATGACAGAGTACCTTTGGGAATGGAGGTTAATAATACATGCATACCAAAAGAGTTAGTTATGACCATTACTATTACACTGAAAACCAAGTGAATCCATAGTGGCTCAGCATTTAAGTATGACTTAACTCTGTGATACCAGAGAATGAGGCTTTCATAAGTATGCCTGCTGCATGCTGTTAAATAAAGACATAGTCAAATAGCCAGCCATCACTGTGAGCAGGATTTCTTTAATTAAATGTAGACATTATTAAAGAGTTAAAATGTAATAATTGTCATCTGCAAAAATTCAGACCTTTCCTAATTAAGATTACATTCCCATTATAAGCAATGGAGAGAAATAGGCTTTGACTAACTTTTAAATATAAGAGGGGTGGAGGTAACTAGACTGGAAGGATATACTTGTGTTGCACACCTGGATTCAGAAGGTCTGCAGGGTTCATCAGCTGAACCCTTTCTGGTCTGCTTATTGTTCCCTATTCTCCTATTTTACATCGTGTAACAACCTTTTCTACTATTACAATATTTACATTTATATTGTGTTTGTTATATTCCACAAGATAGTCTTCCTCTTTACACCTTCACCACTGTAGAAAGCAAAGGAAATGGAATGGAAAGAAATAAAGGAATCTTGTTTTTATTGAACAGCACTACCTGTCATCTCTTTAAAGATAGCTCTTTCTTTTTCTCCATGGCTATCCACTCACGTGAGTCAGCAAACACTATATCAATCTAACACAAATCATCAGAACCCTATATTCACCTGAGTCATATAAGCAGACAACTAGAGTCAAAAAGGAAGAGCTCTCTTTAAAGCTGTTGATTGCCACTGTGCAGAAACAAAAAACATCCGTAGCACTGTTGACAATCCCTTCTCCCCCTGCAGCAAATGAAACACATATTCATAAACACTCCAGAGGATTTATCAGCCCATACTGCACATTTTCCCAGAATGCAGAAATGAGCTATAAAGTTTTTACTTTAGAAAAAGACACTGTTTTCCCTGTGTCTGTTCCTCAGAGTGCCACACTGCATCAGATATAAAGAAGATTTCAACAATCCATGCTTAATAATAAAGCCGTCTGATGTGCTCCGAGACTTAATTTGAAATTACTTCATAGAGAAGCTCTGCAGAGCACTGAGGCTGTGTTTGTTGTGGTAGATGTGCAATGTGAAGTACCTGCCACCAATGCAGATATTGGTCTGAAAACAGTGCAATGGAATGGTGCTAAACTGGGAGACCTAAACCCTGCAGACCCCCAAAGGGAGAGGTTTAGTGTTCCTGGGATGAGCGCAGGGATGGGTGCTTGAACCACCTTGCAAGCTTTATTTACCAATAACTTCATCTACAAAGACTTTATATTTGTCTTAAATTTTATATTATATATATTATCTTTCTGGTTTTATTTTTCAGATATGCTGCTAGGTGAGTGTTATTACCCCAGTTTCTTCACCAAACTCCTTAAATATATTGAGCGAAGCTAAAATTCTCAAAAAAGACTGTGAACAAAATTAATTTGATTTTATGTAATTCAAATTCAATCCACATAAGCCTGAACATTTACAACAGTTCAAATTAGAGTCATTGCAGTTTTAATTCCTTCATCTTCGCTTTCTGTCACAACAAATTAAGTTAGATTTGCTGTTTTGAGATTTTTATGGCTTTCTGTGTTCTTGCTTCTTAAATTAAAGACCCTTCTAATCCATGACATGATGTCTAACAACCTTAGAAATAAGTTATGACATCAATAGGATTATGCTTTTATGAAAACGATGGCAAGTCACAATCAATAAGGCATTCCACAATGTTATCGGCAAAAAAGGAAGGAAAATGAGCAGAATCTGAGAACTTAAACACAAATGAGAGAAGAGTAATATGAATGTATGTGTATATTTTCACTTGGTGTTTTGGAGGTTGTAATTAAAATTAAAACCCAATAACTGATTGATGGTCTGATATATTCAACCAATTAAACCCCTTTTGTAGAATAACCAGGAAAAGACAGATATAGCATCAGAAATATTAATCATTCAATTTATCATGCTTGTCTGGTTTGTTCTGAGCTGCACGTATGTCTTACTTAGATGCAATGGGTCAGAGAAGATATACGTTGTGATTCCTACTCATTATCTGCGTAAGTAGCTTCTCAAAACTTCTGAAGAACACATTTGAATTTGGTAACAGAAAATGTGTTTTCTATGATTACTTCCAAAATATGAAAAAAATTATTTTTGCAATGCTTTTGCCATAAAAAAAAAAAGATTGTTTGAATAATTAACTGTGCCCTTTAAAAACGTATTTCCTTGTTCTTTTGTTCACATTTAGCTTGCTAACATCCCTACTACAGAAAAAGCAGTCTGGGCTCTATGTGGCATTTTTGTGATGTCTACAACACCACTATGGTTCATCAGCAAGCACAATGACAGATCAGGTGTCCTCTGCTTGTAGTTACATGTCAGTGCTCAGATGATGGGTAATTACCAGTGACAGACCCAAGACGGGAAAGGGAGGAATCAAGGGTCAGGAGAAGAGATGGAAGTGACAGTGCAGAGCACTCAAGGCAGCGGGCTTGGAGGCAGGCAGCCACAGCAGAAGCCTGTACAGAGGCCACATTATTTATTTATTTTCCCAGGAAATGCGATATCATAAGCTAGAAGCTCCTCGTTCAGCTCATATTTGTGGTTTGTGGTTCAGAAATTCTTGACGAGGGGAAATCATCGCTTTCTTCTTGCCTGTCTAACTGGCAGCAATTAGCTACAGCTGAGCGAGAGGCATTTCTGTAACCGCAGGCAATGGCAGTTGGAAAACTTGTCAGGGAGTTTTTTCCATCGATAACAGAGGAGAGAATAATGCTTTCCAGTTCTAGGAATGCAATAACTTTAGGATTACAACTTACTTATAAGGACAGACAATCCTTATGGTATAAATGTTGTGTTTAAAAAAGAGTTTTAGCAAAAAGTAAATTGTGTAGACGGCTCCCCATGAGCCCGCTGTGAGGTGACCCGGCCTGAGTGACAGGGAAGCAGAGCTACAAAGGCACTTGTGGCCATCTATTGTAATTAAACTCTCAGAAAAAAAAACATGTTCCAGGACTTGTTGACTTTGAGCTGAAGAAACAACCAGTTCAAAAAAGAAAGAGCTGACTGAAAGCACAGTACTGGTTTTACTGACATTTCCTAAACAGCTATGAATATCTTCCTTACACGGGCTACTTGATCCTGCACATGGGCACTAAAGATACTATTTGGAAGAAAAGCCATTGACAAGGCTGTCGTTTGTTCTCAATACCTGCATCATGGCTGTGTACTTGCTGGGCACAGAGGTTGCTTCTGGCAAACAGAGCTTGCCAGTAGTTTGCCAACAGTGTCATGTAGAAGGCAATTGGTAGTAAAATCCTGCTCTTATCCTGCTTTAGTGATCTAATTAGTCAGGTCAGACTAGGCAGGTGCCTCGCTCTGATAAAACAAGGCTGCTTCTGATGTTTGTGTGCTCTGCGCATTCCCAAGAGGGTCCAGCTTCCTGGGAAATCCACATGCACACTTGCTATGCAGATGATCGGTTAACGATGTCACAATTTATGCCTAACATGATAAAAAGACTTAGCTAGTGGAGCTTCTCAGAAATAGAAAGTGTTGTTTAATCCCAGAATGTAAAGCATAAATGGAGAGAGTGAATACCATAACCCACCAAAATCCATCCCTAGTGGTAAGTGTGAAGACCTTTTGCTGAAAAGCTCCCCAAATGTCAAACATTACCTCAGCAATAAAGCTAGTAGCTCTCCCTGCAGAGAAGCGCCATCGTTTACCAGCTGAACAACGCAAGGCAGAAGAAGGTTTAGGAGGACGGTGACTTTCCCTGTGACTTCTGCAGTTTCCCCTCTGTGAGTTGCTCTGCTTCTTACATCCTTGCTCTGTCACTGTCACTTCATGATCTTAGAGAAACCAACTACCCTTAAGCTCTGTGGAGGGAGGAATGGAAACCAAAAGTCCCTGGAGTACCAAAGATGTGATACCAGAGGAAGTTGCTTGCTCGACTAGATCCCTTCTCGCCTTCCTTCTGAGAGTCAGCCACGGGACACAGCCAGAGCACCTGCGGCTCGTGGGCTGCCTTGGGGCTGGGGGACCCCCAGGCTGGGGTTGCCCACTGCATCTGCTCAGTGCGTGCAGCTGCCCAACATCTGCCTGCAGCGCAGCCACATGAGCCTCTCCATGGGGTCGGGTGAGTGCCGGCTGTGATTACTGCTGCTTAGTGCAGAGTTAGACACGTCTTTAAAGTTACTGAATGGGAAAGAGAAAAGAAGCTTTGAAAGCATTGTCCAGCAGTATGGAAAACAATATGTCAGTCGAACAACAGTTTTGCATGTAGGAGTGCTAAAAATGGACTATCGTTTAATTTTATTGCCTAAACACATAACTCAGAATTTGGGAGATAAATATCCCTACCACATGCCAAGGGGTAGAGGCAGCTACCATTAAAGAGAAAAAGGTAAACTGCTGGAGGAAAATATAAAATGATAGTCAAATTAAGAATATCTATTAATTGGCACTATTTCAATGGCAAAGGACTTCAGATATTCCCTCCTGGAAACTCTCAAAAATAACTGGGGAGTGTTTCGGATATTTGACTCCCCATAACACAGATTAAAAGCAATATTCTTTACATTATTCCTCTCATATGTGTGGCGATTAGTTTTACTTCCTTTAATTTTGCTGGCTTATATTAATATCTTCTTGCCCTTTATTGATTTAATTCTCAGAATTTAATTTGCCTGAGAGGATTTATAACGTGATTCCCTTACATGCATGGTATCTTATCCATCATTGTTAGTATTGGGTTTACTACTGTGAACAATCATTATCACCTGATATATAAAGGTGTAAGGCAGAAGATTCTTTGCATGTTTTGAGTTACTTTTTAAAACGTTGTTTCCTTATTTGCATAATTGCATAACTTCTTGGAGATAAGATTTCCTTTACATCATTATATTTCCTTTTGCTTACTGCTCATCTATGCTAAATGAAATTCACTTCATTCCCAAACAGAGCAATGTTTAGTTGTTGTTTTGCTTTTATTAATTGGTTCATGACCCCTAGGGATACTTGTTCCACTCTCATCTATGCAAAGTGAATTCTAACTATGTTGTGTTTTCCTAAAGGCCATAGTAATTTAATTAAAGCTTAGAAGATAAAACCAAAACTTACAAACTCTATGCATGAGTCGGTTTCTCATTGCTGCAAAAATATGATGTTCAAAGAACTCTTTTCTCAACAACAGAAACTTCAAGCAGAATAAAGAGGACATGGCATGTTAATTTTGTGATATTAGGGAAAGCTTGATTGGAGCTTACAATAAAGCTCACATGTGGATATGTGTAAGGGTGTGAGAAACTGAGCTTTTGGACCAACAGTTCTGAAGACAAAGGCTCTCTACATTTTGGACTGAGATTCAGGTCCAAAATCTCCTGAAATAGAAGGATTTTGTCCCAGGCTTGAAGATAAAATATTCCGTCCTGAAAATCTTCCACCCATTTTCTTTCAACATAACATCCCAAAGTGATTTTCTTTTGTTTCGAATTTCACTTCATCTTATTTTCATTACCTGTCATTCCATTTTCCCTTGATTACAGTGTCCTCTGCTGCTTTCCTCTATCTCCTGTAGTGTTCAAGAGATGAAAGAAATCAAATTGAATTTCATATCCCACTAAAGAATTTTCACTTGCAGTTAGAAGAAATGTATACGCCCTTTAATGTGTATATAAATCAAAAAACTAAAAAAGTGTTGAGTTACAGAATGCACATAATCCTATACTGCTATTTGACAGAATCCATTTTCAGAGTAGAAACACATTTAATCTGTAAAGATACACTGACACATTTATGATTTACTTAAAGATTGGTCCTGATAGCCTCACTAGTCTTCATGTAAACTCTCAAGTAGACATTAATTTTCATTAGTCCCTGTATGATTTTGACAGGCTCTTAAGTCTTGCAACTGAGAAACAATTTTGTCCGTGCATAGTTTTTGAGAAAACGTTTGCTCTAAAGTGCTGCACACACAAGTTACGTCATTAAAATAAGAAGAAAGAAGAGCTCATAGCTGAGTTTGGCCTGATGTCCTCAGGAGTACCACAGCCCTAACCACTTGTAAACATCTCTCTCTCCTGGATATCATTTAGGAGAAAATTCCTGGCTCTTTTCAACTATGGCAGCAAACTGGGGATCCGGATCAAGGAGGGGGGCCTGGTGTGCTCCAACATGTCACCTGCCCCAGATGATGGGCGGTAAGGTGTGTGGGCACTCATTGAGCCTCCTGCTCTGCCCCACCATGTAGAAATACCCTTGTCGATCTCTTAGCATATGCTTCAGAGCTTTTCGGTTATTTTAAGCATAACTTTCTAGTGTAGTGTGACCATTTATAGAAAATCTAACAGGTCTGGGAGTTTTTATATATGTTCCTTGTTCTATATTTTCATTTCAGACATTCAGATTAGTGTTTGCTGAATATGACAACTGGCTGGAATGCCAGTATTTCCCAATTTCTCCATGCAGACAATTACAGATTTGATATTTTCTAAACAGAAGGGCTTTGGTGTATGATTTCTGCTGTAAGGGAACAACAACAAAAAAATATTTTAACAATGTCCTTAACAGTTTGTTAAGACAATTTGGCCTTAGAGTTTGGCCATAAGGTGGGCAGCTTAGGTGATTTCTTGTTACTTGATTTGAGGTTTTTTCTCCGTTTATTCTTCTGATCTATCATCACTGAAAACATTATGAGCCTATGCATTTCTTTCACCTTTTGAAAACTACAGGAGACACGGGAGAGCAGCAGAGGTCACTGTAATCAGCAGAATATGGGACCACATTTAATACATTAGGCATTCCATGAAATGAGACAATTTTTTTTTTACCTTTTTTTTAAACAAAAGCTTAAATTATGTGAATGTGTAGCAGCATTGTGTGCAACAGGAATTGCACTTGATAAGTGAAGGATGAATTTGGTCCACTCACTACAATATACAGGCCAGTGCAGTGCATGCAAAAAAAATTCCCTTTATCTCAACATATCACTTTTCAGGCCTGAGTAAAAGTTGTTAGCTGGAGAACCTCACAACTTTCTGGTTATGAATTATCCATGTAAAAGCATTGATTTCAGTGGACATTCATTTTATGCTATTATTGAGTAAAGGCATTTCACTCTTTCCATTCTCCATTGTCTGGTCTGTATGACAAATGTCTTCACATGATCAGAATTTAAATGCTGTCACATTTTCAGTATTAGCTGTTCTACAAGCTGGTTTTTTTTTATTGGATTCATTTGCCCACATAATTCAGACTCTAAATTGCAATTTATTTAGATCAGAGACTGACCTGACAGTTAGGGATCATGATTCAGGCCATTAGATAGTTTTCTGTCCAATATTCATTTCAGCATTTGCCAAAATCCCCTTTTCTAAGTATATATTTAAAACCCTTGCATTTACTGATTTACTTTTGGCTTCCTATATGGATTCATACTGATCGAGCTGCCTTAATCAATAATTCATTATGCCCTGGAGTGGAATTATTTTTTTTTTTTGGCTCCAATATGTTGTGATTACAAAAACAAAATGAAATAAGAAAGGGGCAAACTTATGGGCCCAGATGTGTTAATTGAAATTAAATTGTATTTTATTGAAACCATTCCTATTTGAAGTTGAATAGTCCCATGGCAGTTGAAATGGCCATACATTTTAAATGTATATTACTAGCATCCCTTTTGAGGTAGACTTGGCACATGGGTTGCAAAGCAGAGTTGCAATCTGGCTCCTGTCGTTTGAGTAGCCCTTGTGCAGTTTAGGGATTGTGTTTGATATGGGGGACTCTGTGTGATGTCCATGTGACTGAAAATTTCATTTGTAAGAAAATACAGGTCTCTCTACTTCACCCCTTGATGGCCTTATTCCAGTAAAAGGCTGCAAACCACGGCAATTTGGTGCAAACAATCAAATCCCAGGAAAGGTGCATGATCCTCTGCCCATGTGGCATCGTGCTCAGGTAAGAATCTCTTAAGCCTTATTTCTGGGGGTCAGGCAGGCGCACAGTAGATCGCTCAGTAAGTCTGAGCATGTGTCTCATCTGACAAAGGGCATCTGAGGAGAGAAAGAAGAAACAGAGCAGAAGGAAACCAGCTGCACAGGAGACAGAGAGAGTCCATGATTTGGAGGAGAAAAACAAAGATGGGGATAACAGACTCTTTGAAATGAAAAGGTTCAGAGAACAAACGATACTTATGAGTGGTGATAATGTTAGTGTTCATCTGTATATTCCTTAGCTCAATAGTGATTAAGTTTCAGCACTTATAAACCTCTTTGATATTTGTTTGCTTCTGTTATGACCTGTGTCTGAAGAGGGGAGTTTTGAACCCAAACCTCCCAGAATACGTTCAAGATCTCAGAAAAGGTATGCTTTGGCTTCAGGACAGTCCACACAGCTCCTGAACGCCCTAAGCTGGTGACGCGCAGGACCTGGTGGTTGCTGTCCCCCTCGTCAGCTCTGCCCCTCATCCCCATGGTGCCTGCTGTGCAGCGGGGCAGTCGAAGGTAAACCACCTCCACCTGCCTCGCACCGCAGCTTGCAGCCTGGCGCAGGTATGCAAACACACATTGCTGGAGAGCAGCGTGCCGTGGAGACCTAGGGAGTGTTGTGGGTAGGGAGGAGGCAGAGACGGAAGGCTGAAAACCTTGCTACAGGTATTACACCATGTGTTAATGCACTTTCCATTGTACAATAGGGCAGAGATTGCGTCTCCACTCAGCCCACATTATTGGTACTGCACACCCAAACCTGATTTTTTTTTTTTCAGATTTTGTAAGAAAGAATCACACTTTAAAGTTCCTCCTTGGCAGGCACAGCATCAATCATCCAGTGGGTTGTTTGTCTTCTCCTCACTGCTGAGACATTGAGAGGGATTCATCAAGTATTAATAAGTCCTCTAGGTTGCTTGCCGTGAGCTATAAAACTGCAGCCTGTAATTCCATGCTTTGAAAAGAATGTATCTCTCTGTCTCAGTATGTGTTAAAGGTGCACTTTGGAATAATTAAAGAGCAGAAAGACAAGATATGGCCAAAATATTAAAAACAGCAGCCCAGTACCTACCTATGTTATTCTTCAATTACTTTGTTGAAACCTTTTCATCTCTACCCATGATAACACCTCTACACAGATGTGCCAGACAACATAGGCTTGCCAGTGAGATCATATCTAAGAAAACTGAATTGGTGAGAAGCAGCTCTAGAAACACACTGCTCAGTGGAAGAAGAATACTTTGTCAATGCATAATAGGTATGGCTTATCATACCTGATACAAGGATGCTTTGAAAATATAGTCTCTTTGGGCTTATTAAGTTGTTTGATAAACCATCAGACATTCTAATGTCCTGTGATAAACAGAATCCCAAAAATACCCACTAATTCAAAGCTCTGTGTGTGAGCATGATGTGTGCATGCTCATATGTGTGTTCACATAGCACAGCACAGATGAAGAGAGCATGTCTGAATAGAAAGCATAATGTCTCAAAAGCTGGAAAATCTAACGGGGGACAATAAGGACAGCAGAGGTAGTTTCTCTCTATATTTGGGTACAATATGGAGGTTAGAAATGTGATTCTGGGATCAGAGCCACAGGATGCTCTGGGGAAAATATATGTATTAGTGTTCTCTTTCTGTAACATTATTCAGGATCTTCCTGTCTCATTTCATTTGCACAAAGTATAAATGTAGACATATTAAACAAAGCATTCTTGGGTTTATTCTATTTATTTCCTTACTTCCAGTAAACCCTCTTATCTCAGTGAAATTGCTGTTCAGACAAACTGCCCTTGAGGAGCAAATCAGCCTTCAGAGGGATGCACAGAAGGCAAGTGAAATTCTAGTTTCTGGTGGCTGAGTGATGCTACCGCTACAGTAGCATATTGCCAAAAAACTGGGGTAGGCAACAACCAAGATTTTACCCCAGGACCAGAGAGAAGGATAGAGTTAGTAGCAATATTTGATATGTTTTATATTTCTTAACAGTGATTAGATTAGTGTTCATATAATTTGATTAAATCTCAGACTGCTTATGTTTTCTTTAACTACTCCAGTAGCACTCTCATCTTGAAACAGTCATCTGAAGGAGACTCTTCGCAGAATAGGAGAAAAATGATTCTCTCCCTAGGATCCAATCACTGGTCTGAATATCCCATCGCTATAAAAGCAGCATGAGAGGGGCCTTGATAAAATAAGAACACTTTGAGGATGCTCAGTAAAATAAAAACAGCTTATCTGTTGGAAAGAAGATAGTAATTCAGCCCAAATTACAGGTCTGGACTTTATTTTCTGTTACTGACTTGCGCTTAGGGACAGAAGTTGTGGGTTTGTTCTTCAATTTTGTATACTTCACAGCTCATTAGCAATAGACAAGAAATCACAAAATAATGTAATAAAATGTTTAAACCAGTGTATTGGTTATTTAATGCAATTCGTAAGTAGATTCAGAATTCTACAACACAAGCATGACTACATATTAGGTACTGGTTATTCATCACATTTTGTGTCCCTTTATATGAATAAATGACAACAGTATTCTAAAGGTCAAATGTGAAATGTAAGAGGCAAAAAACGCCAAACATATTTTCTTCTTGTTGAACATTATGTTTGTGCTGTGCATAAGTTGCCCTCAGGATTTCTTCCTGTCCTCGGAAAGTCAACAAGCAAACAATTTGAAAATGATTAATATTGATTTTACAGAATACACCGCAGTTCTGCTGGAATTTTTCTATCTGCAGCAGAAAGTTATATTTTTTTTTTTTGAACAGAGGACAATTAATATAGTAGAAATGAACTAGAAATACTGGTCTAGACTATTTCCCTTCTTTAAATTGCTCCAGCTACTTCTGTTCAATTGGTTTTATGAGTGTAGCTGAGAATAACTATTACACTTGGCAATCTCATTAGGGATTCAGTCAAAGTTTAGTCAGATGAACACAGTGAGGAACAATGTACAGAAAGTACTGGGTGTTCCTGAGGTTGATGCCGACGTCTCTCCCTGCACCTTGTGCAGAGTAAGTTCGGCTGCAGCAGTACAGATACAAGACTCAGTGATGTGTGATTGCAGATTGGCTCTAAATACACCCACAGGGAATGTCTTTTGCAAGGAGAGGGGTGTTAACTCGGAGTCAGTTGCTTCCACGTTGAGGGCAGGAAGTGAAAAAACTGTTTGAGTAGATGGATATCCTCTTTCCATAACTTCCTAGCTGGGAAAGCCCTAGCTCAGCTTCGTACTGACTCAGCTGCCATTGCCAACAAACGCTGGTGCCCTAAATGCAAATCCAGGGCCCACGGGGAGACATGACAAACGCTAACAAGAGAGAGCCAGGGCTGCGAATAGTTTTCTGCTTTTGCATTAGCCCAAGGGACACCAGAACAAGGACTCTGTGTGGATATGAAGTCTCTGTGTGGCCACGGGCCTTGGCATGTTTTAGAACAGGCTTCACCTGCCCCAGTCCTGGGAGCTGAGAGGCTTTGAAACATATTGCAAAATCCTGATGTAGCTTCCCACAAACTTGCTGGTTTTCTGTTTGTTTTTTTTTTTTTTCCTCAGGAATACTGATGACCAGCTAACAGCCTAAAGTGTGGTTTGGCTAATTCATTTCTCCATGATAATTCTTTCAGAAGATAAACAGTTGTTAATAGCTTAATTTAAAGAAGGTTTAGTTCAAACTCTTAGGTTTCATGGGAGCTCCTTCATAGCCCTTAGGGAACGGGCTCTTGCTAGCATTACCAACATCCATCACTTACTTCTGTCACCAGTTGAAGGAAAGGGTGTAGACTAAGCGCTAAGTCAAAGTAAAGACAATAATCCACCGGCTCAACTAAAAGCTTTTTCTATGAAAATCTATTTTATCTGTGGGGTTTTCAAATGTAATTGTAAATTTGCACAAACTTTGCACTGGATCACAGCTCAAGAAGTAATATTTGCAGATAAGTTTATTGCCATTTTATCATTGACTATTCAAAAATCATACTTTCTATGAAGGAAATATCTATCCTCACTGGCTGCCTTCCATCCATTTTTGAACTGTGCCCTTCAGGAAAGATATGTAAAGGCCAATAGTAATTATATGATATTTGAATTTAATAATTCAAATAATTCATGTTCTCACAGCTATAAATTCACTAGCAAACAGCTTTTTAACTCTTTGTTTTAAATGCTGTAAGTGAAAGACAGTATTTCCTGGTTAAAAAAAGAATTGCTTCCACACCCGGAGACAATTTCCTGTTTCATACAGCTATTGTTTTGGTAAAAACAGAGCAATAATTTTGCCACTCCATTCTCCCTCCCATACTCTGATTAAAAATGTAACACAGCCAGTGAATTTATTGCTAATTTGAAAAAGAATGAGGTTTAGAATCATAGAATTGTTTTGTTTGGAAGAGACCTTTAAGATCATCAAGTCCAACCGTTAACCAAGGTACCACTGCCAAGTTACCACTGACCCATGTCTCCAAGCACCATATCTACACACCTTTTAAATATTTCCAGGGATGGTGACCCCGCCACTTCCCTGGGCAGCTTGTTCCAATGCTTGATAACCCTTTTCCAATGTTTGATAACCCTTTCAGTGAAAATTTTTTTCCTGATATCCAATATAAACCTCACCTGGCGCAATTTAACGCTGTTTCCTCTTGTCCTATTGCTTGTTACTTGGGAGAAGAGACCGACCTCCACCTCACTACAGCCTCCTTTCAGGTAGTTGTAGAGACCGATAATGTCTCCCCTCAGCCTCCTTTTCTCCAGGCTAAACAACCCCAGTTCCCTCGGTCGTTCCTCATAAGACTTGTCCTCCAGACCCCTCACCAGCTTTGTTGCCCTTCTCTGGACACACTCCAGCACCTCAATGTCCCCCCGTAGTGAGGGGCCCCAAACTGAACACAGTACTCAAGGTGGGACCTTACCAGTGCTCAGTACAGGGGGATGATCACTTCCTTAGTCCTGCTGGCCACGCTATTTCTAATACAAGCCAGGATGCCGTTGGCCTTCTTGGCCACCTGGGCACATTGCCAGCTCATATTCAGCCAAATGTCCACCAACACCCCCAGGTCCTTCTCTGCCGGTCAGCTCTCCAGCCACTCCGCCCCAAGCCTGTAGAGCTGCATGGGGTTGTTGTGACCCAAGTGCAGGACCCAGCACTTGGCCTTGTTGAACCTCATACTATTGGCCTCAGCCCACTGGTCCAGCTTGTCCAGATCCCTCTGTAGATCCCTCCTACCCTCAAGCAGATCAACACTCCCGCCCACCTTGGTGTCTTTTTCAAACTTACTGAGGGTGCACTCAATTCCCTCATCCAGGTCATTGATAAAGATACTAAATAGAACATGCCCCAATACTGAGCCCTGGGGAACACCACTTGTGACCGGCAACCAACATTCACCATGAAGGCCGTTCACCACAATGGCCATCCAGTCAGTTTTTCACCTAGCAAAGTGTATGCCCATCCAAGCCATGAGCAGCCAGTTTCTCCAGGAGAATGCTGTGGGAAACGGCATCAAAAGCCTTACTAAAGTCTAGGTAGACAATATCCACAGCCTTTCCTTGTCCACTAAGCAGGTGACCTTGTCATAGAAGGAGATCAGGTTAGTCAAGGAGGACCTGCCTTTCATAAACCCATGCTGACTGGGCCTGATTGCCTGGTTGTCCTGTATGTGCCACGTGATGGCACTCACAATGATCTGCTCCATAACCTTCCCTGGCACCAAGGTCAGACTGACAGACTTGTAATTCCCTGGGTCCTCCTTGCCGCCCTTCTTGTAGATGGGCATCATATTTGCTAGCCTCCAGTCCACTAGGACCTCCCCAGTTAGCCAGCACTGCTGATGAATGACGGAAAGTGGCTTGGTGAACACTTCCGCCAGTTCCTTCAGTACCCTCGGGTAGATACCTTGGGTTTGATACTGTTTTGCCTTGTCTGTCTCTGCCACATACATTCAACCTTTTTCTTTCTATTCAATTAGCTCACACATTTGCACCATTATTTTCCACATGTCAAGACACTAACAGTGTTTTAAAATATGTGATATTAGAACATTCAAGGTAGTTTAGGAAAAGTGTTCTCCATATATTTGTCTACTGCTTTTGAGAAGAAACAAGCTCTTATAAAATGTTAAATAATGACCACACATGTGGAAATTAACAAGAAATTTAATTTCTGGTCAAAGAACTTTTTTTTTTTTTTTGGTCAAACCAACAGTAGTATCAGCTTGAAACTAGTAATATCTAAAATATTAGAGCACTTCAGGAGTATTTTTGAGGACTGATATACTGTCTTTTAATTTGTGAGAAATTAGTAGTTAAACACCCTTGAACAGTTAAACACCCAAACTTTAATGTTATTTTCATTGTTGATAACACCAGGTGGCACTGTTCATATTGGTGCCCAAGTTCTTTTTGAACACAAGTCTTGAATCTTGGGAAGATAGGCTGGAAGTTGCTGTCCATTTTTGCTTTATGATTTATGTTATGGAAAGCACAAGACAGCAGTTGTTAACAAGAAGCTGCACAAGCAGCAGTTCACTCTCTGATAACAATTCTTCAGCCAACAACTTGATCATTGAAATAAGACCACCACAGATACTGAAAAAGGGTTTAAGTAGCATTTGCCCATCTCTGTTCCTGGAACATGTATGTCTAACAGGAAAGTTATAAATAGAATATGTCCACACACTGCTTCATAATTTCTCCTCCACTACACATTGCTTTTTGCTTGACTAGGTTGACTGTCAGCTTCAGATATTCACCATGCTGAGAGAACAGGGAAAATGCCATCAGTGTATGTGAGGTATTCTTTAAGCAAATTGTGTACAATACAGTATCACAAACAGCTGTTTCTCCCAATGTGTCCATCAGTGTTAATAGTAAACAGTCAGAATGGGCAGGACTCGGCTGTGCCACGCACCCATGGAAACAGAGGAAAAGTACCATTTAACTGTCATTCATCCAAACAGATTTCCATTCCTTTAGCGGGTTCTATCATCAGTGTTACTTCTTCCTTTGGATTTTGAGTCACTTCCTCAGGTCTTCTAGGCTTGCTTGACGTGCTGAATCAAGTGTCTGATAGAGACAGACAAAAAGAACTGGACATGGCTCACTAAACTCAGTTATTTCCTCAGAAAACCTCTGCGATGTGGGAACCTAGTTAAAGGCAAAACATCTGGTCTAAATCCACACCAAATACTCCAACTTTGTCTCAAGGTGCACCGATGACTGAGGCGTGAATACAGAAGCAAAGACACTCACTCTAGCTGACCAAAGAATCAGGCTTCTTTGGATGCTGTGTAAACCCCGCACCTCATTTTTAAGCAGAACCTTTCCCAAGTCCTGGGGAAGACGGTACCCACTGAACTTAAAAGCCTATGCAGACAAGCCACAAAACTCACCTGTCACCAGTAGTGATCTTACCAGCTCTGATACCAGATTTCTGGGAGCAGGCTGTGATCTCATTTTCTTTCTGGCTGAGTGAGGCAAGCTTCCCGTTCACAGGGGAGGCATGAATAAACTTTTTCAAAGTGATTTTTCCATTAATCCAATAGATCCTGCAGCCTGCCACTCTGCCTATCACAGGTGTCATTCAGTTTAACAGAAGCTACAGAAATTATGTCTGGCTTTTAGAAGGCTTTCCAAGTTGAACACAGTCTTTTCTGAGCAATGAGTTGACAGTATTCTAAACTTGAAACCAGATGACCTTTCTTTTTTTAATGAGCATTTCTGATGAGACTTACTGTATGGCAGATTTTTATTTGCAATAGCTGCTGCAAAAATCACCTCACATGTGATGTGTGATAGGTCTATTGGACAGTTGTCAGCACAGGTGGTCTGAAACAATATTGTTAAAAAATTAAAAGAAACTGAAAATTCAGACTTCGGGAATGTCAGAAAGCAGGTAGCTGCCTGACAGCTTTACTCTAATATGATCTCTTCATTAAAATCTGTTACTTTATCTACCAGAACATCAAGATGGGGCAAACATTTTTACCAGCAGAAAACTGTTGCCAGTATCAATTTTTCTGTTTATTCATAAACTAAAGTCTGTTAATCACCAATGACTTCTAATGACCAATAGCAATCCAAATGCAACTGTTCAGATTCGTACCAACTCTTTTGATCAAACGAGGTATTGGAAGAAGTCATTAATCTTCATATATGATATGAAATATGAATCCCAACAACTGTTGTCTATATCTATGCTTCTACATGTCAGGTTTCTCCAGTGTAACTGGATGGATGTCCTAATCACTTTCTACACACCTATTAGTATAATCCAAAGTAATGACGACTGGTCTTTCCAGGTATCATTAATAGTAACTGCCAGTTGTTGACAAAATAGATCTGATTAGGCCCACTAAATATACAACAAGCCTGAAATACCATTTTGTCATGAAGAGAAAATAGAGCAGCCAAGCTACTGAAGCAGTCTTTTGAAGAGGACTACAAACAGAAAAGATTGACTGTTTCAGTGAGTTTCTCTTTTTAAACAGTAGATTTCATTTGTTGTCACATGAATTTGTTTGAATTGGTGCTGATAAAATTTGGGACTCTTAAAGTGTCAATAGCAAATTTCTCTTGGAGGATCCTAATTGACAAACTCGCATGAATTTGATGTACTTACAGCATGTTAAAATTACAGTCCAAACATTAGGGGATTTAAGCATTGAGCAAAGTGGCATCCAGTCCAAAATTGTGAACACTAAGTTTGCAATCATTTTCATGTCATGCATTTATTTTATGCTCACAGCATAAGCTATTCAGTCTATGTTGCCCTCAACACCTTTATAAAATCTTTTAAAGAGTCTTTTAAACTTAAAATTCATAGCTTTATTGTATTCATACTTTGTAAAAACATAGGCATTTTCTCAACCAGCTCTTCATCATTTCTAGGCCAGAATACTTCGGTTCAAGCTTTTTACCTAATAAGAAAAATGACAGTAGGTGTTGTGATGAAAGGCAGCCCTAACACCGGTTTTATACTTTGTGACTGATGTGTTTTTACCAGAATGGCCTGTTTGCAAGATCTTCTTGATCATTTTCACCTCAGAAGGAGGCAACTCCATTTCAGCTACAAGATTAACAGTTTGGTGGTAGTGGTGTTTGACAGACACTTTATCATGATATGACCAGATCAGTCATATCCTAAGGGCTGGAATCAAGGTAAAGCAGATAAATTATTTTGTCAGATCAAAAAAGTTACTATCTTCAAAGTGGTTTACTTAATTTTTATTTAATTTTGTAATACTGTTATTTCGCTCATATACCGACATTGCCCGTCAGTGATGTATGAGACATTAGGTTCTTGCAATCGTATTTCCAGTAGAGAATTAGGGGTGGTAGAACTGGAGATACTGTGAGTGCTATTAATTTTATTTGCAAATAAATATTAGTCATGGAACACAGATTATTAGCTACCATGCTGGGAATTCGTCCTTTCAGGAATTTCAGCACAGTATTGTAACAAAATTGCACAGAGAGTGATGTTAACTAGAGGCCAAGGCAAAGAGAAAATACTTCTCTTGCTCACAGCAAAGACTCAACACTCTGAAAAACACAGCTATCTTGGGAAGTTCTTATTAAATACTTGGAACAGTATTTTATTTTTATGGGATTCTTACATTCAGCTGATACTTATTTTATTCAATGGGCTTAAAATAAAATCCAACTGAAAAAAAAAGTCTTTTTATCCTTGATTCAGTTCAACAAATTAATGTATCTATTGTACCTATAAAGATGCTCCATAAAATGCCAGCTACACAATCGAAAAGTAAATGATTAATCAGAACTGAGTAGATGGAAAAGGGCACTTTCTACACTCTCAACTTTCTTGAATCTAGACTTTCAAGCAAGTGAAATGTTCAACCATTCATTTCCATTTCTTTCTAGTGCTTTGGGAAAAGCATAGTGTGAAACACTGTGGAAGTTAGTTTTCTTGTATTTGGGGAAAAAAAGTATTAACTGATGTTTTAGTATTTACAAGATATCTTTCTTACTTTGACAGTGAAAAATCAATTAGTCCATTAAATACAATATGTGGTCAACTGGTTTTGGTTTAATTTGAAATGATCCTTTTCCTAAGAAAATGTTACTATGCCTGATCTTGTATCTGTTTGTTTTCCCTCTGTTCTGGTGTTTGTTTTATTTAAACACTTTGCAGATACACATGGTAATCTACCTTTTCCTCCTTCCAGCAATGTAATAATTTAGAGTTGTTGTTGAATTTTGGTTTTTGGTTTGGTTGGGGTTTTTTTCATGGTTTTCTTTTTGTTTTGGTTTGTTTTAAATGTCTAAGCTATCCCTTGACCAAAAGAGTTTGGCTAATAAAATGAGCTCTTGGTTTCTCATCTGGGAAGAGCACATTTTTTCCTTGATTCTTTATCATGGTTCCTGTTTCTTCACAGAAAAGTTAACCTTGAGATATTCTTGGATCCAAGATCATATTTTCCTTCCCCAAACTTCTCCACATTCACATACAGAACTAGTTAATAAAGTCCCCCAGATCCTATCATGTGAAGCAAAATAAGTAAGTCCAAATTTAATGTCTTTACTAACTTACTAGCAATATTGGTCTGAATGGAGAATGCCAAAAAGCCTTTTTTTCTAAACCAGAGTGTTTAAGCCCATTCCTCCACGTTTCTCCTCCCTAGAGCCTAGGATTTGTCCCTAGATGCTGACCTCTTTCAACACTCAAGATATTCTTGTGTTGAGTATTGCAAATAGGATTTGTGCCACCACAGCTACCAGTAATCCCTTTGGATGAGTAATTCTCCTTGACCCATGATATTACCGTGGTGACCTCAAAAGAAGGACTTGAATGGCCTTCTTGCAAGTGTAGGGAAGGTGGCCTGCTGAAAGATGTGCAAGCTTCTTGCAGCAAAACTAGTGGCTCTCTCCACTTTTTGTGCAGCCTATCTTTCTATACCAGATCTGCCTCATGTCTTTGCTTCGTGATCCAACCCTCCTCCTGATCATTGGCTTCTTCCCTACACTCATGTCCATATCTTGCCATGAGCTCTTAGTCTCTGCTTTGCCTCTTTTCTGAACTTTGCCTCAAATCTCTGCCCCACTTCTGCCTTGGCTTTCTGCGCTAAACATCGCGCAGAACCATTGCTTTGCCTGAGTGCTAAAACTATCAATTTAAAAGCTTTCTTGTGCAAAAAGAATGTAATTCAGTAGAATCATCACATAAATCTGTGATCTGTTTTGAGAAACAGGTTAAAAAACCACCTGGCCTGCCTTTGTTAGGTTTATTTTGCACGTTGTACCTTCAAGAAAATAAAAATATTTAGATGAAATTTATAGACAGTCACATATGTATAATTTAAACATACTTACACGGGATGGCTCCACTGAGCCACTACAGCTCTCATCGGCAGTCCTATCATCATCCTTTTAGATATGGATCTGTTATATCTTTTCATCACAATTTTGCCTGGAGAATTTTTTTTCAGAGCAGTAGTTCTTGCCAAATCTAATACAAAGCCAGCAAATAGAAATGTTGTATATGTCTGTGAAATCTAATCTGCAGCAAAATTGTTCAGACAAAGAAGCATTCCAATGCAATGGCAATTTATTATTTTAAACCTATTCTTAACACCCTGACAAGTACATTCTTAAATAACACAAAATACCTTTTTCCCCAACATTTTTAATTAGAATCTGCGTAGTGCTGAACCACTGCAGCATCTCTGATGAGAATCTAAATGAGTCCACCTATGAAGGAAGATGATACTTTTTGCATTATCAACACGCACGCTCAGTTTAACATTTTTGTTATCAAATCTAATGCTGTGAAGGAAATCAGTCTTCACAAATGCTCCTCACACCTAATATATGACTTGCTCACATGTCGCCATCAAAAATCAGAAGGGATTGTTTCCAAAAGGAAAGGAAATATATACAAATGTGATTCACTAACAGTTCTTGAGGGAGCAAATAATTGCCCCGGGATATTTTATCTTTCCCCAGCAAAGTGAATTAAGAAATAACTCAAGTGGTGGTACTGTGATATTAAGGGAAAATTAACTTTATACGGACCTGTAAAAAAGATATACAATAACTTTTTGGGAAAAAAAAATATGTAAATTTAGGGTTTGTAAAATATTCAGCCATGGAGAATAAAGACTCCACAACCGGAGATTAGGCAAAGTGTTCCTGTGGCAGTTCAGCCTTCACAGATATTAGTCAGCTTTCCCTGCAGCTGGGAAATCTCATCAAGTGACACTCTGACATTTAAGTTTCCTTTGGTGAACCAACCCTGAAGTTGCCTGGTGTTGTAGTGTTTCAGTAACATGGGTGTCGTCTGCTGATTCACTGTGGTTTGGACAGGGCACACCAACCATTTCTGTGCAAGCTACTGAATACCAAACAGCAAAACTGTTCTGTCCAGGCTTTACAGTGTCAGATACTTACACGTGTGTGCATGCAACGAGAGAACAAGCAGTACAAATCTAGGGGAACCAGTACTTGACTGTTACACACTTGTAGTGTAGTCAGATAGAGTTCACTGGAGACTTGCCACTTTTCTCCATGGTCTGACAGTTCTAAAAATTTAAAGTATTAACTGAACAAGAATTCACTTAGCTTGCCAGTTCACACTAGAAAGCATCTATCCAAGAGGCAGCGTTTTGATGTCTGCATTTTTGCTAATGCTTGCACTGTATCCAATATTCTTTTTTTTTTTTTTTTTCTGGAAAAGATGGTTAAGACTGTTGTACTAGCTGGAAAACAAATGATTCTGTGCATGTGGTTAATTTTAGTCCTGAGGACTGGCACAAATTACATTAGTGCTAATCATTTACCTTTTATAATGAAAAATAATATTTTTGTCTTACTATTCCCTTTATTTCTCTCTGTTTGCCTCTCCACCCTTCCTGACACTGCACCGTTCGCATCACAGGAGCATCGGCGTCAGCTGGCTGCTGCTACCTTTGGCTGCCTCCCCCTCCTTTTTCACGACCGGTCTGTGCAAGTCGTTCCCAGTAAGTGTTCCTCTAGGATCTGAATTGCCAGACCTCACGTACCATGTACATAAAGGGCTGCTGGAGCAGTCAGTACGGCGTTACTAGCTGCATTGCAGCTCACAGTGTTTTGCAGAGCGGAGCAGACGATCAAAGTTGGAAAGGGACTGAATTTTGGACAAAAGCTCTCTGTTTTCAGTCTGCATCAGAGAAGGCTGAAAAAGAAAGGTAGAGTTTTCATTTGAAAGACCTTGGCCAGTCATTTCTGCCACATTTCTGTCACAATGTGACATCTTAGTCACATTTTCACTTCTATTTTTTACTTATCTTAAAATCTTTAAATACGTCTAAAGCTAAATGCCTTCATAAACAAAATTTTAAATAGATTAACACATTTCATAGATTTAAACAGCAATAAAGACCACTCCTGCTCTTACCGATGCCTCTGAGAACAGTGTGAGGCAGATATTTCACAGTCTAAAAAGGCACAGCAAGACTCAACAATGATCTTGTGGCAATACAGAACTCTAATCTGAGACACAAGAGACCATGAAGTGTACCTGCAATAAATGGAAAACGAAAAAGTGAGGCAAGGACAGATATATCCATAAAGATTTAACAGAATTATTATTAGCATTAGGAGGTGCTAGCTTAATGAAATTGCTATTAGTTTTGCCAATCAAATACAGTATCCCTTCAGGAGTTACTGTAAGCAATGCCACTGGAATCTCTGAGCAACAATGGATTAATTACCAAAGCATTTTTTTCCCCTCTTTTTTTTTTCCCTCTAATAACCAGACTTTTCCTTGTCAGTCTCATTAGAGAGAGTATTAGTCTTGTAGCTTTATCATCTCTAATAGACAGAAAAGGGCAGGCAGAGTAAGATGGTGCTTTGACACCAGCTATTCCCTCACAGTCCACAGGGGCATGTAGTACATCCTTGCTTATAATTTGAAAGAAAACCAAAGCATTTGAGTTTTTAACCTAGCCACTGTTCACTCTGACTTCTTTTTGCCAGAGGGTGGAGGATGCTGGGGTTCCTGCCACTGGCACAGACAGCAACAAATTTGTCGACCTGCAGTGGGTTGACCCTGGCTGGACACCAGATGCCCACCAAAGCAGCTCTATCACTCCCCTCTGCAGCTGGACAGGGGAGAGAAAATATAACAAAAGGCTCATGGGTCGAGATAAGGGCAGGGTTATTACTCAGCAATTACCATCACAGGCAAAACAGACTTGACTTGGGGAAATTTAATTTAAGTTATTAACAATCAAATCAGAATAGGATAATGAGAAATAAAACCAAATCTTAAAAACACCTTCCCCCCCACTTATCCCTTCTTTCTGAGCTCAACTTCACTCCTGATTTTCTCTGCCTTCTTTCCCCGGAAGCGGCACAGGGGGACGGGGAAAGGGGGTTGTGGTCAGTTCCTCACACGTTGTCTTTGCTGCTCCTTCCTCCTCCACTCCTCCCCTGCTCCAGTGTGAGGTCCCTCCCATGGGAGACAGTCCTCCACAAACTTCTCCAATGTCAGTCCTTCCCACAGGCTGCAGCTCTTCATGAACTGCTCCAGCGTGAGTCCTTTCCACAGGGTGCAGTCCTTCAGGAACCGACTGCTCCAGCATATGTCCCCCACAGAGTCACAAGTCCTGCCAGCAAACCTGCTCCAGCGTGGGCTCCTCTCTCCATAGGTCCTCCCAGGAGCCTGCTTCAGCACGGGTTGTCCATGGGGTCACAGCCTCCTTTGGGCACATCCACCTGCTCTGGCGTGGAGTCCTCTGTGGGCCACAGGTGGATATCTGCTCCACTGTTAACATCCATGGGCTGCAGGGGCGACGGCCTGCTTCACCATGGTCTTCCCCGCAGGCTGCACGGGAATCTCTGCTCTGGCACCTGGTGCACCTCCTCCCCCTCCTCCTTCACTGACCTTGGTGTCTGCAGAGTTGTTGCTCCCACATATTCTCACTCTTTTCTTCTGGTTGCTGATGGTGCTGCACAGTTTTTTTCCTCTTCTTAAATATGTTATCCCAGAGGTGCTACCACTGTCGCTGATGGATTCAGCCTTGGCCAGCAGTGGGTCCGTCTTGGAACCAGCTCGCATTGGCTTTATCAGACACGGGGGAAGAATCTTCTAGCAGCTTCTCACAGAAACTACCCCTGTATCCCCCCCGCTACCAAAACCTTGCCATGCAAACCAAATACAATGCCTCAGTAAGTTACTTCAGTGGTTCAGAAGAAATAATTTCGACATCACCTTGCTGGGCACCTATTGTACCTTAAGAGTATGACAGAACTGCCCTTGCAAAGTGCTGCTCAGCTGGCATGGCCCTCAACCCTCATTACTGTTCTTGCTTTTCAGTCAGCCCCAAGGAAAGCTGCAGGTGGTGAGGTGCCCCTGCCTGGGTCACCAGCCCCTGGGGATGTCTGGTCCATCATCACTGTTAGCAGTGCCAGTCCTGGGCCACAGCCTAAAATCCAGCCGAGGTGTTCATGGCCCTTTCCTGTTTCAGATGTTAACATTCAGATATTCAGGACTCAGTGCTGGGGCTGGTTCTCTTTAGTATCTTTATCAATGACCTGGATGAGGGGATTGAGTGCACCCTCAGTAAGTTCAGAGATGACACTAAGCGAGGCAGGCATGTTGATCTGCTTGAGGGTAGGAGGGCTCTACAGAGGGATCTGGACAGGCTGGACTGATGGGCTGAGGCCAATGGTATGAGGTTCAACAAGGCCAAGTGCCGGGTCCTGCACTTGGGTCATGACAACCCCATGCAGCACTACTGGCTTGGGGCGGAGTGGCTGGAGAGCTGACCGGCAGAGAAGGACCTGGGGGTGTTGGTGGACAGCCGGCTGAATATGAGCCAGCAGTGTGGCCAAGAAGGCCAACAGCATCCTGACGTGTATCAGGAATAGTGTGGTGAGCCAGACTAGGGAAGTTATCATCCCCCTGTACTTGGCACTGGTGAGACCCTACCTCGCGTATTGTGTTCGGTTTTGGGCCCCTCACTACAAGAAGGACATTGAGGTGCTGGAGTGTGTCTAGAGAAGGGCAACAAAGCTGGTGAGAGGTCTGGAGGGCAAGTCTTATGAGGAATGACTGAGGGAACTGGGGTTGTTTAGCCTGAAGAAGAGGAGGCTGAGAGGAGACCTTCTCACTCTCTACAATTACCTGAAAGAATCATAGAATCATAGAATGGTTTAGGTTGGAAGGGACCTTGAAGATCATCGAGTTCCAATCCCCCTGCCATAGGCAGGGATACCTCTCACTAGAAAGAAGGTTGTAGAGAGGTGGGGGATGACCTCTTCTCCCTAGTGACAAGTGAAAGGACGAGAGGAAATGGGTTCAAGGTATGCCAGGTGAGGTTTAGATTGGATATTAGGAAAAATTTTCTCACTGAAAGGGTTATCAAACATTGAAATAGGCTGCCCAGGGATGTGGTGGATTCGCCATCCCTGGAACTGTTTTAAAAAAGGGTAAACGTGGTACTTGCAGCCATGGTTTAGAAGTGGTTTTATCAGGTTAGGTTAATGGTTGGACTTGATGATCTTAAAGGTCCCTTCCAACCTCAACAATTCTGTGATTCTATGATCCTAAGTGCTGCACTTGAGTCGTCAAAGGCAAGCCTGTCCTCCATCTGCTTTGCCTTTCTGCCATCTACCAAACAGCTGCATGTCGTTTCTTTTCACCTGTCCATTTGGCAAATCATCTTTCAGTCAACACCACAGAGTTCAAAGTGCTTTGGTCTGCCAAAATTCATGTTTGTCAGAGACGCGTCAAACACAAGTAGCACTCACTGGCCATCGCCATATCCATTCTGCCCAAAATATACAGGGCACAACAGCCTTAAATGAAACAGCATGGAACATTCCTTTCTAAAATGTTGATTATAAAGAAAATTTAGCTACCTAAGTGTCAGATTAAAGGCACTTTCGTACAGATTAGATTTAACTCAATTTGTCATTTATACTTAAGGAGATTTCAGTATTTAGAACAAGCCTTCACTTCTGAGTAATACGAATTTTTTTAGAACATCTGACAGAAGTCTCATCTTATTCTGATCAAAGAAAATGCAGAGAAATTAAATCAGACTTACACTGTTTATAATTCATAATGAATAATTTGGCTTTGATTACTCCTTTTTTATTAATTATAGGTTTTTTATTAGTTAATGCCCTAAATATCCGTTTTAATTATGTTTGCCATCCATACCTGTCATACCCACAATGTAGCAGTGCATAACATATCTAACACATACATATGCTTGAAGGAACAATGCATAATCTGTTTCAATTAAATCTTTATGTTTGGATATCACTACGTACAGGGTCTGGCTGGGGTGGAGTTAACTTTCTTCACAGCAGACTATTATCATGCTGTATTTTGGATTTGTGACCAAACCAGTGTTGATAACACAGGGATGTTTTAGCTACTCCTGAGCAGTGCTTGCACAGTGTCAAGCACTTTTCTGCTTCTCACCCCACCCCACCAGCGAGTAGACTGAGGGTGCACAAGAAGCTGGGAGGGGACACAGCTGGGACAGCTGGCCCTGACTGACCAAAGGGATATCCCCTACGGTATGATGTCGCACTCAGCAATAACTTTTGGGGGAAGCAGGAGGAAGGGAGGACATTGGGAGTTGTCTTCCCAAGTAGCTATTACGTGTGATGGAGCCCACACATTATGGGGTTTGCAAGGCACAAGACACTCTGAGTACAACAGAACTGATGATATGGTGATGATACCAAACTGGGAGGTGCTGTTGACTCTCTTGAGGGACAAGATGCCTTGCAGAGGTATTTAGATAGATTGGAGCATTGCACAGTGATTAATGGAATGAAATTTAACAAGTCTAAATGCCAGATTCTGCACCTAGGACAGAGTAACGCTGGGCACAAGTATAAACTGGGAGAGGAGTGGCTGGAGAGCAGCCCTGCAGAAAGGGGTCTGGGAGTGCTGGTTGACAGCAGGCTCAATAGGAGTCAGCAGCGTGCCCTGGCAGCCAAGAGGGCAAACCGCTTCCTGGGTGCATCAAACACTGCATAGCCAGCCGCTAAAGAGAGGCGAGTATCCCACTGCATTCAGTGTTGGTGCGGCCTCACCTGCGGTACGGTGTGCAGTTCTGTGCCTCACAACTTAAGAAGGATGTGAAGGTATTTGAATGTGTCCAGAGGAGGGCAACAAAGCTGGTGAAAGGGCTGGAAGGCAAAGACTGGAACAGGTTTCCCAGAGAGGTTGTCAATGCCCCAAGTCTGTCAGTGTTTAAGAGGCATTGGGACAATGCCCTTAACAACACACTTTTACATTTGGTCAGCCCTGAATTGGTCAGGCAGTTGGACTAGATGATCGTTGCAGGTCCCTTCCAACTGAAATAATATTCTATTCTGTTCTGTTCTGTTCTGTTCTGTTCTATTCTATTCTATTCTATTCTAACACATTGTACCTAAAGAATCATAAACAGCACTACCGCATGTGCTTCTGATATCAGCAATCAACAAAATACATGCACTACACCCAGAAGAATTTTGTTCTTTCTCTGGTATTTCAGATTCAGTATTTGATAAGTCTCCTTCTGGAGTTAAAATAAGTTTTGCATAAATATTATTTGCATTTTTTTATTCTGGTGTGTGAGTTCCAGTTCTCAAAAACTAAGACTCACTTTATTTATTATTGAATATTTTCGTGGGTGTTAATTTTTCTGGATATGCAAATAATCTTTTGCAATTTTTTTATTCAAATGACATACAACCAGTTCTAGTTGCAGGCAAGTTTGGTATGTTTAGTTTAATTAGCCTTCGTATTTAGAATGGATTATTACGAGCTATAAAATGTTAATGCTTAGGTTCATTACATTGAATTTTGAAATACAGTACGTTCCTAGACCCGGAGGCCTAACCAGAGAGACTCAGCTTCATCACTGACTTCTCAAAAACATTATGATTGATCTTTTGATGTGAAACCGGAGGGAACTTCCTATCTAGGTCACTTGAAAGATATAAATGGCCAATGTGCAGAAGAGTACTTCCCAATGTATATGATGGGGAAGGAGCACTCTTTTGATACATCCTTTCTCACCAGCATGGCAGCATCAGGCACGTGGCTATGAAGCATTAAGTAAAAACTAAAAGGTCTGTAGCCCCACCTGACAACATCCTCCACTTACAAATGTCTTAGATGACACTGCTTGCAAGAGATCCTGGTCAACTCTCTGCTCCTCCAGCAATGGCATCCCACATCATGCTCTTTTCTGTTCATTGACATGGGGGTGTAGTTCTACAATCTACAAAAATGCTGTGTTGATACAACTTGTTTGCCTTGCTATGCAGAAGTAGACTACATTTTTGGGGAGCTGCAAGATAAAGGTTGTGTTTTAAATACTAGCATGAGTAGAGAAACAGAAGTGCTGCAGTATAGCATTAGTCTGGCTATGAGAAACTTGGACACTTCTCAATTGATCCTAGGGTATAATGCAATTCAAATATTTCACAAGTTGCCTCAGATCATTTGGAAAATGCATACAATTAGTTTTTAAGTATCTGAAAGAAGTATGTGATTAATAGTTGGTAATTATTTTCTTCAGCTATAAGATATGCTTTCAAGAACCCTTAATCCTAATTAATTGTTAGTTGGAATACAGATGCTTAATAGATGCCAAGTACTGGATCTATTCCACTTTTTTCACAGTATAGAATAATATGTTGCAAGTGGCAAAGACAGAATGCAAACCTGTGTTGATGAGTTTCTTTAAAACCCTGGGCCAGGAAATTACCAGCAAAATGTGAAAACTCAAGGTTTTGGAAGGCAGCTTGAATCACTCCAGAGAGGATGGAAAGGCAAGCACTGTAGGAAGATTGTTGTCATGGGAAAACATGAGTTAGGATACGGTGGCTAGTCATTGGTGAGGGGATTTGTTGTGATTTCTTAATTATGTATAGCCAATTAATGGTTATAACTGGTTCAAAGTGGATAACTGGATGAAACGAGGAAGCTGAATCTCTTAAGAGCTACAGTGGTAAAATGTAGGGATGAAAGGATAACTGAAGCACTGAGGAAGAAGCTCTGTGAGACAGGAAGGGGCCATACTTATTTTATTACTCTTGACTAGTCAGAAGTGGCATGGGAGCAAAAAATTGGGAGATACAGGTGCTTAGCATTCATCTGAGGCAGACATAGCTCTTTTTCGACTAGAAAGCAACCAGGGGTGCATCACACTGTGACTGTCAGTGGGGAACTGCACACCCTTCCTCCTCTCTACCTCTTCCCTGCCCCTGGCATATCAGCCTTTATCCATCCCAAGGAATAAAAAGTTAGCAGTAAAGGACCGTATTCATTGGCATTTAGTTGTTGAGGCACTGAAGTTGTTGAAGACTTTTTCCAGAGTACATTGAAACTGAATGGCATTTTTGGTGGTGTCTGAACATCAGATGCTCAGAGTGATGTTTACATACCCAGATTTTCCTGTCAACCTAATGATTTATTTCTAGGTAAACCCAGGTCTTAGTGGTTGTGTCTACACTGTGGAAGCTGGGAGCGCTCCCAGCCCCTGGGCCCAGGTGCGAGCACTGGCCAGATGCCAAGGCTATGTCAGGACAAGATCAAGCTAGCCCGATCCCTTCTCAGCCCAGACCTCACTTATCTTGAGAAGGAAACCTGGGCCATGAATGTCTCCTGTCAGATCCCTGCTCTGGACAACCAGGCACGAGAACAACAGAGCAACACAGTTTGTGTAGCGCTAGCCATGGAAAACTGCACAGACTACTAACAGCTGTTCTGTATGCTAGGAAATGAATATGGTGCTTCCCAGGTGTGTGTCCATGCCGTAAAAACCATCCCTGCTACGGGCTCTTCTGACAGGTAGCTCTTTAGCTAGAAACCGTGGCACGACAAGCAAAGGATCAGGATGTGTCCTCTCTGTTTCCAACTAGGCAAGTGGGATTGTGCTACATATGCTCTGTGGATTAAATGAGTATCTCACATTTCTGGAGGCTTCACAGGATATTGAATACAGTTTACAAAATGAAGGCAACTAGCATGAAGAAGCAGCTGAAGCCCAAGTTTTTAATTGTTCTCTGCCTTTCACCTTTCTTTCCTTTAAGACAAAGAAGTCAACTCTGGCCATTGTGCAAAATGAATGCAATCCAGGCACAATGTTTGAGCCCACAGTTAGCTTGAAACCGTCTCTTTGAGCACTAAATACCCATTCAATGGGTAATTGCTCAGAAGCCAGGGATCATCACTGCTGGCAATATTCAGTATCTGGCATATTTTCTAAGACTCATAGACCCAAGTATCAAAGATGCAAGACCCAAAGTCCTGGATTCGAGATAACACATAAAAAAGACATTTCTAGGTGTTGTGGTAGTTGTGAAAGGCTTGAAGATGTGAAACGAGTTTCTTAATGACTCTAAAGCTAGAGAGTGAAGTAAAAGAGTGTTGTTGATTTTTTGGCAGAGGATGAGGAAGGGAATTGTGAAAAACTGGGATTGGCAACCTGGCCACATTGTAAGCTGTTTTACTGTCTCTTGCAGTGGTTCTGAGAAGTGAGAACAGGCTTTTAATCCCCGTGACAGGTCATTGGCATATGGGTAGTTTCATTTCCTGCAGGAGGATTCAACATTCAAAGTATGAAATGTGAAACCTTAATTCTCATCCTGAATGTAGTGAAGCAACAAGGAATAATGTTCCATCTCACCCAAAATTTCCTCTTTGCCTGTTTTGTAGACCTCTCTTCATTCTCGCTGCTCTTCCCAGAACTTTTTTCTTCTGGAAGCCACCCAAGTAACTCCTATCTTCTTTGAATTTCATTGCTCAACGTTCAACGTTGTTGCACTTCAGCAGAGGTCAGTGCTGAAAGGAGCAAGATTACTTCAAGTGTCTTGTTAGCTATGACAGTTTATTAATCATTGTGAATGATTAATCATATGGGTTTGCCTTTACACAATCCTTTTGATTCCTATTGAAGCTATGATTCACAAGAATTCTAAATATACTCCTGCAGAGCTCTAACTTAGCCCTTTGTTCCCTTTTCTATATTTGTGCCATTAATTGTTCTTACCTGAGTTCATGGTCTGGCATTTGCCTTTATTAAATAGTACCTTTTCTTTTTTATAGCATTTCCTTGTGTATCAGGATCCCGTTGAACTCTAATCCTGTTTCCCGATGTATGATATCAGCTTATTGGTGTCTTCAAATGCAATCAGAACATTTTCTATTCAATCATCTAGATTATTAAAGAAAATATGCAATAGTACCACTCCTTGAGGACTGATTCCTGCAGAGCATTACTGAGTCCTTTTCAGGATGTACCCAAACCACTGCTAAAGAATTCCCAAGTAGAGTTTTCCCATGACCTTGACAACTGCTTTTTTTCATCTAAATATTCCTTAGTTTGGTTACGGGAACTCTGCAGAACTGTGTCAAAAGTCTTATATAAGCCAAGGTACATGATATGTATTGCTTCTCCTTTCTGTTACCTTGTGGTAGAAAGAAACTGGTTTGATTTGATATGTGTTTTTATGAAATTTCCTCTGGCTATTTCTCCTCTTTTAGGTCCTCAGTAGTAGTCAGTATGCTAATTTTTCATGTTGTTTTTGGTCCACCAGTAGGAACTATTAGGGACTATGAGTTCCTCTATAATTATTGTTGGTGCTTGGTGCCTGGCAGCAGGAACGCAAACACTTCTAGCAGCAATGGCAGAGGAACTCAGGTTTCACCAGCTTGGGCTGCGTCCATACTCTTACTGGTGAGCAGTGTGGAAATAACCATCTGCTGGACATGACTGCATCAGACTGTTTTACTGTGAGCAAAACTATAACAACATGAAAAAAGGACAACCAACTCACACTTAAAACTTCATTCTGTTTTGTTCAAACAAGGAGAAATCCTTCCTCTGTCCTCATCTGTGCTCTGCGTTTTTCCTAGCCTGTCTTCCTCTGCAGAGATTGGTGGTTATTGTTATTCCACTCACAGATAGATATTCAAGCTATTAAAAAAATTAATGGCAACAGCTTCTAAAGCTAGTATGTCAATAAAAATTGTTTCTACTACTAGACATTCTCTTAGCCCGTGTAGTGAATATGGATCATACAGCCTTAAAACCGAGGCCTGGTGATCATTTTCCTTTCTAACCTTCTTCAAGTAGCAAAGTGTTTTGCGGTATTTTTTAAGATAAATGTTAGGGTGCTTATTCAGAAATACAAAACTTACAAAATTATGTTTCAACTTATCCTGTTTGCGATTTCTTTTTAAGATGCAGGTTTTAATAAAATTAGAAGAAACAGTTCACACACAAGTATTCCTCATTCACTGCAAAATAAGGACAGCAAATGGGATAAAGATATGGCAAAAGAGAGAGATATTCTTGTTTCAGGTGTCTGGGCTAGGAAGTAAAATGAATTTGATTCTTTCTCTCTTAACATCACTGAGTTTATCTCTGATGACAAGCACAGTTACTGTCATGCGCACAGAAAATATCAGTCTTAAAGCTGGCATTTCCTATCTTCTGAATGCTTGATGAGCAAGACTGCTGTTCTTTTAAAAGTGCATTGCTTTTGGTATTTTCAATTTTTTTCTTGTAGTTTATTATTATTTGAAAGCAGTAAGATTTCTCAAAACAGTGATAGATTTCTTCCTGCCTTTGTGGAACTACAGAGTTTTTGACTATATCTTGCTCTGTAATTTTTTTTTATATTTTTCCCTGTAGATATAGAATGATTTTATTTATAAAACGTATAAAAATATATGTTAGAGAAATATTTTCAAGACTCAAATTAAAAAATAAAAGCTTTCCTATTCTTCACATGACTGTCTCTGTCTCAACTGTAGGAAAAGAATAAGATCATTTTCAATCTCTAATAATATTTGAAAAGTGCACTCTATTGTGCCAAGATATGCCATGGGAGCTGACAGTCTACATCCCAACTCAACCTTAATGTCTTATGATATCCATGAGCAAATGTGTCAAGACTCACTGCGTGTATTTATTTATTTTTCAAGTACTTCCAGATGGAGAAAAGAGTATTTCTGTATTTTTGATGCTGCTGATTATAGGCTTTTTAATATAGTTTATTTCAAATGTCCCAAAATACAAAGCTAGAATTTTGGTACTCAGAAATAAAGTTTGTTGTTTTAATATAAATATTATTTCTAAAACATAAGTAACTTTGTGAAAATTAGTTCCAAGGAATTTTATATTGTATACAACAGAATGATATATATGGCTTGTGTAGATGTTCAATGTATAGATTCAACTTAACATTCATGCCAAATGCAAGAAAAGTATTGCTTTATTTATATGGTGACACTGGAGTGAAGACTTTTAGCTATCAGTATTTAGTTATTGGATTTGGTTTATTGTAGGTCAACATGACAAAACAGAAAATGACGTTGCATTTTATTGGCTTGATAAGACTTGTCACAATACTAGAATATTAGTTGCTCTTTAATAATTTCAGAAAGATGTTAGGAAGTTGCCTGGGAGACTGGAGATAAGATGTGCACGTCTTACTCAAACTGCCTTCTCAGCATTCATCATTATGGCCATCCATCACTGGCCAGCCAAAGCGCTGTTTAGATCTACTCTTTGTACTGTTCCTGCAGCTTTTCTCTTTGTTATGAGACACCTCGACAAGCTTATTCTTCCTGACACCTTCAAGAATAAATTATCTACAGGAGCAGAGAGTATTCCAATGCAAAAAGCAGAGAAAGCTATTTCTGCTTAACTTGCCTTCCTCAATCAGGTCAGTTCTGCAACATTTAAGGATCCACTTGTCATTAATGCAAAGACCTCTTTGCAGCAAACTGATGATACAAATTGCAGCTATTCCCACTGGACCTTACATGTTTATGCTCTTTCAAAGGCTGCAAGAGAATTTCAAGCCGCTGGTGCACCCTCGGATGTTGTGAAGGACCAACACATGACCACAGAAACCACTGCTACCTCATCATCTGCCTGAGCTGACAGCAAAGTAAAGACTAGTTCATACCTTATCATAGTACCAAAACCACTGGAAAGAAGGAAAAAGCAGGCAGAGAGCTCCTTGTGGGCACCCCCCTGCCATGTGCAGAGTGTGCATGTGGGCACAGCGATATCGCTGCTCTCAGAGTAAGAGCCATCACTGTTCAAGACCAACAAAATTAAGCCGGAGCTGTTGGTGTGTCTATGTGGATGGCTGGATTGACTTTCCCCATACAGTGGCCCAAGTTCATGAAACAGAAAGCACATTGACTCCATCCGTGGGATGGTGGTGTGGTGCTCAGCCCCTCGCTGACGTTTGGCCAGGCAAAGCTGTGCCTGCTCCGTGCACACACCTCTCCCCCTTCAGCAGAGGCTGCCTCTAAATGCCCCTCAGCACTGCATACGGCTCAGCCGAACTCTGTGTCTTCAGTGTCCTAGTAAAGGCTTCAACCCAGAATCAGCATCAAGCTTGGAAGATAAACAGCAATTAGTAATGTTGGGGGCAGGAGAAAAATCCTTCTAAGAGCTAACGTAATGAGGTATTTGTATATTTACAATTTTGTTTTGGCAGTTACCCTGGATTTGTGACGCTCGTCTCCATTTTCCTTTGTACCAACGCTTTATTCCAGGCAGTTTTTCTTGTTGGAGGCAGCTAAACAAACATTCCTGTGTCCACTGAGGTGCAGAAAAAAATAATTTCTCAGGGACAGTTGTACAAAAAAAAATTCCCTTGTTTAAAAATGAGCCCGGTCCCTAGTGCAGCCCGTGAACAGAATACTCTTGCAACTCAGTGCAGCTGCATGGGCACGAGATAAATCTGATTCTCCTGCTGCATTTCAAGAGCAGGCATGGTGGCCTCAATGTCCTTCAATACTTTTCAAGACTGTGTCACAGCTGCATTCGACTGAAGAAAGGAGTGTCCAAAGAACAGTAAAACAGGACAAAGGAACACGCAGAAGGTGGAAGACGTCGAGATTAAAGCTGTCTCTGCAACCTCGGTGCAGGAGTTCTCAGTGATGTCCATTATCCGCACACACACTGCTTGCCTGCCGTGCAGCCCCTTGCCTCGACCAGTGCAGCAGGCTGTAGCGCAGTGCGCTTGCAGGGACACCAAACTGACACTGAGCTCTGGCATTTCCTTAACTGGAGTGTTGGGTCTTGCCGGCACGAGATGTCAATTATTTAAAGAACGCCATTGCTGCAGCTCCCTAGGTTAAAACAACTGGAGAGGAAAAAGGGTCTGTCATGTGGTGGCACACAGATTCCTCATGGACACTCTGTTAAGACAGTCCCCAAAAGGAGTACAGCACAACCTTAAGACTTCCTCCTTCCCTGATGCAAATTGGCTGTCAGTGGCTTCAGCAGGGACTTTGTGTGCATGTAAAAATCTCAGGCTGGACTCAGGACACAATAACAGCACACGTTCCCCTGCCTTCTCATCTTTCTCCTCTTGGCAGCAGTGCCAGCAGCGCGCCTACGACAAAGCCCCAGCCACAGCTGACTCTTTGTCTGAACGTCTGTCACCCCGCGGTCCCTCTCCCAGCGCTGCCATCCGGGTCCGCTGGAGGTCCTGCAGGCAGTTGTGCGCTGGCGCCGGGCAGCTGCTGGGATGCTCGTGGGGTCCAGATACCTCGTCAGCTTAGACACCAGTTATGTTTATGCTTTGGAATTTGTGCAAGGTTTTCTTTTGTGTGAGAAAAGATTGTTGTTATTTTCCATTCCCATGCATGGAGGAGTTTTCCAAGAAAGGCTCACTCCATGGACCTACATAGTTATTAAGTAGAAACTTGTTTACTGTGCTTGGGGGTTAAGTATTGTAGTTCTGCACTTATTCACTAAGCAGGTACTTCCATCTCCTCTTACTGCATGTAAAAGAATATGCGGAAAATCCTTTATAGTGCTTTTACATTGCTTAACTGGTTCCAACACTGACCAATTTCCAGAAATACTAAAGTGTTATCTCACTCCTATTTATTGCTAATAGGGTATTTTCACCACTTCAGTGGTGCTATTATTGTCAAGGCCTAATATTTGTGTTCCTTGTCTGTCTAATACTACTGGATTATTTTGTGTGCAGGAAATTCAGCATTGTCTCCTATATTCATCTTCAGAGCTACACAGGCATGTGCATTCCTGCAAGTAAATGAACATCAAGTGGCTAAATATTCAGTTACTGTTAGACATTTCAAGGTCTGAAAGGCAAAATCAGAAGATAATTATGGGTTACAAGAACAGAGCAAAAAAATGTAATTCCCTGTAATGTAGTTATTAAACAGAAAAAATGTATTAATTTCCAGCATATCATTAGGAGCGTTAGTGTTCACTAGACTTTCTTCTTTATGACATGTGCTGGACTGTCCCATTTAGAACAAGAAAGGTACTGTAGGAAAGTGTTGTACCTGTCATTCATCAGGGAAAACAGAAGAAATGTGAACACACTGAATTTTTAGCAACTGTAAGGGAACAGGGACTAAACCATTTACATTAACTGAGACAGAAGTTCAGTTTTGTTTGCTGATGTGATTCTAAAGGTTTCAATGAGTTTGTGACAATTTTGACCTGAAAAGATTCTGCTTCATTATTCTAACAGCAGAATGCTTGTCTGAGTTTTCTTTTAATACCGTGTACCTGTGTACCTTCTATGGTTAAAATCTGATGGAGCAAGCCTGATCTGCGCTTTGGCCTACTTCTCACTTTCTGTTTCTGTTTTCTCTTTTTTTAAGTCCCTTTTAGAGAAGAAAAAGGAAGGAAAAGGTCTGGGGAGATGGTGTCAGGTAGCCAGAGATGAGTGAGGCTGCAGAGAGTGCCATGGCCTTCCAAGGCATCCTGGGACTCGTATGACTCTATGGGTTAAAGAACAGCCTCAGAAAAATAACTAAAAGAAAGCATGTATCTGTGGGCAATCTAACCACTTTTTTTTTCCCTTTCTCATATGCTTCTGTGGGAGAGAACAATCTGGTCTACTGCAACAAATGTTATTTTACTATCATCTACTCAATAAATGCTTAAATAAAATGTCTTCACAAAAATGTCTTCACCATGAAAGTTAAGAAATGATCACATATCCAGGTCCAGTTCTTTATAGCCAAGACCAGTGAATGCATGCATCTAATACAAAGCTCCCACAGGGTGTTGCTGCACGCTACTAATTCAAATCATAGAATGGGAACTAGATAAACAAAGAAGCAAACAACCTGAAAAAGAGGTAACAGCAACAGTGGTTGCAATTTAATTTTAGTGGTTTTAATATTGTATATCCATATAATTGGGTTTCATGTTACCAGGCTTCATATTCTGCCGCTGCCTTGGGTTGTCCTTTCTGCTTGACCTTCATGTTTCCCATTGGCCTTGTCCTTCAGTCAATTCCTTTGTCCCTTTCAGAGGGCCAAGCTAGAGAGATGGTTCCTCCTGAATTTCCCCCTACTGATGCAGGGTGTTCCCTCAGCGGGCTGGGCAGGATTGGCATTGGTACAGCACAGGCTGCTCCAGGGGCTCATCAAGGCAGAGGGTCTCAGCCCATCGATGGCACCAGGCTGGGGATGGCACACACATCCACCCACCGCCCCCACCATGCACACTTGAGGCTGTGTGTGTGGTCTTTACACGTATTTGAGATCCACAAGTAACATGCAACATTCAAACCACTGCGCTTTTAAGATTCATAGTTTATAATGAAAACATGTCTTCTGCTGCTGCATTAAGCTGTATTGATAAGCCGGGGTTGTCAGAAGTACTTTGTAGCATTGTGTTTAATGAAACCTCAGTTTCAAGAAGAGGAATGGAAGAGAACCTTCCAGACATTTGTACTGAAAATGGGTATTATTAATATCTCACACTAAAGCAACATAATTATTTCTATGGGGACCCTCATTTAGAGGAGTAATTTGCAAGTCACGTGGGAGTGTTTGATCTCTTCATGTGAAGAAAGGGAGGACTCTGTTAATTTCAAGCAGAGACAATCACATAATTAATTTACCCAGCAGGAAAACAGAGTTCATTGAGCAAGTGTGCCCAGAGCTGTTAGTTCCAGGGAATGACCTCTCACATCTGATTTTACACTGTAATAACTAATGGCACAGCTCTCTGCAATTACATCTTTGTTCAGCAAACTTAAAGAGAAAGCACTTTTAATAGTTTTAAGCACAGCTTCTGTTTTGCGCCATCCAAAAATACCTACACCTGACACAGTGTGGGCTTGGAAATCTCCAGAGAGAAATGTTTCCTCTCCTGAAAAATTGCATTTTGGTTTGGTTTGTTTTTTTGGTAGACCCTGCTTCTTCAGGATGTATACATACATATAAACGTACGTGTGTATATATTGAGGAAAGATGGTTACATTTTTTCCTCTTCATTTCTTCAGAAGCCATGTTACATTTTCTTCCCATGTGCTATTCCCTGGGAAGTAAATCCTAACAAATAATTCTGATTCCATCTTATTTTGTCCCCAAAAGTCCCTATTTATTAGCTGCAGTGATCACCTTGAAAGGAGCAGTGGGTAAGAACAGAGCTGCAGCCTCCCACTGCAGTTCCCATTAGCGTCTCAAAATCTTGACATAACAGGAGGACACTGCTTGCCCTGATCTTTGTCATCCACTCTCTATTTCCAGTACCATTTACAAAAATCAGACTGGGGCTATATGCAGCTAGTCTATAGTGGTGACGACTGATCACCTCAAATTTCCGCCTTGGTTTGTATTTTTACTTCATCTCCTTTTAATCTGACTGGGTGCTATGACTTTAATCTCATATAGGGTACTTTTTAGAAAAGAATATTTTTGCAATTTCAGAGCAATGCCAATCCCTGCACAAAGGTGGGAAGGAGTGTTCCTCCTCAGAGAAATAAGATTCTCACCCAAATGTTATGCATTATTATGCAATACAATAAGCAGGTAAAAAAACATGCAACAGAGAGGGTATGTAGAGAAGCCGTGAATTAGTAGATTAAACAGTGCATGGGGATATTCTGAGACACTGAAACTTGAAAATCATTCTCTCAGACAATCCCCAGTTGTGGCTGGGGAGTTAGCATAGGCCAGAGAGCATTTGCAGTAGGCAATAGGGTGTTGCAACCCTCTCATAAAGAGTGAGAGAGTTCAATAATATAGACATGGGCCACCCTTTGCCAGTTGTTTCCAGTGCTATGCATTTAATCTAATGCTACAGACATAATCTGGAAGTCTGTACACTGTCATAGACTATGCTTGCCTATTGATTTGCCGGATAGTTGTAAGGATTCAGGAAGGATTTCCTCCAGGTCCTGCTCTGACAGACAGAGATGCAGCCTTTCAGCCTTCTCACTAGGGGCACCGCTCCCCTCTCTCCTGCTGGCTGGCCACCACAGGCCTGACCCATGTTGCAGAAACACTCTGGCTCTGTTCTGGGCGAGTGAAACATGGGTTTCAGTCCAAACGTTCATACCACCTGTTCTGCTCAGACGCAAGCCCGAGCTGAGGCCAGGTCAAGTTGGACCAAAACCTGGAAAGAGAAAATTCATGTAGAGCAAGCCTAAACTGTCGGTCACGCAGTCTGGGTGGATCAGGCATCAGTAGTACTGTGTGCTGCAGCACAGTTAAGAGTCTAAGCACTACCGAAGGACAGCAGCTCCAAATATAACCAAATCTGCAGCCTTCAGTGGAGGACCAAATATCAGAAAGCTGTACCTTTGATAAATCCGCCTGACATTTTAAGCCTTTACTTCTAACCCACAGTAGTAGCTCTAGACCACCACCTCAACACATGCATATGCACATTCAGGTACAAGAAGAGAGCTATAAAAGATGCAGGCAAATTTAACCGGAAGATTCATGCCTCTATCCATGGGACAAGAGCTGACTTTTTTTTTTCTTCTCTAGGTCTAACAATGTGGGGTTTGATAAAAGCTGACAGGAACATAGGAAAGGGCCTCTATTCTCCCCAGCATCTTCATGCCTTTAAGTTTTTCTCCTACTGGAGAGTACCACATAGATAGTGACAACAGCAGAAATGGATAAAGATCAAAAAATACCCTTTCAACTTCCTTTTATTTAAAAAATTGAGTGCAGGCCCATAAATGGCCATTAAGCCTCCTCGTTGTGATCTCACTTTTAGGATGTCTTGAAGGTGCTCCTTCCACAGGTATTACAGGCTGTATCAGAGGGACAGTAAGATGAGGCTTCAGTGAGATACAGCATCCACATAAAAATGACAGATTGCAGTGACAAGCTGGTATCAGTAGCTTGGGAGATAGTGAAATGAAATCTCTTCAGAAAACAGACTGCACAGAGCAGTTCTGCTGAAAGCTGCCGGTGCCACAGGACGACCTCACACATCTGATTCCCCACCAGTGAAGGCAGATGGGGCTGTGTGATGTGCTGTAGGCACTAGGTTGCTTCTCTTGCGTGATCAAATACAAGGGCTGAAGCAACGACTGAGGCAGATAATTGTACGACGCTGCCACCCCTATCTGCAAACCATCTACAAAGGATCTTATGAAAAAAAAGTGATCAGGAGGAAACAGAAATGTATAAATGGAGATAATTATGCAGAAGACTTCCTTTGCAAAGTGCTTTCAGACCAGCAGATAAAAGCAACACGTGAAAGCTAAACATAGTGTTATTAGTAATACTATTTGGCAAACCAGTGGATTACAACATTTTGAACAGGAAATTTAGTGTGATTGCTACTTTTAAAAGGAAAAAAACACCTCCCAAGGGACCGGTACAGAGCTGCCCCTTGCTTGCAGAGGTAACATTAGACAATGCTTCAGCAGTTTGCTTAAAAGATGCTCTTCAGCATCACATTAACTCAATTGCTTTTCACATTTTCTCTTCTCATTTTAAAGTCATCCTTGAAAGTAGGTGACATCATGGCTATACCAGCTGGAGAATGGCACAAACAAAGTGTACTGGAACAGGAGTGACAGACTGGAGGGCAGCTTTAATTAATAAATGGCTTGCCTTGCCAGGCGTGAAGCAGTTGGGTATTGACCCGCCAAAGAAATGGAGCTTTTCCGTGAGTAATATAGTGCTAATTAAAGCAGTGTATACGTGTTTTGAGAAAGTACATAGCAGGGGTCTGTCTGGAAAAAGGAAGGTTGTTGGGGTTTTGTTTCTTTGTTTACTGCTTCTTCCTTTCTTCCTTTGCTGTGCGTTTTTCAGTCTGAAACTGGAAGGGTGGCTAATCAGGAGTTATTCTTCTGCAGCAGCAAAGGGTTCCACCACAGCCCTCATTCCTATGATGCCCTCACTCTCACTTAGAGAAAAGACGAGCACAGAGCACTGCCGAAGTAAAAAAAAAGTCTTTCAGGCACTTCGTGGAGGAATATGTTTGTACTTCAGAGTACGATTTGTCATTAGAAAGGTTTATTTATGATGTCCCTATGCAGGTCTCTGTTAAAGAGAACCACCAAATGTCAAAATAGGTCTTATTCCATTCCATGTATGTCCACTGCTTCCTATATGTGTGAAAATCTGCAGGTAGTCACTATGTAAGGTGATATTTGTGAAGTGTGTTTTCTCTCTCTTGTGCACCCACACTTCTTTCTTCATTGGTAAAATCTCTCTGGGAATCACTAGGACTTCTGCTTTGGGGGAAGTATGCAACTCTCTTAATGCATAAACAGGACTGATTAGAAATGAGGACTGACTGGCTGAGAGTTGGATGTTCAGGTTGACGGCACGTGGGCGGCAGGGATGCTTTAACCATTGCAGAGTGCAAACACACAGGTTTGGTTTCAAGCCTGCTGTGGCATTGGCAGATGGATCTTGGGGATCTTTCAGGCTGCAGAGTCTGAGGTCTACAACGTGTGAGCATTGGGACAGCAATTCTCAGAGACTCCTTATAAACTGAATTTTTTCTATTCACTGTTCCTTTCAAAAAGTTTCACAAAGCTGACTAATCTCTCCTTCTGACTCTATGGGTCTTTTAAGCTCTGTATGGGTATTTAAGCTCCCTACAGATAATGCATATACCAAAACTTTCGCCTTGGCTTGTTGTGCTCACATAGCCTTCTGGCAAGATTGTGTTTGTCTTGGGCTTCCTCCAAAGTCCTATGTGCACACCTTTCAACTGTGCTAGTGGCTTAACAGTACTCCTTTCTGCTTCTGTGTCCTCAGGTTGGGCTGGTGTGCAGGTTACCTGTTCTGGGAGACACAACAGTGCAGGCAAATCGGTGTAAGCACTGGAGAGAAATTTTTGATACAAAACATGCTGTACAAATAAGGAACAGGTAAAATAGTAATAATAATCTGTAAATAGATCTTAGCCTTTTTTTATTCATAACTAAAGTATTCTTTTGGGGTTTGATCAGTCTTCTTCCATGATTCCTTACCCTCTTGTTCTGAGGTTTCTCAGATATTTACCTATGGCTTAGGAAGTTTTTTCCCCTTTGTCACACCTATAGCCAGCTTGCTTTGTCTGACAAAGCAATTCATTCACTGGTTTCATTGCATCCAGGAAAAGGCTGCTTTTCTTTTAACCCAGACACACCTTATTTCTTTGGAAGGAGGGGTACCTGCTTCCTTGGTTTCTCATTTCATGCCTGTATGTGATGACCGCGTAAATCTGGATTCTGCCAAGACACACGCCTGTCTTAGAACCAGAAGAAAAGTAATTTAGTGCAGTGTGTTTTGCCTATTCTAAAGCTCATTCCAGAGAGAACATGCGATATGCACTTTTCCAGGGCCCAGTTATTTCAAATTGAAGGTTTGAGTTACGTATGAAACTTACAATCACAAATTGATAAAAGGACCTTAAAAAAAAAAACCACACAAAAAAACCCAACAACAACAAATACCTTCCCCTTCAAACAAAATTAACACAAAAGGCTCCAAAACACTGTTCTCTGACTGTATATCAAGGTAAAAAGTTAAACAGTCAATTCTACAGCCTCTTCTCACACAAGTGGGATTGCTTGGGTAACACAACACTAGTATCACAATTTTAGAGACTGGATTCATCCCACACATCCATGTATAAGCTATTTGGTCACCCACTGGTATTTCTAGAGAGCAATTTATCTGATATGTTGCAGGTATCTACTTGCATAATATCTTCTGTAAGTGCCTCCATCGCTACCTTGAATACAGTGCCTCTGGGTGAGTGTCTGAGGAACCCCACCTCAGATCTTTATGACTGTGCCTTGCAATTTCAAGGTTGTACAGTTGAAATGATCTGGGATGATATATCTTGGTAATTACACTGGAATCATTATCAAGGACATACTTGCTTCCACAATTGCAACAATAGAATTACATTTCTCCCATAAAATTGGGCTCTGTTAAATGAAATGGTGGTTTTCCACCTTCAAGGTGCTACCTATTTCCATATCCTATTTTCTGTGTGCACAAATAAAAAAGGATTTTATCATCTAGACTCCCAAACTCGTCTCAGGTTTCAACAGCTCTGCTGTCTTTTTTTCCAGTTCATGCACCAACACCTCTGCAAGTTCTTAGGCAGCAAATGGGGTTACAAGGGGAATCCTTGCAAACAGTGGCAAGATAACAGTTACACAGGTACAGTAAGATCTGTTTTAATTTACAGAGAATGCATGAGATGACCAGCATATTAGCTGGGATCAGGCTTATCAATTAAGAAGAGCAAGGCAAAGTTTACAGAGGGAGCACATATCATGTACAAGACTCAGTTTTTCCTGTGATTATCTTTTTAAACACAAATACCTAGAAGTTATTTCCATATATATTTAAAATGAAATAGAAAGCTTTTTCTCTAAAACATATGGAAATAGAAAAGTTTTTTTCAGATTTATCACCAAAGAAATACAGACTTGACTTTTGGCAAGCACTTACCTATTACTGAACCTCCCAGGCATGTGTTGAATACTCTATTGGTACCAGGGGATGGCATAAATCTTGCAATTAGAACAGAGAGTCAACACCAAAGATGTTACTTAATACCTAATTTTAGCACAAAAAAGATACCATTTGGAAAGCTTTTGTCCACAAGGAAAAAATGCCAGACATTGAGAACAAAGAAAGAGTTTAATACTTGTATAAATTTTTCATAATAATAAATCTGTAATTGTCATTCCAAAGAGCCGCATTGTTGTCACGGAGTCTGCTCTTGTGCCCTGTGCCCCAAGTGTCCTGGTTTTAGAATCAATATGCAGAAAACACTGCTGAGGAGAACCGGTTTGTTGGGAAACCGGCACAGCAATTTCTATTACACAAATAACTTGGTGGATATTGTCATCACAAACCTTGCGATAGATCTGTAATGGGAGTAGGTCTAATTCCCTGCCAGGCTAGACCTGCTAGGAGGGGCTTGCATCCAGTAGCGAGTAGTGCAGCGCAACAGGAACCAGTTTCTAGAGCATCAGTTGCTGCTGAAGACCTAACATCCAAACTAGGTACAGTTCAACAGGTCTTTTCTTTGGATTAGCTCTGGTTTGGTCGTGGTGTGTGAATACCCATTGAAGTGTGCTTTAGGATCCTCTTTTGTTTTAGTTTCACCTGAGAATAAGACTCTAAGTGCTGTGAATAGTTTCTGGACAAGAACAAATGATGTGCAATAGGTGGGGAAATTAGAAGATTCACTTCCAAAACTGAATTCCAGTTTGAACAGAAATGCTAATGCAGGTACACCCAGTAAGCAGTATGCACAACGGCTAATTTAGCTGATCTCCCCAAACCACTTCTACAATGATTTGAGTAAGATAGAAACTAAAAGTGGTTTTGAGCTTTATTTCTGCCTGTACCAGTAGCAGTGTCTCCTCTGCAGGGAGCAGTGTGCGCTTACTGCAGGGTAAGCACAGAACAGTACCATTGCAGCATACAGGAGTAAAAGGGAAGTTAAAAAAAAAACGGCATTTAGCTGTTTTGCTGGACCTATCTTGGGTGCATTATCATAGTCTCTAAGAAAGGATTTTTAAAACCCACATGCTCCATGAAGGAGCACAGCACACCCCAGTCTCTCTTGGGTTCACAGGAGGTAGTCCGCTGTGCTATGTCCCACCGAGGTCCAGGTTGAGCTGGTTCCTGGCACAGCTAGGCCCACCTTTGTCCAGTTTGCAAGGAATCAAAGAGCTCTTATGCTCAAATATGGAACTGTCAAGAGATATGGAAATGTCATACTGTTTTTCCTTATGCACACAGAAGATCCCAGTGACTGATACAAGACCCAGGAGTATTGAAACTCTACTGATGAGACAGCTGTCCATTGAAACACAACTCTGTCAGGATCAGTATCCCCTTTCATGATGTTTCCCTGATAAAATTAGAAATAAGAATTGTATTAATTAAGCCTAGTTAATTTTATTTAGGTTGTTGCATTTTAATGGACACTAAAAGGGATCTACATATACTTTCATGTTCTATATTACAATTTTTATCTTATTGAGACACCGTAATCTTGGCTTTCTGAACTGAGATGCTATGGAATTTCCTACTGGTCCATGAAAAATTTAGAATTTCAACTTTTGTTTTAATTTAGAAAGGAAACACAGTTTGAATCAAATTTCCCTTGAGAACAAAATTCTCTTCTCAGTCCCTCTCTAGCCCATAATTCTGTATTCTTCAGTTTCTTACCAATCATACTTTATTATGGCTGGCTTTAGTGAGATCCTACACAGTGTGCTGAATCCTACCTCTTTGTGTTTTATCTACCTCTCACCTCTGTTTCTTTATCTGTACTCTGTATGACTTTGGGCTCATCCTGCAGCCTCTGAAGGTAACAGTAAGAGATCAGCAGGAGCAAAGCTAAGGTCTGAGGCTCACGGTTCTGGAAATGACAGCTCATGAACTGATTGATTCATCCTCAAACTACCCTTTGTCTTCAAGGACACTCCATTTAGAGACAACATTCCTCCTGTGTGCTATCAGTGACAGGATCATGGCCATAGGCTTTCTGTAAGTGCCTTGGGCAGTGAAATGTCTCCCTGCATTTGTCTGAAAAGCGACATTAAAACCCAAGGATGTTGTGGCAATGAAGTAATAATAATGTTGAATTTTAACTAGGGTGAACATTTTGCATCCTTTCCCCTCCAAATTCAGTGCACATTTTCAAATGCATTATGTGCAGCCAAGTTCAAGCCTTTAGAACCTGCCCTTGAGAAATGTCTGCTAATGGTGTACTTTATCTCAGTAAAATTTACTTACACAAATATATATCACAAGGCTGTTGTGTTCCTTAATACATTTAAATTCCCTTGTACAATGAATTTTAATGCACTGTTTTTACACCATTGTCTCATTTCATTTTAATATTTTGCAATATGGATCAAATTGATTTGAGAGTGCGGGAAGATGCTGCATTACGACATGGTTACGTATACCTTCAGCTTACTTAAATTCCTAGTTTCTTTTAAAATTGGTAATAAAAATGAGTGATTTGCATCTAAATCAAATTTTTTTTTGTGGAGTAGCAGTTGGCTGTGTAGTCCATTTCTATCATCAGGAACATATGCACCTACCAATACTGCTTTTTTGCTCTCTGTAGAGATTACTTGTAAGCAACAAATTTAGTAGGGATGGAATTATCAGAACAATAAAAAAATTGTTTTCATGCCTGGACTGAGCCCACACAAATTTTCAGATCATGAGTAAGAGAAAAAACAGGATTTGTAACGTTCAATCAGGCATGCAGATGTGAAGATGCACCATCGTCCTTTAACTTGGCTTACCCTGTAAAATGACTGTTTCTTAATCTTCCCATAGTAAAATATTTATCTAACAACCCTTCAGTAAATTAGAAAGTATGGTCTTTGAAAGCAATCATTCCCGTAATAAAGGAGGATAAGAAGCCTGCCAGAAGGGACCCATAAATGTTGCTGTAATTATCTTATATAAAAAATTGTTATTGCCGTCTATAAAGGTATTATTATATAAAAGATGAAAATGCCTACTAGATTTTAACATGTTTGAAGAATAAGTTGTAGGTGACATTTCTCTCATGACACACAGGTTTAATACTTATTAACCGCATCAGTAGTCTAATGTTCTAAAATCTAAGCCTAAAACAACATTAAAGATAACATTAAAAAATGCAAGTATCTACCTCCAATGAGTTTTATGAATGCTGGAATCCAAACTACGCTAGCTGGTCTGCTGGAAAGCTCCAGCAGGAACACAAAGCTGGAGATGTGCACTGCATTACTCTGCAGAGTTGGAAATGGTAAGTGTTTAGAGCAATGAGGGACCTGAATGATAGTATTCAACTCTGTAACTTTTAAACACTGTGACACTGCGCACTCCTGAGACTTTACTTTTTGGAGTAAGTCGTGCTTAGTTTAGTATGGACTGCAGAACCAAGTGTGAAAATGCTTTTTTTTTTCTCATGAGGACAGCTGTTCCACATGATTTTTGTTACTAAAGATCACTGGCTGTCTTTTAGCCTAAGAAACCTCTGCTATGTGAGAATCTAGATTTACATGTTCTGAATTGCCCTCTGGAGGAAGCTGTTCCTCTCCATCAGCTAGGCTGGCCAGGGAGATGAGGTTTGCAAAAATAAAGTAGTCTTTTAATTGAGCTCGCAAGAAGCTTCAGTTTCTAATTATTTTTCTCAGGTTTCGTTTTGCAGAGGCTGTCTTCTGGGACACATTCTTAGTTTCTACTGCAGCCCTATGACATAAATACTTGACTTCCAATAGAATCTGTACTGTTAGAAGTGTCTCATGCAGCTCAGTTTCCTCATAATATCTATGCACTCGACTGTCTCTAGGCAGTATTATCTAAGTGAAATGAGAGAATAATATTTTAAGAGAGATCCAGAAATGTCTGCTTTAATTTTCAAATTAATTTGCTTTGGCAGTCTCACTCTTCTTTTGTGTTTTGTGTATGAATATTCCAAAACCCACGATGGTAGAAATGTTGGCCAAAAAAAGCAGATTGGAAATAAATAGCAAAATATGGAAGAAAATTATTATCATATTTTAATTAAGGATACTGAATTTCCAAGTCTATGAGGTGTACTTAGTTATGAACATAAATATTCCACATGATCAATGGAGACAAACAGCATATATCAAACTGAATAGTCAATAAACCAAGTGATTCTTCACTTCAGGAATCTCTTCCAGAAGTTTTGGGGGCAAGGTTCATCTCATTGTAATCATTGAAAATGCAGATATGGAAGTCAGGTCAAATGGACTCTCTGACTTGCCCTAGTCAGTGAGGAGACAGCTCTAGAGGGCAAATGCCCCATGCCCCGCTGTAGACATCTGTATGAGAAGAAGATGATAAGCTTTCGCAATGACTAATTCCCATTGAGAAGTTTTAGAAACCTACGTGAAGGCGTCACCAGTGAATAACTTCCAGCAGCGCACACTTATGAGTCCCGAAAACTGTAATCTGCTAATGATGAAAGCCAGCAAGCTACAGCACAGAGGATCCGATCTCATCCACAGATAATAGAAAGCGCAGAACAAGAGGCAGAGAAGATGATGAGAAAAAGATAAAATAAGACACTTGAAAGCCAGAGCAATGGTAGTAGCACTAAAAATTATTTAAATAAGCATAACCCCTTCTGTTCACACGAACCTGCCTTTCAGGGAAGGCGAAGGTGAAAGTACTCTTTGCACAAAGAAAGCGCATTCATATCTTACAGTGTAGAAACCCAGGTAGAACGTAGCTTATGGGGATGAGACTGCAAGACTGATCATTACCATTTAAAATCTCATTTTTCATTTCTTGTTTCAGAAAATATTGTTGGTGGGAGCTATCAGCTGATATTGGATTATAATTAGAAGGGACTGGGGCAATATGAAGGCAAAATGCTTTTAAAGCTGTTTCTTTGGGAACATTTACTATTTAAATGAGCAGAAACTTACCATTTACTTGTATGAACCCAGGATTAGGCCTTAACTCTTTTCCAGCAATGTTTGATCTGTAAAGAATACAGTATTCACACTGATATCTTTGCCCACCCATGCATTGCTTTTGCATGAATCTTGAACAGAATTTCATCTACTTGATCCGCTTAAATTTTCATAATTTGTGGCATCACTACCTATTCCTATATATGGAATTTTCTAACAGATTGTTTATTCTGTCAGAAAAGAGCAGTCTATCAAAACAAAAAGATTCTGTGAAGATTTTTTCTAATTTTATTTACAACCTCCAACCCCTCAAAACAAAAATTCAGGAAAGGTTAAAGTTTTCCATGCACAGAACAGAAATCTTTTCAGAGGCACTGGTCAAATCACAAAATAGCAGACACTCCCTGAGCTATGGCACTCACATGAAACCAGGGGAGTGGGATGGGACAGATGTACATCTGGACCTCTCATAAAACAAGTGGATGTCCTAAGTTACCGACCAGTGTGTGGTTTCAGCAGGGTATATCACTCTTTCTGTGTTTTTGGGAACACAGAGCAGGTTACAGCCTGCTCTTTCATGCTTTTCCAGCTCATCTTTTCCCCGCTTTCAGCAGGCACTAGGGCTCCGTCAAACAGGACACAGATTTGTCGTCTTTATTTTTGGTAAGTACTTAGCTTTTGAATATTTCATTTGCCCTCTCTAAGCAATACTTACTCTGATCCTTTCCTGGATCAGAAAGGATTCAGAACCTGAAAATAACATGCACGCACAGCTGACAAGACATTGCTGGTTGGGAAGTGTCTTGCCCTTGATATGGGCAGACAATGGGATCAGGCAGCATAAAAAAAATTCCCCACAACTTTGATCCCTGCTGTTAGTTTACTTTACTAAATTAAAATTGTCGGTCACTTGTCAAAAAGAAAGTTCTCATATTGCTTCCTTCAATGCATTTGTTTTTCTTTCACCAGAAAGTCTAAAAACAGGTGTAAGCACTCAGGATCTAACCCCGCAGCTTTTCTATCTAATACCATCAGGTCTGACAGTCACCAGTAACAGAAGTTTTATATGAAAGTCCAATAATAAAGTCCACAGAACGGATATTTTATTCGCTCACAAGGGAAGTCCGTTCCCAAATCCTGCTGACTGGTATTTGATTAATGCCTGAAGCATAAAGATTATATCCTTCTTTAGGTTTTTGCTTCAGTTGTTCACAATATGCTTGGACATTCAGCTGTTTTACCCTACCAAAGATACACACAGTGTCTGAATCATTCTCTTTGCTTGTGTGAGATTTTTCATTAGCTTGAAAGGAAACAAAAAATTGTGAAAGGGTATGGCTATACCTTACCTACCAAAAACTTATCCTAAAGGCTTGGCATATGCAGCTGGCACAAGCTTGCATGTTGGGAAGCTGGGAACCGTAGAACATGAAACCCTGCTGCAGGGATGTACCAAGTGCCTAACAGGTATTTCGGACCAGTTGTGCATAGGCCACTTTCCTCTGCAGGTGCAGATCCTGCCTCTTTTCTCCCATTTTCCTCCCTTTCTGGATAATATGTACCCAAGGAGACGCCTGGAGAAATCCCCATGTTGTATGGATGGTCTGCTGCTTGTGCAGAAGCCCTGAAAGGAGTGGTAGTCCTCTTCTGTACACAAACCGTGGCCACTGTCACCCTCTTCTGACAATTATCTTTTCATCTAATTTTACCAAACGTTAAGTCTTTCCATTTCGGTCAGCCCATCCATTATAGTACCTCACCAAGTTAAACTATTACACACGCCCCAGAAAAAACTCAGTGTTAAGCCAAGTCCTGCCCACTCACATCCCACCATAGCAGTGCTGGGGTCCAGACTCTGGCAGCCTTACTGACATGGAGAACAACCTCACTGCTCAGGGAGCCTTTTTGCCTGACAGCAAACCAATTTTGATACATAGGAAATATAGATATGAAGAATCTAGTTAAACCTGTACCTGCAGAAAACAAAAGAATATATTAGTTTTTCTCTTTTCAGGAAAATGAGCAAGCCATAAAAGCTGAAGTTGTGCAATCATGAGTGATGCAGTGTATACAGTGATAACACGTGTTGCAATGTTTGCTGATGTACTGTGAAATTTCAAACGACTCTTTTTTCATTAAAAACCTGATAGCTCCATTGGAAGCAATGAGAACTACATGCTAATTTTGCAAATATTTCCTGTCATCACTGCAAGACAGTTTTTGCGTAGTTTTCATTGAAGCAACAGAGCAGAAATATCATTTTAAACTTCATAACCATTCATCTCCATTACTTTGTTAATATTCTGTGCCATTGCCACATCTCCAATCAACCGAAAAATATCCTGAATAGTAATAAGAGGATCAGCACCTTCCAAAATAATTGTTTGATCAGGTATGAAGCGTCTCTTTCATACAGAGTCTTTACATTAATGACTGGGTTTAATTAGACTGGTTAGAAGTCAGAAAGAAGCAATTCATTCTCAGCATAACAAACTGCTAATTACTAACTGCAGAAAAAAAGGTTATGGATAAAGAGGACTTTTGCTATTAAGGCACAGAGCAGAACAACTTCCATTCCCCTCACATTTCCTGCATTTATTACAAACAATTGCAAGACTCTTTTCAAGGCTTATTGGTCCCTCTTCCACTATACTACTCTCAGATAAAGAAGCAGCTTTAATGCCAACAGTGTCATTTCCATCTAGGTAGAGGACATAGAGGTATTTTAAGAAACATTCTCAAGACCAGTGATGATAGACCCTCAGAATTTCTATTTTGCTGGATTTTTTTTTTTCCCATTCAGAAACCAAATGACAAACACTTCAAAAACTCCTGTAAGAATGACATTTGCAAGCATTGTTTGGAAAATACTTTTCATTTTAAAATGCTGAGATTTGAGGCCAGAGAATGTCAAAGTAATCATGATTTCAATAGTGAGTGACATTGTAATATGATACTAAAGCAAAGGTAGCAGCTACTTATTATACTTTTGAATATTTGATTTTCCTTCTTAAGTCAAAGTAATTTCTACTCACATTGCAGTGCCCCACTATTTAGTTGTACCACTTCATACACACTGATGCTTCCATGACACAATGTAGCAAAATAAAAATCATTTAATAGAATTTTAAGTGATTTTACAAAAGTGAAAGAAAGCAATTTTTAGATTTTCCAATAACACAACACTATTTAAAATATTATTTGGAGTTGGTAGCATTCTTTTTACAAAACATGGTTTTGGCAAAAATTCACAGCTACTTTAGTCATGTGTCTAATTTTTGTGAAGGAAAACAGACCACAAATAAAACTTTCTTCTACAGGTGTTTCCTACTTTGCCATTAGTACCTTCCAGTATAAATGATCAAGATGCTGCTGTAAGCTATCAATTTATCTTTGGCCAAACTATGAATGTGCCTTATTCTACGCTGTTGTCACAAGAGCTCAAAGGTGCTATTCTGACTCCTGAAGTAAGGGGAAACGTTTCCACCAACTTCAGTGGAAGCAGGATTTCATTTGATATACATTAAAGAACATTTCTAGAGTAGAGAAGAACTGAATGACAGTGAGGTTTTTTTAGATGTTTATGTTTTGAAATACAAGGAACAAAATGTCTGTGTACAAGATGTGGATTTTCCTTTGAAAAAGTGGAGTTATGGAGGCAAGACATTAGGAAAACACTTTTTCAATATAGGACCATTTTCCTATTTCATCTTTTTTTTCTGTGTGTGTTTGATCCCCCCCCAGTTCATTCTAAGAAAGATTGTCAGCTAATATTATCTACCTGCTGGTCCTCAGAGGGAATTGTATGCAAACACTGCAGCTCAGTGCAATGACCTCCAGTGTATCTCAGACCTTAGAGCTCTCAAGCAGTACAGAGCTCTGCAGAAACAATCCCAGCATAACACAGGGGTGGCAGTCCCCATGACAGCCATCCCTGTCCTTCCTGCATGGGGGCATCACCCGTGCTTGCATCCCAGCGAGGCAGTGACATGACCTTCCCTCCCTGTGGGATAATTCAGGCTGGGAGAGGCTTCAGGACGTCTCTAGTTCAACCCCCTGTCTGAAGCTGGTCCAGCTCTAGGGTCAGATTAGGCTGCTGAGGGCTTGGTCCAGTTAAGGCTTGAAATCTTTCAAGGATGGAGATGGCACAGCCTTTCAGGACAACCTGCTCCACTGTTCATGAGGAAAAAGTTTGCTTTTATACCCAGTCTGAACCCCTCTTGTTTCAATCTCTGCCCATTGTCTCTTGCCCTCCTGCCATGCTGCACCATGAGGAACCCGGCTCTGTCATCTCAGAAAACTCCTCTCAGATATTACAAAGCTGTCATTAGATCCCACTCCAAGCCCAAGTAACATGCTAAAGGAGGGCATGCAGGCTCTAGTGAAGCAGAGTCCACATGCTATCAATAAAATAAATTCTGTTATCAAGTCTCTTCAACAATGGTGTTTCCCTGGGAGGGAGGGGAAACCACACAGTAAATTATGGAAAAGCAACCTACTCAAATACAAGGTGGAAAACAAGAGTACGTCCAGCAGAGCTCTCTCTCAAAACACTGATTGGAATTATGGTTCTAAAATGAAATAATAGCATAATCATAATTCATAGTACAGAAATTCATTTTAACATTAGGAAGAGTACTGTGTGCCTGTAGAAAAACTCAAACGCATTTCTTATGTGTCACTCTTTCATGCTAAGATACCTATGAATGGCCCTCTAATGGATGTGTTTTTTTCCCAGCTGCCCATGAGTTTGACCCTAATCATAGACAAATTCAAAATAGCATGATGAATGCAGAAGCATTATTGATCCTTCATGAGCTTATATTGATTATTTTGTGTAGCTTATTGTTCAGCTATGAGTTCAGGAAAAAGGCACAAATGAATAGTACTTTGCAAAGTAATTTTAATACTGACACAAAGAAATACATTTCAAGTTATTACTATAGCAAAAGACCTACCCAAGGCCTGACTTCACCTGGCATGTCAGATCCAGAGCAGAGATTTATATTTTTTTGATCTTCACTTAGTGTTGACTTCAGATACTAGAACGTCTTGGCATAAATTAGAGGATCCTGTCTGATTTGTAGAGGTTCATTGCATTGGCTAGACCACCTGAACACAGCAAGCTCCAAGCATACACTCTCCTCTGCTTTCATGATCCTCCAGCCAAGTAGGCTGTCACACAGGAAGAAAATTCTCCTAAAGGAAAGAATTCCTTTCAAAAGGTACCCCCCTTTGACAATAAAACTGTTTTCATTGTACCACACCATCAGCTGCAAGGGACTACAGCTTCTGAGTGGATCAGATTTGGTTTCTTTTAGGAAACCTGCATCCCCCACATTTACTAAGTCTTTATGCTAAGGGCTCCTTTGGGTAAAGGATTTCCCGAGCTCTATAAATAGCAGTCCAGTTGGATCCTAAGCATTATGTTTTACTATGGTTAACTGGGACAGTGGTTTACAGTTCACTATCTTAATTCACCTCCTGATTCAGATCTGAAATTGTTGTAGGGACGAAGATGGAAAACGCTTCAGTTCCTGATATTACCATGATTTAAATCTTTTCCAGAAACTACGTTCATCTCTTCGTCTTTATTAAATGCATTCTTTTATTTAAAATGTAGTTACTTTTCCAACTGTTGCATTTGTTTTGCTGCTATAGTAACAAAAACGGGGGACAGGGCGGGGGTTGGGGGGGAGAGTAAAAGACTAGCAACTAGTTCTTTGTGTTCCCACTGAGCTACAGCATAAAGTCACAAAGGAAATCCGGGATATAAACTCCATTAGGAGATTGCAGGCTTTATATGTCTATCTCCCACAAGCAGCGTTAAAAATATATGCTATTACAAAATGTCTGTGGCTTTGCTGCTGAAAGCTATAATTAGCAAGGCCTGTGATGAAGAATAATAGGTGTCTAAAATGAATGGGCACTGATTTTGTTGCTGTCCAGGTACTTTCATTGACTATAGCATCCTAATAGTACTTCCCATAAGACACCGCATTCCTGCTCTCAGTGGAGCAAATCAGGAAGACAGCCTTGCCAGCCATTTGCTGTCACTTCTTTTGTTTTTCAGTCCTAATGTTGAAAACCATTCTCCATGTGAATGACACAGGTTTTAGAAATATGCTAAGCAGGTTGACAGGTGGATAGATAAGAAGCCTTTAGAGTTTCGTGCAGAAACCACGGGGCAAACAGGCAAACATTTGATAGGCTGGTTAGAGGGTCATACCAGGTATCCTCATCAAAGAAAGCAGAAAACATGCTGGTATGTCAAAATTCAGACAGCTGCCTACCCCACTTTACATACCTCAAACCAAAACAAATAGCATGTCTGGAAAATCTCACTGCAGTGGGCTGTGACTCAAATAATCCACTAAAACCCCATGTAATGGGGAAAAACCTTTCAATTTAGTATACCTGCAGTATTCCTCAGTAATCCAGGTGGTCTTACCACTGAGATAAACAAATGATGAGGCTGAGCTCCTTTATGGCAGAGGAGGAATTCTGCCCTCTGTCTTCACAGAGCCGTACAATGATGAACAAGAATCCCTCATTACATCCCTGTGATAACAACTGCTGCACAGAACTTGCTTAATAAGCACCGGAATCACTTTCAGCCTTGGGAGGAAAGCTGGCAACATGCAGAGCTGCTAATGCCTCAGCCCATCACAGGCCACAAAGATTCAACAGGCATCTCTCAACTTCCAGGCAAAGCTGTCGTCAACTTGCTTTGACTGATACTATGGCAATTCACTTAGCTTGAGCTGGCTGTTCTAAAACAACTACAAATAGATTGTTTTATATATGTGTATGTGTGTATATATTTGTATATACACACATCTGTACACGCATATGCATATAGAGATTGCACAGGCTTTTTATAGATATGTGAAAGCCACCTTTCTTTCTCTAGATAAATATACACTTAAGTGACAACTTATTTTAATCTTTATTTCTTCATACCCTTTTGTTTAATCTAGTGTAATTTTCTTTAGATAATGATGCCTATGAAGAGTTATGTTGTCTAACATGTTTTAATTCAAAGTTTACACAGGAAAATTTGCCTCTGCATAATCCAACATTAAGGTTAAAATTCAGGTCACACTTTCCTCACAGGGTTGTTGAGTCTTCGGGATCTCTTACAGGATTGCTCACCTTCCACCCAAGATGTTCTTCCTTGGGAGAGCTGACCCTGCACCTTTGCAACCCATCTGAAGTTGTGGTGAATCACATTGAGGCAGTGTCTCCTGAGAGGAACATCTCCTGTTAAAAGGGCAATTTCTTCCAGCCAAACTTCATCAAGTGGGCAACATGGATATTTTCTTACAAAATGCAGACATTTTGTGCTTTTTTTTAGTGAACTTTAAAAACATATTTGGTGCATGTGCTGTCCTAAAATAGCTTTTCCCTGGGTCTGAAGCTCACTCCACCAGGTCATGAATTTTAAGACTTTTGTATCCAAACAGAGACGGAGCAGTGCTTCTGGCTTGGGGGTTTAAGGCACAGTCTTGGTGTGCAAATCTTCTGCCAACCACCACTGCAGTATGAAAATTGTGATTCTGCTGCAGAAGTGAGACACCTCCAAGGACCCTCTCTGAAGAAGCACAGGTGCAGCGGGCTTTGGGACAGACATCTCAACTTTTCAGAGGTGTGCCGTGGGGAAAATCCTCATGTTTTGGTGAAAGGTTAGAACAAGACCCTAAAACACCCTTATTCTTTTCTTAGCAATGGGAGACAGTGGACCGTACAGACTTCCCACCCAACCTTTGCTTCTGCTCTCTGGTGTCCAATGACTTACTGAGTGCTGTTCATTGCCCCCTCGGGGCCCAGGTACCCCATCCAGCAGACCACCACTCATCTTCTGAGCTCCAAAGGTTCCATTATCTGCTCCAGGGCACCTTGATTTGTCTATGGCAATTGTGCAGTAGTACCAGCCAGTCTGCTCTCCACACGCTCTTCTTCTTTGTGGCTTTGTCCATCTCTTTCTATAAATGTTGTACTTCGTTAAAATGTGAGACATTATAATTTGCTAGCAGTTGTCAAGTACAGACCGCACCGTGTATCAAAGAATCACAAGCAAGAAGAATGGGAACAGACATCAAGAACAAGACAAACAAAAACAGACAAATAGGTGCATGTCAGAAAAATTACCGAGTATGCTAAACACCCTTGTCTTCGAGAAGTCTGATATTAGATTTACAGAGGTTATGTTTGCAGTCCAGATCCCACTGAGATTAACAATGAATTCCAATTCACCGAAGCAAAAGTTAATTTAATTTTTGAAGACGGCTATGTTTTTTATGCTTCAGCAGAAGTTCAGGCCATTTTTTTTCTAGATAGTTGTTCTCAATTATATTTTTAGAGAGTGAAAATTATTCTCTTTAACTAATTGTTTACATTGATTGCAGATGTCAGCAACTTTCTGGATGACCTCAAATACCTCTAATCTGAAAAATCACTGTAAGGGTGATATCATAATATACCTTCACCATCTTCTCTACTTGGTTTTTGATATCAGTATAGTTAATGATTAAAAGAAGAACTACTGAATCTCACATCTTCAAAAATGCTTAATACAGATGGTGAAAATATGTCTTTCTGAAGTATGAACAGTAAAAGAAAAATGCACTTCGCAGCTCAAGGAGAATCTGTATGGTCTGTTTATTTTTTCACATTACGTTTTTTTTAACCTGCGTACAAATGAGTTATATATTTCTTGCTTTCAGGGAATTTTAATCATAACAGTAGTAAAAAAAATAAAAAATAAAATCATCAAGGAAAATACAGAACTAGTTTCATTTATTGAATGTATAAAGATTATATTGTGGCCAGGTATAGATTTTTTCAGTTCAGTAATGCAGTAACTTGAACTGTTTCAGATGCTATTAACCTGCCCATTCCTATTATAAAAAGCAAGAAAATTTATAAAAATCAACCCAAATCTTACGTAGCTACAGGCAATGTGGCTGTGTAGTTGGAAATGCAATGTAAAGTAGTACATTCAGGTGTTCTGAAAGGCCCAGAGGCCTGAATCTATTCCATAAATCACAAGAATAAATTCTGCTACAGAAAATAGATTTCTGTTTAAGTTCAGGTAACATTTAGACCTTTAAAATTTATGTCTCCATCTCAAAATGACAACAGAAAATAGTTGGAGATTGCTTGTCATTACAGGTCTGTTGTGTGGGCTGCAAAGCCTATCGTCATTATATCACACTAATATAACCTGACGACAGTGGCCACATTTGCATTTTCCACATGACACATACTATTTTTCTGTAACCAGAGAGATCAAATTAATCTGATGAAATAGTATTATTCACAATGGCTTTATAGAACAAGTATTTCTTGGTATATATCACAGTACAATCCATGTATTATGGATGATTTTGCTGTTAATCAGCAGATTTTCAGTTTGCCAGAGAAGTTAAAATTGGCATATGATAGAAAACCATGGGAGCCCTTTTTATCAGGCAAAGCTTAGTATGTCAGAAATTATTTCTTGTCCCAAAGGGACCAGTGAATTGTCAAAGGCAATAGTGGGTGTTCCAGAGAGCCAGTCGTCCAGGGAAAATTCTTTACAGCACTTACTGATTGCAAAAGAGTTGTATAGTTTTGCTGCCCCCAGGATGATTGAAACCGTGAAAGATCATTTTCACAAAGAGCCACAGTGGGATATAATTTAAACAACAACAAAAAATCTCCTAGTGTATCTTCCCCATATTTTAAACTATGGACTTCATTTTTACATCTTTCTAGTTCCATTTTTAATGTATTCAACATAAAATCATAAGAAGGGTTAGGTCAAGAAAAGTCTAGACAGCCCTGTGTCCTCCAGCAGTGCCCAGGAGGACTGGCGACATAAAAGCAGTACAAAATTTTAACGATAGCAATTATTTAGCAACAATAACATACTCAGAAATACGTCCTAAAAATATTCTTCCAGTCTTCTCAACCTGTGGCTCGGAGACTTCCTGAGCAGGGACACAGTCTTTGCCTTTGGTAGTCGCTAATGCATTTTTTGCCCCCTTGATTTGTCCAACTTCTTCTTGACCTCAGGCAAACTTTTAAGTCCACCACACCCAGTTGTAAGATTCATGGTTAACATACGCAACATGTGAAAAACAGTCTCTTTTTTCTTGTTTTAAATCTGCCACTTGCTAGTTTTGTTGTATCCCTCTTGCTTCTTGCACTGAAAGAGACAGGGAAAATCCATTCCCTGTTGATGTTCAGATCAGTCAGCATATTACCTGTGCCGTGTCTCCCTCAATTATTTCTTTTTCCCACCTGGTGAGCCCTGAGTCTACTTAGTCATTCCTCACTTAAAACCACTCCCCTCCTTTGGCCATTCTCGTTGCTTGCACTGGCTCTTTCCTACTTCTACTTTATCTCCTCTGAGACAGAGACCTAAGATCTCTATTAAATGTTCAGGATACAAACACCCTGCAGATTCATACTGTGCCATGACAATGATGTTGTTTTGCCTCTCCTCCTGTCTCTGAGGGAAGCATGGACTGAATTGTTGGCCAGTCCGGGACCATGTCAGTAAACCGTTCCCATCTTTACCAGCACACGTAGACACTGGCAGCACTCTAGCCCACACTGTGATCCTCTCCCAGACTTGCTGTTGCAGTTTTAATTTGAAATGTTTTGCATTGGAGACATGTTTAATGTTTTATATCCTAGTTACACTCGTTGAAGTGCTGTTGAGCACAGTGTGATGCTTATTATTTTAATCATGTTAGGCCCCATTTGGGAGCTAAATTGTGTTCGGTTATTGTGGGCTCTTTATCTCTTAGATTCGGTTCCCCCACCCCCTTTAGGAGGATGAAAGGTTTTAATGAAACAGCCTGTGCAGAGAGCACTATAATGGGTACTAGCAGCACACCACTGCTCCCTTTCAGGGCAAGAGCCGTGGGGCGATCTGTTTTTTTCTTTTACATCTAAAGAAACACATTTATAGAGCTTACGCTCTGCTTGCAGGACTCCTGGACATGCAGAAGTATCTGTTTTGCAATGTGAGGATCTAATCAAACTCCCTTTAGAAAGCATTCAACATGATTGCCTCTGAAGAACAGACATGCGGGTCAGTTGAGAGCTGAAATTAAGAAATAAGGTACACAAATGTAACATACTAGTGCCATGTAGTTTTATTTAAGCATGGGATTATAACATACTGTGCATTTCAAGAGATCGCATCATCATCAGTGTGTTCTCTAACACAAATTAAAAAAGGCATGGCAGATTTTGTTCCCTTTTTCTTTCTCCATTGGGCTTTGAATTGATCAAGAGTGATATAATAGCACAGCTTTGGCAGAAGGGGACTGAATTTTACTTTATTACCTCAATATACATGGAGACAGTGAAAGCACACCAATTTGAAAGAACTGACTTAAGGGATTCACTGAGGAATCCGCAAAACTAATAATTATTTTCCTCGACTGGCAGGGAAAGTGTTAAAAAAATACAGAGAAACGGGCAAAGAGATGAATGGGCTATGCTGCTGTATACAATTTCAAGGACACTTGAATTTTTGAATGCCAGATGTTACCTTCCTACCTTCCTACCTTACTTTCCTTTACACGCTTTGCTGTGTAGCTCTGATGAAGACATTTGAACCAAAGCACGTTACCTACAAAGGTATTTAAATCCAACCACTACTAAGCAGAGCTTGTTGCTGTTTCCAAAACAGATAGCCTTTTCCAGCCTTTTGTGTTCTTAACTCTTTGTTTTCTTCTTGACATTTCTTTGTTTTTAATTTTTATGAGCTTGACTGTGGGCAGGAAGGTACTGAAGCCCACATCTGGAGGTGGGACTTTCAGCAGTCAGGCCAGAAGCTAGCTATGGAAAATGGGGGGTGACACCATCAATCACTTGCCTTGGCGCCATTCACTCATCACTTCAGGTTCACTCACCTTTTAGATGAAATTAGGAAAGAAAACACAGTACTTTGGCTTAGCATGTAATTAACTACTAATTTGAAAAAAAAATATTAGCAAAGGATTTTGGTTGCAAAACAAAAGATGCATTGGATCAGTGAGCTGGTTTCAGTTTCTACAGGAGCATTAGGAAAAAAAAATCAGGTGGAATAAAATCTGATAGCTTTCTTGACAGCTGTAACTACACATCTTGACGGTGAATAAAATTACAGTTCATTTAAATCTGGATTTCAGTTGAAATATTTATGAATATGTGCAACCTGGCATGGCAGAAAAACATACAGTAAATGATCAGGGAGAATCTGATACATTTTCAACAGGAAACCAAAATTAGTATTTTACCTTGCTGTCACTTTAAAACGCCTCTCCTTCCTGTGACAATCCTCTTTTTCTCTTTCACAAAGGCTTAATAATTATACACCCAAGGCAGCAGAAGGCTCTCCAACAGTTTTAAAAACTAGGGCACCTTACCATATCTGTGACTGTCATTATGAAAACAGGACACCCATAAAACTGGGGCACCTGGTGACCTTACCAGAGATTTATATTGAAAATACTAACGTTAAAAGCAGATAGACAATCTAAATGAAACACATTTTTAGAAAGCTAAAATTATTCCCGTGTAAGTGATGGTAGGAAGGGAATTTGGAGAGTTAATGCACATATATTTGCATTCAGCCAATGTCTGCATACAAACAATTTGGATGTTTCCATAAGCCCACAGGCAGAAAGGCAACAGGTATTTGCAAATGGCAAAGGAGCCACTTTTGGGCTAGAAGAGCCGATGCTGTGGCAGCTGGGACAGCTGACGGCGAGGCAGCCTCTTCACCATCAGGACCATAGTCTCCTGACACACCTCAGCAGCTCAGCGAGTTCAAGGAGCTCTTCCCCCAGCTCATCTCACCCCTCACTTGTTCAGGCTTCACTTCTCCAGGCATCTCCCTGAGCTGTACTCACACCACCTTTTGTGGGGACCTTCTGAGGACTCTTAGGTTGACTAGAAACACATACACGCAGACCAGTTCACTGACAAGGTTTCACATCCCAGTTCCACAAGCAGCGATGCTGGTGCAACCAGAGGAGCCATGGGGCAGCCCTGTCAGCCAGGGTCCCTGCTGCAGTCTCCAAGCTGGGAAATTCTAGGTTGAGGGAACATATTGGCCCCATGCTAGAGCTGGTCCTGAGGGGAAGTGTCCTGCCCAACTGGGGGCACGGGCAAGGTAACGGGGCCACAACCCACCTGGGCTATGCCAGGGGATCTGTGGGAAGAAGGGGCTGGGGATTCAGGGGAGAATCAAATATAGCTCCTTCAGCAGAGCTGTTTCAAAATAGCTTTTCTCCAGTTGGTCAAGGAGACAGAGAGTAGGCGAAGGGATCTGGGGGAATCTGCGTAAGTAAAGCTTATGCATACCTAATTTATTAGAAAACTGCTCTATTATGGGAGTCCTCAGTAAATATGCAATTTTCACTCTGCCTGCAGTGCTGTGCTGTTCATCAGCCAGGCAGGGGATAGCACTATTTATTCAACTGCCTGAGTAGAGACATCTTGGTGGCGTGGAGAGGGCCGCTTTGGCCACAAAAAACTTTTTTACCTTAGAGGTGTGAGAAGACAAGGGAAAAGTGTGGAAAAATATTCAGTAGCAGAAAAAAGCATCCAAAGCACCCCTCTTAGCTTTTGGGAAGGGGAAAGTTATATATTATCCGTTTATCTGTTGATGCCACTGTAGTATTGCTGTTGTAGGTGTAAAGAGCTTACTGTTTTTATAACCTTATACACAGATCGCCTGTGTTGTGTTAATGCTGCTGAAAAAGCCGAGTCGTAAAAAGCACTGGCACCAGTGACCTTCCCAGAAAATAATGTGCTCAATTATTAAAGCAGCTTAGGGTTCCCAGCTCATCCTGGAGGCCTGAGAAGCCTGGCGAGGTTTTGATTTGAGGACTGCTGTGGTCTCACTTCAGCTTTCCCCCAACAGGTTTTTGTCCTGACTTCAGGGCAAGACAGCCCTGTGGAGATGCGTGTGGAAGAGCAGCAGAAGAGCAAGCCTGCCTGCCTGGATGTGTAGGGCAGCTGTAGAGCTCGCCACACATTTTCTTACGCTTTCAGAACAATGTGTGTGCATAGTAGTGTAAAAGCAGAGCACAGCTGCTGGTGGTATTGAGTAAAATTCAAGCTCCTCTCTACTAGGCACTGCAGAGTTTTCCCACAGGCACCTGAAACGTCAGTGTCGTTTCTATATTCCCAAATGCTCCTATGAATTTTTTTATGGTACTGTATCACTTAATCCTTTGTCTTTATTTATTAATACAATGCATTTTCTATGTGGATTTCATTGTGATCCTCAAATTATTCCTGAGATGGTTATTTCTAGCTTATGCGGCACTTCAAACAAAATTCTGTCTAATTTTTACTCTTTACCATTTTTGAAGAACTTAGTCTTTTGACATTTATATCTTCTCTGAGGTAAAAGCAAAACTCAAAAGGGAGAAGAAAAGCAGTTACTGCTTTCTTGGGCATTTTACAGTTTGGGGATCTTACCAAGACACTGTAGTGTCCTTGATGTATGAGCTCAACTCCCTACCTTTGCTCTGTCAGAAGGTTTGGCACCAACAATGAAGCTGGGATCTAGTGTTCACAGTGTCAAGAAAAATTGCCTTTTCAAAGCCAAACACAGAAATATGTCAGTCGTTCCAGCCTGATAATGGAGACGGTTTACTGTTCATTTAATTTAAGGAGTATGGAACTACCAGAGTAGCTTAAAACCTACGTGTTTTCAAGTGCCACTGTAGCATGACATTTTTAATTAAAACACAGTGGCTGTGGTGGGACAATGCAATGGAGCATTAATCACTGCACCCTGTGAAAACAAAGCTCTGTTTCACAATTACTTATTAACTTTTGTTCGGTATGTAGTGCTAAGAAAAGTGTGTTGCAAGAGCTCTAGTTCTCTGCTGTTTATCAGGGACAAAATCTGGAGCTCTGTAACTGTTACCAACTTGGATTTTGAGATTGTCCGTAACTGTTAATAAGGTCCATTTTCTGTTAGTGTTTATCAGTGTCTGCTGACAGAACTTAGCACCTGAAGTTAGGAGCGGTAAATACTAACTTAGGAGCTACCTACAGCTGTTCATGCATTGACTTTGACAGTATTAATTTTAGAGGACAGAAACAGCCTCTTTCTCCCTCCCTCTTTTTGCAGTTGGTTACTGCATTTGCAATATCCATATTAATTTAGATCTCCAATGGAGAATCAATTTTGTATGTTTTGACATGAGAAAATTCATCTCATTGCCTTTTGTCTGACCCCTCTCTTTTTTAGTTCTTATTTAAATTCACACAGAGTCTTTATCACAAAGGTTATCCTAACGTTCATCTTTTGTATTTGTCACTGGAACAACTTGTTCTTGTCTATTGTATGAATATAGCACTCAGATCTCCTTGAAGATCTCCTTCTACAACATACTCCTTAACAAGAGGAATGAACGATTTCAGCAGTGTCCCTTTTGAAAAAAAAATAATTAAACAAAAAAACCCCAGAACAAAACCTCATCATTCAACAGACATGAGGTCATAGCCAGGAATAACTTAAGAAAGTGATCGAACGAGACTTTCTAAATCTGCAAAGGGTTATGATATATGAAACTTACGGACGCCTGGTATATTCTCCATATATGACAGTTAGTGAAGTGGAGAAGATAGCACCATAAAGGAAGTAAGTTGTCCCATGCTAATGACAATTGATGATAACAAATTCTCAAATGGCAGATCTCTTGTTGAGGTTGTGGATGAGGAGGAACTTAGCTTAATTTAATGACTTTAAATGAAATAATTTTAAAATGATGTACGGATATTTATTAAATCTTAGAATTAATATATAAGAATATTAACCTACTTAAAAATCGTACATTGCTGAAACTGGACAAAAGTCTCCTTTTGTCATAGATGATAGAAGACATCTTCACAGATACCTAAAAATATTTAGGGGTTTATTTTCTACTCAATAAACATGGATAATTGTTAAGTGATGAGTGGGAAAAGCATAAACAGAGATGGTAATTTCCATCCTCCTACCTTTACTGTTAAGGTGCTCAAGTACGCAGACCATTCATTTAATCGTTCACAAATCTGTACCAAGTCACCTTGGAGCCTCTAAAATACATGTCCAAGGAAAGCCGGGGAACCTGCCCTCGAGAGGTAACTATTTTTCTCCGTTGACTGTAGAGGGAGCCGAGAAACTAACTTTGACTTGGTGCCTAACATGCTTAGTAAGGTTGAGGTGCAATTCCTCTTGCTTGTGTGTATAGCCATGCACGTTGCAAACAGTCAGAGCTGGATGCAGCCTCAAATGGCAGAAAATAACTACGACTTTGTGTGTCTTTTCTTCCTGCCTGTGTCTTAAGTAGTTTTACTCAGCAAACATCCATCTTCAAATTCCTTTTTACTGCCATTGTGTGACCAATTTGTTCCAGCCAGCTCCTAAATGCTCCTGCTTAGTCAAGATTTTCTTAACAAGAAAAAAAGAAAAGCTACATGAAGCTTGTAGAGGGGTGCATGCCTGCTGTTAAGAGTAGGTGAAGAAGTTTGTAGTACAAACATAAGATTTCTTCTCCCTTTTCTCTCTTCAAAATATAAACAAAACAAAATAAGAAAAAAAAAGTCATTTTTATTTTTAATGTGTACTAAATTTCCCTTGTATTTTGAATTATTGTTTTCTATTTAAAAATATTCCGGTGACCTGGCTGCAAAATATCGTGCAAGTACAAAAATGTAATAGCAGATGTTAGTCTTGCAGATGTGCTGATCAAAACACACAGACAACGGGAAGATTTATCTTGCTTGCTGTGCACTTGACAGCTGCTTAAAAAAAAGAAAGCATTCATCTGTATTGGAACAATTTATCAGACTACACAGTTTGATGTATTTTACTGCTTAAAATTGATTCTTACCCTTCTGACAACTCAGTGTTTGGATCTAACATGGCACAAGAATGGAACCAGGCAACAGTGATTAACAGATCATATCTTTTCTAGTTCGCAAGCCTCCTCAAGGCCATTACTCTGAGCCACTCTTTCACAAAGTGAAAGATGGTCACCCAAGGTGTCCATGCAGAACGATACTTTCAGTGATGAAGGACGGGGTGGAATTGATTCATGCCCATTATTTCAAAGTTTCTTGCACTCCAGAATGGAAATAAAGCTTCTAGAAATTCCCTGTAACTTTTACAATTATTTGGGGGCTGACAGAGACACTTCATTTTGAGAAGTGAAAACAAAATGTTTCAGTTTGGCACCAGATTCAAGGAGCAAAATGACCTCTGGCTTTTACCCAGGACATGCGTCTATTGCTCAACCCTGACTCCTCTCCTAAACAAGGCTCCTACTGTGGGCTCCTTTAGGTTTCACAGCGACTCTTTCAGCAGCTGCGGTGCAGGCTGACATCTGATGCAGCCAGGGCACAAGTCAGGTCCGTCATAACCTTTAAAAGCAAGGTATAAGTTATCAAAAGCCCCTTCAACTTTAAAGGAAGAAAACAAAATATGCACACAGGTCTCTGCTGGCAGCATTACTCACTTCTCTGGCTCACCACCCCCAGGATTCATTCATTCCTTGCACCAGGCAATCACCTTCCTTGTAAAGTGTCCAGAGACCTTGGTCCTTGGTTCGGAACTCTAGTCACAGCATTTGCACATGCTCTGTTCCCCTTGGATGCCAGTTATTAAAAAGTTAACATCCAGTTTTTGACTGTTATTGTTGTCTCCAAGACAGCACCATATCTTGCCAGTCTGTCTTGCCAGTAGACATGTCTAGACAGGTATGAACATGCTCTGGTCAGTATGCCCACTTTTACTCTTCTGGCCCAGAGAAGACATGAATCACATCTAATGCTGTGCAGATGCTTTCATAAGGCAAACATGCTGTATGCACTGCTCCATTCTTTACGATTGGCCTACATTTAACAATAGTGTTACTTTAATACAAACAAAAAAGAAAAATATCTTCAAAAGGTGTTTCTTTAAAATCTGATCTTTTACCAGAGTTGACTTTTCAACAAAATACATCAGATTTTTGTCATTTGGCCTCTTAAAAAAACCCCAAAAGCCAAACAAAACCCAAACAAACAAAAAACAAAAAGCCACCAAACCCCCAAATAAACCAACAATCTCTGAAAACTTCAGACTAGATCCTTCCCTCATTCCCTTATGCAGGTGGATGAGAAGGACCACATTCTGCTTTGGACTCTTTTGCAGGGAGAACTGTGCATACGCCCATGGCACATCTGGATGTATAGGAGGTGAGGGGGAACAGGTAAGGACCACGTGGTTCCACAGCATTGGGAAAGGAACGCTGCATCACGGCTCCCCGAAAAGCTGCTAGGCCCTTGCTCACTGAGTATTCCAACTGACGGCGCGACACTGAACTAGAAACATAACTCTATTATTGATATTATGAGGGAAGCAAAAAAAAAAGTATTTCTGACTCCAAACATCCAGGCTCGGCCTTTTCCAGAAAATTACCTGTGAAACATCTGATTGAAGAAAGTTTTATATGAGTAGGCATCCAGTTGATACATCTGCTACCCCCAGCGATGCTGTCAGGCAATTTGTAGGAACGTGTCCATAGGATCACATCCAGAACCTGCTTTAGTCTTGTCCTTTCCCACCCCAATCTTAAACCCAGAAGGCGGCAGCTATCCATATTGACCTCCATAATTCCAAGTAAGCAGAGTCCTCTTGGTTTCATCTATAGTTATAGCAATTCTTTGCAAGATATTTCCTCTGGGATCTTGTCTCTGATGCTATTTTATACCCTGAGAGTTTGCACAGTATGGTTCTCGGTGCATTCAGGCAGGATAATATAGTACAAACTGAGGTAAGGAAGTCAGGCAACACTCTCATTTTACAGAGTTACATCCCAGAAAGAGGAAAACAGCGGTTCAGAGGTAAGCAAATCTGTGTAGTACCCAGGAATCAGCCATATTATGATTAAATCATAGCTCTAATATTATGTATATTTATTTTCAAAGTGATTCAAATGGGTACCTCAGTCTTTTTGCATGCACAGTTGGAGACCTTGAAAGAATTTTGTTTCTCAGAGCTTATCACTCTAAATTGCTGCCTTCCCAGGGCAGTACACAAAGTCACCAGTCACCTTTCAAAGGTTTGACAGGTGTGTCTTATTACATCAGTTAAATCCATGCAAGAAAACCAGTGGCTAGGAAACCTGCAACCAAGCGCAGTAGCAGCATAGCAGTTAACTCCTCCCCTGCCTCTCTGGCCTCATGTTCACCTCTAACAAGAAGCCCAGTAATACACCGGTTAAGCATAGAATATTTATAAGGGCAGAAATGCGAACAGAGGGAGCACTGAAAACCAACCATCAGAAGATCGTGCTGGCATTTTGTTCTTCACAGCTGATTTTCATCGAGGGGATTGCTCAGTCACCCTTACAGCACAAGCACTGCAGCATTGCATAATGAAAAGCTGGCTGTAGGGTGACTTCTAGTGTTCCCTGTCTGTGCTCTGCTCCGCTCTACCTGTGCATTACAGAAAACAGGGCTGTATGTGCTTTATACAGAATATCGTTCCCCTCTTTAAAGAAGAAGTAATAGTCTCATCCCTAATTGCTTTCCCTGCGTAAGTAAGGAACATCCTTGACTCTCTGCTGCAGTTTGTACCATGGCTCAGCTTGGGGCAGCCTTTCTAGAGTCAGGGAGAGCATGTACAGGCTGTTTTGCAGACTTGAACATCTCCTGCCCAAGCTGACGCAATGTTAGGAAGCCCTGGAATCAACGGTGGGTAACCAGGGTGGCGTGGTTCTGCCAACGCTACGCAGGGACCAGTCACAAGGAGGGGAACACCAGCTTGTGCCCACTGTAGCAGCTTTTGTGATATACACATCTGTAGTCTTGGACTACAACCACGAAATGTAAGTTTTCATGAAAAAAAAAAGCAGGTACATACAACGTAGCAGCTAGTGTGGGGTGGATAAGCTATTTGGGTCTCAGGGTACATAGAGCTTAACTAATCTACAAGAATGTTACCTACACTGTAGATGTAAAGTTACATCAAACAATCCTGTTCTCTAAACTGGCATAATTCAAATCAGCCATTAAGATTCTCTGAATTTCATCCAGAACTTGGTTAGAAGCCAACCTCAGGGCCAGGACATGTGAAAGGAGGCTTAGATCCAGAAGCCAGGAGCTTGCAAAAAGAATTAATTATTTTTAAGCGTCATGATCATTATAGCTGTTCCCTTTGAGACATCTGTGAGGGAGTTAATTTGTAATGGATAACTTTCTAGTCCTTTTTGGAAATGGAGACGCCATATGTCAGAATTGGTTTTCTGATAAGTTGCTTCTTTGGCTGACTTTTTCAAAGTTTCTGCTTCCCATTTGTTTTTTGTGTGATAAACTGAAACTTAGTTAAGCTACATTCAGGAACTGAGCCCTGTATCCCTGTTTAATGAGGATCAGCTTTTATTTTTCTTGGTCCTCCATTTCGTGATTCTTAATCGTGAATATTTCTTTTCTCAGATATAAGATCAAGGCAGGAGAACTGTACAGATATATCTGCCTTTAGTGATGCAGTCTGGCTTTATATATGGAAAATACTACATGGCCTCTTCCTCCCTAGATGGTCCTGCAATTTGTGCTTTATGTTGTGAACAGCTTCACTATGTTGTTTCTTCACCTGCTTCCTTTTTCCCCTTTTGCCACTATTGATAGTGCAGGAGGTATTATCCAACAGACACTTAAGCAGGTGTTTGTCATTAGGTTTCTCAGAAGTACCGGTGACACCAGTAGTCCTTGTGCATGTGCTTAAGTACTTTGCTGATATTTTTAAAGTTGGCAAAATAGGTACTACAAACTCAATTTTCTCCATTTCTTAGTTTTACCAAGCAATCTGGTCTCTTCTTCATTCTGTCAAACAAAATGTGGTGTATCACCAAAGATGGAATCTGCCTGCAAGCAAAAATAGCAATGAAAGCTACCATGCTGCCCCACAGCATCAAGGGAAATATTCAGTCCAAAGCATCTGGGCTTAGTAGTGCAAAAATTAAAAGAACAATAAGACAAGATCTGCTTAAATGTCAGGAATAATATGGTTCACGCTGTGCTTTGTCGCATTGCATCAGTTCCTGTGGCATTACGTAATGCTCCAGCACCTTTCTTAACTTAATTTCATACAAAATCTTATATGATATCTCACATTTTAATCAAAAGTTGAGAACAACATTTAAACTCCCATTTTCTTCTAAAAGGAATTCATTCCAACATGAGCTGGAAAAAAATGAGTAGGCAAAATATTCTGTCTAATCCCAGAGAATACCAATTTTTTTTCAATTTGATTAATGCTTCCAGGTACACATTTCTCATCTCTGTCAGGGTGGAATAAGTGGAATTTCAGAATATGAGATAGAAGAGCCAGGGACTGGACACAGTATGTGGTACTGATGGGTGGCACCTGGCTATGCCAGCTCGGATCTGGTATGATTTGAAGGATGTAGCAAGCAATTCCAATCTTTTTTCAGTGTTGATGCTTGTTTCTTAAGTTTTGCAGGTATTTATTTCTCTGTGCGTTGAGAACGTAGGTTCCATATTTAATACTTAAGTATTAAAGATCACTCTTTCATTACTCTCTATCCATGAAGAAAAATCTTTGTTTTCTGGGGTCTTTTTTATTTTTTCAAAGATCAATTTCTACTTAAAAATTTCAGGGCACAAGGAACGTAATTCCCTGATCTAGCAGAACAGTTAGACCTTCCTGAAACCTGGGAAATTTCACTTCAGGCAGATGAGGTGCTGAATTTTCTTTCTACCCTGAGAATCTTTTGACAGTACCAGTTCCCAGCTGCAACAGTAAATATACTAAGCTTTAAAGATGACTAAATTAGGTACAAAGCCACAGGGGATTTCCTATTACCTCCGCAAATGTAAGTATCTCCTGCTGATTAAATGTCCTGTAAACATTCTTAGACAGTTACTCATGCAGGTTGATTGTACAGTGGGACTAAAGAAAAACACCTACTTAGCGGAATAAGATATTCTGGAAACATTTTTGAAGTAATAAGCTGGCTATAAGAACTACTGCAATTTTAACACTGAGAGGAAAAGAACAGCTGGATGCTGTTGGAGGGGTTGTGCATCTTGTCTCTTCGTGTTTCCCTCATCCAACAATACTGTACCTTAAGTTATCTGGATCCTTTCCCCACTCCCACCAGATATTCGTACCTAGATAATAGGGTAAAATAACACTGTTGTTCTGTTACTGAATAACTTAAATGAATTGGAGAAATGCAGTAAACCATTCCATCTTAAGTATATAGAAATTAATACATTTTAATGGATATGTGTAAAAATTGGGCATATATTTATGTGAAATTACCTTTAAATTTTATTTTACTGTCAAAATGTCACCAGAAAATTTAGGATATAATTATTTATCACATAAATATGCTTATAGTTCTAATGGAATTATTTCTGTTTCTCATCAGTTTTAGGTGCCCGTTTTGGGGCATCTAGATGGCAGTTTTTAGTTATGCAAAGATAACAAAAAATTACAACACTTTTGAAAATGAGGCCTGCAGCGAGTATTTTCTATAAAACATGTATTGTTTCTGCTTGTAATGGTTTTAGAGTTCGGGTGTTTTTGTTTGTTTGTTTTGTATTTTGTTGGGTTTTTTTTTATATAGTTCGGGAATTTCATGCACAAGGAAATGACACCTTTGAGGAGTATTGATGGTGATGTAACAATATTAAAATGAATTTAAGAGTTCAACATTAAATCTTTGGTACAAAAGAAATATTGGGGAGGGGGGTGAATCAAACAGTGATGAGCCATATCTCCTACATGAGTGGAGCAGAAAGTCCCAGTTGACAATATTCCTGAGTTTCCTTCCACTGATGTGTCCCCACCATCTCGCAGAGCCCACGCCAGGGACAGACGGACAAACGCTCCCTAATAAAGTTATTCTGCACTTTCTGCTGAGCCCACAAGAACCAGAAGTCAGCCCTGCTAAGCAGAAAGAGATAGTCCTCCCCTTCCTCCTCTTAGCCGGAATCTTGAGACTGACCTCAAACACAGATATCTTTTCTGGAAGTTCATATGATTTCTGAATCGTCTTCAAGTTCCCACCCTGGGACAGTAAACAGTGGGATGGTGCAGCTCGAACTGTGTTTGATTGCTCTTTCTCCTTCAGTCACCATTTTCTCCTTGTCCTCAAGCTACCCTCAGGGTGTCATCCTGCTAGACTTTAGCTAAATGTTTGTATAGGCGAGGGCACTTTGTTCTTTTATGATTCATGAAGATGTACTGGCCCATTAGCATCAGCAAGGATAAAACCCACTTTTCCTTTCATTTAAATAAATCTCTCGCATCTGTATGACTGTATCAGTCTGACAGTCTTAATGCTGATGTACCTTTCTTTAAGTACATACAAAATCGAAGCCAAAGGACAAAACGTACAGTAAACAGGGAACTCTATAATTCTTCTAACTGCAGAACAGAAAATGAAACAGACAGATTACACAAGGTGTTGACATATTTAGATTTCTGTAAGGCATCTGAAATGTTATACTGCACTAAATCATTTAGGAGACTGAGTGATATGAAAGGAGCATGCCTTTCATTAGAAGGTTGATTGGTATGTCTCCATCTATAATCATAAGGAGTAAATCACTTTAAAGGGACATTTTTAAAAATGAGATCTTTCTAGCTTTTGGAAGACAACATAAAAACAATTTTCTTATATTATTATACAGCTTTCTGATATTCAAAGACTGAGAAAATTGGAACCATAATGAGAACATGGTTTAGGGGTATTCTAATTTGCTCAGTAAAGTGGAAATTTCAGCACCAACTGAAGTGTACAACCAAGCCAAGAAAAAGAGTTAAAACTGTAGGACGAGCAGGATAACAGCTGCTAGCCTAGGAAGAAATGACTCTGGAAAAGAACAGAGATAAATATTTAGATGAATATAATTTCTCATGCAATGTAATCATCAAGAGATTAACATGATAGAGTGGATGTATGCATTAACTGATGAACTGTGTGTAGGGACACTGTGGGTAAAACTCAGCTGCCTGAACAGGTGTCTAGTGCCATATGAAATGCTGTTCAGTACCCAAAACACCTGAGCACGTCACACAGATATGACAAAGGAACTACCAGAGATGAAGACCTATTTGGGGTGGCAGCTGGAAGCTAGGCAAGAGACACTTGTGCATCCAAATTTTTACTAGACACCCACACTTAGGCAAACAAACCCTACCTCTGTTACTACTGAATTTTAGTACCAGTATAACTACTACCAGGACATGGTATTGTGTTCTACTTCCAACAGCTCAAGAGAGTGTGTAAAGGCAACTCAGAGACACCTGAGAATGATGCAATAAGTAATGCAATACATCTTATCATGATAGCTACAGGGAACTCACCAAAATTTTAGGAGACTTGAAGAAAAATACAATTGACCATAGACTAGAGTTTCTGTATGGGAAATTCAAGTTTGAGAATACACAGTTTTTCAATCTCAAAGACCAAATTCTGCTGACTGCAAGTCAAAGTTAGATATATTCTTAGTAAAAAAATGAAATAGGGGTTTTGACACAGATGTCAAGGGTTATAGCCTAGGAGGAACAAAAGAGTTTTGTTTGTTTTTACTTATTACTGGAAAGTGACAATTACATTTGAATACTTCTCTAAAAGAGCAACTCTAGTTCAAACAAAAAATAAGTTTTGGTCTTCATAATGAATATGGATGGGTTTTTTAATCTAAGTTCACGAACTTGCTTCATTATATATTAAAATTACCTGAAAAACAAGTTATAGACCTGCGTTCATGTTGACAGTGACCTTGAGAGGCTGGAGAAATGAGTCGACCAGATTCTCATGGTGTTCAACAAAGGGAAAAGCAAAGCCCTTCACCTGGAGATGGATAATCTCGTGTACCAGCACAGGCTGGGGACACACCAGATGGAAAGAAGCTTTGTAGAAAGGCCCTGAGGGTCCTGGTGGGCAACAAGTCAATCATCTGAGCCAGGAATGCACACTCATGGCAAAGAAGGTCAATAGTCTGCTGAACTGTATTAGAAGGAGTGTTATGAGTAGGTTGAGGGAGGTGATCCTTCCCCTCTGCTCAGCACTGGTGAGACACATCTGGAGTACTGGATCCAGTTCTGGGCTCCCCAGTACAGAAGAGACATGGACATACTGGAGTGAGTAGAGCAAAGGGCCGCAAAGGTAGTGAAGGGATTAGAGCATCTCTGATATGAGGAGAGGCTGAGAGAGTTGGGACTGCCTGGAAAGAGAAGCCTCGGAGAGATCTTATCTATGTGTAAAAATACCTGATGGGGAGAGCAAAGATGGAGCCAGGGTCTTTTCTGTGATGCCCAATGAGAGAACAGAAGGCAACAGGCACAAACTGAAGCACAGGACGTTCCATTTAATGATAAAAAAACACTAAACTCTGATTTACTGTGAGGGTGTTCAAGGGTGGTCAAACACTGGAAGAGGTTTTCAGAGAGACTGTGGAGTCTGCATCCTTGGAGATATTAAAAACCCAACTGGCTGCAACCCTGAACAACCTGCTCTAGCTGACCTCACTTTGACCAAGGGCTAGGACTGGATGATCTCCAGAGGTGCCTTCCTGCCTCAACCATCTTGTGATTCCGTGATTCATACTTTTTGAAGGAAAGATTCAACTTCATTGCACAGAAAAAAAAAATATTAAAATGGATGTTTTGGGCTGAATTACAAGGAATTTGGATTTTGGCATGGCTTATGGATTACAGGAGAGGAGAAAGGGAGGAAGGAAGGAAGGAAGGAAGGAAGGAAGGAAGGAAGGAAGGAAGGAAGGAAGGAAGGAAGGAAAGTCGGTCGGTCTTCAGAGGCAAATACAGCATTTGTCAAATACAAATTACTCAATTTAAGGTAGTCACAAAATTCACCAGTGGCTTTAAGATTTTACTTGAAAAATCTTACACACCTTACATTCTTCAGGCCATCCCTTTGCTAACTAATCTGCCAATAAATAAGAAATCAGGTTTTGAATGTAAAGGCACATGCCACTCATTCTTTCAGAAGAATGCACTGCTGCTTGAAATTGGTTTAAATTAACCCTAAAGTGAGATTTTGAAAACACAGAAATGAGATCAGAGAGTAACTGAATGCATAAGCATGTTCCTATAACTCCTTTCAGAGAAATACATTGTTTTGGAGAATAGTTTGAAAAAGAGAATGTATACAAATGAAAGGAGAGGGAAGACAAAACAAAGTTTTTCTCATCATTTGGACTACTGCTAGCACTTTTGACCTTTCTCTCATTGAACTTTCGATAAATGAAAGGAAAGAGACAGTCCTTGGAGAACTCCAACGTTTAGAAACGTTTTAGAGGGGAGAAGCTATTTGTGGACAATCCTTTTTATAGACAGATTGAATTATTCTTAGCACAGAGCTAGATTTTCTGGTTTACATAAACAGTGATTCATTGTTCTTGTGATTTGCAGATCTGCACGGCTGAATTAAGTACTGTTTAGCAGCCAGTTATTGTGAAACTACTATATACTACACACGGGTGAATTAAAGGTAAACTTAACTTATGCATGGCAAGAAGAAAGGTGGTTGACATACTTGATCCACTGGCCTCTTGAGCAATTAACAGAAAATAGTTGCAGGAATGAATACAACAGGCTAGCAGGAAGGAAAAATGGGCTAGGAACCAGCCTGTCCACCTCAGGTATCTAACTTGCACCTAACATTTTGCAGTCCGGTGACACAGTCTCTTCCAGTCCTTTCTTACCTGCATGTGAAGAGGTAACTGAAGGCCTCCAAAGGGGTAGCTGGGCTGACTTACTTAAGTGCCTCAGCCCAGGAGGTGAGGCCTTCAGAGGTGCTTCTTTCTCCCTTGCATCAAGGGAACTGAAGCACTTCAGGAGGCTACTTCCCTCTGAGCCCAAGATTTCTGTCCCTGTTTTTTGCCTAAGCAACATACTGTGGATCCCACCATTTTTAGCATTGTTTTATCACTATGGAGTGGATCCCATATTCAAAGTCCTGTCCTACCTGACTCACTAAATGGCTTTTTAACTTTCTTTTTTTTTTTGCCTGCAGTTACTGATCCATGAAAGCACTCTCTTGGTCCCAAAAGACTTTTCATCCCACGTGAAAGTGAAGCACGCACTCAGCTACTCCACACCTCCCAAGATCTCCTCTCTGCCATAACTGCTAATAAAGTTCCAGCTTCTTTACACAGTGGCCAGTAGTGCCATCCTTGTCTACTGAAAACTGTATTCAAACTGCCAAACCTTTTTGCATTATCACTAGCGGTATCAGTCTCATACCACTCACTTACGACAAATGTTAATTAACTGTTTGTAGGTCAAAAACCCTAACGTTGGTAATTCCAGTTACAAGTAATTTGTTGTGCAACAGAGATATATGCACATTGTGCCTGGACACAGCTGTTTAATTTAAAACTAACTATCTGCTCAGTCAGGGGGAAGATATTTTCATTGGTACTTTTAAAGTAAGGGAGGGAGACCATAAAATCACTGAGATGTTTCACGTGTTGGGGGGGGGGGGAGAAAACTGCATTATGAATGAAGAAAAATAATCAACCCAGCTGTCCTTTCCCTGTCAGCTTCATCCTCTGTGGTATAAATTAGGGATGCTCAACTTGTTTGGAGAAAATAAAAATAAATATGCACAAAATTTTAATTGTATTTCAGATCAACTAATTCAGAAATTCAAAAAAGTAAGAAGAGTCTTTGATTTAGATTGCTTTTGAGTTCTATGAGTTTTCTTCAGGTTGTATAATTCTGTGGGAGGTATATTTTTAGGCCTCATGCTGTGGGGAGTCCTCACTCAGATGCGACTGAATCCACAGATACGTAAGTACTTATCAGATTATTCTGAGGTTTGCCCTTTTTATTGTGAAAGCTGTGGGAGGAGGAAAAGTTGGAGTTAAGAGAGGGAAATCTGAAAAACTATAAGGACTTTGGAGACAAGTTCGTATATTTGGTGGCTGTTTTTCACTCCCTTGATAATTTTGCCAATCCCTGGGCTAATGGGAAGAGGTGTACTCTGAAATACAGTGTGCTGCTGCCCTTGCTCTCTGCCTCTGGCAGAAAGTCCTGGGTTCATTGACATGTGATTGTCAACTTTGTGCAATTTCAGGGAAGAGATCTCTAAAAAAAGATTTCCAACTTGAAAAATGTCAAGGAAGTAAAAGGTGTCAAAGGTGTTAAATTGAGTGCATGGGGTTCATTATTTCCGTAATATACTATATGGAATATAAACTGAAGCTGTGGACAAAGTTGGTGCGTACAGATGGTCTTCACATACCACATCCTCTCATAAAATGCCCTTTTTAATATAACGTAGTATTTGTTGCTACTATAGTTATACAGTTGTACCATTTTGGTTTAGGAGAAGAATGAAAACCTTCTATTTTTAAATGTATTTGACATTTACACTCAGCAATCAAGGTGATATGATTCCACAACAAACATGATACCTCTAACACTTAAAAAGATTGGATTTATAATTATGCTGTTGTCTTTTATTTTTCACTTCTCTAAAACAAGGAACTGACATTTTGTAGAGGATTGTCGTTAACCCTGGCCAGTAACTAAGTACCAACCAGCCACTCACTCATTCTCCCCAGAGGGATCAGGGAGACAATCAGAAGAGCAAAAGCAAAAAAAAAAAAAACCCTCAAGGCTTGAGATAAAGACAGTTGAAGTGAAGAAAAGAGGGGAAAAAAGACAAATAAGTGATGCAAAGATCATCACTCACTACCTCCCACTAGCAGACCGATGCCCAGTCAGTCTCCGAGCAGCAGCTACCTTAGAAAATGTACCCCTCCTCCCCAGTTTTTACTGATGAGCATGATATATGGCATGGAATATCCCTTTGGTCAGTTGGGGTCAGCTGTCCCCACTGTGTTCCCTCACAGCCTCTTGTCCACCCCAGCGTGCTCGCTGGGGAGGGCAGAGTGAGAAACAGAGGAAGCCTTGATAGTGTGCAAGCATTGATCAGCAACAGATAAAGCATCCCTGTGTTACCAACACTGTTTTGGTCCCAAATCCAAAACAGAACTATATGGGCTGCTGAGAAGAAAGTTAACTCCATCCCAGCCAGGCCCAGTACACTTCTATAAATTAATACCTGAGTCACATCCTGCTTTCTTTAGGTTTTCAGCCACTGCTGTCCTTTCACATTTTAAAAGCATGCAAACCAAGTATAAAGTCAGACTGCAGTGTAGAGTAAAAATGGTTTTAGAGTGTTTGCTCACCTCCACTTGTATTGACTAGTTAAGTTCCTATGCTACTTGCTGTTTACCAAGACTTGACTTTCTCGTCCGCTGTGTGGTGTAGCAATGTTGTATGTATTTGTCTAATAATTGAAAATTAAATTTCATGTTTTCTCTTCCATTCCAGTTGTCAGGCACATCACATAAGTCACAACTGCAACAGCTACAAACTGAGCCTTCTCTGTAAAGAGGCTAAAGACTGAGTAGGCAGAGACAACCCTCTTATTTTAAAGGTTATACCTATGCTAGAACTTCGAAGATTAATTGCAGTTCACAGAGACTTTTAAACTTGCCAGCTTGGGTCTTGATAACAGTGAAGCCAAGATAACAAAAGGCTAAGGAAAGACTACAGGACCCACCAAGATCCTATATTTCACTTCATTACACTTCTCACAGTTGTGTATCAAAACAGAACAACTGAGCTTTGGAGAAAGGTTACCTCAGCATTTGCAGTCACCAAAATGTCAAGCTGGACTGTTAGGTGTCCAGTAACTGCTGAAACGTGTTGTACCTGATGGAGAAATGCAGCTGGTAAGCACTAGGCAGATGATGAGACAGGAGAACAGAAATAGGGCTTGGTTCCTGCCTTCAAAAATGGGCTAACACCAAAGGTAAATGGCTACCAGCAGATCCTCTCATTGATACTTCCTCCTGCTATGTTGAAGTTTCTTTCACAGGAGATGGAAGTATAACTGCCCTTGGTTTCAACAGCAGAAATAGATTTCAGGAACCTCTGGTATCATGAGTGTATCACGTCTGGAGTCGCTTACTGCACACATGTTTGGATTTTTCCTGCCCTCCAAACCACTAGGGAGTGACTGCGATAACACCTGTACAGATCTACATCTAGATGACCTCTATGCATCATTATGCAGTTGAAGAAAAGTTATTCACACCAATGAGTGCATATTTCTTTCTCCTATGCACTAAGAGCCATGTCTCCTAAAAACAAATTGAGCAATAGTTTATTAGTTGGACATGGGCAACACACCAAAACGTGTGATCTTCTCTCTTGTTATTCACATCTCAGTTCACTGACTTCATACTTCCATGCTAGTTGTCTTAGGGCCACTTTTATTTCCACCAGCCTATGTTGCTGAAAAGTTGGACTTCTCCTCCAGAAGAGTCGATCAGGCTCCTTCTGTTATCAGCTTACATGGTAGGCGTCCCCAGAGCAGGTGCATACCTCCATATATGTCCAATAGACTTAATGGGGAGTCCATGTGTTAGACGTGTAATAGGCTAGATGTCTTCCCTGTGTGTCACATTCACATCAACTTTAGCCTGCAACATCACAAGTCATGTCGAAGACATTGTTCTCCCCAGGCCCAGCACAGTACATCAGTGACACAAAGAAACCCTGTTTCACTGACCTGAGCCTTGGCTAGCAAGGGGTCTACAGCCAGACAGTAGCCAGGACGGTAGATGTTCCAGAGAGCGAACTGGGCTTTGGATACCTAAAACAAAATACTGATTCTTCATTATTAAAAGAAAAAAAAAAAAGAAAAGCAAGCCTCTTGCTTTCTTGTGTTCTTTTTTTTCTTCTGCTGCTTGAGGAGACTTTTATTCCAATTCAGGTTACAAGAACAGTTCTAATGAAGATATCTTTAAAATCTATTTTGCTAATTGTCAGCTCGGTTTGGAACTAACTGCAATGTCTCTAATTATGGCATGCCTCACTTCCAAATTTGAAAACATATTTGATATCTGAGAATGAGGGAAACAGTTCTATATACTGCAACTTCCACAGCACTTTATTTTTCTTAAGGAGAAAGATTTGCTTGAAAGAAAGATCAGCTCTAATTCACTGAGTATTCAAAATATAGTGTTTTCACAAATAATGAAAGAAAAACCTCCATTGTGATAGGGCTCCTTAGTTTTGCTTCATGCTCTACAGAAAAGAATCTGAACATTCATATAAATGTCGACATACAGTTTCTTTGGAGACGCAAGAAGCAATCTGTGTATACACAATGCTAAATGTTTGCTGTATACGGATCACTTAATGAAGGCTGTTTAAGATTTCTAAAGCTTAAAGGCCAACCAAAACATACCTTAGTAAGGTGTTTGTGCAGCTTTCCTAGTCACTGTTGCTGAAATTGTTGTGAAACTCAGAGGAGTAAATTAGAGCAGGTATGAACCTGCAGCCTACTCTGACACTCTTTGCCTTCCCTCTGCTCATCTCCAGGGCCATCCAAGTCAGCGCAGGGACACCAGCTGCCAGAGCCTGTTGTTTACTGACTGTGCAGACAGAGCCGATGGAAAAAAAATCCTCTGCTTTCCACCGCAGCAAGGAAACGTGTGTGTGTCTGTGCGCCTTTGGTTGGCAGGGTGACTTCTTTGAGCTGCCTGTTTTGTCATTTGGCAGCGAACCAACTAAGGGTAAGGACAGAAAAAGCTGAGGTTGCCAGGCTGCCTTGGCAAAACTGCTGTTTGGAGCAGCAGCAGGAGGAGGTCTCTGAGGACGAGGGTTTGCAGCTCACATGCTAGGAAAGTGGACGTGGACTGACTCCTCTTCCAAATTTGCCTGTAGTCTTGGTAGGATGCAATATCAACAATAGGAAAATGTACCCCTTACATACTGTCCTTCAGACTTTGCATGTAGAATCACTGAAATCTGGACTGATTTAATGAAATCTACACCCTCAACAACTTACACATCATACTGGGAATATCCAGTGTTGGGATAGGTTCCCCTTTCTAGCCAGTGAGAAAAAGAGGCTTCGTCAAAACCTTCCCTCAACCATTGTAGTTTGATGGCCTGAATTTCCATACAACTGCTCTCTGTAGCTAAGAAGGGAGGGTGGCTTAGATGCCTAAAATAGGGATCTAAGTACCCTTTCCAGCTACAAAAAAGCAAGCAGAAAGATCTATGTGGCTTCCACGACTATTCAGTGAAGAGCCATTCCTTTTTTTGCAGCCATTTCCCAGCTGTGACCGTGGATCTCAACATTCAAGAAATTTTCTAAAAGTGCTTAGCACCAAAGAAAAACTGCAAAGAAAACTCATGTTTCACATTTGAGTAACATGCAGCACAAGACATGTTTTCCTGACATGCATTAGCTTAACGTGCAATTTAAAAAAAAAAAACAACACTCTTTTCATTGGTAATATAAAATAGATCAGAGAAAATGAAGACATATCATAAAAGTTCTGGAATAAAGCATCTGTCTCAGAGCTCATCTACTTCTTTAATATAATTGTTAAAATCCACTATTCACTAGTCTTTGCTTAGATCATTTCCCATGAACAGCTTCAAACCTTTCTTTAATCTCAGCCATCTTCAGCAGCTTGCTGTATTGCTCTTTGCATTGTTCTAGTGAAATCCATTTCACACACACAAAAAAAGGGATTTTTGCCCTGCAGAATTCTTTTGATTTTTACTGAACCAATTTAAATTTCAGTTTTTGTCATTGGAATTAAGGAAACATTCCCTGCCCCCAAAACCAGACACAGTCTGTCTTTAGGAAATGGCAGAAGGCTGCACATGAACACTTTCAGTGGGGACTATCAGCAAGGCATCAGGATGTGATGAAATGGGGGATTAACCTTTTTGAGATTGGGATGCTGTTGCTAGGCTCAGCACAATAGATCCTTTCTTATTGTTGTGCTCCCTTGCTGTTTTCAGAGTATAAATATCAAAGAAATATTGTAAATTCTGCAGTATGTTGCTGTGGGATTCAAAACATCTCAGAAGGATTTCAAACCAACATGAATGAGACTACAGTAGAGGTACCGGTGATTTTGTACTGAAGTACGTTAATCACTCCAGTATGATGAAAGCTTTTGTATACAATTATCCTGGGTGATAAAAAAATAAAAAAAAATAGAAAAGCATGTGTGATTCTAAGTGAAAGTGAAGTACTATAAAATTGTAATGTGTTTATTTTTTATTTTTATATTTTGCTATCACTCCCTCCTTCTTGTAGTCATAATCCTTGTTCCATTTTTTATGCCTGTGTATGAGCCCAGTTACGTGTATCTATGTGTTTAAGCATATAGTTATCTTTCTATGCTCTTAAATCATTCTCCTCGCCAGAACAAAATGAGCTCTATGCAGAACATTAGGCATCTGTGTAAACGGCTGGCGGCTCTCCGCCTAGGTGTGAAGTCCTCTGTGGAGCGTGGGCTTCTTTTTATGAAGGTGAAGCCTCTAAGTGCCAAGATGAAAGGATGGCCAAATGAGCTACAAAATGTTTCCAGTAATATCATTAAGGAGCGAGCAGCTAAACGTTTCCACATGATTATCATAAAATGTTTCACCAATCAATATTTGCAAGTTTAAGTGCCAAACCATAATTAGAGGCTAAAGGCCAGGAGCCAGATGCCACTCGGAAGCTGTGATTCGTTCTGTGCCCAGCTGTAGCTATCAGCCACGCGCCTGAGACAGCCCTTGCCCTGCCGGTCTGTGCTTACTCAAACGGCTGGGGGAGCTCGGGGCAGAAAAGAAAATCTTTGCTGAGTGCTTAAAACCTTACACAATATTTGGCTGGTGCAGTGTAGGTCTGGATTGCCAATAATGCTGGGGAACTTTATATTCACTCATAGGAGAAATGTCATATGCAGTAAAAGGAAAACAAATGCCACCGAGGCATTCTGTTTAGGTGTTGCCAGGCTGCTTGCTATTAGTCTTCTAGAGCTGAGGAAGAATAGGACTGGAAATGTGCATTAATATCACAAAATGAACACCCCAAAAAGAACACCCTTGTTCTGTGGTATCAATACAAGCATGCATCCAGACACTGCTGCTTCTGACCAAACCCTACTTTTTTCCAGCTCAGGATTCTAAAAACAGGGAAAGTCCCCAAATTCTGTAAGTATTTATTTCCTAGAAGGAGCCTTAGATGATTCTAGCAGCAAAGGACCTATGGGCAACTGTGGAGCTGTTCCTAGGATGAAAGGAGCAATTTGCTTTGAGTGGTAACGAACTTCTTCCTCTTTTCTGCTGTCTCTGTCACTTAACCCATCCTTCCTGGTACATTGCACATGCCACTTGCCCTGCCTGGTAGGGTAGCGGTCACAAGATAATGAGCACTAATGAGTTGCTGCAGTGAATGCTATGACTTGGCTGACCCATTTAAATATTACAAGCAGCCACTTGAATAATGAACGATAAGGAAAATGAAGGCAACCTGTTCTTAGCACTTTGGCCTTTGAATGTCTTTAGTTGCTTGCCATTAGTTTTGTCCTTTAGAAAAGGTATAATGCAGCCAGCAAAAATCAGCAGACAGTAAAAATGATGAAAGTCGTTTCAATGCATGATGTATTACATACTTTGAAAACCGTCTGTTCTCCATTTGTTTTGCAGTATTTTTTTTTTTTTCCTGACACTGTTATGTAGCTAAATAGTCTGTTTTGACTAGTGGGAGGAGCACTTCAAAATGAACTTGTCAGGGTTATTTTTGTTCGGTTCCCCTTCAGGAACAGCTGTGAAATTTTTGGATGCAGTATTGAAAATAAATAACATAAGTAAGAAAAGTGAGTTGTCATGAGCAGAACTGTGTGATTTTAAAATTTGCTGTAAAAGTACTGTTTAGGTTGATTCAAAGTTATTTTAAAATTCTAGTCAAATTTCCCAAATAGTTTTGAACAAATGAAATGACATATCAGAAATTTTGAAAGAAACCATCCTGATTTTTTTTAAACATATGTCCAAAAAAATTTTAATGTTAGTTAGATAAACTGGGAGGCAAAATGGAGGAAGAAATAGTAAATATTTATTGGCCAAAGAAAGAACTGGAATGTCTTCTAAAATGTTAAAATGTTTCCCTGGGAAGTGAGAGGTCTGTGTTTCAGTCCATGCTCCCTTTGCTATTAAATGTTTAATGAAAAATGAAAAAGCTCCAGCAAGAAAGAATAAGAAAGCCTTAACACATAATCTTATACAGTCCAACGAGGGTGTTCAATGATCTACCTACTAAGAAACCATTTCTTTGTTTTTATTAAAAGTGTTCTTCGTTAAATATTTTGCTTATCCGCATTGTTTTGATTTGATAACTATATTGACAAAATGATTTGAAGACATCTGGGGAAAAAAAATTAAAAATGCTTTTCATTTGAGTACCAGCCAAAAGCCAACCACAGTCATATACACAGCTGTAAGTATAAAATAAGAAATAATTCTTTATACTCCCACCAAGAAAGAAGCAGAGTTAACTGTTAGAAGAAGCAGGCTTTTTACATCCAAGTGTCTGCCATCTAAATATCTTGTTGCTTACCAGAACTCAGGAAAAGTTCTTTGGGTTGCTACAAGTTCATGAGCATAGAAACTATAGCCAAGGGATAGTTGCTTTCACGGGCAGCACTAGAATGCTTTCACTCCTTTATTACACTGCTTGTTAGTTCAGGGTTGGCGAGAGGGTGGTTGTCTGTTTTTTTTAATATTGGGTGTTGTCATGCTGTTTTGATGTTTTTCCTCATAGCATTTTGAATCAATTAGTTGACTTTTATCCATCAGAATCATATGAATTTGAAGTCATTTTATTTAGACAATTTTAGACAATAATATTTCCAATGAACTTTGCTTTTATTGAGTGATGTATTTTGGAGGAAGAGTGCTTATTTGATTGTCATTTCTTCAGGTGGAAATATTGGCTCTATTAGCTTTGGGGGGATGGTAGGGGGCATTGAATTTACTTTTGTATCTATTCATGTTTCCCATCTCAGTTTGACTGATTTCCATGCCTTCCTACTGTGTTTTCTGTCTGCCTTCTCAATGTTTGTCTGTGGCATTTTATACCATTTTCATTCTCTGCACCTTGCTATCATGCCAAAACTGAAGGAAGCATTTCTGTATGGCTTGGTCTCTGTCTTCTGTTTAGTGTTCTCCTACTGTTTGTTATTATCCATAAATGAAACGTTTCTTAACCGTATCCTGAATGTAGAGTGGCATTTATATTATCTCTGCTTCTGACTTATCAATCCATTAGAATTAACGCCACGCTTTACTTTTGTTATTTATCTCTGTTTTGCACACTAGTGTTAGAGTCAGCTTGAAGTGTTTCCATAATAAATGTATTTAAGTTTCCTTAATTATTACCTAATACATGTACTACCATCATTATATAATTATAATAATATTTCTTTCTGGACAGGGAATTATTGTTATTACTGCAACACCTTCTAGTATGACCTTTGTGCTGTGGCTTGTAGTGGAAAGAAGTAATAATAATGCTGGAAAGGGCCAAAATGCTTGGTTCTTGGAGGTATGCCAAGGAAAATAAATGTATGGTTACCTTTCTGTGCCAGGTAATCTTGTTGGTGCTGGCTGGGACACAGAAGAAATTATTCCAATCAAGTACCTTTCAGTTGAGATGTTTGTGCTGGCAGAGAAACAGTCTCAAATGCATATTTATCCCAAGAACCAGGATCCTGAAGTTTTGCTCTTCTACTTATTTTTAGTGTGCTTTACATGTAAGAGACGCAGGAGGGATAGAAGTCAACCTGCCTTACACAGCCTCTGCTGTTCATACACAGACTGAGACACTTGTTTGCAAACTCAGCTCTTTGCATGCCTGCCCAAGCTTCGCCTGATGGAGAGATAACACCGCTCTTGGAAGTGGTTTAGGTTAACATTGAAAGTTGTGTTGCTACGTGACTTTGTCATCGATTTATTCTTTTTCCAGCTAACAAAGATCTTCTGGGAGAAACATGAAAGCAATCAGGTATCAGACATGCTCCCTGGACAAGACATGGAAATGCACTTAACAGTTTACTTGCTTTCTTTAAAATATTCCTATTCACTCTTTTAGGTTGAAACAAATCACACTAATTGTCTTCATCTTCTGTGCTTCTTATGGATGAAGAACTTATTCTACATACGTGAATAACTTTCATGCTGTGTAATTCAGCTCAGCTTTTGACATTTCTCACATTTCTCAGTCTCAGGTGATAAACACTGAGGAATTAAAATCTCATTTAAGGGTACAACTTTAAGTATTTATTCATCTCTACACTCACATTACAGAGATCCTTGATCTATATATACATCTAACCCTCAGGGTTTATCACTGGTTCATCAAATTGTCTCAGGAGAATTTTTTAAAAATTCTTTCCTATAGATCCTCCAACATCTAATCTTCTACTGAATCCTCATTCACCTGAGCCCTCCTCAGCTAGGTTTTAACACTATGGTGATCCAGAAGTGTCTCCAGATCACTTCACTTCTCCACTCGTCTGTTCTCACTTTTAAGTCATCTACACCACACCTCAGTATCCCAGACACCTGCATGGTGTCAATCCTTCAAGAAAAACTGTTTTTACCTGATTGCGGACCTGTCACTGGAAGTCAAAACTTTCTTATCACAACCAATCCCTGTTCTTTGTTTTTAATTTTTCTCACTATGCATTTACATTCCTCTCTTGATAACAGGATGAATTCCAGAGATATAACTTAAACCTTCTCTTCTTTGATCATTCTAGCTTACTGTAGACAACCTTGGCCCACTCCAGGGTAAGTCCTTGTCCTAATGCCAAGAACATTAAGTAGGGTCCTCCCTGCTGTTTTCAAGATCCTCTTAGTTCCAGTCCTGTTTCCCAGTTGTTTTCTCTGTGTCAGCTCCTGTGATGGGATTTTAATTCTCTTTTTCTTCATAAGGGCCTCTTCCTTGTACCAGTTCCAGTTTTCTTTATACCAGTGTATTGGGTTTGCGTGGTAAGGTTTTGGGGGGGGGGGGGGGGGGCTACAGGGGTGGCTTCTGTGGGAAGTTGCTAGGTGCTTCTCCTGTGTCTGATAGAGCCAATGCCAGCTGGCTCCAAGACGGACCCACTGCTGGCCAAGACCGAGCCCGTCAGCAATGGTGGTAACACCTCTGGGATAACATATTTAAGAAGAGGAAAAAAACCTGCACAACACCATCAGCAACCAGAAGAGAAGAGTGAGACTATGTGGGAGCAACAACTCTGCCGACACCAAGGTCAGTGAAGGAGGGGGAGGAGGTGCACCAGGTGCCAGAGCAGAGATTCCCCTGCAGCCCGTGGTGAAGACCATGGTGAGGCAGGCTGTCCCCCTGCAGCCCATGGAGGTTAACAGTGGAGCAGATATCCACCTGCAGCCCATAGAGGACTCCATGCTGGAGCAGGTGGATGTACCCAAGGGAGGCTGTGACCCTGTGGACAGCCCGTGCTGAAGCAGGTTTGCTGGCAGGACTTGCGACTCTGTGGGGGACGTATGCCGGAACTGTCTGTTCCTGAAGGACTGCACCCTGTGGAAAGGACCCACGCTGGAGCAGTTCATGAAGAACTGCAGCCTGTGGGAAGGATCGACACTGGAGAAGTTTATGGAGGACTGTCTCCCATGGGAGGGACCTCACACTGGAGCAGGGGAGGAGGGCAAGGAGTCCTCCTCCTGAACAGGAAGGAGCAGCAGAGACAACGTGTGATGAACCGACCACTGACCACAACTGCACATCTGCAGGGGGAAGAGGTAGAGAATTCAGGAGTGAAGTTGAGCCTGGGAAGAAGAGAGGGCCGGGTGGAAAGTGTTTTTAAGATTTGGTTTTATTTCTCATTATCCTACTCTGATTTGGTTGGTAATAAATTAAATTAAGTTTCCCCAAGTCGAGTCTGTTCTGCCCATGACAGTAATTGCTGAGTGATCTCCCTGCCCTTACCTCGACCCACGAACTTTTTGTTATATTTTCTCTCTCCTGTCCAGCTGTGGAGCGGAGTGATAGAATGGCTTTGGTGGACACGTGGTGTGCAGCCAGGGTCAAGTCACCACAACCAGCTACCAAGGGCTCCTTTGGCTCTCCACTCCTCTCTCTTTGTTGGACTAAATGTACTGTCTTCTCATTTGTCAACTTATTTTGTACTCCCACCAATTATTTTTCTTCTGCTCTGAAGCAAATCTGTTCTCCAGCTCAGTTCTCTCTTTCCCCACACAGGCTGCATGGGCATGTGTTTTCCAGGTTCACTTTCTTGTACTGGAGTTTGCTGTGTTCTGTTACGCAGTACATTTGCTGAACATCACTATGACCAAAAGTCAAGAGATTTGTAACTCAAGCATATTTCCAAGTGTTACATCTTCCCTCTCTTGCAGTCCTCAGATCCTGAAGTCTACCACTACCTTTGGTCACACTGCTTGTTTATTTGCCTCCTTTTCCATGAGTTCCAGCCAATGACTCTGTGGTCAAAAACAGCTTCCATGTTGTGTACTGCTGGCAGGGGAAGGGGAGGAAATGATATCACTGGAATTTTTAATAAAGTAAGAGTAATTCAACAGACTTGGGCTTTTCTGACAGGCTTTTCTTTTTTTCTTGATGAAGGCTCATGAATTCACGTGTCCTGGAGTACTGAAGCAACTTCAATCATTTCAGCACAAATGCATGAAGTTTTATCTATAGCTTTAATTTTCGTTATATGTACACTAATTTATATTTCCTTGTCGGGGAGGGGTTAAAAATAACCATGGGATTTCTTTTTTCCTGTTTCATTCTCTTTCTTTTTTCCTGGTGCAGAAAAACTAGTATCAGGTTAAGATCTATGCAGCAATAAACCTTTGCCACTGGCAGGAATCTAGCAGTCACAAACAATTAGTTCTTTCTGTGAATGGTCCAAGGTTAATTTTAGCCTCCTAAACTGTCTCCTGCCAGATCTGATAAGTTTTCTCCTTTAGCTCCAGCTGTCTGGTCCCTGATGGGATTTGGCTATAAGGAGGATGGCATTATCAGCCCATTAACCATCACTAGCAGGAGAACTGTGATGCTGATGAATATTGATCACCTGTTCCACGGGGTTATCAGATGATGATGAGTGAACCTGACGCTTGGTTGTTTCTGTGGGCAGCTTTTATTTTTTACTGGCTGATGGCACTTCTCCCCCTGGCTCTGCCCGGGGAGGAGAGAGCAATGCAGCGGGGCTTCTCCGCTTTTGCCATCAACAGGTTATGTTTGACTGCAGGAAGGGACTGGAGCAAATGCTCTGCCCTGTCTGGGTCGAGGTCTGGATACGACCCACGCAGCTGTCCGTCTCCCTTATCGCACGGCTTTGCAAGATGCTTTTATTAGTGAAGCAGGGAGAGTCCCAGCAGGTTAGCGAGGATTGGGAACGGGCTTTCAGGCACTGCAGGGATCCGTGTGGTACTCTCAAAACTGTGGTTGGCTTGCACCAGAGTGGTGGCTTAGCTGTGTCTGTGAAGGGTAGGTATAAAAGATGTGGAAGGTCTACCAGTGAGACCCAGCCTGATGGGACAGCAGTGCGCAACCCAGGTTCCCGCAGACACTGGAAATCAGAGGGTGCACTTGGTTGCTTTGTTTTTCAGAACAGACAATTATGAAAAAAATCTATATAACGCCAGTGTTTTCTTCCTGGTGAAAGCAATATTACTCGGGCTCTGGAGGCAAACAATACTTGTTTGGGTTTTTTTCCTAAAACAAACAGTCTAGAAAAAATAAATATTATGTTTCCTTTTAAGGCATAGCAACAAAGATTCTGGGACTAAAAACAGGACCAACACATTATTTATTAATACATAAAATATCCAGTCAAATAATCAAGTTAAAATTTGATAAATCTTTTATTTTAGATATTATTTACCCATTTATTTCATTACTTTGGCAGTTGCAATTCATTCAAGTGATATCTGGGGGGAAAAAAAAAAAGCAAAACAGGATCATCATATTAAGCCAAACAGATATTGAACAAATATTTCCTAGGAGTAAATGGTACCTTGCAATAAAGATGAAAGGAAAAACTGTGATTTAGTATTACTTTACGGAAAAAGAAAAAAAAAAAAGAAGAGATGGTTTGAAATATTCCCACTGATCTTTTTTGTTTGTTTGTTTTGTGTTGCTCTAGTGCTTAGTGGAACAAGTGTAGATTTTCTGTTTAAGGTAACTGTTTCCCCTTTTAATTCTGAAGTAAATGCCCCATTGATTTTTCAAATCATAGTAAGATCTGTTGTCATTTAATTTCATAGTTTTAAGGGGCATAAGAATAAAGTTCTATTTTTTCTTTTTTCCTTATGCTTCTTCATACAAGCATTTAAAAGTAATTGTCTTAGTGTATCATTTCTAATCACAGAAGAACATAGCATCAGTCAGCATTTCCTCAACTCGCTTTTTTCCAGCTCGATCAGTGAGATGTGTATCAGCTCTACCATGTGAACATACAGACGTGAATAGTGGAGGAAAAGGAGATTGCAGTGTCTGAAATGGAGGTGATTTAAGGGTTGCATTCTTATTTTGGAAAAAAAAAAAATATCTGAAAAAAAGATTTTTCTAATTTTCTAGTTCTAGGCCTTTCAGCAGAAGGAAGATTTGGAAAGCGTACAAGCTCCAGCTGCAGCCAATTTGCTGTGACCTGTAGGTAAATCTTCCCTAGTGTCACGGGGAAAGGTTGGCATCACCAGAACGCAGAGCATGGAGAAACAAAGCCTGCCCGTCAAACTTACACCTCTGCTCCACTCAAAGCTCATCAGAGCCAACATGTTTCTACAAGTACATTTGTTTTGACACATCAGCCCCTTCCGTAAACACTTGGTTTTCTTTGAGAAAATGTCTTGTCAAGAGGCTCAGGTACTTCAGTGTTTAACCTCAGTAGCATTAGAATAATGCAGAATGGTAGATGAGAAATGGGATAGGAAGAGAAACAAACAAAAGGAAAGAAAATAGAAGAAAGAAATAAGGGTTGGTTGCTTTTATTTAGAGTTAGAGATCAATATCACTGTGATGGTCTTGGTTACTCAGTGGAAATAGTTTGAGGAAAGCACAGAAGTGTAAATTGAAATGCTCAGCCACCAGGTACAAATGTGTTCCTCTTGACTGCAGATTATTTTCATACCTATAAATTTACAAACACTGTTTAGCTGGACTTTGCATCTTCCTGATTTTTGGCTTTAGTTAGCAAAACAAAAAGAATACAGAATCAACTAGCACAAAAATCCTAAAAGGATGAAATCATTCGAAACTAATTTTTATGTGACTTCCATTCAAAACCCTGTTCCCTGCTATCTACAGTGGTTTTTGTTCCTATTTTGTATACTCTGCAATTTGTTATAAGATCTAGTTATGAAGCCTAAAACTTGAAAATCACAAAAAATCTGTTTTGATCGAGTATTACCTGTCATAACAGAAGAAATTAGGAATAATCAAGAAATTATATTCTTGACAGAATGTAATGGGTGAAAGGTAATCTTTCTTGCACTTCTTGATTTTTGACAGCTGATTTCTGAAGGTATATTGCAGTAACTCTGGTACAATTTTGTCAACCTCCATGGTTGTCCCTGTTGACAACATGTCCCTGTGTGAGTTTCAAAAAGGTCATACAATCTGTCCAAGATTGTCCAATGCTAGAAAAACTTAATTCAATTAATACTTCCCTTTTTATTCTAGAAGTTTCTTGGATGTTGACTTTCATCACCAAACTTTGATGCCTGCTCTGGTGGTGTGCCCATTAGTTTCATGTCAAAAGTTCTCTTGTAATCTACATTTGAATCAACAATTGCCTGGACTTCATATAAAACCCATGAGGAAAGGCTGAAATGCTATATGATGTTGGTAGTATAAGTAATTTTGGTAGCCAGTAGCAGTGCACTCTGCCTTGGCTGATGGGATGTTCTAGGTTTTACTCTACTCAAAGAGTAGTAGAAGGCCTTTTTTCCAATATACCCACCAATACTCCACCAATACAGTGGGCCACAGGGCACACTGTTCAGACCTTCAGCAAAAGCCAACCCACCATGCAGGTGGGAATTCAAGAGACCTGGAGGACGAAAACCAAAACCAAATAAATTTGAGTTCCTGGCTGAGTGGTCATGGCTGGACATAGTCTGTGCTTCCAGACCCAACACCTCTGGGGGTGCATATATTTGACCATCAGGGATTGAGGACTAGCAGTTCTTGGAGGAAGGACCAGAGCACCACATATGTGTACATCTTAGCAGTACAGTTCAGGGTCATCACAGGGGAGGTGATGTGACACCCATGGGCTAATAAAAAAAAAACACAAACAAACCAAAGCAGCAAAGAAACAAACAAAATCAGAAAACCCTACTCTCATTCTTGTTTCACACTACTTTTTCCCCCCATCTCAGAACAGGGCTAGGCAGAACAAATGCTGGCTATATGGACACACTCAGTAGTGCCTACTGGTTCTTGTAAACTCTATGTGGACATCGCTGGAGTCCAACAGACTAGATCACCCTCTGGAGGTGACCGAGTTCTCTATGCAATCGAGGAACACTAAGTGATGCAGACTGGAGCTGTCTCTGGAGAACACAAAGGTGTCTTCCTTGCCTTGTTAATTATGAGACTGTGGCCAGTAAGGGACCTCAGTTACAGACCTAAACTATGGAGGCTGAATTCCCTCCCCTCTACTGGTTTTCCATAGCATGACTAAAAGAGAAAGGCAAAGCTATCACCATTTTGCCGGTTTCTGAAACACACAGAATACAACTTTCCTTTGCCTGACTGTACGCCTCCAAGCCTGTTCCTGTACAAAAAATGGGAGCTGTGGCTATACTCATAAAAACATCCATATCTTCTGGAGTACCTTACTCTGCCTGGGCTCAGTCCAGCTTCCAACTGAGCAGGAGCAATCCAGTCACTCTGGAACAGCAGCATCCACCTATGGCATGATTCAGATTTAACAACTGTGCTTTGAATTCATAACTGTTTGAAAGTGATTTTGCTTTCAAGTGCAAAGAAGCACTAATGTACAGGAAGTCGCTGGAAAAGAAATAAATTCCAGAGAAATGTGATTGAGAGTTATTGTGCTGATTTTGGTCTCCTGTGCATATTGCCCTACTTCAGAAGATTCAGGGAAAGTGCTTGATCAGAAGTTTGTTTTCGGGCAAAAGCTTTCTTGAGCCTTTTGAATTTTGCGTTTGGAAGCTTTGAAGTTGTCTCATGTTCTCATGCTGAGCCTAGTAGGGGATGGATGTGCATACTGGCGTTCTTGCCTGTGAATCTTCTTAAACCTTACATATGTTTAACGTTTTTGAAAAGCCACCAAAAAGCCTATTAGACACAATAGCTCAAGGCATAGCTACAGAATATATACTTCAATGTGGCATTACACATCAAAGGGCCCTGATAAAGTAGGACTTTGAACACACTGATGCTGGGCCAAGTAAAATACAGTTATAAAGTAGGCCTGTGTTTCTCTGTGACCTCAAAAGTCCTTGTTCAACAGGCAAAAGGAGTGTGCCATGAAGTGATGTTTGTAAATGAAAGGCTGGGACATCCATCATCATCAATGCATTTTGTAACCTCTTGAAATGTTTTCTAGAGTTTGTGGAATTAGCTCCCATTTTCATTTCTGATAAAAACATCCATTCTGGCTATGCCAGTGACAGGAACCTTGGAAGAAAGACAACACCTTTCAAACATACATATTGATATTACAGTGCAGAAAGAGGCAGCTGCACACAACTTCTTGAGGCTGCCATTCTGATACCTGTTGTGCTCGGTTTCCCTTTGGTGATGGTTAAGCTCAGTACAATCCATTTTGCACATAAATCAGGGATCAAAGTCAAAAGTGAAGTGGGCAAGGGGACACAGGCACGTCACTCATTAGTTCCTACTTGTTGATGTTGACATGGTAAAGTGAGGCTGATTTCAGAGTTGGATATTTTGCCTGTTTAACAACAGCCAACGTTTCCCAGCCCTCTCTGCCCACTGCCTGTTATCGCTTCCCTCCCCTTTGCAGCACAATGTTTTAATTTGGACACAGTGGCTGGCCCTCCAGTGGGGAAGCAGCTGTTTACAAGTTAGCTATTCAGTATCATTCTTTGCCTTTTGGTTTGGTGGGGATTATTGGGCGTAAGTAATGAGGAAGGTACCGGGAACCATCAGAGTGATTATGCACTGACCACTTAGTGTAGAACATTTCTGAGCTGCTTTGCTCTGCACAATGTGTTAGATAGAGCAGTGGAAACCGTGATTAAAACAGTCTCTTCTGAGAAATTAGGAAAGAGCAAAGACAAAATAACTCCTAATAGTATCAAAAACATTGACAAACTGCCACAGAAAGATATAGCTCTAAAGAACAGTTCGTGCCTTAGAAGGACATTTGAGAGAAATCGCTGACAAATTACAGTACTCTTTGAAGTGCTGGGAGATTTGGACAGAGAGCGATTCTGCTGTCCTACATACAGTGCCGTCAGGTGATTCAGATTCACTTTGAGACTTTTTCAAGTTTTGAAGGTGGAGAAAGCCTCACCTTCCTCCAGATTTTACAACAGGAGAAAACTTTAGCGAGTATGCAGCCACCACATCAGACCAGGTACTTGCCTGACAGGCAAAAGTTTCAGGTTCTGCCCCATGCGTAAAGCAGCATGGGGTCTTAGACCCCCAGTTTCCTTACCTCAAGTAAGTACCCTAACAGTTTGTCACAGTCTTTTACGAGAAGTCCATCCTGTCCTAAGCAATCCTTCTGAAAACATTTAATTGCAGCCATATGCTCCCATTAGAAGCCTGAACAAGTCAGCATTTCCTTTGCTTGTCATCAAAACTTTATCACCCAGCTCTAATTGCCAAATCTATCAGAAGTGTTTGCAGAGACAACTAAAGGAGTTCATTGCTCATCCCCAATTAAATCTTTGCCTCATCACCAGGTGCAGACACTGATAATCTGGCCAAAGGAGCTGCAAGTCCTTCCTACTCAGAGGTGTGCTGGGCTGAGGGCTTGGGAGGACGCAGGGGAGGGCACGTGTAAAGGCAGTGAAGGACAGGGTATGTGTCAAGGGACTGACCGGCTTCTTTTGCCCGGGGCAGGGGGGTCTCTTACCCACTTTAGAAAAGCTGAACTAAAATAGAAAGGTAATGAAGTGTTCTCTACCAAATGACTATAATGGCAGAGTTTTGGCTGATGGCCCAAGGAGAGCTGCCTGATAGGGACTGCTGTGAGGACAGAGCTGGAAGACATCTCAGGAGGGGTGCCAGCTTTAGAGAAGGCTAAAGGGAATGACAGCTGAAGTTTAGGGAACTTAAGGTGCACAGGAACCTCTATTTGCCATTAAGGAATTTCTGCTTCTGCTCAGAATGCTGACTCCAAACAGTGGGGTTATTTTGCTCATCAGCTCCTACTACCATTATTTCTTTACACAAATTTGCTTAATTTTTGTAGAAAGAAGATGAATATGTTTTCTCGTGTTCATTAGATTTGCCCTGTATGAGCTAATATTAGACTTACAATAGCTGAAATAATAAATACTTATTGATTCTTTGGCCTCATTTCTGACCATTAATAGATGCTGCTTTTCATATCCACATATATTTGTAATAGTTACCTTTACAAAGGCCCCTGGCTATAGTTGTGCTTTCAGGCTGTAATTCTGTCTGCTTCATTCATTTCTCAGACTTTAAAACTGTCACATCTTAATAATCTACTAAACCCCATAAAACCTGTCCCTTACCTATTTCTGCAGCCACAGAACTGCAGGTTTTCCTTCTGCATTAATCATGATCTGCTTGCTCTGGCTGAAGCACCAATAAGGGACAACTTTGTCAAATGGTACTCCACTAATGAAATGTGTGATGCTTACCTATGGAGCAGAAGAAATAAGACCAAAAAGAAACTACAGTATCTGAAATAATGAAAAAAATAGAATATGCAGGTTCTGGTAGTATATAACTTTTTCTTTCTTTCAGAAGATATTTGGTTTGTTAATACCAGTACTTTAGAGAAAGAACAATGCCTTGGTAGAGAGCTGAATGTCACCTACTTTGGCAGAGGGCTTCTAGGCACCACAGCAAACAGCTTATCAGATATTCATAAACAGGATCATGAGTACATCACTTCACATACACTTTCATAATAAGCAATGCACCTGTTTTAAGGGCTGCACACATCTCCCTTATCCTGTAGCAGATCACTTTGAAGTCAGTTCAGATATTTCTACGTGGGTAAGATACTGCTAGGCAGTGACATAGGAACCAGAGCTCTACTGTGAATTTTGTGTGCAAATAGGCAGTGTCTGTCCCATGATCAATAACAAGAGGACCAAAGGTAGTTACAAGCAACAGATGGAGAAAACACATAAGAGGCAGTCTGGTAGGTAATGAAAAGCAGCAGTTACAACATGCCAGCTGTCTTACTGTCAGACTTTTGGCATTGCAATTGAGACAAGTTTTGAGGGCAAACTTGCATATGGACAATGAAGTCGTTTTGCGGACAGAGCATTCCACCATGCATGGGGAGGAACATGGGAGAAAAAATGCTTGACACATTTCCCAGTACATAGTTTTAAGTACTGTGATCTCAATTTCAGAAACATGTTTGATATGATGGATAACAAAGATTTAAAACCACATATGATTTGGGCTCCTAAGTCTAATTATGATGGGGCAAATGGGGCAAGGGAATGATGACATTTTTCAGGAGGTTTAGCAGAGGCGTGATGGCATGAAATGAAGATGATGAATGTGGGAAAGTAAGCCCAGGTCATGGAAAGGATTTTCTGGCAAGGCTGTGAAGATTCAGACAGATGACATCAGGGGAAATACAAACCGATAAATAACAAACAACATGGAAGACCTACACTTGATCCTTTTAAACTTGAAATTTTCCACTGAGTAACTGAGCAAGCCTCAGAATTTCTGGTGACTTCATATAAGTTGATAATATAGGCTGAAATAACAAAATCATAATAAGTGTTTTTCATACCCTTGTATCTCTTTTTCCCACCTGAATAACAAAAAAGGGCTGAAATTTTGATTTGGTTACTAATAAGAAAATAGAAATGCTAACTAAGGAACTAGCCAAAAAGATTAATTAATCTTTGCCTCCTCACCAGGGAAACAAAGACTAGATATAATTATCTATTATTGGACTTACAAGTCTAGAATAGTACATAGCTTTCATTTACATCTTATCTTACCATGAGCAGTAACTTGTCACAGAAGAAGGTCCCTGGGGGAATCAAAAGGAAAGGGCAAAAGCTTAAAGGGGAACTACTTCACATCAGGGTCTCTGAAAAAAGAAATGCCCCTCACTAAGCACTTCACAAGGTGTTTAATGCTATGCACAGGAGAGCATAGGCACCAAACCACATGGCTGTAAACTCTCTGAGACTTTCTCAGATGCTGCTTATCTGTAGATTTTTCATTCCCCAGGTACACAAGGGCATGTCTACACTTAGGTACAGACATCTTGGCTGGCTCCACTGCACTCCCTTGAACACAGGAATGCGGAGACGAGACGCACAGTGCCATCCAAACTTGTGATCTTGAAAAACATCAGGTAACCCTGGAGGCACCTTGTGTGTTTCAGAGTTATGCCTTGTTACATGTCCAGAAATGCCTCAGTTTTGATGGGATTGGGAATCTCAACACCATGTCCATGCCTAAACTTAATCACAATACAGAAAGTAGGCATTCTTTCATCCTGTAATCCTGGGAGGATTGGTCCCGTAAGCATCCCAAAACATGTCCCCACAGTGGGTCTGCATCCAGTACAGCTACAGGTATGCCTATTGATGCAAAGGGAAAGAGGATGACTCATCCCCGACCTGTTCTGTGTCTTAACACAGCAGTCTCACAAAACGCCTTGGAGCAGTTCCCACCCCATCCCAAGTGGTTTCCAGCCCATACTGACCTCCTGCCAGGAGAGCTTCCATATCAGAAGGCTGTATGCTCTTCTGGGCTTCTTTGCCCTGCAAAAAAGGATCCAAGGCTCCTCCAACCACACAAGGAAGAGATGGCTCCCAGCCCAGTGGTTTGGGCACTCACTTACTCTCTGTTCCAAACCCTCCAACAGATTTTTTCTTTTTGGTGACTTTTTATTGTAAACCAGAGAAGCAATGATGGAAGCAGGAGGCAGGATATTTGTGTTTCCTTGTTTTACCCCTCCATGACTGGACTGTGCAACATATTTCCAAGATCTGCATCTCTCATCTCGTCTGCTCATGGATACCTGCTTCCTGCATCTTTATCTCTGGTTCTGTAGGGTAAATATCTCTAAACATTTTTAAAAACCCACCCATCCTTATAGATAAACATTGCAAAAGCAGCTGTGGATCAGGGCAATTTTTCTCCAAACTGATCCTGTTGCTGTCAAGTGCGTAATCAAGTACTTAAATGATGATGTTTCCAATGAATTGTTATCAGTTCATCAATTCATTGTTATCGATGCATCAATTCATTGATATCAGTTCACCAATTGATATCAATGACTTGGTATCAATCAAGATTATGGTCTGTGCTATTTGATTGCAAAATAAGAAAATGCAATCTTCAAGGCATAATAAATTGGCTTTCAAAATTTTTTACACTACTGCAGCAATGTAGTTAAAACTAAGCAGGAGAAGCACACATCAGATTTTATTTCTCAGAAGTATTTTTTGTGAGATCTCCCATTATGCCCTCTAGGATTCTTGCTTTGCAGATCAACAGCAGTGAGAAGACAGGATATGACTTGTTAGCTGCATAATTTCCATTTAAAATTAAAATTGTGTTGGTACTGACTAAGTTGTTCCTGGAATTTATGTACATTTCCCAACCCAACTGACAACAAACTTCAGCTCTGTTATGCTTCTATGATCTTTCCTTCATTAAAATGTATAAATAAATGATGTGGTAAATTATCTCATGTCTAACTCTTGTCTTGTTATTAATCTAGAGGGAGATGAAGTTCTTAGAACAAGGCAGGAAAGACAGAGAATACAAGATGATTAACTTATCTTCAATTCCACTCACAACAGGATTTTTTTAAATATGTTTACTCTTTAAAATATGTTTTTCTAATTGCAGAGGAGAGATCCCTTTATGACAATAATCTTTTTTTCTTGAAGTGGTAAAGAAAAACACCCTCTATTTAGAGAACTGAAATTAATCCTGAAAGGAGCTCTCCAGAGGCATTACAGGAAGCAAACGAGGCTTTTTTTTTTTTACCTGATTGTTTGTATTCTGAAGAAAAAGAAAAAAAAAAAAACAAAACACCTCCATTGCTCACTCAAGTTAAAAAAATGTAATTATTATTTATTGTTCCTCATGCAGAAGACTGCTTTTGCCAATAGGCAAATCAAATGAAGCACTCTTTGTCCCAAAGAGTTTATAATTTGTGTTTGCTTATGATGGATGGGAGAGGGATAAGGGAAATTTAAGAATAATGGCTACAGAAAAAGGTACCTGTGGGCCCTTTGGTTTATTTTGCATATGTCAAGGTAATATGATAAATAAACATACATCTGTGTATATGTTTTATTAAATATATGTAATACAAAATCCTAGCTATGTTCTGACTAAAGCTGTGTGTTGGCTTTAGAGGCTGTGTGACCTCTATCAACCTTGTTTGTGGGCAGAGAACTCACAGTAAGAGGGGAGAAGCCGTGAAACTGGAGCAATAAAAAGCTCCTGGAAAAGAAGCAAAGTTTGACATGGAGGAGGAGGAGGAGGAGGAGTGGGTGGGAACAGGACCACATCCCAGGAGCTGGTCTCACAGGACAGGGAAGCCCCATCCCATGTGGCTGAAGGAAGACCTACAGGCTGCTCTGGCAGACCTGTAAATTCTGGCATGATGGTCCCCGTTCCCACAGTTGAGGAGAAAGGGCTCGTATTCCTCACATTCTCCAAGAGCGCAGAGCCACTGAATGCTGCCAGCGCGCAGGGGAAACAAACTGGGGATGCTGAGCTCAGACGTGCCAAGATGCTTTACAGAAAAGGATCTCATGGAGCAATTGTTAGAAGTTCTTTCAGACAGAAAGAATAAATATGTGCTATGACAATCAATAAAATGCCAATTAAATAGTACAATAATACTCGAGCCACATACAGAGCACTCAGTACAAGCTTCTTTGGTGACAGGAGAATGGACAAAAATATCCATACTGGCAGACCAAATGAAAAAGCAAAAATGAAATCCCAGCATCTTTCTTCTACAGTTACACAGGCTTGGTGTCCTTCATGAGGAATTTCTTTGCTGTCTTATGAAAGGGAGCTCATGAGAGCTCGGGAGCCAAACTTCATTTCAGTAAAATACTCCTGTATCAGTGAAAAAGGGTGGTTACGCACACACCCCCACCCCCACCCACCCCCGCCAGAAAAAAAAAAACCACCTTCCTGGCCACGTTGCCTACAAGAGCAGACATCTGCCTTTGGATTTGAAAATGACCAAATAGTGCCAGTTGGCATTTTGTTTGGCAAAATGTACACAAGTAGGGCACAGGCTCAGAACGGTTATTAGCCCATTGAAAACGTAATGAAAAATCTGTGTGCATGGGTGGCTTGAAGATATTTAAACATGATGATTAAATATAAAATGCCTGTAGTTTAAGAGACTGTCTCGGTGGACATATTTAACCTTGTAAAAATTCCAGAGCTACTGGCATGCTTTGTAGCTGTAAAGGACAGAACAGGCGGCTGGTTGTACAGGCAGACGAGGATTATACAGGCAACTGGGGATCCTACAGGCAACTGATGATCAGCCTGGTGTGACCAGAGGGATGGTGAAAACAGAAAAGGTGTTTTAACCTTCCAGTGCCCAGCATGGAAATAAGCAACCAGTGCCACGCGTGCTGGGTCAAGACGGAGACCTTCAAGCCTCCAACAGGGGCTTAAGAAGGGGATTTGTAACCAAAGTCACCCGGGGTGGAGGGAGGGGACAGGCCTGTCTTCTGGACGTTGGTCCTTCCCTGGCAACCTGAGGTGGGCATCTGTGAGAAACTGCAAATTTGCGACCTCTCTTGCTAATCAGTCTTTTTGACTACTGGGATTTTGGGAGAGGGGTCAGGAGAGCAGAAATGAGAATTGTTGACAGGCGGCTGACTCCGTGAAAGGCTGGATGTAAACAGTAACCACGGTTGCCTCTCCCACGGTAGTGTAGAGATGACAGCATTTGATCAGGACACTCTATTCCCCAGTTTCCCACCCCCCTGAGGCAGAGGCTGCCCTGGAGGTCCAAGGCACCTCCTTCCCTACACCTTTGGGTGGCCGTGTCTCTGTACAGCCTAAAGAGACAGGAGAAATGTCCAGAAGTAAAATATCCCCTTGCCTTCAGTTTTATGTTACCCCCTGCGCTGCCCACTTTCTCCCTCGATGTTCCTGTAGGACATTTCGTGTTCATGGGGAGAGCTCGGTGACACCTTCCCCACCAGAAAGCAGCCGCTGCACAGTGCCTGCCATCCCGGCTCCGCTGAGAGCACCGGGCCAGCCCCAGGAGGAACGTCCAGCAGCAAAACCACAAACACCGCTCTACCTTCCGCACCTGTCGCTCTCCTGCCTGCATGATACAACCGTTGAGCCCTTCGTAGAGCATAGACACATCCGTGTCCCACAGACGAGACCCCAGCAGTTCATGGCCTGGCTTGGCCAGCGCTGCTGCGGTTCACAGCCACCCAGAAGACTGCAGTCTCTCGCCAGTAAGGCAGAGACTTCTGCGTCACATGAAATGCTGTAGCAACATCTTTTATAAGGCACAGGAGCAAACGGCTTCATTCTCTTGCTTGTTCTCTTGTCATGGATTTTAACAAGACGAAACGGCGCAATGCTAGATTAATTTAGTTTAATGATTTTGATGGTAACAAATGGGGAAAATGGCACAAGCACAGTCCTTTATAATTAGACTGCAGTCTTGCACTTTTCTCCAAATGCTGCAGCCTGTTTCTGAGATGCAGAATAATTTCTGCTTCCAGAGGCCTGAAATAATTTTTCAAGTCACAAATCAAAATAATATTCTCTTTCAGCCTTTCTTGTGCCTAATGTTTTTCAATTCTATGCAACATTACTATAAAGTTATTTATAAAGCTTCTTAGCTTCAACCAGCCCTGAAAAAGCACTTTGGATATTGCTCAAAACATGTTAAAATGTAAAACACTATTAAAGGCGCCCATCAAAGAACTGCAGTAGATGCTTAACTGTTGTGGATAGTATTGATTTCACTGAAAACCGTGAAGTTGCTGATTTATATAAAATCACTAAAAGCAACTAAAATGGAAAACTGAAATGACAAAAAAAAGTCACAGTTATAGAATTAAAACAAGTTATTTCTGTAAGCACCTGAGGAAGTGCAAAAAAACATTCCCAGGTGGTTTCAGGTATAGCAAATGTTACTGTGGAGGGCTCGCGAAAGGATGGTTCACTCCTGTCAGTGCATTTGCAGAGATGGGGTTATTTTAAATAGAGCTGCACTCTTTTTTAAGTGTTATTTCTTTCTCTTTCTGTTTTTAAAAATTCAAATCTTAAAACATCTTTTTTAATATGTTTTATAAGCATATAAAAGAGTTTTTCTCTCTTTTTGCATTTACTCCCTTCAAGAAAGCAAAATTCAAAAACAGAAACATGAAAAAGCATAAAAAATCATGAGAAGGGTAATTTTGAAAAACTATTAAAAAAGACCCTCCCACACCAAATCCCTACCTTCTTTCCTTATGCTTGAACTAAGAGCATGCAGCCCAAAAACATAATAAATTAAATTTTGGATGGAAAAAATGAAGTGGTTTAAAAAAAAATAAGGGAGGGAGAAGTGTTCTCTTCATGGAATTTTTAACAATTTTTAGGAAGACCATTTTTTACTCTTTTTTTTTTTCCATTCAAGTGGGGTAAGAAGCAGATTTTTTAAACTATCATCTTTTCTTTGTGTTGTAGTGGTGAGCCCAGACACAGCCAGCTAATCAGAGCCCTATTCAGCCAGGCACTGCATGCATTGTAGTAAAGTTGCTTAATTTGTAAATTTGACAGTAAAAGAGTTGGTTTTTTTTTTTTTTTGTTCTGATTGAACGTAAAGGACATAAGAAGGGCAAAACACAAGTCTTTAGAAAGACTCCCAGCAGGCAATTCAAGGGCAACCCTTTCACTGGCAAATTTAATCATTTAACATCAATCCAATTTAAGTTCTGTTGAATATTAGGAGGGAACAGTCACTTTTATTACGCGGAGACAAAGAACTTCCTTCAAATTAAATATTTACACTTAAAAACAAGAAGTAAATTATTGTGTCCATCCTGTCTGTTTCTAAAAATCAATTCACATAATGTAGAACGAGTTTACCTGAAATGGGAGATTCTCCTTCTAAGTGATATTGTGACTCTTGTAAACGTGTGATGGTGCTGCTACCATTACTAACCTTATCTAAAAAAAAAAAAAAGTAGAATTGTCCTTAATGAGTTTGGAGCTTGTTTGTCAAAAGTTTTAGGGATTCTAATGGCCATGAGTGATTTGCGGGTTTGTCCGTCTGTCTGATTAGACCATCGGCATTGGCATTTTCTGGGCAATCTTTCTACTGGCTTGAATTGACTTTTAGCTCTAATCATTATTCAGTTAACGAGAGAGGGGATTGTTGTTTGGGTCTTTCTGCCCTTCTAAGGCTTCTGTAGAAATGAATTCTGCTGCTGTGCAGAGAGCCAGCATAAGGTATATCCCCTAATTTTGTATTCTTGACTTCCATCCCGCTCCTGCCCTGCACTGAGGATTAGCACGCAATTCTGTTGATGCATTGGCTTTCTGCTGATCTTTTCCTTAGGGACAACCTTCCTGAATAAAATTTTTGAAAATACAAGCAGGAATGGTCTTGTTTCAAGGATCAATGACAATTCTAAAAGGACCGGCAACAATTTCTTCTCGGCTGCTTAACAGCACTAGAGAGTAGCTGAACCAGTGACTCACTTCAGGCTACTACTTTTTGCTGAATAATTTTACATGCAAGTTGTTTTAAATGTGACCTACAGTCTCCCAAAGCACCCCAGGCTCATCTGCTTTTATATTATAAACATCCTGTTTCTTGAAGACAACATAGTTATGCAATTTTTGAAACAGGATGAAAAAAAAAAAAAGGTTGAGCAAAGAAACTGCGAGTGCAGCTACTGTATTACCAGAGAAAACCCTACAAAAATAGGTAGACCTGATCATGTCAAATGTGAGGCAGTTGTGTACACACAGGGTCTAAGGATTAAAATTTGGCAGTGGTAGAAATTAGAAGCGCCGGCTTCTCTTTCCGAATGTGCCTTTAATGTGCAGTCTGTGCTTCTCTATATAGAAGACATTAGCATGTTTCTAGCCTAAAGAAAATGATATAGGGGAACTTGTATATTCACTGCAAATTATTTCCTAACACTACAAAGGTCTGGGATTTTTTTGGCACCGAAGTACTGCTATGCTACCCTGTGATTTGCCTCTTCCCCTCAGTAATTCACAGTGACAGACTTTTAAACAGAATTACATCCCCCTAAGCAGTTTCCCGTGCTCTGGAGGTGGGCAGGACGGCACAGACAATAAGGAAACATGACTGGAATGCAGACACGGCTGTCCTTGTTGTTTGGCATCCACACAGAGATAGGTGTTCAGCCTTTCCTCTAACAGTGAAAGAACACCCAGTGCTCTCTGGGCATTTTATTTCTAAGGCAAAATCAGTATGTTTGTGAACATGCATAAAAGGGGACACAGGTTTAGAAAAGAAACCCTGAATAGACCACTGTTTCTCAAAGGCTGAAGGTTGCTATTCTCGTGAGATTGGACCTTTAACACAGCTCAGCTCTTTCACAAGCTTATTGTTGCTATGCAAGAATGCTCCCATTGTGGGCACGTATTTTATCCAGGCTCATCCCTTATGTCTGTGCTATGAATTTATAAATGAGAAGCAATATAGCAATATGCCTTTTTGAAGAGCTTCAGAATAGAAAGTCCTACTGTCACACATGGCTGTAATAGAACAAAAAACTCTTTTTTGAGCATCAAACCTGCTGGAGAGTGAGAAGGATCTGTTGTCTTTTAGGCACAGAATGGTTAACACATAACCTGGAACATGCCATAGGTATCTTCCTGCAAAATCAGTATGTCTTTAGGGAAGATAACTGCACTTCTATGACATTTATTTATACACTTTCCATGGCTGTGAGAAGGAAGAAAAGGATAAGCTTGCAGATATCCAGAAGCCTATGTATGACACTCATAGACATTCATTATTAAAGAACTTTTAAATGTTTTGTGTCATCTAGGACGTATGTTCTGTGGCTCGTGTATACGATATAAACATTAAAAAAAATCACAGTAACAGATTATGCAGTGGCATAGCTCCATCCACTTCCATGGCAGGACTTGCCATTTATAAATTGATAAGACAGGTTAAACTCTAGCCTTAAATCTTTTCTTTCCTTGCTTCCTGATCTAGAATGTTACAGCCTTTACGTGATGCTGATGGCTACCCAAGAGAGCAGCGAGAAGTGCAACAGAGAATTCATAATTAACCTCTGTGGCTCTATTGCCAACAACCCTTTAATCATCAAAGATTCTTTCTGAAGAAATTTGGATTTTGCCCTTGTTGCAGAAGAGGAAGGATCTGAATCTGCTCATAAAATTTATAAGACCGTGTGTTATTAATTTATTTTCCTTTTTCTTACAATTTTTCCATGCTGCAGCATAAGATTAAAATGTGAACTTGCTTATGGTCAGACACACTATGGATTGTATTACAATAGCATGGAAAGGTCCCACATGGAAAAAAGGAGAAGGACTGGCGCAACTGGCACTGCAACACCTTCCATGAGGAGAGGACTAACAGAAACGTTGGAGGTAGATCTCCGTTTTTGGATGGAGAACATGAAGTCAGGCTCTCAGGCCTAGATCTGATCAAAGACCTTGGTGTCTCATGGTCAATTTTGAGGTCCTTGGTCCTCCAGAGTTGAATCCAGGACTCTGAGTAAGCCTCTGTCATGGGGAATATTTGGTACCTTAAAAAGGGATCCGAAAAAGCCAGTTTGTTTGAGACAGGAGCTGTCTAAAAGTTTTCATGAGAGAAATGTTGAGCTGCAGCTCTCAGGTACCCTATTCAGCTCTGTGTTGAGTTGTCTCTATTCCAGATATGCCCAGAAGACTGTCCTGAAGGTTAAATGCTGATACCCTTTACTTCAAAAGGCTGAGAAAGGCATACTGCTAGATTTCTGCTAGATTTCTTTTATGTGGTGGTTGTGGTTCGAGGCTAATCTTATTTTTATAATACTTCAGTCCTTAGAGCCTTTATGTCTCACCTAGACTAAAGCTTAGGCAGGTCAGATCTCCTGTTGTATTATTAACACAAAGTTCAAGAACTATGGGCTAGGTTTTGACTGTTCTTAGCACACTTTTCCCCTCCTTGCTCCAAACTTAATGACCAATTGAAGATAGGGTACAAAAAGAGTTGTGGCAACCTAGAATCTAGGATTTCTCTTCTTGAATGAGTGGCATCCAAGCCATGCTTTCCCTGACCCACAGAAGTTTGATTTCAGTTCTGTGTCTGCAGCTGCAGCCTGCCCAACTCTCCTCTCCTCTCCTCTCCTCTCCTCTCCTCTCCTCTCCTCTCCTCTCCTCTCCTCTCCTCTCCTCTCCTCTCCTCTCCTCTCCTCTCCTCTCCTCTCCTCTCCTCTCCTCTCCTCTCCTCTCCTCTCCTCTCCTCTCCTCTCCTCTCCTCTCCTCTCCTCTCCTCTCCTCTCCTCTCCTCTCCTCTCCTCTCCTCTCCTCTCCTCTCCTCTCCTCTCCTCTCCTCTCCTCTCCTCTCCTCTCCTCTCCTCTCCTCTCCTCTCCTCTCCTCTCCTCTCCTCTCCTCCAGTTTGCCATCAGGGTACTCTGCAAAGACATGTGGACTTCATGGTCTCAGAAGGCACTTCAGACTGGAAGGGACCTCTGCAGGTCATCTGATCCAACCCTCTGCTCAAAGCAGGGTCAACTTCTGATCAAGATAAGGTTGTTTTGGCTTTGTCCAGCCCAGGTTAAAGTAGCTCCAAGCCTCTCTGGGCAGCCTGATCCCTCTCAGATAGTCACATACTTCTCGGTCCTGTCAAGATACTCTAGGTCTGCTCTGAGACTGCCTGCCTGCCTCCTCTGCAGGAACACCTAAAGTGAGATTCATCCTGCCTCAGAGCTAGACATCTGATATTGACCTCAGAGGCTTTCAGTCTCTGACAAAGAAATAGGTGCTCTTAAAAGTGAATTGTGTGCCACTTCTCTCCCCTGATTATAGAGGTAGCAGCCAGCAGAGTTGCTATTTAACCCTCTGGAGGAAAGCTCATTTCCCAGGTTCAGGGATTTCAACCTAGGCCAAATAAGAGGAAGGTACCGAGCACTTCAGCTTGCTTGAGAGCAGAATGTGGGCAGAGACATAACTAAAGGTAACTGAGGAACTTCTTAGCTATTTTGGTGGACTAACATGGCAGCAAATTGAAGGAGAGGACCTCAGGATTACAGTTTTGAATTAAAACTGAAATTTGAAAAAAGACCTAACTGACCCAGCGTTGAGCTGTAGTTTGCTTCACCACATTTAATTAAATGACTGTTAGTCACTGAAGCTTCATTTTTTCTCTCAGCCTCAGAGGCACAGATCCAGAGAGAGTATGTTTGCTTCAGTTCTCTCTTTCAAAGATTATGCTAAGAAGATGAGGGTAGTCATTTACAAATGCATCAAGCAAAGAGAACATGTGAGGAATTTACTTCCAAGACAAACAGGTCAGGAATAATCAGAACCTCTCACTCTCTTGCATTAAAATAGTGATAAGGAAAAGGTGTTGTTCTCCAGGCAGCAATGTCTGAAGTAGCCTATCAAAACAAACAGAAGGTTTCCGCTTGTTTACCCCATTTTCTTCAAGCTGCTTAGCTGGGATTATATTCTGTTTTCTTCTGCAGCTGCCTCCTCCACAGTCAGTCTTCTCCCTGAAGATTTCCTTTCTCCTTCATATCTTGGATCATTCATATTTCATTATCCCTTTCTCTGTTAAAAATTGCTCTGTCCTATCTCTCGTTATGTTCCTTAGCCAGCTTATTTCTCTTCTGCTTTTGTTTTCTGCTCTGCCTTTTCCCACTTTCCTATTCCAATCTTGCCCTTGGTGAGCTCTTGTCTGCCTACCTACTGTACCAAAACATGTCCAAACAAGACCTCCCTCTGGGAAACTGCAGAGACTCTTCCTGCTCTCCAGTGACTCTACAGTGAGCAGTGGAGTTATTGAAGTTCAGAGGGCAGTTCCACTAGGGCCCCAAAATTTAGAAGCAAGCTGGGTGAGTGGGATGGATATTTCTTTTCTTACAGATTTTTTGAAGTTTAGTCCCTTCATTCAACACTTTTTTCAGCTGTGTCCTCTGGCTTTCTCCAGATCTTTTCCTCCATCTCTCTTAAGGCTGTGCCTGCACAGAGAGCAAAGCCCCTCTTGAACTTGGATTGGTTTGAACACCTCACATCCAAAGATAACACTTTCTTTCTTTGAAGCATTTCTGTTTCAGAGCTTCATCTCTGGCCCTGCAGCAATACTGGGACACTGCAGGAGAGCAGCGTCTCGGTACTCTGTGCTGCACTTCCCACATTGGAAAGATAACCTGGATGCAGTAAGAGCATCTCCTAGTCTTCCTGGGTTCATGTAAAAGTCAGGTACAGAATTGAAGCCTTTCTGTAAAAAAAAAAGGCTGCGCCATCATTTTTTCCCTCTCCTAAATGACATGTATTTTACCCCAGTCACAGCCAAAGTTCTAAAGGCAAAGGTGAGATCCAAAAAAATATCCTCTCGTCTGAACTCATATGACCTGTGCTGACAAACAGCAGCTCATCGCTCACTGCCCTCATCCTTGCACACAAACCTGCTGAAGGTGAGCAGGGACACCAGGAACTCCCTGCCAGCCCGAGCTTCCCGGAGTCCCTGCAGGCAGCACAACTTGTTCGCTGCTGTCTGCACCTCATCAGTCATTTCTGAGAATACGATATCAAGAAAATAATCATCTACCACTTATCAGGAAGTGTGGGAGAGGAAGATCTATTTTTATATAGAATTAGCCCCCCAAAAATGCTCAGAACTGCTTGGCTGAGGTCAGTAGGAAAGCTGAAGGAGTTTAACCACGGGAGGTTTCTGCAGTTCTTGGAAGAGAGACCATCAGGCCCACGCAGTGTCACACACGGCTGCTGGGGAGCTGTTAGCCCCGAAACACCTACCATGTGATCAGGCCAAACATGCCAAACCCCTGTTGTGTGGACATAGATTTAAAGCACTCAAAACCAGGATGTGAACTCAAGAGCTGCTAAACTCAACTTTTCTTACCACACTCCATTCACGTCCCCTTTTTTCCCCCCCTTTGTTTTTCTTCTTTTTTTTTTTTTTAACTAAGAAGAGCTGCCCATGCTGCTGGGAACATTGCAAGGAAGGTTCATCCAGACACTTACTGCTTACCACATACAGGCTGCTTATGGGTATGAGGAATGAGAAGGACTTGATGGTCTGTTTGAGAGCTGCCTTTTAGCATGCCAGATGTCAAGTTCCCCTGGAAAAAGAGAGATCTCCAAAGTGGCAGTGGGAGATTCCTCTCTTCCCTCATTGCACTTGGACACTGAGCTACAGCACAAGCCTCTACTGCGGCTGAAAGCTAGAGTGTCTTAATTGCTTCCTGAATTACACTTATTACAGGAGTCTTGATTAGTTTTGCCTTCATGTTGCAGTTCTAGCCAGCGCAAGAAGTTTTTGCTAGTGGCAGGCTTGCCTAGGGCTGTTGTTCCTAAAAACCCTTCAACAGTCTTCGTAAGTAACTAGCATTCACCGGAAGGCAAACTGCACTCTCCAGAAATGCGTGATGTTAAATGCGTCAAGGAATTTAGGTTTGCAAGAAGCCACTCAGGTCATCAAGCTCAGGTCTGCTGCTGTGTCTATACCTGTCCCCACTCTAATGGGACTCCAGTTTTAAAAATACTTCAATTTCTTTAATCCCCCTAATCCTCTTAAAACTATTCCTGAGCCATAACCCCAGATGGTAAGAAAATTTCTATTGCTGTTCAGCTTAATTCATTCATTACTGAATTATTCCTCTTTGTGCCGGCACCACTGTCTTTCAGCTTAAACAGTCCTTTTTCCCACCGTGTTCATAGGTAAGAGCTGAAGTCTCTCTAGAAAGAAACAGGCACTGGGCTGTTTTAAAGAGAGACTCCTGTACCCACTGCACCTGGGGTGTATTTAGACACAACATCTGGATCTCACCTAACAGAGGTGCTGTGTGTAATTACAGCTGTCTCGTGCTCTGTCGGAGGAAAGAGGGGAGGAGAATAGGCACATAAAAGAGTACAACAGCCATCGTCTGCAACAGTTTGGCTTTCGTATTAGTTTCAACTTACTGCCGGGGATGTCTCTGTCACTTTTGAGGAGCTCGGTTTGCTCCTGGAGATCCTTTCCGTGCTCTAAGGAGGATTTCTGATGCCCAGGGCAGGCAGGTGCCCTTCGGCCCTCTGAGCCGCTGACCTGCGCTGCTTTCCCAGAGGGTGAGTGAAGTATCTCAGACCTGCCTATTCCAGCAGTCTGCTCCAAAAGAGCGTTCCCCAGTCTTCTCCTTAATTAATATGAATTAGCAAGGTTCAGATTTGAAAACAAACCAAACAAACACAACCTCTAAAATAGGACAGGGATGTACACTGTAATATCCAAATATCCCACTGAGAAAAGTCTTGCTCAGGACTTGCCTAACCTCACAAGTACTGGAAGCCTCCTTGTCTCATCTGCGGTACCCTCAGGCGCACAGAAGTCTGCCGCTGTGCATGACTGGGACCTTTTGCATCTTGATGCGTTGCTACTATGCCATCTCTCTTACCCAAGGACTAGGCAGAGCCATGCTTAAATCTTCTGACGATCTGAACTATATTCTTTATTCTGAGTTCTTGTAAGCCCTGCTTGTAGGGCTGGGACCCCCACAACAGGCTCTGGGACTGTTTTGTTCCTAAAATACCAAGCTCACAGCCCCTTCAGTGCTAGGGGAGTGACTCAGGTTCCCCCCTTCTGTCCTCCTTCCCACAATTATTCTCCCTCTTTCCAGGAGCACAGCACAAGCAGTGAGGGATTAGCTGCTCTGGGCGGGCAGTCTCCTCTTTCGCAGCCAGCGCTGAAGCTCTGCCAGGCTGCAGGGAGGCATGGATCCAGGAGAAAAGCAAAGCAGTGAGCCTGAGCCTCCGCAGCCTCCTGAAGGCAGACTCACCTGCAGCAGGGAAGGCGCCGGCCCCGCTGCCTCCCCCAGTCCGGTGCATCATCTCAGCGCATCTTTAATTTAAGCATGTGCTTACTTTCATTGTTACTAAGAGCCCTTGCACCCTACATTACCCACGTCTTGCCCCTTCAGCCTCACTGTGTTTTTAGAATATCTACAAAGCAGCTTTTTTTTTAGTTTTGTTTCATCTTGAGCAACATCCAGGCCACCTAAATCCCGTGAAAACGTATCCCACCCCTCAGTTTTGTCTGTGCAACTATCTCTACCCCTTGGGATTTCAAGCTCTTGCCTTCTTCGGCCAAAAAGATTCCCTCAGGCCCAGAGCTGTCAGTCAACCTTTCTCTCTAGCTACCCAATTGATTAACATAATGAAGTTAAACTGAGAGCAATTAGTCTCAAGATCAACACTTGTATTTTTTTTAGACGGGCGGAAGGGCTTATGAGCGGCAAGCCTGCCTGTTTCTTCCCACAGCCGTACCAGCTGGTCTGGAGAATGACGCCGACCTCGTCTCGCTCCTGTCGGTGAGCCCATGACAGCTACCGTGCAGGCTCATCTCGAATACGCAAGTAATCGTCAACTGTGTCTCGTAAATTGGGATGCATTTTGGAGAAGGTAGAGGGGAGAGATGGCAGGAGGAAGCTATTGTTTTGCCTAGCAGAGGGGAGGTGAAAGGCAGGCCAGCTGTAGGTAATCAGGGTGGAAAGCTGCTGCTCTGCCATTTTAGAACTGGCAATTTGCAATCGGGAGAAACATTTTTTTCTCTCCTGCCAGCTGGAGGCTCTTGGCAAAGTGGTTATGTTTTTAGAAGCTAAACAAATTCATCTTTCTTATTTTTCCCCAGAGTTTTGGATTTTACCTCAAGAGGTTTGATCTAAAGCTTTTTATCGCATCTAACTAACAAAAGACCTATTAAAAATGAAAGAGGGCACAAGAAAAATAGGAAAAAATACGAGTGTTCATCTGTATTAAGCAAATCAACTGCTTTTTGAACATACGAAATCTAAGTGGTTCTGAATTTATTTATTTTCCATTCATGAAAATAAACAATTTTACACTGACATACAGTTGCCACTTCAGTTTATGTTCCCGTAAAGAAATGCAGAGTTTGAGTTGTCTTGTAGCACTATACATAATCAAGTACTTGCAAATAATAGTTATCGTATTTATAATACTCTGACAAGGGGATCATTCTTCCATGTCTTCTCCCAAAACTCTGTGCCTCTTATTCTTAGAGAGCTCTGATACATGGTTTGAACTTGTGGTATACAACTATTTGTTCGGCAATATGGGGTTAGTTTTGGTTTTCTATTTTAAAAATATATTTTAATGTCTCTGTTATTTTCCCCTGGGAATTATACAGACACAATGATTTTCTGGTTAAAACAGGTTAAACTAAAAGGCTTAAAGTTTTAACATATCTTTGGGTTAGTGTTGGTGTTTATGACAAATTTTCAGACATGGAGATTATTTAGCTTGCTCTTTTATTACAGATAAAAATTAGCCCTCCAACTTGTGCTGTGTATTATACCTACCTGGGTGTGATTTCAAAACCTTTTTGTTACCTGTCCCACATCTGCAGCACAACACACTGTAGCCCCAAGTCAGTATCGCACATGCTGAAATTTGAGCACAAATACGTTCAAGCACACCCTTTTATACTAATGTGTTTTGCTGAACTGACATGATGAATAGTCTAACTGCAATGTCCCAAAACATCTGCTCTCAGGAGAATTAGGTCATGTAGATTAACAGAACTTCAGGGAAAGGAAAAAATTACAAATTCAGTTTAACCTATTACCCAGACCTTTTTATTTGCTTCAGAAGAACACAGGATAGGAAGGTATTTGCAGGAACAAAACATTCATAAAACTACTTTGCAGTTATTCAGGTTTGAAGGTTTTTGTTCAGAAGGCCGTGGTGCTTCCTCCTGACATCGGAGCCTTTGAAATAAAATCAAAATGATTTTGCATGAATTTGACAGTGAATTGAGAGGATGATATTTCCAAAAGAGCAACACCCAGAATTTGACCTTTTCAGCTGTACTGAAAACAGAAGCCCCTTTGTGTTACCAGCTATTGTGAAATTAAGTTTGAACAAGAGTGGAAATTAAGAGTCTGTCATTTTAAGAGGAGACAAGTCACACCCTCCAAGAGATGGGACCAAATTTCCCAAGTCCTGTGACCCTGAGAGCTACTCTTCAAGGACCTTTTCAAAACTGATATATGAACACATCAGGGATATGAAGTGCTTGATCTGACTGAGATTTAGGTAACTGTTCTTTCATTTTTGCACATTTCCAATGGAAGAACGTTGCTGCCAATTTCCTTCTCCTGTTTTCTTTTCATGCAGCCTTCATAACTGAAACAAGTGGAGGGAAAGGAATAAAAAATCAGGCATGTGTGCTCTGTCTTCCTTTCTGGGTCTTCAAGGGCCCCAGCAGCATGATGTGGAAGGAAGATTTCTGTGCAATGAATCCTCTCCTACCATTCAAGTGGTCAAGTCATCTTCGTCAAAAGAAAAACCTCTTCAAAGCACAATTGCTAAAGATGTAGAATTTTATTTTCAGAACAGAATGAAAGGCATGTCATTCACTACAGGCCTCTTCCCTGAGCTTGTTTCAAAAAACTACTTCACTGCAAAATGCCACGCTGTTTAAAGTGAAACAGTATGAGGAACACAGCCATAGTGATCCAGATCATTTCAAACTCGAGTATAATTTTTCTGTTTACAAAGTATTTATAAAAATTAGTCTGCTGCTATTTTTCATGTTCTGGAAAATTGAGTATTTTAAATTTTAAGTAATTAATATTCAAATTGCCTTTTTAACATTACCTAAATTAAACCTTTTGTTTAGACCATTTTGATTTTCCAAAAGAAATACTTTGTAACCTGTGTTCTGCAGAAAATACCTGCATCTTGGGTTTTTGTTCTGACGCAGGATGGCAGCTGTACTTGTCAGCATTTCCTGGAGAATGAGCTGGTGGTAAAATGCTTTCTTCTCTACAAGACGACCGGTGGTAAATGCAGTAACAGCAATTGTGTATTAAGTAAATGTGGTATGAAGTGTGGTTTAGAGTCCCAGAAAACCAATGATAATGAGTCACCTCCTAACAAGCAGAGAAGTGGTGAATGTGCAGCTTGAATTCAGTGTCCAGGAACAAGACCCAGCAGGGCAAGAGGGAGTTATGATATCACGATTGCAACTTTCACGCCAAGCGGGCGCATGGAACAAAACCAGTTTCCATCAGCTTTGGGAGAAGTCTCCCGCCTGCACAGAGGGCTGCATAGACAAGTTGCATATGAGAGGGAAAGAGAGGTTAAAAATGAAGATGAAGAATTAGTATTAGATTTAAAAAAAAATCTCTGAGAGCCTAATCTGCTTTTCTGAATGACTCCTACAGCCAAGATTTGGAGCCAAGTTGCCGAAGCTTCAGCACTGTGTAATTGCCGGGAGTCTCTTCACCTCACAGGTGCAGAGCAAAATGCATTTATACAGCTAATCCTGGCTGGGATAAGAGAGAAATGTGTTCTGGGAGATTCTGTCAGAGTGATAAATAACAGAAATTATTTCTAAAATGAATGAAATGACTGATTTGGTGAAATTAGCTATGTTCCAGATAAGGCAGGTCACTGCTTACTATTTTATCTATGGCTTTAATTGCTGAACTATGGCAGGTTTTCATGATGTCAGCGCTCCGACTCTTGGTGCCTGATGCACCTCCTGACTCAACAGCTCCCAAATCCTCTCAAGCACTCTTTAGTGCAGATTTAGGGCTTTAACAGTGGAAATAAATCACAGTAAAAGAAGCGTTCAGAGTTCTATTAGATCATACATCTTGAAACAAATAAAGTGGGCTGTATTTATGAGATAAAACTTCATGGGTCTGAAAAGGGCTTATAGAGTCTGTGAATCTGAGCTCCTCTACGATGCTTCAGGCAAGCAGGTCCATATGGCCTTGGCAGGTAGGAACAGAGAAAAAATACGCTGACAAGTGAGGCTATATTACTTGTGTATATTAAAATCAGCTGTCGAGGTCCCAAAAGCATGAGGGAAGTTGAAAGGTTGGATGAGATTCACAAAGAGACAAGAAAATTATTACAAGAGGTAAAACACAACTTCTAATGAAAGATTCAAAGAACTTAATCCAGCTAGGTTATCAAAAATATGCCAAGAGATGACTTCTTCCCTGCCTGGCCACCTCCACCGGGATCAGAACACGGGTTCTTCAGCCCAGTAGATGAAAGTGTAACTAGATCAAATAGCTGGAAGCTGAAAAGCTACCCCAATTCAGATGTGAAATAAAGCTCAGGTTTTTAGGATGAGGGCAATTTATGGCTGGAAAGAACATGTGCAAGGTGCTCAATGTTTTACTGGAAAATTTTGAATAAGGACTGATGACTATCTAGAAGAGACAATCCGGTTCAAATCAGAATAAGCTGATCATTGCTGTGCAGAAGATCAAACTGTAAGATTGCTATGGTGCCTTTTAAGCTAAGAAACTAAGAACAAAAAATCCCAGAAAAGAAAAGCTTTATTCTTCAGCAGTGTGATTGCACGTAGAGCTGGCTGAGCCAGCTAGAGCTCGACAATGTACAGGCGCTGGACATTTACCTTAGACCACTTGTCTGTTTTCCCTCTCTGGCCAGTCCGAGAGATGGCACTGTGACTCATTTGACACTCAAATAGGTCAGAGGAGTTGTCCCATAGAAGTATTACACTCACTGACCACAGATGGAGCCTAACTGACTGGCTTAAACTATCTATACTTCTTTTAGATTATTTATTTTAAGTGAGATGAATGCTTCTCTCTTAACATACTGTATCAGTGGAATTTTAGCTTGCATATTTTTTTAGATTAATCTCTTTGAGACAAAGAGAGGGCTGTAATATATCAATAGAACCATGAAGACACTTTCACTCCAGAGATAATGTTCTGAGGCATTATCAAATTTAAATGATACAAGGTTTTTATAGCTTCTTCTGCTATTAAATTATGTGTCTTTCTACAGTGATTTTGGGATGTCTCATTAACTTCAGCAGAGCTGTACAATGTAGCTAAGAGAAAAGTTCTGTGCAAATATTTCACATTAACTTGCTTGAGCACAACCTTACTTTTCTTGTAAAGAACCACGATTGTCTTCAATGGAAGTTTTGCCTGAGAAAGAATGCAGGATTTGGCCCTTAGGTATGCTGTAATTCTTAAAAGGAATTTGTGTTTTTCCTTCAGTATTGTTAGAAAAGCCTTTGATACATCACTGATCTTGAACGTATGCAGATCAGTATGGTCTAAATAATGAATTCTGTAAATGTGGGCAAGCTGGAGCAAATCTTATTACTAGTTTCAGAAAAGGGAAGACAAATAATAGATGAAATGGATCTACTTTGTTGCGAACTATAACAGTGATGTTACTTGAGCTCATTTTGACAGCTTAGCAATGCAAAGGCAGAGAGGGAAGGCTCTGTGTGTTGATCTATGTTCTCTGGAAAGGACATAAGCCTGCCTACTGCTTACCATCTTAATGTGTCTTGCTTTCTGTCTGTGAAGAGGTGACCAGGTTTAATATCACTCAAAAAGTGTCATAGTCTGGTTTGGGCCCTCTTATTTTTTTCTTTTTTCTTTCTTTTTTTTTTTTTTTTTTCCCCTAGGATTAGGAAGTCTTTCCCTTTGAGATGATTGGCTTCAATGTAGACAGCGTTTTTCTAAATAAATGATGGTCACTACTACTTTTTGACTCTTCTTGATTGCCTGTGTGAAAGGAATTCTTGGCTTGGGTCCATTTCCAAAGGGAGAGATGCTAACAGGAGTTGACGGGTACAGTATGGAAGCCAATAGCTACATGCATCTGGACACAGCACTCCGCCACTGTCTGTTTTCTTCCTGACAATGCTCAGCACATTGTCAATGTTACCACAGTGGATTGCTGAAACACAGTGGTTTTGTTTTAAAAAGGAATAAAATTACCTTCAAAAAATTGTTTATAATGGCTTATCTGTCTTGCCTGGCCTGATGTTGTGCAATATACTTCACATTTTGCACTGACTACTTCAACTATTGCAGACTGGTCAGTGTCCTCAGCCTTCGCTCTCTTAAAATCACATGGTTTTTATCTTATCTGTGATGTGAACCTTACCAGGTTTCCTGGTAACTTCACTGGAATCTGATTTTGTCTCTCCATGGAGGAAGCCGGAGCATGAACCATGTCATATAATGAGCAAGGACAGTCTAAAGCCAGAACTGTACAAGAGCCAAAGCTTGCATCACTTATTTAGGAAGAGGATTTAAATATCTGACATGTATGCTTATATTTAGGGCTAACAGTACCATGCAGTTGGAAGAGGCAGTAGCAAGCCTGATGTCAAATAATGAAGTCTTTTGTTTCTATGCTACACCGTTTCTCACTGTGTACTACAGTAATTGATAGTTGTTCAAAAAGTGCACTATAAATTTTAAATATTTATAAAATATTGTTGTGGAAGTGTGGCTGGAGGTTCCACACTTAGGGTTTCAATCAATTTTGAACTGGAAGCAAGGATGCAACTGCTTTATTATGTGCAAATAATAGTGTATTCACACACAAATTACAGCACTTATTCTTTCAGTACATTATTACTGTCCCCACAGTTTACAAATGAACTAGTTAATTAATGAAAAAGTTAACACTTCGTCTAAGAAACTTAGGGCCCTTTGTCAGCATGTTATTTATTTCATGTGCAAGTTCATTGTTTAAATAACGTCATCTTATCAAATTCCTAGATAACTACATTCATTGCAGTAAGATCTGCCACATTTCTTTGAACTATCCTTCAAAACAGTATTAATCTTTTTTGTCCTTTTTTAAGACTAGTTTTTTTTCATGGGAGCTGAAAAAGTAATCCTGTTTAGAAAAGAATAAAACATTGGTTTGAATTGTTTTCACTCCCTCACCGCAGGTAATAGGATCAGACCATGGTGGCCCTTAGAGGATGCTTCTGTTGATCTCAGACTTGAACTGGACCATAGATTCTGTGTGCCTTTTTGAGACAAGGTAAAGGCATCTAGATTTTTGAATTCAACATTAGCCTGGGTGGAGTACTGGCATGGAAACACCCATTTTAGAACTTGTGAGCAATGGGTCACTCTCACACTAATCAAAATAAAGGCTGTCACTTTGGACTTGAGGGAGAATCAAAGTATGACTTCTCTGTGGCTGACCTACTTTGCTTAGGAGCCTACCTGGCCTCCTTGCCAGGTATCTTTTCAGAGGCATCTTTTCATTATCTTCAGATACCAGATCCATGTGTTCCAATATGTAATTACTCTCACAAAGAGAGGATCTGTTTTCATGTTGGAAAGTTAATTTGCCTAACTTCAGTTTACAATTATTGGAGCTTGTTTTGCCTTTCTTTGCAAGGTTAAAAAGCTCTCAGGTATTTTTTTCTATATGTATGCACCTACTGCAAGGACTCAAGCCATCTCTCAGCCATGTCTCCGGTGAAAGAAGGGCCTCTCAGGTCTCCAGAAATTCCATGTCCTTGAAATGTGAAAAGTAAATCAGCTCTTACCATTTCTGTGTGCAGAAGTAAAATCGTTGTCCTCTAGAAAGGACATGCTTCATGTATGGGGTTTTTCCTAAATAGATGTGGTAAGGATTATTTGGGATTTTTACAACAGTACCACAAATGAGTGCTCCCAGTGACACACAGCACTTTATGACAACACTGAATTTTGCTCAAGAGAAGTTCACGTGCTTATGTGACATTGCAGAGCTGAGGGGGTTTTCTGCTTTTAGTTCCTGAGATAACTCTTTTGCAACTAGCTCAACTATATCTTCACGGCATTGCATGGTTTTAGAAATCCCTGGCTTTAGGACCCATTGTTTTTTCCCCTCATGCAGGCACAATCTGTGTTCTTGGTTCTCACAAACCATGTTTTCGGTGTTGTTAAAACAGATCTCGTTTGACTGAGACCACTAACAAAGTGGTTCAGATTACACTGAACGTGTGACTAGCTCTCTTTAGTGTTTGCTATTTTACCAATCCCCATGCGACTTGAAATTGGTTGTGCAAATATTGTGGCGCTTCGAGAGAGTTAAACTTGAAGGTAATTTCATCCCATCCAATTTGAGTAATCCTGGACATACTTCTAGCAGCAATGATGTTCCGTGGGAATGCTATGGCAACATCAAAACGTTGGCTGTCTAGCAGGCTTACAGCATCCTGTGCATGATCCGTGAATAAACAGAGGAATTTAGTTCCCAGAGTGTCAGTCTGGCACATTTCACAAGCTCTACATTCACTTACCAAAAAAAAAAAAAAGAAAAAAAAGTCAGCCAGTCATACAGAGAAAGTGCTATAGTGACTGAGTGATAAATTTCCTGCTGCTAACCCTTGTATATACTAACTCTGAGAAGCTAGGAATAAATCATGCATGGCTTAATTCAGAGGGGAAATATGCTCGCCTTCAGATTTTTTACTATTTTTGTTCTCGCCTGCTTTTCTTTGTTCATACTATTTTTTTATTATCTTTTTTGGTCCTTGCATCTTCTCGCTACTCTCTCGACATACTAATATGCTTTCTTTCAGTTAGATGTGATCTCTCTCTGAATCAAAGGTTGGAGATATGGTCAGTGAAGTACCAGGTTTGAGCTAAAAAGCCCAAAAGTGATATTAGTCCGGGGTTCAGTGCATAGAAACACGTTCATATTGTTTCTAGTCTGCTGCAAATGAGAGTACAACACTGTGTTTGCACTTAGTTCTGTCATGCAGTGATTTCCAGTGCCCCAAAGTGAATATAAGCTTTATGTCTGCCTATTGGTCTCTTTTGCTGTGTGTATCTCAAAAAAGGAAATGCAAGGACATTTATAGGATTATGCTGCTTTTTCAGACGACGCCTAAAATGAATGAGATGGGAGTAGGGTAGAGCTTACTCCGTTAACAGCAAGAGTTCAGGCTCCCTAGTCACAGAGTACACGCTTGGAGAGTTTCTCTCACTGAGGAGAGATATTTTGGGGAGGCTTCTAATCTTGACTGAAACTTCCAGGGGAAGTTTCTCTATAAATTATTCTGGTGGTTTATCACCTTCTTCATTAAAATGTTGTGTCTATCGTCAGTCCAGTTTTTTTCTTTTAGTTACTTGAACTCGTAGAAATTCAGACTATCTTTATATCGCCACATGTCTTTTTTGCCCCTTACTTCATGGATATGAACATCATTCTTGAAGCTTCACTTTGGCAGGCATAGGTAGAGTCCCCTGAACTGTACACACTGAAGTGTGTTCAAAACTGATGGTATCTGAACTGACTGCTATCTCAGAAAAGAAATCTTAGGGTTCACCAAAGATAGTTTCATGAAAAACATCAGCTCCACCCTCAGTAACAGCCAAATAAAATTAAAAATAAAACAGCTGTTAGGAAGTTTTGGGAAAGAAATATGTAACAAAAGGGAAAATATCCTGTTGTTGCTGTGTAAGTCAGATGAGTTGGCAGGGGCTACTCTTCAACATGGCAAAGAGACAGTTTAAGGGGGATATGTCGGAAGCCTCCCAAGCCCTTAGCAGTGTGGAAAAAGCATACGTGCATTAATTGTTAGCTGTCTCTTCCAAACCATGAACTCTAGTTTTGAAACTCGTATGAACTAGGTTGAAAACCAGCCAAGGGAGGCGATTCTCCATGCAATGGGCAGTAGATGAGTGAATCTCCTTGCCAAAGAAAATGCAAGAAGTTGTGGACACAAGTTTACATGGCTTCAGGAGAAAAGGGGACAAGTAATCTCAGGCCAATGCTGAGACAACAGGCTGACTGCACGCTCTGCTAAATCCAGTGTCTCCATTACTATGTTTTATCCCTTCCTCCTTCTCATGGCTTGCCTCAAAAAGAAAGCTGAATTTGAACAGAAAACAACTGAATTCAATATCCTGTCTGAAGACCTTATTTATTTACATTTTTTTGGTTCTGACCTTCAGTTAAAACCTCTGGATAAAAGTTGACATATAAAACTAATGTCATGATAGAAACAACATAATGATCACGAATGCCAAATGTCTGCATCAGAACAAATTGACATTCATTATAAAGTGTCTTAAATATTAATGAAGCTTAAGGAAAAAAGCTGCAACTTTTAAAACTGATTAAAAAAGAGTAAGTTTTATGTACAAAGGTGGCTTAAGTTCAGCATACCACAGACACAATACGCTCACCAGGGAAAGTCTTTTTCTGTTGAACAAAAAATGAAAACTCAACTCTGCACAAGGTTAAAGATTGTATTTTAATCACAGACTGAAACATCATGATTTACAAAACTGATGGTTTAAAACCAACCACTACATCTTTCTGCGGGAATACTCCCCCCACACCCTAGCAGACTAAAGGTTCAAGCGAAGAACAGAGCTGTTCATGTTTGCCTTTGGGACTTAACAGTGATTTCCAGGATGATGACTGATGCTGCAAGAATTCACCTAAGATGCTTGTCAATACATTTCATTTACCCAGCTGGAAGTGGCTTCTTCTAGGGAACTCTGCTGGATTCATCAGAAATCCCAACCATCTTGCAGCTTTCTGTCCAGAGCCTTCTCTGCAGCTCCTCATCATATGCTACGTCAGCCGATTTTGTCCTTTCCTCATTGTAAAGGTAGCAGCCGCCAGCTCCTTCCATCTCGGGTGATACTGCTGCATAGATGCTTGTAGAAGCTCCTTCTTCTGGAGTCTGCAGAAACAAAAAAACCCAACAAATTCAGGCAAGGCAGGTACAATAGAAGAATTACATTACACTGTAGGACCTTACCAGTGACAATCAGCTTCCCCAGTTTTGCATCACGTTGTGGTCCTTACGCAAAACTCAAGCTGGCAATGATAAAAATGCCACCTATCCAACTGGCAGAGCACGGTCCATTTGTAAAACAGTGCTATTTTGAGATAGCTTAAAGCCACAGAACAGATATATGGAATATTCTGGTCCATTTTTTCAAGACCTAGCCAGGTGTAGCATACAAAATAATTGATTTAGTTTTCACAGTTAGAGCTAATAAACCCAAAAGCAAACACAAATATTAAAATCCTAGTTTAATTATTCATTTTTCAAGAATGAAAGGGTCTGTACTCTCCCTTACGAAGACGAAGGCTATGCTGTTACGTGCAATGTGTTCATTGTAACAACAATATAACACGAGCAAAGGATCATGGAAACCACAACAGCAAATTAAGATCCCACAGTTCAACCCAAGCAGGCAGGTAAAGCAGGGAATTACATTTTACACAGAGCATAGTTATCAGACTTCTGCAGTGTCATAAAGCAAAATTGTGAAAGACCTATAATGTCTGATATACCATGACTATTAAATTAAAATTAATACGTGAATAGCCTAGAGTAATAACTCCTTTCATCATGAGGATATGCAAAACTTTTCCATTTCGCATTCAGAAGGACCACACAGCTATCACTGAAATTATTTCAATGGCATTTTTATTCTTTCATTGAAGGGCATATTTAAAAAAACAACATTTGATATGTTTTGTCTTTATCAGTGATATAATTATGATCAATGCCCGCTAGATAATAATGTGTCATTTTACAATCCTTGCAGTCATTCTCGGAGTCATTAACAGTACCAATGCTGGTCACAGCTTTGTCTGCTGCACCTGACAGGATGTTTTTTCCTGCAGAACTCACTTAATGAATGAGACGGTATCACACAGGTTACTCAGTGCCTAATTAAAAAAAATATAAATCTAAGTCATTTGAAGCTTTTTGTGACAAAGTTCTGATATTTTTAAAAGAAGAAGCTCCTCTGTTTTCTCACTGTGCAATAAATACAACACGATTCAGTAGAAATAATTAATTTGTCTGATGCATCTGACATTTGGTCTCCTTTACAAATAATTTGGAGCCATGTCACACGATCACACAGTAAGGCAAGGTTACGCAAACCACTGACGGGGCAGAGCCCCCTCAGTATCTGCAAGGGAAACACATTCCCTGCGTGACCACAGGCACATTCCCCAAAAAGTGAAGAACCGCTGAAGAAGAAATGTGCCCTGCTGAGATACTTCCAAACAGAGCTCCCCTGGTTCTATGCCAAGCCCTTGACCAAAGGAGTTTAAGCTGAAGGGAAAACTACTGATGCCAACAGGCTGCAAAGAGCGGTAACACAACTATATGTTCCTCCAATGACTGCAAAATAGCCATTTTTTACAATCGCCTACCACACAAAGACAGCATGTCCTGTTCCACATACCACCTAACGAAATAAGACGATAACTCAGCTATCCAACGGGCTGTTCTCTCAGCAAAATATTAGTCAGTACATTAGAAAAACTCTGGTCCAGATAACTGCTGGAAATGTTTTAATTTTTCAAGAGATGACTGTACTATGAGATACTATCTAGAAACACTTTAAAAGTGCTTATTTACCTTAGTTTCGTACTCTACTACTACTTCTTCACCCTCCTTTATCTTATGGAAAATTGTTCTGTTCACATCCAATAGATTATTTAAACAACATAAAGCTGTGTGCATGCATAATTCTTTGCAGGATCAGGATAACTCCAAAAATTTGGAGTCCACATGCTCACATAGTGGCATCAGCTATACTGCAATATAAAATATCTTAATACTGTAAAGTAGCAGAACAATGATGAATACGAGCATTCATATTTTATAGAATTTATTCTGGACGACAGAGAGAAAACAGAAGTTTTTAAGGTACTGCTGTGCTTTACTTAAAAATCTAGTGACACAGATAAACCATTACTTCATGTGATGGCTCACTGGACGTTATGTTCCTGAGTTCAACAGCTCTCCAGCACAAACAAGTATAAATGTCAGTGTTGATGACTCCCAAATCTTAATGACAACAGCTCAAAACTAAAATGCTTTTAAAAAATTGTCTGTGGGTGGAATTTGTGTGATTATGTTCTTATGAACAGGGCTCTCTACAGCCTCAGAGACTGGTCTGTATGGATCTTCGTACAGCATCAGAAATACCATGTGCCTTTGCTAATTCGATGGGAAGGTTCTCCCAGGATAGGCAGGATTTATCAAGATTTTTATTTTTTCATAATATGTCAAGCAAGTTCCCCACCAGCGATGTTCTATTCAAAATAAAATCAAATACGTTAAATAGAGGCTACGTATGAGTTTACAGACAGCTGTTGGTTTTACTCATGCAACCTTAGTAGGTCTTTACCAAACTATTTTATATAGAAAATTGTTTCTTATTATTCAATACAAAGAAAGTATCGAGCAGGCTCAGACCAGCCAACTGCATCCTGGGCTGCATCAAAAGCAGTGTGGCCAGCAGGTCGAGGGAGGTGATTGTCTACTCTGCTCTTGTGAGACCCCACCTGGAGTACTGCATCCAGCTCTGGAGCCCCCAACAAAAGAAGGACACGGACCTGTTGGAGCGTGTCCAGAGGAGAGCCACAAAAATGATCAGAGGGCTGCAGCACCTCTCCGATGAAGACAGGCTGAGAGAGTTGGGGCTGTTCAGCCTGGAGAAGAGAAGGCTCCAGGGGAGACCTTACAGTGGCCTTCCAGTACTTTAAGGGGGCCTACAGGAGAGCTGGGGAGGGCCTCTTTATTAGGCAGTGTAGTGATAGGACGATGGGTAACAGTTTAAAACTGAAAGTAGATTTAGATTAGATATTAGGAAGAAATTCTTTACTGTGAGAGTGGTGAGACACTGGAACAGGTTACCCAGGGAAGTTGTGGATGCCGCATCCCTAGAAGTGTTCAAGGCCAGGCTGGACGGGGCTTTGAGCAACCTGGTCTAGTGGGAGGTGTCCCTGCCCATGGCAGGGGGGTTGGAACTCGATGATCTTTAAGGTCCCTTCCAACCTAAACCATTCTATGATTCTATGAATAATAAATGTGCTTACACGGCCATGCTGAGACCAGTCTATAAGCACACTGACATCGCCATCATCCATTAAGGTCAGCTTATGTAACTTTTCACAAGATTTAATTTGTTTTTCATCCTGTCCACCATATCTAATACACTGTGTAGAAGGTTCTGTGTAAAATTCCTATTTAGTTTCTATCACCTGTTGCTAAAAGCAATTATCTAAACACATAAGGAAAAAAATACTATAATACATTAAGCAATTAGTATATAATAATTTAAGTTAAAGGCAAACATTTTTTCCAGTGCAATGGGGAGCAGAGTTGCATATGTATGATTAATTGTTTTACTCTGTCTTCTGAGTGCTTAATTAATGCTGAAAGCCTTAATGTTCCCTTACTTGAGGATCTCTTCATTGTTTTGGCATGTTTTTCTGTTTTAATGAAAGTAAAAAGGAAACCCTACACCAGAAGTCCCCATGCCTTCCAGCTGGGTGGATGACCTGCCTGTTTTGAGAAGCTGGAAGAAACACACATGCTGTGATTCTACCTCTGGATCATGTCTATGCCTACCATGAAAGCACTGTACATCCACCTACCCACACACAGTCAAGACTCCTTCCCAAAGTGTTGGATCTACAACACACCCATAGACCAACTGCAACACACGCAGACACACACACGTCCTGGCTGTGTACCAGCACCTGAGGAGCTCTTGGGAAGGAAGAAGCTGGCAGAAGGTTGCAACCACTGGAGCAATTCTTGAGTATCTCGACAGGGAGCAGGATGACTTGTTCCAGCAGTGGCAGCCTCACTCTTCGTTGCCAGCTTTCCTGGGAGACCCGTAGCTCTTCTTTTACCACATGATAGCCATCAAAACCAGGAACCATAAAGACCTCGTAAAAGAAAATGACCACAAGCAGGAGACTACTATCAAAGCAACACATCTGACCCACCTTTTGATGCCAACAGCCTTCTAGGAAGTAAAGCACCTGATAACAGGCCAGAGAAATCACCAGCCAGTGGTTGAATACCTTGATCTATAAAACCCAGGGTGTTTGTAATGATACGAACAGGAACAAGTTCTCATCTTTGGGACTCTGAAGTATTATACCAAAAGTTGCCGGTAGACAGGCAGTAATAATAAGTACCATTCAAATCACAGGTGAGGATACTCTACACATTGCCAGAATTTAAAAAAAAACCCACCAAACAGTAACAGAATAATATACATATATATAGGATATAGATATTATTCTGTTACTGTTTGGTGTTACTCTTGTCCATGAATTGGCTGGACTTGGCCTCAGGTAAGGGGGATTCCTATAAATTACACAATGATTCTTCACTCTTCAGTTACCAAACTATTTGTGCTGAACATTTTTTAAATTGCACTTTTGTTTACAAATTATTATATTATTAGTAACCAAGCAACTGTAATGAATACCTTTGTTATATCCAAGTAAAACTGATTTCTGCTTAACTTTTTTCTAATGAAATTCTGCATCTGCAATTCCTTTTGCTTGTTACAGTATTGATCACATCTTTTATTTTCTTTTGCAATTAACTATTTGCTTGCAGTGTCCCTTCAACAGTAAATAAAGGTCTGATTGAAATTACGTAACTTTGTATTGCTCATTACATGGGTAGGCTGTGGAAGAAGGACAGAAAAGATTGCATGTGACCAGCTTATTTAAGCAAAATGCAGCCTATATACACAAAATAACATTATTTTGGCAATAACTATTCCCAAAGAAAAAGACCTTTTTTTACAGAAGCTTTGATATTTCTTTTTGTAAATATTCATCACTAGTAAGTCATCAACATAGAATAATTTTCCCTCAGCATCCAATGGAATATTCTGTTCTGTGAAAACTGGGACGTATACAAAGAGGGTTTGTGTTTTAGTGTTTTTTTTTAAGACTTGCCAGGTAACGCATTTTGATTAATGCATCTTTAAGTGCCATATAATCTTGTCAATACTAGGCGCTAATGCTCGCAAAACGTGTTAGCTGACGACAGTTAGTCCCTACAGCCATGTCTCCATGAAATGTCACATCCTTTCCATTTGTCTACAACAGGCGCAACAGCTTAACTGTTTGGAAATTGTGTGTCTGAATCAGTTATATATGATGGCTTGGTGATGCTTCCCTTGTTAACCCATGTACTCATCCAGTCCCACCTCCACCTGTATTCACAGCGGAGTCCTGGGCAGACAGGATGTATGTCCATTGGAAACCACAGAAAATTGGACAGTAAACAAAACTAGTAATTCCTGTAATTCCTCTTCTGCAATCCATTCACTTTGCCAGTGCCATTTTCAGTAACTACCAGGAAACAGTGAGAACCTTGCTATGTGTTTGAATGGACAGCATGCATATACTTCAAATTGTATTGGTTGACAGAGTTGGCCATACACTGGAAAAGCAGTAGTGATACAACCCTTGCTATCAGAAGAGCACTTACCCTGGAATAGCTTCCCCCACTGCTCCCTCGGCCCAGCCAATCAGCTGATTGTACTTGGTTTGTATTTTATGAGTTAAGGATGCTGTCATCTTGAGAGATGGTAGGAGAGAGGAGTGGGCAAAGAGGACAGAGAGCAGGAAGCAGCTGGCAAACTCAATGACCAACATCGCAGTTGCCTTTTGAGGGACAGGAATGAGGGGCCAAATGGGCAGCTGTACACCCAGTGCTGCTTGCTATGCAGGCAAATGGCTTAATGCTGAGGAACAACATGTTAAAACACTTTATCCGTACAATTTGTGATGCAGAATATATTAAGTATTGGTGGAATGCCCCTCAGCAGCAATATTAAGTAGCCTGGTGTAGAGACACTGCTTTTATAATGGTGGTCCAACCTCATGTACTCACATCCATTATGTTGTGCACTTTTCAGTTCAAATGGGGAATCTACTTATGGGCTGATGAATTAAAGGACCTTCCAGGGGATTTTTTTGGCATGAGGGTTCAGGGTGTTTGCTCTGTGTCCTTGTTTTTTTAAATGGGTGAGCTTCCATCAGGCCATTCCTGGCTTGGGTAACAAGTCTCTGACTAGTGACATGTTTCCCAAGTTTTAGCTAGGAAGACACAGCAAGAACTAAACAGGTCATCTTCTGGGCCTGGATACTCAGGTACTTTTGCCAGCATTCCTTTACTTTTCTCAATGTTCATTATTCTGGTAATGTTTTGCAAATGTTAGTATTCTATTGACTTGCTTCTGGACTGAAAAGCTCTGTATATACAGATTTTTCTGCCTTTTCTGCCTTTCTTCAGGAAAGACAATGATAACCTGGGATCCCTGAACAGTACTATGCATATGCACAGTGGGGCTTCGCAACAAGAATGAGAACATATTGCTGTTACTTGGTAGAGCAAAGTCTTTCATCTACTTGCTGGCAGTTACTGGAGGGGTGACACCCAGTCACCCTTAACGCACTGCTTGACTCTTAAGAACAAAGGCAAACACGAAGCCACCGCAACATGGACTAGTTTGAAAACTGTCAGAAACAGAGTAGCTGGGATTGTGTTTCCATGAATATTAAAGCAAACAAACTTGTGAAAAACAAACTACCTGTGTTCCAGGGAGCACTGATTACTATGATCTGTGAACTACCGAATCATTTCAAAGCCAGGTTACTTACGGGTGCAAGACTCTTGAGGTGAAATGACAACAGCTGCTCTAGTGTCACAGCCTCCTGGTGAAGACATGGGCTACATGCGCTCAACGCTTGTTATGTAACTTCTGCAGTGTCTAGACCTCCTAACGTGATCTTTGCTTTGAAAATTTCAGCCAAAAAGTTGAAACGCTGAGTATGAAAACAAAGGCTAGAAAGGAAGGTATGACGCAGGTGTAAGGACATGTTCAGCAGCCTTCCATCAATAAGGCTGTAGCAGCTGACTAAGTCCTGGTGAGACTGGTGGCCAGGACCAACTGTCAGATCCCTAGGAAGCCAAAGCTGCCAGAGAGGTCTGGCAGCACAGATTTTCAGACATCTCTGCCTTCACTCAAAAGCCCTGGTTTCCATCTGCATTCTCTCTTTCCTCCTGTTCTTTCCTATGTAGCTCACTATTATTCTCTTTCTATCCAGTTTCTGCCTTGATTATAGACCAGAGAGAGATAGAGATATTTTATTGAATATACAGTTCTCCCTAGAGACCCAGTCAGCACCATCAAATTAATTTCTCTTCAATCCCCAACTCACGGCAAAGAGAATTCTTTAATAAATTCACTCCATAATAAAATTCTTTAGATTTCATCTTTAAAAGAGACAGCAGCTACAAACAGAAATGGCTGAGTTAAAATGTGAAGCCTTTCTCCTGGCAGTGTTGTGGCTACAGAGAAATCATTTCTGAATCAAAGATACGAATATATAATAAAAGACGAAACACTGATGAATTAAGAACACAAGGCAATTTTCAAACTAAAAAAATACCAAAATGTTGAAGGAAAGGAGCTTTTATAATATGAATAATTCATGCCTATTCTGGGAAAAAGAGAAGCTTTTCCCTGAGCATCCTAGCACAAGATGCGGTAAAGAACAGAAGCAGAGATAGCTGGCAAACAGACACAAAGAGTATCAAATCCTGAATATCCCCTTCCCTTTCTATTGAAACCAAATTTTCTGGAAAGATCTTTCAAAAAAACCCAGGTACATACAGAGCCTGGGAAGCCCCACCTCATCTTCACATCAGTCCCCGCATGGGTGGCTGGGAAGCCTGTAGACAAAGTAGATCAGAGCAGAAAGGAACTGTCCCCAAAAGACTGCCAGGGCCAGCCTGCTGCTCAGGGAGCCCAAGGAGCAGGCAGGCGCCCAGGCTTGAGTGTTTGATTTCCAACGAATCTTTTGATGGAGTCAATGGTGGAAGGTTTCACTTTGTTTTGTGTCAGAGCAATACCTTCTTAGAAATCTGTTTTGCTGCAAAATCACCAAGCAGCTCTACTCTGAAGCCCTGGGATGGCTCTTCTGTCAGACTGAAAACATGAGCAAAGGTTTGCTGGGGAAGAAGGTGGCAATGGCTCTGAACCCTCCTCTGCCAAAGCAGCTGCTTCAGACTAAGCAGGACTTCACGTGTTATCTCAAATAGCATCAGATGTCTATGTTATCAGGCAGCTGAATGAAGCCCCTGTTGCCTGGCCAGGTTTCTGGGCCACACTGAAGAGATGTCCATTGACTTCAAATAGCAGCTTCAACAGGGAACTCACTTGCAGATACCACAAAAATAAATTTACGTGTCTTAATTTCAGACTGAATCTCTCTCACTTAGGAGTGCAATATAACCTCAGTGATTTGAGCAGGAGTGTTTGTAGATCCACACTTTGAATTTTCTAAGCTGTTGAAATGGAGGACTAGAAGAATGATGTTTAGTTTTAAGCAATTTTCAAAAGGGAAACAAGAACCAAACTTTACATGACTGAATTTGAGAAGGGACTTGAAACTTTGGGTCAAAGTCATTAATCATAACCGAGTCCTTTGTTCATTTTGTCAAGTGCATTGAGGAAGATTACTTTGCTGAAGGTTGATCCCTAAGCTTGCTTTGCAGCAGACAGTGATGTCTTCAAAGTCAGAACTGAGATATCGCTGCGGCCACTCAAATTACATTACACTTGTTACCTCACTCAGCTCAGTAACAGTAGGCAAAATTTGACAGATAGGAGCCTGCTGCCCCAGACATTGCATAAACATCCAGCCAGAGACAGTCACTTGCTGGAAGAACATCCAGTCTCTAGGAAATAAGGCAGGCAATAACAGGAGGAGAGAGCCGAGAGAGTACATGTACTTCACAAAATGCTGAAGCCTCTTCTGGTAGCGTTGCACGCTGTCTGGCTAACCAGCCCTCTGGAAACCAGGTGACGCCCCGCAGCTACCTATCACTCAGAGTTGTCCTGGGTATCTTCACATAATCTGGGATTTTCTGCAACACCTCTATTCACAGACAGGCAAGTGATTTACTGAAGCAAATGAGCAGGTCAGGAGAAGTGATGAGGAAAGAATAAGCCTCCTAAATCCTAATCCTGATGCCTCGAGCACTAGGCTGTTACTCCTTTTCTGTGTTTGTAAAGGAAAATACACAATTTATTTGTTTACTACCAGCTCTATGGCCCTAATTACAGTATCATGTGAGCAATTCAATATAATCTTCTTCATTCCGAGATGCAGGCTGATCTATCATTAAGTAAGAATACTTAATTACAGCTTAGTATTCATGCTAGATATATGCTAAGGAACCATCCTATTATTTTTATGAACTACGCAAGGCTTTAGTCCTACTGAGTTTTGAACTATTACTAGCTGAGAAATATGAATAAGAGCATAACACTACTCCTCTCTCTAACAAAGCTCTTCAAGAGGCAACGTCTTTGATAGGTAGTGGCTGGAAAATCTGCATCATTTAGTAATATATGCCCAATATTTTAGTTGAAAACACAATTTAAATAGGAATCAAAATGTGAATGGATCAAAATTAAAGAGCAACCATGAAAGCTTTAGAGCTTTCATTCTCTACACATTATCTTATACCAGTACATGGGTCATCTTTAGTTTTCTGAATTCTTTCAAATTGCCAGATTTTGGCAAGCAAAATGAAACAACACAGAAAAGCAAACACAAGTGTTTACATTTGAAATGGTAGCTGCATTTTTACCAAACCCAGAGAGCAGGAGACACAGCAAGGCTCTAAGTGCTCAAGAGGATGCTTCTGAGTGTGTATACTGCTGAACAATTTATTTTATTACCTGCCTGCTCAGGCAAAGTAAAATTTCTTTGCCAGCTTTTGCTGAAAACACAAGACTTCAGGCATAAGATATATGGTGACTTCTGACTTGTAGCCCTCTACCATCATCTCTACTCTTTTACTTACTGTTTAACATTTGACAAGTCACTTTGCCCATATACCTTGTTTTCCCTTCTCAGAAAATGGAAACTGACAGATCTTCAACTTCACAACTTTCTTACAGGGACTGTTATTTTTTTTAAATGCTTATAAGCTCAGGATGGGCACAGAACTCCTAAATATTTATAAGATAACCACAATATAGCAAACCTTTATGGACTACAAAGAGATCAAAAAGCGTAAAGACTGTACAAAGCATAGACAAAATGAAATAACCCAAAATTACACAGGCCAGCGGCCATTTCATAGCCTCTTCTGTCTAAATTGCTACAACCCCTGTTTTGCACCCCAAACAGTGGCGGGGCTATTTCCACCCGTGGGCTTAACCGGCTGCTGGGGCTGGAAGAGGCTGGCTGCCAGCCCAGGTTCCTCACCTGCCCGCTGGAGGCACTTGCTGAAACCAGACGGCTCAGGTGAGAAGGTGCAAATCCCTTCCTGGATCACCAGGTAAGGTCAGGAGAGGACACTTCTCCTCCAGGACTCAGGCAGGCCACGTGCCTGTGCTAGCAAAGATGGGGACCCAAAATAGTAAAGCGCACAAACTAACCCAAAATGACTACGGGGTGCTCCATCTCTGCATTAATAGCATGCAAGATGAAAATACGCCTGGGAAGATGGGAGAGATGAAAGCAAAAATGCACTTTCCCCCAGATTTCTCACGTCTACGTTGCAGCAGCGTGCCAGCTGGGCTGCAACACGTCCCACTGATGTCCCCATGCACAGCCCCACACTATGCCCTGCGTCCGGGGCCACAGAGGTGGCCAGTCAACAGCAGAGCTGTCTGCTCGCCACAAAGCTCTTGTGTAGAAAAAGAGACATCACCTCGCAGCGCTTATCCTCACCCTGGGTCTCAGCCTTTGTCTCCTTTTCCCTTTCGCTGACTCCAAGCCTTTCGGCAGGACTGAAAGGTGACGGTCCTGCAGAGGCTGCGCTGGCTGGAAGGAAGAAGGTTCGAGCAGATCGCCAAATAACATTTAGCACTGTCCATGCCCCAACTGGTCTGGGTTTCTGTTTTCTATGTAGTTATTGTGTTTAAATTATAGTTTTGAATTATTCCGCAAGCTGTGAAGAGAAAGCACAAACTGGAAGATGGATAAAAGTGGTGGGGAGGGAAGGAATCTTACTCTGCAAATTTATGTTTCTTATAATTCCACTTGTTGGCAATTTCAGCATTTAATCTGCAATGGTAAACCAAAAGGATATAAACAAGTGGGTTAATTTAGGTCTGTCTAAAGACAGAAAACAAGAAGAGTAGACTAATTTTCTACAGTTTTTTTTAGTGAAAGAATACAAATATTTGAGAGTGGCTCAGATTTTCTAATCCTATCTTTCTGACAGGTACAGTAAACAGAATTAGTTAGTTCAAGTCAGTAATTACAGATTATACATCCTTGGTTTTGATGAGAAAAAAGTGCCAAATAAGTTCAAAGTATTTCTGTTGAAGTAATAAAACCCTTTAAAAATGACAGTTCGCTTCATTTTAATTAAACCCATTATTTCATCTGGAAGCAGCTTGTAAAAAAAGTAAAGAAAAAAATTAGTCATCTTGTAAGCAAAACAACCGTTTCCCATTTTCTGTCACAACGGAATGCTAAAAAAGTCATGAAATCACAGACAGATTCTGAAACTACACGATTATGGAGCTGTCTACGTAGCTTATCCTCTTGGTTACCCGAGAAAAGTACTAAATTTAAAGGCAAAGGACATATTCAGTTGCAAATTGACATATCTCAATGCTTACTAACCCACCAGAATCAACCTGTTTTTAACAAAATAACTAAAAAGGCAAATGCAAAGGAGGACTGAATCTTATTATTCAAATCAAGCTTCTTGTTGTGCAGACTGAAAGTGAGTTTAAGCCCTGTAACTTAAATCCCTTTGTTTAAATCAATCAACCCCAGGGCTCTTTACTGTCCGCCAAGGAACCTATCGAGGGCGTCAATTCAGAAGAGCCCCAAAGAACATGTATAACTTTAGACAGGCAAATACTGCTATTGATTTCAATGAGATCAGTCATGTTTCTAAAATTATGTCAGACAAGATCTGAGGAATCATATCTTTTACTGCAGAGCTCATTATAGAGAGCAAACACGCAAACTCTCAGCCATACAAATGCTTTCCGAGGTCTGAAACAGAAGCAAAAAACTTCCATCTTGAAAACAATTACTCGTGAGTTTAAACACATTGCATTTAATGAGCTAAATGGTTTGAAAGAAGGGCAGGCTCGTACTCGCACCATAGACAGGGATGTTAGCCTGGGGAGAGGTGACAATGTTATTCATTAGCAATGGGGCAGAGAGAAAAACAAAGGTGGCAGTTCTTGCCAGTGGATCAGATAAAGGAAATCAGGGAAGTGGGATGTCCTGAAAATTTTTAAGTACGAGTAAGTAGCAAGACCCAGATTTGCTATCGACTGAAGTTGTTAATTTTAATATCCAGGCTTATTTCTAAGGTGTTTTGTAAGCCTTCACTAAGGTAGCAGATGGAGCCATTAATTTGTAAAAAACATCTCCCTTGCAAAGACCAGGACTGGATTTGGTGACAGATGTGGTCCTTCCCGTCTTCCTGTTTCCTTTGCTGGATGACAGAAATCACAGCAGAAGTGTCATGTTGCTGTACAGGTGACACGGTATACCCCGGTCCTGTGTAAATGACTAACCGACTGTCCTGCCTTGTGTCGCAGGAAGAATTGGTTTAAGTTCCAAAAATGAGATACATGGTGGCAAACCTCATTACCTGAAGGAGGACAATGAAAAACTGGAAACGAGAAAAACTTCTAATCCCTTCCACACCTAAAGTCTTTCCCAAGCCTGCTATTGGAAAAAATAAAAATAAAAAAGATGTTGTGGGGCAAGAATCCTAAAAAATCTTCATATTCCTTTTATTTCATTCTCAGATACCTCCTATCTCTACAGAGAGTTTCTGAAACTGGACTGATTAAGGGCATAGGTAGCTATGACCTAGAGACTTACCCTTGCAGAATTATCAATAGCCAAAAAATGACGCAGTGAGAATTAACCTTTTATTTCTATTAAGTGCCCCAGGAGAGTTTCTGTTGCGCTTGCATTCATAGGGCTTTTTGACTAAAAGGTTAGAGCAGTTGTTTAGAATGGGAAACAAATACTGTGAGGTTTTGCGGTTCGATAAATACATGTTACGGACTCATCTAGCGCTGAAATAATTCGCTTTGTTTAGGGAGCCCATATTGAACTACGCTCTTTGGTAATGCCATTTTGCTACACATGTCCGTTTGCCTTGAGAGTCCAATCAATGAGCCGTCCCCGCTCGCTCGCTCGCTCGCGGTGATACACTGCAAACAGCGATGCTCCAGATGATTAAACTTCTGCTTCCCGGGAAAAACTCCAGTTGAATTAATGCAGAACTGTGCTGTGGTTTAGTAACTGCTTTCAACTCATAAAAATACAGGCTGAGCTCTGAGCAGAGCCTTGAACGCCAGCGCAGACCGCCTGTCCCAGCCCTCCCCGCTGCCTCTCCCGCCCGCCCAGCAGCTTGCTTAAAATTCCGCTCTTCACCTGCAAGTCTGCACAGCTCTGCAGCCGCCTATTGTTATTTAATATGTACTTCACAGCGGAATTGAATTGTTCCAATCAAGATTAGGACTCTGTTTCTCTAGGTGGTATGCAAAGCACATCTGCAGTTTAAACTTTCACCCGTTTCTCCGCCTGCCCTTTCATCCTGCCCCACGACAGTCTCGCAGATAGTCCCAGCTCTTCTTCACTCGCTTTTGCTCCTCCTAAATTCCTAAAAGCCTCTTTCCAGGCCCTCACCGCGACCTCCTACATCAGCATTCCAGGCACTTGTCCCCGTTGGGTCACATCCCTTTTTGCAGCCCATATGCCATGTGGAGGAGGGTCTCCTCAGGGGCTCAAGGCAGGAGGGCTCCCAGTGCAGCATCGACACTCGCCCTCCTCGGATCACCCATCCATGTCACCGAGTCCCTTAAGAAACCAGAAAGGGGTAGAGAGCCGCCTTCAAAGCACAAGATTTTGGGGCAGACGGCTCTTACCATCTTTGGAGCAAACAAAGCAGCAAGCCCATCTGAGAAGGCAGGAGAAATGGTGGGTCCACAAGCAGTGCCAAGCCCTTAAAGCAGTGAAGAAAACAAGGCTCCACCTGCAGCAAGGGGCATCTAAACAGTGGTGCGGCAGACAGCATGTTGCATTGCTGGATGCGCAGGGCTGCGGGGAAGGGGTGCGAGCGGGGCTGGTCTCAGGGCACGGAGGCCACCAGCATCAGCCATGATCCCTGCCACCGCTCAGCCCTTCCCAGGGCATGAGCTGCTCCTGCGCCTGGAGGGACGAGCTGCAAAGCCCACTTTGCTCTGCAAACTTCTGCTGAGCTGATGTGTCTAGTTTTTAGTCCCTGAGCTATGTAAGGGAGCCACAATCGAGAAGCAAGAGTTTCCCAAGCAGCAAACTTTTTATATAAAAATAATCTAAACATTTGGTTTTTACCAATTATTTAAACTCCTCAGTGGCCAAAACATAACTGACCTTTACTTTTAAATCTGTGCTCAATAAAAGAGGATTACAATTGTTTGTGAACTTTGCAAAGTCTGTAACATGGCTCGGGGAAAAAAAAAACTTAATTTATATTTGTCTCATCCCTAATAGCTCCTGACAGTCCGTGGAACAAATAGTTTTAATTATTTTCTCCTTGCTGAATCTCAGGTCTCATCATTTAATCAAAAAATAGCACATTACCGACAATTGGGATTAAAAGGAGAGTCATACAGTAGGAAAAACAGGAAATTACATTAGCACCGAACAGTGACAAATGTCCTTCTTATTGCAGCACTGTCCTGAGACAGCAGAACATTTACAACTCCCCAATAAAAAAAAAAACCACAACAAAACACACAACAAAAGTCCAAACAACAACAACAAAAAAAAGCCCTTAAGACTTTTTCCTTTTATTCTGAGACTTAAAGCTATTTAAAATGTTGATGTGGTCTCTGCAATAAAAAATAAAATATTCTAAAGACTTCTTTCAGTTATTAATGAACAATGTGTGGATCTTACACACCAGTGTAAAACAAGTGCTACTTATTTTTTTATCGGAACTACTGATGCATGAAAATGACTATAGAGCTAATCAATAGGTAATGACTATATTTCAGGAGTAATGCTCTGTTCAGAGGAAAAAAATGGCTGCGATTCACAAACAATTATTGACACCATGAAGCACATGAATCAATGCCCACAAGAGATCTGCACATTATTTAAAATTTCTTCAGCAATATTTGCCTTTGTTCCTTCATCCCAGTGCAATTTTTTCTGCCGGTAATACTGTGAATATATTAAAGGTGAGTGTGAATATATTAAAGGCACTAGAATAAAATGCAGAAGCTAGGCCTCTGATGGCCAAGACTAAGAGCCAGCAGTGGCATGACTATTACTGGACCGCTGTAGCCATGGGACGCTGTGCAAAGCTCTTTCTTGCAGAAGACATTGTCAGTCACAAAATGATCAAGACCTCACCTCCCATGGGCCCAGTATAACCTTGCAGGACTTCAAATTTTTAAAGTCTTCTCAATTTCTTTTTCAGCATGCAATGGTTTACTGCTCAGAGTAACTGGAAGTAGGTGAGGTGGCCGGAGCTGGAGGTGGTGTGCCTTAATGCTTGCTGAAGTCTCCCAGGGAGACAAATTTATCACTGGCTCCTACAGCAAACCAATGAGTTCCCATTGGTCTAATTCTCTAAATATAGCCTTTTGCCTTGTTTTTATCGCCATCTCTGTGTCGAGCAAGGGAAAAGCATGAACTAGTCCAAGGCACAAATCTGAATTCTCCTCTGTTGACACAGGAGAGAGAATAACCCATCCGTTCTTCACTTGCGTAAGTAAACAAATACCCCAGATGTACAGGGCTCTCACATTTTTCTTTTTGAGTCACATGCAGCTTGAGACATGGCTGGTTTATAGCCTGAAATGATGTACCTTTACTTTAGGTTTTAGCTGCAAATCAGCATGCTTGCTCCAGAACAAACATCTGGTCTTTGCTTAGAAAACAAATAGACAACCTCACGCCTGCCATCAGAGCACAGCTACTCGAACATCTGACAACAGTTACCAGCAGCAACTGATAGGAGGGAGAGATTTGCAAAGGAATAAATACCCAGCTGCGACTAAAAATCACCGGATTTGGGTGTCTTACTACAGTTCTGCAGAAGAAAACATCAGTATTTTTTAATCACTAATATAATAAAATGGAGAAATGTGGTTTGGTTCCTGAAAAATGAGGAAGATTCCTCTTCTAGCCTAAATTAATATTATGAAGAATTTACAAATAGCTGTAGATCACCACAGCAGAAAAAAAACCATAACCACAAAGAGAAATTTGAAGGGAAAATAGCGCTGAGGTACACGTTCTTACAGAAAATGTTTCCCTGAGCAAAAATAGATGCCCAAGCCAAGTATGCTCTTTAACTCCTTCTCTGAAAATGTAAACTCATTTCAAAAAAGCTCACTTAGGTCTTTTTCCTTTTATTTAGGCAAGTACGAGAAATTACAAAATGAGGCAGAAGATTTTCTCAGCATACACTTCATTTGCAAGTAGTAGAGAGTTGCTCGCACTCATAGGGTTGGCTTTTGTGTAGAAAAGGAAATAAAATCTAGACAGTCCTCTGGCGTGCACTAACTGCTGCTACATTAAATAAGTACAAATATAACTATTTCGAACCTATAAAGGGTGAAGGAGACTCAACAAAATGGAGATGAGAACATAGCCCAGAATATATTGACATAATTTAAAAATAAACATAAAGATATGTACGTATGGGGTGAGGAGCAGCAAAGGAAGCTGCTACCCCAAAGCTCATTCGTCTGAGTGCACTGCCCTGCCGGATCCCAGTCTTCCAGTTTAATTTAGAGAAAAGGTTACTATCATCTATCATGTTCCATGGGTTGTCAGAAAAGCCAACCCTATGTATTTTATCATTAAGAAGCTCCACTGAAGAGGTGTTTTAAACGCCTGCTATGGAGGTTAGCTGTCTACTTGCCAGCTGCATCGTAGCTCTGCCCTTTCTTCCAATTCAAAAGTATATTAACCGGTGGATAATTGCAGGTGTTCCCATCCATAATCTACAGTGACAATAACAAACAGCAGACCAAAGGAAAAGGATCTTGCAGTCTTCCAAAATATTCAGCGCTTTGCATTTCGTTACGGCTATTTATCTGTCCTTCCTAAAAATTCTTAGGTATTGCAGGTGACTGAAATTAAGAGTGAAAGGATATTATTGAAAACTACTTAACAATATATGTTTAACTCGCAAAGCTACAGTAAGCTACATTTTTGTTTAGTATATGATTAAAAAGGAATTTACATTTTTTATTAATATAATTTTGTATACGAAAATGTTCTACACTTGAAGGTCAGTGATATTTTAACATGAAAATTATCCAGTCTCCACAGATTTTAGCAAAGGGACTCCAAAACATGAAAGGTACACCAGGCTCCTCCATTTTAGATACATCTATTTTTCTATGATAAAGGCACTAGAGAACTATAATAAGAAAATACTTGCAAAAGTCTGTTAATAAATACCTATTGTCAACAAAGTTTTACAGAAATACATGTTGACAGTGAAAATGTGGAAAAACAAGACACGACGTTATATGCACTTGCTTAACAAAAATACCTTCCACCTACCTATCACACATGAAAATAAGGATTTTTTTATGCAACAAAGCTGTTTACGTGAAGAAATACCTATTGGTAAAAATGACCCAGCAATGCAGCGTTCTTTACCCGAGAAACTATGCACTGTTTACTAATTCCTTGAAGTGGCAAAACCACATGCATCTCAGTGACATGATTCATAGACAGATATTTCCATCATAAATATAAAAGAAACCCTACAGGCTGCTGACAGCACTGAAAGGTGAATGAGAGATTACTGAAATACAGCTAAATTGAGGGCAGCTTAAGAGACCTGTGTTTCAGTTCACCACACCATTTATTTCTTGACAGTTCAAATTTTCGGTATAATCCAAAGGATTTATTTTTAAATCTAGACACCCACTCATACCAGAGGGCAAAGCTTTAACTCAGTAATTTGGGGCACCGACACATCTTAGCTATCATAATGGTCAGTAGTTTGCAGCAGGTCTATTGCTCTGACTTGAAAGACCCACCCAAGAAAGACCAAGAACCCAGCTTTGCCCCTCTAAAATACCACGTCATGGTTTAAATAAAAAATTCCACAAAAACAAAAAAGGATTTTTTTTTTCAAATTTTAAAATGTGCAGTATAATTTCTCCGTGACAAAAATATGGCAAGTAGTGGTGAAAACACTGACTCAGGTGAGACAGACCTGCCATCACAAAACAGGAACATAAGAACACCTTTCTCCCCCTCAGGCAAAATCCTGAACCAAAGTCTCTGTTCTGGACATTTTAGAAATGGAAATCCTTGTCGTGCAAACCCCCACTAGTCTACTCTGGACACTGTCAGATGGAGCTCCTCAGCTGACTTCCAGCAAGGCTACAAACCTCCCCAAAGTTAGTCATCTCGAAGGTACTTCAGATGCCAACCAGACAGTCAGGAAGGCCCAAGACGATGGCCTTGAGCTGCTTGTGGAAGCACAGGGGAAGCCATGGTCTCTCGTACAAGGGTCATGCTGCTGTCCCCAGCTGCCTGGCCTCTCTGCTGGAAGGGGTCTCTTGAGCACTGACCAACTTCAGGAAGAACGCTGCTGTAACCCAGATTAACGATTAACCGGATAGCTATGCCAACTATCTCTACAGCTCCACTTTCAATTTACCTTGGCTAATTTATGCACAGATTTCTTGACCAGGACAATAAAAGATCTCATTTTCATCGAAGACTCTTCAGTCTGACCCACAGCGCCATCTTCACTTCTCTCCTGTAACCAAGAGCCAACACTGTTGGAAACACAGTTCAACACAGCCCATCAGCAAACAACTGGAAGGACTACTGTCTAGAAAGGCAAGGATGGAGAGGAGTGCAAGAAGTGGCACGTCTTCAGCAAAGGTTTTCCTAAAGAAGGACTTGCTGGATACTCAACACATTCAAAATCAAAATGAAAGTTTTTTGGGAAATCTTTGATTTTGGACGCTTACAGTGGATTCCTTTTTTTTTTTCTTTTCAGCATGGGAGCAAAACAGATAAACCCGAGGAAAAAAAAAAAGGATTCTAAATACAAAGGAATTCAGAAGGAACAGGGGCCTGCAAGGACCTCTTGGGACATCTCTGATGTCCTAATTTTGCAGATATCCTATCAGCTGATCTTCTCCATAAACCCATTTGAACTCCATCTTAAAAAACAACAGTTTTCTTACACCTACCACTCTGTGGAAGCTTTTTCCAGAGTCTGATTCCAATGATTATAAACCAGTTTCTTACTTCTTTCTTCTTCTTTCTTTCTCACTTTCTCAAAGTAAATATATTTCCAGTCAACTTGCTTCAATTCATTCTTGCCTTGACAAAATTGTTTCCTGAAAAGCAACCTCACTCCTGTTTATTTTGATTAAAGGCTATTGCTAGATGTCATGATATAACTTGACAATAAAGAGAAGAAAATAAAAGTTGTTGCCTAGAGCTTCTACAGACTCAAACTGAAATCAACCCATGAAAGATGCGTTGTCTTTATGGTAACAGCAACAGTACTGGTACCATCCCTGAGTGGCATGGTACCTGCTCACATCTATGAAGTTTAATGACTCTCATGTTGCAAATGCTTTCTTTCCAACCAGGAGAGAGAGCATGGAAAAGCTTGTGCATCACACCTATGAGTGCTGCTTCTGAGCACTGGAGGCGCTTTATAATCCCCTTGGCTCCTCTGAGTAAACCATTGTGTCACCTGGAGGTGACAAATCCAGGTACCTCAGCACAAACACATTTTATATTTTATCACTTTTTCAAAAAGCTGGAAACAGATGACTCACCGGCAATCTGCCTTTGACCCAGTGCTGTGATGAGTGGGTTGAAACTCTCATAGGAGAGGTTATACAGCCCAGGTACTGGGTGATGGATATATTTTGCAGTCAAAACAGTGGTTCATGTGAAACAGGCTTGCCCCAATATGAGGGAAAAAAACCTACCACACCACCAAAACCAATACTGAGCACTGAGTGTCTATAAAATAGTATTAACAGGGCAATTATATTTAGAAAAAAAACCTACTACGTAAAACTCCTTGCTTCCTGCCTTCCAGATCTGCCAGATCTGCTTCTTGAATGGATTTCAAGCAGCAGCTGAATCTAGTATTATAGGTCTTCAGGCCCTCTAAAGCGATTAGGGTTTGGTGTATCTGTGCCAGTCTTAATCCACTTCCCCAGACAATAGGCATATAAAATAGGACATATGTGCCACAAACCTAAATCAGGCAAGAAAAATAAAAGGCCAGCCTCAGAGTGAAGAGAACCTCTAAGGAGCAGCATCAGACATGTAAAATGCTTTACATAAGGACAGTACTCCACACAGAGGATGTGAAGTCAGACCAGACAATCCTTGCTACAAGAATACGCAGTAAGATTGGGACCTGGATGCTTTTAGGTTTGGGTCTTAGTTACTTGTTTAGCAGGTTCTGATCAGCTACACTTGTGCAAAGCCACTGATGAAGTACCAAAAACTTCATGATGATGGAGGTCATCATTTTATATGCAAAGAAAAATGGGGACCTAAGATGTCATTACTGGTCATGATGTATGAGAGTGATGATAATTGAAGTCCTCTTGGAGAAATGACCGAGCTACATTCACAGCTTGGGCAGTCATAAAAATAGCCTTTGTACCTGGGCAATGTACAACCCTGACAGAAAAAACAAGCATGCTGCCCCATAGCGCCTTTTCTGCATCATTTTTTAGAACACAGCCACCTGTCAAAATATACTCATAGCGTGTAATTTTGTTTTCAACACTCTGAGCTCCAAAAACAATGGGACAGCTTTTATCTTTCTACATTTTTAATCATCTTAGGATAGTATGCGACAAGTGGCAGACGCTGTGGAAGACTGCATTTTGCATCTCAAGAGCTTGGCAGGCAAAAACATTGGATGAGTCAATCAATATCGCTCTTCCTGAGACACATTCAGCCTCAGCATCCTGCTGCCTGCTGCAGGGATGCAAGGCAGCTGGAGAGCTATTGCACAACGCCGCTGGCAGCAAAGCCGTGGGAACACAGGGCTGCCAGGCACAGGGCACCAACTCTGGCCCCTGCTATTCATTCCACGAGTAACATATATACTAAATTGGCTAAACTATTACTAAGAGCGTAAGTTAAGGTTGTAAATTGCTGGTGGCTAGCTCCAAGACTTTGATAAGCAATTAAGAGACATTAGGAGCAACTCTTATTTTTTCAGACCGTGCTTGAGCCTAGGACCAGCAGCAGCACCTCCTTCCTATTCCAGTGACAGAAAAGTAGGTCAGTGTGATGGGGCCAAACAAATACCACTATAAATCCTATCCCTGATAAGCTGTCCAAGTTCATTCTTGTTTTATTGCACCTTGCTTAGGTTTCATCCAAATCCTGTTCTGCATATGCTCTGTATTTCCTGCAGAGCGCCTGATCTGTGGTAACATAAGTCCTCTGATTACTTCCCCTTTCCAGCACTGAGATGGCAACAACCAAATGTAGTCATTTGTCCTGAAGAGACTCACAGAGCAAATTTAAAGAGAAATGTTTAACTACATAATAATGTATAGAAACCACTAACTCTGGACAGATTGTATCGTTGACTTGTGTTTGTGCCACATCTAGGATCAAGTTCCTTCTAGAAAAATGGGGGCTAGAGCCACTGCACTGAACTGCCTTCTCATGTTTACCTCTCAAAATACACCAAATCTCATGTATTCAGCTGAGAACATAATGAGAACAAAACGAACTGTGTGAACTATGTCTTGCAGTATCTCAACACCCTTTCTAAAATGAAAACGGGAATGTTTGCGGCTTACAGTCGTAATTGTTACAGTCATTACTAAAGCCAGAGTTATTCAAGTGACTTCTGAATTGAAACTTTTCAAAACTCACAAGTTGGGTGCTGGATGATCCTGTTATTTTAAAAAATGTACTTGCTGTTTCCAGTTCTTCCTCAAGTAGTGGGCGGTGCTTGCTTTCCGTGGTTTTCTGTTGTTACATACATTACACTATTATAAATACATACAGGGAGTACACATAACTACCCATGTAAATGCATGGCAATATCTATGTGATAAATAGTGGAGGCACATGATGGATTGTAAACATTTACGAGAAATACATTTCATAAGAAACTGGGATTTCCTCACCTGTGGCTGCCCACAAACACATTTCCCACTTATACGGGAAATGGTCTGATACTCCAAACACCTTTGAGCTGCCATTTGAAAAACCAGCTTGATTACAGATTACTTGTGCCCCAGATATGTGAACACGCCTTCCCAGTTCCTACTCTCTCCTGTGCACATCCAAAACCATACTATCTGCAATTATTTACTAGCATTGTTGATTTTTAAAATAACACAGATTTGATGTCCTGTACCTTGTGATGGGATTCATCTTAACTAACGTTATAGCTTTATACAGCACAGCCGTCTACAGCTGAGCTAGTCACCAGAGGACCCCTTCATAGTTCACAGGGATAATCTGGCACTTCAAGAGCTTGATTCATCTGGGCAACCTTAGATATAAATCTTAGGATAAGACAGATCCAGTACTAGCTGTGACCATGAGGAGATCACCTCCTAAAATTAATTTCTCTGTAGTGCATAGGGGCTTTAGGTGATGGGGCTTCGCAATATAAATTTTACCAGCGTTGTTTTGTTACAGATTCATTACTCACAAGTAAAAAAAACAATAAGGAATTTAGGTATGTCATCCCTAGAGAAATATTAATTGATCTATAATGTACACCACACCTGGTGGCAAACTGTCCATGTGTGTGTATGTATATATATGAATACGCACTCCTACAACCTCCTCCTCCGCATCTTCTTATTTTAGTGATCTAATTCCAAACTGCTGCTTGCCCACAAGCTCGGTAGCAGGATTTTCCATGGGAAGCCGGTGGTCTTTCTCCTTAACTCAGTGTTATGGATCTTTCACATGGAAGAGTGAAACTGCCTGTAACTCCTGTTCCTACCCTTGCTGAATGGTTTGCTTTGGTGGGGGCTGGGGTGGTCCCCTCTCTCTCTTTCCCTTTCTCTTGAAGACGTTTCTAAGGGGTACACTGATGATAAAGATTAGTGGCTGCCTGCATTCTGCTGCCAGTGGGTTCAAGTTTCAAACAGCATTGTATTACCTGACCGAAAGACAATGGAATTTTAGTGACGTGGTGACAGAGGTAGAACTTCCCAGGTGCGTAAGGGGGAAGTACAGTAGTGTGACAGTATGACTCCTAACTATAAAGATTATGGATTGAAAGTGAAAGGCTAATGGTCTAGTTGAAATGTCAGGATTTTCTCTAATTCCCCCACCTTTCAACCTCTTTTTTTGAGACCTTTACATTAGAGGCATTGTGGTTACCTTCTTTTAAACTGACAGGAATCAGTACTGAGTCCCTGGCATGTGTTTGGTCCACAGCAAATCATCTTTCCCTTTTGCGTTTGTTCCATTTTCAACAAGTCTGACTGCAAATAGATTACCATACAAAGGTATTAACCAAATACATGGGAAAGTACTGCCAAGAAATGTTAGCAAAGAATACATTGATTGATGGAAAATGTCTTTCCTACTAACTCTGTGGGTTCTGAATATGAAAATAGTTACAGATTACAAGACGATATGCGCTGATGTGTTAACACTGGTTAAGCTCATGTATTTTCACAATTTCTTAACTGTTTACTTACTCTCTCCCCATTACTGCAATACAGAGACTATTTTTTTCCCTGTTTTGGATACAAATTGAATTCTTTACAGACAGAATGAATGAATCTGCCTGAGTTGTCAAGTTAAATCACAATCCTCTACCACACAGGAGTTATGGATAATCCCTTTCTTACACTGTAAAAATACCTGTTTTCAGTACGCTTCTGACCTGCCAGCAGAATGATATCACAACATTTCAGTCACTTACCAGTCTAAAAGTTTCACTGCAAAACAACTTCACATAGGGCAAGCACAGGTTTTTACACAGTACATAGTGTAGGTTTAATCTGTGTTTCTTTAGACCATTTTCCAGGCTAAAAAGGGTCAATCCTGCAAGCAGCGTTAGACATGGAGACAGTTTTCCTATCCTGTGAACTCTTTTGAAAAATGGAAGATAGTCTTCCCATTTCATACTGTCAGGGGGAAAAAAAAAAAAAAAAAAAGAGATGCTTTTCTCTTTTTAGCAAAACTAAAACTGTGGGACAGGGCACGAGATGGGTCTCTGTGCACACTGCTTCATTTTTGTCTTGTTCCATGGCTGTGTTCCAGCCTGTTCCAACTAGCACCCTCCAAGATGATGTCTGGGTGTGGTTTGGGGATAGATCACGCCAGGAGCTGCTCCAAAGAAGAGTTATAAACAAGAACTTCAACAGGCTTGTCTCCCTCTGATGCACTCCAACACAATCCAACTTGTTCCGTACTGTCCCATACAGCATCCTTACCCCTTTGCATGCCATACACCAAAGCATGCAACACAAATCCTTCACTTTCCTGCCATCGACTCCGAACACATCTCTTAAAATAAACATTTCAGCTACTTAGACCTGAGAAAATACACACAGTAATATCTCGGGACCAATGGTTCAGTGGAAACCAGGGTCCAATGCCATGTAGATGTGCACTTAAAGTCAGCCTACTTTAGATGGGTCTAATCCTAATTAGGGCAGATACAAAACACTCCATGCTCCTAAGCCTTCTTATTTAGCAATTAGAATAAATAAAGCAGCCAAGCTGCATCTGCATACCCCATAACAGGCAGTACCTGGGTGCCTACCCAAGTCCAGGGACTCACATCGAAGAAAAATACCCAAATCATGGGGATGTGGTAGCTCAAAGGTGGATTGCTCATTACCTTTCACAGGTGGGTCGCTCCATCCTTCCCCCTAGAATTGTTCTATGGCTGTACAAACAACCAAGTATTTATTAGATGGAAGAAAAGAAGCCCTATGGTTCTGAAGCTTAAATGCCTGTACAAAAATGGGACCTGTTACTGGAATAATGTGGATCGTTTCCTTCTCTCTGATTTCGACCAGAATGCTAATTTTGATCTGAAAAGCCTTTTGTAAAAATTAACCACAAATGACATGTTTCTGTAAGGAGTTTTCATTTTGTGAGAAAATTCCAGACTAGCTTTACGTGAGGACCACACACTCACATGGACCAGAGATGGTGATGCTGATGAATTGTTGCTTTCAGCTGTAGAATTTAATTATTCTCATTCTGTACAGCTGGCGTTATTGTGTGGTGATGTGTTTGTCTTCTGACACCTTGGGGGGGAGGATTAAATGAATTTTCTACATTCACAGTGCCAAAGGGACAGTTTGAATAAGAAATGCTGCAATAAGACCTGCATGACTATGTCCTCTGGCATGAATGATGAATCCAGGTTCTTTAGATCTTGTTTTCTAGCAGCACTTACAGACTGGAAGCATTTCTTTAAAAATATTATAGGAAAATTACACTGAAGTTAAGCCTATTTTGACAGATGAAAGAAATGAACTAGTTTATATTGGCTGATTTCTAGCCTGTGTTGCTGAAGCCTTTCCCTTCACTTTTATAGGCCAGCAGGGTCACTAATCCTACTCATTTTCAGTTTGTCAGTCAATAATCACTTATGTAGCACTGTCTTTGGAAATGACAGCTGAGACAAGATCTGATGCACAGTCTTCTTTCCACAATGGCTTCCTAAATACCAATCTGAGGTGGCTGAATGGACCAAAAACTCTGTATCTGATAATGACACATTCACGAAGCTTGTCATAAAGAAGGTTTTGGGGAAATTTAAGTTTACAACATGGCTATGTGGGAAATGTCTCTACTTCGATGGCACAATGAAGTCGTACGAAGCAGAACAGTCCTTGCCATTGGACATTAATGAAAGTCAAAATTTTTTTTTTTGCTTCAAGGCATTTTAATTGTGTCATGAGCAGAGGCCATCTGGCTTAAGAATGAATATTCAGTATGTGTAACTGAAGCAGAAATACTTCAGAGGGAAATGGTACCTTCCCAGCTTCCAGCTTGGACAGTACCCATCACTAAAACTGGTGTATTGCACAGTTAGCTGAATTGCAATTTGATGCCCAATGGATGTCTTTTTAGGCTATTATTATCTTATTAATTAGTTATTGTTTACTGGTTTGGACTTTCTCTTCAAAAAGAAGATCACTTTATGTTAAAAATTCTTGAGGGATAACATATTTCACCGCACTCTGCAGAGGACTATGACAGCTCGTCAGCTTTTATTTACTGAGAAGTCATAGGGGTAGAAATCAATTTATTTTTTGAGGAACAAACATAATTTCTCTCTTGTGTGTGACAGGTGCAACCCTGTTTATTAAAAATGTAGAGAAAACATTTGCAAAATCAAAATTTAAAGAACAACTATTGCAGCCCACAATAACTTTCCTGAGAAAGAATCGAGCTGAGAAAGAGTGAAACCGTCACTTCGAAAGGGCAGGCATTCGTGTCACAATTTTTATGACTGTCACTGGATCTTTTAGCTTGGCCTATCTTATTTCTACAAGGGTCACTCTCACTGCAGCTTGTTGGGAGAAAAAAAATCCCAAACTGATTTGGCAGAGATTTTTCTGAGCTATGTATGAAGACGAGAAGACAATGTTTCACAGCTCTGAGAAACTCAAGCTGTTAATACTTTGAGTAAATTATATGCATATATCATGGCCTATTTACGAGACTGTAGGTTTATTTGCTTAAGTACCTAAATATCTTGAGGCAGCTCTGAGGCGGATGTTGAGCCGACAGCCTTGTCTGCCACACTGAGACGCCTCAAATTTGAGCAGCCCAGCAAGAGTGGGGGCCAAGCTGCAATTCCTAGGAGGCATCTGACTTGAATGCAACTGGGAGCAGTGTCGGTGGAAATGCATTTAAAGGTAGTCGAGGCTCTGCCACAATATTTTGGAATTAAATCAAACAAGATGTTGACTCTCTCCTGAGGGAATGTGATGTGATAAATCTGTGATGCATTTCCTCACCAGAGGTATCTGGGCTGTGTTGGCTCTCATGAGCGCTAGGTTGCAGTGGGTGAAGCAATTTCCTGCACGCATTTAGAAACCCCTTTGGAATACTTCAGGGTGATAAAAGTTAGCTGAGCCAATATGATTAGAGAGCTATCACCTCATTTTCACTGCATTACTGCCATAATCCTAGAAAGAAGATTCATATACATACACTCAGGAATGAAATTCCAGGGAAGAAGAAATCCATAATACCAACTATCAGCTAATATTATCAGACAACTGAATTTTCTTGCACTTCCTTTCTTACTTCTCTCAGGGGAAATTTACTCTAGTGCACAAGACCAACACAAGACCCACCCAGGCCTGCATGCTGGATACTACGACACTCGGTACAGCGCTACCGAAATTGCCAGGCAGGCTTTCAATGTGACCTTGCCATGGAGCTAAACATCACCTTGTGATGCAGTTCTACCAGAGCTGAATGGGGCGTACCTATGTGATGAAGTGCTCCTGAATGTGAGAAAGGAAGGCAAAGTCAATCCCAAACACATAAACATATCTTAAGCAACAAGCAAAGAGTAGAAGAAAGAGCTGTAACTCAGAAGTCTCGGGGAAGATGGGAAGAGTGATAGGAAGACTTTCCCTCTCCTTTGGTTTATAGGAAAAACACATTGAGTGTTATATAAAAACGTGTAAATCTCAACCTCAATAACTGAAGCATTCAGTTATCCAAACCTGAAGTAACTCTGATTCAATGCGCCACTGATGCATTTGCTTTTCAGGCAGCACACACATTGCACTTCCATGCAAGTCAGTGTGTCTGTCCATCACCCATCGCAAGGCGGAATCCCTTTATAGCAGTATCTCATCCAAAGAATAGGAACTGACCAGGAACTATCGGTGACATTACTGAGCTGTAAGTACGAGACTCCCTCTTGTGATAAATCCAGACTCATTTTATGTGTGTTCAGTGACATCCCATTCAGTGTCTAAACATGGTCAGTATAATACAAAAACATCTCCCTGGGCACAGCAATAAAACTGAATTCTCACCCTCAGACACAAAAATTTTGTCAGAATTTTGTGGCTCTAGAGGAAACACTGAGCAGAACCTAAATATCTACATGAAACTGTTATGTTAGCAAGGTGAAGTAAGTCCAATGAAAAAACACAATGACCCGAGACTGATATTTAAAATGGCAATCAAAAGAGGCAAAACAAGTTTAATATATACGTTCTGGCAAAGCTGCATTCGCCTTCTTTAAGAACGCATTACATATTATGAGCATTCCTATTACAATTTTATTGCAATATTCAAGGTGTACTCAGAAGATACTATTAAATTTTTTAAATATGGGTTTATTTGTTTGCATCTTATTTTACAGCCACTCTTCCAGCCTCCAGTTTCATTTCTAAAATTAAAGCTAGTGATATTTCCATATCAAAGTTTAAAATTAATTTGCTTTGTGGGACATGCCCCTTGATCTAAAATACTTCATTTTAATTAGGACATTTAATTTTCTCTAATGGAATCAGGTTCTATTCACTTAATCCAAAACTACTTTCTGAAAGAGCAGTACATTTTCTCAGCACAAGTCCTCCTAAGGCTGGTCCACATGAGGAGATTGCACCTATGCAGCTAAACTGATTTCAGATTGATCTGCTTACACCACTACAAAACATTACTGAAGTTAACCTTAACTGGGTCTGCCCCACTCCTGTATTGGTTTTATCAAACAGCTTTAACTTTCCTAATGCAGACCAGGAACAGGCAATAGAAAATCTGGTACCATTACAATTATGTGTTAGGATGAAAAAGCTAAATGAAAATTGTCCCACCTCCCAGAGCACAAGTGTCTGGACCTGCCCAGCCTGGAGTATGGCCGCTTCCCACCACCGTTTTTGTACAGCTTCCTTCTTCCCTTTGCCCTCTTCTCTATAACATGTTGCATACATGTAGACCGTGCCAGATTATGTCTGCTTCTCATTAAGACGACGCACAAGACATTTCTGAGGAACACTTTGCATATTCTGGCTTCGTGTTAGGATGATGTTCTGCTCCCATGCATGCACAAAGGCACAAGGATAGATCAGGGCAGAGATAATCAGCGCATGGGCACAGACAGTGAAAGGCATTCCTTTTCCTTACTGTGAGAGCTCACTCCCTCCATTTAAAATAAGTGTTTGTTCTGGAGAAGGCCTGTCTTTATCAATTTTGTACATCTCATCATCACAGAGAAATGCAATAAACACCATAGACTATGATAAACTCCCAAACACCTTCAGCTCCGTGCTGACTACAGCTCTCACAATGTAGGGGCACAGCAAAGAAATGATTTAAAAAACTGCATACCTTGAAAAATAGCCAGGCTGTCATCCATTTGGCCACTTTTATAACCCAAAAGACATGTTTGTAGAGCTCAGTATTCACTACTCCCGGGTCTACTACATTAGCAGTCACATGGCTTCCATTTGCAGTCAGAAGATGCTGCAGTCGATAGGTAAATAACACAAGGGCAAGTTTGCTTTGGGCATAGGCTCCATGGGGTGAATACGAACATCTGTATACAGGAGAGAAAGAGAGAGGGAGATGTACATAAAAATAATCAGAAGGAAAACAGAATTGCACAAACATCAAACGTACTACATTTTGCAATATCCAGCAAACAAACAGCTATACATTGAGGCGGCACAAGAAACAGCTTATCACCGGCAGGTGTGTTCTTTCCTGAAGTCCTGGTGATTATTCTGTCAGACACCAAGTCTGGTTTATGGCAGGAAAAAAAATTGAAATGAAATTACATCGTACCTGCCAGAATCTCTCTGTTAAACTATTTGAACTAGAAATGCTGAGGCACCAATCCCCAGGACATCATCACGTAGAGGCCCCCAAACTACTCTCCCCTTCCTCACTGCCCTCTTCCCACACATACATACCCTGTCCCCACCCAGTAAATCCGTGCCTGATCATACTACTCCTGGTTATTATTATTTGTATTGCAGCAGGACCAACTAATTTCTGATGAAGGCTCCTGTGTTGGGCCCAGCACAGATGAGTAAGGCAATCATTGCACCTGCCCCAGTGACACACCAGATTACGCACCACTAAAGAGATGGATAAAAAGATGAGGCAAGGAGAGCAGCTGCAAGTGTAACCACAGTTATGCCATATACAGCCTTTAGAGCCAAGACGGCTGGCTGGGTCCGTGCCCAACAGAAGGTGTGACGAAGGAACACAAATACTGGGAGTTACGGCAAAACATTACCTGTTGAGACTCCTGTGCACCTCTCTCATCCGGATGCTGAATCTGCCTTTCTTTCAAGTCAAACTTTCTAGGAACTGCTGATTAGTTGGTTTCACTGCATGTAGACAACAGTATTTTTTTAAAAAAATAAGCAGGCTAGTTCCAGGCAAATTAGCAGGTATGACACTTAGAATGCTCCTCCTGACTGGGGCCTCAGCATCACTTCCTACAACACAACACAAATTCCTACGCCGTGACAATCCACTCTTGTAATTACCACAGCCTCTCATCTAACCTTTTTTGTGCTTAGCAGAACCAAAGGTAATTCCTGCCATTACAGACAGCTCATCCGCAAAGCAGGTGGGAGCTTAAAGCAACGGGCTCATGGGTGCAGCAAAACAGCTTTGGTTCCCCATCCCCTTTGCCTCTGCCAGAGCCAGGGGAAGTGGCACTGCTCGCTGCTGCTGCCGATGTGGAGCCAGGGGTTAGGGTCTGTGGGGCAGCAGCTTCTGCTGGTGGTGGTGGTGGGAGGTAGAGGGGCACCTACCCATGAGCAGAGCTCTCTTTCCAGGCTCTCTCCTTCCCTCTAGTTGTTGTCCTGCCTCTCTGACAGCTGCACCTACAGCTCCATCCTTTATACCTTCACCCAGGCTGGGGATGTTCCTGCTCAGCTGAAAAGCCTGCCTTCGGTTTTCTGTAGTTGCTACTATGTGTAAGGTTTTTATTTTGAATGAATAGCAAATATGTCTCAGAGCTCTTTTTGTTATCTCATTCTCGTTGAATACTTTATTTATAATATCCTGTACACTTCACCACAGAAAGCCCTGGATGCTAGCAAACAGACTCTCTGCAGAGGTATAAGGCTATTGAAGCAATTTAACTGTTCGTGTTATCTGAACGAACTCAGAAAGTTGGAAACACAATGGTAAATGGTACAGCTCAGGTACAGGAAGTAAAAGACAACAGCACTGAATCTCCAGTGCATGTCTTTTTTTTTTCTTCTTCTTATTTTTTCCTGCTCTATTCTTGTTCAAGCAAATCACAAACAAACAGGCTACAAAAGCATTATATAAATTGAGAGAGAATAAAAAAGGACAGCTGATCATAAACAGCCCTTGCACCAACCAGTGGCCTGAGCTGTAACACGCTGGATAACGTAGCTCCATCATCATAAAGATATCACCTGCGCCTCGGGGTAAAATGGGCTATTTTAAGAATAAAGAACAATCACTGCATGAATATAAAAGTGACTTGGCATTAGTCAGGAAATTGCAGTTACATTTTAAATTCAGTAACGTCCGTGCTCTGATCTGAGACACTCAAAATGTCACCTTATGCTTCATGCATATTTCAATCCTTTTAACTTGAAGGACCAGATCCTCAGCCGCTACGAGCTTCCCTTGCGCAGCCGTGTGGGGCAGAGCTCACACCACCCATGGGAAGAAGCGTTCATCCGAAGCCGCCTCCGGCAGCCAGCTGGCAGCCAACCCTGGCACTTCTCCATCAGTGCCACCATTCCCCCACTGGTGGAGAACACAAGCTGGGGCACGGGACAAGCTTCCCGAGTTGAATTAGAGTGATCTTGTCTGGCAAGCGGCTCGCAGGGAAGCAGGGACTACTCTGACTTGTTCTGCCTGGGTCTAGTCTGGCCTTCAGTAACCTTCAGATGCCAGGCAGGAGGACGGTGAACGCTCCCCATGACTTCCCATTCCCACATTTTGTGCGAGTGCTGTTTTGACTTACCTTGTGGCAATGAAGCATGAACTACAAGGGCCGGATCCTCAAAAGCCTTGTACTTTGCATAGATATCTATGTCAGAGAAACACGAGTGCTGAGAAGATATAAAAAGCTATCCAATCAGCGAGGAAGCCTTTTATATCACAGTGCAGAGATGCAAATGATTTGCAAGGCAGCAGGGAATCAGACTTCAATAACATACTATAGATATGAAGGATATAAAATTGGATACACAGAGCAGACACTTTTGGCAGAACCCCTGCAATGATTACCTGCCCTCTTCCCATTTTGTCTTTGTGTGCTTTTTGCTTTCCAGGAATCTGATATCAATGGACTACATAAAACAGAGGAATAACCTGTGACACAAACCTAACAAGGATTTTCATCGAACAACTGTTTTGTTTGTGAGATCCCAACTTATTAGAATCATGTTGTTTAAATGTCATGTTGGAAAAAAAAATCATCACTGCTTACTTGACTCCATTACATCCAGTCTTGACTTTATGCATTAGAAAAATAGGAGCACATAGGCTCCTATACCTATACCACGATTGCATCTCCCATGCACATAAATGTAGAATAACAGGATGGTTTGGGTTGGAAGGGACCTTTAAAGATCATCTAGTTCCAAACCCCTTGCCATAGGCAGGGACACCTAACACTAGACCAGGTTGCTCAAAGCCCCATCCAACCTGGCCTTGAACTCTTCCAGGGATGGGGCATCCACAACTTCTTTGGGCAACCTGTTCCAGTGTCTCATCACCCTCATGGTTAAAAATTTCTTCTTATGTCCAATCTAAGTCTACCCTCATTCAGTTTAAAAACATAAAATATATTGCTCTTACACATGGAATTATCTAGCTTTAAATCCTATGCATTTAAATCTAGCCTATCTTGGCGCTCTATGCTCCATATATACATTTTCTACACTGAATGAAAGTATATTTGTATACTAAATAAAATAATATTGAGATTATGCACTTTCACATTATGGAGTCATGGAATCATGGAATTTTCAGAATTGAAAGGGACCTCTAGACATCATCTAGTCCAACTCCCCTGCTAAAGCGGATTGCCTAGAGCACATTACTCAGGTCTGCATCCAGGCGGGTCTTGAAAATCTCCAGAGAAGGGGACTCCACAACATCCCTGGGCAGCCTGTGCCAGTGCTCTGTCACCCGAACCGTAAAGAAGTTTTCCTTGTGTTAGAATGGAACTTCCTATGTTCCACCTTATGCCCGTTGCCCCTCTTCCTGTCATTGGGAACCACTGAAAAGAGTCCGGCTCCATCCTCCTTCAACCCACCCTTTGGATACTTATCAGCAATAATAAGGTCTCCCCTCAGCCTTCTCTTCTCGAGGCTAAAGAGTTCCAGCTCTCTCAGCCTTTCCTAAGGGAGATGCTCCAATCCCTCAATCATCTTTGTTGCCCTACGCTGGACTCTCTCCAGCACTCCCCTGTCTCTCTTGAACTGGGGAGCCCAGAACTGGACACAGTATTCCAGTTGTGGCCTCACCAGTGCAGAGTAGAGGGGAAGAATGACCTCCCTTGACCTACTAGCCACACATGCAGCCCAGGATTCCATTGCCCTTTTTGGTGACAAGGGCACATTGCTGGCTCATGGATAATTTACTATCTACCAGGACCCCCAGATCCTTCTCCTCAGAACTGCTTTCCAGCAGGTCGACCCCAAACCTATATTGGTGCCTAGCATTCTTCCTCCCCAGCTGCAGGACCTTGCACTTGCTCTTGTTGAACCTCATTAGGTTCTTCTCTGCCCAGCCCTCCAGCCTATCCAGGTCACGCTGGATGGCAGCGCGACCCTCTGGAGTGTCAGTCACCCCTCCCAGTTTGGTATCATCAGCAAACTTGCTGTCTCCTCATCCAGGTCATTGATGAATATATTGAACAAGATTGGACCCAGTATTGACCCCTGGGGGACACCACTGGTTACTGGCCTCCAACTTGACACTGCTCCATTAATCACAACCCTCTGAGTTCTGTCACACAGCCAGCTCTCATTCCACCTCGCTGTCTCCTCATCTAGCCCACACTTCCTCAGCTTCCTAACGAGGATGTTATGGGAGACAGTGTCAAAAGCCTTGCTGAAGTCAAGGTAGATGTCATCTACTGCTCTCCCATCATCCAGCCAACCAGTTATAACATCATAGAAGGCTATCAGATTGGTCAAGCATGATTTACCCTTGGTAAATCTGTGTTGACCACTTCCAATAACTTCCTGTTCTTCAACGTGTTTGGAGATGACATCCAGAACGAGTCGCTCCATTACCTTTCCAGGGACAGAGGTGAGACTAATCAGCCTGTAGTTCCCTGGGTCCTCCTTCTTGCCTTTTTTGAAGATTGGAGTGATGTCAGCCTTCCTCCAGTCCTCAGACACCTCTCCTGTTCCCCATGACCTTTCATTGCTTTCATTTTCTGAAGGCTCTAAAAGCTTCCTGAAATGAAAGTGCATACAAGAGGCCAACCAGCTCGAAGCAGAACACAGCTTACCAGCAAACTGTACTGGCACACCAGTGCACGCAAGGTGCTGTGACGCTTGGACCCCTGGTGGACACAGGGTATCGATGCTTCACAGCAAGGCAGGCAGACTGTGAAGCAGAGAAACTCCACCTCCTAACTAGGTGGTCAGCCAGGCAAAAGAGTGATAGTTCCCAGCTCCCAGTGGCACACTGGCCAGTCGGTTAGAGAGCTAGGAGGTAGCAGTGTTGGACTGCTGAGGGATCCATCCTAATAAATACTGCCCACCAGGCTTGAGCTACACCAGACAGCACGTGCTGTGGTATGGCAAGCCTGTGCATGGTCAGCAGCTAGAAAAAGCAGAGCAGGGACTTGGTGGGAAGAAGTCCAGTGGGAAGGAGTGGTGTGCCTGGCATCGGTAGCTTGGAGAAGTTCATGCTCACCCACTCATTTGAGTGGGGCTTTCTGTGGACCACTCTTCCTACCACGGAAAACAGTCTCCTCTGGGGGATGCCCCTCCATAGCATTTTGCCGAGTCGGTGCTGATAAAATAGGGCACTGCACAACTCACTAAATGGAAACTACAGGAGGAGTTAAGGCTGACAGAATTTAATTAGCTGCTTTGAAATCCAGCCAAGAGAGCCGCAACATACAAGACCTTATCCTTCTCTTTAAAAGAATGTTTTATTGATTCTATACTGATGAATAAAGGATCAGGATAAGGCAGGCTATGTATTTTCTGTTCAATTAATTTTTAGCAGAAATTCTTATTTTTGGCTTTTTTGCAACATAGACTGACAAGTTTGAATTGTCATTACAAAAATTAGGGAGAAGAAGAGGAAAGGATTGTTTTGTATTTTTGCCAAAACAAAATAAGTAAGTATTCAATTCTGGAGTGACTGAGTGCCTTATGGTTTGCTGATTTTTATTTTTTTTTTTTATTCACCAGAAGCTGATTTTACCACTCATCTCCATGGTGCTGTCTCCAGCAGTGGTCTCCCTAGCAGGCTAGGGCAATGTATTTGTAAAAAGTAATGAGAAGCCAAATTTCAAACCAGAGCCTGCAGTGGCTAATTAGGTGTTTAAATATGAACTCAGCTGCTATCCAAGTTTGAAAACTGGGTCCATGATTAGCACCTCCCTTGGCAGACAGTACTCTGGTTTCTTTTCTGTCTAGCTTTAGTCGGTCTGCATTCAGCAGAGGTCTCCCATTTATGTCCAGTGAGACCATGTTCAGTGAAGAGCAACTCAAGGCACCCACTGGGTAACAGAGGAAACAAAATTGCTGCTCCGCACAGACCACTTCTTCCACAGCTCCTGCACACAGGCTCTTGTGCTGCTCTTGGCTTTTTCTCTTCCATTAATGGTCACTTTTGCATTATGCGCACACACAGAGGAAGCGGATACACCCTGACTGACAGAAGGGTGCAGTGACAGGAGCCTTTCCCTTCCCCACCACGTCTTGCTCCAACAAAAGGCTCAGAGGACCCGTGACCGTACTGACCGACACACTGCTACATTTAACCTGGCCAGTGCTAGCAGTGAAGTTTTCCTGATGTGGACCTCTTTCACACTGCACTTGCCTTGCGCATGTCATCCTCCCCTCACCCATCACCACGATCCCCAATTTCCAGTGTGTTAATTTGCCTGGAGGGCAGAGTGCGCTAAGATCAAACTGCAGAACAACACGATTGCTATGTGCTCTGTTAAAAAACAAGTGATGCAAAACGTGGGTGACATGCTGGGGTTTTTAATGAAAGGCCACACAAAATTTCAATACATGCCTTAGGATGAATCAGTGAATTAAGCAAAACACAGACTTGCTGTATTAAAATGACTAAAGTTTCCTAATGATGTACGTATTAATCTTGCAATACATCATCACCATTGCTTAGTCAAGAATATAAAAGACTATTATTGAACACTCATGAAGCTTTCACAGTCTTAAATTTTCTTTCCCCAGGGAATGCAGCACAAGATTTTTCAAGATTTTGCAGTATATTTTGAAGCAGCTACAGAAATATTTTGCAGAATATAGGTATATCCTTTCTGGTTATCATAAGCAGTTTCTCTCTCTCTTTCTATAATAAACCAAAGCCTGAGTCCTAAATGTTGCTTATGAGATTTAAACAGACTTCCTGACAGTACTACATATATTTATCCCATGAACACATTTGCTGAGTCTCATCAGTTGTGATTTTTCCCTCAGTACAAAAAAAAACCCACAACAAAACAAAAAAAAAAGTCTCCACAAATGGAAAGTAAAGGGATGGAGAGAAGACAGAGTTGGAGAAACTAGAATATGTATATTGCCACTGAAAACTGCCGATTGAAAGAAACAAGCCTATGCATTAGTAAAACAAAACTAAGATCTAAAGTGTTAACGCATCTACTCATTCAGATTTTGTTGCAGTTTTGTACAGTAGCTGTCCTGTTACCAACTACTACTACAGGCTACTGTACACATTTCATACACATGCCTGGGTACTTTGGGTGTTCACTGAATAGCTACACTTCTTCATGTACATTTCCTTCATATACTTGGCATGTAACCTTAAAAAAAAAATTATAAATATATACATATAACAGTCAAGGTAGCTGTAGCATACCCCGTGTATTCGAACTTGAATACACTGGTAGCTGTAATTTGAGCGAATACGGACTCAAGCATCAGGGACTCCTGAAGTGCCCTCATGACCCTGTGATGCACATGTTGGACAGGAAGGCTACAAGACTGATAAATGACATCAGTGGTTCTACCTAAGCTGAAAAGCAAACCCTTCAGGTCCTAGCTGGTGGCACCAGGGTTACTTAAGGAGCCAGAGGCCAGCGGCACTTTCAGAGCAGCCCACCTTGCCCTTTTGTTACGAACCAAGGACAAAGACCGACCACATCTCAGAGCTTCCCCCCTCCCTGCAGTGAGCCCCTCGGTGCCATGTGCTGCACACACACAGGTCTGGCCAAAACTGGTCTTTCTCTGAAATCTTTCAACAGTGGTAAAACTGCATTTTTCTTCTTAAAATTAGAGTATAAGCATAAGGGTAGAAGCTCAGAGCTCAGGGTAGAGCTCAGCCTCTCTCTAAAAGGCAAGATGTTGATGGTCTCAGTAGCTGACTTCTCTTCAAGTCAGTAACTCCTGCCTTGTGCTTAATTCACCATTCAATAGGAGTCACAAGCTGGAAGCTGGGTTGTGTTTTTTTTTTTAAAGCCACACTTCCTTATTTTCAGCACTTCACTGTATAACTATATTGCATCCAGTAACTAGCCCCTTGTTATAGCTTGTAGGAAATGCAGAGCTAACAAAAAGTAACTTACTGTCTTTGGACACGACATTTAGTGAAGGAACCTGGAAGGTCTTTATTATAAAAATATTTATGAAACGCAAAATAAGCAGGGGCTTGTCATCCTGGGCATTACTGTCATCCAGATGGAATCAAGGCATCATTTTTCATTTGGCTGATCCCTCCTCCTAATGGCAGTAGGTGAGATGTGAAGAGTCCTCCTGCTCTACTGATTGCCTTCCTGTGTGCAGCTCCATTGCTATGTGCTCAGCACAGTTCTCAAATGTATGAAACAGAGACTCAAAGGCTGGTCTTCCCAAAATCTCACCAGAATCAGTATCTCAAAAAAAAGTTTATTTTTTCTGTTTGTGTACAATTGATGTTAATTTCAAATGTTTTTGAGGATTTTAAATATTGATGGCAAGTTCAAGTTGCAATTACTGTAATTCCATTCTCCCAGGAAATATATCTCTTTATAAAGAATGATACAAATTGCCTCGTCTGAAGCATCATTTTTCTACAGTCATTTGATATGATGCAGTGTTAAGTACTTACTAATATCTGAAGTGGTATTTGAGCATAATGGTATCCCTTCATTCAATTAAAAATCTCCATCAAACAAATGAATGACTAAATAAATAGAAGCAAGCAAGGTTTTGCATTGCTGTAGTCAAGAAACAGATCAAGGTTTCAAGACCTGCATTCTGTACCCTCGTGACCCTTTTGAGTGATGGGGAAACATCATGGTCACATATCATTTCATATTATCTCTTGGATAATCTGAATCTCAGGTTACTGAAGATTGTCACACATCTTTTAACATTATCTCTTGGATTATAACAAGAGCTCTGAGGCATTCTCCACCCACTTGTGGAAAGCTTCCTAATTCTCCTGCAATAGTGCTTTTAGTTGAAGGAAGCAATGGGTCTTCTTACAGTTTCTTCTCTTCCACCAGAAGGCACCTGGGGCCATAAAATGGCCCAGTAATAACTTGAACAATCCCAAGTCTTACTTCTATTCTGACAAAACCACCTTAAAACTGGTGTAGACTTTTGCAGACCAGCTGCAGATTCTGGGCTTTTCGTTCTGAGACTGAAATGGAACTGTAGGGTCTGATTATGCACAACAAAGTGCTGCCATTTCAAATCCAGCACAGTGCACCAAATGTGGTTAGCAGGTTTCCAGTAGACTACATGAAATGTGTTGGTGTATATGTGAAGACAATGTAAGGTTTCATTTTGTGGTGGGCTGAACCCAGTGCCCTGCCTCAGAGCTGAGGAGGCGCCGAATGTGTTCTGCAAGCGCAAATGTGCACCACACTGAAGGACTGGTCTGTCTTACCAGAGGAAACATGGCTTGAATGTGCACATGGACTACAAAATCCTTTTTCCTCTGAGGTGTCTATAAATACTGTGCAGAAAATCCTATGCCATCACTCTCTGTCCAGCAAAGCAACACAAGATTATCAAGTCTGGCACAACAAAATAATTTTGAAAATCAGTTTTTCTTTGTTGAAACAATCTAACAACTTCTGCTTTTTCAAAGTTTTCTTAGGTAGTGGGAATATGAATATCACAGCTTCAAACCGAGAGGTAAAAGCGACTAACTCTCAGTACAAGAATTAAGACAAGGAACAAGCTCATAAAACAGACAGCTTTTTGCTAAAAACAGTCATGAGAAGTCTCCCCCTCTGTTGGAAGACATTTCTAGGTTAGAGAAGAAATACAGCTGAAACGCCAACAGGTATGAGAGAGATTAAAATGTGGAAGTTTTCTGCACCCATGAAATGACTCATAGTCCAGACACGGCAGGAGAAGCTTTTGTTCCTGTGAGACAGTATATCAACAGCGGCCCTCAGCCACTGTCAGCAAAGGTATGGGATTTAAATGAGCGTATGAAAGGGGCTTGTGAAGAGGGGGAGTCTTACTTAAGGAACACTAAAAAGCCAACTTCAGCATACAAAAAAAACCTGCAAGAAATGAATAACATGCAGTGGCTCACAGTGGTCCATAGCCAGCACTGCAAAGTAGCATAAGGGACAGTGACAGCAATCACTTTCTTTAGCTTTAGAGTTGGTTTTTGTTTCTGTTTTATAAATTTCCCAATACTGTGTCACCCTGGAACACTGTAAACAGAGACCTGTAATGGAAAACCAAGCATTTCCTAAGAAGGGGCATGGCGTGGCCTGGCGCCAGAGTGCCTGAGTTCTCTTCCACTTGCAAACACACCAGAAGCAAGTGAAGTCAGGCAGGTTTGGCTTTCCAGGAAACGACGAGAAGTCTGATGTCCAAACCCTGAAAAACCAACACACAGTCCCAGAGCTGCCCTGCCCCAGCCCTCACTAAAAAAAAGAATCAAAAGATACTTCTGTTTTGGCAGACTGACTGAGTTTTGGTGGTAATTCAGATACTGACACCCCCACACACACACTTTGAGCTAAGAATGAAAAGATTTCATGCAAAACTCATAATATTTTAATTTGGACATTTCTGCAGTGCCGTATTATAGCTAGTATCAATGTTAAAAGCTCTTGAGCTTCTCAGAAAGCTACTGTGTGCCACAGTGCTCCTTGGTCTCCGTCCTTCTTGGGAGGGTGAGACGGGGGCTGTGTACAGCCAGCCTCCACCTCCCATGACGAGAAAGGCAGGAGAACCACAGCACCTGACACACAACGAGAACAGAAGAAACAGATCAATGAAGCTGCAGCTGTACAAGACATTCTGGCAGTATTAAAACTCTTGGGGGCTAAAATATTTCACTTTTACAGTGACTTATTTTATTTAGAAAGTATATTTTTCATAAAATCTGCATTTTTTATAGAGAACTTGATTTAATCAAAAGACCAGTTTTTCTTCACAGGTTCAAGGATTCAAATGCCTGGTCTGCTTTTGAACAGACAAAGTTCTCCTTCGCCAAAAGAAGAGGTTTAGGATGGGGAGCAGAGAAAAGGTTAAGAGTTACCATTTGTAATTGCAGAGGCAGAAATCTGCCTTTGCCTCCCTCTACTGCAGCTTGTAACCCCTGATGAATGTGACAAGATCAGGGACGTATGGTTGTGGAGAACCAGGAGCAACAGCAGGGCTGAACCCAGAGGGGATTTCTGGAAGGCAACCTGATAATTTTGAATGTTTCCCTCAACACGTTGTTCCAGGGATTTACAGGCATGTGTGCCACCTTTCCCCAGCTACGCTGGGCACCTTGAAGGACAACTCTGCTGAAAAGATACTGTGAGGCTGGTGGTAGTTAGAGAGATTAAAAGGAATGCTAAAATCATTTGAATAATCACCCAGGACCTGAACTCCAAAGCTTTTAAGGTTCACTCAGCCTTAATGAGTCTTTTTGCTCACAGGAAGATGTTAAACTAATCTTCCCCTCTCAAGGGCGACAAGCTATCTCCACTCCCTATTCTCCACAAGTCCCTTTTGCCTTCTCTGTCACACCAGTGCAGTACATTAACTTTTAATTTACCATTGAACCGTCTTCCCGTTTTGGAAAACAGCACGTCTGTGAGATCCACTGTGAGATCCGTCTCTGAGATCTGTGTGTGCCACAGAGAGTTGACTTCACCCACCCAACCCGCTGTGCAGGGAGAGGCTGAGGAGCAGGAACACCCATATATCACATACCTCCCTACACGCTGCAATTCTGAACTCGTTCAGAAACAGTGTGTCCTATTAAATCATTAACCATTATTAATAATCCTTTGTGAAGACCATTAATCCCTTTTAGACAAGAAGGAACTTAACATTGTGACACACAAAGGAGCTACATTTAATTTCCCTGAATACATTAAAGTCTGGCATTACCTTTGTGATAGCAGTGTTACATTGTGTCGCTGTTCTTCAGGAGCCAATGAACCCTAAAAGTATTTTGATTAGACAGAACGAAAATACACTGATAAATGTAAAATTAAAACTTTCCAAGGTTGGCATCCTAACTTAAATATTTCCTCATTATTGGTTGCAGGAATGGCTAGGGATCACCTGTGGCCTGCAACAAGGACAAAACACATGCTGTGCATGAGCTAAAACTCTGTCTTTTGGATTGATGGATTGGTCCGCTGATATAAAAGCCCATTTGTTGTTTTTTTTTAAAATTAATTTACATTTACATTTTTACAATTAATTTAATTGCCTTCACCAATACACTCATTTTCCACACCAGCAACTCAATTTTTGCAGTTAATGTTAATTGCTGCAAAAGCAAGGGATCATTTTACAAAGCAGTAAATCCATTAGCATTTATACAGAAAACATTTTGCAAAGAAGGGCTGAAATACCCTTATGTAGGTGCATTAAGCACTTGAATGCTTCTCATCTAACTATAGATGGGAAAACTTGGTAACCTGCGGCAGGAAGGAGATGTTTAACTGAATACAGCAGTGTGCTGCAGTTGGTATTTTGTCCTGTCACGGGAACATGATTTATATTGCAAATAGAACTAGAATATGCCATAAAAGTCACTGTGGGGAAGCTGTTTAAACAATGCAACTCAAACAAAAGCATATATTCCTTGAGTAAAATAAAATCTATAATAACATGTATCTATCTTACTGTCTAGAACAACCTGTTATGATCACAATTTCTGTAGTTTTCACAGCATTTTATTAAGCAGCAGTCCGGTGACACAGGTTTTTATATGTAACTGCGAAAGACTTCTGTACTGGCTAAAATGGATTAACAAATAAAAGGGTAACATTTAAAATCCCTCCTACTTCCTCTTACAAATTTTCCTATACTATTTAAAAATTTGGAAATAAAACAATAGTACTATGCTACTACTATGCTACAACAGCTTCATGTTTGCTTTTGCTTGAATTGAAGGTAATTGTACATCCCATAAGTTCTTCCAGTCAGAGAGAATTAAGAAACTACAAGTGATAGATCAGTTGTGAAAAGGCACTGAAGGAACCAACTGAGAATTTAAAAAAAAAAAAAAAAGCTTTGAAAAAATGTTGACTCATCAAACCATTCTTAAGGAAAAAAGCTATTTTAAACACATGTCCATCTTAAAAAAAAAGTAATATGAAACTGATGGAGACACCTTATTTCACCAGGATGACTTAGAAATTAAAGATTTGGAGTTTCAGTTTGATCAACATTATACTTAAATTTACAAATAAATTAGAAACAAAATATTCTGAAATCACTGAAATCAATGGTTTTGGTCTGAAAAATGGATTCATATTTTCCAAAAGTAATTTGACATTTTAACCTTTCATTGCTGTTCATGGACAATATTTTCAAAACCCCAGCAATGCTGATGGGACAAAATCCTCAAATTTCTGCTCAAACTTAATACAACTTCATTTACCAACAAACATCACACACACACAAGAAGTCAAGATGAAAGACACCACCCATCCAAGAACAGGATGTCTCCAGGGACTTTTCTAGACAGATTTTCCCAGCAGTATGCGACATGTCCTGTTACAGCCCTTATGAACTGCCTAGCAGAGGAGCTGAACTAGAGCTGGGTCCTTTCCCCAGCATCCTCCCAGGTCCTGGGCAGAGCTGTTTACCTTATTTTACACCAGCTAGGAAGCACATATGGCAGCTGGGATTTTTGCAATTCCTTTCATTCAATCTCTATTGTCTCTGACCTGATTCATGCACTAGGGCTACAGGGAAAAAATACAGAAATTATCTGGGGACTGTACCAGCTTGGAGAGTCACAAAAAAATATAAGCTCCTTCTGCACTGAGAGAGCAGAGGAAAGAGAGCAGAAAAAGTGTGACTAACTGTTCCTGAAAATACAGGAGACATGAACCAGAAAAGGAGCTGTGTTACTGTGGCTGGGGAGTTCATAGATCTGTGATTCACAGCATTACAGGGCCCATTTGGCATGCAAAAAGAGAGGATGATGAAAGGAATAGTTAGTCATGGAGACAAAGCGAGACAGAACACACAAAGATGCTACCCCTGGGAAAGGGAATACATTCAGGTGTGACCCACAGCCTGGAAAAGGGGATAAGGTCGTCTTTTCTTTATTGTCCTAAAATTCCTTCTTCCTTTGGTTGGTAGAGTACTTGAAGAAGCGCCCTCCACCCCAGCCTCATACGAGCACCATGAACTCCAGTGCACTGTTCAAGCCTATCTCAACCCAAGAGGATGGCACAGTGTTCTTCAAGCTTTTGCTAAAACCAGACAGCCATATTCTCTCATGACCATACTTTTTTCTTCTCTCACTTTAGAAAATATTATTTAAGGTAGCCAAAAGAGGAAAAAAGGACATCCCAGCTATGCTGTTAGAGTGCACAGCAGACTCCCCTCAGCTTGTAATTGCTGAAATCACCAGTGTTGAAACGCTTGCAGATAGCGTTTCTGTTCAACTTTCACCTCCTTGAAAACAGTCATATTCGAAGTAGGGATGAAGGAGAATGATTTGCCTTAGGGATCCCCTTGTCGACTCATATGATTGCTGTTGAAAATGGTCTGGATCTAAAAGACCACAAAGGTGTTTGATGTTCTTCATATATCCTTCAGCAAAAGAACTGGGAGAACAGTCATTGCTCTTGTGCGTTTGCATTTTCAATAACACACATGAAACGAGCTATGCCCTGCCAGTTTGGAACAAGCTCTGTCCTGCCTTGATGTACCCATGTTGTGTCTCTTTTACTGGTGTGTGTGAAGAGGATGGGCAGGAAGGGGGTGAAATGACATTTGTAGGGGAGAAATAGGACTGGGGCTAGGGGGAGAAGATAAGAGGAAGATCAATGGAGAGGAGGAAAGAAACTTGTAGGTGAAAATAAGACACACACACCCCAAAAAAGGAGGAAAAAATGATCAGATAGAGAGACAAAAAAAGCTCAAAAGACAGAGGTGAAGATGAAACTATGAACATAGAAATCAAGTAGGCAAGCATGAAGAGAGCGATAACAAAGGAAGAAAAATAATGTAAAATGCAAGGAAAATCAAGAAAAAACTAAATTTACCCTCCCGCCAAAAAGGAGCTGAAAAGAGAAACATGGGATAAATCAGACTGGTAAGGTGGCAGAAAACAAACCAAAGAGGAAATGTGGAAGGCAGTAACACAAGCTGCATTTAATACCATTCATGGGACAGAGTTGTTTGTTATGCTGTTGCCCTGTGGTCACTGTGACATGGATGTTGTCTGGCTTCAGAGCAGATCTCTGAGCAGCAAGGATGAGCAATGGGGAATGATGGCTACAACTGTGACTGCCAACCCAGTGTTTCTCGAGTGGCAGAATGATCCCATAGAAAAATCTGTGATAAAGCAGAGAACTGAACCTCGGTTTACTGTCTCCTTTATGCCAAGACAGTCTTCTGCCTCTCCTTTTCTGCCATGTTTGATAGATGAGTCCCTTCTCCACCACTATCACTCACCTCCAGTTTGGACACTAGCCCAACCAAAATCTAGGAATAATGGGACAAGAGCATGGTAAACAATTCAGTCTGCTGCCACCGGTAATTTTTCCAGCACAGAGTACAGCCCCCTTTCTCCACTGGGAATAAATGACTCCAAATTGTTTTGCTGTCTTCCTGCAAGGTTAGGACTACCAGCCAATCTGGGAACATAAACCCAAGCTGCAAAATGAATTATGGCTACCCAGTGCAACTCAAAATAAGGAAAAAGACAGTATAAAATTTTTAGAAAGATTTCCATTTCACACAAGCAGTAAAAATGAGGGATGGCATCAATGGGAAACTGTGGCAATTCATGGAACACTATCATCACAGTACTTACCATGGGCGTCTTTACCACATCCATTAAAGATCTTAAATGCTGCTCGGAATCACAAGGCGACTCTGAGGCCCTGTGGTGTAGGCAATGCCTGTGTATGGTACCCCTCAACAGTCCTCCAGGGTTGCTAAACCACCCGCTCATGCTGTCGGCACACACTTGAACACACAAGCAATCTCACTGGTTTTAGCAGCACTTTTTATGCGATAAATAACTATTCATCCAAGTGGGGGGCTTATAGGCAGTTAAGGTAAAAAAAAAAAAAAAAAAAACAGGAGCATTTTTTTCCACCTGAACCAAGAAAAGGTTTGGAGCTGAATCCACAGCCTCCTCTGGGTCCCACCAGCGTGCCTGTGTGCTCAGAAAGCAGCCACCGCTGCTGCCTCCGAGTGATTCAGAGCATCCGTGTGGGAAAGAGCAAGAAAAATCAGCCAGAGTCTGTTGTCCTTTATGGCTCTTCTTACACCAATAAAGTTGAAATGCAAAGGACAGGGTTTGGCATAAAAGCTGCAGGTAGATCTCACTGGTATATTATTGTTTTTTACATCAGATTGGTCGTGTTCACACTGAATCATAACTTTCCTAACTGAAACATTTCTGTTTCCTTTAAAATATGAGTTAATAATGATGAATCACAGGTAAAGTTAATCCTAAATTAAAGAGGCACAGTACAAGGCTTTGCTATAATCAAGGAAACTACTGTTATCTAGAGACACAGAACAGTCATGTCTAATTTTGCATTCTGCACTTAGCCCAAAGAAATACTAATTACACTCCCCTTAGCCCCCTTGTGTGGTGCCATCCAGCACATGCCCACCAGAAACAATGAATACATACATCAAGCGAAGAGTAAGGGTAATTTCCTGTGGTTGTTTTACAAGCAAGAAATTAAACTGTGACTACCCTGCAGAGTTTAAACAATGTGCCTGTAATAAAACTGATGCTGTAATATGTAATCAGAAGTCAAACAAAAAGTTCGACATGCTTAATGCAGCATTCATATGTAAAATGTCTGCAGTGGAAATAGCCCAGCCCTCTAATTTCAGTCTTTGTTCCAAAATGAAACCTCAGGCCAGGTGCCTCTGAACTCGTGCCGAAGTCCCTGTCAACGGACAGAGACAGAATTTCTCCATGGAAATGATGCAGAACACAGACTGGCGCTGTGCAGGCAGAAATGCTCTGGAGCCCATCGGAAGACAGGCTCTGTTTGAGCCTGTTACTAAGTGCGTAATTGCCACACGCACAGGGAAATTTTGAAATGTATCTATCTCAGTTATCCTGCCCATTCCTCAATTAACTAAACAACTCTACATGGTTCCTGTATGACAGTATAGACATTTACTTCATCATTTGATGTCTTCCTAACATTAGAAATATCCCATAGACATTCACCCACAGTTTTCCTAAATGAAAGCAGTCGGACAGAATAGGACCATGCATTTTAACCCATCTTACTGGGTTACAAACCCAGGATGGCTGCACACTTGGATCTCAGTAAGCTCTCAGGGAAGTGCAGGGGGTGATCCAGACAAGAGCCAGGGCTCCAGTGTTTGCAGTGAATCACCGGGCTGCTGTGTGAGAGGGCAAGCACCATGGGGACAGGAGGGATGAGACAGCCCAGGGATGGGAGGCAGGCGGGGAAGCTGGAGAAGGGCTGTGAGGGAGGCAGAGGCTGGGATGTCAGGAGCAGTGCAGGACAAGGCGGAGGCCAGAAGCGGCAGGAAGGGAGGACAGTGTGCCAGGAGGTGCAGGTCAGCAGGCAGAGCCGCCAGGGAGGAAGAAGCAGCAGGCAACATGTGGGCTGGGCGAAGCTGCGAGGCAGCCAGGCAAGAGGGGCAAGCTGTCCCCCCAGAGCCAAGCCAGCAGCCCCACGCTCAGTGGGCAGGGAGCTAGCAGCCACAGGCCTCTGTCTGCGCCCATCTTGAGGGCAGGATCAGGGCCTCTATGTATGTATTCACTTGAGGATGAAATCTATTAGCATTTGCCCAAGCCATCTGATAACATCTCAGTTATTGAAAGTCTCCCTGATTAGGCAGTGAGGAGTCCAGGCTCTGCACCACAACTGTCACTGCAGGGTAAGCATCAGAAAAGAAAGCAAGGCTTTCAAGGTTCAGAATAAAAGACTCAGTTTACAAGCTTATAAATTATTTGTATCTTTGTTTGAAGGCTGCAAGCTTTGTTCAAGCCTGAAAGATATTAAGCAACTGCTTGAGAACCACCATTAACTAAAAAAAAAAAAGGAAGCAAGAAAAAAATCCCACATTCAGTATTCAGTAACAATTCTCTTGGAGTTTAATCTGCACACCATTACTACAGATCACTGAATACCAAAAATGGATCGGTACCTGCTTTGTAAGTCGTTCAGGTGCAATTCGCCTACATAATGGGTGGCTGATGAGACAGTGATGATCCTAGCGTTGTGACTGTGCGTTCCTGATTGCTTCAGCGTATCCAAGAGGAGGTTAGTCAACAGGAAGTGTCCCAAGTAGTTCAAGCCGAAGTGCTCCTCAAACCCATCCTTCGTCTTCCTTTCAGGGACCAGCATCACCCCAGCTGGAGGAGAAAGTAGAGGTGAAACCTGTTGATTTATTTCAGGGAAGAAGCAAGCTAGAAGGATCGTGGATCTCCTGCTGTAGAGTGTAAACATGGCATTTAGAGCAATGAGTGATTGGTGATGGCATGTAAAGTGTAAAGCCAACACTGATTGATTCCTGCTGGGAGATATGTCAAAACCTCCACTTCAGTTCCTTCATCCAGAAAACAGGTAGACTGACTCTCTCCCTCTCTCCCTCCCTCCCTGCAGGATTGTGAGGATACATGAGTTCATTTGTGAAAAGTGTTTGGAAGACATTAAAAGTTGAGTTAACCCATTGCTGGCGTGCCAGAATGCCATGCTGCAGATTCACAACAACAATTAATCCATCTACAATAGGTGGGAGCTGGGTGATTCCAACAACATTCCCGCCATCAAAGAGCTCAGAGCAGTGGAGACAAGACCAGGCTCAGCAGCAGACCTGCTTTCCCAGACAGCTTTCTGCTGACTCCTGGCCGGAGTTTAAAGATCTGTTGAGTCTTCGTCTGAAATCTGCAACTTCTATCTCACTGGTGTGGGTGAGAAAAGATGTAGTAAATTTACTCAATACATCTTAATTACTGTGCTTACAAGCAGCTGCATATTGAAATGAGGTTTTGAATGCTTATTTTGGCAATATTTTTGCATATATTTCTACAAACCACAATTTTCAAACTCAGTGCCTAAAATAAGTATCCACATCCCTAGCACACAATGTTGATTTCAGCATCCTGCAGAGAATCCTGAGCTCATGCATAAACAGAGGCCATGTGGGGGATAGCTATCCCACTCAATTATGATGTGAACTTGAATGTTACAAATTATTCTCATTTTATTAAAGTTTAATTATCATACAAGTGGACTTGCCCTTTGTAATTTAAATGTAGATGGACATGGCTCAAGGATAATAATGTCGCAGGCCATTTGTCTTCTCTCTAAAACACATGGATAGGATACAGGAGAAAAGCCACCGCTGCTCACAGACATGAAAGAGTGTCAGCTTTGCCTTTGTGCTACTTCATGTGTCCATTAAAAAGCCTTTAACATCTAATTTCTTGATGTCAGCCCAATGATGGCGTGTTAAATTACCATTTTAAATTGCACATGCTGTGCATCTGCACCATTCCTTCTTTTGGGGTGTCCCACCACCTGACAGTCCTGCTTCGTTACTGCTGCTCAGGCTGAGGAGGAGATCTTTTCAGGATCTTTTTAGCACAGCCAACACCCATAGCGATTCACCTATGGCTGCCTATTGCTTAATGGAGCAACTGGAGAAGCAGTGTGAGGGGAAGAAATGAGAGAAGACAACAGAGCAAACAAAAGGTGTAACACAGCGTACCTGCATATGGAGACCTGAAGACTGAACATGAGCAATGCTGGCTAATGGTACGATGAAAGAAACACAACACGAATTATATGACTGGGCTCTACAAAAGCTCTGACTGTCGTCTCTGTCATTACAGGCACTCTCCCAGATCCCTCAGAATGACGGGAAAACCCAGCTGCTGGGTGTGGTTTCTCTGCATGTCAAATCTTAACTTTAACAACGGAAAGACACAAATTAGAGGGTGTCGGGTTGGGTGTCCCGTTGTATTCTCCTCCCTCAGCAGCACTTCCTCTGATGCATGGTGCAACTGCTCAGAGTTGGGAACAGATTTCCCTTTCCTCCATAATCTGCATATAATGACATCCAGAACAGCAGCTGGGACCAAACACTGGCATGAAGGTTATAGGTAGACAGAAAGGTGAAACAAGTCCTGCTGCAACTTCTTTTTTTTTTTCAGGGAAGAAGGAAAGGGTGGGAAGGGCAACAAACCCCAGCCTCCCTGACCAAGTCTCAGCCTGCTACAGTGCAAGTTTTAGCAGAGACGGGGCTTAGCACGAGCTGTTAGAGAGCAGATGGGAACAGCACCACATCTCTGAGCACACGGGCTGGTACAAGGAAACGATTTGCATCCCTCTGAGGCCCATCCTGCCCTCCAAAGGTCTGACACTTGGAAAAGGCAGGAGGAAGCAGTTTACCGGAGGTCTATTTGCAGCAACAGCGGTAAAATGCAAGCCCAAGAAAAAGCGGCCAACATAAACCAACCCTGGTACAGCAGAGCTGATGTGAACCCCAAGTGCTGCTTCTGCATCGGCTGGGGATGCTGCAGGGCTATAGCCACCTCCACGCACACGCACACCCCTGCCAGCCGAGTCAGACAGGGAGGGATGTCGGAATTTGTCTGGAGACAAGTGCTGTAGATGGCTGCTACAGCCATTCAGCTTTACCTCAGCCCAGCAGGCAATCCCGGGGAGGCTGTCGCCGCTCACATCAGCCCCGAGGACGCCTGTGCTACAGCACCTGCCCCCTCGACCTCCAGAGAGGCGCAGGATTTCAAGAGCACACAGGGTCTCTGCCCTCCACCCCAATTAGTCCCCACCATCTGTGCTGCACGTCCTGGAAGCAGAAAACGGATCTGAGCTCAGGTCAGGAGATGGAAAAAAATTTACACTTGTGCAATGCACAACTGTTAAGATACACATTCCCGAAAATTATTTTGCTCATTCTTCAAGAGCTTCCTCTGATCAGAAATTGTGGGCAAGTCCTTGAGCAGGCACAATCACCTCTGCCTGCATTTGCTGCTACTACAATTCCCTTTCTGTCTTCAAGAGCTGGGCAAATAACATTAATCTGAAACACCTTTGAAAGATTTTCTTTTTTTTAAAGGCTCTCATCTTTGAGGTGGTTCATATCAAGGCTATTAAAAAATCTTGCCCTGCAATTTGAGGGCAGTTTCTCTTATTTGAGTAGAAGCCATTTTAATTCACCGCAAAGGAATACCCAACAGGCAGCTGAACCTGGCTTCTTCTCTGACAAAAGGGAACACCTTGTAAGTGTAGCAGCAAGTTCTCTTTTTTAAATTATTAACTACCTAACATTCAGTAGATACTAAAAGTGGCGTGCTATTGATTTTCTTTTGTCTGGAAACGTCATCAGCTTTACTCAAGGGCCCCAAATGGTAACTCTAAGAATGAAAGCTGCTTCTATTTTTAATTCTTTCAATTAATCCAATACTATTTGAAACATTAAAAAATGCCTTTTTTTTTTTTTTTACCTTACCTCTCCATTGTAAAATAAGAATGATTTTGTTTATTCTTCTGGTATGGAATCCATACAACTCAGTATCTTTCTGATTTTAATTATTAATAGTCAATCCCCTCAGTTTTTTGGAGTGCATATGAAATTTGAAGTGGCAGACAATTAATGTCAAACACCTCAATTCTGATATAACTTTCTTATACGTTTTTCGCCCCAGTTTAACTGGATTGTTTCCAGAAGATTTATTTTTTAAAATGTCACTGATATCAGCATGGCATTAGAAAATTAATTCATAAGTAAGCTGAACATGAGCTTTTACTTTGTAATTGGTTAGCTGTTACTCAAATATTCAGGCAAAAGACTGACAGTATGCATGTGGAAAACTGTCTAAATGACACATTGATGTGTGATTTTGCAAGAGTAGAAATAAATTAGAATAAGGAAAATATTTTGCTGCACAACTGTGATGAACAACTGTTCTTCTTATGTAGTAATACATTCCAATGTACTGCAGTTATGTATTTATTGTAATATGTTCAAATTATACACATTTTAATTATCTATAATGAATAAAAAAATAATCTATCCTTTTCTACTTTTATGACTAGGCCATAGTCATATTTTTCTCTCAAAGAACAAATACACCTCAAGAGAACCGTCATTGTAGACAGTCATTTATCATGACTTTCTATAAAAGTTTCTAATGAAACTCTTGGCTTGAGATCCATCAATGGATTAGTCTTACGTGATTTTAAAAGCATAACGGATTTGATAATGCACACAGCATAACCAAAAAGTTTATGACAGTTGTAAATATTACAGGCCAGGCATACCGCATTTTTACTGGATTATACAGGAGCGTTTGTACCATGCCTGCCTGTACTGCAGATGACGGTAAACATTGCTGTAACTCCTGTACCTCCCACTGCAAAGACATCCTTCAGCTCCATCATAAAATATGTTTTAAAAGCTTTAAAAATACAAGTATTTCACTCATCTAGATTTATTTACAGTGAGCTACTTGGAGGTTTTTAAAGGTAGTTCTCTCAAAGTCACTACAAAAGAAAGATTTAAAATCTCTTTTTCACATATAGAACAAAATGTCTTCCACCCCAGTCAGGCTCAGAGGAGAGCATTTGGAGGCAGTGCCCCTACATGCCAGTCCTTTTATACCCAACAACCCAAAGGCTGGACTGACAATGCAAGAGGTCAGCCACATACACTTATGTGTAACACTTTCCCAGCAGGAGGTGAACCTATATAGTCACATTTACCCAATTCTTGCGATTTACAAGGAAGAGATACATACTGTACCAAAAAAGTTCTCAAGGGGAAAAATTAATAGAGACAGTAACTCCAAGTAAAAGCACAAAGCCTTTTCTCTATACAGACTTTGTACTGGTGTAGCTGATTCATTTAGCAGCATTTTCCATCCCATGAGTGCAGCCACAAGAGGTGACCCACCTCACTTAACAGAGTGTCAAAACTGCTCTGCTCTGCACACCCCTACACCAAAAGATGCATGGGTGGATCAATCTAGCTATAGAATAGTATAGCCCACCTCTCTCCTGAATAGGGACAGCTATAGCGGAGTGAACACCTCAATAACTGTATAGCAGCATCCTCTGGTTACACTGCCTATACTAGATTGCTCGTTCCACCTCATTCAGCTGGGCTGTGCTATCCCCGAATACGCCTGTCCTGTGGATCTCTCCTGGCTAGTGAGGAACAAGAAGGTGCAATGCTTTATTAGAAGAATTGCCCCCAGAAGCACCTACTGGAGACACAATCATACCCACAGAACTGCTTTTTACAGGTATGTCTCCTCTGGGCTGCAGAGAGGTGAATTTACAGCGCTGCTGTGAAACACTGCTTGCTAAGGTACATCTGTAACACAGAGCCCAGTGCTACTGGTATCCCAGAAAAGCGTTGTGAGTCTAGACAGGACCACACACAGAAGTCAGATTAACAGTATGTGAAAGCTGAAAAGGCAAAAATCCAAACAGTTAAGAAGAAAAACACAAAAGTACAAAGGAAGCTTGGTACAGCTCTCCAATGCTATGGTCCTATTTCCTGTCTCCCCAGAGGGATTGATGGAGGGAGTTCAGACTCTTGCACTTCCTAATATTTTCTGGAGTCCTGTACACATGTATATAGAGTTTGCTAAAGCAAACTGGAAGAACACTGTAGCAAAGCAAGGAATTTTATCCCATGGTGTAGCAAAGACACCTAGATGACACCTCAAGTCCACACCAATGCGGTGTGGGCTGTCAGTCCTCTTGGACATCTGCAAGGACATCTCCTGTCAGCCTGTCTGACATCAGTGGCGGGACAGTGTCCCATGCATGGATCTTCCCTGAAGGGCATTGGACACTGTGAAAACCAGTTTGTTAAACTGCTGCTGAGAGAAGGGCAGCATTGGGACTGAGCTCTGGGCTGTGGAGGACAGCTGTCTCCAGTGGGTTCAGTCTCTTCTGCCTATTCCCAGAACAAGGTCCTCCAGAGGAGTTTGCCTGAGCCTCTGCTCCAGCACTGAGCAAGTTCCCACTAGCTCCTGTCTCCTGCTCCTTTGCAAGGGGCTCGGCACCACCCATTGCTATTTTGGCATGCTGGCTTCCTAACAACTCCCCATGCTGGACAAAATGCACAGCAATCTGGTGACCCAACGCTGATCTTATCAAGGAACAGCATATGTGAGGGAAGGAGGGGAAAGGCTCAGCCCCAGACATGCATATCAGCTTCATCTACCTCTCTGCTTCCCTGCAAACAGTAAGTTCATTCTCCCTAATTTTCTTACCCCGCCACTCTAGCTCCTTTGTGTCTGAATCTCATGAGACCTCACTCTGAATCCTGCAAGCATCTGCCAGTCACAAGTCCGGCTCACCCTTCCCTCACTTCTGAGGCTGGTTTCCTCACGGGACCACAATCTGTGGCTCTGAAGTTCCCACCAGCTTCCCCATTCTCTCTTCAATATCAACCAGATGTGACACAGGGGTAGATGAAAATTAATTTGTACAAGTTGCGTCAAAGTCGGTGGCCAGACAGAAAAGAGAGGTTCCAATCACAACGCCACCAGGAGGGATCATTCTCATCTCCATTAAATGTCAGTAAACTCACAAAAAAGACATCAGTCAAGAATTCCCTCACTGCAAGAAAAGGTTCAATCAGTTTGTGCAAAACAGAGACTCTAGACCTGAAGATAAGGACTCAGTCCTCCTGAATTATGTCGTGTCTAAGCACTTGCAAACTCTGAGACCTCTCCTTATAGTTCAATATGCCTAATGCCTCTTTGTCCTCGCTACCCACCCCAGCTTTCTCCCCCCATACTTGCTCTCCTATGAATTTCTTGATATTGAACAAGAATATATACTACATTCATCTAATTCTGTTAAAGTGTCTTTCAATCAGCAAACACAAATATATTGCCATCAAGTTTTCCCCCATCCTAATGGTTCCCACCAGACAGTCCCGTTTCCCCACATCAGCTCTTCACTCCATCTTCTCCTGTCTCTCCCTTATAACCTCCTAGCCTGAACTGCCTCTCCTTCATTCCGGTTCTCCACACAAAGGCTTCTCGTATAAATCTGCCTCTCTTGGAAGTTACGGTCTTGTCCCATCTGCATTCAAACTGGGCTTCTTCCTCTTCCACGCTACAGGTTTTTTCACTATGCCTAAAAATTCAAGAGTCAGCTCTTCCAGAGAGATGTGATCACAAGCCAACTGAGGTCACCATCTACATCAGCTCACCAGCCATGTCCAAAAAGACCTTTAGGTCTTGAGAGTGCTGAAATCATGTCCCAGCTCCACAGTCACATTCCAGCTGTATAACAAGGTGAAACCCAGGCACCCATCACTTCCCATCCACCTCCCCCCACCCCATAGTCTGCTTTTCATGGGACAGAAACTTATCACGGAGATCATGGAGGACCCAGGCCCCCAGTCTGGACACTGAAGAGACCAGAAGGAGCCTGAAGTGAGCCATATTGCCCATCTCCACCCTGGCTCAGAGGTAGCCACAGGGAGCAGAGGGGACACTGGTGCCGGTGCCTTTGCCTGCATGCAGTACTTCCCACCGTGGCTCGGCGTTGTGACTCCAGCAGAAAGACCTGCTCAATCTCGACTCAGAACATGCTTGGTACAGGCAAAATCTCTAGCGATTAAAATGTAAAAGATGGACTTCAAACTGCAGTGCTTAACAGGCTTCTGACTCAGCCCAGCATGGGAATATTCCATGGATGGTGAAGGTGCATTTGCCTCTAACACAAAGGCAGCATCTGGCCTGTATTCAAGTCCCCATTCCAAACTGTGATAACACCAGAGCCTTTCTGAAGAATCTTGCCATCATTTTTGACAATAAAAAAAAACAAAACACCCCAAGATGTTTTCTTATCATTCTTGGAAACTCTTGGAACTCTTTTATCTGGCATTACAAAAAAAATTAAATAAAAATAAATTAGCCTTAGGCAAATGCTTGGCATGGAAACTCTTAGGCCAAACATTAATAGTTTGGCTAACTAGTAAAGAACCAAAAATTGAGTAATGTCTACTGCTAGTGCTCCCAGACCCACCTATAATGCTCCAAGGGAGAAGCGGACTGTATTAGTGGACTGTGCCAAAGAAGATAAAGCAATGCATCTTTCCACTGAAGACAAGTTTTTAGTTTATCAGTAGGTTAAAGGAAAAAAGAAAGAAAAAAAACACAGACAATTCACATTCAAGGGCTATGACAACAACAACCAAATCTCGGTAGGTTCAGCACAAGACTGAACAGGTTGCAATACCTCCTTAAGAACAGATTCACTTTCTGATTCAATGTCACGCTGCTACAAAGGGAACACACAAAGCACAGGCTAGTTCCCTGGAAAATGTGTCTGTTAAAAAAAAGAAAATATGATCCACAACTGAGGTTTTGTTTTCACACTAAAATAAATCAGAGCATTCATAATTGGATCTGGCTGGAAAAAAAAAAACTGTTTCCTAAAAATATGCTCAGTAAGTGTTTGGTTGGCACAATGGTGAGTTATGCCACTCACAATCAGAAAATAGGAAAGTCAGTCTCAGCTTTCTAATTCAATAGGAAGTTCTTTTAGAAGTAAAGCATCTTGTTTTGCAATTTGTATAAAAAATATTTTTACCTATAAGCTATGAAAGGATTAGGTAAGAATAAAACATGGCTCACTCCTGCCTCTCAGGAAAGCCAGTGGCAAATGTTCCACGCACTTAAGTAGAACCGGTTGGGTTTCCTAATCCATCAATAGCCGAATTTTGTATCTGTCTTCCACTGATAAAACATTCACATTCAGGACATAAAAGCAAATGGGTCAAGAACCTGCAGCATGTGGAGCCTGAGATATTTCCCTCTTCACAAAGTGTTTGATGTCACAGACACAGAAAAAGCTTTGGAAATAATTAGAAAGACAAAGATAGTATCAAACAAAAGTCAGGATTTTCATGAATGAAATCCTTACAGTCTGAAAATCAGAAGTAGCCTAAAGTTACTCTTCTAACTTATTACTTCCCCTAATAAAAAATAAACCTTTCATACAGAATCTGATATCTTTATATAGGACACTTATTCTGGCAGACAACAATGCTATTCAAGTATAATAAAAGCTCTAGCTGATGACTGCTGCTAAAAACCTGAGCGCTAGGTAAATGTTGGCATTGCTCAATCTTTGGTTGCTCTGAGCAAGCTGGGTTGGATACTGTCAGCAGTATCATGGTGCTCTGACATATGTGCCCAGACAAGTTACTTCCAGTACCCAAGGCGACTAATACCTGTAAAGAGCAGTGTGTGATCAGCCAGCCTCCCCATACTTTCCAGTCACCTCTCTCATAAAGATGACCTGTTCTGAAAAGCCTGAGTAAATGGCACCTGTCATGCACTGAGATTCTTCAAAAAATATGGCTCTGAGAGTATCTTCTCATTTTAGAACACATTAATGCTGCATGTCAGTGCCCTTGTGAATCTTCTAGTTTTGCCCATCATCCATAGAATATCCATTTTAAGCCAATCCCCTCCAGCACCTCACATTACCTTTTCCAGCTCTAAACATCTCCCAAAGGCCCAGCTCTCTCATGATGTCTAGTATCTATCATCCATTACATATAGGCCACTTGCCCTTCTGCTTGTCTTCCTCTCTCTTTCTCCCTGTCCCTCTACTCTTTTTCCATCTCAGCTTTGCTTACGTATTGCTCTAATTTGTCTTCAAGAAAGGAGAAAGATGAAACATGATGTTGTAATCAAGACACTGGAACGAGATTCATGAGATATCAGATCCTGAGTTCACCACAGCCTTTCTGTGTGACTGGAGGAGAAGCATTATTTTTGATTAAATCCAAGTTCCACTGGAGCCAAGAGCAACCCTCCTCACTAACTTTCCCTCAAGGCCTTCTCCAGTGAATTTCCACTTCTCTGGGGTCTCTCTCCTTTTCATTTTATAGTCCATGTAGCCTGTAGCTGCTACAGAGAGGGGAGCTGGCTCTTACCTAATCCAGTAGGACAGGATCTTTTCATAGATCGCACTGTGATAATGTAAGTAGCTATTGTTAAACCCAACTAATCAGTAATACCTGTGAATAGGTAGGTACCTATGTATTTGATATATCCACTTGTTCCCACCCCTCAAATCTCACACTTCTTCTGAAGATCTGATCCTGCAAGTATTCAAACACAAGAATAATTTAGTATGTGTTCAACCACGGTAGCATCCATGGGACTACTGAAATGGCTCCCTGCAAAGGATTATGGCTGGACTGCACACAGCTGAACTGTGTGTAGGGAACACAAAAAATATATATTTCACATACGTACCTACTGATACAGCTTTTTATTGTACCCTAGGAACTAAAGAGGGAAGCTTATAGAGACATTCATTCTATCAAGAGACTGAGATTTCTCAGATGATCCACGAAGTATGAAATATGAATGTTTGAATTAGCCAGAAGTTCAGAAATATTGATTTTAAATTGGCTTAGATAGGCTTCAACCTGAAATATATTAACTGTAATCTGTCTACAATAGGCTAATAATATCCTCAAATCTCTGAGTTCTTTTTTTGTGTTTGTGTGCATGCCAGGAAATATACTAAATGTCCTCGTCATTTTCTCCCCCTCCTTTCCAAACCTGTAGCCAAAATCAGAAACCACTCTAACTGCAACAGAGAAGGTAGTTAGACATTGTTAATGAGTTAGACACGAATGAGTTAGACATGAGTTAGCGCATGTTTGGTATCCATAGGTATTCTGTTATCAGTAAAGATACTGTCATTTTGGTGTTAGCTCTCTAAGATCACTAAGTACTGTAAACAATGTATAAATAAAAACATTAGCTACAACGTGCTGAGAAACATTTCTAGCACCCAGAAAACTACTGACTTCAATTAGAAAAAACCTCTCTGCCATGAAACAGTGACTAGTGCTCGTGGAATTTTATGAAGTGTTTTACTATCTGTCCCATTTGCAACCACAGGAAGATAGCAGACTTTCTAATGCGTCTAACAGCAATACCATTTTAATGAATGTATTAAGTAATTACACTAGTGTACATGCTGTAATTTGCTAAATGCTTTTCAACTGTACAAAGACACAGTTCTTTTCAAAAACAAAAACAAAAAATTGGCACCCAATTGCTAATTAGCAGACTAGAAGACATATTCTTCTGACCTTCTGTCAGACTAAGTTTTCTAAACTGCTTGTACTTCATCCATCTCTCTATGGCTCATAGTTCAGTTATTTAGCTTACTTTTATTTTTTTTTTTCACAGAAAATGAATTTGTTTTCCTTGTCATAGCATTTTCTCTTTTCAGCACTAGCACATTATATTTTTTAAAAAAAATGTTTATGTAACACTCTATTTGCATCTTTAATATGTTTTGTTTATTTTAAAAACCAAGAGCTGAGCATGCACATTACCGATGCAGAAAGCATAGTAATGGAACAACAGGCCTTTATTTGTCAGCTGAAATAATGTGTGCATTCAACCAAATTTTTCCTTTTAAATTAGAAATTAGAAAGTTAAATGTATATGCTAAAATCAGCTATAACAAAAAGAGAGGAGGTGACTCTAGTGCACTAATCTCCATTTTGAACACCCTAGATGTTCATGTAAGACTTCTTAAAGTGCCTGAATTAGCTGGATACCTAAACCTCACTGAAATTTTTGTGGGACCTGCATGTCTAGCTCTAGGAGAATACTTTGAAACTCAGGATTTTAGTATTAATTTAATTTCCAGCTAGATCCTTGATCTAGGCCAGTGATGGAGATACATCTTTTTTAGAAAATCACCAGTGACCTGGAAAACTGCTGAATTTCGTAATGATCTTAGGTCAGACATGTAGTATTGATTATTTACCTAGCACAATAATTCATGCCAAATCATCTGTCTTCAATAGTATCTCAATGTTAATTTCATAGTTTGCATTATTGCATGAAGTTAGAACTTTTCTCAATTCATCTTGAAATGTTTGGGGTTTTGATAGGTTCACACAAGCCCACCACAAACACCATATATTTTCACATACATACAGCATATATATTCATGGAGAGAAGATGCAGAAAGATCACTAACACATAGACATGATCAATCAATTTAAAATATTTAGATTTAAAGCAATTAAATAATACTAATTTAGTGTGCCAAAAATTCAATGTAACAGTTCTTGGCATTTTTACATAAAAGGGTACAATCCTTGATAATAAAATAAAATGCTTGGTCCTATGAAGATAGGAAAATTCTTATTTGGTTGCTGATGGTGTGATTCAGAAGTCATGGGACCCACACAAAATCTGATTTTCAAAACCTAATGGAGACTTTCCATTACCCCCAACAGGTTGTGGGTCAGACTCTTAAAAGCATATGACTGCCTACAAATGCATTGTGCGGATGCCCCGGCCCACAGGCTCTTCCCGTATGCTACAAAATAGAACTACCTCTTCGTGTCAAGAACACTAGAGTTTCAAGATCTGTAAGAAATAAGAAAGTACTAGGTGACACTGAGAAACCTACTATTCTAGATGCATACACTGAGACATAAGAAAATCAACCATGTCATTATGAAGTGTCCTGCAAGACATCTAATGGTCATGCAAAACGCCTTCCTATTGACAACAGAGTTTTCTGAAAGAAAGCGTACACACTCACTGACAACATGCCCAACAACTCATTCCCATCAGACATTTAAATATTGCAAGCATTCTCCTCTTCCGTGCACCCAAGCTTGTGTCCAGGGGATCTTGCGGTGAAGGCACTGGAGTTGGCAACAGTGATGAGGCCTTTGAGTGAGTAGTGCCTCCAGCCCCGCAGTCCACGATGGACTGAATCTTCCTCCTTAGCACATTGCATTGCAGTGAAAAAAATGACAAAAAAAAAAGGAAAGAGGAAAGGAAAGGGAAAAGGAAAAGCCTACCAGTTAGCCCAAACGTCAGCATTTGTCTTGGATGTGCTCAACACTGACAGAAAGCCAAGAGAAGCTGTTCAAAGGTTTTTGCATTAGGCCATTTCTCCTCCATTAGGTATGTTCATTTTCCTCTTGTGTACCAAGAAATCACTCAGGCTTTCACTACAAAACTAGTAACAAAACTAAATGCTACAGATTATTTACAAAAGCAAACATAAAGGACTGAAAAAACCAAATGCAGGAAAGAGCTTTCAAAAATGAAGGTTGGTGACTTGCCAGGTAATGGTGAAAGACTAACCTAATAGTACAGGAGTCGTTACAGCAGCTTTGGGCATGGTCCTGTTAAAGATTCAGCAAAAAGCAGAGTCAGACCATTCATTTCATTGTAGTTTCTAACACGATTTTCTCAACCAACAGATTTCTCTTGCCAATTTTATTTGGTACCCAAACATAAGCGAAATCAAATGCCCTTCTTGCAGGTCACGAACATATAGACCGATTCAGGCAAATATTAGTCTCAAGCTTCCTTCTTCAAAGAAGCTTTGGGCCTACACTCTTTTTTCTCATATCATATTAGGCACATCAGGAGACCTATTTTCATATAACTTTGTTTTTTGACATATTTAACCACAATTTTAATCCATCCTGCTTCAACCCCAGCTAGGGCAGAACAAAATCCTTTATTCAAGAGGGCTTCCCAGGTGTGCTGTTGCATCAGACCCATCATTTCTCCTCCAAGCTGCCCCCAAGCCCCTGCTGCACAGTCCTGGCTTTGCTTGTGCAGAAAACCGGCAGAGGGCAGGTGATGCCTGACGGGTACATAGAACTCAAAAGCTTTTTTTCCACAAAATGTTGTTTTTACATATAGTGTTGTTCCCATCTGTGTAACAGTTTGTACTCTGCATCTTTAAAAGCAGACATGTAAAACTGTAAAGATTTTGTAACACGGATTAAATATCCACTACCTTTAATTATTGCACAATTAAAATAATAATGGTAGGCTTTTTTGACTAATCAAATAAAAATGAACATTTAATTGAACATTTCATGAATGTTTCATATCAATCAGGAACTAAAATACTTTTGAATTTTTATTGCAATATTTGCTTGTGTTACTGAGAGCTCTTTAAGGCATCAACAAATGTAACAAACCCGTTTATTTACAGCACATTTGCCCTCACTGGGACTGAAGGGTGCAGAGGAGAACAGAAAATATTCTTTGGGATGTCTTAATAAAAATGTATGCAAATAATTGGGAAAACAAGAACAGTAGCATATAACAGCAGAAAATTTCTAAAAGAAGCCTAAATTGTTGCTGGCGGGTTTTTCCCCTCGTTAAATAGACAGGTGAAAATTCCCCTTTAGGAAAGTGCATGCAGAGCATGCAGAGATTTTGGAGGAAAATTATTGCATGGGCTGGTTTCCAAAAATACTGTGGCTATAAAACATAATTAGACGGCAAGTATGTGAATAACAAAAGTTAAAATCCCTAAGAGTAATGAGATTTATTTGATAATTGGATGAATGCAAGACAAATGCTATCATTTTAATTTGTTCTCTGACCACTGAGGATGCAGCTTTATGGACAACTTTGCAGCAGCACCTTGATCTAAGCAGTGACTGCTCTGAGGTCGCTGGATAATTTGCTAGATTATATTTCAAATGGATTAAGCCCCCCCAACCCAGCTCCCCAGGCAGTCACAGTAAATGCATGTGTTCAAACAGGGAAAATATACGGGGAAAGAAAATAAATAAAGGTGAAAGGACAGGTTTTCTACACACATAAAGTACAGCTTTCCTTTCCTTTCCTTTTTTCTTTTTTTTTTTTAAATTAGGGATGCTCAGATGCTCATGCAGTCACATGATTTTTAGTGCTGGAGAGCTAAAAAACACAGCAAAGGAACAAGACTTGCAATAAAATCACAAGCAGGGGTGGCACTGAAGTGTTTGGTCTGCTCAGCTGACAATCTCTCAGAAAAAATGCAATTTAACGCCTAGAAAGACATCCCTGTTAATGCAGCCATATTGTAACCTGCCATATGATTCAGATAATCGATCTGAAATGTGAAGTGATAAACAAGACCCCCATTTGATACATATTCCCCTGCAGATATGTGAAGAAAAAAACAGAACTCACCATTATTCACCAGGACATGGAGTGGACAATTCTTTGCTCTAAACCGCTGCACAAATTGCCGTATAGACTTCATGGAAGCCAAATCACAGTATAAAAACTCCACTGGGAGAAAAGAGGAGATGAACAAAACCAGAGTTAAGTCAGTTACAATGACATAAAAACACACTTATTGACATCAACAAGGACTCCTGTGATAATGTCACCAGGAAAGTAAAGATTCTAAAAATAAACCAGGCTTTTGAAAATTATGGGTGAAGCTGGTCTCAGAAGGTTCTTTCTTTCTCCTTCCTTCCCTCATTTCTATTTTTAAACTATTGATTCTTCACAGAACAAAAATGAGGAATGCTGCTGCTGGGAGGTGAAGAAGGGTATCAAACAGAGCACGTATGTCCCAGTTCTACTGTTTTTTCTACTGCTACCATTTAGGAAGAGGGGCTACAGCTCTTCAGCACTCAGATGATCAAGACATGGCAGCTAGAAATCAAATAAGGAGAGGAGAAGCCACATCAGACACCACAATGTTTCCCTGTGTTTCTGATGCCAAATACACTGCCCTCTGTTTTTTTCCAGATTATCTGCTGAGTGTCTGCAGTCCGAACAGTGATGGAGTCTGACAATGTGTTATAAAACAAAGCCTTATTGCGGCAGTAGGAAAGATGAGCAACAAAGCACCCATACTGAAACTCAGCCGATCACCAATACCAAACATGGCACTGTAAGTGATGGCATGGCCTGGTGGACAGCCAAGGACACTTGGTGTCCGAGTCACCTGGCAGCAACAACCAGTCACATAAATGCCTTTTGAATGTGGGTAAGAGTCGCGCTGCCCCTTGGCTTCGGCAATAACAGTGTGGTTTGAGAGGGTCATACCTCAGATGGATACTGTGGGCAGCATCCTGCTTATGCTGCCAATGTCGGTCACGAGGCAGGGTGGCAGGGGTCAGGGGGTCGGCAGACTGCCTACGCCAGCAATGTTGGTCAAGGGGCAGGGTGTCAGTGTCTCAAACTACATTTAATACTGGTAGATTTTTATTTCCAAGAAAACATGTCTCTAACAAAAGCATCCTTTGTCCAAAGCATTAGTCAGCCATTGACCTTCACTAGAACACTACAAAATTATTTAATTAAAATGAAAAAAAAATAATTGAATCCCCCAATAACTTTAAACCCATCAGGTCTGGAAATTCTCCTCCTGTTGCAGTTGTTCAGCTTTCACCCACTGACTCTCACAGCACTGCCTTGCCTTGCATGAGAGGCACAACCAGGGTTATGAAGTGAAAACAAGCACTGCCCCCCTCCCCAATGGCAGTAGCTACCCCCACACAAACAATCCAAATTCTTCAGAAACTTTCTGCAAAGGGGAAAAAGAAAGAAAATTGTGACCTCATGCACCTGTTTCAGCCTTTTAGGCAGTATACATATTGCATGCCAGGCTTTTGGTTTGTTTCAGCGTTAGCTATGTTTTAAGCAAGAAAACGCGAGTCTCTAACACAGATGTTACTCTCTTTTCTGGTTTGCTACATGTTGTGGTGGGACTCCAAGTCAGCTAGATGTCACCTCCACCCCAGCCAGACCCAGTACACTAGGGCTCTGAGGTGGATTTGCCTGAACCTCTTCCATAAAGTAACTTTTCCAAGAAAGGTGAAAAGGTGTTTCAACTTTAGAAAGTCACACAGTACTGAGCAACCTCCAGTCCACCAGAAAGAAAGGCAAAGGCTGTACAAGGCTCCCCTTGCTCACTGTGTCCTTGCAGGGTGAGTCCTTACTGTCCAGTTTGATTTCAACAAACTCCCCAATTTCCTGAGCTGTGGCAACCTCTGCACAGATGTCTGGTCCCCAGGACAGTTTTGGCCACCACAGCTGAGGACTGGGGCCCCAGGTTCTCGTTGCATTTTCCCTGCTCCTCTCTGTCCTCCCACCTTGCAGTCTGAGGGCTGCTCCCCTGCACTCCCCGGGAAGGAACAGCCACCCCCTTCCTTACACATGGCTTCCCCCACCTCTTCCTATGAAAGAAACAGCCTTTAAAATAATGGAAAATTAAAGATATACAGTTCTTCAGACACACTAAATAAAGCCTTTCTGACAAGAACGTTAAACTATTGGGTAAACAGGCTCCAACGCAGGCTGCAATAAGAGACCTTTCCTGTTACTCTTTCCCTGGTCCATCAGGGATGTTCACCAAACTATTTCATCCTGTCACAACCAAGGCTGTGAGCTATAATGCCTCTTTATATTGTGTCTGTAAAATAAGAGTTTAGGAAGGCCTGCAGGCACAACAGCAAGCTAAATAACAAAAGACAATCACGGCTCTTATTAAAATCCTTTACAGGAGAACAGCTCCTTCAGTTGCCCTCAGTTTTACACAATACAGGGCTTTAATAATCCTTATATATTTTGAACCTAGACAGCATTAGTCTGCTGAAATTGTCTTAGTAAATTTATATAAATTACTCAGTGGCCTTTTCCATTAAAAAAAAAAAGAAAGCTTAAATTCCAGTTTTAAGATAGTGTAAATATATTTTTTTCAAAAAGGCTGTAAAGTCATACCATTTCAATAACACTGACCCATGAATAACACCAGACAATTTCTTGAGCTCCCTATAGACCTTCAGGAGGTCTGCAATTTTGTTTAATTTCACTGATGTCCTGCATCTGGAGGTGGTAAGGAAATGCAAAAGTTATTAATTCCTGTAAAAGAAGAGCGTTGTTCAGGTCATTCCTCTTGTAGCCTAGTAGCTATATAAAACCACATGAACGGCATTGTAATTGCTCAGATGCACAAAACCTGGTTGTACTAACTTATTAGTAACTAGTGCAACTACAAATGGACTAAAGACCTAAGCAAAGCTTTATGCTGACTCTGAGGTTACTCCACTTCTCCAGGCAGCTCATCAAGGAAAGAGATTAGGGAAAGCACAATCAGCTTCTTAGGAAGCCGCCACTCACACTGCCAATGGAGGAGTCCCTTTTCATACAAAATGTTCATCTTGGTACAGAAGGCATTGGAATTTCACCAGCTGCAGTATTTTGTGGCATAGTGCAAGGTCCAACCACTTCACCACCTGTATGGACTGTGGCAACATTATTGACTCTCCTGGATTTTGCTAGTGACACTGTATGTGCAAGGAAAGGCCCCTGAGAACATTCACTGAGCTAAATTTTAATCTCTCCCCTCACGTGACCTCAAAATTGTCCTTTTCTGCACTGCCAGCTACAATGGTGGTTAGATAATCAGTGTGCCAAGGCGAGTGCTCTTTAGGCTGACCAGTACAATCCCATCCTTCCTGGGAATTAACTTTTTGCTACATCTCTCTGACCTCCTCTCCCTTAATTTTGTAGTTTTGCAGAGCAACTGCTGTCCTTCGTTATGACTGTACGTCAGAGTAATGGCATACTAGGCCAAGGCTATCATTACTGAGCTTATTTACTTGCGTACTTGGGAAGCATGTCATCATATTCAGTATTTGTAAAGCACTTGCCATCAAAAGATTAGAACATGCTTTGGAAAAGAAAACAAACAAACAAATCAAACCCCAAACTTCTTTTTGCTCACGAAGCAGAAACGTTAATGGCCAAAGTCCTTGTTCGTGCTTATTCGTGGATGGCGGCTCTTTGCCAGGGAGGCAACCTCCCTGGCACGAGTGCCGCGCTGACTGAGGTGCCATTCCACTCGAGTGCCAAAACACGACTCCAAGTCGTGTGCTGACTCAGCGGCAGGGCCCTGAACAGAAACCCAGTTTCGTCTTTGTCCCATGGTCCGAGTATTTAATTTTTTTTAGCAGCGTACTAAAGAATTACACATCTAGAAGCTAAGGACAATGGTTAGTTTTTAGAATATTTCAAAGCATGCACAAATATACTAAGCAAACCATGTTTTAAAATATCTTAATAAAGACCAGTGTTTAATAATGTGAGCAAATGATCAAACCTGAACGTGAACTAGCAATGTGACTTGAATCACTTTTCAGAAACAACGATGGCAAAAGGTTTTCTGTATGGGATAGGTATAAGCAAAAAGAATAAATATGTGTAATAATAACAAGCAAACTGAAATGTATGCCAAAATTAATATTTAGATATCTTACTTCTTACATTTTTGGTTTGTCTGCCACTAGACTTCAAATTATTCAAGTACCTAATAACTGACAATAGTGGTCATTATGCTTTTGAGTTTAATATGTTTTCAAAACTAACTGGATCCTTTGATTTGCTGTATGCCGTTAAGAACAAAAACGGGGAACAGAATCTACATATATAATATATGCTGCTAATGCTACTGAAATACTCTATTTTGTAAGTCTATCCCATTTTATCTCTCCTTCTCTTATACTTCCCCTTGTTTTCAGATTCTTCCAGAATGACAGACATGCCTGTATGTCTTTCTTCAGTGGATATGTTCCTTGTTCTTACCTAAATAATCTTTCCAATGAAAGCGAGTGAGTACATAACTGTCAGACACTGGCTAAAATATTCAGTGTTAAAAATATTTCACTATTATTTTATTGTAATTTGATGACTCAGTTGTCAGAAAGTTATTAGCTAATAAAATATAAAAGGAGCATAATTTCCCAAAAGACAGCTAGAGTCACTGATGCCATTATTCACATATGAATAGATATGTATATGATGGTGCTACAATTGCTGCTTTGCCTAATTGCTTTCTTTCAAACGTGTATCTGCCTGGTGCATCTTCTTCTCAGTAACAGAAGTTGGTATGAAGTTTTTCAGGCTGCTGCTCAATCAGGCCACACGAATGCCACAAAGCTACGCTGGCTGACCGCACAGGACACACACTGAGCACCTGTACAGTTCAGTACCTGTTCTTGCACTGTGCACCCTCTGCTCGCTTGGTCGTGGCAACTGCAGTCAGAAGACCTGAAGGACAGGCACCCAGTGGCTCTTGGAGAACTTTCTGACACCACGAACCCCATGGGAGCCCACAGTAACTTGAGCATTAGGAGGGCCTGACACAGCCCCTGAGTGCTCATACTTCCCTGAGTTTCCACCTTCAGGTCAACTTCCCCATTTCTGTCCATCTCCTTCTTCACACTAGTACACCTTTCTTTTTAACATCTAGAGTTCCCCTCCTTTGCTTTTCAGCCCACCCCAGTTAACTCTGGTTGTGCATTTCTTCTGTGTCTGTATCATGGAGGCATAAAAAGCATGAAATGGGAATTTTGGTCTACTATGGAAGGAAAATTCAGAAGCAAAAAAAATGGGCAGATATTGCAGTGAATGACCAGGGACTGTAACTTCTGAGATATTCGCTGATCAGCTGAACACAGGAAAATGCAATGTTTGGGCTCCTGCAAAGACTACGTCACTCAGGTTTGATTTAAGTCAGATTAAGATGAGATGGAGGCCACCTACCAACTACCACTTTTTCTGCATTCAACTCTAACTCATCATCTTGAAATTATTATGTACAGCTATAGCTCTACTTCAGCAGAAATCATAAGGCAGAGTCAACTTTCTTTTATTACTTATGCCAAAGCAGTTTTCCATCATGCTTTCACTTTCCTTTTTTTGTGTTAGAAACACAAGCAGGGTATCCATTCTAGGGAAAGCTGCAACTCCAGCAGGGAGTTGGGAACTCATAGTTCATGGTGGCAAGGGGAATACAGAAAGAATTGCTCTGCCTGTTCCCATTTGCCAGACATCTATAAAGTATCTGAAGATACCACCAGGAAGAGTTACTTCTCCAGCAAGGCACAAATAATGGTTCCTAGACAAGATAATAAAAAATGGTGCTCATTAGTCACATATTCATGCTCAAAAACATGTTGCAAAAGCTCCACACAGGTGCATTGTTCTCTGGCTGCTGTATCTCCACAGGGGACACTGAGGAATTTGGCCTATCATCTGCTGTTCTGCCTCAGAGTTATACTTTGGCATCTGCACAGCAGCAAGAAGAAATGTTGTCCTGCTCATGAAAGAATTGAGGACCTGGACAGTGCAATGGAGATGTTTTTTATCAGAAAGTGCTCTTAATGAGGCAAATATCTACCCTCTGATAGAGGCTGCGTTGCAGAGCTAGAGAAGCTCTGTCAGTGAGGAGGCGAGTGGAAATGAAGTGGAGCAAATCCTAGGAGACAAAAAGCATGAACTGTGGGGAGGAGAAGCCATAAAGTGCTGACTGGAGCCTTCTTCCCTTTTGTCACTGCACTGTCCTTGCTGACACTAATAAACAGTGGCTTTGTCTGGTCCAGTCTTCAGAGACAAGCTTGGTATCTCCCTTTTCCAGTGGTCCTCTGCAAAGTAAGGCGTCCCAGAATCAACTCATCTTTCTCGGCAATCTCTGCTCATCTGCTTACACATCTTCCAGCCACAACAAAAGTTGTTCTCAATCAAAACTGGGCTGCCAAGGGAGGGGAATGAACTTCTGGAAATTCTGACTAGCTGAGCTCAAAACTGTGGCCGTTACATGCCAACACTGTGAGTGGAAAACGCAAAAGTGGTTCTACGCTCCTAACACAAACCTGGGGCTTATCAGCCTACTAACTGGGTATGTGTGGAAGCACACAAGCCCACGTTAACAGAACATGACTCCTGTTAATAGAATTTTCCAGCATTGTCTGGGACTAACAAAAGGGCTGGGATGCAGGTTCTTCTGAGACGTGCATGATGACAGAACTTTGCATGCTATTCAAGACTACAAGATGCTTACTTTAAAAGAACTTCTAGGAAAACAAAAACAAACAAAACCCCACAGGTAAGTAAGGCGTGTACCAGCCAATTGCATATTGAGCTGTACAATGAGACAGTCATCATAAATGCAGCAAGCACAGCGTCTCCTATTTATGCTGTGCTCCTGCCCTTGTGCACTTGATGACCTCTCTGGCTTCTATACCACAAGCACTCCAGAATCTCCTCCATTCTGCATTAGCAGCCAAGATTCACAGGAATTAAATATTACATTGATTAATGCACAGAAAATCCTAGTATGTGCAATCATACCTATGGTACTGGTTGACCCTTAATTCCAGCTGTGCTTATGATGACAATTTGCAGAACTTTGGCTCCCAATCCTGCAAACTATTTCACCTATGTGACTGTGGACCAAAATGTTGGCTGATGCTTGTTGTGCTTCTTAGAAGTTCCCCCCCGGCCTTCTTCTCTATCCTTTATTAGTCTGAATAATTTTGCGGCACTTTTTCAGATCACTGATCTTTCATAGACTATTAATAGAAATAATAAACTATGGCTAACTCTAGCACAGATTTACTGTTCAAGCTGATGCTTGTGATATGCCATTGAATAAAAAGACAGATGGAACACATCCACCTGGCAAAGTGTGTGAGTGCACTGCCGTGGATCAAAATAGTGAGCATATTTAAAGACATACAGTTTGGGTATGGTTATTAAAAGATACACTCACAACTTTAGTTAGACTAGTTTGTCTACAGCCTTCCAGCAAGCAAGTGAGAGCACCTAAACTCAGCTGCTCCTTCTCTGAGTCATCCATTCTAGTGCCACTAACTTTAAAGGCAGTCTAAGGAGATTAGCTTCCTGTGCCTAATGTCAGCCTCTGTGAACAGCCTCTGTGTGTCATCCTCCCGCCTATTCAGTGAAAAAAGAGCTCTGCATTGGTGCTCATGACATAAACAGAAATTCACATTAGGCAAATATTAGTAATCCATGCTTTTTTTACTTCCTCGGGATGGTTTGAACATTGTCTCCTCAAAGAGCTATTGTAAAGAAAGGCATTTCATGATGCCATTTCTTAACCATGTAGCTTTAACCTATTGTACTAAGAGGAATGGGGAAAAAAGACTTCAGCTTTCTGAGAGATGCCTTCCCTCTCAGAGGTAGGGGAGTAAAATGAAAAAGAAATTTGCTCTCGGAAACTGAGCAGTCTGGCGTAGCTACTTTCAACTTTCACAAGAGAAGCATACGGCCAAGCCCAATGTTTGCCTTTGACTTGTTAAATTCAACAAACACCCCAGTAGCTCTTGTGTAATGGTTATTCAAAATAAGCAAAATTCCAGGGTAAGAACAGTGTTTCAGTTCCATCACTACCAGCAGCTCCCATTACTGCCAAAATATCAGCTCATCACAGGACAGCCCCTTGAACGGCTTCACAGATCAAGTTGCCAGAGCACTGGGAGGTAACAGCAATACAAAAAGGAGGTACTCCATGTAAAACAACAGAAATGCCCATGCATGACTGCTAATTGCACCACCAGGTAGGATGTTATTTAACTATGCTACCATTTTAGCACAATTGCAACAAACATAGCATGCTCTGGGTTTTCCAAACACTCAAGTAGTGCTTTGGTGTTTGCTTTGATATTTTCTGTTCAGCAGGCACAGGGCTTGAAAAGGAATAAGCTGCCATCAACTTGTCAGAAGAGTAACCTGAGGAGATGGTGGCAGCCGAACAAGAGCAGTGGGATCAAGGTGAGAAAGGTTATCTCATCTTCCCATGGGTAAAATTTCCTCCAGATTACTGACTGGGGAGGCTTTATTTTTTTTAGGGTAACAAATAGAATACTAGATACATATAACATTTCCTCATATGCTTGCTGCAAATTAGATGCCACCTCCCTCCTCCTCCTCATGAGTTTAGGTGCTCATCACCCAGGTTTCTGACTGCAAAGTCCTCTGATATCCTCCCTTGTTGCTATGGGAAGACTTTGTTTTTACCCCACTGAACAACTGTTTTGGGAACACCTGCTGGCATAATTTCTAGTACCTACTGGTGTGCCTTCACATAGATTGAAAGGAAATACGATTTTGGCAGCTGCATAGGCCCTTTTAGAGTCCTGTGGAGAAATGGTGAGAAAATTACATGGCCACACCAGTTTCACTCTGGAGCTGATATTTGGAAAAAAACAAAACAAAACAAAATAAAACATTGCTGTGAAAATACTTCTCATATCTCTTTTTGAGGATTGAGGAAGGCAGCCTGATCCTGTTCACAGCTAAGTATGTTTTCTTCCCTCCAAAAGGACCAGAAAGAAGAGGACAGGCCCACGTAAAATCCCTCTGCCTCATGGGGACAGGAGAGCTCACACTGAGCAACTGAATATTCATCATTTATGGACAGAAGAGAAGATGGTTTAGAATACCCTCATTCCTATTATCTATACTTTCAGATGTATTCTCCTCTTGCTCCCTGGTGAACAGATTTTTATATTAAATTCCATCGCTATATTTTGTGAATTGCAGATATGTTTCCTTTTCGTCTTGGGTGACATTTACTCCTTAGAGTGGCTTTTTCTACACCGTGACTTATATCTCATTTAAAACCTCAAAATATATGGCACATACGTGACACACACATTACAGCGTCTTCATATTGACACTTTCCATCAGGAATGAAACTCAAGTAAAGAGCTTTCTGGAAGTAATAGAGAGTCAAGCTATTAAAGAAAAGTCAGCAAGGCTATTACAAGATGACAAAATGAAAATGTACTTCAGAGTACAAGCTAGGAGCGTGAGTCTTCCTAGAAAAGATGCTGAGTCCTCAACTGATTTAAACTGGTATAGTACTGTAAAGTATATGGAGCTATCATTTATTTCCATTTTCTCAGCTCTGGACTTGCACATTCCCAATGCATCTTGGGTTGCATAGCTTAAAAGGTAAGATATCGAATCACTTGTATAATTTGATGATCAAGGACACATACATGCATATGAAAGAGTACCAGTGAGGAAACAAAAAAGGCCCAGCTCTCTTTTGCTGGCAGCCTTCTCCTTCAGAATATTTTATTAGATATGTACCCTGACTAAAACATGCACCAGCTCTCCTCTTGAGCCGTTCCCCACTTGACTTGCAGAATTTCTTTTCTATATGAACAGCTTACTGTTCACAAGCAAGCGTAATTTATTTATTCAAAACATTTTCTCCAAGCTAGCCAAACCCTATCAAATTCAATTTAGCTTCAAATTAGCTACCTTGCTCATATCTTTACACCCCTAATCCTGCTTCCCCCAGCCGCCCTAATTTATTCATTTTTTTAATGTGAAAATCTAATTTCTTCACCTTATAAAATAAAAAAAAGAAGCCCTCACATTCCCGGTGTATTCATGTTGTAGAGAGAATCAACATGAGCTTGAGTGAAGAAGAGGCTGTTCAGAAAGTCAGGGGTTTGCTAAAACAGGGCTACCTTAATTACAGGCACTCCTAGAGCCTGTAGAACAGACTTTTTGTTTTAGTTGCTACAGTAATGAACCTCCAAATCCAATTAGCCTGGTTTTGGACTGAAATAGCTCAGTGCTGATGATACTCCAGCTCCCACAGTGGCCCAGAAATAAGCTGGGCCACTTGGTTGTCCTTGATGCGGGTCTGGCTTCTCCTGTCCTTTCATGGATGTAATTGTCAAGAGATGTGAACTGGCTTGTAACCTTCAGTCTTTTAAATTATACCTGCTATTACTCATTTTTAAAAATAAATTAAGACCTTCTGTGTTATTTTATGGCAAGTATCAAAGGTTTCATTCAAAACTCAGAATGTCCTAGTCTGCCATGCAGGAACTTCTTTGCATAAGCCAATATCAAAGATATACTTGGAGATCTGAAAAAAATCCCTTCTAGTAGGACTGTTTGTCAGTACACTGTCTAGATATTTCATACATGAAATCAACTTTCAATTCATGGCCAGACTTTAATACCAAGGAATCATTATATGAGGGCAAACCAACTCTCCCATTGGTTACATTTCCTGAAAAGAGCACACGTTTTCTGAGTATAGCTGCTTACCATTTCAAAACCACCAAAATAAAAAACTCCAGTGTGAAGAAGTAGGTTTGTAATAAGATTTGGTATTACCATGAAAACACCTCAGCAAATATTCTGCTCCACGCCCTCTGAAGTAACACAAAGAGGCTGATAGTGTCTCTGCTTTGTAGTACTTCAAGGACAAAAACCTTGCAGAGTCAAAGGAAATAAAACAAAGAAGGACGGTATAATCTTTCCAAGCTCCAGGCAAGAATAACTTTGAGTTGTCCAGAATACAACATCTTTTGCTCTAGACATGAGAACTATCCATAACACAGCAAACAGTACCTTCCTTTTCCCCAGAAGTTTTACGCTTTTTCTCCCATGTCTGTACTAGCATTCATGCAGCAAGCTTGAGCAGCTCTCAGATTCAGCTTCAATCAACTTTTTTTTTCCCTTTTTTTCTTTTTTATGGAGATAGCCTTCACACAGATCAGCGAGTCACTCCTCCCCTGCGGCAGCAGAGGCAGCAGAGCTGGTGGAGGGGAGGCAGCAGGAGCAGGCAGATGGGATGGAGGAGACGCGAGAGGCAAGGGCTGCCCCTTCCACCAGTTGTGCAGCTTTAGGGCCAGGTCAGTCACAGCTAACCTGGTTTCTGATCACCCGGTGGGGTGGCTGCTCTGCCGCTGCACCCCTGTCCCTGTTTGCTCCTTCCACAAAGGTCTGCTGGTGTAACTGCTTGTCCTGGCTCATGCCAACCTATACCTGGGGTGTCATCTGGGTTACGGTAAGGGAACAAATATAAAATTTTAAATAAAAATAAAATAAATAACCTTGGGTAGCAATGCTGTCATCCTTTCTTACTCCTCCAAGAATCAGGATGCATAGGCTTACTTTTTCCTTTTCTCCAGGTCTGACACTAGGCTGTTTCTCTTTCATGCTTAAGCAAGCTTAGGTCTGTAGAGGGCTTCTAAGATATGATTCATCTGACCTGTTTCACAAATCTAGTTTAAGATGAGATGAATCATGTCCTACAACTGTTTATTCCTCTCTGCAGACTTGCAGAGAGCTTGGGGACACTTACTCAGATTTAAACCTCTGCATTATAAACCTCAAAAATTATGTGATTTGAATCCCAGTGTTCAGTTTCAGCTAATAATGAACAAACAGAGAATGAGAGAAAAATCAGAGAACTAGGGATGCGTGCAGATGACTCAATGTTATTCACCATACTCAAGATCAGGAAAAAAAAAAGAGAGTGAGAACTTCCAGGAGGATCTTGCCAAAGGCTCACAGATAGCTGGGTAACACAAAGAAAATTCATGCTGGAAAAAGATAAGGAGTCTTGCAGGGAGCGTTTAAATTCTTTTCGTATTGTGAATGCCTCTGAAATAACTGTGACTTCTCAACACAAAAATTGAGATATCATTGCACACTCTAATTGATGAACACATCCTGAGAGTCAAAGAAGGTAAAGATAATTGTGGCGGTTGGGTTCGGTGTCACTGTGTATGTACATGCACGTAACTGACATCAAGCTTAAGCAAACTGCAAGACATTATCATTTCTAAAATAACGACAGTATAGCTATGCATCCCAGGTGAGAACTGGCAGTTTTGCTGCTGTTCTATAAATCACACAGCTCTCACAGCTACTAATCTGCTGCAGAGATCTTACTAGCTAGCACAGTGATAGGAGAAAGAAGTGCAGAAGAATAAAATGCCAAGAATAGAACCAGAGTCTCTTGATTGCTGCTTCAGAGGCTGCCCTGTATGCTGGACTCCACCTCCTTTCTTTTTTTACCTCTATACAAATAGATATTTCTTATTATTTTCAGGGATGTATTCATATAAGAAAGGCTTTTTTTTTTTTTTCTTTTGACATCAATTCATCTTTAGGAACCTCTAGATCTTCCTCCCCACCCTGCAATCCTGCTTTGTTACTTTGCTATTCTTCTTCTCATCTCACCTCCCTTTCTGGTCCTCCAAAACTGTCAACATGATCACTCTAATGTAGTGTCCGTATTTAGCACAGGGGTTTAAAGCAATTATCTTTCATAGCAGTTCCCTGCTAATGCTGACCTGGAATTTCAGGCAATGTAAGCCAGAGCCACTGAGCAAGGAGCCACAGGATTCTTCTCCTCCATTGCAGTATTCAGTGTTTCTGACATTTTCATTCTTCTTGAAGGCAGACTGACTTTGGGACATCTGAGTAATTCTTACTCTTAGGAATGTGCATCCTGTGTATTTTCCAGTCTCAACTCATGCTGATAACTGTTTTCATTAGACAGTTTGTGGAGATCTCCCTTTCATGACAAAAAATATTCCTGGGAAGGCTATGTCTGGCTGGAAAGGATACACTCTCATTTGGGGACTATTTAGGAAAGAAACAGATACTTTTAACTGCATAAAACCCCCTTTTTCAGGAAAAACAAAAGAAAATATTTTTTCTAAAGGGAAATGTAACAGGTGAACAAAAAATGGATACTTAAGTCTTCCCCCTGTTCAAAAATCTGGCTGGTCTATGACAGTCTTTGCCACTGCCCTTTACGCCAGCTCTAGGGTTGACAGACAGAGCTCAGAGGGTTGTGGTTAGTGGTGCAGAGTCCAGTTGGAGGCCAGTAACAAGTGGTGTTCCCCAGAGGTCAGTACTGGGTCCGGTCCTGTTCAATATATTCATCAATGACCTGGGGGAAGGGATAGAGTGTTCCATCAGCAAGTTTGCTAATGATACAAAACTGGGAGGGGTGGCTGACACGCCAGAAGGCTGTGCTGCCATACAGCGTGACCTGGACAGGCTGGAGAGTTGGGCAGAAAAAAACCTGATGAGGTTCAACAAAGGCAAGTGTAGGGTACTGCATCTGGGGAGGAATAACCCCATGCATCAGTACAGGTTGGGGGCTGACCTCCTGGAGAGCAGCTCTGTGGAAAGGAACCTGGGAGTCCTGGTGGACAACAGGATGACCATGAGCCAGCAATGTGCCCTGGTGGCCAAGAAGGCCAATGGCATCCTGGGGTGTATCAAGAAGAGTGTGGGCAGCAGGTCGAGGGAGGTCATCCTCCCCCTCTACTCTGCCCTGGTGAGGCCGCATCTGGAGTACTGTGTCCAGTTCTGGGCTCCCCGGTTCAAGGACAGGAAACTGATGGAGAGGGTCCAGCAAAGGACTACAAAGATGATTAGGGGACTGGAGCATCTTTCTTATGAGGAATGGCTTAGGCACTTGGGGCTTTTTAGTCTAGAGAAAAGAAGACTCAGGGCGGATCTTATCAATGCTTATAAATACTTAAGGGGAGGGTGCCAGGTAGATGAGAAGAGTCTTTTTTCAGTGGTGCCCAGTGATAGGACTAGAGGTAACAGGCACAAACTGGAGCACAGGAAGTTCCATCTTAACATGAGGAGGAACTTCTTTCCTTTGAGGGTGGCAGAGCACTGGCATAGGCTACCCAGAGAGGTTGTGCAGTCTCCGACTCTGGAGATATTCAAAACCCGCCTGGACGCCGTCCTGTGCAACCTGCTGTAGGTGGCCCTGCTGTGGCAGGGGGGTTGGACTTAGATGATCTCCAGAGGTCCCTTCCAACCCTGACAATTCTGCAATTCTGTGACTACCTGTAAAGATAAGTCTTTGCATTTCCATTCAATCTTTGACTTTCTGGAGGCAATTCCATGAGCTAAACTAATTTTAAAAAAGTATTGGGGAGATACTGCTCCAGGTCTGAATTTCTCACCTGCAGAAGGGGTGCAAGGTATGGAGCAATGCATCAGATGTACTACAGTGATAGCAGCTGAGCTTGCTGGATTGCTCAACAGAGATGTATAGCATTGTTAAATGCATAGCAAGTGTATGAATCTATTTCTGTGCATATCTGCTGTCTAGTCAGCAGAGAGGACACCAGCAGATAGAAGGGTCTATCTTTTTTGAGGCAATAGTCACAGCACTGGTTGTTCCTTTGGTGCACACCCTTCAGGGACAAGCTTTTAAGAGAGGGGAGGGAGAAAATAGATTCTCGTTAGTCTGCTTACATCCAAGTGTAACTCAAATATAGGTAAACTGGACTTTTTTTCCATTCTCTTACCTAAGAAACATAAACTTAGAAAGACAAGACCTCTTTTAAATTTTGCATTCTCTGCAATGATTTAATAATGTATGAAATTATTCTTCTTATGTTTATGATGTATTATCGGTGTTTGGTTAGTGAAGAAGCTAGAAATTCTCCTTACCATAGATTACTTTTTCTAATATGGTGATAGCTGTGATCCTGACACTATGAAGATGGGGAGTAGAGAACTACAATTGGCAGGATACTGGATCTAAAGACTCATGAAGGCTTTTGATTGCTGCTTAATGCCAAACTAGCATTTTTGGGAAAGATAACCCCTCACATATTGGGAAAGAGATCAGATAATAACTTGTATGCAATCAAGCATGCTATTCTAGCAGACTAACTTTAGCAGCAGGTCTGGATCTGAATGCTACCTTTTGAATATATTTTGAGTTGCTGCAGAGCCCCAGATTAGCAGCGCTGCAAGATCAAAAGGCTGTGATGCAAAATTTTGGTGCAGCATGCCGCAACACATAAAAACCACACTGCCTGTTTTTAGCAGATTCTCACCCACCATAGCCTCTCCTTAAGTCTATGTTTAGGCCTCAGCTCTACTCGCACCTGCAGAGGGCTGAATCCAGCCTCCAATGCCATGGTGAGCATTGTACAACCCAACATGGTGCTGAGTAGGGTGGTGGGTCTCTTTCCCGCCTCCCCTCCCTCATCCGCCTTGGAAAATATGTCAGCTCTGCTTGGGGACAGCGGGGAGCAGGGCTGCAGCGAGACTCGAAAGGACCACCCAGCCCCAGCGCCCCATGCTGGTACAGGGGCCGTGTGCTTCCTCCGGTTACTTCATGAAAGTGACACAGATCTCCTCCACCACTATTTTGGGGACCGAAATAAGTTTGGTTAGCTGTGTATAAAGCTCTGGAACAACACATTTTTAATGGGCAGGTAGAGTGCTAATTTAAGGGTAAATTATATATTTGGGTTAGCAGCTTGGCTGCTTTGTTGTTTGGTTCTTTCAGACTACTTGGATGGCAGCCATCAATGCTCTGTGATTTATCTCTATTTAATTTTTCCACTTTTTCAGACCCTTAGCTGTTGATAATTCAATTTCTGGCAACTGCAAACCTTCATTCCCTATTATAAGTTATACCCCAAGGCAGACATACTGCCATCTGCACTATAATGGTGGTGGTAGCTAGTGGATGTAAAGAGGCAAACGTCCAGATGCCACTTGGGTTCTGAAACAGCTTTAATATACAAATGATGTTTGGATTAGAAATACCCTCCGAATTCAAATATTAGCTTCTCAGAAACATTAGGGTGCTCTCCCAAGGGACCCCTCAACCCTGTACTTGACTTCTGCATATTGCTTGTCCCGACAGCTTTAATGGCTGCAGAAAACTAAGGATTTTTCCTTTGCCCAGCCTCCAAAATCATCAAAGGAGGAACTAATCCCAGTCCAGTCATCCTTCATACACACTCACTCCACTCCCTCATCTTCCCTTATTCTCTCCTCCCAATCTCCATGCTCTCCAGAAGAAACCTTCTTTCAGGAGGTTTGTGCTTACAGCAAACCATCAGTTTCTGCTTTCCTGAGAAATATACCCCTTTCCCAGCTGCTGGCAGCAGCTCTCCGCATGCTGCAGGCACAGCGCAGCAGCACAAGGCACTGCTGCATGTAAGAGCTGGGAAGCATCATCCCCTCTCCAGCGAGCCTGGAAACGATACAAGTCTTGACCTGAATTAAAGAGGGATGATTATATTTTAGGCAGAAATTACCCCAAAATCTTTCTAAAAAGCTCAACAAGGATGAAGCCTGCAGACAGTGAGATGGAAAGAAAACACAGGAATGACTGAAGTATGCCCACACTTGTGCCATAGGGCTCCGGGCAAAAAGAGGGAGCCTTGCCCCACGCTGGGTGTTGCACACATCAGCACCAGTATAGCCCATCTTTCTGACCTCCTGTGTGACACATGGCCTGACCCTACAGTTATTCATTCCTGAGTCGAACCTATAATTTCTTGATGGGTTATGGCACAGCTTGATGAGCTACTAGCTGAGGGAAGCTAGCAAGAAACAAGGATGCTGCTTCTTCACCACAGGGCTCGTTACCTTGAGATGTGGAAAACCTGTGTGGCTGCGGCTGCATCTTCCTGCCCTCTGATGAGAAAGGAGGACTACTGTGGTTATCTTGCATGATAACCAAGGGGGTAGAGAGTCGTTCGTGACACCACTGGAGAATTTATTTGCTCCCTACTATGTCTCCTTGCATAAATATTTAGATTTATATAGTGCAAGTTTATTGGTATTTCCTAAGCAGAAATTCACCTGACATTATCCAGGCAGAGTTTCATCTGTCTCTACTCAAATGGTTCAGCACCTGTCTAATAACATATCTTCAAAGTTTCTGGACTTCACAGTGAGAAAGTTATAATTTGCTCCTTTTTGACAGGCACAGCTATCTATAATATACATCCAAACAGGCTGTGTGGACGACCTCCCCCAGTATTACGCCTTCACTTCTGTTTTAAAATTACCTTCCCAAAGAGAAGGAGGTGAAGCAGAAAGACTTCAGGCCCACTAAAACCCATTCTCTATTAAACTGTTACGAAAGTAATGAAGAAAAAAGTAAACTGATCATGAGTATTTCCTGTCCCTATTCTGGAAACAACTGCATTCTTGTTCTCTGAAGACATCTCTTTGCTGTTGCCTCAGCTAAGTCAATGAGGAAGAAAGGGAAGCCCGAGCCAGAGAGAACAGAGAACAATTTAAGACATTTGGGCAACCTGGAATGTAATTTTGCTAGAGGGCAATATTCGCTTTCCACATCATTTTGTTTTTGCGGAATAAAGGACTTGTTACAGCTTGGCAATGCTTTTTAGGAGATTTAAATTTCTAACAGAAAACAAACCCTTCAAGATGCTTGACTTGCATTGTTCCAAATTACTACATTCTTTAGCTCTAATCAACCCGGTTTTGATCATTGCTCTTTTAAGATAGATTTTCTTAACATAAGCAGAAGTTACATTGTCTCTGCATAAGCTGTGACTCACAGCTATGATTTTACACTACTTTAATGTAGGATTGTTTTCAAAACTCTCAAAAAACTGTGTATGCAACTAGTACATCAAAGATTTTAAAAAAATGATTTTTTTAAAATTTTTTTTTTTTTTTCAGAATTATCAATGCTGACACCTATTTTATCACTGGCAACCGTGGCTACAATATCCAGCAAATAATTTTTTTACCTCAGTTGGAGTGAGCAGCAACCATTAAAAGGCAAAAAGTGTGCAACCAAGGTATCGGAGTGACCGCTCACGACATTTCAAAAGTTACAGGTTATGTTTCACCCATGAAGTTAAGGAAAATGCATTTGTACTCCGTGCTTGGAGCAGGGAGTCCTTCCACGCTCCTTTAGATTGACATGGTTAGTTTGCCTGCAACGAGAGCAGTTTCTTATTCCCCGTGGCACCCTGACTACTACGTTTTGTGGCTGAAGTGAATCCACGCTTAGGAGGGACCAGTTTATGCTGCTCCTTTTTTTCCTGGGAGCAGGGTCGTGGTGTATTTTGCGTAACACCTGGGAGGATGGCTTAGCCTGAAGCAGAAATCCAAGGCAACATCTTTCCTCCTCTGTGTCACTTCTCTATTTCCCTCCACTGCAGTTGCATTCTTCTATTCTTTCAGTCCCTCTTTAAAATCTGGATTTGCTTATGGTAAGGGAGGGCACAAATTACACATCCCTCCTTCCAACTGAATTCTGTTTTCTGGAGCTTTTTTATGAAAGGAGGAGGAAGAGGATGCGTCTGGTACTTACAAAACAGTGGGAGCAATCCTTCTAGTGGCTGGAAATACAGATCTCGAGACGAGTGCGTGTTGTGCATTAATTCCTGGCAGAAGCACCTAATCTGTTACTTTAAACTATAAGATTTTGGTTTACCTACTAGGGGGGAAATAAAACCAATTATTGGTTTTACTATTAGTGGTGAAGTGACAAAACTGATGACTGACACAAGAGACAAACTTACAGCTGGTACTTATACAATTTAAAGAACATATCCGTGCTCTCTCAGAGGACTCCTTCTGTTATACTGTGGTCAGCTTGTGATAAAGCCATCTATTAATAACAGTCAGATTTGGAATCCAAGAATGTTTAGAGATACTCTTTGTAAAAAAAAAAAAAAAAGGAAAAGAAATACAAGTGGTATTAATTCTATGACATGGCATGGGTAAAAATCTCAAAAGCTGAAGTGCTCTGCAAAAACATGAGCAAGATGGAAGACAGAAACTTTCATCTGGAATGAAAATCCAATGGCTTAATACAAAGCTCTACCAATGTAGCTCCAAAATCACATGCAGGTCAAATACCATGCCTGGTTTACTGGAACCTTAAAAGTACACTGGATCATACATAGGTATTCCAACTGAATTTTCTTAGGATACAAATCAATAAGAAAAAAGTTTTAAACATGTACATTTCTCAACATCACTCAAATCCTTCTAGAAACAGCAGGAAAAGCTCTAATATTGTCCAAGTGACCAAAACCTATCACTTTCACATTTTGAGCAGATCTTACTCCTTTCAAACACTCAGAAAGAAAAACACCGACTGCAGAGCCTTATAAAAGACAATTCTAGAAAAACCACTAGTCCTGAAAAACCCTGATCTAAGTATGCAGGTGAGTCAGGAAAGATTATCATGCAACATGGCTTATGTATTTAAAACATCACATGATTAGAAGAGCCATAGAAAAAGGTGTGATTTTTCCTATAAATAGAGATTCCTGTAGGCCCTTACTGCAGTTACAGTTTAGTGGGATCCCTTTGAAGCAAAATGATGAGCTATCATGTGCAAGAACATCAAAGTTGACAAATAATGACACATTAGTGTGGCAAATGCTTCGTTTTTCAGTTATGTTCACAGCTCTGAATTTCTGCAAGGCAATGTGGATAGCATACCAATGTGTACAGGGACAACCCGACAGATATGAATGCTTCATCCATGATGATAACAAATTGCTAAGACTATCAGATTCACAAGAAAGCTTGGAACTGAAAAATTTCAAATTTTTCAGAGTTCAGATCACATTACCTAATCTACCTGGAAAGAATACAGTGGGGAAAAAACACCATCACATTATGAATTTTGAAAAGGCATTAAAAAATCATCAGACCATGCAATAGACATTTCTGTAACCTATGAGCTATTTCCTGGCCACTTATCACATTTATTCCAGCAGTCTCTGTCCTCGATCCATTAAAATGTAGTGTTAGCTGGGGAAAGTATCCAGTGCTATTTGAGTGTTTTAAAGCTGCTTGAACACAAGGTTTCAAACAGTTTTGTAAGCAAAATTGCCAGAGTTTATCAAGAAGGGTAAAATACAGCAAAATAATTATATACATTTGTAATTCATTCCTTCGCTATTGAAATGCAAAAATTGATCTGTGACAAATAATTATTAGGAACTCTTAAGAGCGAAAATACAATGGCAATTTTCTAAATTAATTTAATGGCTGACTTACTTTAATTAGTGGTAAATTATTTATTGCAAGTTCTTTAATCACTTTCTATTTACACAAGGGCGCCCAAATCTTGGTTGAGCTATAGAAATCCCTGCAATAATAAACAATAAAAGATGTTATCTAATCCTTATGGTTTTGTGTGTTTGTGGAAGAGAAAGCAAAAGAGCTGGAAGACTCTCATTTTTATTTTTTTTTATATTTTACTGTATAAGGTTACATACAAGCAACCTATCTGCAGTTAAAGTTAGGAAGCATGGAGTGGGCAGATCATCACAAATCATGGGTATGTCCACATGCACCACATCACAGCCCTTCATGAACTTACCAGTTTCTACTTTAGAAATAGGGTTTTTTCTCATATGGGAAGCCTGATCTATAATCTCCCTTTTCCAGCTGGTGGGAAACTTTTTCTAACTTCTAGCCTAAACCTATTCTTGACTAGTTCATACTTCATTGTTTTTGCAAATTGTCTTTTAATGTAAATGCATTTGTTCTGCTTTTATTATTTGTCCCATTGACATATCCACAGGCAGCAAGGCTATCCTCTCTCACATTCAATTATTTTTGGATAAAACCAGCCAAGTTCATTTAGTCTTTTTTTTTGTTAAAGCAGACTCTCTGTTTACCTCAGAAAGACTTCTCTATTTCAGTTTGCATTCACCTTTGTCAAACATGCAGAGCAGGACAGTAGCATGTATTTTAGAAGAAATTAAACGTAAGTTGGTATTGGTATTTCCTAATTTCTTTTGGGTATACACCACCAAATACTTCTTAGGATCATTTATCTTTTTCACAGATATATGAAAACCTAAGCTTCTCCAGCAGTGGCTTATCTTTGTCACCTTTAGTCATCCTAATAACACTGAATCCACTGATGTCTTCCTTTTCTTCAGTTATTTTTAACAGATGAGTTTTGAGTTTTTAGCTGAAAACTTATTTTATGATATTGCTCAGGGAAGCCTTTTGATACCAGACAGACAAAGAGCATCTCAGTATTAACAGTTTGCAGCTTATTAGCACAGTATACTTCTGCTGAATTTCATTGCACCACACAGAGCTTCATTTGAGATTATTAAAATTTAATATCAAGACGTTCAACTAAGCCATGCTGGAAAATCTGCCATTAAAATTCTTTTAAATTTCATTATACCAATCCAGGGAAAAATCAGCTGTGACAGGCTTGGAAAAGTTTGTATTTAAATAATGCTCTTTGTCCTCCATACAGGGCATAGAGAAAAAGTCATCACCAAATATCACAGCGACTTTTTAACACACTACCCCTTCTTCTTTGGTAGGTCTTTGGGGAAATATAGGAAGAAAAATGGGAGGGCAGAAGAAAGGGCAGTATTTTGAGGCAAAGGTTGCTGATCACACCAAATCAAAAAAAAACCCAAACAAACAGATAAAACATGTCAAGAATACAAAAGAAAATTAAGACAGTTTTCACAATACAGGATAAGCTATAGTAATGCGAAGAATACAACAGCAACAGTTAATTGGACTTGAATTAGTTGGAAGAAGGTAAATTAGCAAAGTTTTAAACAACTTTTTCTCAAAAGATGCTTCAGTGGCCATGAGGAACTATTAGAAAAGATAAGCATGAAGAGGATTGTGATTTGGGGGGGTGGGGGGGTGTCAATTTGTCTGCAATAGAGATTTCTTTGTTTGTTTTATTTGCTTTTTTTTTTAATGGTAATAAATTATTTCAAAACTTCTTTCAAGTTTTGTCATGCTACAACCTGTAAGCAGTACGTAGCTCTCAGAGGGCTGCACCTCTATTTTTGACTTGCATTCTAATCAGAGAAATCAAAGTGCCCCTGATGCACCGGCCCAGCCACAACCAGCACGTCGTGGACCTGTAGCTGCTCTGGCCTGGCCAATTTCCGGGCAGCAAACTCCCATCCTGGAACTACGTAGCCATGAGAATAAACCTTACTGTCCTGACTGCTAATGGCTTCAACATTTCATATTATTCCTGCCTTCCTGTTTGATAAACTATATTAACACAAGCCTATAGTATATTTCTACATATTTTTGTACTTCCTTCTTTGTCATTATCATACATTGCCCTACGTGTATGTCCTATCACAATTTCCATTGATCCATTGTCTCTCTTTTGACTTGTGACTTCTTTTCCTAGTGTCCTATCACTCCAGTGTCCTCTACCACACTCTCAGTTGCAATGGCAGAGTGAACTGGCAATTCAAAGCTTCATTGCTTATTTGCATCTACCACTGAAAGCAAAATTTTTTTCCAAAGTTCAGATAGTTCCTGCACTGATCCTCTGTGCAACCTTGCTTGACGTTACCCACAGTGGGTAAATGAAATCCATCTGCCCGTGGCTGATGGCTACATCTGCACCAACCACTTGCTAGGTTGTGTAGTCCGATAACCCTCTTTTGGCCCTAATCTCTGTCCTATTATTTAAACACACATCTTGCTATGCATCCCTTCTCCAGGATCTGCCAGACCTGGGGGATCTCACAGTGATCAGCGGAACATTAAAGAGCTCATTTCCATCCCACTGGACCTGTGACCAGCGGTCTGGATAGACAAGCTTGCTCTGACCCTCCCCACTCAAGTTCACGAGTCCAATCCTGATGTCTTAACAGGATTCATTAGACATTAGTGCTGTCACTGATGAATGTGTTCTTACTCTGGCATAATGCTTATGGATTTAAAAATGCAGGGCGTGTTTAAATAGAAGAACAGCAAGTAGGTTGTGTGTGTTTTTTGTTTGCTGTTTTCCCCTTAATGAAATTCTGTAATGTTGGAAAGCATTTTAATGAAATGCATGCAGGAAACAAGCAGAAGTTGCTTGAAAATTAGAGTTAATTATACATTAACTGCAAGTCTTGTACGCAATGGTCTGAACACAGTACTTAACATGTTTATCATCAGAAGTTTAATAATGAAAACTAAACAAAATCAGAAGTTTAATGGTAAAAACTAAACAAAATGCTTTTTGTCCTTTTTATAGTTGTATAAAAGCACAACTTAGTTGGCTTATTAATAGGTAGAAAGTATTACAGTATTAGCATTTGGGTATTCTTTCTATCTCCCCCTTTAATTCATTTGGAGTATTTTCCCAATACACGCAGTGTTGGCATAACTCTGTTTCTACAGAAATTAACAGATGTTTTACTGGATAGAGTGAACAGTTATGGACAGGATAAGAAAAATGACAAGGAAATTTAGAAGAAAAACCCACTTGGTTCTCTAAAGAGAATTCTGTAGCCCAAACCCTACACATCCAAATTCAGTGCTTCAGAGAGGCACTTTTCCTGGTGGTCAGAAGAAGACGGTGGGCTCTTTCAAAGGAAGCTCTGGAAAGTGACCTTCCTTCACTGACTGTATCAGAAATATGGGAATCTGAATATTTGCCTAAATGATTAGAATAAACAAGTATGACAAGAACAATAAAAACATGTTTATTTCCCAATTTTTTCAATCATAATTTCTAGCAGTTATGTGAAATTTATAAGTACTAAGAAAGTGAGTTACCCAGTTTTACATTTGTCAGAGGTATCTTGAAGAGTAGTAGCTGGTGATGTTACTGTTTCCTGTAAAAGCAGGTGTCCAAATACAATGAAAATTATCCACGAGATACTGCATTCTTTGCACCTGTCATTCTACTTCTACTACGATGCTGAAAAATGAAACTGATTACTTGCTTATCTATCCCAGCTTTTGTTCTCTCCTTAAGAACCCATTGACCCATCTAACTATCTTGGTCTGTATCTTTTCTTATTTGCATCACAGCAGTTTTCTCAGACATTCAGTGAGCTCAATTTATATTTCAGAACTAGGAACTCCTCTTTCAGAAAGGTAGTCTATTTTGATCTAAGCCTAGACAAGATGAAAAATCCATCTTTTCTGGAAATTTTTATTCTATTTATTTTATACTTTATCACCCTTGTTACTAAAGTTGATTTCTCATTTGACCTTGTCTGCCTTTAACTGAGGGACATAGGTCAGACAATACCCACCCCCCCGAATTTTCAGATCTAGTTGCAGTCTTCACAGGAGACCACACATCATACAATCACCTTTATAACCATTAGAAACATCGTATTACAACTATTTAGTTTTCAGCTCTCCCTAACATGTTCTTAATTGCTTTTGTTATGCTTTTTTTTCCTCCCCACTGCTGTTAACAGCCCTTTAGTTTTAGTACCTCTTGCATTTTTTCTATGAAAATTTATAACAACGGACTGTGCTATTCCAGGAAAAATCTACAGGGTCAGACAGAAACTGAACACAAATTTTTTTGCCTGGGGTCTAAACTGGCAGGATGCAAGCTGGCTCTGGTCTGGAATTTGATGTAGAACGGTGCATAAGCAAATACACTTGGCAAATACTTGGGTAACACCTAAGTTTCCCTCTAAGGCACTTTCTCCAGTTGTTCAGTCATTTCCTTGATCCACCCTTACACTTTCCCCAGTTTTTCCAATACCTTATGTGTGTGTATACATACACGTACGTACACAAATATACAAATTTTGTTGCATCAGGTCTGATTTTCAGAGTGTCATTAAAAAAGGTATGTATATTCATAGTTAAGGGTTTTAATGTACTGCTCTTTTTTATTTTGTACAGCGCTGCACAAAGTACGCATTCTTGATTGCCTTAATGTCAGGGTCATTATTTTTTTGATCCAATTTTGGTTTTGAGTTAGGGTTTTTTTTTCGGAAAGGGGATTGATGCAAACAATTAATGGGTGTACATAGAAAAAGCGTTAAGGCAAGTCCTTGACTTGCCTACTTACTTTTGTGCAGCCTATGGGCTATCCCAATTTATTAAGGTTAACAGTGAAATTTTTCTAATGCAAAGCAAGCAATTTAACAGGTATGTAATTTGGGGGGTGAGATTTTTATTTTTTTCTTTCTTTTCCAGGCCAAACTGTAATTCTGCCAACTGGAGCCACCTCCCTCCACCCCACCCGAAGCCAACCACCTCCAATGAAACATCAGGAGAGATCATTTTCAAGCCAACAATTTGCATCAACACCATTCACGCAGCTCAGAAGCAGTTGTCCAGATTTTTATTGAGCTTTTCCAAGTAATGTACCTTGGCATGGGATCAAGCATGAAGAAGGTATGAAGCAACTGAAAAGGAGAGGAGGTGACAGGGATTACAATGACAAACAAACCCATGTCCCAGCAGCAAATTTCAGTTTGGAATGCCTGGATGATATCTCCTTCCGCACCTGGCCTGGTGAGGTTACAGATACTATTTATTGAATGTTTTCTCCCCGGGGCAGTTTCTGCGCCTGTACTGAAGATGCCCGCTGCCCACTTGGGCACGTGTGCCCGCTGTGCTGCCCTGCGCGGCTGCTGCGTGGGCCAGGCACCCTGCTTCTGCTGCGAAGGACCCTTTGCTCCTTGTGTCAGCAGGTATCAAAGACATCGACAGCCTCCTTAAGACACCCAAACTGTGGAAGAGCAAGGGAGGCTGCGGTGCAATTCAAACCAGTGCTTTTTGGAAACACTGTGCTGTTACAAAACAGAATGAAAAACTTGTTTTCTAGGAAAACGAATCCTCATTAGATGAAAACTACAAGGAAATAGCTATGAAAAATATGTCAGAGCTGTACTGCAGGATTTTAGTGGCATTTTCCTCATACTCATTACTGAAATTAATTCACAAAACTTGCCACAATATGCTGATAGGATATAGCTGTAACACGTTAAGCTGTTGTTAAGAATTCAAAACATGACAATCAAAATAGTTCTCTTTATATACAATTAGAACATTTATTTGCTTGTTCGATGCAAAATTAAGTAGTAAAAGCAACCAGGAGCTGGGAAGGAAGCCAAGCAATAAAATTGATTGATTGCCCAAATACATAAAAATCATATCCACAGCTTTCAAACATTCTCTCAAAAGCAGAAAACCATCTCTTCGAGGTTACCAAACAACCTGGTTAGACAGGATGGCGAACCTGCTGTTAAACAGAAGACAAAGTTCGTCTGTGAGGTGTAGCTAATACAATTACTGGTTGCTCAAAATAGCATGCATCTCCATAAATCTGTCTCTGTTTAAGCTAATTACCAGAACTTATTCGGCAATGTCATTTTTCTGGGTTCTTCGATTACATCAGATATACAGTTGTGTGTTGAGGAAAAACATACCAGTAATATAACCCATGTTTTTTTCAAAAAAGATGCGTTCTCAGACTTTGTTTTGCTTTTCAACTGCTTCTTTCATAAGATTACAGATCACTTCACCAGAGCACATCATTTTTCTTTTGGTCATACATTACAATCAACCACAAAAGGATCCAGCCTTCTAATTCTATCCATTTCTCCTGCACTGCCATCATTCTCTCAGTGTCAGCATTGTCTAAACCAAGTATTAAACAAGTATTTGTAATAAGAGCAGAGTATAAATTGCAGAAATGGAATCGAGCTTGGTACACTCACAGGCAGACTTTCCAGTGAAAGGCTAGTGTTTTCAATCTCTAGTTGTCACCAGGAGAATAAGAAGAACTATTTAGAATGTGGGCAAATAATATCTTACAAATAAAAATATTTGAATTAAGCAAATTAACTGCTTTTCCATTGAAAGAAATCCCAACTAAGGAATCTGAATTCAGCCTCAGAGAAGGTGCTGAATACAACATTCTGCATTCCAGCCAGAGCCGGGTCAAAAACTTTCTTATCCCCACTGACTGAATCAAGGCCACAGTTGTGCATGCCAAATACACATTTCTTTTCATTATTATTACGCGTGACAGCTTTAGTAAATGCAAAGGATCAGAATTCAGGGCACACGGCATTCAGGGGGATTCAGTGCCTCACTCTGGCAAGAGTTATTGAAAATCCAAGCCATAAATCTGCCTTTGCAGGCTCTGATCAAGAAAAAAATACTGCTGACAGGTCCAAAAAGTTGTTGAAATACTTTTCACAAGAGAAGTTGCTTATGAGACAAAAGGATGTCGTTCCTCAACCCATATGAATAAAATCTAACAAACATATGGCAATAAATGCCTTCAAAGGCTTTTGTAGGTATTAACTAGCCAAAATTAATTTCACTAAAACTTCTACTTGACTCTTAAGTGGTTGGTTAAATGAAACAGCCAAATAAACCTCCTACCTGCATGCTTAAACTAGAGAATTGCTTCTGAAATAGATTTGATCCACATTAATTATTTAAAATAATAAAGCATCACGAATTTTACCTACATATATTGAATGGACATTACTCAGCAATCTCTGAACTGTAAGAGTTGCAATAGTCCTTTTGGTTTTCAAATTGTGGTTCAGTTTTCCATATCATTGTAATTACTGCAGCTGCACTGCTGCCAACAAAATCCTAGACTCAAAGCTCTTGGCTATGACAGCACTTCTAAGCAATCACCATGGGATACTGGGCTAAACTCAAACAGGTTTCTTTTTTATGAGCTATATACATGAGCAAAAGCTAGAGCATGTTTAAACAAAGCAAATCAATTCAAGTCAAGCCTCCCTGCTTAATAGATTCACACAGCTTATTAAGATGAGCAAACATGCCTTAATGAAGAACACCCATCTTCTAAACGAGAGAAATAAGGCCTTGGTTGTGCTGTTTAGGCAGGGCAGGGCTTAGTCCCAGTTTCAGGCTGTCTCAGTGCTCGGAGAAGCAAATCCACTACAAAATGAGTTCACTGTGGATTCTTCACTCCTCTGTCCATTACTTTTAGTCCTACTTTGCTACCTAGTAGAGCTGTTGTGATGACTGTATCTGATGACTCCCCAGTGGGCACATCATCCTTTGCAGGACAGCAGGAGTCATAGCTACAGTGACTTCATGTTCAGCTGGGTTTTTCAAATGACAGGACGGCTTTTTTCACTTCCCCTCCTGCAGTGTCTAGAAAATCACCAAATACTTCAGAAGCTCCTGAGATGTAAACAAACACTGACTCTAAAGGAAGATTTAGAGTAATATTGTTAGTCAGTGGAAACTACCACGATCATTTCCTATAACGAAAACTCTTCTAATCATGTATTTTCTTCCAACCCTAGTACAACTTGAAGAAGTTGTCAATGTAAGTTGGTCAACAATTCTGTCATCCTCAGACTGTGCCGTCATCTCAGACACTACAGGCTTTTTCCACTGACTTGTCAGTTGTAGAAAACAATCAGTGCCCCACTATGGCCTGTGAGTGGTGAATGCTGCTTAATACTGGGCACTGGGCATGGGTCTGTGGCTTATATACACAGACACACATCGCATTCATAAATGAACTACTTAATTCATTATGTCAATTTTTACAGCTAATTACAAAATACATGCTAAGGAGTACTTCATATTCCAAGGGATTTTGATCTCTATGAAAATGATTAAATATGGAATTGGTAATAAGATCCATCATTTACTGAAAAATTAAAAAAGAAAATATAGGAAAAGAAAAAGAATTACTACATAATACCGTGGCTTCATGCAGAATCAACTCAGCATTTCAAATAGAAAATCCAGTTTGCCTAAAGGTTTTCCTATTTATCATCTTTAAAAAAATGGCTATCTGACATCATCATTTACTGCACACAGTACATCTTGCAGTCATTCGTATTCCCTCTCTGGTTGTGTCACCTCTCTGACCAAACAACCTGAAAATATATATAATTATGTATGAAGCGAATTCAAATGGAGAAAATGCTAATATAAAGTGGTATTGAATGACATTAGAAAGCTCACCAATATTACTGAACAGATTAAATTAGCATTTTTCCACAACATTAAGACTCTGTCACAGAATGCAGCTCACAGTACATGCCTTTCTCTATCTTTTATTCAAATTAACCCTGGGCTTTTCCTTGCTTTCTGGCTTTATCCTAATGGAGAATTATGATGGAGTAGTCAGTTGTTGCTCAAGTAATATCACTCACAGGAGTCCTGAACCCCACCAGGCAATCAAAATATATATTGAATAAATAATGTGGTATCTGCCACATGAATGACTGGTTCCATCATGCACAGAAATATTTTAATACTTTCTTTATTTTCTTTTCCCCTCATCAGTCAAGAGAGACCCTCTTGAGCTGCAGATACTTGTGGTTTTCTGGCTACAGCAGCGTTTCATCATGATCTACTACATATAATACATCCATAGGCCTTGAAAAGAGAACTTTTCAGGTACACATGGGCTGAATTCTGCAACAAGCTGCAGAGGTGCTATGTATTTATTACCTAAGACACAAATCCAGATTCAGTCTATTTTATTGAAACAGAGACATGTCACACCATGGCACCACAGTATCTTCCAATTCAGGTATTTTAATACAGTGTTTAAGCACAGTTGTTATCACTTGAATAGAAGTAACATGTTTTTACTTGATATATGTTTTCCTTTAGTCTGTATCAGTAGGATCAATGTGTGATCTTAGTGACTTGTTTCTTCTTGACTGGCTTTGTTTTTTTCCCATTTTTCCTATTGTGACTTACATTTCCTCTTCAAATAGGAAATCCTATGCAGTTTCCCTTATGATTTTGTGCAATATTAGCACCATTAAAGAAACATAGGTTCACTGGCAGAAGAACCCACTTATCTGTTTCCAGACATTTAATGCAAAACATCATCTTCATCTTCTCTCCCATGAAAACACAAAAGACGGAATATCACAGTTTGTCTTACATGTTCCCCAGGACAGATCTCCTCCACATTTTTTCTCCATCTGTACTGGTAGGGTGTTCTTTCGGAAGGATTATTTTAATATGGTGCATTTAATGTATCATATCTGAACCATAAATCTTGCATCTCTGGCATACTGGAATTTCTTTCATAACGTACAATTCAAGCTCTCACTAACATTTCATGGCACTATGATGACACTTTATGGTGGAAAAAAAATCTAAACAAAAAGCTCTACATTGTAAATTTTCATTGCCATCAGGTGATCTACCCTCTTGGTATTGAGTTTCCATGAGTAAGCTCAGGTGAGAAGTAGCCTGCATGATCAGAAGCATTCACAAAGCAAAGCACAAACTAGTTCAGTATCACATATATAACAGTCCTGCAGTGACACATGTGGAGCTTGATATTCTTTGTGCTGAAGTCAATAATTAAAAGTATGTTTACTTCAGTGGGAGGCTTTAGAGAAACAAAATGAAAAAAGGAAGGATAATGATCAAGACCATTGAAATCACAGAGGAAGTTGTGCAGTAACATAACATGATGTAAGAAACTAGGGCTTAAGGAGAGAAAGAGTTGCATAGGAGGAGAAGATCAAGCAGGCAGATGGAAGAAAAGCTCTTTGTAGTGAATTAATAGAAGAATTTATTTTAGAAAAGCTTAAAGTAGAGGTAAGTACGATCAGAAACTGGGGAAAAAAAAGATGATGGTGATGGTCAGAAATTTAGACAAGCTGAAAGCAAGACAAAGCATAAGATTTGGAGATGAAATGATTGATAGCTGATACAGGTGGAAAATGAGGGGGGCAAAAAAACCAAGAGAAGTTTCATGTATCACCCAATTTCTAAGTAGAATCCTTCTGACTCTCTTAAGTGTGACAAAGTGTTGAATGAAGCTGAATGAAGTTTCTGGGTTATCTGTACAATTTTTAGATATAACTGCACCTCCTGAATATAGCCAAATCAGAAAGAAACTGCCAAAAAAAATTCAAAAATAAGATACAAAAAAAAGATAATTTGGAAGAGCTTTTGGAACAATGCCTTCTGCTGTAAGACATGAAACAGAGCACAGAAAAAACACTGAGGAGAGAATGTTTCTGCAGGTTTCCAGTAGACTGTTTCAGAGCAGTCAAGATGTTTTGCCACTATATCTCGTCAGTCAGTCGTGTGAGACTGAGAATGAGGAATTCGACCAACTGGAAGCACAACAAAGGACCAGCAGGAACTTTACTGACAACAACAAAAAATGAGATTAAAGGAGCTGAACAATTGCATCGAGTGCCTCCTTCAGAATTGTAACAGGGGTAGAAGAGCTGCTGGGGAGACGAAAGAAAAACAGACGGTTTCTGTTCCAGACTAGCAAGGTCAGAGAAATCAAGAATGCACTAAGAGTAGTCTCCTATTAGGAAGTACCACAACAAGTCTACTGTGCATGATTTCATCAAGAGGAAGCATCAACATTGACCAATACATAGCACTTCTTTTAGGATGGGAGAATAAAAATATCTTTGCGCTAGGGAGAGAAGCATTAGTAACTTCAGTGAGAATAGCATATACTGATATCTACCTTGCAATGTCCTTTGGATAGTTGAAAAGATGAAGCATCTCCAGGAAGCTGAAAGTCGGGAGTAGGAAGTGGCAAGATTAACTAAGAGTTATGCAGAAGCAGCTAGAGGAAGCCACGCAAGTGAAGGCTATACGACTGCCCCACTCAGAGATAATGCACAAGACATAATTCAGTAACTATAAAGCAAAAGCATGTACGCTGCTTTAGATTTAAAATAAATAACAGTGGAGTTGCCTGTATTGGCGCTGAAAATTCTGTGAGCTTATAGATCCTTTTGGACGGCATTTCTGCATTTTCCCAGAGCTCTGAGCTGGATTCTGCACTGTGTCTGCAAGCCCTATCAATAATTCTTGAAAGGTGCAATAGGAACGGGACTAAAATACCTACAACAATCACCTCCATTTTCTCTGCAGGTAATATTTTGAGAAAACAAAAGTGAGATAAAGTAGAGGACAGGAGTGATTAGATCATTTAGAGAAAGTGCATTTGCCTCACTTGGTGAAACCTATTTTCTTCATGGTGCCCAAAAGGGAAAGAAGGGGGCTGAGTCAATGAGCAATTCTGTTTCTAGAACAAACTAGTTCAAGTCAGTTAATATCCTTGACAGTACTGGAGTGGTAAATTATTAGTGAACAATATTTTCAAATATTACCTTGAAGCTTTAAGCATATGCCCCAATAATCTCAGATGAAATCATTCAGCTATCAAGGTGTTATTGATCTGAGTAAAGATACTAAAGTTTAATCAGAATACCTAAATTATACTTTTCTTTCAAATTATACTGCTTTTACAAAACATACGTTGTAGTTAAAAGCAAAACCATACCTTTGTTGTTATTTCTTTAATGTTAGTGGTAATTTTGGCAGTGCTACAACACGTTACTAAAAGGATTTGGTTAAATGTAATGTACAGCACAACTAATAAAGAAAATTCACCAGCACAGGTGCTCCTAAAAATATATCCATCAAGGCAAATAAGAGATTTTAATTTGCTTTTAACTGTCCTTTGTAGATAATCCAGCATATTGTGCATGTACTCTTCTACTGAAAATTTACTCTTATTTGAGCTTGTCTCTTATTCTTTTGTTGAAATCTGAAGCTCTATTCTGTCATTCACATTCAATCAGTCTACTCTCATTGACTTTATGAAGAGAAAAGCACCATTCAAGCAATTTGGACACTGAGTACATCATTTTAAAGAGAGAGATCAGACTTCCTGAATTAACGTTTCTCCTTTCATCTTCATACAAGAGTGCTATTGTCATAGATACAGGGTATTCAAGGACAGAGTCATCCCTAATCTGATACTGTATTGGGAATATTTGGTATTATTTATTAATTGAATCATTTAGTTATGTAAAAGGAATAATGCACACATAGGCCATCCTTTTGATCCACCAACCTTGTACACGAGAGATGTACATAAGAGATTTCTCCAAGGCTGAATTTTCAGGCTCCATGTATTACCAGAGTAAGAGAAGGGAAGAAAGAAGCTAGAGGCATTTGAAAATCATGACAGCTCAGAGAAAAAATCTGCAGACCATCTATATGACACAGCTAGAATAAGTCCAAGAGTGCTTATCCAGCTGCAGCCTGAGGGATGTGCCATGCAGCCAGCTGCTGCTGCTATTTGACATCTGGGATCTGTAACTGGCATTGAAAAGAAAAAAATAAGGGGGGGGGGGGGGGGGGGCAGAGAGCACTGAAGAGTTATGTGAAGTTAACAACAACAACAGCAATCATCTCTCTCTCCCCCAACACTAGAGGTATTTCTAAAGAAAGAAATTTTGTTGCAGGCAAAAATGAAGATGAAGCCCCTGTGCACTGCACTGACACAATGCACAAATGAAAGGTGAAATAAGCCCTGGAAAATGAGTGTAACACAATAAAACTATTAGAGAAACACACTAATATTGCTAAAAGCAGCACTGTACACTCATATCTGACCAGCAGTTTTGTTACTTACTGCTCCACTTGCAAAAAATACCATGGCTTATTCATGCCGTGAGCATGAGAGCGCCTGGTTTTTAAGGCTGAGTGAGTGGTCTCAAGAATTATGCCAAGGGAATCTGATTCTCCACTCACAGAAAACCTTGGCCTGATTTCCCCCACCCTCTCACCAGTGTTTACTGGGCACAGAGAGAAGTGCAAGCAGGGAAGTTGCTTGCCTGAGAACACACACTGTGTTATCAGCAGAGCTAGGGAAGACAAAACCAGCCTGCCGAGGGAATGCCCCTTGCACAAAAGCCTGGATCCTCCCACCACACCAGGGACCAGGTGGTCGGCTTTTATGTAGTGATGCAAACTCGTGTTTTCCCGGTTTCAGTGTTTTGCAAATCTCTATGAAACACAATAAAACAGGCAGTCAGTACTTCCACATTACTGCACAGAGCTGCTGACAGGTTCCCTTTCTATGGCTTGTGCACTTCATCAAAGGTTACTCTATATGTCTAGATAGCTTCTCATCCTCATATGACCCCCTCTCCCTCTCATGACTGCAAGCGTTTGAGATGAGTGATTCACGTACGCCTGACACAAACTCCCAAAAGCTTTACTAAGTGTAATTTTATAGAAGCAAATTGCCTGCTTCTCTGAGCTGGATCAGCAATGTTTCCCCTTGTCAACCCGCAATGCTAGTGAAGCTTTGAACTGCCACAGTCACTCTCTGAGAGAGAGACCTCACTGGGAAACATCATGGGCAGAAAGAAAGACTTCTGTGCCCCTGCACGTGTTTCTGTGGCAGTGTCTATATTTACATTTTTGGGGAACTAACTTTGGGCCAGATTTTGTCACTCCTATTCATAGTGAAGAGTATCTCACTGCACAAATAGTCCCCGGGGGTCTCGACTGAGGCAATCCTGGATCATGCTGAAGATCTCTTTCCACTGTGAGCGATTTATTTTTCTGTCTGGCTTAAAGATGGCTTCAGCTGAACTATTCACAGACGATGGCAATGTTCATGGTGGTGGCAGACTGCGACCTTTACACAGCAAGGAACATTTCTGCAAAGGGTCTTCCACCCGTGGAAGGGGCAGATGGCACTGCTGTAAGCTTGGAGCATCTGCATGAAATAGGGAGTGAGAGAGGTGAGGCATGTCTGTGTTACACTGATGCTGCTCGTAAGCACCTCAGCAGTAAGTACAGGCACACACAGCACTGTGCAAATCTCTCTAGGACAGACAAAACTTACATTTCGGGGAATGAAGACTTGGCCTGTGCACTTGGCATCAGACAGCCAGGGTTAGGCTGGCCTGGAAATTACATTTCTGATAGTTCCAGAATGGACGACTGTATCTAACTTATATAGACATTGATATTGGGTGCACATACTAGAAGTGTGTTTCCAAATGCGGCTTTGATGCTAGAGCCATGGCCATCACCCCAGCAGAGTTTTATAGAGGTCAGAGCTTCTTCCGGAGGCAGTAAGGAAAATCCGACTGCACAAAGCAAATGAAGCAAGTACACACTATATCGATACATAAGGTATGACTAGGCATATTTGCAGATAACAGGTTGTTGTGGTTTAGCCCCAGCCAGCAACTAGAACCACGTAGCTTCACGCTCATGCTCCCCCATTTCCTCCCCCAAGAAGGGTAGGGGAGGAGAGGGGGGAAAAAAAAAGAGAGGAAAGGGAGAAAAAAAAACCCTCATGGGTTGAGATAAAGACAGTTTAATAGAAACAATAACAGAAAAGGAAAAATAAGAATAATGACACAGGTCACTCTCACCACCTGGTGAATTGGCACCGTCCAGAGCAGTGATTGTGGATTCCCACCCACCCCCGCCTAAACCCCATTTATAGACTGAGCATGACATCTATGGTGTGGAATATTTCATTGGCCATTCCATCGTTCTGTCTACACTTCTATGGGAAGCTGAAGAAAGTCCTTGAATAGTGTAAATATCACTTAGCAACAACTAAAAACAATAGGTATTATTGACATTCCTTTCACAGCAATCAGTAGAAAGAAAATTAACTCTTTCCCAGCTGAAACCAGAACACTGCTAGATGAACAGATCAACCACAAAAGTAATTCTTGAAATTTTTGCCCTTTCTCTTCAGTTTACCTACAAGCACTTCTCCAAAACCCTATATAGAAAAGTACCTCTTTGATGCATAGCTACTATTTGGCACAACTAGAGGGCACTTTGACAGCCCAAAGATTTTACTGTGTCTCTAGCTTAAACAAAAACACACATGCAGAGGAACTGCAAAGGGGAGAAAATCAGTTGTTCATGCCCAGCCTTGAGACAAGTATCAAACCTAAAACTTCAGAGCTTCAATGCAGGTTTGAACTCCCAGATCATGTACCCTAGCACATTTATGCCAAGCAACACCACAGAGAAAAGGCTCATTTCAGAAGTCCTATGGGGAGCCAAAAGTGTTCACCAGAAACACAGAGAAGTATAAAATGCAGTGTGTAATTCCAACACATTCAGGAAAAAAAGTCCCAGAACCCACTGGTGTGTTCCTGTTACAGAGATTTAAAACTGGCAAAGCTATAGAAAAATTCTGGTGGGTCCTTATCTAAACCATTTACTCCATAAATAGCACCACCGAGTTCATGCCCTTTACCATTTCTTTCAATGATCCAAGTTTCCCCCACCCCTGAAATAAAACAGAAACTAAAAAAAGAAAAAAAATCTCAACAGTACAAATGTTAACCCTGACCTTCTGTGCCTGTGATGAATAATGCTCATGCTCTGAAGGACCCAACAGTGTTACCACCACAGAAACCTGCTTGTGAATGACGGCTGTCTTGAGTTTGGGCTTGAATCCTGGCTGACACATCTGAGTCCCTACAAATATCACCACGCCCAGAGGATAAAGGACTGGATGAGGGCTGGCATGTAACACACAGAAACTGTAGACTAGGAAACCTCTTTGGGCTTCGGGGTGGGAAAAAGTTTGCCTGGCTGGTTTTGGGTTGTGGTGAGGGGACTGGTAAACATAACCTTGAACCAGATTGTGGCTTTTCCCTTGTGGGTCCTCAAATATTCCAGCCCAATGGGCTAAATGGATCAACACACTGGATCAATGCCTTAAAAAGCATAAGGAAGGGGAGCTAAGCAGATTTCTTTTTGTTAGAGTTACCCATGGCTAATGGCTTTGCTGGACTGAGGCCAGCTACCATAACATACACATCTCTTGAGTTTGTCTAGAAGTGGTAGGTGTATTATTTGTTGAATTACTCTCTCCCTTATCTCATGTTAAAAAAAAAATAAATAAAAAATGTTCTTTTAGTACAAACAGACACAAATTGCTATGCAGCAGTTTGAAATGCTTCAATATACATATCTTCCTGGAAGCCTTTAAACTGTTGTTTCACTAATTCCACCAAACACTTGTGCTCCCTATAAAGGAATGAATTATGCATGGCAGCAAAGGAACAGAAGGAAGAGGGGTGATCTCAGTTAACTACAGCTGCCTAGATGTTAGGTGCCTAGCTCCACCTAGTCATTTATGCTGCCATTCTTAAAACAGGTGTCTGAAGTGGAGAAAATTGCCTTTTAGATCTGCCAGTCTCTCTCTCCTGTCTCTGGTGAAGGTGTTCAAGTGAAGAACTTGGACAACCCAACGAACTCTCAACTGGCTGAGGTTGGCCAGGTGAGTCACACAACACCAGGGAGCACCAGACCGGAGCAGAAGAGCCCAAGTTAAAGCCCCTTGTCCTGGTTTGAGGTAAAACAGGACCAATTTTCTGTTCAGCAATTTCACTTTGCAGCTAAGCCTCTTCTAACTACTGAAACGAACAGCTTATTGTGCAGAAACTGTTCACTCTCAGAGTGGCAAGACCTGATTAGTTGTAATTTACGCCAAGGAATGGTACGCGGAGAGGCTCTTGCTTATACTTACTGCTGTAACACCCACAGCAGCTAACTTTTTTATTTGCCCCGTTGGGAGGGTCGGAAGCAGAAAAGCATAGAGGGGTCCCACCTGCGGGGAGAAGTGGACAGGACAAGTGACCCCAAACTGACCAACAGGGTATTCCATCCCATCTGCCTCACGCTCAGTATAAGAGCTGAGGGATCAAAGGGTCAGCCCTCTTCCTTCAATGGCCGGCGTCCGAGGTGGACTTTGACTGTTCGTCTGCCTTTGATCCCGATCCTGAATCCAGATCTGGAGTTCAGTTCCTGTCCATCACCAAGTCCAGTCTGGGACTTCCCCAGTGCCAGCTAGTGACGTGATTGTCATCCTGGGAGTTTGATACGGTTTTGTATATATTTCATTATTTTCTTTTTATTTTATTATTAATATTTCATTAAAGTAGTTTAGTTCCTTCTAAACTCATAAGTCTCTTTCTCTCTCTCCCTCCTCTTCTTGAAGAGAGAGAGGTGGGGGACAGCATCTGTCATTTCACCTGAGTTGCCACTCCGGCCCAAACCACGACACCCTTAACCTCATCCTGGCTGGCAGCACAAATTGCCAGCTTCCTTATTTCTTCACGGCCTGCCAAAAGGTGCTCCAATTCCCCAGGACCAGGTCTGGTGAGTCTCATCTAACAGTCAGCTGCAAGACGCAGTGCAAGACACAGTGACACAGAGGAGCTGCTTTCAGCATGGTGGATCGCTGCCCAAACCGAGCAGGAGGAGGGCTCACCTTGCCCATCAGTTATTGCTGCTTCCCACAGCATTTCCCATCGGCTCCCAGCCACCAGCGGTTTAGAGATGCTAACTGTCCAAGCTTGCCTCAGAGATATTTCAGCAAGTGAGAAGAACCACAAGTTACTCAACACAGTCCACAAAGGCTTTCTCAGTCACTGGGTTTAAGCAATAGTGTAGATGAGGTTAGATGGACTGAACCACAGCATGCCCAGCATTAGCCATCCCAAAGGACTGTTTCTCATAAAGGAGATATCATGCTGAGTAATGAAAGGCCTCACTTCTTTCAAGGAATAAAAATTGCATGAAGTATGCTTGAGTTCCTTCCTCGCAAAAGGATCTGTCGCTAAGTGAATGGGGTAGAGTCTGGGGAGGAGATCCATGCTGTCTGTCTCTGGCATCTTGGGAACAAAAATACCTAAAAGCTGTATCTGGAAGATCTTGTTTATAGTCTTTACACCAGATGAGACTGAGGTTTTGATGCAGAAAGGGGGATGAGATGCCTTTTACAAACCTCTAGAATATATATCTCCCTCTAGAACCACCTTGCTAGCTCTAGAAATCTCCAGCTCTCATAACACCAAAATATGACTTTTTTCCCCTCTTGAGCACCAAATTAAAATTTCAGAAAATCAAGGCTCTCTATAATATTTTGTGCAACATATATTAACAGTATTTTATCCTAACCTGTTTCCTATGGAATAATTAAAAAAACACCCTTCTTGCTAATGGGTTGGTCTTGATGACCCCTTCCAATTCAAGTAATTTGGTGAGATCATGCTGTAAATTGCCCTAATTATCCAGAACTCAGCAGCCTTCCAAGGTAGTTAGACTTCCTCCCTGCAAAAAAAAAGGCAGTGGTCAGCATTGATGTGTGTCTCTGTCTCACCTCAGTACGGGGTGAGGATGCCACCACTCAGAAGCAGCTCCTAGGTCAATTAATTTGTACGTAGCTCTAAGAAAAACCTGGACAGATTGTATTTCTCAGCCTCAAAAGGACTGTGTGGATATATCACCCAAAGTCATGACATGGGCAGGTACTACATAACAGGCACCTTACCTGAGCCTAATACAGTCTAAATATTTCTAAATAGGTCCAAGGCCCTTTGATCTGGGAGATAAAAGAACAACACGATTCAAAAATGGAAGTTAGGCACTTCAAAAAGCTGAAGGTGGGCCTGGCAGCAGCGAGCAAATTTTTAATAGTGGTAAAAAATTAACCACTTCATAATGCATGGGATAGATTCTTCCTAAGTTGCATCAGACACAGTTTTGAGGTTTCTTTTCTCTTCCCATAAAGGTCCACTGAAAGGTCTGCTGACCACTTTTATCTTACATCTCATTGGGTTCCACTTTTTCAGTACACTGGATGAATTCTTTTGTGCTTAAATATCATTGAAATCTATCAGTTTGCTTATAGTGTACATGAAAGTTGAAAGAAACAGCTCAAATAATGCATTTATTATGAAACTATTTCACTGACACAACTGTATTTTTTCCCCCACACCTTGCTGGTGTCCATTTTTTCCCTCCTACACAGCTGTACCTGTTGGGTTTTTATGTCACTTGTCTCTGTGTTGCTCAATATCCTGTCATGGTTTATCCCTACTCATTAGATATTGATGAGTGGGAAAGCAGCAAAAATGTAGCTAAATCCCCACTTCTGTCATTGTATATTTTAATGTCTCACAGATTATGTCTGATCTATTACTACTGCAGAATTTGAAAGGCTCTACTTAACTACATTTTAGTTAAAAATCAGACCATTACGTGGGTAAGCATCCGTACTTTTCCCCTCTGCGTGTCGCATTGGAGGGAGTATACATAAGGACACAGAAGCTCTAAAGCTTGTTAAAGCATTTTATTTCCCATTTCCTCCAGACTCCAGCCCTTCAAAACCTTTCTGCAAATCTGACGGAAACAAGGCAGGGAAGAATACGTTTTCTGGGGCACGGGGTCTGCATAGAAACATTGCGCCTTTATTCTGAAGCTACGCCACGAAGAAGTGGGCATTGTTCAAGCATGGCAAAGACAATTGATATGCTGCAACGTCTTAGGCAGGAGAGCTTATCCTACAGATGGATCAAGGAATCCAGGTGTTTGGAAAGCTGTCCCCTGCCTCTTCCAAGGATTCCAAAACCACATACTATTTTTGGAGCTTTTTCAAACCACTGTGGTAAAACACCTGGGCGCTCTCAGCTCCTGCTAGATATTGCCACGGGGGAGTATTACATATTCCTTATGTGTGCCTTGATATAATTCACAAAAATAAGTGATCAATGACAAGGTGAGAGCCAGGCATTCTCAATTAAGATCATATCAGCTCAGAAACAAGTAATATTTTTCTTTCATTCCTGCCAATTCTTAATTAAAACAGGTAAGCAAATGCATAAGACTGCTGAAACTGAATTTGGAAAGGCTGAAATTCCCAAAGACAAACTGTTATTGACATGTTACTGAAGAAACAAAATATTATTTGCTTTATGAATTGGTACTTTTGTCTTACATAAGAAAAGATTAATTTCTAGCCAAAATAAATTTTGAATTATAGATCTGAGTCACTTAGCGAAATGAAGCTTTTAGATCTTCACTGTAACAATAAATAAATACATTAAAAAAAAGTCCAAAGCACAAAGCATACTCATGAATTCAGAGGCTGAACTGACTGTACTTAAAACGTCCAACTTTGCTCATCTTTAGAAACGGTTCCTGCATCTCATCCACCCTTCTCCTCCGCTTTCTGAAACTTTCACAAAATGCACCAGTGACCTTTTAGTCAACAATTTAAATCACTCTTGAGACTAAATATGGAGATTCAATACAAACTACTGTTTATTCATCATACTAAAAAAGGTGTAGGATGCATGTTTATACAGTTAATGTGTCCAATATAGCCAGCAGCACTCCCGCTGCAGTTGGCATCCCAGTTATCCTTCAGCTATTGCTAGCTCTTCCACCATTACTGCTTCTCAAGGCTTGGCTCTCAAGGCTTGAGCAACCTTGTCTAGTGGGAGGTGTCCCTGACCATGGCAGGGGGGTTGGAACGAGATGATCTTCAAGGTCCCTTCCAACTCTAACCATTTTATGATCTATTTCTCAAACCTCTCCCTTGTGAGGTAAAAATCACATGTCCCATGAAAGAGCAACTCAAAAATCTTGGATTTATCTAGCATTCTATGTTCATGCTAGTATCTGCATCACTTTCAGTTCAATATATTTAGGTTGAAGACACATGTCACAGTATTCATAAATGCCTTTACAAAGCTTTTCAGATGTTCTTGCTGGCAACTCATGTTTCTCTGACTCCTTCTCTTACTCCAACAAAAAGGAAAAAAAAAATCCTAATTTATCCATCTTTTTCCTATATATTTCCTTACTGCATTCACTTAAAATTAGCTTTGTTTTCCTGATCAGTCAACACAGCACTCCCATTGCTCTGTGTCTAACCACTTGCTCTTCCATCTTCTCAGTGGACTTGACACCCACCCACTGATGTAGGTAAGACACAGGAGAGCTCCTGAATAAAATACCCTCTGTCCAAAGATGACACACAGGAGCAGCTTACATCCAGGCGTGCTGCCTGCTTGCTGACTTCAACACCTTGCTTTTGCAACCTATAAGCTTCATTCTTCAGTTCCACAAAGCTCGGTACAACTAAGATGAGCTTGATTTGAAGCACTGGCCATTTCCAAATCATAGAATGGTTTAGGTTGGAAGGGACCTTGAGGATCATCGAGTTCCAACCCCATAGGCAGGGACACCTCCCACTAGACCAGGTTGCCCAAGGCCCCATCCAGCCTGGCCTTAAAAATCTCCAGGGATGGGGCCTCAACAACTTCTCTGGGCAACCCCTTCCAGTGCCTCACCACCCTCAGAGTGAAAAATTTCTTTCTAATGTTTAATCTAAACCTGCCCTCTTCCAGTTTAAAGCCATTCCCACCTTGTCCTATCACTACATGCCCTTGTAAAAAGTCCTTCCCCAGCTCTCCTGTAGGCCCTCTTTAGGTACTGGAAGGCTGCTATAAGGTCTCCCTGGAGCCTTCTCTTCTCCAGGCTGAACAGCCCCAACTCTCTCAGCCTTCCCTCACAGGAGAGGTGCTCCAGCCCTCTGATCATCTTTGCGGCCCTCCTGTGGACCCGCTCCAACAGGTCCATGTCCGTCTTATGTTGGGGGCTCCAGAGCTGGACGCAGTACTCCAGGTGGGGTCTCATGAGAGTGAAATAGAGGGGCAGAATCACCTCCCTTGACCTGCTGCTTGTTTGTTTTATTTGAGCATTTGCTGTTCTGTGCACACACCACTGGGGAAAAAAAAAAAAAAAAAAAAGCCAGCCCAGGTTTTCAGTGTCAGGTTTGTTTGGGCCCCAAGGAGAACCCTTTCCTATGCACCTGAGTCTAAAGGCTGACTAATGACCCTGTTCTTCAGGAGCAGAGCCATTGCCTCTGCCTGCTGACAGTTCTGAGCACTCTCAAGAGAAACGTAGTAGTTCATTTGCTTTGTACCCAAACAAGTGGTAGGTGCCAGGTGTTACAAATTTTCTGTAAAACAGGCTGAATAGACAGGTGGTGAAAGTTACTGACAATACAGAAACGTTTAGCTTAACCAAGGCTTGGGAGGATACTTAGGAATTTCCCGAAAGACCAAGCAAAAGTACGCAATTAGGCAACACTTAACAGAGGAATGATTGCAGATAAGTGCAAGGTGTTGCATGAGAGCAGAGAAAAATAAACAACTTTCTGGATGAGTGTGACCTCTTCAAAATAAGCTCATTAAAGGAAGGACCGCAAAATGCCTGCAACTGGGGGGGTTGGGGGGGTGTATAGTATAAAGCAACTAAGATCTTTGACTTGTTGTCTGTAACTACCACGCATAAAAGATAACAGCAGTTATAGAGAATATTTTTGGCTTGGCTTGAATTCATCCTTAATACAGAAAAGCCTGGTTCAGATGCACTGCACTGGACATGCAGGATACAGAGACTCCAGCTCTTTGTCAGGCAATGTGTAGATGAAAGGTGACTGAATTCAGCTAATGGCCAATCTTTACAGGCTACTCCTGCTGCAAATCGGACCCCAGTGCTACACAGCGTTTTCTAAGCAGTCAGACTGATTAGCATATCTGAACTCTAGCATATACAGAAATTACACCACTATTCAGCACTACACAGGCTAAATCAGGGTTTAGAAGCCTTCAAAAAAATCCTTGCAATTAACTGTAAATTCATTGAAAACAAAAATATTACAAGATATGCACTTTAAAATGTGCAGCTGAATTACAGTTCTTATTGATGAAAGAAACAGAGAAATTTAGTTTGTGCAGGTTTTAGTAGCAAGCGCATACGTGGATGGGAAGAGCACCTGCGTGCACAGCTATTGTGATTCAGATTTGAAGGGCCATGAGACTTGATGCCTTTCAGCACATATTTATGGCCAACTGGGATCAAAATTGTGGCCTTCCTGGGCCACCTCTGGGTAATTTTCCAGGTGAATTGTTGGAATTGTCGCTTCACTGATGAATCTGGGGCAAGCCTCTAATTAAGGCAGTACATGGAAAGAAACAGAAATATATTGTACTGCTTGAAATTATGAGGTAGAATCCCTGATTGTATTCGAGTGAATAGAAATTTTACTATTCTTTTCAAGAGGAGATGGAATTACAGCCCCAAACCCCATTATTTAGAAGACTATAATACTTCCCCCAAAAGGGTTAGAAATATTTAGATGCAATCATTGAGTAGCTTTATGGTTCATGTTTATTGAATGTAATCATACAAACTGTTTAGGTGCAGAATCCTTGACATTTCTTCTTAGTTCTGCATAAATACAAAGTTCTGCTCTGGCCGTATTATTATATTTCTCTTCCTTTAACACTCATTTTTTAAGGGGGTGCTTTTGAATTGCCTGGCCCCTAGCAGGGAGGGATAAAAGTCAACTGAAAAAAGAAAAAAAAGTGTCAAGAAAGGATCTGTAACGTTAAGGAATTTTTTTAATTCTGTCTTCCTAAATCTCCAGTGTGGTTTCACAGGTTTCTACCTGCTTGCTGTTCATGTTCAGCATGAACATAAAACCATCAAAAGAACTTCCTGGATTTTAATAATGTTTGAGAACTGGGTCAATATATGCTGATAGAAGCACTTCAAATGCATACACCAGCACCTGCCACAGAAGAGGGGGGGGGGAAGAATGAACAGAGCTGCAAAACTTCAGTAGTGGTGATCTCTAGTGCCCTTTCAATTTCTGATGTTACAAAATACATTGAGTGATGTGAACCTTCAGTCCTTGAGTAGCAGGGAAAACCTCTGTGTCTCCACGCCAGGGCATGGAGCCACAACAGCCTTTGGGGGTCCTTCTCTCTTGAGCAAGGCTTGTGTCCTCTCCTCCCAGTCCTCTGCTCTTTTAAGATGCTTCAGCCTTTCTGACAGCTGGGAGATGCCTCTACCTAAGCTGACGGCCTTTATCATCAGCTGTTAACATAGCCATCCAGCTGCACTCAGAGTAGGCACTGCTGTACCATCAACATTTGCTTGGCAGCTGGCAGAGTGCAGGTGCACACTCTCAAACAGCAATTCGTGCAGAGTGCTGCTCCTCCGAGCACAGCCAGCACACACAGGGCTCAGGGGCTTCAAAACAGGAGGCCCTCCAGCCAAGCCGGCCTTCCTGCTGCTGTTTTCTTGCAGCATTCCTCAAGGGCTCTCCTTGCTAAGCTAGACAAGGAGACAATGCCTGACTGTATCAGTGCCGGCCCAGATGGATGGCAATGGATAAGCAAAGAGCTCTGTATCAAAGGCAAAAGAGATCCACGTTGTCAAGGAATTGGTTGGGGGCAGTGATGAAATGAAATGAAATAGATGGATAACTGGAGGATAAGTTCATACCTTTAAATTGCTGTTTCTACCCACTGACACCTATTTCTGCCTTGCCTTTGGCAGTCAAACTCAGAATTTGCAGTTCTGAGATACAAAAAAAGGAAGCTAGAAACACAGGCAATTGGGACTTGAGAATAAAGGTTTGGGGAAAGGACGGACGGATGGTTCATTAGGAATGGAGAAGCTAGGAAGACACTGAGACAAAGAGGAAGAGGAGCACAGGAAGAGAGAAAAACCCATCAAGAGTTATTTCATCCCATTTGGAGAAAATTACCTTGATGATGCAGTCATTCTTTTTCTGGTTTTCAGCTGAATAATAATGGAAGTTATCTTTTAGGCTTTTCCCAAGGCTAGCATGATACCTCTTCCTAGGACACAAACACCCACTGGACATAATATGTCACTCTTACTTTGTGTTTTTTAATTTGACAGCTTTGAAACTAATTTAACAGAAAAGTTTCCAAAGAAAAGATATCATCCAATCCAGATCATCCATGTGTACCCTTCCAATCCTTCCAACTGTTTTTCCTGGTTGGACAGTAAGTTTATGTCTCCACCTCAGAAGCCAGCTAAAGAGAAACTAAATAAAACTTAGCATACTGGATGAAATTTGCAGAATAGCAAATCACACTGTTCCTTAAAAAAATGTCAAATTTTTCTGACTATGCGAGCACCATTAACCTGGGATCATTTTTAAAATTGAAAATGAAAAGGCACAATAAAAGTACAGGCCGTTCCCATTGATATTTACTGCTTGCTTGCAGTATGCAAACCAGAGAATGTAAAGCAACTCCTATGAGAACACAAATACCAACTTAAATGGAGTAGGAAACAGCAAGATGTATGTTACAAAGCTACATTTCCCATTCCTTTAAAAAATAAAAAAGAGAGAGAGAGACAGACAGAGATGGAGAAGGAGAGTAAGAAAGGGAGGGAAAAGGGGAGAGGAAAAGAGAAAGGGTGAAGAGGGAGAGAAACAGAGATGGAAATACATTGATGCCAGGAATGCTGAACGCTTTGGAAGACCTTTGGAGAAGACGAGGAAAGTTAAGTACACAGAATGGAAAGGAAAATATGCAATTTTCCTTGATGGAAATGTAGGGGGAAATACGTAAGCTGAGGCCTAGAACAAAGCCAATATCCTCTTACATACTGCCTGGGGGATATAAATGAGACTGAAAGCAAAGCATCAGCCTCCCGTGCACTGTGCTAGCCCAGCTCGTGACTTGAAAGCAGGCATGGCCGTGAAAGCTGTGTCACTGTTAACCGGGATGTGACTCTCTGAGAGTTTCTTTACCATGTTAGTGCCATGCATGCAACTCCCAACAACAAAATCCTGAAATATGGACTGATTCCAGTTCTTTCTTCAAGGACTCATCTACTCAAAGTCTGCTCAGCATATATGGTAAATAACCAGCCAGCCCCTGCACATCGTATTTTCTGGATATAATCTTACATGCCTTCAAACTTATGTGGCTGTAACCTCTTTCCAGGTTCTTCTTTCTCTCTGTCTTCATATGCTTCTTCATCCTTTTCTCCTCCTTGTGTTGTTTTTCTCCTTAGTCTCCCCTTCCTCTAACTCTTTAGTATCTCTCAGCTTTTTTGGACTTACTAACTTGCATGTTAGTGTATTACCTGTCTATTCTGGATTAAATTTAAAATGAAATTAAAAAAATATGGCCATTCAAAAAGAAAATGGAATATGGAATGTGGTATTTCTGTTGTGATTTTTTCTCCCATCATTCTGTTCTCTCTGCTTTCCTTTTTTTCTCCATGTTCTCTGATTTTACCTGTCCAATTCAGCTGCTCTTTGAACATGTACGTATATATTCCTTTTTATAGCATCCATTGCAATAGGATGCTGACTTTCATTTAACTCAAAGAGTAAACAATATAGAAAAATGATTATCTGAAACTAATCTGCAAAATATGAAATTAATCTGCAAAACAAGGAAATTGTCATATTGTTTTAAAAATAAAAAGGATTAATAAAAAAAATCTATTTTTCAAGTCAAAGAATAATTTACTGCTGGTAGTGTAATTTTGTACAATCCCTCTGAGACAGAATTCTCCTTATATCACCAGTTACATATAATCTCGCATAGGGCTAAAAAGAAATTGAAAGAAAAACAGCACTAATTTTTACCCTTTGTGACTATCAGAAGATGGTGTGTTTTAAAACATGTCTCTGGGTGGTTGCGATGGCAGCTTGTGGAAGGGGTCTGTGAAGCCAGGCAGCAGGGCGAGCACCGCTCAGGTCCATCCCCTGCCGGGCTGCACAGGACAGAGAGCAGGTACAGACAGACCTACAACTACTCTCATTCCTTTCAGCTCTGACCCACTCCTTACGCAACTGTCACCCGTGCATCACCATGCTGCACTGGACCCAGGCTCCCCCACGGCACGTGCTTCTTACCATGGGCTGAAGGAAATTAATTAAATTATCTGTCCTGGCATCATCCCTAAACTTGGGGCTGGTGGGTAGCACTGCTCCAGCTGAAGGGAGAGATCAGCCCTTTTGCACCCAGCTTCTGAAAATAACCCCAATGCAAACACTTTGGAAGCACAAAAGCCTGGCTTTATTTCAGAATATTACCTTCAGAAAAGAAGGTAAAATTACATTTAAGAGACTAAGGATATAGGTGCTAGATTTTCACACAGCCTAAGAATGGTATTTCTGGACTACCCTCATGAAGTTAACTTTGGCACCAGCAATTTACATCACCTGATGAGTTCTTCTTCATCTAAACAGAACAATGACTAGGTAAGACCCCTACTGCAGACACCCACGGCACAAGGCTGAGACCCCGGGCTCTGCCCCAGGCTGCTGCCTGGACAGCCTGCCTACAAGGAGGCAGGAGGCAAACCTGAGAGCTCAGAGGGGATGAAGGACCTCTCAGCTCAGCTCTAGCCGGCTCCCCAAAGCTGCTGCGGCTACGTTGTCCTGCCTGTCTCTATACACACACGCTGCCAGAATAGCCAGTGGGAGCCAGCAGGGTTACTGGGTGCCTAACGCACCCTGGGGCCCAAGTCTCCTCCAATAAATGCAAACATGGGCCTAAGTTCTCTACTTTTGACTGCACTGAGATGAAGAAAAAGTCCACGCAGCTCTGCTCTGCCCCACACAGCAAACACAAGTTGCTGTTCTCTGATGCCCTTCCTCTGGCACCATGCAGTATACACTGCACGCTCTGCTCACCCATGCCACTCGAGGTGGGGACAGGCAGAATTATACCCTCGGTAACATCATTTTCATTACTTGAAACTCAAGATTTATTCAGACTTAATCTCTACATATACCCAGCTCAGTTAACATGAATTAACAATTTGAATTTCAGGTTTATACAAGAAGTCACTGTTTGGCAGTTAATTGGATAATACGTGAACACTACCACAAATTTCTTTTGCAAGAAAAAGCAAATATACTGTTTTATCCTGCTAGGAGGATACACAGAAAAGGATGCTGCTTTCTGAATAGCATGTTTCCAGAGATACAATTCAAGCATTAAAAAAAAAAAATAATCAAAAACATCTATATTCTGTCTGTAGGACCAGCTGAAAGGGCATCTGGAGACGCAAACACAATGCAGTTATATATCACCAGTAGTTGTCAAGGTAACTACAGGATCATGATTCCAGACCAAAAAATCATTTCATATATCTTCTAAGATAACGGTCTTCAGCCAGCCTTTTGAGATCCTCTTCAATGGAGGAAGAGCCTGAGTAAGGTTCTCAGGAGAACTGCTCACTACATCAGCCTTGTAAGACATGCACCAGTTCTACACCAAATAAGCAGATTTTTTGACAACTCTCTCTATTACCTATGGCCTATGGTTTCCAAGCATAAGGCCTTTATGGCACTGGAGATATGCTTTGCCTTCTGCATTCAGAAACAAAGTCTTAAAGGAAATCCAATTTGAAGACATCACTTAGTCCGGGACAGAAAAATTAATTTTGCATCAACACAAAATAAAAAAATAAAAAACCAGATTGATGGAAAGGAGGCTCAGACTCACGTGAAAGAAGTGTTTTCCATAGGACATTTCCATTTTGTGCCATTTTTTAAACAAAATCTTGTTTTAAACAAGATCTTTGCAAAATTCTCTTTAAAAAAAAAGGGAAACTCCTTCATAGCATGCATTTGCAAATCAACAGAAAGCATTGATAACCAGCAGCTTTTTAACTCCAGATTTTAAGATCTAGGTTCTAAAACAAAGATTGCCTTTGACAGTACAGTAGTCTGGGACATAAGAAACCCAGAACGATTTGGGATGAAAAGCCTTTGATCTGGATTGATCTGAACACAAACTACCACATTTCAACTTAATCCCATCTACAGGCAGTGGCACTTTCCCTGCTTTATTTTGCAGATATGAGTGCAAAAAATGTTTTTCTCTCTCTTTTACCAATAAACACTCCCAACAAAACAGACACATCTCTAGGAAATATTCTGTCTTCATGAAAAATTATTCCAATTACGGCCATGGGATTTTTGCATGGACCGACTTTCATGTGTAAAACATAAGCTAGGAAAAGAATAAGCTAGGAAAGCCTGCAAGATTTTACGTTGAAAGATTAACTTTTTACACACCTGCAGTTCAGAAGCCCCCAACTGCCATGACAAAGTTTTGAACAGGAGAAACTGCTTTTTTCCTTATACTATTTTTTCCTTTCCTCCCCTCCAATACATACATCTCTTTTTTTTTTTTCCCACGATGTGCCATCAAATTCCTAAAGAGAAAGAAGTAGAGACACCCTACCACTTAAATGAGATCCATGTTCCAGGAAGTTTAGTAGCTGTAAATTATTCAAAAAAAGTGCAAGTGTGTGAGCCTATGTGAACTGGAGTAGAATGAGAGGAAACACAGAACAACTGCAAATCTTGGCGAGAGCCATTGAGATCTCTCTCCCTCCACAGGCCCACACATTTTCCATGCTTGGGAGGTAAAACACTGGCAAGGATTATTTTTCAACTAGGTCAAACTAAATGATGGAAAGATGATTTGATTTATTTTGTCTCCTCAAGTCACATCAGTTGTGAAGAGCTACTCCTTCCAAGCAGCCTGAAGTCAACAGTAATCTTGGTAAGAGAAGACAGTTGCAGACATAATATTAAGACTAAATAAGGACTAAAACACAGCTGACCATTATCTTGGAGAAATTAATCAGGTGCTGGTAACAGTTCACATCACCTTGTCCAGAAACATTGCCTTGATATAAGAGGAAAATTTCAAATCCATATATGATTATTAGACATCTAATGATTCTCATTAGCTGTTTTGCTTAATTCAAGAGTTTATCATTCTCCTTAGGAGTATTTCTTTTTCTTCTTACAAGCAAGATTTTCTACCACCAGGTACCAGAAAAGACTATAAAAATGCTCTGGCATTACACATTTCCTGCAAGCCTTTAAATAGGCTGAGAAGGGTTTCAAAGTGCACATGAGCATGTTAATTTCCATTCCAAATGTGAAAATGTGGCAGAGATGTCATGCGTCACGTAATCATGAACACATTTTATTTGAAACTTAGATTTTAAAATTTAGGCCTTAAAATAAAATATATTAGTCTATGCCCTGCATAGAAAAAGATAACAAGAAGGGCAAGCTGCTCCAGAGTCATGGACAATATTTCCTGGCCTTTTCACACAGATTATTGCTCTCAGCACCAGTGCTCCTACACTCCTTTCCACTGTTTCCACAGAATGGTTTTTTTACCAACACAGATGGAGTCCTAAGACTGCATTATGGTCAAATTACTGCTGTTCTTACCACTATCTGTGACCAAGAGTCTTATTATGGGCACTGTACAAACACTGTTACAATTCCTTGAAGACCCTGCAGTCCAGACACAGGAATCTGTGTATGGTACAGTATTTGTAGTCAGGGCTGGACAAATGAAGCAGACAGGGTTACATGTGGTTTTAGCTGCTAAAGTTTCATAGACTTACAGAGTTACAGGCTGGCTGAGCTGGAAGGCAGCTCTGGAGACTGTCCAGTCCCAGCCCCTGCTCGAGCAGAGCCACCTGGAGCCCATTGCCCAGGACCATGTCCAGATGACTTCTGAATATCTCCCAGGATGGAGACTCTGCAAACTCTCTGGACAACCTGTGCCAATATCCAACAGCCCTTATGCTAAGAATTAAAAAAAAAAAAAAAAAAAGAGTTTTCCTATTTTTAAATGGTATTTCTTGCATTTCAATTTGTGCCCATTGCCTCTGGTCCTGCCACTGAGCACCACTGGGAAGAGTCTGGCTCATAACTCATGTAAGAATTAGGACATCTATTCAGAGCTTCGACTCTTTGCCATTGAAAAATGGCCCTCGAAACACAAGTTAAGCATGGACGCACTAGTGTTGGCCCTTCAGAGGTGCAGAGGCTCCTGTCGGGCTGTGCTCCCTCTGAAGCCTCGCCGTACTGCTGCAAGGATGGAGCTGACAAGGAAAGACCAGCATTGCCTGCATGCTCAGGTAGACCACAGTCTGGTGGTTCACGTGCAGCTCGCACCTGGAAGGTTACACACACAGCCTGTAAGTGCTTCAAATATAGGCTCTGCTTTTCCCATGTTTACTTCAGGCTCCAGGTTCTCCATGCTCCTGGCAGCTGGATCCCTAGCGCGGAGGCCAAAGGCATTTGCACAGAAAATACTCTACTTGTTATAAGCAAATTAACTTCTAAAGCCTTACATGTGACCCACAGAAGCTAGGACTATATAAAGTAGATCTTGGAAGAGAGATATGAAAGCATTCAAGAGAGAAAACAAATTGCCTCTTTCTTGGCTTTGTCTTTCAGTATTCCCCGGCAATTTTCTTGAGAACAGACAAGGTCTGGAAATAGCTCACACAACCCGCATACAACTACTGCTCGAGACAGAAAAAATAATGGCATACCACGGGAGGTGTTAAACCCAGGAGCACCTCTGTCCGGCCACGGCTTGACATTGTGGCTCTACAGGTACAAGACAGAGGATCAAAATCCTGTAAAAGGATGAAATGGGAGCTTTTTCAGGCCTTGCAGAGGCAATTTCATTTTGAAATTCCCTTTCTCTGGTTTGCCTTCAGTAGGGCAGCACAATCAGCAAAATCCTAACCTCAGAGCTCCGGTCCCATTAGTCACACAAAGCTTCGGTGATTTACAGTCAGAAAATCGTTTCAAGACATCTGAAAGGACTTTGTTATTCTGCCTACAGCTACACCTGTGCACTTCTTTGTCTGTAAGTTTCAATTAGAAATAATTTAAATAAGAGAAAATCATGTTTCCTAGTGGCAGAGCCTGTTAATGAAATGTCTCACATTTCCAATGGAAATGGGAATTTAGGAAACTAACAGGCAGAGCTTGTGCTTGCATTATGAATACATTTTCTATTTGAAAGACTTTATATCCATCTCACTATCCAGATCTGCAGCTCCTCTTTAGCTCTGCAAACCATATTCGTATTGCTCTTAATTTCTGGAATGCCACCCTGTTAAGATGACAACTCAATTTCTAAGGTGCCTTAAGAAACACAAAAAACAGGAGATTTTCTATTGTTTTAAACATCTGTAAGCACTGAGGGGAAAAATCTTGTAACATGTTACACTGAGAGTAAAAAGGAGAACAAAAAAGACATGAGCAAGCATGCTTAATGAATTTAACCATGTTTTTGCACCAAAGTATTATGTAAAACAAACAGAAAAGGACAATTGATTTGCAAACTATTCACCTAAATGATTTCATCAGAGAGCTCTGGAGATACCTGTCTGTGGATTAAAATCTTTCTTGCTTAATATGGAGCAAAAAGTCACCAACTTTACTGGGTAAGGGACATAAGTGCTATGAGCACTGAGAAACTGTACTAGATCCTGCATTACTTTCTTGGGCTCTAGAAAGGGGTCTTCAGTTCCTTGAGCACGTGGAGGATCCAGTCTTTACAGACTTAGATTAAGTTGAACACATCCAATATTCTTCAAGATTCAACGATTTTCATATGGCTTGAATATGCTTGATATAACCATAGATGAGGCTAAGAAAAGAAAAGAAATCTTAATGATTAGGCAAGGTTCTTATACCCGTCATCAAGTGACAAAGCAGAAGAGCTCCACAGTTCCACTCAGGGTCCTGCAAAGTGGCGTACTGTCAGATTGAGACTTCTTTACTCCTCACTCATATCACCACCCTGTCTTTCAAGATGTCTTCATGAGCCTGGTGTTTCGTTGCAGAACTCTAACTGAGGGCAGTCCTTGACCTGCCAAAGCTAAGTACTGGAGATAACGCACCAGCATGAAAAAAGAAACCAAGTAGATGGAAACTGTGCTGTTATTGCTAGGAAACTCTTTAAACCAGTCCTACAGGTCTTTCAGCATCAGCAGTGGTAGAGAAAGGATACGCCAATGGCAGGATGTGGTAGAAGGGGCAGAGGAGCCATGTTAAGGTCTTGCCACAAGCTCAGGATGTTACTCTTTTACACCTCAAAACTACACCATGAAAATGAAATCTGACACAAGCAAGTATAAACTCACACGTGCTTATGCACACTTATAGAAAATACATCTCAAGCACAAAATTTTCTACTATTTTTGACCAGTTGGGTGATCACTTCCATAACGACATCTTTGACACACCATGTCAAAGAAAAAGTCCTGGGTGATGTTTTTGCATGTTTTAACAAGTCATCGGTCTTTGCTGAACTGACTTACACAACTCTTGCCCATGTGCTGGGAATACCACCATTGACGCAGACAAAAGCAAATCTAAAAGTTTGCGAATTTGGGAACTCTCAGCAGCTGGCCTCTAGCCTTCAGGGAAAGCCAACAACAAACAGCCTGGTACAGAGCGGAAAAAGGTGGACTGTTCTGTTAAAACTGGTGCCTGACATACAGCAAGTGTCAGTGGAGTAACCACTCATGAGTTATTCTGCAATTATGATGGGTACCTATCGGGTAGATTATCTCTTCTTCTTTCAGGTAAACTCTTTGATCTCAGATCTCTAAGCACAAGGAAAATCTCCTTGCTCATTAGCAGGTTACACTGCAAAAGGGAGCAAGAGACCTTCCCATCTCCTTATTCCCTGGCTGAGCTATATGTAGCACAAACATCCCAAGACAAAGCTCTGGGAAAAAGCCAGGCTTGTTAAATGCATGTGAATTGCAGTGTTTTAAAGGTGATATCGTTCCTCCTACTGCTTGGCCCACACTGTCTTGATGTGGGTCAGACTGTAAATGACACGATTTGGTTGCCACCATGCTAACCTCTGCATTCCTCTGACTCCGAGGGAGAAAGTCTCTTCTTCCTTTCTCACCTGGCTTCAAATGGAAGCCTCATGAATGCTGTGGATTTAGTGCGTAGTTTTATAATTGTGGTTTTATTTGAATTGCCACAAAAATGTTGGGTGAGATTAAACACAGGCTTCTCCTTTTGAAGAGGTCTGTGTTTAATATGACTTTTACACCCTGTTTTCTCACTAACTTTTAATTTTTTTTCTCCTTTGAGTCTACTTGCAACTCCAGCTCCTACACTGCAGTTGTGAGAGCCGTTCCTTGGTACTGTGCTAAGTGATATTTATGCATAAACTTTTGCTAATTGCTGATTCCATTGGCATTCATGAACCTATGATGGAATGAATGAAGCTTTCATTCATGTTTATATATTAGTTTCCAGCATTTGTATGTTTGTAATCATCAGGCTAAAACCAGCTTTCATTTGCAGAGATGTAAACTGAGGGTAACTGAGTCAGGAGATATACTCTATTATGTACATGGAAAGATTTTCTCCAGTATCATTGAGAGTTGAGTTTATCACAGAAACTTCCCAATTCCGTAATTCAATGTAGTTTGTTCAGGACTCGTAACTACAACTATGGCTACATTAACAAGTGGTTTGGATCAATAGAAGTCAATCTCTAGAGCTCATTTTGTGCTGGACACCTGACATAGGCACTTCTACAGGTCACTGGGACTCTAGTTCAGATAAGCTCAAAGTTTGCTCCTGTGCACTAATGCTCTGTTACTGCTGCAGCTCCCCTCCCAGGTTAGTTCTGTCCAAAGAGAATCCAGGTCAGGAACTGTGTTGCCCTTCCTGATGCGAACCCGTGCTCAGCAAGCGGGCAACAGTTGAGCGCTGCCTGAAAAGCGCTCTCCTGATCTAACTAATGAACACACTAACACAGACACACCCTATCCGTAAATTACAGACTTACACAATTAGAATATCTCTGTGGTAATCCCTAGCCATCAACAATTTTCCCAGCCATATAATTGCTACTATTAACAACACAAGTTCCCAATTTAACAAATGGAAGCAAGATAAATGCCCGCATCATTCTGGCTTCTCCCAGCTTTATGATTCAGAGCGTAGCAATCTGTTGCCCTTGGTCTTTTGGAAATAGTGCCCATGGGATAATTTTAATGACAATGCAGCACTTCTTCTCATCTGTTCTGGATATCTGAGGACTTTGATTGCTTTATCATGAAGGAGGTTCTGATGGTCAAGTGAACTGGTTCTACCATGTCCCAAGGACCTGTACCTTACTCTCTTCCACTCAGCCGCCCATGTCCTTCCTCACTGTTTACACTTAGCAATAGGTAACTCAGCACAGAGACCCGAAACCAAGGAGGACACCTAAACAGTCTGGAATCAGCCTGGAGAGGAACCAAGGAGGTTTCTGGTGTAGCACCATGGGAGAGGATGGGTGGCAGAAAAAGGCGATGTGATACCTTGCTTAGATTTTCTGTGTCCTTTAGCATTGATGCCTTGCAGGGGAATGGCCACAACTGCTTTCCTCTCCAATACTCCACCATCTTTGGCATTGGCTCTGGTTTGAATGCCTCCAGCATGGGAAACCAGGCTTCCTGCCTCCCTGTGTTCAGAAATTTGTCAGTCCTTTCTTCACGTCTTGCCATGCTGCTGCAAAAAAGCATCACCTGTGTGCATAGTCTTTTTATTATTATCCTTTATCCTTCTCTGAAACATGTTATTGCTCATCAGCTGCTTCATAGGAATCAATTATGTACCTGCTTTGAATCTGACTTGTCCCTGAAGTGTAGATCATGTCAAGAAAAACTACTTACTCTTAGACAGCAGACAGAGCCCCAGACAGACAGTGGACCAAGACGTAGAAGGATGATATCGCCTTAAAAGCACTGTAATTACATGCATTCAAGAAGCCTGGCCTTTTCCCAGAGCTGTCTCTGGGGTTGTTTGTGCTATGTATGGCTCAGCCAGGCAACAAGGAGAGGACAAGGTCTCGGTCCCTTTTGCTGTCTAACCTGCTAAGAAGCAAGGAGATTTTCCTTCTTATTAGAGATCTGAGATCTAGACAGCAAACTGATTGTCTATAGCAAAAGAAGGACAGCTATATTGTCCTAATCCTTGATCACGCTGGCTGCCGAGCAATACTGTTTTGAGTAGTTCTCCTTCACGAGTCCAATATTCCAGATGGGAACAGTTTCTGTAAGCATTTTTTTCATACGGGTGACGAAAAATGCTCAAAAAAAACCCACTCAAGATAATTGATAACGTTTTTATGCAGTGAATAAACAGATATTGAACTGCAGCTTTTGAAAAGGTGATGCATTCACACAGCCTAGTCTTGGTCACAGTACCTGCACACACATCCCATTACAAAGCAAAGTGCAAATTCAAAACAGGAGTGCTGCTTAGACTCGCACAAGTCCTTTGTACAGGATAATGCACTTGTAAAAACAAATATCCCTCAATCAGTAAGAAATTCTGAAACGGCAATACTCTTCCAGTCTGTTTTTAGGCCAAATCTACCAGGACCTGAGACTACTAAAGCCTTAGTCATTATAATTATGATGAGGAACACCTTCAGTCAACTCTAGATACGCTTTTAGCTTCCTCAAACTGCCAGCTATATCTTGACAAAGTTTATAACTGAAGGTTAGAGCTTGCTTCATTCAGAAAAGTCAAAAAAGACTGAGGTGCTAGAAAAGCCTGTGATCACACAGATGTGAGAAAACAAGACAGTCCCTGGTTTATTCAGCTTCATGCAGATCACGTGATGTAATTAATTCCAAATGGTTTTGGTCTCTGTACAGAAACTTCCAGCAAAAGATTTAAACGATGTAATAATTACCTTTTTCCTTTCATGATCCTTCTGACTGTGTTTTAATTTATGATGCTTTTAACTAGCATACATGTATCCTGAGGCTATGATGGGTGCACATTTATTTAAGTCAAAAGATAAATCTTAATGAAAGGTTTTTTTAACACAATAATTAACGTATTTTGATCATCATAACAGTAATTATTAGAGGCACAAGAACAGAATGAGATCTCAGAAGAAGCCATGAAGATCCTAAATAGGGTGGAGTAGCAGCGCTGCCCTATTATTTTGCCAAGAACTGATACATCAAAGTGGCAGCAGTGAATCATCACACACTACTAGGAACTACACCCAGTGAATGCAAGAGATGGAAATATTAGATGCGCTAACCTCCATCATAAATTGCAAACCATAATCGCACAGCAGATAGCGCGCAATATGCCTTTTCTCATAGTTATCAAGCTATGTTCTCCTTATGCCTCCCCCAACATGATCACTCCTCAGATCAAAAAAAAAAACCCAGAAGAACCACAAAAACATAGGAATTTTGGCTTGATATAAAAGGTCCATCTATTTTTAAGAAAACAGTTTTATTTATTTTGTGATGGATTATAAGCTCTCGCCATGTGTCAAATAACACAATTGTGCAGCCCTGTTTTTTTAGAAACCTCTTACCCCCTCCAAAAAAATCGCTTTTTATGGGATTACACACACGATGGGAGCCAAGATCAGCAATGAAAAAGAGCACACCCACTCTTACCTGCTGCCCTCCTTCCCTTAGCAGAAATGACTAGTATCCTGATTCTCTGCCCAGCTATTAAATCATTGTGCCCATACACACACGCAGGCAGACTGTAACTTGCAGACAACCCTTTTGCAATGACTACAGTAAAGAAGTCAAACAAAACTGAAAACATTTTTTTAAAATATCCCACTCATTTTACCCTTGTGTCAGATGTACTTTAAGAATTAGTTTCCCCAAACTAAAAAAAGTTTACCAATACACAAGGGGACCTCATATAAAAGAAGATGCCAGCAAAAAGAGAGGAATAAAGAGTTCCTTAAAGGAAAGGATATAGTATGGTACCTTTTCCAGTCAAAGTTTCTTCTTGTATTTTCCTCACTGCTTCTTGGCCCTCACTCTCACTGTTTCCAGCTGTTACAATACAGAAAATGGAAAATTAGTGAGGCAATCAACTTAAGGACAATGAATATAAGCATGCCACTATGACGGGCTAACCACAGTGTAAAACCAGTACGAAGTTTTAAGTGAAAAGGCGTGACACATTACTGTCAGTCAACAGAGGTTTTCGAAGAGGGCTGTACAAATGCACTGCTGTTCACACAAGTTCTGCCTGTTTCTCTCATTTATTCATACAAGATGTGACCATCTGCTGGCTGGACCAGCTGAACTGAGATGCAAATCTGTGAGCCAACTGAATTACATAACATCCAGATTCCACAAAAGCTTCGCTATAGTTTAGAGCGGACCTCCCCTCGCTCTTTTTCCAAATGAAGAATTTCACAGTTGAAGGAAAGGCCCCACTGCCCTGGCCCGAATGCTCAGGAAAAGTTTTACAAGCACCAACAGAAAATTAAACATCAAATAAATGCCTTTTGTGCCATTCAGCCTAGGTGGACGGTTAATAATTGTATGATATTTGCTTGGCAATTGTTTTATAATAACTTATATCAAAGGAAAAAACACAAGCACAAGCAAAATATTGTGCTTGGTAGTACAAGTTAAATTTTTTTAATTAAATTTAACATTTCATTTAACCATCCACATTTTCTATAGCTTCACACATCAAAATATTTATTTTTTATTATCTAAATTGGATATAAACACTGATAGTTCTTATGAATTTCATAAAGTATCCTTTTCAATTTCCTGATGATATAAACCTCTGGCTTGCTTTCTATACAGGCTTTATCTTGTGCCCCTCTGCAAGTGTGCTGTCCTCTCAGTCACTTGTTAGCTATGCAGCAGAAATTTCAGGTTTTTTACTTTTTTTCTCACTTTTTTTTAGTAACAGTGAATCAGCTCTGTCAAAGATAAGGAAACAATCACAGCATCACAGAATAAGTTGAGCGTGGAAGGGACCTCAGGAGGTCATCTGGTTCAGCCTCCTCCTCACATTAGCTGGTATGTGCTTGTATTTACTTTAAGATGTTATAACATGCTTTATAGTGCTATTAAATTGGATTAATTTGATCTCACAGATAATGTGTTCCAAAAGTGGGAGTAAGCCCTTTGAGATAGATCATATGTCATCTATCGGTTGCAATAGGTGAAGGTTCAGAGTACTGAACAGAGATTTTTGGGACAGCCTGATGACTTTGAGGAGGTAGACTAATGCATTCTTTTGAGGATGGAGTTTTTGCTGTGCTTCCGCAGTAAGAAAAAATAATTTGCAATACATGTTTGTTTTCATGATATGCAAGAGGACTCAATACTTACATAAATGTAGCTAAAATAAAGACATTTAGCATTCCAGATGCTAGAGAGAAAATAATTCTTACATGAAACCTAGAGTCATACTGGTCAACAGCTGTTCTCTATAAATTTCATTAACTCTGGAATTATATTACTCAGACTGACCAAGAAAGAAAGAAAAGAAGAAAAAAAAAAAAATCAGGTATTTGGAGTATTTTCTTCTTGCTGTTGCTTTTTTTTCTCCTTTAAAACTATCTAACCTTGTACAGAACAGAAACATTCAGCTTGATGCTAATTTCCAGATATAGATGCAGCGTCAACAAACAAACCCTCCAGTGAAACTGCCATTTCTGGGGAAATCTGTGCACAGGAGTTACGGGCAAGGGATCAATTTTCTTCACTGTTTCACCTCAAGTGATGTACCACAGTAAGATTTCAAACTCAGCGTGTTATTACAAGGCATAGAGTTAGGCTAGAAACAAAAATACTTTGGTGCCAATTGTGTGAAGGTTTTATTTGATTCCTCTTTCATTCAGCACTCCTCATGCAGAGAACAGGCTTATTAAAGCCTCCAGTGTCTTGATTTAACTCTCAGTATGTTCACTTAATTTGTTCTTTTAAAAGAGCTTGTGTTCACAACAAATTTTAATTTGCTTTATTTTGCTGTTATATAAATGGTTATTCATTAAAGCTCAGTGCCTTCCAAATGAGCTCATTTTATTCATATTTGCATATTTTTCACTCTAGACCACTGGGAAAAAATAATTATTTTGCTAAACAGTCACTTCAAATGTCTGTTTCCAGCCTGATTCAATAGAGTTTGAAAACCAGATTCTGGAGCCTGGAGTATTGCAAAATTGAAATCACCTCAGTGAAAGCTGCTACTGTAATAGAGGCTTTTTAAATACTTCTTTCAAAGAAAATCCCGTAAGAAAGAATAAGGACATGGAACAAACGACCAAAATCCTTACAAAAAGGTCAAAGATGCAAATATTAGAAAGATACCATAAGACTGGGAGAGCAATCTACGCTTCTGAGTTAGCTTAAGGAAATCAGCATCCCCTCGCTGAGAATGGCTGGGAGAGGAAAGGGACACTGCACTGCTGTACTGCTTCTCTCCCAGTGCATCCTTCTGGGATTCTCTAAGCAAAGCAAGTGGTAGGCATGTAAAAGAACAACGTCCTTTTAAATGCTGCATTAATCATTCAAAATTCACAAAATACTTTTTAGGTCACCAAGCTAACACAATTGGCTTTAGGTTGGAAAAAATCAAAAATAATTTGTATCTTCTGAATGAAGACGGGTCACTGAAGGGCACAACCTTCAAGCATATTGAGCAGAAGTACAGCGCTCTAAACTAAGGAGGGGTACAGTTTACTATAGGAAGGTCAAATTCTTACTACCATCAGCTGGTTTAGATCCTCAGTAGTGTATTTGTAGTGATTCTTTTAAAAACTTTGTGATACACAGGAGAATCCTCTGGCTGGACTTTTTGCCAATGATTCATCATAATCTTCATACGTTCGACATGCCAGAATTGATCCATTTTAAGCACTATAGCATCTGTAGCTTAAGATCTGCCTACTCTGGATTGAAGGTTTGGAGGCGAGGATAAGAAAGAGAAGACAGACCATGTTTTTTATGCAGTGAGGGAACCTGAACAAAAGCTTTGAGAAAAAGGGATTCAATGTCTTGAGAGCTTAGATCATCAAAGTACCCAAAACTGTAATAATGTTGCTTTTCATGCTAATTTAAAGAGTCTATTGGGAACTCAAAATAGATATAGTTGTCTCAAGAACTGTTTATGCAAGCTGTTCAGTGCCCTATCGGATGTTTTTCTTCTAAGTCCCCACAGAATAGTCAGAAATTCAGATGAGACTGATTCAAGAACAATGCTGACTCCAATCAATTCTGAAAATAAAACTAATAACATAAAAATAAATTCAAGTCAAAATGGATGCACCTGTATAAAATAAGATGTGATTTTAATGGCATAAAAATTCTAATTTTTAGTAAAATACTGAAACTCATGTTGACAAAATATATGGAAAATAGACTTAAATACAACTTTTAGTAAAAAAAATTGACTCTCCTCTTCAACATTCATCTACACAAATACCACAAGTCAAAGCATGTTGATCTAAAGCCACCACAGAAGTACATAGAAAAATTCTTATCAGCAGCAATAGGCTTTGGATCTTACCCTAAAGGTCAGGCTCTGTCATCTTAATCACTTCAGTAGATCCTAACTCTGAAAGTTATTTTCAGGATTTCAATAGAATTATCACAGAGGATTGCTCAGCCTCAATAACGATGGCAAAAACACAGTCCACAGAAACCCAGCACAGCTGGGAAACATTTACATTATTGCTAGTTAAGGGGTCTTGATAAATCTGTGTGTAATCTTTATATAACATTTTTAACTTCTTTGAATGTGAAAATATCTCCCAAAGAATGTGCTACTTGTGCTCATAATTTACGTACAAAATTGATCCTGGTAAAATAGCAACACCTTTTCCAATTCATGTTTTGCAAAAATAGGAATTTGCAATCTTGACGTTTCAAGGGAATGTACTGCAGGGCATTATAAAGAAATTTAAAATAGTCTATGAATAATGATACAGCCTGTAAAGCTTAAGGTTGACTGGAGAGAATAAGCCCACAAATCCACAAAGCCCTCGCTTACCAAAGTTAGCAGGGGGAGAACTTCCCAACTTTCAGCAAGATAACACAAAGCAAAACAAAAATAAAAATTTTTTGAGATGAACACCAAGAAGATGCAAATCACCCAGGACATGGTGGTCTGGAGAAACACCAGCCTGGAGCCCGAGAGCCACCCTGTGTATTAAGTGTATTAGCAGGAGAAGCTTGGTGGTATTGTAATAAATTCTGTATAAACGTATACCATCTGATTAAGGAGTTGCAGAGGGTGATGGTTAGGTGTCTTTGTGCAACAGAATATAAAAAAGATTTCAACTCCAAATTTGTATTAAGGTGCGTCCTCAAAGTAGCATTATGGTTGAAGGGGAACCGATTTCATTGGAGCACTGGCCTGAAGACAGTGCAAGAGAACCCAAAGCCTCAAGACAAAAACAAAGTCCACCAACTACATCCTGGGCTGCATCAAAAGCAGTGTGGCCAGCAGGTCAAAGCCAGGTTGGACGGGGCTTTGAGTAACCTGGTCTAGTGGAACGTGTCCCTGCCCATGGCAGGGGGATTGGAACTAGACGATCTTTAAGGTCCCTTCCAACCTAAATCATTCTATGATGATTCTACCTGCTGGCATTATGAGGATTATGATTTTGTGAGTGTGCACAGCACTGCATAACAAATAGCATGGGCCTGAGAGAGAGAAATGACTGTCCCTAAAAAGTTCTGAGGGTGAGAAATTTGAACTCAGTACAATACGAGTGTTTTTTAAAGAAATTGATAACGTCTTCAATAAAAAAAAAAAAATCTTGTTTAAGAAACAAGAATACAGATCTGGGGTCTCACCCATAAAACTTCCAAGTCATGAATTTGTTATTCAATAAAGCCAGGTGTAAAGATGTGACCTGGCATTAAAAAAAACCAACATTGAGAAAGCAATACAAAGCTTCTTTATGTCTAGGAGTACCACATGTCCTTTGTCATTCAGGTCATCACACAGCAGTCACAATTAAATACATGCCTCTTTGACATGAAAGGCAAAAGTATCAATGGAAGTGTTCATTTGAGAAAAGAAGCAAAACTGAGTATGAAGAAGGATGTCGGTTTGCAGAGAGAAAAAGAAATCATCATTCTTGCCCTAGGTTTCAGGAATCCAGCTGTTCCAACAAAAAGTTATGAATGACCCTGTTTAACAAACCAAAGACACATCCAGACAAATGCCCCATTTCCAACAATAACTCGTACCAGGTCCTTAAGGAAAAAGTATAACTGACAGCATTAAGTCTAGGAGTGATGTTTTCCGATACAACCTCCCAGTAGCAAGTAGTTTCAGAGATTTCCTGAATCAAAGGTCAAACCTAGCCTCTCAATGAACCTACCTCTACTACTTCATCTAATTGCACTTTCAATTTATTCAAGCGCCTGGCTGCCAAAGGGGTTTGGGACAACAAGCGCTGTGATTTAGTGACACACTTAATTACATTCAAAAGGTTGTGCTTCAGTGGTGGGTTTTGGTGGTTTGGGCTTGTTTTTTTTTTGTTAGGTGTTCTCTACTTTGTGCATAATAAGACAGAGAATAACCGCTTCTCATTCACTTTCTCATGTTGCATGACATCACACTCAGTCATCTGTTTGCAAGCGGAAGAACCTTTGTTTATTAGCACAGAGCCATCCCATCCTCCTCACCGTCCCTCTCTTGTTTTTTCCAGTTTTACCAGACTCCTTTTGAGTATTCACAACAGGATGAACCAATGATTTCTACAAAGGAAGAGGGATGCTTCCTGTCCTGTTTTCATCTTCTTTCCTGCTAAGTAATAAGACTTTATTTGCCTTTTTTACTGGCATTGAATATTAAAGATGTTCTGCAAAGAGCTTTCAACTGTAAATCACAATTATTATTTTTCTGAGTGATAGTAGTTCATTTAGATCCTATTGTTGTAAATATATAGGTGTGGGTTTTTTCCTCATATGCAGTACTTGCATTTACTGACACCCAATATTTATCCATCGCTTCATAACCAAGTCATTCAATATTGTGAGATTCTTCCCTGTTCTTCACACTACTCAAGATTTCACAGGATCACAGGATGGCTGAGGCTGGAAGGCACCTCTGGAGACCATCCAGTCCCAACCCCTGCTACAACTCATCGCCCAGGACCGTGTCTGGTCAGGTTTTGAGTATCTCCAAGGACGGAAACCCCACAACCTTTCTGGGCAGCCTGTTTGACCACTCTCAATGTAAAAAAGTGTTTTCTTACACTTAAATGGAATTTCCTGCTTTTTGGGTTGTGCCCATTCCCTCTTGTCCTATCTCAGGCACCACTGAGCAGGCCCTGGCTCCATCTTCTTTCCTGTCCCCATTAGGCAGAGGGACGGGAGCCTTCTCCTCACCAGGCTGAACAGTCCCAGCTCTCTCAGCCTCTCCTTGTATGTCAGATGCTCAAATCCCTTAATTATCAATAGTCAAATTAATTTGACTATTCTAGGCACATTTGTGCAAAATGCACTGTCTCACTGTTGACCCTTTTTTCGATATCTGTCTTTTATAAATGTACTGAACATATGCCTGTGAGATCAGGAGTCCCTTTGCTCCATCCCAAAGCTAACAAATAATTCCTAAATGTTGTTTTCTGTCTCCTAATCAGTTACTAATCTACAAGAGATCTTTCTCTTATCTCAAGACAAGCTAGCCACTTTAAAATCTTTTGGCATAAACCTTGCCAAAAGCTTTTGAAAATCAAGATTACATTATTTCACACGGTTGTTTAATTCTTCAAAGCATTTAATAAATGTTTAATGAATAAATTAAATAAATGTCAAGAAAAACTGCACTAACTCCTCCAAAATTTATCATCACATATTTAACTCTGTATTTTTTACAATGCCTGATATTTTTTTCAATATAAAAATCACACTCACTGGACTATGCACAACATCCTTCCTAAAACTGCCCAACAGTCACATTTGCCCACCTTATACTTCTCTCACAGTAAGGATTGTTTAAGGTCCCATGCAAAAGACACGGTCCAGAAATACTTTGATGCTATTGAGAGATTTTGTTTTTAATCACAGCAGCTTGTTTTAGACTGGTTTAATTTATTTTCTGATGGGTGGTACTGCATTTATACTGAGTTTGTAATAAACTCCATACTATTCATAGGCACTGCATCTTTTTAGCTGTTCATTTTACATATTTCTTTCGGAAGAGAGAGTGAACAGTGGTTGCCTGGTGGAAGGCAACCAGTGGCCACAGACCACATTTTCAGCTTGAAGACTCCAAAGTCCACTTGGTTGTTCCTCATAAGGATACTTCTCCATAACTGTGATAAGCTTTTTTTCCTCTAAAACATTTCAATCTCTACAATTTTGAAATGTGCAAACCAGAACTCAACACAGCATTTAAGGTGCTGGCATATTAAGGATTTATACAGTGACAAACTCACGCTGTCTGGGTTTTTTTGTTCCTTTTCTTACAATTTCTAATATTTGGTTTGTTTTTTGCAAGCTATTGTGCACTGAGTTTTCATAGAACAGTCTAGGAAGCCTCAAGATCTTCCTCCAAACTGATGGTGGTCAACTCAGAACCCATTATTTCTTTTTCTGGAGTTAAGATGTTTTCCCCATGTCATTCCGTTTTTCCCCATGTCCATCACTCCATAGTGTTCTACATTGAATTGCACATGCCTTTTAACACTCAGCTTCTTATGGTCTTCCCGAAATTCTTCACATACTTCCCTGGTCTTTATTACTCTGAGCAATCTAATAAAATTTGAAAGACTTGTGACATCACTTTTCGCTCCTCCTCTAAAATTATATGTTGAAAGCATGGGTTCTAACACACACCCCTGTTGAATTCCAGTGGTAACACCCTCTCTACTAAAAAGATAAACATTTATGTCTATGTTCTGTCATAACATAGAATGTTATTGTATGAATGTAATGATATTTGTATTTGTCCTTCGAGCTGTGTCGTGTCCTTAAGAGCCTTAAGGAATTATGCTTTAGGATTTCTCAAAATCCAAACAAACCATATCAACCGAAATCTCTCTCATCCACATGATGGTTGAGCACAGTTAATCAAAGTATTTTACTATGCAATACACCTGCACAGTTGATTGAGTTACATTTCTACTTGAGATTACTGCCCAAAAGAGAATTCTTTTGCTTTAAGTGTCTTTTCAGATGTTTGTCACTATTTTAATGTTTCAAACGTCCCAAGGAATGTCATAATGAGTTTGTTCATAAATAAGTAGTCTTAAACCACTGCCAATTATCAAAAAACCTCATAAATTTTACCGGTGAAATGTTCAAAATTAGTAACCATGAACAAATACATTTTTTAAAAGAGAAAAAGTACTTTTAAAGCTAGGAGAGTGACAGTGTTAAAACAGAAATTAGGAACTAAAGTGTTTGACAAAATTCTTACTGATTTGGAAGGCTGTGCATGGCTGTGTGCACACGCATAGTGTATAAATAACAGACAGCGCTGTAACCTGATTACAGTGTACTATGTTAAAAACTGAACTGAATGACAATTATAAGGCAATCTGCATGCATTTTCTTAGTGTTCATACCAGAAAAAGGAAACCATCACCCACGTTTAAAAGGCTGGTAACATTTTGATACTTCCTGACTAACTCTACAACTCATTCATCCTAACAAAGTCTGGCTAAAATTAGGGAGATAAATACTTTTCTAGAAAAAATTATAACTCAAGCACCTCATACATCTATGGATAGTGAGAAAAGACTATTAAAGTATCCCATATAAATTTTCAGTAATTGAAATTAAATCAAATCGTCTTTGAAAATGAACAATTGCACCATCTTGATAGGGTCTAATTATCCTTCTAAAGTCACTTTGTAGTATTATACAATATAAGAATCGTCTGATTTATAATGCAGAGAGTCCAGCTTGAAAATTGGAAACTAATGTGAATTAAAGAGATGACAGAAATATCTCTTGCTTGGTATCCTGCAGGGCTTACAGAGGTCACACAGAAGTGCTGAGTCTGGTGATGAAACTACATTTATTGCTTGGCTTAAGTAAGTCACTTGAATATATATACATATATATAATTATGAGACTGTTTCCTTCAGAATGTGAGCCTGTCTTAGACAATTGTGACACTGATATACTCAGACACTAAAGATTGATTACACTATCCTGAACCTGGTGTTTCGTACCAAGCAGTATACGTGTAACATATTGTCAAGCTGGAAATCTTTTGATTTTCATTCACCATTATCAGACAGGATTATTAAAACTTCTATATCAGATATTATTACATATTTTTTCCAGCCTTCTTTTATTAATGTACTAAGAAAAAAAAAAGAAAATATCAAACTGAAGCTCTCTTTTTTAAAGTCAACAATTTTAAAACACACTCACAGAATCCTTTTAAAATTAAACCCCAGTAATGAAGGATGGAAGGAATATGAAGAGTTTATGCTTCTAATCCATCTAAATTCAGACTCACAAAACTGTGGCCAACACTGTGAACCTGAGCTGAACCTACCAGGTTTTATGACTGGGGATCATAAAAATGACCGAGATGTCTTGATTTTCAGTGTCCTTATTGTTAAGAGCATATTTATTTGTAAGAGCACACAAAACACCAGCCTCAATATCAGTCACTGGTCAGTATGCACGAAAAACAGTGTCATTAACCTTCTCTCTCTGAAAATGAAATTGCAACCTTATTTATCAAGTACTAAATTGCATAGGAGGGACCAGGAGCTCCTGGTATGACTTGACTCTGAAGACTCACTGCTGGCAGTAGCTTTCCCTACCAGGGGTCTGCTGTCTGTCATGAGATTTTCCTGAAGTAAAGGCTCTGCTCGCTGTGAGTAATGCTATCACAGCCTGGCAAAAAGTCTCAATGAAATCAATCAAACAAACCTGTAGAAAATGACTTTCATCATTTCAGCATTCATGCCGACCTTTTTCCCAGCAAGAAGCTGAGGGCAGGGTGAGCAGCATCCCCAGAGGGAGACCATCAGTGGGAGAATGGAGTCTTGTGCATCAGTGCTGGGACTGGAAATGAAGAAGCTGCAAAAGCACTGTGCAAGCGCTTGCTGAACATGCTCTGAGTGAGCACACTGTCTTTTCATATGGTGCCTATTCATGTTCCACAAAGTAACATGCTTTCTACTTATTTGTTTTCCTCGTTCTATTGGTAGATTTGATTTAAAAGTAAGCTACTTCAAACATTTACTCCTCTAACATGTCAAATGGAGTCAAAATCACATCCACCAGAAATGGTGAATCATCCTCACATCAGACATTCAGGTTTGACTCATTTGCCTGCTGCAGGGATATCATTCTTTATTGCGAAGTATTCCCATTACTTAGTCCCTGTAATGGGAAAGAAGCATTCAGTGAACGGGCAAGATTGACTGTGAGCTACACATGAGCCTCCTGTGCAAGCCCAAATTCACCTAACATCCACACTTTTTTCATGTAAGTTCACGCCTATATACAAACATAGGGTGAAAACATTTCTAGAGTAGAAAGTTTGAGCGCACTTGCCATCTTATTTGAGGCTTGAATCTTTGCTTGCGTGGCCTGAAGCTAAATGTGCTAACGCATGCCAATGTGCCAGCAGGTATTTTAGGCATACTCTGGATGCTTGGGGCCAACAGTTAGCAACAAGGATGGAAGGTCATTGCATTTAATGTGTTTTTGAGACTGTTTTAATCTTGCAGCTGGAACAAAGCCTGAGACTATCCATTCCACTGACAGGCCTTCTTTGCTCTGAAGAATTTCACAGGCAAAGAAGATGGCTGTGACTCACCGGGCACAGTGTTTAGGTCAGAGTTTGCCTGAAAGAATTGATTCAGTTGAAAATCTTACTCATCAAATGCTTCCTATCATTAATTTCATTAATTTACATTTGTAGAGATTCATAATGCAAATATTAAGGTTGGTACAAATGAAGAGAGAGTAGAAATGTGTGTGTCTGTAAGCACCAGAAGAAAGAGCAGAGCAAAGAGTTAAAAAAATGCCCCTTACTGAAAATAAAGGACATGTTTCCAGAACACCATTCCTGTGTTGTTTACATCAAGGCCACAGCACAGAGGACTTGCCAGCAGATGACCACGCACTCTGACACCATGAAGATAACATCGTGGTTGTGGCATATCACCTATACCATTACTTTTCCTGTTAGCCCACCCAGAAAATAGGCTATAGACACAGCCTATATACTCCAGACAAGGAAAAATTACTACAAGCTGATAACTCCTAAAGGGTATAAAAGATCTGCCCAAGAACCACAGCCACAGGATAAAGACTCAGTAGCTGGCATACATTTTCCTGTGCTACACACAAGTGATTCTCACCAGCCCACTTGAGTGCTCACATCTTGGTGCTTGTGAGAATATGGGTGTGAGCGTGAGCGAATCAGATCTATGAGAGGGTGACTGTGAGTTGAAAAAATTAGCTTATTTAGAGATTTTGTAATTATATATCACCTTCCCCTTCCCAAAAATCTCACACCGAATTTTGTTACATGAAATAACCTAAACATTAAATAGTATACATTTCAAAAAAGTAGCGATATTCTATGCTTCCATAACGCTATGCAAAGAGAATAGAATTGGCCTTTTTTTGTTTTCCCATGGAGTATACTTTTGCAGTCCACCTTAAACATGAAAAGAGACTTCTGTAGTGAAATTTTAATGCTGGCATCATTAGCTACATCTAGCTACATTAGCTACATCCAACATCTAGCTACATACAGCAGCATCTGTTTGCATTTTTGCAGATGCTTGGTTTTGACACATCTATTAAAACATCTATGAGTAAGTGGTTTTCCGCATTACACCTGTACAATTCCAGGACAACTCCATTAGTGTTACTGACTGCAGTAGACTAAAAATACATGGCTACTACGCTCTTGTTTATTGTTTGGTGTAGTCTGTCTTTTTTTTTTTTTTTAAGATGTATATACAAAACCTTAGAGAGCACATCCTGTATAAAAGCTAAATAAAATGGCATCACCAGCTTGCTAGGTGTATTATGAAATACCAACCTTCAGTGACCTTATGGAGTAAAAGTTACAGCATTTTAGGTAAAAATCTAGTGAAAGGAAGATGAAGGGAGCAAAAATTTAGTATTGTAAACATAAGTATTCATGATGTTACATACTGATTTAGTAGATATTTTAGTGTATATATATGTAGTGCAGAAAGCTTTAGAAAATAGGAAAAAAGTCTCACTAATACTGTCTGTAGTAGAGAAAAGAAATTCTGTACTCAGGACATTTTTGGACTTCCTACAGAAATTTACCTATCCTAACTTCAGATGTTTAAAAGACACTCAATCTAACATTGTCACCTTATAAACTCTTTATTATCAGCGGAGAGAAACAGGCATCTCCAGAAGGTGAGTTGTCCGGCCCATCTCAGACTGACATGAATGAACCTCTCAGGGTACTACTTTACTTGTCTTGCCTACAAAGGCCACCTGCAGTGCCAAACTAAGAAGTAAATGTGCAGTCTTTACATGGCTGAAATTATAAGGGCTTCCTCTGCCCTTCTAACATAGATCATCCCCCAGTACATGCTGGAATATTCATTCAAGCAATTCTTTTCCTCTTAACAAACGTGCACCCTAAAGTTGAAGCATAGCCCATCCTCAGTAATACGATAATGAAATATTTTTGTGATACCTATATTTTTAAGTCCTCTTCATGACCTTATTGTTTACTTCTTATGTAAGGTAGTTCAAGTCTTCCAAGTTCTGCATTAAAAAAATCCCATCTACTTTTCTTTAAAATCTTGCAGAGCAAAACACAACCCAAATCTTTATTTATGTTAAATGCTACTAAAACCCTGGCTCCTTCTCCCTCCTTCCTTCCCCTGCCATATATTTACTTGCACTGGAAAGAAAATACTCCTTAACAGAAAAAAAATTACTTTCTGACACGAAAAACATATTAATAAAATAATGACTTTACCTATTATAACGTGCATGCCAAGTCTTGCCAAATGCTTCACAGTTTGGTAACCAATTCCTTTAGCACCTCCAGTCACTATAGCAACCTTTCCATTTTGTGTAGGGAAAACTATATGAAGGAAAAGAAATAAGGCAAGGTTAGTTCCCAATAGTAACACGATTAAGAAGTTAATATGTATTTTAAAGAGACGTACACTTGACAGACCACTCAAGCTGGCCAGTGAACAATGCTAAAAGCAAACTCTGTATGGAAATAAAAACTATAGGGCATCTGCCATTATTTACCGCACGAGACTGAAGTCGACAACACGAAAGGCAAACACCCCGTTCAGAAAGTTTCTCGCTTCTGTTTGCATGCATTTTGTAATCCTGTAGTAATCCACCCTTTAAAATTGTCACCTTTCGTTTGTTACAGAGCAAGGCGACGGCTGCTACCAGTCAGCTCAGGGCTGGTTTACTCCATGGGTACAGGGGGGAAAAAATTCCATGGGCAGCATGGTACCCTGCAAACGTCTGGAATGGCGAAGGACAGGCCTCTGCCCGTAACACAGGGGAAACGGCAAACACAGCAGTCAGAGGCGACGCAGCTGCAGGGCAGGAGGCGGCCGACCTCGCTTACCTGCACAACTGAGCACTCTCTCTGTTGAAAATCACAGGGTCCTGGCCCCCAAAGGAAGGACGGGGCAACTTTTTGCATAAAACACCCCCACCTGCTCTTCCCGCCCACCCCAGCCTTCTCCCGCTGAAGCCAGCGGCCGGCCCCACACCGCCTCCGTCCCAACCCGCGCTCCTTAACCCAGGGCAACACAGGGGCCGGCGGGGAGGCCATGCTCCCCACAGCCCCTCTGCTCGGGGCTGCTGAGACCTACGGCCTCCTGTGTCCCCAGGCAGCCCCTTCCACCGCCAAGCGAGCCGAAAAGCAGCCGGCACGACCCCAGCAGGGCGGCCGCCATCCCGCCCGCGAGCCCTCACACCGGCTGCGGGCTGCCCAACGCACCCCTCCAAGATGGAGGGCAGCCTCCCGCCAAAGGAGAGCCAAGGACCTGTAAGCGAACTGCTTGGGGGAGGCATGAATCAGGTCAAATATCACATATGGTATTTTTGGATGAGGTGGCGAATGTTTCATGTGAAGCACCGTGTGGTCTTCAGGCGGCTGAGGTGAATTTCTGTTTGCTTTTTAGAAGAAGCTGCTAGGTATTTGTACAGGGAAAACGGTGCTGAATATTCCATTTTGCCACCGTGAGGTGTCTGTAGGCAATGTTATAGATAACAAATGCTAAAAAGATGCCAACTTTCATCTATCAAAAGACTTACTATTTTGATTTCTAGGTTTTTAGGGGATTGCTTTGTTGTACAACACAAGCTGATATTTTATATGGTTATGAAACACAGAACTAGTGCTGATACAAGCTGCTTTCTTCACAGCAACTTCAAAAAGGACCTAGATTTCACCTTTTCTGAAATACATAGTTCTTTCCAGCACAATTCAACATGAATTTCTGTTCTCTTCAGGTAACGACGTGATTCTTCCCATCCACACAGAGTGACAATTGTTTGCAAGTATTTGAAAGTAAATTCCTGTTACAATGATATCCATGCATATAGGTGTCCTAAAACATATGATTCGAGCTAAATAAAACTTCACCGAGAGCTTTCCTAAAGGGCTTCAGTTTAATTACAAGCAGTCCTGCAATTTCCACCAAAAATATTTCTCAGAACAAACTCATATTAAAATGCCCACAATTTTTCAATAGTTAAGCCTAGAAATTAAAGCTAGACCTGACACTAAATACTTTGGTAAACTGTCCACTCTGGGCACTTTTTTTTAACAGCTTATTACTTTACTGGACTTGGTCTTTTTAGATTATGTTTTCCTGGTCTGTTCTCTGTCAGTGAAGCAGAAAAAAAAGGAGAAAAAAGGTTTTTGCAGTTTTTGAAAATGCAGACAGGAAATAAAGATTTTAAAGAGGAAGAAAAATAAATGTTCTTAGTGTGAAACAAGTCGTTGTCACCTGTATGTGAGCAACCCTTGTGCCCCAGAATGACCGGATATGCTTGACACTTGGCAAGGACATATAATCTCAAGTTCTTTCAGGCATGGAGTGAAAAATCACTGCTTGAATTATTTGTATCCATAAAAAGGGAAACCAGTATGTCCACACTATTCAGCATTTTAGACCACATGAAAACACGAACATATTGCCTTCTACCAAAGGCGTGCTGAGAGGAGACAGGTCTCTTAATCGGGAACAGGGCAATATTCTTTGCAAGATGGCAGACAAATCTGAAACAAACGGCTTTTCGAGCTTTTGTTTGCTCAAAAAGTTCAAGACTTAAAAAAATGAACTCTTGAAAAGCAAATACCCCTTCGTTCAATCAAGTCCACGCTGCGAGTGCCATTCTGAGGCCTCTCCTGAGGGTCTGAACAGCTTTAAATCTATACAGGGAGCACTGGCATTGCCTTGGCATAAAAGCAGGAAAGGCCATTTCTGGCCACGACAGCTACATGTGTGAATTTTTCATGTGGCAACTGCATGTGTACTTGTAAAGAAAACGCCATCTAGAAGGCAAAAACGTGAGCTGAAGTCCACTAAGTAATTTTTGTTTAAAGTTTAGTTAATCCATAAACTACATTGAAAATCCCAGTGGCACATGATAGCGTGAGTTGCACAAATACGATGTTTCTTTCCTCCTCAGAGCTCTCCCTCCCTGTTTATTTTTCATCCCATTTCACCTGTGCATTTGGGTACAGAATTTGGAGAAAAAAAGGAAAATTAAGTCATATCCATTTCTGTTTATTTATTTCACCATAGCTGAAAAAAACATACTCCAACACCAACAAAAGGAATTCCCTCAAGAGAAATTGCTTTCCTCTGGGCTTGAGTACCTCCTCCTCCTCTTCTGCCTCCCCACCACTCCTCTTGCTTCCTCCCCTCTCATCACATTCTCAACCTCACATTTGGATTTCACATGTTGCATACAGATGCTGTCACTCATTTCCACTACTGCACCACTATATCTGCCTATTGAATAAGAAGTGATGTTTTAGTGCAAAATTAATTCACTTAGAAGAAAATGAATGAAAGAAAAGGAGAAAAAGAAGTCAGGACTGGGGAAGGGGCAATAACATAAGGAAAAATGGGAAGTCAGAAGAGCAAAGCGATAACTGGTATCACTGTGATGGAATGCTGCTTAGCAGATGACAATGAAAGAAAATGTCTTGTCCTATTCTATCCATGAGGTCTGCAAGGACAAGGACCATTTTTGGTCCCAACAGTCACTCAGGTCAGGTGCATCACCAACCTGCAATGAAGAGCATGGCAGATAGACAGACTCCACTGCAGAGATGCATTCAGTGAGACCCTAAATTACAGAGAACTTTAAAACAGGCCTGTTTGTAGCAGCTAGCTCCAAGGACCTACAAAAGCACCCAGGGAGGGAGAAATGAGGGCTGCAGACACATGGATAAATGGCCAGTATCTGGTTTATTTACAACAGGTACAGTATACAGCTTCCGCAGAGCACGGTTTTGAATAGACACAACACCGCATGTCACATCTCAGTAAATCAGCTCACTTCAGCCAAAATGGGAAACACAAAGAGAAAAACTGAAACACGTATTTGGGGAGGGGGGGGAACAAAACCAAAAAAACCCCAACAAAATATCCCCCTCAATTAATTCTTTGTTTTGATTTTTATTAATCTTAAATTAATCTTAATCTGCAGAAAAGGTGTACTATTTCCATCAAGACAGATATCTTAATGTAAAATGATTCTCCATGAAAATGAGACACTGCTAGTTCTCACATCAATAAAAGTGGTCAAGATCAAATCCAGGCTGCATGTGTAAGCCAGTGGCAACTACAGTGAAAGGCAGTTTATTGGTGCCCTGTTCCCACTAAAACTCCACTGTCGGGTAGAGTTTGCAAAACACCCACCTTTTCAGTGTGAAAACACCTCTTCCATGATGAAACCCAACATCAAACTTGCAACGCAGACCTGGGCTTAGCCTGGTTTTCCAGCAGATACTGGTTTATTTTGTGCGAGAGGTTGAGCCGAGAGTGGCCGGAGGCTGGGAGCCCCCTGGGCAGGAGACAGCGGGGACCCACCGGCTTTGCCACGCAGGGGAGGTTCCCTCTGGCGCTTCTTGCACCTCATTTAAAACATCCCGTCTCTCTCTCTGCCTCTGCTCCTGGTAAGTATGTAGATATTGATCTCAATTGCAGAGGCGTAATGCCAGTGATCTCACCGTGGGACATGAGAACCATACAGCCCTGGTGCTAAGGAAATCCCCTGACCAAGCACTAGCTGTTAATTTCCCTTTGTGTTTGAAGAAACCAGCCCGCAGTCCTTACGTGCTGCTTTACCATGCCAAAGTCGGAGAGAGGCTTCTCTCAGGCTGCAGGTTCTGCCTGCATCCCAACATATGTGGAAGAAATAAGCCTGTCTACTTTGCAAGTGGATTAAGCTAAAACAGAAAATGAGGCAGGTTTATTCTGCAATAAATATGTCCAGATATGAAGCTATTTTAAAACAATCATTGTCCTTTTAAATATACTTCTCCTTAATCTGAAATAATTTCCATGTACAGAGATATCCTCACACATAGCCGATACCACAAAGAATTTAAGGCAATTCCGTAATTTTTAAAAATACTAATTTCCAAGAGACTCTTTAAGAGGGCTGTCAAGATGTCTCTGCAACTGCCAAGACCACGGAGAAATAATGCAGACTGCAGACCCATATCAATGACTGCTCCCATACCAATGACCAGTTCCTGCCAGCAAAATCTCAACTCTGCAGGAGGAATGGGGGTAATTGAAGTAGCCAAATCAAAACAGAGGCGTTAAACTTTCTTCTTTGCAGAAATGTACTATGTGAACACTGATAATGCAAACCTCAGAAGACAAGCTCCCCTTAGGAGTTACTTGCTTTGGTATTCTGCAATCTTTACCACACAGCCTGTTTGCGGCCAAAAAAAAAAAAAAAAAGAAAAAAGTATTAAAAGCAAATTGCATCAAATTTTTACAAAGTTCCATCTCCTGCTCCATTAATCCAACATCTGCATTGTGGAACATTATGAGTCATGTGGACATTAAAATAGAATATCTTTATATTAATCTCTTCATTAAACCCTCTTTTTAAGACATTGGAGGCCAAAGGCAGAATTTAGATTGTCTGAATCAGTCTCCAGTCCTTATCAGGCAAGAAAGATGAGCACCGCTGAAGGCATCCAAAGAGTTGGGCAGAGGGGCCACCCGAGAGGCGCCGTGCTGGGACCTGCCTGCACCTCCTGAACCGGGCACTCGGCACAGGGACTTTGGTGGCATTTGTGCGGAACAGACCCCTGCAGACAAATCCTAACAGTTATTTTTTTCCTTCCTCCTATAACTGAATAATTTACATGCAAATATTATGCCTCAAGGTAACTGGCAGAACCACAGATGGAAAAAATAAAAGGAAAAAAAAGGAAAGAAGCCACAATGAATATTTAGTTTGATGACAGAATAACAAGTGCCAAGTTTGGAACTGTTCCTGTACAGCAACACCAAGTGAGAAAAAGAGGATAAACTGTAATTGTCAGTCCTCATCTAACACCATAGGATAAGGCACAATCGAGTTTTTCTAGCTGTCTAAAGAATTCATATAGCTCAGTCTACCCCCAAATTATCGAGCAGTTTTTCCTATCCCAAAATACTCCAACACTTTTTCTGTGATTTACACTGTGTCAGGGCTGAGGTAATAGCCGTTAAGATCCCTTTCAAAGCAGATGTAGAAAAATAACTAATTTGCTACTCCAAGAGGCAAGCAGTAGACAGCTGGAGAATCTACGCAGCTTTTAGCAACAGCCCTTTGTGTGAGCCTTACAGTAACAACTCCGTAAACTTCTGTATTAGCAGAAAACAAGTAAACAGGGTCCAAACACAAAAAGTCATTCCAGGACTATCCTAACAGAGGACAATTTCAGGTACTCAAGTCCTGAGGAGTAAACCAGACAATCTATTTTTTTTCTCTTGTATGACACCAGGTTTCACCAGCAGAAAAGTTGCAGGTCCTTAGCCTGTCCTAAGCCTGTGCAGATGATCTTTCAAATGCAAATGGTCTTCCCAAATTTGCACACCAAGATCTTTCCTGCCTCTGCTGCTTCCTATCACTTTCCTAAGGAACATCAATATGCAATCTAGATTGAAGCTTTTAAGGCTGGAAACCAGGTAGGTGGCAACCAGCCTGACTAGTCCTTCTGTGAAAAGGTATCCTGCTGGTTTCAGCAGTTGCAAACCATCAGACCTTCTGCTCATGAACAACTGTCATGCACACATGCAGATCCACTGGCACATGACCAACAGGTCCAATGTGTCTCAAATCAATGGATGCATCGTGTAAGGGTGATTTATTTGCCCAGGGAGAGCATCTGTCTCCAAGCACAACTGGAATTTTGCACCACCTAGGTGACAAGTCTCCTAGCTGTTGTATTACTTTACTTCTGTAGAAGAAGTGAAAGTCAGGAATCACGAGGAAACGGAGGTACCAGAGACAGGCTGGCCCTGGAATTACTCATGGGAAGGGAAAGGTGTTGAAGAACCAGAACAGCAGGAGAAACCAAACCATGGAAATGTGTCGCTTACCCTACAAACACACAGTATCTCAAGGTGCTACTAATGCAACAGCAGGAGCCAGATGGCTGTAAGAATTTCAGCAGCCAGGTGAAGACCTAATTTAAGATCTGTCCCACACAGCCACTCATAGGGAAAACAGATTGTTAACAACCACTCACAAAACTACAGCAAAACCCCTGGCATCCGTAAGACCCAAGTTTCGTGTTTAACCATTGCACAAGGTGCACACGGGTCCTAAAACGCCCCATGCCAATGAACATAAAAACTATAACTCACACTTAGCATTGCTGGGAATCCATAAAAGCTCCATGCCTCGTATTTCAGGCTGGGGTATCCTACATGGGAACACACATGCAGCCCGTGGCCTGTGAAGTGGACATTTCCCCAACTGGGCAGAGCTCCTGCACACATGCATCACGGGCAGTTGCAGGACCAGTGGCAGAAATTGGCCTGGGCTGCCTGGACACCTGGGAACCCAACCGCTGCCATAACTCAAGCCAAGGCACCAGATATCCAGCAAGCCCCGACAAATGGCCAAAGTGTAGCAAGGCAGTAAATGACATAAAAGCAGGAGAGTCGGCAGCTCCACCAACTAGAAAAGCCGCGTGCTCACCCAGCTAAGGAGCTAATGTGTATCCTCATCTCTTCCCAACCTTGTCAACACAGGAACAAGTGATATCTCTTCAGAATTAGCAGCAAACATCTGCTGAGCCAGACTAATGATTTTTTTTTTAATTGCCAATGAAAACAACCGAAAAAAAAAACCCCAAATTTAATCCTGCTCTAAGGTTATAGCATTTGTTTAGCTTTTTGACAAGCATGCCAGCTTGCTTATAGGGACAAAGTGATAACATTTGCAGGCAAGTTGACAAGACAGAGATAAAAGTTCCCAAAATCAACTCCAGGACTCGTCCCCAGATATCTCAATTAACACATGGGAAAGCCATACTACAAAGGATTAATAAGCAGAATAGCTCCTCCTCCCTCTTATTTTTTGTCTCATGAACACACTGGAGAGCCTTGGGAGGTATTAGATAGCAACAAGTATTATTAGAGTATTAGAGTTCAGTATCACAAGACTGGAGCACTAGCATCCACAGCAAGAACTAACTACAGTAAAAGAAATCCACACATTAAAAAAAGATGCAAGATCAACCGGCGCAGTAATAAGAAGAGAGTTATGATGCCAACATTACAGGATTAAAAGAAATGTTGGTTGTTTTTTTTTTTTTTTGCTGAAGAAAAATAATTATATCCTAAATAAGGCACCTTTTCAGAGCAACAGCTTCTGGCACTCAAAAATACAAGTTCTGTGATAAGACATCTCTCTAGCAACAATGGGAAGGGGGGGGTGGAAAGCTGCACTAAAAATTTCATTTGCATGACACACCTATCTGCGTTTCTTCTAGTGATTCTTGGAAAGACAGGATAAATGCAGATAAAGGGAGAAGTGTGTGTGGAAGGTAGGGTGTGGAAGGAGAAGGAGAAGGGAGTATTAGACTCTCAAAGACACAGGAAAAAGAAAGCTTTTTTGTCAAGCTTTTGCCCTCTCTTCACCTTCCCCCCTACTTCCAAGCATGTAGCTGAAAGAGACACATCTCTAAGCAATTTAAGACACCTCAATCATAAATCTCTTTATGGCGGTATTGTCCTCAAGGCAAAAAAAGGTCCAGGGAGGAGACCTGCACAGACCACTTGTCCTACGGCTACTTACAAATGCAAATCAACCATGGTTTTGTGCGGGGAAGATGGTGTAAGTCAAGGCATTGTAACAACAGACTGGTAGAAAGGTAAGCTACGGCTATTGCCAAAGTCATCTGAAAAATATTTCCTCTGCACTTGCACATGTATTTTCAGTGCCCTGTTTTCTAGAGCGTGTGACCAGAGTGTTTGCAAGTGAAGAAGTCCTGCCCGGTAAGGAGAGCCAAGGGAAGCTTCATTTTCATACATTTTGCGACTGCAGCCTGAGTGCTTTTGGTTTATTTGTCAAATAGGATCCTCAGTAAGATTGATCCTGGACTTTGTGATGCTGCTAGACTTGTCAGAAGGGCTGCACAGAGAAAAAGATAATTGCAGTTTTCAAAAACAATATAGATGGTAATTTTCTGAACTGATTTGAGCTGTCTTTGTTCTGACTGTGAAGAACATTTTCCTCCAATAAACCCTACGCAGACCTTCTGCATCAGGCTCATTGATCACACCAAAAAAAAGCTGAATGTTGCCTCCCAGAGAAGGAAGAGGCTGGGAATGGAGAAAACTAAAGAGGATGGTTAATCTGGGAAGTTTTCTTGCCGTTTCTGAATTGGGTTTCTCTAAGACAATGGGAAACAAGGCTGCATTGAAAAACAGTTTGATGAAGCATATATCAGATCTTTTTACAATACAAGTTCAGGCTGATTTTGACAGAGAGATATTAGGAAATTTGATCCCAACAAATATGGAGCTGCCCTAAGGTAAAAGAAAGCCAAAGTAGAAGGGAGGGTGCAGTTCCCGAGTCCTAAATCTCACTTCTGGCCATGTTTGCCATTCTCAGGTACTTTGTTCCTTTAGCCAAAACTCATCTAAAGATAAGAGATTTGAATCTAATTTTTATGAATGCCAAATAGATAGATTGAACACACCATTATACAAATAATACAGTTGGGAAATACCACAGTGCACTATGAAAATGTGCTAAAAATTCATCAGGAATCCAAGTTTGCCCACAGTCCGCTCTGGAAGTAAAGTTCCCAACCAAATGTGTAGGAACAGGAGAGCACTCGATCCCTGGGAGGGGAATGAAGGAGGGGAGAGAGAGAGAGAGAGAGAAAGAAATGAGATGAAAAAGTTGCCTTAGATCTACAAGTATAAATTATATTAGTGAAATTACGACTGCAAATTCCAGGTAGGCATCAAGCAACTTCTGCCATCACATGCTAGTCCTTATCTTAAACATCCTTGCTATTCCTGGCTTGAGCCAGTTTTTTGCTGGAGAAACACTAGTCTCAAGTAACAAGGGTATTTCAGATAAAGGCTGATACTACATATTGACAAACTTGTGCAAGAGTATTTGGCACAGGACTACCCACTGGCGTTGCACCATACATGGCATATTTTGCTCCACTACGCAATCATTTTGTCTTGGGGACAGACGCCAACTAGGGACTTGGATGAGGCCATGAAACGCCACCTTTGCTCGGAAGAGAGGGCTTTGCTGCTGTACAGCCAGATAGAAGAGGCGTGCGGGACACCACCGCGCTCTGACAGGAGCGGCGGCTGAAGGGCACAGCGCAAAGCCGGCTCAGCCGAAGTGATCGATACGTGAGCCACCCCGACTTCACTCATAAAAGGCACTTCACAAAAATCTAACTCTGCTTTTGTGAAATAAGGGCAAGACGGTTGTTGTCACAATGTGAAGAAATCCCAATAATTCCGTGCAGTATACTGGACAGCCACAGCCTGCATGTGAAAGATTACTGGATTTGTTAAAAATACCAGCAGAAGAAACTCAGCACTAGCTCCAAGAAGAAAGTAACCGTTCCCTACATATGCATATATTTAAAGGATCCATTTACCCATATCATTTCTTACATGGGAAAATACTATCACAAGAATAGAAAAGGACATATTTCCATTTGCCGTGTATTCTCTGCCCTGCTTATCTTTCATTCCTGTTATATATTTACCTATTAAATCTTACTCTTTGGCTTTCTTCTCTGTCACTCCAGTCCCACTAAAGATAGGGAAGTTATATACAGGTGTATCTTTAAATCAAGAAAAAGCATCTGGTTATCTTTTGAACAGATTTACTGATACTTACTCCCATACTCCCTCCCTCTGGGCGAATGTAACTGTGCAATACCTCAGGCAATGTCATTTTATGTAAAACTTCCCAATGCTCTTCAAGTCATGTCATCTTGTAATTATATTTTTTTCCTGTTGTGAAATAAGAGATGAAAAAGAGGAGCTCATCCCAGGAGATTTAAATAGAGGTAATGGAAATAGCTCTGCATAGTCTAGTACCTGCAGAATGAATTTTCCCATCCTGCAAAAGTTAGAGACATTAGAAATTTTTTTTTTTTCCATTCTGTATCAGGAACCAAAGATTGTCCAGGCTCCAAGCTTTTACAAACAGCTAACAGGTAGATGCAGCTACACCTCAGAATGGTTTACATCCCTCAGGGTGTAAGAAACCATTTCAATTCCTTGCTCTCAGTCATACCCCGAGCATAAAAGTCTTCCCAGTGTAACTCCCAAACTAACAGCAGAAAGCTCCAGTTCCATCAAACATTTGCCATTTAAAGATACTTTTCCCTCCCACAAAAGTCCCTAATATATGTAAAATTTCTCCATACCATGTTCAGAAATCCAGTCATCAATTTGTAAGAAGCCATAAATAGAAAATAAAGTGAAACGTAGGTAATGTCAGAAATTGTCTTCTCTTGGCAAAGACCACGTCCCAGCTATCTCAGAAAACTTGACAAACATGCGTGAAATGTGGGATAGAATTCCTAAGGTTTTAAAATTTCCTGTCTCTGAAAAATTAGCATTACCAGAGTGACAACAGTGAGTTTAAAAATGCTAAAGAAAAAAAGAATCAGCAAAGAGTGACCTGTCTGTTACTCCATTATGAACTAAATAAACGTCACAACTGGCTGCAATGCAGAAACCTTTCTGCATTTCAGAAGACTGTCAATGCTGGCCCGGTCGTTTCACAACAGAGAGACCTCAGGAAAAAAAACAAACAAACAACATAACAGCTGCTACTTTTGATTTAATCCCAAATAATGTAGAAATCAATCCGAGCAGGCAAGCCCCCACACCTTGCATGGAAGAAAGGTTCTGTCATAAACCTTCAAGTCTGGAGAATATTTACAGTACCCAAAGCTCAGAAAATGCTGCAGCTCAGATATCCATCAGCACTTTCATACGCAGAAACTGAAGCAAAGAGTGATCTCCTTGCTTATGGTCAAACTGGAAAGATTGGTCTACTTACTTATGGTTAAACTGGAAATCCAAACCACAAGTGAAATATTGGTACTTGCTTTTTAGCATCTCACCAAGCCAACAGAAAACAATTTATACTTTGCACTATGATCTATACCTTTCAAAAGACTAAATATTTTATTTTTCATTTTCAAGATACTCCTGACAGTATCATCATATTCCTAGACAGTACAGGATATTGTATCACAACCCTCAATATCATCTTTACAGCTTCTACTTTTACTGCTTGCGAATTCCGACACCTCTTATTCTGACCACATGCTATTAAAAGATTGAATTAATCATTCCATCACTTCTTGCTCAGAGCGCAGATGGAGAGATAAAACTGGGCAACCGATACATTGGAAAAGTCGATTCTTTAAATAGTCCCTTACTATATTAGATATTGGGGGGAGGGGGGGAAGTGGCAAGATCATTAAGACTAGTTTAAACAGCATCTCCTCTCTTCCCAGAGACAGAGAATGTAATTTCCATATCCCAATCAAGCTTAAGAGCATCCAGCTGAAGGTCACATGCAGATCTGCCTCTTCCAGCTGACAAAACGCTTTGCTGCCACTTAAACAGTCCCCTTTGCCTCCTGTGGCTTCAGCATGACAGTATTTCCATCAAATGTAAATAAGAAAGCAGAAGTCACGAGTTGGTATACAGAACTTAAAAGGTAATTGAAAGTTTCTGGAGTATTTCACTTCAGAAAACTGTGCAATCACTTGTGAACTGAAGTGCTTGTTATCATATACAAAGCTCCAGTAATTAGAATCAGGAAGAGAGGTACAAGGTGATTAGAGATTATTGGGAAAAATCTAGTTAACAGGAAGCGTAGCACATAAACCAATCGGTACTTAAAGCTACTCTGAGATACCTGCAATTAATTAAAATACAAAATGTTAAAAAGCACATTTCCATATTATTAAAAACTTCAGAAGCGACCAATGATCAGAAGCCATTACAGCATCGACATTAATGCGAGGTAACCCTCTGGTGCTACTGGCTTAATAAAAGAGATGGAAAATAGCCTCAACACCCCTTCCTCTCCCTCCCTGCCCTACTTCCACATCCTTCAAACCAGCCCCTGGCTAATACATTCATTTCTTTGGCCAGCCGGCGCCTGGTGAAGAAGCGGACAGTGGCAAAGGCTGTCTGCAGATCATCGGCCATACGGTGCCCATTTGCCCCTCAGTGTACGCAGCCAAAGCAGTGGCTCCAAGGAGAGCAAGGCTCACCTTGCTCGCGTGTGACGAGAGCGTGTCGATGGAGGCAGACGCTGGTGGGGCTGCGCAGCCCCGGGGAGAGCTGCCCGATGCGGGGCGATGCCTGAGCTTGATGCCCCAGTTGCCAGGGCTCTAAGCTGCTCAACCTTCTGCTGCCACATGCCACCTCCCAGGGCCACCACCTGGCCTCCAGAAGCACAAACTCGTGATGGAAGATAGCTATGTGGGGGAGTTTAATTGTTTTGGTTTTTTTAAGAGTGCTTTTATTTTAGATGGGAGCTTTGCTGAAGCCCCCTGAGCCTCTGGATGGAGATGTTTCCTGTAAGCAAAACTGCTTAAAAATCAATTCTAACTTGGAATGAGAAAGTACAAAGGGCATGCACATGTTTTGTCTTCAAGACAGCTACGACATTTGTTTTCCAAAGATGGAATTTTATTCATTTTTCTCTTCTTTGATAACAAGAGCAGGTCAGGGGTTTCAAATGGAGTATGAAAGTCGGAGTACAGGAAGGTCTCACCTGTACTATATATAATTTCCTAATTCTCTCACGACAGTCCTTTTCTAGGAAAAGACTGATTCCTTTTCAAAATCCTCTTTCTTAACACATGTTGAAGTGATCTGATACTCACACATTTTCTTTTAATTTTCATCTTTTTCACAAGGAAGGTAGCTGCTTCACAATAGAGGCAGCTAACTGTTTTGAAAGATTTTTTGAAAAATCAGATGGTTTTATTCCTCAGCGAAAAACTTGTTTTTGAATAAAATTTTATAGACCATTAATCTAATGCAGATTCACAGGACTCAGGGAATTAGTTAACTTAAAAGAGCAGCTACTGTGCATGCTCTATAATTGCTCTTCATCAAAATCGTCAAAGATTTTTAATATGCAGAGTTACCACACAGATTAAAAGGTCTCGAAGTATGTCTCCATATAAGAGGCCATCATTCCACAGTGTCATTATCTGCTATTAATATTTCAATTAGAGAGTATCACATGCTCCTCTAAAGAAACGCAACTGCTCACAAAACGAGTCCCATTATTGATAACGCTCCAGCAGTATGACACAAACGTCCTATTTTTGTTCCTACATTGAATTACCTCCTATAAATAGCTTTCCTAACTTTTAAGGGAAAGGCTCATTTCATACAGAAACATGCGTCTTTGTTGCCCGACACCTCCCAACCACCCTGCTTCCAAGGCGGGAGGTGAAGGCTGCGGGGACCACACCGGCCCTTCTGCATGGCCAGGCTACGGCCTCACTTCCCAACTATCTCATCTCACCAGTGGTTCAACCAGGCCAAGAGCTCACAGTGCACCCTCTCAGTCCTTCTAAGGCAGTCAGACAGAAATACGAGCACTTTTCAGGCATCTGGAATACTGTGTCCAGTTCTGGGCTCCCCAGTTCAAGAAAGACAAGCAACTACTGGAGAGAGTCCCGTGGAGGGCTATGAAGATGATCAAGGGAATGGAGCACCTCTGTTATGAGGAAAGGCTGAGAGACCTGGGTCTGTTTAAACTGGAGAAGAGAAGACTGAGAGGGGACCTCATCAATGCTTATCAATATCTAAAGGACAGGTGTCAAGAGGATGGGGCCAGAATCTTTTCAGTGGTGCCCAGAGGCAGGACAAGAGGCAACAAGAGGCACAAACTGGAACACAAGAAATTCCATCTGAACATGAGGAAAAAATTCTTTACTTTGAGGGTAGCAGAGCACTGGAACAGGCTGCCCAGAGAGGTTGTGGAGTCTCCTTCTCCGGAGATATTCAAAACCCACCTGGATGTGTTCCTGTCCGACCTGCCGTAGATGAACCTGCTTTGGCAGGGGCTTGGATTAGATAATCTCCAAAGGTCCCTTCTAACCCTTACCATGCTGTGATTCTGTGATCAGTGCTAGCACAAATAGGCTTCACCCCTGCTTTCTGTTGCACCTCACCAGAGGATCTAGCTTAAATCACATGGCTCTGCAACAGCCTTTTTCTTTTTTGAGGAAAAGATGCTTTATTTATTATGACAGGTCTTATATTCCCATTTTTGTCACGCCAAGCTGATAATCATCTTCCAGGGCAGCTGCCATACCTGGAGCCACCTCTCAAAGGACAGACCTTGCCAAGCTGATGGACAGCAGTTACCTACCTACGGCCCCCGTATTACACCTCACGTAAACAGCAAAAAGTTACACCTACATTTAATTTCTGTTTGATGCTAAATAATTAATATCATTTGAATGAAGCTTTTTTTTTTTTTTTTTTGAGAAGCATAAAGGAATTTAGCAATTTAAACATATCAAGGGCAGGAAAAAAAAGAGCTTAAGGAATAAAAGCCTAAGAGCTTGCACTGGCTTGTTCGGTAGCTCTCTGCTGTTTCCAATATTTCTCTCTCTAGGGCTTTTTCCATGCACACGCACGGCCTACATTTCAAATACACGCCTTACACTGTACGCTGACTTCTTGGTGATTTGAAAGATGTGAACCTAAAATGCAGTTGGCTATTCCAGATTCCAGCCTTACATGTCCGTCAGGCCCTCGTAACACGCAGTCGGAACAGCCGGCCCACTCACACTCGGTCCTCCAGCAGGGCTTTGCCACCAGTTAGGACCTCTCTCAGAAAACGTCATGGTGACATAGAAGGTAAAAGGTGCTCAGCTTCTTGCAGGGAGAGCAAAGTGAGCCCCTTCCACCTCTGCAAGCTGTACCGGCAGCTACTGGAGTCCTTACATTGGCATTTATTTTATTTTATTGCATTTGAAGCTTTGCAACTTTCCATACAGAAAATCCAGCAGCGCTGAGGGTTACACCACCTTCATTTTGGCCACAGTTGCCACCTCCCTCCCAAAGCGCGCTAGGACACCTGGCCATCATGTCTGTGTCCTGATGCAGTCTGTGACCAGCGCTGCTGTACCAGCAAAAGCCCACGCTCTGCCCCAGACACGGCTACTGGCATTCTCTACTTCACCTGGGGAAACAAGAAAACGTTGTTTTACTGAATAAGCTGCTGCTTCTGCAAGTGTTGCCCTGCTAATGCATGTGGTACCTCTATAAGGGAGCGCTTTGCCCAGCACGGCAGTACACCGGCAAAGCCAGCCCCGTGCAGGTTTAGCCTGGGGAAGACAAGCGTTCAGGTAAAAAAAACAGTAGTTACAGTCAAACCCGAGGCAGACAGGAGTGATGGCAATACGGAGAGGGACACCCAGAACAACTCACCAGGATCACACCACCTACGCTGCCGTGACGGCAGTGATGTTTCTCCAGGGAGTGCGGGCTTTTTGCCAGCCCTGCCTTTCCCCAGTCCTTTGGCAGCCACACACGCCAGGGACCAGCAGGAAGAAGAGGTCTCAGCATCTCCCCCTCCAAACCACCCCCTGCCAAGCCAGAGGAGCACACTGCAAACCCATTTGGACAGAGACCCCCATGTATTTGCAAGCAATGGATCATGCCCGCAGAGACGCTGCCGGCAGAACGGCCACGCCGGCCACACGCTGCCCTCTGAGCCACCGTGGTGGGTCCCGCGGCTCCCGGCCTCGGTCCCCGTCACCCCCGCCCTCAGCGAAACCACGCACCGGCTGTCAGCCCGACCGCACTTGTAAAGACAACTTTGTCCTTAACAGCAGAGGGTAGCGGCTTGGAAGAATTGGAACTGAATAAACTGGACCTCAGCGCTGAATTACAATCGTTTTCTGTATGCGTATGTGAGTGTGTATATGCTTTTCTTTAAAGGAAGAAAAAGAGTATTTTGAAAATTGGATTAGAAGACTGGGGGAAAAAAATCATGGTTTTCACCTGTGCCTCACTAGAATATTTAATGAGTAAATGTTGAGGAAAAAAAGAATTTAATCATATTAAAAATGGAGGTTGAAGCGATGGATAGAAGGCATGCTACACTTAATAGCAAAAATCCCAATAAAGGTCATTAAATTACTGCAGAAACATGTAAGACCATATGCCACTGTAATATAACCCTCACGGCCATGCTCCAGCTGAAATCCAGGCTACAACGTTGCCCACCTACTCCGTTGTTTTACACCCACTTCCCTGTATCTTCAAATACCAGCTGCAAAAATGAACCCAGGAGAAACTACAGGAGGAACACAGTTACCTGCCTACAACCCAGCGCAAAGAACTCTGCTAGCGCCTACCGGGCACTGCTGCTGGCAGCCTCTGCAGCTCCCGAAACTTGCTTCTGACTCGAGTGAGTTGCTCTTTAAGTATCTGTACCACGTAATTAGGAAGCACAACATCATCGAGAGAACACGGATTTTGCATTTCTTGACCTTTTTCCTACCAATTTTCAGCAGACTATTTAATGTTAAAATCGTACACCGTGCAATGCAGCGACTCCAGTTATGAATGCACAAGTAAGACTGGCATATAGGTGGTGGCATTAATTAGCGAAAGCGCAAAAGCACTCCAATGGGCAGATTAGATGATATCTGTATTCACACTGGATGGCTTTATTCATTAACAAGATGTTATTTTGGAAAAAATATGCCCAAGAAGCCCTTGTGTATCTGCTGCAAGAAGCGTTTCAGAGCACAAAAGTTTCATTTCCAGTTATCCGGGTTACATCCAATTGCCAAAAAAGCCAGCACTTACTGCTCTGCGGGCACTCTGCTCACTGGGATACATTCAGTACAAAAATTACAAACTCATCTCTTCACTGTGTCAGTCCTGCTTTGCAAAGATGTAGTGCCAGTAATGTTTTATTTATATTTAGAGTGTCGCTTTCATTCTGTGTAATATGTAGATTGTGGTATCCTTTATAAGCCATTCGCAATGGTACCGCTGAACTTTTTTTTAAAGAATGAGGTCTGATGCCAACTCACCCATAATTCCCTTAGCCAAGACAGATTGACGTGTTTGTTAAAAAAATTTTACACAGAACTGTGTGTTTCAGTTTTAAAAATAACCTGCTTAGGGCAGAGAGCATCTTCTGGGTTGACTTTGTAAAACATTTGATGTACGGGCCCTAATATCAGTTGTTTTGGTACAAATTGCTACCACGGAGCGTTGCCCGCCTCCCGCTGCAGCACACTGCACCTGGGCAGCCAGAGGTGGCAATCAAACCTTTGCCTGCAGCATTCGACGTAGACACACCATAGCAGATTAAAAACTTAATCCCAAATTCATTGAACGCTCATAAGGCTCATTAACTTCAATCCCTGGTTTGTGCGTGTGAGAAATGCTGGCTTGAGATCCGAGGTCAGGAGGTGATCGAGCTTTGCTCTCATCTGGCGTGACTTTGTTTTCTCACACTGGCGAAGGTAACGTCACAGAGGATAACTCAGCGAAGAGCTTAGAAGAGATGGGTGTTTACTCATAGAGGTGGAGGGTGTTTAGTTATATCACCATGTGTCAACAAGAAAAAAGAAAAAAAAAGGTTTTAACTGCTCCCTCAAGGTCCTCCTTCAGAAACAATTCAGTGCATTTTTTAGGTCCAACTCTCCTTTTTTTTTTTTTTTTTTTTCTCCAGGCTAATTTAAAATATTGAGCCATGTTAGCAATCATGGTTAGACATTCCCTCAGACGGCGAAATGTCCGTGTCTCAGAAAACATACTCTGGCAGAACACAGTCACACTACGAAAAGCAGAAGGGTATCAGAGCCAAGCGCTCCTACTCAGCCTCACACAACTCGGAGGGTGTTTTGGGTAGGATGGGGGATGTAGTTTTCCTGCCCAATGAATTTTCTGTGAAGCATCAAACCTTTCCTAGAAGAGCACAAATATGGTAAAAGGAAAGAAAACATCCTAATTTTATTACAATACTACAGCACTTTCTTTTTTCTTAAAAGGAATCTTGACATGATGCAAAATATCACTGCTTTTTTGGTTATTTGCTTTAGGAATAGTAACTGTCAATTTTTTTTTTTTCCTTGCTGGCGATAAGCCCATTTAAAACTTGCTATATTCCACCACATCTGCAGCATTAATGCAATAATTCATACACTATGATAAAGCCACAAACCCAAAATCACTGTGTCTGCAATGACATCTGTAATTTAGATACTGCAAGGATGGGAAGCTTGAAACTGACAGGCAATGGTTTCTGCAAACACCGAGAAGGGGTTGTGTGTATATATAATTATGACATTTCTGCTCCATAACCGTCCAAATCTTGAATCTTGCCCTGTCTGCAAGGCAAGACAAAAACCACATAATCTTAGTGACACAGATAGCAAAATATTTCATAAGACTGTCTTTGTTCAATATACTAAAAGCTTTACCATAACAAAATCCAATCAAGAATTACACGTCAGTGCCCATGTAACTTCAATACCACTCCAGCGTGGAGCGAGTGATCCCCAGGTAAAGCATTTACTTATTCATGGTGGGACAGTATCTGTATGTTCTAAGCAAACTGACTTATTATGACTCTACTACAAAAATATCTCTAGAAATAACATCACAGGGTTCATGGCTACTTCCTCCTGCCCTCCAGCCTTGCAAAACTTTATGAGGCTGCTGCAGCGCTCACATCTGAGCCAAATAAGACCTCTGGTTGTGCAACTTGTCCCACACAGGCAGCCTCATGGTGGAGTCCGCACGAGGTCCTGCGTGACTCAAAACCTCCACCCACCCAACTGCCCTGGCAGGAAAGCTTTACATTCCTCAGCTGCATTTCTACAACCTCCGGTGCCTTCAACTGAAGCGTGACTAAGGGGAATTTGGTTAAACAACTCTTTTTATGATGTAAAGGAACAATTACATTCTATAGCTCACTTTCTTGAGTCGCAGCATCTCTAATGCTCGCAGAGTTTGCTTTATCACCTAAAAGAGCAGATCCTATTCCGAACAGCCCCAAAAAGCAGAGACACTGAGTGACTGCAGTTCCAAATTGCACAGCCAGCTAATGCTCAGGGTGAAGTATCACGTTTATTGGCATAGTGCTGACCTGATAGCAAAGGCTACGTATCCTTTGCAAGATACCATCTGCCCATCTTTAGACCCAAATGCCCTACTGGCACAAACACAATCCACCGCCCGGCTCCGAAATCCGTCAGTGCTTCAGCTGCACGAGCGCTAAGCAAACACTCAACCTTCCACCTATAATATTGGAACCTCATTTGCCTCCTTTCCTTTGTTCTAGGTTAGCAAGGAGCAAAAGTTCCTGTTTAGCAAGGAAGGAAGGACCAAGCAATAGAAATGCTCATTCACATCTGCTGAAACTGTTGATTTTATGCTTGTTAAGACCAAATCATCTAAAGTGAAACATCCTCGCAAGCAGAATAACGACTAAATAAAAGAAGGTTGTTCTTTTGCTTGTATGCTCTCTGAAACACTGTGGGTTCAGTTCCATATTGCTACGATGCAGGTAACAGGGCAGAAAATGGGCTGCTTAACACTTAAGCCTTCTACTCTCAGAATTTTACCTAAAAAAAAATCGCAGTTCTTTACATTTCACACTCTCCCATATTTTGCTAAAACACAGTTGCAATTGCCTCCCTCAACAACACAATACTTAAGACTTCCAGCTTATGAGTTGCGGGGAAAAATATTTCTTACTTCTGAAGCCCACCTACATTTGGGACCTCAAGTGTTCAAACAGCTCACTTTAGACAGCATGATCCTACGGGTACGGACCCTTGAAGCACAACTGAACACAAAATGGATACACGGAAAATGAAAACTTGTGGTTTGTATTTAAAGAAACATCACACACACAGCCCACCTCAAAATATAATTATTTAAAAGCTATTTAAAAAGATACACGAGTGATGCCGGCATTTCTAGTGGTTCTGAAGGCAGAGCAGGCAAAATGCTTTTAGGGATTAAACCCCTAAATCTGTATTTGGACACCTAAGTCAAGGAGTTAGTGCAGAGGGTCTGAAGGCTCCTTTTTAGGCCACGTCTTGCATCGTTTTAATCTTAGCCTAAAAATAAATATAAAATGAATTAATCACTTCGTAGCCTTGGTGTCTGCGAAATGATCACCCTGTGGTTGTTACCGTCTGCACAATCCTCTGCCCAGGGTGGTCAACAGGGGAAAAGCTCTGGCCCATCCCTTTCCTTCAGGCATGTGCAGACCAGAAAGCAGTCTCAGCAACACAAAAACAGAGGGAAAACACTCCGGAGGAATCCGTTTTCCTTCTGCAGAGCCCGGCAACTTTCCTAAACAGCCTAGAGACGGGCCAGAAGCACAGCCAACAGACCAAGGCTGCTGACTGAGCCGAGCCCCTCACTGCAGGAAAGAGTTTACCGGTCCCTGCCTACGACAACCTGCTTCAGACATTCGGGGATCCCCGTCTCTGGGTAAAAAAACAATTTTATCTTCCATCAGCTCTAATCTGCACTGCCAAAAAAAGGCACAAAAAGCGTATCCAATGCTCTTAACAGCTGACAAATAGTTTCTTACGTTATAGGTGGATTTCTCTCTCCGAAAAGAACTGTGAAATCTCGGTGAACATCACCCGACGTGACGAAGGGCAGGTGGGGTGGGGCGGGCAGGGCACGAACAAGTCTGTTTGCAAGACTCCGAAAGAGCCAGTTCACGCGAGCGCTTTAAGTTCACCTGGGGACTGCACTGAGCTTCCAGACACAGCGTGCAGAAGGGTGCTCTTTTCTCACCTCACTTCCCTGAGCAGGCACGCAGAAATCTCCCAGCAGCGATGCCCGTCTCGCGTTCGTAACCCCACGGGGTGAACTAAACACCGTCCTCAACCTCCTGCTCACGCCAACCAGCCCGCAAAGCGCACGCAGCACAGGTGCGCTCCTGCCCGCTCTCACCGCCTCTCGAAAGCACGCAGGTAACATCCTCCTGTCCTTACACTTGCAACGCCAGAGCCGCACAGCAAATAAGAGGGCAAAGACCAGCGCTAACGTACACACTCCCTGCATAGGAAATAAAACAGGGCTTAAAATTAGGGAGAAGGAAAGATACATACCGCGCACAGAAGGCTGCACTCACCCACCAGACTGGCTCTTTCCCACCACAGCGCTCGCTCCCTCGGGACCTGCCAGTTTTTACGATCAGTGGCAAGTTCTTGGATGGCATGGGAACGCGCGTCTGCGGTGGATCACAGAGGCCGCGTCAAAATCTCATTGAAAAACGGCCCTTTCAGCCCGGGCTTCCCGTGCTGGAGGACAGGTTACAGTGACAGCTGCTTCTTCCCTTCTTCTCCGCTATCTTACTACCGAAAACTCCTCCCCGGCCATTCGGGAGCGCGGGGTTTTGAAGCTGACAGGGCTCTCCTCCGGCAGCATGGGAACACCAAGAAGTGTGCAAAGCACTCCTTTTACACGGTCCTGAAATGCCAGATTACGGGAGGGTTAGTCATTTACTATTTTCAAATGTTGTGAGGATTTCAGACAGGAATTGCAGACTCCTGTCACAATTTCAGTATTCTTCCCAGATGGATCCACTTCCTATTTGTTCCCATCAATGAAGAAATGGAGTTTTGCAGATTTAATTGTTATTAAATTCCTCCTGTTCATGTAAGTTCTGCTCTGTACTCAAGAAACTTAAATCTGGGGCCAAACCCCCGAGTGCATTCCAGTGCACAAACTCACAGCAAACTAGACTATTACCCAGAAAACAGAACTGTACATTGTTTGCAAAAGCAATTTATTTTTCACACACACACACACACATGCCCCAGAAAACCACATTTGAGAAGATGAAGGTTTCCCTTGGAGCACAGCGTTCATGACACGGGATGGGATGTTTCTGGCAGGAGCTTTCCTGATGCTGACTTGACATCTTTGTTGTTATGACTCTAAATTCCTATCACTGTAAACCTCACTGATGACTCATGAGAAAAAAGCATGTTAAAAAAAAAAAAAAAAAAGAGAATTAAACCCTTTCAGTCGCAGTGTCTATGAAGAGACAAAATGTCTAAAATTTAAAAGCAAAGTGGCATTTGTCAGAGAAATAAAAGACAAATTTCTCATTCCTGACTGCATGTATTTGGGGACAATGACATACTCAGAAAATCGTATGGAACCAAAGAAATGGCCTTTTTAAAAGCAACCTTATTCGGCGTTGCTTAGGGAATCACTGTTGGATGTAACATCGTGCAAATGCAGCTACAAATACATACAGTCATACTTTTACTAAGTAAACCAAAGGAGTTAATTCTCTACAGATATATCTAGATAAATTATTATACTACCACAAACATTTGCAGATGCATTTTTATTAGTCTTCTGCCTAAAAGCACTAAAATAAAGACAACATTTCTTACTTCGTTTATTTAAAATAAAAGTATCCCCTCCTGTCTCTGGTGTACTTAAAAACAGGACTGCCCTACCGCTCCTGGCAGCTGAATGTATGCATACATCTGGCCACGGTATTTGTAACAGTAAAACCACTATAAATGTTACTCCCAAAATATCTACCAAATAGGAACTGTAGCTTTAGCCTCTAAATAAAATCTTTATTTGAATGCCACAGAACACTCTTTTCTATGTCAGCATTAAATACAGAAGTATTTGAATAATCACAAGATTTCCCAGGCACAGCTTCAGCCTAGAGCACAAACCAGTATCATTTTAAGACATTTACCTTAAAAACCCCACCAACCAGAGCAGCACAGATCCTGTTTCTACCCCAGCATGCAGTAAGGACTATTATTGCTCATTGTGCCGTTGACTCCGAGCATATTTTCCTAGCTGCGTTGAGCCCGATCCCCCAGCATCCTACGTAGGCAATTTTGGTCCAAGTGAGCAATGCGTTCACGCACGCGTACATCGCTCTGGGGGAAGGAATCGCTGGCTCTGCCTTTTCGCAGCACGGCACAGGCGCTGTAGCCCCAGCAGACTGGAAGAAGGACCTAGTTTAAACTCATTTTAAATCGAGTTAACCTGTTCTCTAAGAACAATCTCTCTGTAAGAGACGAAAAATGCGCCGGGGAGGAGGGCTCCTCCTCCCTGCTGCTCCCACCCGCAGCTCTGCCCAGGCAGGGCCAGGGAGAAGAGACAGGACAGAGGAGTGCGAGACAGATAAAGTAGGATTTTGCAAATTCAAGTTACTGGACGTAAGTACGAGTTGTAAGGCATGGAAACCAGCACACGCGTGTGGCAGGTAAAATAGTCTTTTCAACATCCCTGCAAAAAGATACATCAGATCACCACTTCAAAGCGTTGCAGACGGCAGCATCGCTTCTGTGAACACTAACCTTTTCTTCTGGCAGCAAGGGAAATCAATACCACCCTGCGCGGAAACGTCAATATAAATGCTCAAAAATCATAATATTAACATTTCAGAGTCTGAGGGACTCTCGGTTGAAAACAGTTTCTGCAACAGCCTTTGCATTTTCATAAAGATATAAATAAAATTTCATCACTAAAAAAGCTTTTAAAACACAGGGTAAGCTGAAAGACAGTGTTTTGTTTTGGTTGTTTTTTTTATAGTAAACTCAATTCCCTTGTGGCATTTCAACCCAACTGCAGGGGCACTGAAAATGACTGTAGAAGCAGTAAAAATCTATTTAATTGACTTTTATTGTTCAACCTAAAGGAAATGCTTTTGTACGTAAAAATGACAGCATTATACAGCAACTATAGGGATGTTTTGAAATTCCAGTTTAAATAATATCAAGTCATTAGACATACTTTACTGATGTGCTTTTAAGGCAGACGTAAAATTACACTGTATCTTTAAATTCTCTCTACAGCACCAAATAATAATGTCATTAAAAAACAAACAAAAAAATTTCTGTAATTTCCCTATATTCACTAAAAATAAAACATATCTTGAATTTAGCAGAAGATTAGTCATTCAGGGGAAATATGGTGAGACAGACCATGTAGTCTTGGCCTGCAAAAAAGACAGAAACAAAAAAAAAGCCACAAAACATAACAAAAGCAGGAGCCAAAGCAAGACAGTCTTCTCGGCACTGCCAAAAAGACAGCCTAGACTAGATAGCCCTGTACCACCAGATCCGGGATTACAAGACCTTCAGAAAGACATCATCCTCTGAGAAGGACACTCGGAAACGGAGACCACCGAAAGGAGTACAGTATGCGGACACTAAAATGCAATTTTTGCAGCATAAAGTTTCCTTTACCCAGTTGTCATGGAATACGTAAAATACACTACTTCTGTGTTCAAATCCGTACGCTTCCCCTCCTTCAGAAACGATGTCCTCAGGCGGCCCCTTCTTTTTAAGTTATCACACAAAAAGGACACAATCATGAGCTACATGTCGCTTTTAAGTTTTTACAAGTCCTATAAAATATTACAAATAACCAATTAGTGTTTCTTTTGCTTTTAATATTCCTGCCTGCATACAAATGCTCCTGTAAAGCTAATTGGACCAGCATGACATCAATTAAAGAAAACCCTCCAAATTAATCTAATACACTGCTGCGATAGAAACTTAAAACAATACGCCCTTTCCACAAATAATCCAGAACTTTATTCCCTTCATTTGAACGGCGCCATCTCGGGCATGGTTTGCTGGAAAAATTCACCTTTTCAACTTCAGTTTCGTTCAGGGTTTTCCTTTTGTCTTCAGAGTAATCCCTAACGGGAGAGAGAGGCGAAATGGGAGAGAGAGGCGAAATGCGTGCAGAGGTGGGTCAGTCACACAAAACCCCCTTTCATTACGTTGTTAACCCTAAGAAACCTTGTCTAGCCCATCGTATTTCAACCCTGGATTGGAAATAGTTAGCTGGTGGCAAAAGGCAATTCTTCTTTTTTTGACATAAAGTATGTACTTTGAGAGCCTGTTTAAAAATTCACTTTTCCAGCATGAAAGCACTCAAAAGCTGAAGTTCCTCTATCGCCCCTCCAAAAAGATGTCTCAGCTGTACCGAAGAGAAAGGGAAACATTAGGCTGTGGATTCAAATTAGCTGTCAAGAAACACGAACATAAATCTGATTTAATAGCGTAATTTGGAAATGTGTTCTGGGCCCACCCTTGGCAATATCACCACAGTTTAATTCACGTTGTAGCAATATTTAAAACAGCTCTGCAACTTTGGTTCTCCACCCAACTAAACAACAGAAAATTATGTCGTTAAATGAAAAACACCACACGTATTTAAGCAAGAGAAACCGTCTAAACTTCTGACATTTTTCATCTTCATTTTTTTTTTAATCCAAAAGATTTGTACAGCATTTTTTTAAAATAACTTACAGGATCAAAAGGAAAATAAATGCATAGCTTCAAAACCTTAGAATATAACCTCCCCTTGTTGCAGAAGAGTTCAAAGTCATAAAGTGCTGCAGATATGAACACACATCAGACAAATAATCTAGTAACTAACTTATTTTTCTGGTTTATTTAACAATATTCCAGGCTTAGAACATTAAATAAAAAACTCACAGACAATGGGTAGGACTAACAATGGCTTTGTGTTTTGGTTGGGTTTTTTTTTCTTTTTCTTCTCCTTTTTTTTTTTTAAAAGACTGCTGAGACACATCAATTGAACCAACTACAGTTTTATTTTGGATACCAAAAAATAAAAAGAAGCTGGAAGGAAGAGAGTAGTGCATTGCACCGATTTCAGTAAAACTGCTTGTAAGCGTCACTGCGTACGTTTAGCCCTAGAAGGACAAAGATGGAAACGGGAGATGGATGCTGCCAAGAGGGGTAGGCTGAACGCGGACGGGGGGAGCAGCGCTCTGGGCTCTGCCTCGGTCGTGAGGGCACGGCTTTGCATTACGCTCGTGTAAGAGAGGATCCACACGCCTCGCATCAGCATTTGCGCAGCTCCTTGAGGGCCAGCGGCGGTGGCAGCAGGTGGAGGTGGTGCAAGGGGACGCGACCGACACCAGCTGGCACTCAATGGACATAAAAACCAAGACAGGGGTGTCACAGGAGCTCAGGTAACATCAAATAGGGACCTGCTGTATTTCGCTCCCTGCCGCTATTTGATTTTGCTACCCTCACAGATAACCTACACACCTGCGGGAGTTTAGGCCAAGCCTGCGTTTTGCACTTTGGAGTAGCAACATTCAACGGATGCACTGTGCGTGTACTTTTGTACAAGTGCAAATTAATTTTCAGGGGGATGGAGAGTGAAAACCCAGTCTTACTGACTGCCAAACACGGGCCATGCCACCTGTTAAATGCATTTTTCCCAGGCTTAAACTTGCCAGGTAGCTCACTACTATTTACTCCACCGCTCCTTCACTCTAACCTCTGTCCTTCCTCCCCACCCACCCGCCCCTTCCCACTGCCTACAAAGAACACAGAGGCCTCAAACTTGCAAAAACTATTAAACCAAAACATAAACAAGCAGTTTGGCAAAAGGTTCAATTCCATCGCAATTCTCATATTTTTATGTTCCTCCTGGCTGGGCCCTTGCTACAACCAAACGTCTGTGGGTACCACCGTGATGAGAAAAAAATCACTTTCTTCCTCCAGAACGGCGACAGCCAGTCTTCAACAGACCTCTCTTCACAAAGGTTGTGCTTGACATAGTCATAGACTAAAGCCAAGGTGGGGGGCTAGATGCCAGTAACAAAAACAAAACCACAAGCAAACCTTGACTGTAACTGGACAATGCCAAGAGTCCTCCTCTGCACCTCAGGGAAAAACGCTGGCTGCCATCCCACTCTGTGCCAAGCGTGAACTCTAATCTTGTTTATGACCTGCAGAATTTCATAAGAGATGGGGAGTTTGGGGTTCTTTTTTTTTTCTTTTTTTCTTGTTTGCCAAGTTCTAAAAAAAGGCTTAAAACACTTAGGTGTAGACAAAAAGGGAACAATTACAATACACAACAACTAATCGAAAACAGTACGCAAACATTAGACTGGACCGGACTAAAGTCCACTCTACAAACTGAATCAAAAAGACACAGGAGAAAAACAAAAGAGTTTTTAAGTGCTAACATAAGAAGAAACAATCTTAAAGACTCACCAAATACATGTGGGGAAATGGAGGGGTCCCCTTCTTTTAAATATATTTACATAATATTAAAGCTTTTTGTTTTGCTTTTCTTGCCAACAAAATTTTCTAGCTACCCTGGACAAAGTCCCCATTTAAATTAAGAGGTTAAGGGTTTTGTAACATCGACAGACTGTTAGACCCGCGGCCCACACGCGTCTCACCGCCCTCTCCTTCCCTCCCTCCACCGTCGGTCGAGGGGCCTGATGCCTTGCCTGCTTCGCTGCACCTGGCGTCACCCATAACATCAGCACAAAGCGAAGGTAACAACGCTGCCCTGATCCGACCCTCCACGCTTCATTATCACTTTGTAAAAAGCACAAGAGACTACAATCAGGGCTTGCCTAGACACCAAAAAAAAAAAAAAAAAAAAAAAAAAAAAAAAGGGAGGGTTTGCCATTTAGCTGCTGCAGTTAAATGGTAAAACCAGACTAATGTGGACACAGCAATACCAGTTTAAAAGTGTTTATACCATTTACACCACACTGGAAAGGAAAATAACTTATCCAGGTATAAGTGCATCCACACTACAGCCTATGCCAGCACAGTATCAGTTAAATTAGTAACACATCAGTCCCCTAATTGACAGAATTATACCAGCTGAACTTTTCTAGCATAGACCAGGCCTAAGACATGAGGTAGTGAAAAAGAAAATCAGGCTCAAGATCTTTTTTCATTCCATAGCATCATTACACTCTAAAAATCTTCGCTGCTCAGATTTATGGGTTTTAAAAACAATGTTTTAAAATCCAAAATTTAAAGCTAACATCCTGAGTCACACAGGATTTATACATGGAGGCATAAATCTTAAAAAATCCCTTGCTTAGGGTCCTAATTCAGGAAAATATTTTTATGATAGAAAGCACATAAGCATGTGTTTGTCTCCCACTGAAGGAAGCGGAAAGGAAGCACATGGGTAAGTGCTTTCTGAAATCTGGGCCACAGTCAGAAATCACGGTCTTTGTAGAATTTATTTCCTCATTCATTTCAGTGCTGTTTAATCACAAGTCATTCATGTTTCAAGACAGTGGGAAAAACATAAGACAATGGAAGCTAAATCAAGTTTGTTACAACTGTTCAATATTTACAGCATTCATAGCATAAAACAGATGTATTTTTGGTAACTTAAGACAAATACCTTTTTTCTTTGTTATTAAATGTACCGCAGCAGTCCTGTTAAACAAACCCACTGTCTCGGATATTAAAGAAATTGTTGTTTACGTTTACCGAGTCATTTAAATTAAAAATCTGTTCCTGTTCCAAACCCCACTCTCCTTCGTCTTCATCCTCCGGTTCTGCCTCAGACCCATTCCGACTGTTTTCATACAAAAAGATCTGCTCATCCACGTGAGCCGGGGCTAACCGGTTTCTCTTTGCACTTACAACATTAGCAGAAGAACCGAAAAGGCGTTCAGGGAAGACCCTTGTGGCCAAAATACACCAGTATTTTTGAAGAACCTTTGGTAAAACTGGAAACAGCGCTAGTCTGTCAGACCACCACTTCAGCGGGTCTTCGTTCAAACCGAGGACCTTTTGTGACTTGAAGTTGCTCAACTCCTCGACGATCTGAGCGTGCCATTCCTCCTGGTCTTCCACGCCTCCCGTCTGGCAGAAGATCTCTGCAAGCATGTTGTTGATGACACTGGTAGGAGGAGGAGTAGAGGAGATGATGATTTTTTTCACAGGGGGCTCTTCTGAAACAGTGAAGAATTTTTCTTCAGTCCTAAAGGTATTTTCTTTTACTTTCTCCAGCAGGCTTTTTGCTTCTTCCACCACTCTGTTTTCAACCTGCTGCCGCTCAAAGGCTGAAAGAAAAGGCAGTTTTTTGTAGCGGGGATCCAAGAAAGTTGCAACATTGAGAAACATGTCTATCTCAGGGGTGTGCTGGTAGGTCGTTGACAACTCTTTAGCAATCACCTCCTTTGCCATGCTGATTTCTTTCAAATCATTCTCTTTGATGTTCAGGGTAGTATTCAGAAGCATGTGGAGAAGTGGCTTCACCATACTTATCGTGGGGTACTTTGAAGCAGACATCATCTCCGCAACCTGCTTGAAAGGCTGCAGCAGCTCCACCAGCCCTTCGATTGTATTCCACTCACTGGCTTCCAGCATGAGGTGGTGGTTGTTGCTGTCCTCCACGAGAACAGCCGCAATGACAAACTGCTGCTCCTTGAGGCGCTGCAGCATAGCGAGCGTGCTTCCCCACCAGGAAACACGGTCGCTTACCAGCATGCAGTGGAGGATATTCTGCTGCTTCTGCTTCTCGCTCAGCATGTACATCGCAACTGTAGACTGCTGAAAATACTCCACCAGTTTTCGGCACCTGGCAAGAAGGCTGCAGAGTTTGGGGAGCTGAAAAGCTTGTTGTATTCCTGCGTTAAAAGTGTGCCCCAAACAAGGCATCTGTACGGGAATATCTAGGAGAGAGCAAGCTTTCACAATGTCTTTACTGTAATCTGTTGTAGCACCAAAGACTTTTGTATTGATCCCCCATTCAATGAACGTTTCATAAAGGACTCGCGTAATAGTCTCAGCAGTATTGTCCTCCGGTACTTCAAACGTTTTTAAACACCGCGAGTTCACCGCCAGGCAGTTGGCAGGACTGCTGCTGAGAAAGTGAACTGCGACGGTTACGTATGACCTGTTCTGGTTTTCGCTCCTCCACATGTCCGTGGATATGCCACACCACAGAACCTCGGTGAGCTCCTTCAGCACAATTTCTCTAATGGCATTGTACTTTTCAGGAATAGCTTTTGTACAGAAGTACTTTCGACTAGGAAGTTCATACCTGGGGTCCGCTGTTCTCAAGAGGGCCTTGAAGGTGGGTTCATCAACAATAGAGGCCGGATACATGCCCTCGCAAATTAGGCTGATGACCGCAGACGTCAGTTCCTGATGCTTTTTGTTTTCATAGTTCTGGTAGGTCTTCATGATGAGGCTATCTTGAACAACCTGCTGCGACGACTCCGGCTTGATTTTTGAAAACGCAGTGGCAAAGGCTTCCCTCATTTGCTCAGTGTTACTTTTCACAAATTCGCAGAATTCGTCAGGGTGATTTTTCTCAAGGTGGTAAGAAAGGTTGGACGTGTTTCCTGAATAGGCGATCTGTGCCATGCAAATACGGCAGTAGATCTTCTTCCACTGTAATATGCATCCTTCTGCATTGGTATCAAACCCGAAGTACTTCCACACTTTACTCTTTGCTCTTGGGTGAGCCACTAACTTTAGGTCTGATGGGGAACCTTCTAAACTTTTATTCTCCATTGCTTCTTGGCCACCGTCCCACCTTTTGATCCTTCACTCATTAATGAGTACCTGATAAAGGCAGTAAGATAAAGATACAATGAGAAAGCACAAGTTTGACCACACTTAACTATGTGAAATCAGCGTTTCTGTGAACGTTTCAAGAAACCTACCTTACTAATTACATTTGCAAATTTAAAGATGAGATTTGCAGGAAGTGTGACCTACAAGAAGCCCATTGGAACGTCAAAAATTAACAAGGGTTTTAATATATCACATTCTGCTGTGAAACTGAGCTAGAAGACCTGCATAAATCTTGTTTCTGGAGTTACATAATTCTGGGTACAGAGAGCCTAGCCACCACCACAGAGCTGATACATTACTGTCACACAAAGCTGTCCTCTGCTATAGCACTTTCCTGCCTCTTAAGTTATAGTTAGGGCTAGCCCAACATCCTCTTGCCTACGAGTTACTGAACTTCACTGTTAACATTTATTTCAATTGAAACCTGATATCCAAGGAGCAAAGGTTTTATTGTTTGTTTATTTTGAAAGAAGTTTTGTTAGCTCAACCTAACTGTTCCAGCTTTGCTTTAAAAAAAAAAAAAACTAATAAAAAAATCTGTGATGCAAATTACGACATTAATCTGCTCCTTTGAAACGTAAAGATGTTTTCTGACTGAAATAAAAGGAAAAGGAGTTTGAACCTACATGCAGATCAACAATACGCGTCTGACACCTTTCCTGTCCTTGTCTTTCTGAAATCAAAGCCATCTCCTGAGCTACTAGTTCACAATTGTGGTTCCTGGAATAACAGTGCATTATAATTACAGGAAAAGCAGACAGGGAAGCACTAATAAATGTTATTATCCACATCAGCTGGAAAATAATTTTGCTGTGTTTTCTTCAAAAGGCTACAGAAGTCGGGAGGGGGTAACACTCTAGAGATGAGCGTGGCGATAAGGCAAGACTTGGCAATCTGTACCTCAGTATCTGCACAGGAAAATGCTTCTTGTGCAAACAGTCACATGTGAGGACAACTCGAGGCCTACAGCGTCTCTGTGCACATTGCTGGCAGCTGGCACCCGCCGGAGCTGGTTTCGCTACACCAAAAAGCCAAGCCACGGCACAGCACGGATGCACACTGACGCTTCTCTATTTCTTCCACACCACCAGCTGAGCCACCGTGACAGCAACAAACCCTTCGCCAGGGGCCTGGCCATGATGGGGAAGGAGAAGGAAGCCATCAGTTAAACATGGATGCAACCTGCTCCACAAAAATCCAGGGGAAGAGAGCAGAAGAGAAACATCAGGAGCATCCCTGCAGCCAGCCTGAAAGCAGCGGCACTGCTCCTTCTCTGCCCGTCAGGAGCTGCACCTGCGCCCAAGCCCAGAAATCCCCGGGTGCTAAGACCAGCTGCTTGGGGGAGGAAGAAACAATCTGACTTTTTCATATCGCTGCAAGGGAGTATCCCAAAAAAATGTATGTGTGCAAGCTTCTCCGGTGTGCTTTCTGCTGTTGATGAACATTCCCAAGGAAAGCCGTTTTCTCTCTGAACTATCGCTGGTGTTTTGCAGCACTTTCCCAATGTCTTGAATGAGAAAGCCAAGGACAGGTTTACCAAGACTAAACATATTTATTTAAACACAGCTGTTGGTTTAGAGGCAGAATGAGAGATGCAGGGCAAGCATTTTATTGGATTTGTTCTGAAGATTTACTTCTACTACTTTTTTTTTTTTTTTTTTGCTTTTTTCCTGAGGGGGGCAATGTTCTGACTACTAGCATGCCCCCTACCGTGATTCACTCAGTGCCTCCTTTTAAGTTGCCAGGATAAACGATTGATTCAACATGGTAATGCTGCCTAATTCCAGAGGTGCGTATATCAACAGCCCCACGCTATGCAATCCCACAAAAACTCGATGATTTTGAAAGACAAAGTGGTGTAATTTATAATGATGTAACCCTTCCATAGCATCAGACTGTGCATTGACAAGATATGTCTTATCAGTATGTATTACTATCGCTTTTAGATCCCTCCACTTCAACCCATGACACGGTGTCTCAACGAAGTATCGAGGCTTCTGGTATTTCATTAAATCTTACAGATTCCTTTGCAGTTACGTGGCAGCTCCTGAAAACAAGGAGGAAGGAACTGTAATAAAGGAGGTGATGTGTCTTTAATACTTAAAATTAGTATGACACATCTTGGATCACAAAAAGTTCATCACAGACTGATAAAATACAAGTTATTTTAGAGCAAGGGAGTGCTACAGACTCACCCCACCCTTCATTTTTATGTCTGTTACAGCTTTTCCATCATTTTGAGATGGATCTGGCACCTGGCAATACTGGCACAGAGCAGCATTGCCACAGTTAAGGATATGCCAGCATAACATGGCCTTTATTATAATGCTGTAAACCACACTGCAGCTGTCGTAATAGCTTGACTATAAACTGCTAACCATTCCTGCCTCTCCTCAAGTGTTATACAGCATAACTGGCACTATGAGGGGGGGGAAAAAAAACACCAAACGAAAAACCCGCCCCACACCTCTCATTTTTCTGTAAGAGGAGGTAGATTTTCCCTCATTCAATGAAACAAAGTGTTCATAGCCTAGGTTTGGCATAAAACAGAGCAGCTTCAACTCTAAGCCAAACTGAAGACACAAGCACCTTGCAGAATGAAATCCATTGGGAACAAAGCACCTCATTGCCTTTGGGAAGTGCTGCAGCCTGTTACAAGGGCAGCTGATGGAAACACTCTCTTTTACCTTGCCGAACTTTCCACGATAAAACAACTAGTGCCACTTTGGTTTGCTGAAAACCCTTCCACGCACAGAAGCCTTAAGGCTACAAACGTGCCTCTTCCTTTCTCCCTTGAATTCCCACCCACATTGAAACAGAGCGCACCTTCGGAGAAGCTGCTGTTTTCCTCGCCGCCTCCATGCAGCTGGCCAACGCCACCAGAAAGTACCAGGGCCGAGGCTTTAAGAGCCTGCAGACAGGATCCTCTGATGGCATCGCAGCGGACTCAGCTGCCGCAGAAGGAGGAGGAGGAGGAGGAGCAGGAGGAAGGGCCCAGGTTTGCTGCCCCTAGCGCCTCATCCCGGCTCTCCCCTGGGGCAGACTGTGCTGCCTCCTCACACCTCTCAGATCCCTCTCCCTCCAACACAAAACCCACGGCTCCCCTTCCCCAGGGCAGGCCTTGGACCAAAGTACTGAAGCGCCAGCGACAACGCGCGTTGCGGAGGGCAGCGGTGCTGCCCCTGCACCAGGCAGGGCTCCGCTTCCCCCGTGGCGAAGAAAATAGGTTCAAAACCCATAGGAGAGTCACTCGGATTGTGAAACCATGCACGGAGATGTGAGGAAATGCGGGGTGCGCAGCCACCCTGCAACCTTAGCTCTGCCCCCTTGTGCACGCACAGCGATGGCATCCTCTTTAATTACACTGTAGGTATCGCTGTCACACAACCCTTGCTCATTCAGCACAGAGGCAACCAGAAAACGAGTGTTTCCTCCTTTCTGAAACTACCTAAATAACGATCTTTCTTAGGCACCTGTGTGGGGGAGAGGCATTAATTGTTAGATGCAACTTTATTTTTGTCTGCCGACCATCCTTCCTACCTGGTCGCTTCTCTGCCCACCTCTGGATGTTTTTCAGCCTAGAGCTCGGCTTTGAGCAGGAAGCGCTCGGTCTATCATTATGCTTTACTCATATAAACTAAAAGCCCTCAATACATGAATTGAAATTAAGAGAAGCACGTTCCTAAATTACTATTTCACAATTAATTCTAAAGAAACTCGGTACAAATGATGATACTGATTAACTAGAAATCGGGGCAATTAAAAATAAGAATAATCTCTCAATCACTTTTACGAAGAATAGGAGTCAGCTTTAAGGTCTTCTAACTTCAGCCATGCTACCACTTTCTTCAGAGCCGGTTTTCCATGTCACACAGACCAAATTTTGCTACGAAGACTTCAAAACTACAAAATATTCAGCATTTAGCCTTCCTCTACCAAATTTCAATGAAACATGTACAGTAGAAGAGAAAATGCAGGAGGAGGATGCCAAATAAATTCCTTGAGAAGCTTTTAAAATACCAAAAGAGATTATTATTTCTGTTAACAGTAGGATGACTTTCAGTGACCACATTTCCAGTGTTAATATCCTGGTCTCACAATTAATATTAGTTTGTCTTTTATCAATCCACTGATTAGATTTTTGTTTTTAAAAAGCTGTTTATATCAAGATCTGTAGTCACAGACGGCTCTTTTTTTCCTCCAATTAATTAAGATTAAGCACTGTAAAAAAACCATCCAAGCAGTCATTTCTAATGAAACTATTAATTGTTTAGACCACTGAACACTAACACAATTCACACTACATATCAGCAGTTACACCATTTTTGCGATTAGTACTTGGAAAATGTTTTAACATAAGTTAAACATAAGTGCCCCTTTACTTCTGCACACTGATTTTAGTTAGCAAAGCAATCACTGACTGCACCCCGTTTATACTCCCAGCTCTGTGTTTCCCTTCCCTGAGCTTCAAGATCACAATTTCAGACCAACTTCCCTACTCTGTATTGGGGGGGAGAGGCTCACTTCGATAGGGAATATTATTATCTTTTCAGTTTGCAAATCAAAACAATTACCAAGTTTTTGCACAGAATCAAGATTTCGGAGCTCAAACTATCCTCTTTCCCCAAAAAACTGTCTTGAAGCCCATCTATAAAAATCAGATGAACCCCAGTAGGATGTGACAGAACAGATGGTGACTTTTAACAGCCATGCAAAAAGCACATGTGCCAAGAGCATGCAACTCTGACTAAGTTAGGGTAAAGAACAAGAAAAGAAAAACAAAACTAATAAGGTTTACTTGGGTTGAAATCCTGAACACTTCTTCCCGGCAAGTGCAAGAAAGCAAGCTTTTCTTGGAAAATTCAGAGGCACAAAGGCTACACTGACACCAGACCGCTTTGCTCACTCACAGAGCTCAAGGATGAGCCACGGGGCATCCCTCAGTTTTAAACCTTCCACGGGAGAGCTTCACTGCTGCCGCATGAAGAGTGGGAACTCTCACGGAAGAACTTGGGCCAAGGCGGCGATGGGATCAGAGGCAGGGCTGACTGCGCCGCCCTGCCCTCCCCAGCCCCACTTCCCCCCTCCAGGCTCTCCCCAGGAAGGCACCCTGACAATAAAATGCCTGTACTGGTGAGAGTTACGGACACCCCCTCAAAAAGACATAGAAAATTTTAAACACACGCACCTTTCTAGGTTACTGTCTGGAAAAGTTACTTGGCTTTTTCTTACAGCAAGTGTAGTTTACTGATCCCAGCTTTAATAAAGCAGGTTCTAACCAATACTTTCACTTTTTGTTGCACTGCAGTCACTGTTTTGAAGTTATTATGGAAACGAGGTTACTCTGGGTAAAAAAATTCCCGTTGACAGGCTGATTCACTTTTTTAAGCAATGGCTGGACACAGCGAGTCGAAGCAAGGCAGCAGGTAACTGCCAAGAGGCAACTGCACACAAACAACTATCTGAGGAGGAAACTACTTGTCCTTGGAAGAAACCACCCCGAGTTAGGGCTGAAAGAAAACTTTCCACATCTGTCAAGTCTGCCCTGGTCCTACTCAGGCAGCTGACATTTCCCAGGTTGGATCTTCACTGTCTTCCTCCGGCATTTCCAAATTCAACACTTTTTTTTTTTTTTTTTAATAGCAGCTAAGAACAGACTGCAACAAAACACTCGGGTCACATTTTCGTCATGCTGTTTCTCTGTGGTTCGAAAAAAGATTTGGAAAGTGTTACACACCCTAGGCACAATACCCAGCTTTGCTCTGCCAAGAAAAACTAACGCTAGAAAAATGCTCAGATGACTTCAAACTGTACGCACATCTGCCCTTTTTGTCACCAGGGTTCTCCCGTTTGTTTTGGGGTTTTATCTGTGCCTATGAGAATGAGAAAGAAAAAACCCAGCCTATCGCAGAAGGATCAGAAATAAATAAAAAGCAGGCAAAATACTGCCCAAGGATGGCACATGGGATGAAACACACAAATACACGCTTGCTATGTGGTGTACTTGTCCCGTCTCCTCCCCAGTACTTCAGATATTCTCTAAAGCAATTTCCTTATCTGCCTCATCTCTCTAACAAAACACTATACCCTCTCAACATTATTTTTTTTGTACTGTTCCTCTGGTGAAGACTATCGACAGAGGCACAAAGGCTCACTTGCTGCTAAGCAGAGAAAGTTAAAGGCACTGACTTGCACGCAGTTGTACGCTCAGCTCTGACGACACCCTACGCATCCGCCTGGACTCGTAGTTTGCTGCGAGTTTATAAACCCAGAAGCCGTTTAAAGTCTTCAAGAGTAATGTGAGGAAAGAGGAAACCCAGATCTTTGCTTGCTGGCAAACTCAAAGTTTCCTCTTGGTCGGTATGCGCTTGACCCAAATCGGAAAAGTGCAAAATAGTAACTTCTCCAACCAGTAACTAACGTGAAGTCCCTCGGAGAAAACTACGGCTGTCACTCACTCGTCAGCTCACAGGCTGTCAGCGACTGACAACCGCTTATCAAACACCAACTCTCCAGATCGCGGCTATCTCCCCCTGCCGAAGCGGCCGGGGCAGGGAGGCCACGGCCGGCGGTCACAGCCGCCCGGGCGGGCGGACAGCGGCAGCGGCCGGTGGCGGGGCTGGAGGAGGGGGGCGAGGGGGGGCGGGCACGGCGGGTGGCGGCGGCGGCTGGAGCGCCCGGAGCCGCGGCCGGGCCGGCGGGAGGCTGCCCGCCACCGCCCGCCTTCCAGGCACCTACCTGGGCTGAGGGAGGCTGCGCCCGCGCGGCTCTGAGCCGAGGTCTGAGGCGAAACCGTCAGGAAAAAAAAGAGAGAAGAGGAGAAAAAAGAAGAAAAAAAAAAAAAAAAAAAGGAAGAAGAAAAAAAAAAAAGAGGAAGAAGAGAAGCGGGGACCCCCGGCCCGCGGAGCCCCCACGCCGCCTCCCGAGGCCGCAGTCAGGCCGGCCTGCGGCCAGGCCCCCGTCCCGGGCCCGGCCCCTCGCCCCGCCCCGCCCCGCCCCGCGTCCGGGGCGGCCGCGGCCCGGGGGACGGAGGGGGGCCGAGACCGCCGGCGGCAGCGAGGGCGGGGCGCGGCGGGGGCGGGCGCCCCGACGGCCGCAGCCCCCCGCCCCCACTATCCCCCCCCCACCCCCTTCCCGGGCCGCTGCCCCTCAGGCGGCGCGGTGGGCCCGGCTCGGCCCGGCCCGCGGAGGGGAGCGGGGGAGGAGCCCGGGACCGCCGCGGTGCCTCAGCCCCGCTGCGGGGGAAGCGTCGCGGCCCGGGCGACCCGCCGCCGCGGCCAAGGTCGCGCCTGTCCTGTGCTGTGCTGGCCGGGCCGGGCCGCCCGGTCTCGGCCCCGCGCTCGCCGCGCCACCGGCGCTGCCGCCCTCCCCGCAAACTTTCCCCCTTCGCTGCGGCGGGGGCTGCTTCCCCCCCCCTTCCCCTTCTCTTCCCCCCCCCCCCGCCCCAGGCCCGGAGCCGCCCCCCGGCCCGCAGCCGCCCCGCCCCGCCCCGCGGTGCTCACCTGGGGCCGGGGGGCAGCGCGGGCGGAGGCGGCGGCGCAGCTGGTGCAGGATGACGAGGAGGCCGATGCGGTACACCCGGAGCAAGGGCACCAGCGCAGACAATAGCGACATGGCCGCCTCCCGCCCCGCGGCGGCTGGCTCGGGGCGAGGCGGGTTAAGAGGAGCTCGGCGGGCGGCCGGGCTGTGCCGTGGCACGGTGGCTCTTCGCCGGGCCGGGCCGGGCCCGGGGCGGGGGGTGGGGGGGGAGGCGCGGCGCGGCCCCCACCCAGCGGAAGGGAAAGCGCCGCCGCTGTCACAGCAGCGCCCGGGCGCGCCGCCGCTCCCGCCCTTCTGGGCATGTGCGGCGGGGGAAGGGCCGCGGCGCGGGAAGGGGCGGCCGGTCGGTAGCGGCGGTGGCGGCTCGGCCCCCGGCGGGGCGCCCGGGGAGGTGGGGAGGGGGCGAGGGGAGCGGCGGCGGCGGCGTGACTCAGCAGCGAGAGGCGGCGGATGGCGGGGGTGTGTGTGAGTGTGACAGGCCGCCCCGTGAGGCCGCCGTGTTTTGGGTGCGGTGCCTGTGGGAGCCCGGTCTGCTCCAGCCGCTGAGGTGTCTTGGCGGGGCCGGGGCGGCCCGGCTCCGGCTCCCTGGCGGAGTCGTCTCCCGATTCCCCTTCTCTCTGGCGGGGATGAGGGGCGCCGGCTGCGGACCGCCGCGGGCATCGCTGGGGCCGGGCACCACCCTGACACCTCGGGCCTCCCTCAGGCTCCCGCTGTCGCGGGCGGGCTGGGGCAGGTGCCGCTCTCTCCCAACGCAGCTCTATGTACGAAGCCTTCCCACGACAGGCGCCTAAAATTTTGTACCGGCCTGCCGGACGCATTCCTCACAGCGATACCTACTGCGCCGCGCAGCCGTGCCTCAGAAAGGTGTGTGTGTGTGTGTGTGTTGTCAGTTTTAAATCCTCGGCCTTATTTTTTTTCAGTTTTTGGGACAGAAGAGCGCGTCCTGCCCACCGGTTGCTCTGGTGGAAGGCTGGTGTCGGGGTCAGGGTACGCAGCGCCCGGCGCCGACGCCGTGGTTCTCATTCATGGAGCTGGCGGTGTTTCATAAATGCAGATGAGCCTCGGTATCAATACAAAACGGGGGAAAAAAAAAAAAAATAAATAGGAACAGTCCTTCCACAAGAGGAGACGTTGACCTATATATTCAATTTCAGGTCCTTCGGTAACGTTTTGTCGTTGAGAATGAGCCATGCAAAGTTCTGGAAGTGCATTTGAAATGTAATCTCCTCTCCTTTAAAAAAAAAATAAACATGCTTTCTAGAAAAAATGCAGTTAACAATATACTTTTTCAATGTCAAATCAGATCGCTCAGCAGAACTGACTTTGTCTTCTGTCAAATATGCATAAAGTAAAAGCATAGTGTGCAGTTGCTCCGGGACAAAACCAACCATTTAATTTTATGTATCTCTGGTGATTATTTTTTTTTTTATTAACACATGGAATTATGCAAACGTAAATAATAAACAGAACATCATGAAGTCACATCAATGAAAGATTCATTCTTAATGTATATTGTTCTTTACCATGCGCCGAGCGGTAGAAAGAGCATGACATAAAAAGACATGAAAGAAGAAACACTGACATTTAGTAAAGGTGAATTACTCTTTCAACTTATCTCAGTAAAAATCAAACCTTGACTCCTTTATGTTGCTTTACATCCTTTTCTCAGAACTATAGCGTTAATGAAAGCCCTTTGCAACATGAAACTCTGAAATTTGCCTACAGTGTATTTACACAACCTCTACATAAATATGCCATGCTTTCTCAGGTTTTCTAGTATAATCAAAACCAATCGATGCGTATTCGAGCTAGGGAAATAAATACTCCTGTCTTTTTTTCCGGCAATGCTATCCAGAGAATTAGGCTAAGTGGGGAAGAACCAACGGGTTAACATTATGGTCTTATTAGTCCCACTACTTCTTCTCAAGGTGTTAAAGTTATTTTCAGCCCTCCATGGTTCACGAGTACGGCTTCACAGAAAGGATGAGGAAAATTGTGTTTCAACATGTTATTTTTTTTAAAGGTTGATGGGACGTGAAGGGGAGGAGAAATGAAGACACTAACAAAAGGCTGCAGGTCTCTCATTATTTTCAAATACTGTCATAATACACCCTAATTTTAATCGATACTTCCTTTTTCCTTGCTTTTCAACAGTCACCATCTTTACTTCTTATTGATATTTTGTTTTTTTTTTTTTTTTTTTTTTGCAATCATTAACTGTGAAGCCTGGAGTATTCGGGCTGGAATCTTGCCCATCTACTTTAGATACCTCACTCGAGACATTATTTACCTCAATGAAATTTTAGCTGTCTGAGCCCTGCAAGGGACAAAAGGAGCAATCTGTTTGCCTCAGCTTTGCTGTACGGGCAGCGGACAGAGAGAGGCGCTTGTGAAGACCTGCAGAAGATGACTGCTTCCTTTGAGGTGCTCAGAGGGCTTCCTTCTTTCCACCGCCGGCAAGCGAACTCGCAGCGCCAGCGGGCAAAGCCAGCCTGCGGTCAGAGCACAGATGATACCCTCTTGGAAAGTCATCGGAAACACTCGTAACGCTCCATCGGCACATGCTCCAGCCTATCTGTCCCTCCCTGCAGGACGGGGACTAATGAAGCAGTATGTGATCACAGTGCTTCCACCCGCATTTTGCATAAAGATGCATAAAGCCGTAAGAAAGGAAGTGGGGTGACGTTTCTAGACTCTAATTAAGCCCTGAGCTCAAACTTCCCAGCAGAATGGCATAATCAGCAACCGTCAGGTAGGGTGGATGGTAGGTGTCGCAGCCGAGAGGCTGTGCAGCCAGGAACGCGCGAGGCACGGGGCCACATCACAGCAGACAAAAGCGCACCCCAGGTTAGCCGAGCAGTTCAGCCGCTCTCTGGCACGGGGTGGAGGGTTAGGAGGTTTATGCCCTATTTTTCTTGTTTGTTCCACGGGCAATCTCCCGTATGACACATCTTTTCCAGGTGTGTGAGTTGGCTCCCGGGGTTTTGCTCCCCTTGAGACGAGAACCGGAGCCAACGATTCCTTCTATCTACCAGGCAGTGGTTCGAGTTCAGTAGGAGAGGTTCATGCTTTTTTTGCCTGAGCACGGCACGGTAGTTAGGGCAGTCTCTTAAGATGTTGACGGTGTCGCATCAGTCCCTCTCAAGCGGTGAAATGTACGGTTCCACTCCCGTGCTCAGCTCAAGACGTGCTCGCTCCGTTTCGCACGTATGTCGAAGCTGATGGCCCACGCCGGAAGAAGCCAGACATAATTCCGACTGCTGCTAATTTTTCAGGCTTCTAAAAGGGATTTAAATGCCTGTCTTCCTAAGCTGGATTGCAGTGGGACTTGAGGCAAGAGATAAGTGCCTATCTTCCCAAAACAGGATCTCCTTAACATGTGTGGGTGAATAAAGTTAAATGCCCGAGGAGCTTTCAGGTTCAGTAGGGAGGTGCTCACAAGATTAGGCAGTGCTGGGAAACCGTCGCTGGGGATTGCGTCTGGAATCCATGTGGGGTTTTGAGCACCTGCACACAATTTTGACAGGCTGCATATGCTCTCCACCCCCTCCCCCAGCCCCCCCACAAAAAGAGTCATTTTAGGTACCCCCAAACTAGGCATTGCCTTGCCTAATGTTGGGCACTTGAGGACCATACGGAGCAGTAAGGTCTTGGGCACCCTCCGTAGCAGCGTGGGGAGGGTCGGTTACCTGGAAGGGGAAAGAAGCTTTGCCAAGGGGAGAGGTGTCTGGAAGGTACGCAGTAGGAAGTCCCGGGGACTGAGAGCAGGCTCCCCCGCTGGGGGCAATCACCTAATGGGGCACAGCTATTTTTCTTCAGTAACGCTGGGGGGAAATAGTAGATAGGTGTAAGAGCAGCCTTCTGCGTAACAGAACCGGTGCTACAGCATTTGCCCATGAAGGGGGACGGCTTTTGGTCCCTCTCAGTCTTTTTCAGGTATTTCACTTTTCAAGAAAATAGTGTCATGGGGAAAAACTGATGTGGCAATAGTCATAAGGATGTGAAGCCTGGGAACCCAGTAAAGAAAAGAAATCTCAGTTTTTCTAGCCTAGCATTTAAATTCATGGGAACAAGGGGACAGAGTTGCGGCCCATATTCCCTGAAGAGCCTAAGCGTTTTAGACTAGAGAAGAATATGGACTAGTAAGTGCAAATAGAGTCCTGAAATAGGGACAACTTCCCCTCTTCAACCAAATGCTCAAACCACTCAGCTGTTATGCAAGAAGCACAGTGTGCTCATTACTGCCGCTCAGTTTTTTTTTAAAGCGACCGCCCCTGCAGTGCCTATTGTATTTGTGCATCTGAGTATTCAGCGCCTGTCGCGTTTTCAGGAGGTATCTGGTCTGTAGAGCCTGGAGCATGAGTAGTTGGGGCTGGGTTTGCATCCCCAACCCTGGTACCACTACTCCGTATCAGGTAAGGTCTGAGCATCCCCCCTGCAGTTCAGTAAAGACTCAGAGACCAAAGAGCCAGGAGAAGGCATGCAGGAAAAAGCAGTAACAAAAATGATTAAAAAAAATAATCCCCAAACACACGTGTTCACATACAAAACTTCTGCAGGAACATGGTGCAGCTGCTAATAAAGATACACAAGCTTTTGTTAAAAACAACTTCTGCCATAAAACACTTAAAAATCTATTTAGAATTGAGTAGGGGTATTAGCAGCCTACAAACTGTACTCAGCAACGTGACTTGGTCAACCGTCTGGAAGCACAAGAAAACGTCTGGGAATTCTAGATGTAGCAAGGACTGAATTTCGGCAGTGGGAAATCAGTTCTCACGTAGTTCCGGGACTTTATTTGAAAATGTCCATAAGTAGATAAACTGATTGATTAACAAACACAAAGTTTCAAAAGCCCTTTGACAAGATCCCGCGCACAAAGGATGCTAAGCAATCGGGGGATAAGATCCAGCGTATTTACGAAACAGAAGAAAAGAAACAAAAACCTACGCTAAAAGGACAGGGAAACAAAGTGATTGACTTCCAGCCAGAAATCAGAGCAAAGTAACCGCAAGGTGTCAAGTTTCCATACCGCATCCAACCCTGGCTAATACACTCCTTAATGCCTTGGATGGGGTAAGGGAAAAGCTGTTGCAGCAAAATGGCACGGTGTTATTTCTATTAGTCAAGGTGGGAGAGGAGCGGGGGAATTTCAGACGGATTTAAACAAGCGAGGTGGACTGGCAATATTTCAACGCTGATAGAATAATGCTATTGAAAAAGAAAAAAAGAGATTAATTATGCCCACTATACAAATGGATTTGTTGACAGTTAGTTCATTTGTGTTAAAAAATATCTAGTGTCAATAATTGCCCTGTGGTTATTTCAATGTTTGTACAGTGATGTCTGCAAGCACCTGTGGCATACCCAGTGCAACACTGCCCAACCCATAGCTAAGAGGATTTTGTTGGGGTTCAGCAAACAGCCAAGAAGACGATTACGGTCCAAAGCAAGAGTTTTCCGTGACACTGGGTCCTCCATGTGTCTATGATCTCTTCCTTAGCAATACTGTAAGATAAACACGTCTTTCATCAGAAACTTGGTTAGCACTGTTCCAATGTGAAGGAAATAAAAAAGCAGAATCGCCCCTCACCAACTGGATATCATGAGTTGATCTGCACCTGTATTTTTGTTGCATCGGCTTGCGAGAATACTTGAGTACCACGTACAACAGTATTACACACGGGAAGGTTTGTGGGGAGAACACCGCAGACGAGCTTTCAGGCACACGTGACCCTGCCCGTCCCTTCAGCCACACGGGGCTGTGACAACACCGCTGCTGTTAGCATTCAAGGTTCAGTGGCAGAGTTCACTGGTCTCATCCATGCTGTCTGTGGGCATTTCCCTGAAGACTGCTGCTGTCACCACCGGCCCTGGGAAACGGTGGGACTGAACCCCACGAATATGTTGGTTTTGGGCATGCTGGCTGCGCTAGGTCCCACCCGTTACAGACAGGCAGGTGACTCCACACCACAAGCAGGGAGCCCTCACACTGATGATGGACGGGTGGCCAGGCCAAGGAAGCTGGGAGATGGAGTTTGAACGTCAAGATCTTCAGAGTGGTACAGAAAAGGCCAAAGGGTGAAGGATTGTGCCATGCAGAAACATATGTGTGGTCGGGGCTGTGGCTCATGTTTCGGACAGTCAGGGGAGCCATCTGCTGCTGCCTAAAGAGGGCAATTCTTACCTGTTGTGAACTTTTCATACAGCTTGAAGTGAGCTGGCTTTGTGCCCCGCTCTGCCTACGTGTGCCTCACACCAGTGTGAAGATACTTTTCATCACGTATTCCTGTTTCGCCAATTGACTTCTTGGATTGGAGCTAATATGTGTTGCCTTTAGGACCCACGCTGCTTTTTTTACTTAACTGCACAGATTTCTTGGGCTCCCCGGGGGCAGGTCCTGCCCGCAGCGCTCTGCGACTCCGGCATGGGAAGAGCATCCCTTATTTTTGTTGTTGTTAAAGACTGGCTGGGGTGTTTCCGACTGCCTGTCTCTAGGCTGCCGCGTATGAGAGAGCAAACGCGGTGATGGGTAAAGAGATGCGCAGAACAAGCTGGAGGGAAGAAGATCAGGCCAAAACACGATGCAAATGCTGAGCAAAGGAAGACTTGCAGATGGCAGAAAATAGGAGTTGTGGGAAAGGCGAGGGGTGTGTTGGCTTTGGTTTAGCCTTGCTGAAAAATGGTCCAGCTCACTGCTAACCCAGATCACCGCCTGCAGCGGGAAGGAGGAAGAAGGGCAATTTTCAGTAACAGTGATGTTGGGTGAGCTGACCAGGTGTGTAGTGTCGGGATGTCTAAAAGCAAGTGGAGCTGAACAGCCTCGCCGCAGTAAAACCATCCTTCCTGCAAAAGGGCTGGGGCCGGGGCCAGCTGCCCCCCTGGCCCCCGGCAGAGGTGTGCTCATGGGGTGTGCGGGGAGATGGACCGCAAACAGGAGGGATGTGTACGGTGACCGGAGCTGGGAGGCGCCCGAAACCCAGTGTTACCTTTTTCCCTTCTATACTGAATATACCAGGGGATTACTGAGAATCGGAGAGGGTCCGGCAGGTCTTTAAGACCGCTCCGCACTTCTCTTTATTGCTTTTCTGGCACAGCTGCTTTGCACTCCTCTTTGTCAAGGGGTCCTGGCTCCTGAATCTCCCCAGACACTTGCTCATCACTGCTGCAGCTGGTTCCTCTAAAATCTCTGGCGGTCTCTGCAGTGTTACTTCTCTGTGTCATGGGACAGCCGACGCTCTCTCCCGTTTTTGCCAATTCCATTTCACTTTACTTTCTAATCACCCGGACAAACCTGTCTCTCTATCTGCCTACAATCACTGGATTCCCCATTCTCTTGATCACACCTGCCTGTCAGTTGTCCAAAAAGATTACGTACGCCTTGAATTTTCCACTTACTTTAATAAATGAATGATTGCAGCGTTATATAACTTGTTTATGTTTGGCTTGTGTAGTGATGGTTTGGATTTTGGCTATTCTATAGCATTACATTAATTTACTAAGCACAAACCAACCGCGTAAAAAGCTAGCAAGGCCAAAAGATGAATGACTCGAAATTTAAAATTTAAAGGGAAAAGCTAAATAAAAATTAGCTATTCTTGGGGACAAATTCACATGTGACATAGATGAGGTAAGAGGAGACATCTGAAAACCCATTTCTCATTCCTTGTCCTTGGGGCGATCCAAGTCTCTCTAAACACTGAGCTTTATTTTTCATTCTTCATATCATTTTTGTCAGTATAGAAGCGAATCGTAGTGGGATCAGAGTGCCAAAACTGCCTTAAGGACAACTGCAGAGAAGATTCAGCTGGGCTCAGACCTTACACTTTCACCTCTAACATTGGTCTGTGAGGAAACATGAAATGTTCCAGAATTGTAGTTTGACCCCCTAGAATATACACACTAGAAATTATCCAAGACAATTAATAAAACAACTGCTGATAAAAATAATTTAAAGGCTGAAGAAAGCCAAGGGCTCATCCTGACAGTTGTTAAGAATACACTTTCAAAATCATCTAAAGGTGTCTGATTCTGATTATACATACAACATTAGCCTCCGTATTTTTCAAAGATAATAAACTCTTCCGATTATACATAATACGTTGCTTACGATAGTTTAATTTCCAAGTCTATTAAGACAGCAGTTTAATTCAACATCATCATCACATCCCACTCTGCTGAGGCAGTGCAGAATGAAAGATCGGCCATTTTTAAAAACCTTTCACTAGAGACTCACAAATATGTAACAAAGTGGGTATTTCTCAGTCCGCTGGCTGCCCTGAGAGCTGAGATTGCTCGAGCCTGATAGATAACATCCAGATTCCCACGAGGTGCGGTGGTTAGAAACAGTGCATTTCAGATTCTGGATTAGGCTTGGTTTTGTATTGTTTTCTAATCTGTTGCTGCTGTTTCAGTAATATCAGCCATTTACATTCAGCATTTAATGACAATAAGCCTAACATAAAGGACTTGGCTCTCACTGCTTCTATATATGTTAGGCATATTTTTAGTTTCGGCGTTTGGGGTTTTTTTTTTGTGTAAGAGTATGCTTTTAAGTGCCAGCATGACATTATAAAATGACATAGGTAGTTCACATGCATAAGAAGCTTTTAAAACTAAGATTTAAGCCTGTTTTATAACAAGTATTTTTCATCTAGTAAAAAGGCCTTAATCCAAACCAACCAATAATTCAAGTGAAGAGTTACAATCTTTAAAGCTACTTCTTAAAACTAGGCTGTTGTTTTTTTTTCTAGAAACTTGCAAAAGACCATCACCCAGTGATTCCCTACATGCCACTTTGACTGTTAATTGATAAGTTTAGGGTAAGCTGCTTTAGCATTGCAGAACATTTTATTCCACAATCCGAGCTAGAAGATGTTTTCCTACCCCCTGAATTCACTTTAAAGGAGATTTATCTAAGGTGTAGATTACTAAAGTGAGTTCATACAACTTCACGTAATAAAAAGCAGAATATACATACATATTGTGAATGTATATGCACATGTATGTGTACAGACAGATAAAATAACATTTTGCAATTTCATTAAGCATGTGGAAGGGGAATGGCATTCCCTGCACCCAGGACTTCATAGGGAATTGTTTAAAGGGATTGGTTTACGCTGTTACTCTTTCCTTAAAAGAGTAGGGATCTTTTTCTATATAAATTACATTGCAGCATGGATCCTGCTTTGAATAAAAGAGTTATATTGGCTATAACATGCACTTGTTACACAAAAATTATAGATGGAAAGCGAATACTCCTGGTAAGCACATGTTGAAGTTGCAAGCCTTAGCAAACAGGTTTTTATCTACCAGAAGTGTAAACCCAGGAGCCTTTACTACTGTTCCAGATTAAAGAAAAGCAAGCAACCAAAACCATATATTACATACAGGATGAGTGGCTTTATGCTCATGATTTCGCTGGCTGGGTTTCTAATTGCAAAACAAGGGGGTTTCCTGCAACTTGCATGTTGGGTCTTGCACGCATCTTGCTTGTGGCCAGCCTGTCTTTTACTGGGGTTTTGCTTCCTAATAGTGAGATTATTAACAGCCAATTCACTATGTTTAAATATCTTTTTTTTTCTTTTCTTCAAGGAGGAACCAAGGTAAAAACTAAATTCTGCATCTGGCTTTCCTTGTTTTTTGTCTGTCACAATATCAGTCATGCCCTTGTTTTGCATTGTCTTGCAACCAGCTGTTTACGATAAGCCATCAATAGCAATCAAGGATCTGATTCTATCTCTCTTGCTGTTGTTGATTAAATAGGGAGAGTACGAATCGAAAGAGAACTCGACTGCTTAATCAAAATACAGTTTATTTACACAAAAGGGCATAAATTTGCCCATAGACAAGCCCAAAGAAACAGTCTTTTTTACCTGCAGGTTTAGTTTTTCCTCCATTTAATTATTAACTGCTCCTGCTATAATCAAAAGGTTAATTTAAATCATGATATTATGAAGGAAAATTTTACTCAGCTTCAGAAATGCATATGGATGAATGCGTGATCTGTAGTTCAGGGATCAAACACTGAGCAGCCACATTGGATGAGACGGAAGATCAGCACAGCTTTGTATCTACCTGTTAAAACAACCAGGTCCAGATATCTCAGAGGGAAGTTTAAAATCCTTTCAGCAGACAACCTCCTGCATGGTAATCTCCACTTTCCTTCTGATCGCCACCTATTATACTGATATTTAGTAATGGTTGTTAGGCTAAAATTATGAAGACTTCATATTCAGTTTTGTCTTGCTGCCATTTTTTGTCTCTTTGGATATATTTGATATGTAGATGATTCTCCAAATTATTTTTGGATTTTATTAAGACTCTTCTAACTGTGCTGTGTTTCATCTGTATGATTACATGCATTGTGTCACAAAATATTTTAACGTTTTATAATTTGCTACCTTCAATCTAATTTCATTGCATAGCCCTTTATTTCTGTACTATGTGACAGGAAAGCAAAATTCCCAGTCTATCTTTAAACCACTTATTATTTTATATACTTCTTTCTTGTCTTACTCATTTCCTGTTTACGGTAAAAGATCTTTTATGTCTCTTCAGAGGGAGTTCACGATACAACACAATCTGTTAACTTTTATTTAGACATCTTCTGTTCAAAGTGTACTATGGAGTGTCTATTAATGTAACTGAGACTGATATATGGGAAGAGGTGCCGGTATAAGGAGTACTTCATATATTTACAGTGCGAAACTGCAAGTGTAAACTAGGCAGAGATTAAAGTATGAGTATTAAGTGAACCACGGACAAAAGATGTTCTTGTTAAGGCCTGCACAGAATTGGCTAGTCATACCGTGCTGTGCTCTTCCCTATTTTTAACTGCGAGATCATATGAAAATACAGATGACAACTGTGCTAGATGTTTTCCTAAAATTCTGCTCCCGGGCTCTCTTGGCTGTCTCCAGCACTGGCACACCTCATTACAGCCGTCCAGCCCTGGCTTTAGAGGGTGAAATCTCTTCACGTGCCAAGAGTAACAAGATCAGTACTGCCGATGGAGATGAGCCAGAACCTTATCTAATGCCACAAAATGCCTTTGATAACATCTGCTCTCTCATCAGCACACAGCCGTTCTCCATCTGTGCCATTCTCCAGCCACAAGCCAGGACCACATCACTCCTTCACCAATTAGGCCGCTATGCTGCTAAGGACAATTTGTAAGTAATATTTTTTCTGCACTTTCTTTTTCCGATTACTGTTGTTTGCCACTTGAGACAGAGAGTGAGAGGGGAAAAAAAGAAAATGAAGGTATTTGCAATGAGTTCTTGAAACATTTTAAATATAAGGCTTGGTCTCAACTTTTCCTCTTTAATTATCTGCTGCTGCTACTTGGAATTTTCAGGGCTGTTTGAGCCCTGTAATAACTTGTTTGATTTATAGTTGTAACGATTTATTCCTGCTGGGAGGGGAAACCATGCTGATTACTTCTCTCTTGGTTTTGCTGTGTCATTCTCTATGCTCGTAGTATGTATTGCAATGTTTTTTTCTTAAAAGATAAAAAAATCAATCAATACAATTTTCTGAAAGCAAACACTTGATGTACACAATGATACATAAGCTGCAAACTATATCGTATGTGAAAATGAACACACCTGTTGAGTGAACAGATGCCTCAGGTTTTTTCCCAGAAAAATACATTTTTCCATATACCAAGAATCAGACATGCTCTCTGTTATTTTCTTGCTTACACGATCTATTGCAATCTATTATCTCGTTTGCTTCTTTTGCTATGCACTAGGCTGATCGTTTCAATGATTTTCCCTTAATAACCGCAAGCCGTTTTTCTGATCGTTGCACTGGATGATGGTCCTACTTAGTACATATACTTTAGTTTGGGGTTTTTTGCTCCCAGACAAACCAGTTTTTTGTTGCATTCAGGCCTCCTGCACAAAGGGGAACTTTACTCTTCTTTCAGTATTAGCATTGTGCCTGCAAATAGAAATCATTTTACCTTCAATTAAGCTTGCTACGCATCAGTGGCACACTACTGACTTCAAGTTTATTCTACATTTACAAGAGAGACGAATAGATTTCACTACCCTGAAGATACGTTTCTTGATAATTTGTAGCCACTAATCAAAAACTAATCCAGGTTATTAGTGACTGAAAACCACGCACATCTGAAGTGTGGAGTGATTTAATTGCCTCTGTCCAGCATCTCCAGAAATTATCATTAATGATCATAGGAAATATTTGTTTCAGGGGAAAACGAGTGAGGGAGGAGGTAGTGATGGCGCACACAGCCTCCTTCCATCAGCTCCGCTCTCTGCTGCACGTTAACTCATTTTCTTGTCTAGGAATCGCTCCATGGATTGACTGGTTTTATTTACCAGCCTTCCTAGGCAGAGCTTGGAAATGAGATAAAAGCATGGCACCTCGTCTACCTAGTCATTTATTTATTATGTTGTTTCCTTGCTTCAATCTACTCTCTGCAAAGCTTTTGTTTATCCTTCTTCTTTGCCTTGTACCTGCACTTCAAGCGTCAGGCTGCTGCCTCTGACATCTCTACAGAGAAACCTCCACCCGTGCTCCCACGTCCCCGTGCAGGGACTCTGCCGCGGAGCTGGCTGGGGAGGGAGGAGGGTCACTACCGCAATACCGAGCACCCCCGACTGCCAGCCAGTGCCACCAGTATCACTGGCAGCCTGGAAAGCAGAAGGAATCCCACCCTAGTAATTTTGTGATACCTATTGGATTTGCAAAATTTTTGGCTTTGCCTGTTTGTCAGTGTCCTTTTTATTTGCTTATAGAAGAAACTCATTGAAAATATTTAAATCCAAGAAATAAGCCCTAGTAGGCATCTAGAAAGAAACATATCTATTAAGACCAGTGACAATTGCTGACAAAACCCCTATGGACTAATTAGGAGAGTCAGCAAACAACCATTGGTTTCCTAACAGATTGGTTTTTTTTCTGATCCTCCCCCCTCCAATAATCTGCCAGTTCCTCAAGCGTATTTCTTCACCTCCTAATATTCCGAAAGGCACCGTTACTGTCTCCTGCATCTTTAGCACCCACCAATTCCAATCAAAAGAGCAGCAATGAAGATGGATACCCGCTGTCAGGCACTGCTTCATCTCCCAGCAGAGGAAGGAGGGCAAAGCCAGTATCATAAATCACTTTCCTCTGAGGGCCTAGCCAAGTGACACGAGAAGTTAAAGGCTTCAAATGAAGTTTCAACTTCACCTGTCATTTTCTGTGTCACCCCAGCAGCGGGTACGGTCCAGCTCAAGGAAGGAGAGAGGGGCCTCACGGTCTCACGGCCAATACTGCCAAATATCTCTGTGAAAGTCCTAGTGCTATGGCCAGGCTGCAAACCCTCTGTCAAAAAGCTAACTGGCAGCTGTTGATATCTTTACAAGAAGTACATAAAATGCTCAGGCTGAGAATTTCCTTTGGTAACTCATTAAGGGCAAGACTCGAAGCCCTGCAAGTCCACGAAAGACATCTCGGTGGGCTTTGGTTCTCTTTGGACACAACGCCCAGCTGCAAAATGAAAAGAAAGGGCAGAGCTGGGCAGAATATTCAAGAATATTGAAGAAGGGAGGCCGGGGAGGGAGGGATGGCTGGAAATACCAGCTCAGCCCTTTCAGGTCTGTAGCAATAGGTGACAAACAGAAAACAAAACAGCAGCCGAAATCACCTTTCAACACAGAAATATTTCTCTACATCGATTGTAATGAAAAGGCCTTGTTTCTCCCCAGCGGTCTCTTTGAGCAACCTGAGAGCTGATCCTCCATCTTCTAGGCCCTTGGGGGCCTTTTCAGCCCTTGGAGTAGCCAGCCTGCTTTTGGGGCAGGTTTCCCAAGAACGAAAAAAAAACCGCGATAATGAAAATCTAAATGCTCTCGAGGATATCTCCTCCAAACTGGGATTGTTCTGCTTTATCACTAATCTCTGCAACACTGCCTTTGAGTCTCAGATTTATTTACTGACCACAGCCCCCCAGTAGTTAAGCTGTGGTTTTGCGCCAGAAAGTGACCCTAGGAAAAAAAAAAAAATAAAAGCATCATGTGATTCCACATAACTGCAGGCTAAATGATATCCTAAATTACCATCATACAACGCCATTAACTGTTGGTGGGGTTGCAGAGGTGTAACTGGAAGCTGGATTTGGCCTGCAGAACCGTAAGTCCCGTGGGACAGCAGCTAGAAAAATGCCAATTGACTTGCATAGCCCGAGCCGAGCTGCGGAGCTGGCAGGTACGGCTAAATCACATTGTAAATGTATAAGCTGAAAAAAAATGTTCCAGATGGTGTGTTCTTCCCCTTAAATCCTCTCAGCTCTCACCTGGGGATGTGAGTATCTCTAGACATAGTCATACAAAGAGAGGCAATACTGAAGAAAAAAAAAGTCTTGCATACAAAAAAAGATTTGAGCTCGTACTCGAACGGTTTACTGGAAAAATCTTAAACTTTCCATACATATATTTCTTTGAATATCAACGGTCTATTTTTCTCTACTGTCATAACCTAACCAAGAAGGGAAGAGGTCAAAGAAATGTTAGCTTATAAAATCAGAGATGATTTATGCTTTGCTAAGATCCCTACGCTGAGATGTTTGATGTTAGAAACAATGAAGCAAAAGATTTAAATGACTGAAAGCTATTTTAGAATAAATGTGTCTTGCATAAGTCACATACACAAGAAGAAAATAAAAATTAAGGAAAATTGCTCAAATGGAAAGCATAAGCTGTGAATATCAATAGACTACAATATGTAGGCTTGCATATTCTAGCTTCCATTGCTCTATTTGGCTTCAGAAACAAAATTATTTAGGATAATTATAATTACAGCTGGTAAGAATTTCCACGCTCAGGGAAATGCTAACATTTCAACATTGGTTTTCATGCTGAATCAGAATTAAAAACACCAAATTCCTCTCAGAGAAAAATTCTGAAAAATTATGATTCTTAAGTATTAAATACAGATACTGTCAAAACACTGTCCTACATATATCACTATCTGCAGCATCTAGTAGGAACATATTGTAATACTTAATTTGGTATTCCAATATGATTACAAAGTCAATGTGAAAGGAATAGGAAAATTAAACACTTGCAAGTCACAAAGCAGAATATTCTGACGCTGAACAAGGATGTTGGGGTGAGATTTTCAGCACTGTGGAAACGTTTGCATTTTGAAAAAAAAAATATTTGCTGACAGTAATTTTATTGTTTTACTAGCTAAGTTTTGACACCTCTCAGCGCTTCTTCTCTGTCACAATATCCTGATCAAGCACTTTGTCTTTGCTTCTTACTTCCTTCCCTTCTTTTTCCTTTCCAGTAGTATGATGACAAAAAAGCCTTATTACTGTATTTGGATTTTTTTTTCTTTTACAGTCCCTAGTCATATAGAGATCTTCACATCTCTGAACTAATGTGCAAAATTGAATCCTCATAAAATTCAAGTGAGGCGACTAAGCAGATAAAATGATGGAGAAAGAGAGGTGGGGATCAGAAGGATCAGAAGCAGTGTAGCCCTGGGTCGTACGCTGTGCTTCCGACTGCTGTGTCTCTTCAAAAATGGCTCAGTGCCTCGGCTCACAGAAGAGCTCAGCCAGCTGAAGTGCCATGCGGAAAACCCCATTTTCAGTGTATTTCTGACAAGACAATTCACACAGGTGGGAGTGCAGGTAGCGGGTGCACCTTCACCAGTCGTTTCAAGCAGTTGAAGGACCGCTCTTCTGGAGGCAGAGCTCCCGCCTGTCCCAGCAGTCTGCCTGGCTCGCACCCCGGAGCCGGCTGGGCTACAGCAGAAGAAACCCTCCACGAGACACTCCTAGGGTGTGCAGGTATTCAGGCCATCCCATCAAACCGAACCTGGTCCAAAGGGAACCTCCGTGGAGTACCCACTCTGGAGCACCAGCTCCTTTTTCCTCTGGTCTGCTTCTGCTGAGATAGTGCAGATGTAGCCATAAAAATCCACATGCCATCCACGGTACTTGGAACATTTGTGCAATTATTAGTGAGGATTGGACCTTTTTGAACGTATTTGTGAAGCATAATCCTTAAGAAATGTGGTTATGATGCTATGGAAACATACAAGCCCCATGGTACGGCACAGCATAGGGTAACGTAGGTGCACCCATGTTAGCTATGCATATAGGCAACGCTTACGCAACGGAGGTAGCAAAGTGCTCCTACACTCCCTGACCCATCTCTGTCACCCCTTCATCTGCTTCTCCACAGCTGGAAACTGGCTCCTCAGGCAGTATGCCTTCTGTGATGCTCTCACGGGAGATGCCTCAGCTGGACAAGGAGGCGACCAGCTGCCCTGAACACACACGTGAATGCCTAGTTCATTGAAAACTCAAGCTGCAGCACAGAATATCCTGCTGTTCTCCTTCTGACAGGGAACTGCATCAAAAGCTTTGTCGGAAGGAGAGAGAAATAATGTCTGGCAACGACGTGTCTCTTTTACCCAACAGTGAGAGCCGCGGTTCCACAGCCCAGTGCTCGCCCTGTCCCCGGCATGAGCGGGCTGGGCTCCCCGGTCCCAACCTATGTGGTCCTTAGAGGGAAAGCTGCAGTGTCCCCCTCTGCAATACTTGGGCACCTCTGCCACCACCCGGAGTGGCCTGCCTGTGTGTTGGCCAAGCAGAGGACTTCAGCAGAGCAGCTTCCACATCCAGGCACCTGCGCTTGGTGCCCAAAGACGGGCACTGCAGGAATTTGCTCTTCATTTTTCTTTTCAGTACACTGTCTCCAATAATTGCCTTGGCTTTAGAGTCGAAGGCCTCCAGAGTAATGAACAACTGTTATCTCTAGTACAATGGGATTCTTGTCTATAATGGTATCCCTTAATTGCTACCGCAGTGCAAATTATGAAAAGCAAGAATATCCAAATATAGAGACACTTGGCCCTTGTGACAGGAAATTAAGGTCTGTTCTCTAACACTGCTGCATGCCCTGAACTCCAGCTCAAGTCAAAATGAATTACACACATTCAGTACTTCAGAAAGCAAGCTCTTAACCTTTACAAACAAGAGCTTATAGAGCTCCCATTGTGTGTGTTCTAGCTATCCCTATGAATGTCCAATGCTTTCTCAGATCCTACTAATCTCCTGGGCATCTCGGTCCCATCAGAGTGAATGGCAAAACTTGGCTAAAAAGGTTGAAGTACATTTCCGTAAAATAATGAATGAACCTGTGGGTGTATTATCTTTTGAAGTTTTAGTGGATAGGATTGCTTAATTGGTTGTTATTTTTTACTGTAAGAAAAAGCAAATGAATGTTGCTGTATCATCCACAATACAAAAATCTTTCATATTCCTTCCTATTTTTCATGCCTTTTCTATCATTTCCAGCCTCTTGGATAAAATCTTTTCCATACCTGTTCATGCCTTGCTTTGGCGTTGTACTCCTCGGAAGCAATAATGACCAGAACAAACTCAGGCTTCTGAGAAAGAGCATATTATCTCTACAGTGCCATTTTAATATTCCAAGAATCAAGAGTCTAAATAATTAATCTCCACTGTAAACTGCCTCACAAGCGTGGTATTGTCAAACAATAGCGGTAAACTGTTGAGGAAAGGCCCAATCCTTCTCTTACTGATGTCAGTGGGAATTTTGCCAGGAAGCTCAGCATGAGCAGGGTATAGCCCAAAGTAATCAGTTCTACAGATGATTACATGAAAAGCCCTTAATTATAGCATGATGATTGAGTATTATTACAGTCATGAGACAGAAGGCATCTTCTGGAACCAAAACCAAGAAAAAGAAGGTATTGAGGCTATTCCTCCTCCGAGTTGTGCCTCTTTGGCAGCAGCCTTTTATCAGATGACTTTTCACATGTTAGCACAGCTACTCTGGTTTTGGCCGCAGCCTGACGTGCACAGTGAAACGAGCCCAGATTTCCTGTTCCACAGTTCCTCTCTGCTAAAGGTCCCTCAGCCCACCAAGTCTGCACCCTTTGGTAAGTAAAACGTTTTCAGCAAAGCCAGGAACACGCTGCACTTCGTTGTCCGCCTTCTCACTTCGGTTCAAAGGCACGTCTTGCTCCGTAGGTGCAGTTTCTAGGCTGGGGAAGGGCAAGGAGCGAAATGACCTTGGGTGATGGCTGCTGTCTTGATGAAGGCAGAGAAGAGGGAGCGCAGACCCCCCAGAGCCCGATGCCTGCTTCTGCAGCCTCAACCAACCCACCCGCGGCTCCAGCCGAGAGCGGGAGGAAGCAGGTTACGGCCATGAATTGGGCGCCAATGGCACAGACGAGGGGTGCAAGGTAACGGGGCGCCCCTGCAAACACCATCAGGATCTTCAGGGTTCTTCAGGGAGCATTTGCTGCTAGGCAGACACACAGATGCCATTTTGTACAGTTCGTCTGAGAATGTGAAGCCTGCACAGTACCCTGCAAAAGCAAAGTCTGTATGAAGATGGGAGTATGATTAGGCTTTGTAGGAACTTTGGATTAAAATGCTTTTTTATTACTTACACGTACGGAAGTTCATTTTCTCTCTGTTACTTGGGGGTCAAACAGAAGCCTGCCCTTCCCCCTGAAATTAATGATTTTGGCAGCTTAGTAAAATCTGTCTTACTAAAGACAAAAGTCAAATATTTATAAAACATGCATAGTCACTTCACTCAGTGATACTAAATCATTGATAGTGTTTGGTTCTGGTTTTTATTGTCGAAGTCACAGGAAGCTGCAGTGATGACAATGGGAAAACACACGTCCACAGCAAGTTTTAGGTACATTTTGTGGGGGATTTTCTTCACTACCTTACTTAGGACAGAAGACTTTACATTGCATTTTAATTTATTTTCCACATTTGTATGTTGCTTACGTTTCTTATCTGAAAGGAACTGTGAAACTCTCCCACTGCTTCCTGCCTGAAATTGCTCTCTCTGGATGCAGCTCAGATTTCCCTGTCATGATACATGTTGTCAGACTTTGTCTCGTCTCAAAATTATCATTAAAATGGCAAACTGGCAAGCAGTCCCATTCGTAACGGTGGGGGATTCTGAAATATTTTCAGTTATTTTCATAATAGCAGTTGGTAATTTCCTGAAGCTATGCATTCTGATTAAGTATTTTTTCTTTCTGCAATCCTCTGAAGCAGTGGTAAAAAATCACTGCTATTTCATCTTAACGTCTTAAAGAGATGAGCAAAAATCAGTTGCCTAGCAAGCAGAAGTACTATTGCCTGTGTTAAAAGGTCAAGACAAAAACGTGCTGAAAACTTTTGGGATACTTGTATAAAGAGACGATTTATGACTTGGGAGTTGTTTATTGCACAAAGGGGGTCTGTATTTGACCCTGTGTATCCTGCTTTCACATACTTAATGCCACTTAAAGGAGAGGAGTATCTGTATTCCTCAGACAAGCATTCTGACATTTCAAAAAAAGAACAGCTACCTCTCAGTTTAAATAAACTCAGAAATGTGCCTGGAAAATCATTTGTCATCGGCTATAGAAATGTCAGAGTTCCAGATTAAGCAATAGAGGTATTAAATTCTTTTCATTCTTTGACCATGTGCTAAAATAAGCAGCAAATGAAAAGCTACTGTGCTTATTTTCTAAGAGCAACTACTACATTTGGTAATACCTTCCATGGAAATCCACCACACAATATACATATTAGAGTTCTGAATATTCCACCTACTCTAACCTATACTATGCTTCAGTTCTCAAGATCTTTCTATAGAGCAGCTCATGTGTCACCCATAGCAAACATGCTGCACCTCTCAGTTGGGTGGATGTATTTCTGGGGTGCTACAAGCTCAACTTATTAGGGTGCAACATCAATTCCATACAGAAACCTCTGGGAGTGACAGCTCGGTCTGGGTTTGAGCTTTGTGCAGACCTAAGTGGGAGGGAGTACAGGGGATTTATGCATTTTACACAAAAAGGCTTGGCACGCCTATAGCCCCTACACTCTGGAAGCACAGTAACTGCCTGGCTATCAGTGTTTTGAAGGGTCGGGGAGGAGATGGAACCACGACTACCCTTCTTGTGATTTGTAAGAGACAGGAAAAAACTCCAGGAAAAGCAAAAGAGAGCACCTCTGTCCCATACAGTGGAAAGATGTCTTGTCAGCCACACAGTACACCAGAAGGCATCATTACATCTTGCATCTTCTACAGCATAAGAAAATTTGATAGACAAAGCTTTCACTTTACTACTCACATCCAGTAAGAGATCTGTCTGGACAAGGCAACGAGGCTAAAGCAAAATGCCTCCCCCTTCCTTATCTGCTGCCATGGAAGTGTGAAAAGTGGACTGTACATCAAAACAGGAGGAGGGAGAAAAAAGCTTCTTATCATCTCCATCAAATTCTCAACCTCTGCCACCAAGTTTCCAAATTCAAAAACCTCCCTTTCCATCGCGATGCGTGGGTACAAGAGCTCCCCAATGACCCGAGTCAGCGAGCGTGTGAGCTTTTTCTGTCTCATCCACCTCAACCCAGAGGGCTAGTTAATTCAGGGCTGGGTCCCGCGGTGAGCTCGGGTGGGCTGGCACAGCCTCTGAAAGCAGCTGGACCCCAGGCAGGTTCAGCATCCCACCTGCGGGGACTCTGTGGCAGGGTCAGGACTTGAGCAACTGATCCAGAAATCAAAGTGGCTGCAAAAAGTTTCGCGGAAGCGTCAAAATAACATTGCCTTTGTGTTATTTATTATTCTTGCCCTCCAAACTTATAGGTTATATCAACCGCTTGTTAAATTAGTGTTCTGGAAGGAAATGCACTTGTGTTCTCACGGACTTTTCTTTGAACCGATGACCTGTTTCAAAATGCTTTTCAACTTGTTAAAAAAGAAAATGAAAAAAGGAAGAAGAGGGGGTTATGAGCTAATATGCTTCCCAATGACCACAGAAACCAGAATCTTTTGGAGAAAATTAGCATTTATCTCTTCCCTGGCGTAAATCACTCCAACTCACTTTCCCAGTTTGCCTGATGGTGAGGGATTGCTAGGCAACACCACACTTGCAGGTCAGCCGCCACTTCATGACTACGCCGAAGTCCATTTTTTTGAGGCGCACACTGAATTTGCTTCAAAGGTTATGTCGCCGTTAAAGATTAAGAGCATTTAAAAATACTTAGCTGATCTTCGTACTGTAATACTAGCTCTTGCTTAGTCTAAAGCTGCGTTGCTCCGGCTGAATATTGCTTGGAGTGTCTAAATATTTGGAAGTAAACCCTGCCATTTTCTTCAGTAGTATAATGAATTAAGGTATAAGATCAAGCCTGATTTTAATTATAAGGTGTCCTTTCTCTTACTCTGCCTGCCTTCCCTGTTTTTCATGCCAACAGCAACTATTTGATTTGACTTGAAGGAAAACTGAACGGCTAGCCTGAAGTAGCAGATGAATCATTCTAATATCTGATAACTTTCCCAAATAAAGGCAGCTCTCTCCAGGAGCAAATGTCAGTCTGCATCGCTTAACGAGCTTATCTGAGCCAGCGTAGTTAGCAGGGACACGCTCACACTGAAAAGCCGATTGCCGATGGTGGGATTTTCAGCGTGTTGCCAAACTGCCGGCTAGGAAGTGATATTCCAGATTTCTAACCAAACTCCAGCACACAGCCTGCACCTGAGCAAGCGCTGAAGAGTAACAGATACATGACCTTTTGCAAAAGTTCCCAACCATGCAGTCCTGAAAAATATACGGTGCTCCTCAGCAGGCCACCACTGCTGCTGGGGCATCTCCTGCTCTTGGTCTGCTGAGGTGCCGCGGAGCAGCCCGGGCATTACCCTTAAAGTCTCATCCAGACACTCAGCTGCTTCAAAGAAGCGCTAACCAAAGCTGGGTTTTCAGAAAAGCAAGCACTTGAATACAGCACGGAAACCTTTTCGACGCTGAGCACCTCGTTAAATTGCCACCTTCCTCACGCTCAGAGCAGCGAGAATGCAAGCGCAGGGGGTAAAATTCCCCACCGACGCATGCCGGTAAAGCGGGGGCACTGCTGGTAAAACAGGGGCACCAGAGCCAAGCAACAGGGGCCGTGAGTTAAAGCCTGGCTTCCACCTGAACCCCCAGAGCCCGGTGAAGGCCAGGGGAAGCTCTGCAGAGCTGGGCTTCCCTCCGCCCCGCCGGCGAGTTCGCAGGGCACCATCTCCCTCGGAAGGCTGCCCCGGCTCCTGCCCCTGGCCCCTGGCCCTGGCTGGGCAGGAGAGGCCACCCCAAACCACCACCTGAATGTCAGGCTTGGGCGAGCCCAACTTATTTTAGTGCATTTTAGCAGGCACGTGGCTCCAAATAGCATGTTTAGCCTCAAAAACAAGAGCATTCCTAAAAATTAGTGTTTGGGGAATTTTTTTTTTAAATCCGTGTCCTAGTCTGTGAACCTTCCAGTACAGTAAGACGCCACTTTTTTCCTACAGTCCTGATCATTAGAAAAGTGCTCTTCCTAAAAGTATGGGGAGGCTAATGTAATCAGATGTAATTACAAAGTCAAAGTTAAGGGGTTTAAGAACAACACAATCTAATCAAACACAATCATGACAGTTGTCATCACTGTCACAGTAACTTACAGCAATTTCCCTTTTAAATTATCCACGTGTTTTTACCAACAAAGGCCAGTCATTCAAGCTATTTTAATTACAATTTTATATCGTTGTCTCATTCTTATTTGTCTGCGTTTCTTCTTTTTATTCGTTCTTTGATGGGATTCATACATCAAGCTACAATTGGGTTATCACAGCTTTCAAAAACTTGCAGACGATCCAAAGAAAATTGAAAAGACAGAACCAGGGTTTTCACAGCGATCCAGTGACCTCAATAACATTCTACGGAGTCCCAGGGTCTCCCTCATCACAGGGGCAGCAACAGGCCACCTCGGTTTTTTTGGTGAAAACCACGGAGCACTCACGTGCATTCAACACAACAAAAAATCCACAGTGAAAATTTTCTAGCCGTCTTCTAAAATGTCAGGTGAAATGTCAGCTAGCACTGTAATAAAAAAGGAAAACCTAACATGAAACAAGAGCACTCTGATTAGCATGTTGCTTTTTAATGAATGTTACACATTCAGTGAAACCATGGGGCTTCAGAAATCATTTGAAAATGAAAATGAAAAAAATCATTTCAGTTCACTGGTAGCTCTCATTAAAGCTCCTTTATGAAGTGAATCTTTCTTTGGACACTTCTTTAACTGGACACTTCTTAGGACCAAAATTGGCTCATCGGAGGGTAGATACCAAACTCTCACTAAAGTCAATGGGACTTTTATGCATCTCAGAAGAAAACTTGGCATTCATTGGTGTTCCTCTGGGGAGAAGGAAGAGGAAGCAAAAATGTAATTTTAATTAATGTAAAAAAAAATAATTACAATTTGTGAAATAAACAAATAGATAAAACCATATGATTATAGAAACTGATTGCTATTTATAAGATTCTTTGAAAACATACATCTCCCAGCACTTAAGTCTTATACCAGCGGGTACATTTATTTTGTTCTGGTTTATCCTCCATGATGTTCATATTGCAAGCTTTTACAGAAGTTTCTCTCCAATTTATTTAGTAAACGACCCTTTTTTTTACTTTTTCTCTTTTCAGAAAACCACCAATTTGAAAATTTCCTGAAGATTATTAAATAAAATAGAATTGCTACTGCTAGCATTACTGAACCCTTAGTTGGCAGAATCAGAAACCACAAGTCCTACCAGTCACACAAAACCAATAACAAGCAAATCTTTATTTCAATGGAAAAAATGGTCAGAAAGGTCAGCTACCCTGCATGTTAAAGAACGACATGAAGAGCAGAAACAACTCAGCTGTTGACTTGCTTAGTCTATCCCATGTTAAAGCATAATTATCCTTCCTCTGTATTTCTATTTCAGAAATAAAGAGGCACGAAGGAGGAATCTGTCACAGGCTCACAGCCAGCTCCTGACAGCCTTCTACTCGCTCTGCTCAGACTATGTACTGCGCAACTCAGCGCCTGTTCCACTGCCCTTCATGGACACTCACCATGGTTTTTCCACTGCTAAACATAGCCATTTGAAGAGGAAACAGTCTGAAAAACCTCACCTCCCTCACTGTTCTTTGTACGTTTCGGGGCAGATGACTCGTGCAGTGTATTTTTACTTTCTTGTCAATTAGCTTGACTGCACATTTAATAGTTAAATTTATGTTGTTGAGTCTTCTGTAGTTTTTATACTATTCCACACACAAATCTGGTGGAATATACTCGGCCTAGAAACCCTGATGACAGCTGGATCCCCAGGTGTGCAGCCATCGTCATCGCACTGTCACTGTCTCCAAGAAGCAGCCTTCTGCAGACTCTGGACACTGAGGTAGGACACCCAGGCCATGGAGGTCTTGGTATTTGGTTTTTTTCCATGCCAGGTGATTATCTTATCAGCAAGTAGTGTTTACGATTATGACTTCTGCAGCACTGATATTAAAGCCTTTTGCACTAAAGAGCTCCTTGGGGATCTTTTTGGCTTGCCAAGTCCCGCAGTGAGGTCAGGGCATTACCATTTGGGAAGATGCTGCTGTTGACACATCCTGGGTGGAAGGTACCAGCCACTGGGTTAGGCTGGCCGTTGGAGTTTGTTTAGTCACCGTGGCACCGCTGGCAATGCACCACTGCCATGCAATGCAGTCACAGCTCAGGCATTGCACCTTTCATCCTTGAATTTTTCCTTGGTGCCGGAGGATGGAAACTGAACTTGGCGGTGGGAACAGCCTGGCTTCCTGACTGCTGTACTGAGCGCTTCCAGAGGAGAGTTTTCACTTCTGCCAGGGTCCAAGCTATTATACCAGCTTGAGATAACTACTGCCTGGAAACATTTATTTCCACTCTGCTTGAATTTCAGGCGTTGATAAACTTTACATTTTAAGGTAGCTTAAATTTTCCTATCAGTGTTGCTAATGGAGGTAGCTGGTGTACTTACAGATTTCTCCAAATAATAATGGGCAAACTCCCCCTTCTGATATTAAATTCAGATAATTTCTTGCAACTCAGCCCCTGTTAGTTATCTCACCGGTGCAGTATTGTGACACATATGCCCAAACTTTATCCAGATATAATTTGAGAAGGTTTGAACGGACTTCATCAGGACTAGGACTTCTTTATGTGCCTTTGATTAGCCTAAAGTGTGGGATCTCCAAGCATCCTGTTTAGCTGATGGAGTGTGACAGACCTTTCGAGATTCTGACCCAAAGTAACTAAATTAGACGCTGAATGGAGATCTCTCCTGTCTCCACTCAAAACAGGATCCAAGGAAGAGTGGCCTTCCTAGAAATCAGCCTTTATGAATCCCACATAATAGATCCAGTGGAAGAGTCCTCTCAACGTTATTAAGAGATGAATCTAAACTAAACTCTGTGTAGCAAAATTTGTCTTGCGAATGGGGAGAGTGAAGTTTGCAAAATACATCCTCGATTTTTTAATCAGTTATTATTACCACCATGTAGCCAAGGGAAGTCTACCACGGACCAGGGAAACACAAGACCAAGGACGTTCCTGTCCAGAGGAATCGTAATCAGAGCAGACCACTCATGAGATGTTAAATAAAGTATACTCTGTCATTTCTTTTCAGATATCTCACTGAAAATGTTCCTGTCTAATTCCTAACACCTGCCACCTTTTATACAGTCCTCCAGTAAGCTGTTTGTCAATGTTGGTACAAATGTTTACTGTACCAAAACCAATCTTCTCTGTTTCAACACAGTGCTTTGAAAGACACAATATCAAATGTTTTATTACACTCTAGACATAGTACATCTCTAGTAATGCTTAACTATTTTTTTTTATTTCCTCAGAAAAATGTGACATTATTTCATATGATTTTATCTCTGGAAAATCATATGTGTGCTGGTCATCATTCTTTCATACCTCAGGTATTCAAATACATCCTTTTCTATCATTCGTATCGGTAATTAACCATAGCTAAACATGCAACTTACTGAATAGTAAAGGTGAGATTCCTCGCTTCAGTTTTTTAAAGAATTACATCCTTTTCGCCTTACACCTCTCTTGTCTATTTACAGTTTTATCGTCTCTTTAGCTAGCTATACAGATGTTTGTCTTCAGCTACTTCCCAACTCGTTATAACTTTTCAAAATTTGTTGTAGAAGATTAGACCATGATTCTGACATGTAGGCTATTTGAGCCTAAAGATCGTATGCAGGTCTTTTCTACTTTTTTTTTTTAAATATAATTAGATAATCTAATTGTTATGCAGTCCTGTTATTACAAGATTACCCCACTTCTTTATTCTTTTTGCTAGACCCTATAAACATCTCATTTGAATTATCAAAAATTTGGTGTTCATTGCTGTTCTTTTACTGCCCAATACACTGCAACGCCTCAAGTATCCTGACTTTTTGGCACCGGTTTCCTTTGAAGTTCAATGGGACATGCACAACTACTGTCCTTTGCATGTTTTCACAGCTGCACCCACAAAATATTGTGCATATTTAATACAAAAATAATAATTTGGTGGAATAACAGCAATCCAGAAGATACTTCTCTCTAATACTTGGCTACACTAGGTGAAAATTTTGATCACTGAAATACCATATTTGATCACTGAAATAGAATATAACGGAAAAATTCAAAGTGAAATCTTGGACTAATCTGAGTTGATAGCAAGCATCCAGCTGCTTTGCAGATTACAGCTACAGCCTCATAAAGAAAATAATCACAGAATTATATATAATAATACAAATTCCCAAATTATAAAAACACAAAATAGTAACATTCTAGTATTTTCCTGATAGTAACCTTAATTAAATTACATTTTTACAGCTACTACTACACATTTTTAGAGTTAAAAATATTATCAAGTGTAGGATGTTGCTAGATAAAGAACAGTCGTCAAATATCTCATAAAATAGGCACGATGGGAAGCTTCAGTTGCTGGTACACAAGCTGCCCAAATGTCATAATGAGACAGAGTTTACAAGAGAAGTTTCTGGAGACCATCAATGATTGCTGCATACAGGGGAAGGGGAAGGGGAAGGGGAAGGGGAAGGGGAAGGGGAAGGGGAAGGGGAAGGGAAGGGAAGGGAAGGGAAGGGAAGGGAAGGGAAGGGAAGGGAAGGGAAGGGAAGGGAAGGGAAGGGAAGGGAAGGGAAGGGAAGGGAAGGGAAGGGAAGGGAAGGGAAGGGAAGGGAAGGGAAGGGAAGGGAAGGGAAGGGAAGGGAAGGGAAGGGAAGGGAAGGGAAGGGAAGGGAAGGGAAGGGAAGGGAAGGGAAGGGAAGGGAAAACATATCATAGATTATTTGCTGTGAATTCCATGACGTTCCTTACCTCAACATATTTGGTATCATAAAGCTGCCAAGTGTGAGATAACTTTCACACATCTGTCAGGCATTTGTGTTACAATTGCTGCCTGTTCATATCCAGTGCCACAGCTTCAGCTGGGCTGCAGCCACAGCTCCTTCTTTGGTCTCCTTAGAGTCTGCCGGAGGAAGGTAGGTACCTTAAGACATATGCTGCAAATTCACGGGAGCCAGGCCAACTACAGATCTCAGCAGGGGCAGCAAGGGGCTGAGAAGTATAATTTCCTCATGTCCTAGCATTCCTGTATGCTCTTATGGTCCACCCTGAATCTCCCTGGCTTTGTCACCTCCTCGAAACAGCTCTCTCAAGCTGTGCAGTGCTCTTTTGCCTCCCCAACTGTCTTCTCAATTTCTTCCATCCAATTTCCTTGCTCCCACACTTTAATACAGGAATGGGTATACTACTGTATCAACTTCTCAAAGGCTGTTAGTCACTAGGTTGTGAAAATATCCATTGAAAATATTTCAGTGGGTATCTTCAATGGCAACAAATGAGTTGTCATTGACAAGAACAGAAATAAAAGTTAAACATCCTCAGATTATTACCTCTTCACATTAAAAGCAAACCTTGGCTAGCTGTTGTAAACCTAGATCTTGTAATTCGCAGTCTACTAATTTCCAAAAAAATGGTGTAATGGGATACATGTAACACATAAACATAAACAGTTTCTATGTCATATGTTTCTGTATATTTTTGTCCAAATAAGTAATGCCTAAAAGGCTTATTTCTCCATAAAATACAAAAATGAAACCTCTGCTTTAGGATGGATTGATTTGTTCATGATGCCTTATTATCCTTTACTCACTTTGCAGGAATCCTAACAGATAAAAACTGTTCCAAGAGCTGTGTTTTCACTGTCAGTGATGCTTGTGCAAAAGCAAAAAAATATCTTGGCAAGACAATAAGACACCAACATAAGCCCAAGGCTATTCTTTTTCTACATAGATTTCTGTGTCAAAATGGTAGGGAAACCAAAATAATTTCCAAGCTGCTAGAGGGTATTGCCAGCCATGAAAAATAGAAAGATAACTATAAACATAATTATTCAAGTGTGCCCTGTGAACAAACAGGAAGATTTTGAAGGGCTAGCACAGGATTTTCTAAACGCATTTCTTCCTGATAAGCAAGACAGACAGATAATAAACAATTAAGGTGATTTTCTCCTTTGCAAAATAGCTTCCGGAGGCAATACTAACGAGGCTCTACTGGTTCCCAGCAGAATGCATGTGGAGGGCAAGCCCTGATGTAGTTTTTAATTCCATTTCTTCAGGCTCCCTATTAGCCATTTTGCGTAGCAATACCTTCTGAACATATCCACCTGGGATCAAATTCTAATTCTCATTTAAGAACTCGGTGGAAAATCTGCAGGAGTGAGGGATGAATATTTGGTCCTTAGGCATGTAAAAGAAGAGGTCACATTTGCAGCATTTTTCCTTTTGTAGCGATAAAGAGAAGATTCCCAAAGGCTTACTCGTGGTCTGTCACTGGTCTGTAAGCCATTTCAAAAGGTACATGCCTTGGAAGAGAAAGGTGCCCATTGCTGTGATGGCACGTTACTGAGACTGCTGCTTTTGCAGGTACAAGGCAAAAGAGGGCAGTGGAGCACTGTACATTTCAATAGATTAAACTAATGATCCCTGCAGATCTTTTATCTACATTTCTTTGCTGAAAGAATTATTACAATACCTAAAAAAGCAATTATGATGTTGCATTAAAAAATATCCTGACAGTTTAAACAGAACATCTCTTAAGCTTTCATTGAAAATGGTGTTTCTGTCCTAGCGAGCCTTGCAATCAATCGATTGAAACCTCCTTAAATTACATACGTTACCTTCCAAATCTCCTGTCACAGGAGGTATTGTATTTTCACTCCCTAACAGAGTTCCCCATGTTGCTTTCATTTGCATCACCTCCTTCACATGCAGTCCAGGGAAGTTAGCATTCCTGCCTGTAACAACTGTCCAAGTTTAAAAAGGCCAACCATAGTTTAGGGTTTAGGTGTCCTCACACAGAATGAGCTTTCTTTCTTTTCCTGTGTCACTAATAACAAACTGTGTTGGGTTTCGCCAACGTGCCACGGCCAGTCATTGCTTATGCTGGGTGCTTTCTTAATCTGCTAGGCAGTTCTGCCTTCTGAATCCTTCCCAAGTGTTTCTAGATTTTGTCTGCACCACGTCCATCTCTAAATGTGTTCGTTCATGCAACTTTAAACTTTCGGCAACACCATCTGTTGTTCCCATATTTAAGACAAGAGCTTGAAGGTCAAAGATATCTTCAAACACCTCTAGTTTTACATTTTAATAAAATCGAATCTGAAGTTCGGGTTCGCTTTGGTTTTCAATTTGAGTCTGGGATGCTGTTTCCTTTCGCTGAAAGCAGTGGTTCCCACTTCTGCATAACCTGACATGGATAATATGTCATTTTAAAAAATGACCTGTTATTTAAGAGGAATGGTTACAGTGGAGAGCCCTGGCCTCTCTACCCAACAACCTGCTTTCATCTTGTCAACAACAGCCTTTATTCTTTCTTAAAAATGACAAAGGTTTCCAGTGTCAATACGCTCCTCTGACTGTCCTCAGGATGGCAGTGCTCTAATCAGATTTATTAGTAAAGCTCTTACTTTCCCATTATAAGCCAAAGTCTGGTACTCAAATGCCATTCACTTCAAAATGCTGCATTTTATTTAATGGCTATAACACGCCAGCGCTGTCTCCGATGCTTCTTTGATGTAAAAAGACAAGGGGATGTGACAAGACACCTTTGATGTGCCACATCCAACCTGAAGTTTGAATTATTTATAAGTGTTTGGAAAATTACATAAAATGATAGTGTAGTGGCATGTAACCCGTTACCACTACATTCTCAGATCAAACCACAGTAATCACCAACATCGTTGTCTTATTCCAGAGCAGTTCCAAGGCTAGCTCACTGGACTGGGACGCGCGGAGTCGGTTTATAAGCCCGGTCCTTCCACAGTCCCTCTGGTGAATTTAGGGAAGTGCCCCCAGCCTCCTTGGCTTCCGTTTCCTCTCCTTTAAAGCAGAGGGGCTAACACCCGTCTGTTCTGCAAGGTGTCTGGACATTGCGGTGCTACGTAGTTTTTATATTTACAGTATAGAGGCTAGATATTATTCCTGATATTACAGTTTTTGTTCTATTTTTAAATGGGTATTATTCCTACTACTACAGTACTCTGCCTCCAGGGTGCCAGGTCCTAGGCAAACACAAATGCAGGCTGGTCAAAGCCCACCGCTGTTTACATTTGAAAAATGCTTTAGAAGAGTAAGACCATCCTTTCCACACCACTGCACTTAAACTTACGGGAAAATCAATAATTTTCTCTACAAATTGACTGGGCCTTTTCCAGTAGGTCTTGCTCTGTACAAAAAGGCACAAACCATCCTCAAATATAAATAGAAAAACCTTGCAATAGTGCTAAACACACAGATGCTACTATTTTTCATGAGATGTTTATAGAAATACTTTTATGTTTTGGTAAACTCTCTGATACAGAGAACAGCAGCTTTCTTAATGGAAAAAATATTGTTTATTCTTTACTTTTATTTACTCATTTTTTCCTTAACTAAATAATAAAGCAATGTGGTACTTCAGTGATGTACCTAATAAGAAATCTAAAATTAACTTTTCCTTTCTCCTTTCCTTAGTTCCTCATTTCCTGATTTATGTTTCTGTGTAGATATGTATTTAGACTTATTTTTTAATACAAAACTATATATAAGGATTTTATCATTTACATTTTATATTCAATTGTAAAATTTATATGAAGATATATAAACAAATCACTATCCAAAATCAAAGTAAGAGCTGAGCATGTCCGGGTCAGGTGAAAATCAAGAGACTTTCCAAATCTGATCATTGTCAGTTATAAGACCACAGCACTTCAGCAGTCATAGAAGGGCATTTCCCCACCACGCGCTGAAGCTGAGGATGCTCTTGAAACAGAGAATCCCCTACCCAGAAGTGTTGCCTAGGAAAGGAGACAGGCACGGGCGGACGACTGTCGTGACCAAAGATAAAGTCCATCCAGAAAGTTAACTCAGAAGCACCTTTAATTTGTGACGGAGTTCATTTCCATTCTCACTCCCGTCTGCACTAAAAGCTGACACAAATGCAATGGAAAGCCATATAAACTTCAGATTGGCAGGAATTCCGGGAGCTGCTTTTGCAAACCAAGCGGTCTCACCCTTCACTTCTGGGGCACTGACCCAGCCCATGTAATAAACTTTGACCCAAAACTAAGCAAAACAAGGAAATCAAGGTCTGTTCAGTGGAAACAGACAAATGAGAAGTGGTCATTTTTACTCCAAGCATCATTACGTGCTCATTGGTAATAAATATGTGTGCATATGTACATACGTGCACATGCCTAACATCTCTTTAAACTCACAATAACAACTCCTTTCGGTGCAAACAATAACGTAATAGATATCATAGAGAACGTTTTAAAAATTCAATCATTATGATTGGTGAAAACACAGCAGAATGCAGGTAAAGAATAAGATTTGCTTGCACTTTTAGATTTTAAAAAATCAACTTTTTACACATGAAAAAACAAAACCAAGCTTTCTTAAGCAAGGATCATTATTCAAAGGACAGCATATTCTAGGCCACAAATGCCATCTGCTGCTATTACAGCAAGAAATGGAAAAACGTAGTCAGTTTCCGCATTGAAAGAGCTTCTTCTCCTCTCATTACGCTCAAAGGTGATGCTAATTTGGCATTTTTTAGCCTGTCTCCTACCTGACCACAAAGGCCATTGCCTACACGTTGAAAGGGAAATCCAGCACAGGTTTCCAGCAGAATAGCTCCGGTGGGAGGGGGATGAGTCTGGTAGGTGGCGGTTGGGCTGTACATGAGGATAAATAAGCGTGAAGATACTGTGTCAGAACTGAAATCAAGCGGTAGACAACATCCAGCTGATTATGAGAGCAACACCTACACTCTTACAACATTTATATAACTGAAATATTAAGAGAAAAATAAACGGATTTCACAGTTCAAGCATCTGTTCTACTCCTAAAATGGTAGCTCAAAGAGAAATGAAGTTACAGCACCAGCGCGGGCATCACAGGAATGTAACAGACAGGTTATTCACAGGCTTGAGCCAGGCAACAGCTATCTTAAAAATGGCAAATTAGGGAATACATCTTACTACATGGCTGAAGATGTTATTTATTAAAATATTCATTAAACACATTGATATGTGCCCACACTGGGTCACAACATCGGGTTGTTAAGGCACATCACAATAAATTTAGTGCTGCGCATTTGAGCTTGTTTTCAAGCCTGCACCAAAGGGTGACTGTCACAGTGCAGCATGTCGTGGAGTCACCATCTGGCTCTGCACCTCCTCCCCTCGCCAGACACCGGATGGTCCCTGCCAGGGTCGACTCCTCTGTCTTCAAAGTGTCTCCATGTGAGAAACGTTTCACAAGGCCCAGCATTCCCAGATTTATCTGGGGGTTGCAAGTTCCCAAAGGATTTGCAAGTTCCCAAAGGATTTGCCTGCCTGCCATCCATCCATCCGTTCATGCCACACTATATGCTAATTTCTTGTTTCAGCCATTAGTGAGGTGTCCTGCAAAACTTTTCTCACTCCCCGAAGCGTAGCTACCACCAGTACACCCCACCCAGCATGCTGTCTTCCAGTTAGCCCTCTCCTTGCTGCATCTCAAGAGGCCTTTAGTTATTTTAACAGTTATCACAAGAACCACTTGATTTCTCTAATCATCTAGAGGACCAAACTGTGTATAATAAGTTTAGTTTGCCCAGCTGACATTCACAAAAATAGCAGTAGCATACCCACAAGCTTATCCAGGATCGACTCCTTTTCGGTATGTACAGAAGTTCTCTGGAGTGCTGATTCTTTCACTCGTGCTTACCTTTCTTTCATGAAATCTGCTGAACCAAAGGCATGCATTACATAGCTATATTTTTCCACCATATACCATGAACACGGTTCTCTCATGTGGCCACAGTTTGCCTTTTAATTTAGCAACATTTTATATAGAATACACGTTGCACGTTATTAATAAAAACACTGTAAGTTTTAAGGTCTGTGTGTAACATCAGTCATTGCCAAATCAGTTTAAAAAAAAAAAAAAAGGGTACTTGGCTACATGGGCTGAAGAGTGACAAAGGTGGCTGGACATCATCCTAGCTACATCACTTACTTGGCTGCTACTGTCTGCAGCCTGAAGAAGGACTTCAACCGTTTATTAATGCATATATGTATTCTCAGAACCAAAGGCTGTGCTGTTAGATATTGGCACCGCTCCACTGAAGTCAGCTGAATGTTTGTAACAAATGAACAGCTCCTCCACAGCAAGCAAAATTTTGCCTTCCTTTATGTATCATCCCACATGCCCATAGGATTTTGCCTACGTGATTAGAAGAGAATGACTCACAATAGCGGCTGCAGTGTCTTCCGAGCCTGTTCCCACCTCCTCTGTTGGGCTCTACCTTCCAGCTGACCTTATTAGTAAAGCCAGAATTAAGAGAAGAAACCTTTGGCCGATGAAAAGGGTAATACTAGTTCGGAATACTGTCCCACGTTTATCCTTGGGATCCACAGCACCTCCAACACGTGGACTCAAGTTAAGTGAATTTTGTCTCAATGTCTTGTTCCTGGGACAGGAATAGTCACACGTTTCATTCCTAAACTCATGGAAGTTCTTGAATAAATACATTAGATAATACTGTCTACATCCAGTTCATTCACCTGAGTACTCTGTAAAATTTTAAAAAGGGAATTGCCATGTGCACTTAATACACAATACAGAATCTTGCTGCTTCATACATTATTTAGTTCTTGAACTGAAAGCTTTCATAAACTCACTTAAAAAGCAAGTTTTCTCTTCTCTTCCACCTTTAATTTTACAACCTCTCCAGGTTTGTAAGCCCACATGAGAGAAAAAATTAAAGTCACTTCAGAAATCTCCAAAATAGCAGTTTATGCATTCAAATATGTAACAGTCTGTTTGTTATTTTTCTAGGCTCAAAATGTTTTTCATCATGATTTGACACATCTTCAAGCAAAAAAAATCAACTGAGGTATACAAATGTGGCTTTCCATGAGTTTAATAAGGGGGCTGGCAGTGAGTCCGAAAATTTGAACCCCTGACAACAGATACACTGCAGCTCTCATTTATTTTGGATTTGCACTGAAAATAATTACTCTTGATTGCCTAGTCTTGTAATTTTGGAATAAACTTGGATGTACACCAAAATGTCAGAAGAAAGCTGGCCCACTAGCACCTCGTGGAACTTCCCTGCTCTCACCAGCGCCTGCCCACTATCCAGTATGGCGGGCAGGTGTCGCAGCACAGCTCCGAGTGCTGAGGAGAAGGCTTTCTCTGCCTGCAGGGGGAAAAAAGTACAACGGCCTTTTGCATTAAGTGTCTTTTTGTCCAGTTAGTATTGTGCTCTCCACCTAAATATAAACTGTGAGTGGCCTAGACATGAGACGACAGGTTTGATGCTGAAACGTGCAGTTCCCACGGGATTGGTTTTCTCTTCAAAGCAATTCACATTCAAGCCAGGCAGTACCTGAAGATCCTACTGTACCAACTACCTGTATGGACACTATAGTTAATGTACAGGCTTTGCACAGCTGAAGACAAACACAAAAAAGATAAAAATTGGACAAGATTATGAAAAATATTATACTGCACAAGAGTATGCCCAGCATGATTATATTATAGTCAGAGCGATGTAACTGAATTAATTTCCAGTTCCTAGAAATGTGCTAGAGTCCCCACAGAGGTGTAAGAATTAAACAGGCTATAAGTACATTGTGATTTTTGTCTTCAACCTTCAGGCTACTGTTATCTGTGATGGCTTCATTCTCCACGCGCATAGCAGCACAGTGGTCATTCTGCTCTAGTGATGCACTGCCGTGTACCACTTCAGCTCCAGCCCACGCCGTACCCAGAAGTGTTGTGTAGGAGCTGTAAGATGTAAGGAAGGCCAGAGCTACTGAGAAGAGATTCCCACTCTGACTCAGTCCCAGTTCTGCACATCCATCTTTTTGGTTTACCTGGCTAGCACATGTAAGAGTTAAAGGAGAGAGCGCACTACACCAAGCAAACCAATGCTTACTCCAGTAAAAGACCCTCAAGAATACATGGTTCATAAGATAATTCCATCCTAGGATAATTGAAGTTGGAAGGGACCTCAGCAGGTCTGCAGTCCACTCTACTGCTCAAAGCAGGGCCAGCTTTGAGGTCAGACCACGTTGCTCAAGGGGTCTTGAAAACATCCAAGGATGGAGACTACACAACTTCCCTGGGCAAACCTGCCTGACTGTACTCATAGGGAAAAAGGTTTTCCTCACATCCAGTCCAAACCTGCCTTGCTTCCATTTATGACCATTGCCTCTTATCCTCTCCCAAGGCACCACTGTTAAGAGCCCAGCTCCAACTCTTTGGTCACCTCTTCGAGGCACTGCAGGCAGTGGTACCGTAAGGTAGTAGGCACCCCTTCTCCAGGCTGACCCAGCATAGCTTTCGCAGCCGCTTCTCCCAGGGCAAATGCTCCAGCCCCTACTGCCCCCTCTGTTGAGCCCCCTCCAGTTTGTCCATGTCTGCTCTGTGCTGGGAGGACCGAAACCAAACATAGTATCTAGATGTTGTCTAACAAGTGCTGTACAGAGGGAAATAATCCCTTCTCTCAATCTATGGGCTATGTTTCTGTTCATACAGCCCCAGAAGCTGTTGGTTGGCTTTGCCTCCAGGGCACGCCACTGGTTCCCATTCAGCTCACTGCCAACCACCACCCTGAAGCTTCTTTCATAGAGCTGCTCCCCAGCCCATCCATCCCCAGCTGGTGGTGTTGCACAGGCTCCTCCCGCCGTGGTGAAGGACTTGACATACCGCTTTGCCAAGTTTCGTGAGGTTCCTGTCACCTCATTCTTTCAGCCTGCCTAGGTCTCCCTGAACGGCAGCTCTGCCCTTGGGGTCTACTGGCTGGTGCCCCAATTTGGCATCACCTGCAAACATGAGGAGAGTGCACTCTATCACCTTCTACAGGTTGAAAGGCAGAGGAAAAGCAAGTGTTGGAGACTATGCTATATGTTGTCATTTAACTGCTAGGTGGCTTTGACAAGTCACTGCATCCCCCCCCAGCTTGCTTTCTTCATATGTACGATGTGGATGGCAGATCTAGAACGCTCCAGGCAGTACCCTAAGAGCCTCGGAAGAAAATGTCTATTCAGATCTTTGTATCATTCATTGTTATCATCATTATTGCTCCTTGCTTCCCAAGGTCACAAGTTTGTTCCCTAGCAGGGGTTAACAGAACTCATAGGAATTTACAGGGAATACTCTGATATGTCCTTGTAAAGATGCATTATGAAGGTTTTACTTCGTCTCACTTCGCAGATTGGCAGTGCTCAGACTCCTGCAAATTCTACACTCCTTTCTGCCAGAATCCTCAAACTGAGGTGAATACTCAGGCTGCAGTGGCCTGAGGGCAGAGGTTGACAGGTGCAGTAACGTTCCATCTCTCTGCTTCATTGCATCAATGAATAAATGCATATTCCTTAGCTCTTAACTCACGTTACAGTTCAATTATGCGATGTCAGTCACTGGAAACATATACCGACGGGTGTCTTTCTCTGTGCTCACAGTGTCTTCCTTTTATCTTTAGCAATACCGAGATTTCATTAAACTCCCACTTAGTTATAGTCCCCATTAAGCATGTCAGAATGGTATTACAGTAGAAAATAAAAACAAGTCATTAGAATGGAGATTGACTATAAATTTAGTTTTAAACCCGTTTATATATACATGTCTCACAAGGGTGGTGATGATAGTATGTTCAGAAGTACACTAATTGAAAGAGCTATATAAGAAACATGTCCTGCAAGTGAGCTATGTCATATATATTTTGCATGAAGACCACAACTTAATGAAGACACTGTTTAATTTTTCCTGTAGGTATCATGATCAGTTTTTTTGTGTATTCATTTCATAGAGTTCACAGCGCATGCAACCTACCACTGAAATGGATACTGAATAGCAAATAAAATCTTCTTCATGTGCCCAGGTTTACCCCATTATGCAATAAATATGGAAGAGGCTATTCATACACTAATTTTTTTCCCCAGCCCTTTGTATATACATTCCCCCGCTCCACACAAACCCAAACATTCTCTTGGGCAGGCTTTATAGAAAACACCATCATACCCAAAAAGCATCATTATCATGTAACGAGTTTCACTGTGCATAAGTTTTAGCACTCATAACTTCAGGGGTGTTCTTTCCTCCTTTGCACTTAAAGACACAAGTACAAAAGATGTATTCCATTAAAGATTTGTACTTTTGCAAGAAGGTGTTGGCTATTACTGCTTTTAGCCAAAATATTACAATTTTGCTGTCTTCTCTCTGAGATGCTCTTTTCTCACACATATTTCTTGGTCATAATAGGTTAATTACCTAATGGGCTTTTTCCCTAGTACCTGAGGGCTTTGTCTCTTTGAGGTCAGTGGAAAAAAACAAGACATAAAATCTATCTGTTAATAATGTATTTCTTCTAGCTCATAAAACCTGAACTCATTTTTTTTTCCAAGTGAACAGAGTGTTAGCATTGCCTTTGTAAGAATGATTCATTTATAATTTCAGTGTACAATATCACTCATGTTTGATCACAAAGTCCTCAAGAAAGCATCTGCAATACTATCCTGTTTTAAAGTAAATGCATATTGGGCAATAACAGAGCCAGGTTTCAAGGATAAAGGAATAAAATTATCCATGTAAAGATTCTCAGCTCATTCTGGAGGTGCAGATTTCTAATTCGATCACATAGATTGTACATATGTACGTGCACATACACACACACATACACATATGTGTGGATATATATGTATATACACTTTCTGTAAAGGAAAGTGGCAATTTTTGTCCTGTGAGTGTAGCATTTTACTCCGTATTGGTTGCACTTTTTAAAATTTGAATACTCTGGAGTGTCTCTTCTTCCATCTTGATGTAACATTCTTGCTTCTTTCTCTTCCCGTTCCTTCTCTTTCTTAATCAGTCGCAATCAATTTTTTTCCACATCTTTTTTCAGCCATAATCCACATTCATAATACGTTCTACAAAGAAACTCTGAATATCACCTGACTGGTATCCTTTACATATGATTTAATCTAATGGTGACTCGTGAAAACGCCAGTAAGAATCTTTAGTATTCCAAAGTAGTACATCAAAACACGCAAAATAAGGATGTAATTCTCAGCAGCAGCCAGTGTTACGAGCCCCTCCAAGCTGAAGCTCAAATTTTCTCATTTGGGTAAAATTCTGTAAGCTCTCGGAGTGCCTCTAACAAGAGCAGATGCCACTGTGCGACTATATGAACCATATTAGCTATACATATTAAAAGCAGCATGCTAAAATAAAAAGAGGCTATTTTAAAGGATATTTACTTGAAAAACCTAGCTTAATGTAGAACAACAAATAAGCAAGTGTGTGCTGCTTTCCAATACACTCATCATTTTGTTAGCCCACTTCAGGAAAATCAATTTGTGCAGTTTGTCTACAAACCGCGTTATGCACTAAATCGCCACCGTTCGGAGGATCACCGCTTAGGAAGAAAAGGAGAAAACACTCATGCATCGAAGGAAAACTGGGGGAAAAGTCATCTGTTGAGAAAAAGCGCTGGAACTTTTCCGTATGTTTTGACGCCCAACTCCAGCCCTGAAGCGGTGCGGCGCAGGAGGGAGGGCGCACGCCAGACGAGGGTCGAAACGGTACGTCCATACCCGATGCGTGTGCGGAGCCCGCTCTTGAGGTGAAGGGCAAACACTCCTGTTCTTTATAACTCCGCTACATCACGACCAGAGTTTGTATTAACATTACCAATGCAAGAGCATTATTCGAGCAAAGAAAGGAGAAACCCTACGGCCGGCTCATGCTGCAGGTTTAACACGCTTGTTACAGTGATGCTGTATTGCCTAACACTGCCCCAAAATTTGACAGTTAAAGGGCCCTGCCAGTTTCAAGTGTTATAATCACAGCATAAATCTTGTAATTAATCCCCACAATCCCAACTCCAAGCTGTTTATAAACATACAAATGATACCGAGCGCTCGTCACGTTTTCAATCATCAAAGGGTCACAGATTTTAAGGCGCCGAGGAACCACCACGGAATCGTCATGTAACCTCTTGCGTAAAACAGACAGTTAAAAATCGCTCCTACATTGAGCCCCCCGCTAAAGGGGGCTGGAACCACGTAGGACAGACCTACGTGTCCTGCCTGGAGGTCACTCTACTTCACACTCACCTGGAGGGCCAAAAGTACAGCTGAGCGCTCGTGTGACACAAGGACATCGCGAGGACACAGCTCTGGCCATCTTTGGACCTTGGTTAACCTTTCGTCTCTGCGGAGCCCCTCCTATGCTGGAATGATCTTCAGTGCTCATTTTAAGCCTGTTTTAGGGAAATGGTGTAAGATGCACCGAGGGCACACCCTGAAGACGCTGACCCTTTTTAAACCATTTTATGGGGTAGGAACTAGACGATAAGCAAACCTGCAATGTGCATTCTCCAGTTACTCTTACGTGTCACTTCCAGAAAATATTTAATAAACCGTCAAGGAATTTGCCTGAATAGGGATTAAGTAAAGAATGACTTACCCAAAAACATATGGTACGTTTAAGTGAGATGTGAGAGGGTTCCTGGGACCATGCTATAGCACGCTGCCTTGCAGTAGGAATTAATCCATAAAATTCATTACACTTCTGCTGATGAAGCAGTGGTATCATCTTCTTCACAGTCTTTTTTCACACAAAAAGGCAAAGTGTTGAAATATCCTTTTACACGATGCTTGAATAGCCTATTAAATTGCTTTTGGACTAATAACATGCTTTCAGCCTGTGACATTACCAATTTTTGCAATATGGTAAAGATTTCTCTTGGCTCGAGTATGTACATGACAACAAGTTGCCTTCACCTTGAACAAAAACACTACTCATGATGCTCCAACCCATCTTATGGCAAAAAAATACTTACAGGTGATCTATATCTACCTGATGCTATTGTACTCCTTGTCGCAGCCGCAGATGATATTTCAGATATCACCTCTGAAACACCAGAATACATTAGGAGCGAGCAAGCTGGTAAAAACTGTTGAATTGGGGCAAGAGTACCTAATAAAACTAAATAGAAGTAAAATCATCACCAAACTTCTGAGCAAGCAAGTAAATAAATACAAAAATCAGGTTTGTAGGCACTCCACTGTAACCAATTTTCCCTCGTTGACTGTTTTAATAGTTCTCTCAACTTCAGTAACATCCCGCTGTTTCAAATTCACATGCAAATCTGTCAATATTTTTCTGACTCCATGAAAACCAACTGCAAAATTCCACACTGACCTCAGCAAGGCCAGGATTTCATTTTCTTAAAGGCAACAGGAATAGGTGGGTTTCATATTTTTAGGATTT